>CM062818.1:277785502-279192311 GCA_031772625.1 Pinus tabuliformis | reverse complement strand
AATGTCTTCTTAAAAGGAGCAACAAGGGTTAGAAACCTTCCCTATTCCCGCCCGGTTCTTTCATCTGAACTTACGAAGTAACGTTAGACTGGGACTTATTCTGTTCAGTTGGCACTAATTGGAATTGAGAGTTCCTGTGGTCTGAGCTGGGATAAGACTAGTGGGATTATAAAATAATATTATTTCCAAGAAAAATAATTAATTAAAGGAGATTAAGATAAAAGAAACAATGAATTAATTTGGATATAAAAACACTTTAAAAGTAAAATTTATATTCTCAAATTTGAAGTGGCAAAAAAACCTTTTTACATGCATGTCTCATGCCATCTATGAAGTTATATCATAAAGTGTTATTTTTATTTTAAATATATACTCCACTGCATGCATGCAATTAAAAATCAGTACATAATTTATATATCATTTTTATATTAAAAATATTAATAGGAATGAAAGATGGAAGTAATTTTGGCCTTTATATGAGTGGAAATTGGGTTGGGAAATTTGAGCGTTGTTTCCGTAATAAAATTAATCACTAGAGCAATAAAAACTATACGAAATTATGCAAAACCATTATAATTGAAAATTTATGTTTGATAAAGCATTAGATTTTAGATAAAGACGAGTTTTATATATTTTGTCATTTATTAAATGGACAAAATGGTGTCAAATTCACAAGCAATCATATTCAACTATAATAAACTTAATGTAATTTGCAACTTAAATACAAATATAAATATAAATAACATATAATTATACAAGGGCTTATATGTTTCCAGAGTTGGATTGAACACAAAATATAAAATATAAAATTTAGATATTAGTTCATTTTTTTTTGGTGATTTTTACATTAAAATGCCCATCTATAGGCCCTAAGGGTTGAGCCTAAGCTGTGATACCATATGTAATAGCCCCGAAATAAAAACACGTAATTAACTAGATTAATCATTTGATTTATAATCAACACGCAATTTATCAACTAATTAACATCAAATTTCAAAAATATGAGTAGAGACAACTTACGTGTGGCGATGATGTTTCTCACTCATGATTTCGCGGTTGAATGCTAGTTGAATTTTGCTAACTGCATACAAAGTCTTGAGGACGACTCTCCACCCAACCGTAGGCTCAATTGCACAAAATCTTGCTACAACTAGCCACCCTCGAGCCCTCAATCAACGTACTACTAGAGGGAATCATTTGTCTCACAACACTATTCTCCCAAGAGAATGGATGATGGAACCATGGAATGATGGAATGCATGTCATCTTGCTCACCATCTATTAAATAGAGCAAACATTGGAAGGGGAACCACATGCACACACTCCATGTGTCAACATGCAACTTTACTGCTTTCTTGTTTTATTTATTTGTTTTTACTTTTTGATAGCTTTATTGATTCTTACTATTTTTTTGTTTATTTTTATTTATATTTATTTAGAGCTTTAGTATTGTTATTTATCATTTTATTATTATTTATTATTTACTATTACTATTTTTTATTTATTGTTTATTATTTATTTTCTTGTATTTTATTATTATATTATATTATTTATTATTTATTATTAAGGGACATTACACTAAGATTAATATTATAAAACCTAATATTAAACCCAATATTATAAATACCAATATTAAAAATCCAACATTTCAAACTTTGATTCTAAATCTATGTATTAAAAACACCTATGATGATAAACATTAATATTATAAATCCTAAAATCAATATTATAAACCAAAATATTAAACCCTAATTTGTTCAAAGTCATAATGTGATAATGAATATTTTTTTTTTTCTAAGTTATGCTAATTCTATTAAGGTAAAAAAAAATATCATACACTGAGGCCGAAGCTTGTACTTAGCTATGCCAATGGAAAGACATCAACCAACAAAAAAAAAGAATTGAACTGCCCAGAAGGGAAACCAGTTCTTAACCGAAGTGTCTCAAAAAAAGTTATCTTGCTGCCCACGCAGGGGAAACTCGCAAATTAACCAGTTTTGCATCATTGTAATTGAGGAGACTAGAAAAGGTAAACCCAACTTAAGAGTCTAAAAAATGTTTAGTTTTCCCCAAAAAAACCATTGAAAGCAGAAACTAAAGAACAAAGTCCCAATGAACCTGAGACACTTGCCATGCTAAGTGGCAGTCTTCTAGGCAGGCGTGTGGCATGTTGAGTTGTAGCAAGGTGGTAGACTAGGCGTCAAACACACAACATCGAGGTGGCGGTTAGGGACATGGCGGCGATGGAGGGTGCTCCTCCACGATGAAGCATCTGTACCCGTCCATGTTGCCACTTGGCAGTGGCGAAGTCTCCGTATCGCTCTCCAGCAACTCCAGTTATTCTTCCTCAATGATGCAGTAGTATTCGTCTATGACCTAGTTCATCTACAGAGCCATTTCCACTTCCTTCCCTGCGCGTCTGCTTTGCTATTCCTAGCTTCGCCCCTCTAAACCTTGAAGACTCATCTAAGCCAGCTCTATTTTGGCCTTGGTTTGGCTACTCCCTTCTATGGTGCTTCTGCCACTAGCAATGTTCAAGAGCCCTATTGCTTCGGTGTAGCCAGCACCCATTTCTCCTTGTTCCTCAGTGGCCATGAGTTGACCACTAACCTTAGAGTCTTGTGCCTCAGAATTTTGCTATTCCTCATGAAAGCTAATGGTGATGGTGGCGGTTTTGAGGGGCTGGTTCAGGGCAAAGCGAAAGGTGAATTGGGCGTGTTGGGAATGCGGTTGAGGAGCTGGAGGAGTGCTTCTGGGAGAGGGGCCAGAAGTGGAGGGGAAGGTGTTGGGAGGTGTGGGAGAGGCCACCGAGTGGAAGCGACCTCTGCCACTGCGCGTATTGGGGTAGCGGCCAGTGTTCTGCTCAGCTAGAGAGGAGGTGGTCTCCGAAGCAGAAGAGTGCCAAGAGCGACTTAGGCTCCCTCAGTTCCCACCTCTACGGCTGCACATCCTATGGTGCACCATGCTTTCTGCAATTGGAGGCGAATTTTGGTCAATGGGATGCAGCGTCGCAATGGAGCTAACAAGAAATTCAGTAGAGCTAATAGGGAATTCAGTAGAGGGATGAGCAACCAGGGCCGAAGGGATGAGAAATTGAAGATTCAGACTGTGGGTGAAATGGATGCCCGAGCCAAAATCGATGCAGCAATAAAGACTACAACGTCTCCTAGTGGTTGTGCAGGAGCTGGGTGCCGCCACTGCATGAGGGCAGAGGCATTGCAGGGGCTGAGGTTGTAGGGGAGGAATGGCAAGATCAGAAGCGATATTTTCCCAAGAGTGCATCGTTACCTTGAGTCGAGGTTGATGGTGTTTAACAGAGTGGTGGTAGTGTTCATTTGAGGTACAATTATGGCGATGGTTAATGCCATTTTTGGATTATTGTGCCACCCTGTGGGAGGCCCATGTGCTCTCGCCACACGCCAACCCAGCTGGCAGCCACCTCATTGTCCTCTATTGTCACCCACATCTAGGAGACATTGAATAAATTTTAATGTAATTTACCATTGTCACAATGATCGTCACACTACTTTTCACATTGCAATGATGCATGTGACACTGTGATGTTGGATAAATTTAAGCACCATTCCAATGTAACAATACTAAACCCTAATATCAAATCAAATATTATAAATCCTAACATTATAAACCTTAAGATTAATATTATAATCCCTATGATAAATATTACAAAGCTCTATCATAAATATTATAAACCTTAGGATTAATATTATAAACTCTAAGATTAATATTATAAACCCTAATATTAAACCCAATATTATAAACACCAATATTAAAAATCCAACAATTCAAATTTTGACACTAAACATAATATTATAAACCCATTATTATATATCCAAGGGATTAATATTATAAATCCAAATGGAGATACACACCAAGGGATTAAAATTGTAAACCGATGCACTAATAAACCTAAGGGGAATATTAAACCCTAGAATTAATGTTATAAACCCAAGTGATTATTAATATTATAATTCCACAAGATTAATAAACCCAAGGGATTAATAAACCCTTGGGATTATTTATATTATAAACCAAAGCGATTATAAATCACATCATAAATATTATAAACAAAAAGGATTACAAAGGTTAGGATTAATATTATAAACCTTCATATTATAAAAACAAGATATTAAAATTATAAACCCAAGGGATCCGTATATAAAACATAGAATTATAAACTTTTTCTTATAAACCAAGAGGTTAATATTATAAACCTAAGCAATTTTTGGTTGGTCATGGTTGACTATGGTTAATCATGGTTGATGTTGGTTGAGCATGGTTGACAATGCTTGATCTTTGTTGATCACGGTTGACCATGGAGACCTTAATTGACCATTACAATTGACTCTATTTTACTAATGGTGGACTTCGTTTGGCTATGTTTGACTAATGTGGTTGACTATGTTTGATTATTAATAGTAATAAAAAATATTAAAAGGTGATCATGTTTAGCCGAAGTTGATAAGCGTTGTCTATGAATCATATTGAAACATAGTCGACAGAATCAGTAAATGTGGTTGACAAATCTGTTAATGTCACATTGCAAAATTGGATAAATCGTAATGTAAAATAACATTTTGACAATCTTTGTAACATAGCGACATGTTGGTCACATTGCGACAATGTTTATCACATTGTGACATTGAATAGATTTTTGTACCCAATACTATAAACCCTAATGTTATAAACCGAATATTATATACCCTAATATTAAACCCTAGTATTATAAATATGATATTTTGAACCATATTTCAAAGAAAAATAATGTGATTTATAATCTCCAGAGTTGATCATGGTTAAGCATGATTGACCCTAACATGTTAAATCCTATATTAAAAACATTATATATGAAACCCTATATACTAACCATGTATATTAAAAACCCAATATTATAAACCCTCATATTAAACTCTATATTCTAAGCCTTGATATTATAAATCACAATTTACAAAAACCAAATGTTATAAACCCAATATCATAAAATCAAATTTTATGAACTATAACATCATAAATCCTAATATTATAAACTATATTTTAAAGAAAAATAATGTAAGATATAATCTCAAGAGATGATTATGGTTGATCATGGTTAACAACAGTGGACAATGATTAAATATGGTTATCCATGGTTGATCATGGTTGATCACGATTGACAATAGTTGATCTTGGTTCATCACGGTTGATCGTGGTTGACCATGGTTCATCACACTTAATCTTGGTTGATCATGGATAATGGTTGACCATAATTGACTACGGTTAATCATGGATTATGATTGACCATGCTTAGTCATGGTTGACCATGGTTGAACATAGAGACCTTGATCACAGTTGCCATGGTTGGTCATGGTTTACCATGGTTAACGATGGTTAATCATGGTTGATGTCAGTTGACCATAGTAGATAATGTCTCATCTTGGTTGATCATGGTTAACGATGGTTGATGGTTGACTTAGTTCGAGCGTTGTTCACCATGGTTCTCCATGGTTCACCATGGTTGATCATGCTTGACCATGGAGACCTTGACTCACCATTATGGTTGAATCAATTTGATTAATGGTTGACATTTTTTGGCTATGTTTGTTTATGCTTGACTAATGTGGTTGAATATATTTGATTATTAATATTATTCAGTAATATTAAAAGCGATTATTCTTACCTTAAGTTGATGAGTGTTGACTGTCAAACATAGTAAAACATATTCAAGAACTTTAGCAAATGTGGTTCACAAATATGATAATGTCACATTGCGACATTGTGTAAATTGTAAATTAATGTATCATTTTGACAATGTTTGTAACATAGTGAGATGTATGTCACATTGCACCAATGTCTGTCACATGATGACATTCGATATATTTTTGTATAGTATACCATAAAATTTAATGTTATAAACATTATTAATATTTATCAATAATATTAAAAGGTGCTTATGTTAGCCAAAGTTGATGAGTGTTTACTATCAAACATATTCAAACATATTCAACAACATTAGTGAATGTTTTTGCAATTTGGTAGTGTTGCATTCTAATGTTGGATAGATTGCAATGTAATGTAATATTCTGATAATGTTTATGACAATGGCTATGGTTGACCATGTTTTATAACATTAACCATTTTTTGCCATGTTCAGAATGGGTTCACCATGGTTTTCAAAGGTCCATTATGGTGGTAATGCTTGCGAAAATATGACTATGATTGACCATGGCTAACCTAGGTTTCCCATGGTTGAACATGATAGGTCATCATTTAACATATTTGGCAGTGGTTGACCATACTTTTCTATGAAAATTTATGATTTACAATTTTGATAAGAGTTAACCACATTCAATAATAGGAAATTTAGTTAATGATGTTCCACCATTCAAACCTTGGATGACCCTAATTGGCCATTAGAAATGGGTAGAGCAAGAGGTTTCTAGGTTAAGAGAACTGACCATGGCTGACGAGAGTTAACAATTGTTGGCTTTTCATAACTGAGGTTGTGTATCATTGAGCATGGATATCAGTGTATGACCATGGCTATGTTTGTTTTACCAAGTTTGATTAGAATGATTTAAATGTAAATATTATTATTAATGGTATTTGTTAACATTAACCTTAATATGATTTATATTATCAATATTAATGATAACATCATTAATGCTATCTTTCAACTATTTAAATATGTAACTATATTTTGGCATTATGATACAAGTGTTGTCCTTAATGGCAACTCACTCACAAGTTAGTTCAGATTTGATAAAAGGTAACTGATAATGTAACAGGGTAATTCAAAGGTAACAGGGCATTGGTACAAAAGAACAGGAAGTTGAATCAAAGTTCTAATTATTAGAATCAAGAAGTTGAAGGAAAAGGATGTTTTCAGATAGTTTAAGTTGTATACGCAGGTTTATCTTGACAAAGAAGCATATATGCGCAGGTTGACAGAACAAAATGTGCATATACATATGCACACATTTTCACATGAAGAAGAGTGTGTATGGATTGGAAAATCAAGAAAATTCAAGAGTAAAGAATACCGAGGATCAATACCATGGTATTAGCATAGTAATGGTTATTTGATCCCGTCCAAGAATACCATAGGATCTAAGTGTTTTTTTGGTATGGGGTATTGAGGAAGGCCAAAACTATATAAGGACGAGAAGATCAAAGGCCCAACTATGAAAGTGAAACGGTTTCTCAGGAATACTTCTATATGCAGTATATTTTATGTTGTAGGGGCTATGATTACGATATGATTTGAAATATTTTGTGCACCTTAGATAAAATGTTGGATCAGGATCATGAGACCTGAAATGACTTATCATTATATGATCTGATTGGGCTAGATATTATTACTTACGCATGTTTTATTCTTTAAATGTCATGATCTCGGTATGTCTAAAGTCTGGAATAGTAGCGAAGTAGTAAGTTAATTTTTTTAGATCCATATGTTGGATCACCTTGGTAAAGAAGCATTTACACACAGGTTCGACTCTTTCAAGTAGCGTATGCAAAGGAAAATCTTGTTGTTCATAAATCATTTATATATCTGATCAATGTTGTTGTTTTACTATTGTGTATCAATGAAGTCTTCTTAGATCTGAATGTAAAAATGAATGAGTTTGGGCCTGATCGATTAATTGATTCAGTGAGAAGGGTTATCTTTGCTGTCAACTGTCTAGATCTCTGTAAATTGAAAATAGATGTTCAGAATATTACTGATTGGTATAGATCTGATTCAAAGGTTTTTATGATTTAGTTGTTTTGAAGGTATACGCAAGTTTTGTTAAAGGAAGTAATGTATACGTACAAGTTGGGTTCAATACCATAGCGTATGCATTCTGATGTATGATTTTTGAGGTCTCATCTCGTTCTGAATTATGCTTTAAGTTTTTGTGTTTAGCATGGTGTTCTAGTGATAGTGATCTGACTGTTCAGATTAATTGATTGTTGGTTGATGCAGTTTGAAAGTTCTGATGGATCCGGTGTGAAAATTTGATGAAACGATACCTTCATTTTGTATTGTTGTGTACGAGGAGCATGCAGTCTGAAAAATTAATGAAACATGGTCCCTGGAGGAAGAGAGAAGGTCGTAGAATTCTGTAGGCCGACACCTACGTACTACTAAACATATCGGCTAGTACAAGAGTTGTGGTTGTAGCTCCCTTCCAGTAGAAGCTGCAAAATGAGAGAAGGTTGTAGCCTTCTGCAGGTGGGTGTTTGTGTACTGGTATGAGTCTAAAACAATACAAGATTGTAAACATTTTTTCTTTATATTAAAAGAAGGCAAAGACAACAATAAGAGGTGGTTTTTTTCCTGCATTGGGTTTCCACCTTAAATATTTGTGTTCATGTGTGTTGCTTATGTGTGATGGTTTATTATGTTATTACTGCACATAGTTACTATATAATAGGTTACTCATGCACTGATTAAAGATCAACACATGATAAATTGACTAAATCATAATTTCTATGGGTATACGCTGGTTTCTCTAATCATAGTAGTGTGCAAATGCAAGTTCACTTCACTAAAGTAGTGTATATAAATCTATTTGGGAAATGAAAAATTACTGAATTGTCAATACAATTGGTATGAGAGCGGGTCCTTCAGAAGAAGATTGATCGCTTGAAGGGAGATATTTCAAGATGAACAATCACGAAGGCATGGGATCTATTAGACCACCAATTTTCAATGGGAACAGCTTGGTATATTGTAAAATAAGAACTATAGCCTATCTTTAGTTGCTTGGAGCTGATGTTTGGGAAATTGTGGAAGGAGGATATCAATATCCAACAGTGATACCTATAGATACAGCAAGTAAGAAGTTATATGAAACCAATGCCAAAGTAGTCAATACTTTATTAGGAAGTCTGTCAGAATCAAAATTCACCAAAGTCATGTAGCTCAAGATAACCAAAGAGATATTGGACGAAATCATTCAGATCTATGAAGGAGACTCCCAGGTAAAGTGTGCTAAGCTCCAAACAATCAAAATTTAGTATGAAACTCTTAATATGCATAGTGATGAAAGTATTTCTAGTTATTATTTATGTGTAGATGAGATTTTTAATTCTATGAAGAATTTGGGTGGAGAGATAAAGGAGGCTAGTTTAGTAGAGAAAGTTTTTAGATCTTTATCTTCTAAATTTGAGTAAAAAATATCTTCCATAGAAGAAAAACATGATCTTAAATCTATTACTATTTTTCAACTTCATGGAATTCTAAATACCTTTGAAATGAGAGAAGCCGCCATCAAAGCTTTAGGAAAGGGAAAAGAAAAGGAAGGGCCCAATGAATCAGGATATGTTTTAGAAGAATATGATGAGGTATACTTTGTCAAGAAGCTTCAACGGGATTCCAAAAGATTGAGAGGTAAGCTACCATTCCAATTCTTTTCTTGTGGTAGAGTTGGCCATTATTCTAGAAAAAATGTCCTCATAAAGATAATCATGGAAAAGGAATCTGCAAAATGAAATATAAAACATGTTGTTAATAAAGAAGTTACTATACTCATGAACACAGTGATCGATTATCTAGTAGTGATGAAGATGAAACTGAACAAGATTATGAAATACTCATGGTTTATGACAATGATGATTTTTTGGATGCCTTAGAAGAGGAATACTTTCTTGGAGAAATCACAAAAATCAAAATCTGTTTGGAATAAAATAATATAATAATAGACATATTGACACATCAACTCACTGAAAGAAATAAACATAATGAAAAACTAGAATTTGAAGTTGTGGGTCTAAGAAAAGAACTGAAGAAAAAAAAATCTCTTAATCTTAGATTTGATAAAGGATCAGAAACTTTAAATGAAATCATCAAGGTTCAGTGTTCTTCTCTGATAAATACAAGTCTTGGGTATACTGAAGAATCATCCCAATCACAAAAGCCATCAGCCTCCACCAGAAGCTATCTTGATGAAGCAAATACCAGTTAATAGTATGCCAATCGTGAGAAAATGCCTAAAAGTACTGATGAGGTAAATCATGCTTAGTTTACTCCAAGGATGAACATCAATAGAATCATCAACCAAAAGTTAAACAATGCCAAAATATTATATAATCACATAAACTTCTTTAATGGACGATGTTTTTCATGCCATAAATTTTGGCATAAGGCTCCTCAATGTGTTTATTACAAAACTGTCATGACTAGAGAAGCACAAAATCAAAGGAGCATAACAAGAATCAAGAAAATTTCCTATAATAAATTCTCTCCTCTTCAAGATGAAATTGAATGTTCGTTTTGTAATAAATTTTGTCATGAAGAATCTAAATGCAGGAGCAAATTTCAGCCAACACTTCAAAAGGAGAAATTAAAATCAAACTCCAAGGTATGGAGAAGGAAGGAAGTTCAATCAGAAAGATGTGCCATAGCTCTGTTTGCAGAAGGATAAGAAAATTAGTGCTACATTGATAGTTGATCCTCCAAACACATGACAGGTGATAAAGAGAAAATTCATCCATATAATTCTTTTGAAAAGGAGAAGATTGTATCTTTTGGAAATGACACAGTTGCTATCATTAAAGGTAAAGGTTTTGTTTATTTGAAAGAAAAGGTTAAAGATAGAAATGTCATGTATGTAGATGGTTTAAAGCATAACTTGTTGACTGTTAGTCAAATGTGTGATCAAGGAAATGAATTTGTGTTTCGATCAAACGGATGTGTGGTTTGTGAGTTTGATATGGGAAAGACCATAATCAATGGTATAGGAACTGAAAATAATTTATACATACTCAAAGGAGGACAAAAACAGTGTTATCTAAGAAAAACAGATGAAAATTGTTTATCGCAGAGAAGGTTGGGGCATCTAAGCTTTTCTCAAATAAGAAGAGAATGCAAGCTCAAGGTGGTCCATCATCTTCTAGATATCATAATTCCAGAAAATACCATATGAAAACGATGTCAAGTCGGTAAGCAAACTAGAGTTCATTTTAGTGAAAAAGAAGGATCAACAAGTAAGCCTCTTTAACTCATCCATACTGGTTTATGTTGAACAACAAGGAAAAATTTACCTCATGGAGAAGAATCCTTTACTTTATTCACTCATGATTTTTCTAGGATGTGTTGGATAGCTCTACTAAAGCATAAACATGAAGTATTTAAAAAGTTTAAAGCCTTCAAATCTTTAGTTGAAAATGAATCAGATTGAAAAATCAAATGTCTTAGATCTGATCAAGGGGAGAATTCACATCAAATGAATTCTTTGATTTTTTTGAACAACATGGATTGAAAAGGTAGTTTTCAGTTTCCATAACTCAACAAAATGGCATAGTGGAAAGAATGAACAAAACAATTCAACAAATGGCTTGACCTATGCATGATGAATCTGGAACTCCTGCAAACTTCTAGGATGAAGCTGCATTTGCTGTCGTGACTATTCTCAACAAATCTAATGTTTGGGTAAATAGTGATCAAAATCCATATGAACTATGGTATGGTAAGCCTCCTACTGCAAAACACCTTATAGTTTTTGGAAGTAAATGTTTCATCAAAAGGACTAGTGAAAAACTTCGTAAGTTTGAACCTAGAGTAGACAAACAAATTCTTCTTGGTTATTCATCCAAAAGTAAAGGATACAAATGTTAATAATAAAAGAATTCGTAATTTTTTTTAATGAATTGATGTACTAATTGATGAAGCATGAAAAAATCTAGAACAAATGAAATAAACAAAGGAATATGACAATGAGGAAGCGAATGAATTCTTTCCCGTATCAAATCAAAATGGAGAAAGAAACCAATGAAGCATCAGAAGGAGATACAACAAATAGGGAAAAGACTCCATGCAAGTATGTTCAAAAGAATAATCTAGAATCTCAAATTCTGGGAGAAAAAAGGTCCGGAGTATAGACAAGAAGAACTCTTATAGGAACCTCAAGCTATCTAGCATTATTATCCTCCATAGAACCATAGAATGTAAATGAAGCTAGAAAAGATGAATGTTGGGTTAATTCCATGGATGAAGAACTGGACCAAATCGAAAAGAATGATACTTGGGAATGAGTTCCTAGACCTAATGAGAAAATTTTTATAGGAACAAAATGGATATTTAAGAATAAGTTGAATGAAAATGGAGAGGTTATTAGAAACAAAGCAAGGATTGTTTATAGAGGGTATGCTCAACAAGAAGGTATAGACTTTGAAGAAACATTTTCACGTGTTGGCAGACATGAAGCCATAAGATTGTTTCTTTCTCTTTCTAGTTTTCGACAAGTAAAAGTATATCAAATGGATGTAAAATCAACTATTCTTAATGGAGATTTAGAGGAAGAAGTTTATATTGAGCAAGCAAGATGATTCATTATAGGAAATGATGAAAAACTTGTATGCAAGCTCAAAAAGGATCTTTATGGATTGAAACAAGCTCCAAGGGATTGGTATTATTGCCTTGACGAATATATACAACAACAAGGGTTCACAAAAGGATCTGCAGATAGAAACTTATACACCAAGATCGAGAATGATAAACTAGAAATTGTTTTTTATGTTGACGATATCATCTTTGGTAGCAATGAAGAATCTATGAGTCAGAACTTCACTTTAGTTATGAAGGAAGAATTTGAATGTCCTTACTTGGTCAACTCACATAAATTCTTGGTCTAGAAGTTTAAAAAACAAAATATGGTATTTTTCTTTCACAAACTAAATATCTCAAGAAGATTCTGAAGAGGTATGGAATGGAATATTCTAAACCAGTATGTACTCCAATGGTAACAGGATGCAGTCTCAGTTCTAACGATGAATCACCTTCAGTGAACCAGCTAGCATATAGATCTATGATTAGAAGTATGCTTTATCTAACATGTACCAAGCATGGTATCATGCATGCAGTAGGAATTGTTGGAAGGTTACAAGCAAATGCACAAGAATCACATATTTAGGCTGTAAAGCGAATATTCAAATATCTTCAAGGAACTCAAGACTTCGTTCTATGGTATCCTAAAGATACAGATCTTACTCTTCATGCATATACAGATGCAAATTAGGCAGGAAATGTTGATGATCAAAAAAGCACTAGTGGAGGTGAATTCTACATGGGATCATGGTTAGTATCTTGGTTCAGCAAGAAACAAAGTTCGATTACCTTATCTACAGCTGAAGCAGAAAATGTGGTTGTTGCATATTGCTGCACACGACTACATTGGATGATGCAAACATTGCGAGATATTCAAATCACATGTACTCCACCCTACTTCATTCCATGTGATAATACAAGTGCCATTAGCATTTAAAAAAATCTAGTCATGCACTCCAAGACCAAGAAAATACCCATTAAGTACCATTTTCTATGAGAACAAGGGCTACAACAAAATTTTAAATTGAGTATGTTCCCTCCAAAGAACAGGTTGCTAATACATTCACCAAACTGCTTCCCATAGAATAATTTGAATATCTTAGACAAAAGTTGGGTGTATTTTCTGCAACAACCAACTGTTAAACCCAGTTTTTCAGAGGAAGGTTCCTATATGCGAGTTTCTGATCCGAATTGGATCCAAGAAGAGTTATCAGAGGACCATGACTGTATCAAGTTCGGATAGGCTTCAAAGAATTAAGAGCACCAATCAGAAACACCTCTAAACAGTGGCAATTAGTAGCCAACGTGGAATGACGAGGACCTCAGTCAAAGCACGTTGACTGAGGCCGATGGAGACTGTGCAGGAGGTGAAACTAGCCCCTGGGGAGCCCGGATTGGGAAAAGGAAGCAGTTTTTGATGCACTTAGCGCTAATCAAGCATCGCTGGGCAAAACCCCTTGAGAAGGAGAGGCCCCAAGCGCTCGATCACATGAGAGCCATGAAAACAATGGGGAAAAGGCTAAAGGCTAAGGGGAGACCTGCGCTTCAAAAACCAAATCTATTTATTGGGGGCACCCTTGGGCGGTAAGCATATTTGGCGAAAATAGAGTGATTCCATTCAATGCCCGACATGTGGCAAGCGGAGGAGAGAGAAAACCACCGCTCATCGCATGCTAATAGTCAAGCAAGTCAACCATGTGAAATGTGTGAACGGCGTCAGAACTGGAGGCCCTAGATCTAATCGATGAGATCACACCTGATGGGGAAATTGGAAAAACAACCGACGAGGAAAAAGTTGGTGTAGTTTGCAGGAGGACAAGTGGCCACTCCCTGTGAGCCTGATGATGACACCGAAACAGGGAACTCCAAGCGAACCTGTAACAGGCGATCCAATAGAAGTGGAAGGGGAATCGAATAGTGATGAGCTCGAATGGCTTTAAAGCCATGAACAGACAAGCAGAAGACACAGAGAGGAAGAACAGAGAAAAGACAGTAAATCAAAAGGTAGAAAGAAGACAAAGGGCCAAGCTGACCAAAGGTAGCATTGAGCACCAGAGAGGTTGAGAGATTCAAGCCATCCCTGAGAGGATCTCTCAAGACTGAGCACCACACTGGGCTCCTTCCATTAAAGACTAGAGAGCTCGAAGCGCTAGTGAGGAGAACAGTCTGTGCATTCTAGTGGCTTGGGGAATCCAAGAACCACCCTGCCAAGCAAATTCTATTTTAGGAGAGTCATATTGAGCTCCTTCATTGTAATTATTTGCTTTAAGAAACAATAAAAGAAGGCCATCACTGAGAGTTGGACTGGAGATGTAGCCCTGGAGGATAGGGTGAACTCCTTATTAAATTCTTGTGTTCTTATATTTGCTTACTGTATTTCTCTGTTGTTTTCAATTTCAAGTGTCTGTATATTTGCAATCTAATCGATCCGTTGCCTAAATAACATAGACACACATAAGCACATGAGTTTTTAATACCTTCATTTAATAAATATTTAACTTAGATCACTCATGGGGTGATTTTCAGATCAAGTGGTATCAGAGCTTTAGGCTATAAGGTTAGACAAGTTTGTGTTGGTTTAGCTGTTGGATGCTCACTAGATCAAAGCTCAAATTAGGAGAAGGAGAGTTGGTCAAAACTAATCATGAAATTGGGAGAGTTTATCCTCAAAACACAATGTTAGAGGAAGGTTCAATGGGGCCAGACCCTCAATTCATAGAAAGTTTCCTAGCCATAAAGTCCATGGTAGAAGAAATCTATAGGGACTTTAGAAAGCATAAGGATGAAGATTCGTGAGGTTCTAAGCAAGACAAAGAAGAAGATGAGTCTCACTTCCATGACCAATCCAAAGGGAAAGGGAAAGAAGAAAACTTTCTCACACCTCGTAATAGCCCTGTGCATAATAAGAAAGAATCTTTGATCAAACTAGATGTTAAATTTGATTTGCCTGTATATGATGTAGAGCTAAATGCTGAAAAGTTGGACAATTGGATTAGACAAATTGATGTTTATTACAGAGTACAGAACATCGACTCAGACAAGAGCAAGATTCAGTTGGCAAGCTTATGCCTAGGAGGCACTGCCTTGGTTTGGTGGGAAGCAAGAACCCAAGCTGATATGAAAAGACATGGTAAGACTATCTCTGTCTGGAGTGAATTTGTTTCTGCAATAAAAAATCAGTTCTATCCATTGGCTTACATGCAACAAGCCATGATGAGTTGGCAAATTCTGTGGCAGTTGAAAGGGCAAAGTGTGCAAGGGTACACTCAAGAACTTAGAAAGAGAGCATTGATTCTAGGAATCTCATTAGACTCACCAGAAACTCTGTTGAAGTACATTGGTGGTCTACACCGCTACATGATGCATACCATCCTCATGTTTAATCCCACTAGTATAGATGAGGTATCTGTACAAGCTACTCATCTAGAAGCTAGAGGAAAGAATGAAAATCTAGAAGTTACGGGATCGTCCCAACCCACTGCAAGCAAGAGCGAGGAAAAAAGAAAGCAGATGTGGAAGGCAAGGAAGGCTAACACTGCACAGAAAATCAAAGCTTCATGCACTCACTATAAAAAGGATGGGCATGATGATAACCATTGTTGGATTCTACATCCAGAGCTGAGACCTAAGAAGTTCGAGGGCAAGAAAAAGAAGACTGCTGTAGCTATTCAGAAAGATTTGGGGTTAGACTCAGGAGATGAAACAGCGATTGTAGCTATAGGTATAAAAGGTAATAATTCTGAAGCATCTACTAGTAATTTTTCTCAATCTGTTATTGATGAAGAGAATGAGAGAAAAAGACATGAGCTTTTCCATATTCAAGTTGTTTCCAAATATCAAAATATTGATACTTTGTTTGATAGTGGCTCACAAGTAAATTTAATTTTTGAAGCAATTGTAAAGAAATTGGGATTAACAACTACACCTCACAAGAAACCATACCCATTAGGATGGTTGAATGATAAAGCACAACTACAAGTGACTAGACAGTGCAAACTCAAGTTTTCTTTTGGGTCAGCATTTGTAGATGAGGTTGAATTAGACATAATTCCTTCGGATATATGTGGGATTGTTTTAGGAATTCCTTACTTGTACGATAGAAAGGCTATTTTATATAGAGCTGAGAACAAGTATCACTTGTTAAATATGGAATCAAATACTTTGTAAGAGCTCATAAGCTCAAGAATAATTATACTCTCATAAACTCAGGGCAGATGAAAGGAATGATAAATTCACGCAAACAATTCTTACTAATAGTTGTAAAGGAAAATAAACCTGATAAAACCAATGTATTTCAGGGTTGTAATAGTAAACAACAAGCTGATATAGAAAAGGTTTTTTCAGAGTATGATGTCTTGTTTCAAGAACCTAAAGGTCCGCCACCCAAAAAAGAAATAGTACATGATATTATTTTGCAGCAAGATGCTCCATTGCCTAACATTGGAATGTACAGGTTGTCTGCTTTAGAGAATGCTGAAATCAAAAAGCAGGTGCAGGAGTTGCTCGAGAAAGGGTTCATCAGGCCTAGCACATCACCATGTGGGTCACCAATCGTTTTGGTGAGAAAGAAAGATGGCTCGTGGAGAATGTGCATTGATTATCAAGCACTGAATAAGATAACAATCAAAAATCGTTATCCCCTTCCTCGCATAGATTATCTTTTGGATCAATTGAAGGAAGTTGTTTATTTCACCAAGATGGACTTGCACAGTGGATACCATCAGGTCAGGGTTGTAGAACAAGATGCATGGAAGACTACTTTCAAAAAAAAGTAGGGATTGTATGAGTGGCTAGTTATGCTTTTTGGCTTAACTAATGCTCCTGCTACTTTCATGAGATTAATGAATGATGTACTCAGACCTTTTCTTGATGATTTTGTTATTGTTTATCTGGATGACATTCTGATTTTTAGTAAAATGTGGGAAGAACACTTAAAGCATGTTAAGAAGACACTAGATGTTTTGAGAAGAGAGAAACTTCATGTTAAACTCTCAAAATGTGATTTTGGCAAAACATCTCTAAATTATTTGGGTCATATAGTAGGGGGAGGTGAATTGAAGATAGATCCCTCTAAAGTGACAGTCATTGTAAATTGGGTAAAACCCAAGTCTGTTACAGAAGTGAGAAGCTTCTTAGGAGGAGCACAATATTGGAGGAATTTCATTTCTAACTTTTCCTCAATTGTAGCTCCCTTACATGCTTTAACATGATTGAACAAGGTGTTTCAGTGGGGAGGAAAACATCAGAAATCCTTCAACACCTTGAAAGAAAAGATTAGTACAACACCTGTACTAGCATTGCCTGATCTACAAAGACCATTTGAGATCCAAACAGATGTGAGTGACTATGCAATGGGAGTAGTGTTGACACAGCATGGTAAACCCATATGTTATCATTTTGAGACTTTTAATCCTGTAGTAGTTAACTATCCTACATATGATAAAGAATTGTATGCATTAGTTTAGAGTGTGAAAATGTGGAAACATTACTTAATGGGCAATGAGACAGTAATACATACTAATCATCAACCACTTCAATATCTACACCCCCAAACTAAGTTGTAGAAATCAAGACATTACAGATGGATGGGTTTTCTACAACAGTTTCATTTAGTCATCAGATATAAAAAGGGCATACATAATAAAGTTGCAGACATGTTATCTATACCCATTATAAATGCATCTAGTATACTTAAGCATAATTTTGTGCTACATGAAAGCTACATTTAACAATATTCTTAAGATATAGACTTTAAAGATTTATATGCAAATTTGAGTCAAGGCAAACAAGTAGAAGAATTGGATTACAGTGTGAGGGACCAACTCTTATACCATTGTGGGTAACTCTGCATTCCAAAAACTGAGAGAGTAAAGATAATTAGAGAAGGACACACTTCTCTGATATCAGGTCACTTTGGGGTAAGTAAAATAGTTGCACAATTACAAAGATTTGTTATTGGCCAAAAATGAATGAGACAATTTCTAGATATGAAAGAGGGAGTACTATGTGTGCTAAAAGCAAGCCCAACAATAGAAAACTAGGCTTGTACACTCCATTGAGAGTTCCTTCTCACCCTTCGGAAAGTGTTTCCATGCATTTTGTTGGAGGACTACCTAAATCTAGGAAAGGTCATGATTATCTATATGTTGTTCTGGATAGGTTCAGCAAAATGTGCATTTTGATACCTTGTAATAAACATATTACAACTAAACAAACTGTAAAACTGTTCTTTGAACATGTATGGGTTCATTTTGGATTACGCACTTCCATTGTATTTGATCGAGACATCCGATTTGTGGGGAAGCTTTGGTCAAATCTGTGGGAACTGATGGACACCAAACTAAAGAAAAGCATAGCTTTTCATCCACAAAATGATGCCCAGACAGAAGTGGTTAATAGGACAGTGATCTAGTTACTTATAGGATATTGCAGCAAACATCCTAAGCTTTGGGATGAACATTTGTGTTATGTGCACCATGCTTATAACAGAGCAAAACATTCTTCTACACAGAGATCTCCTTTCGAGACCTGTTTTGGTTTCACACCAAGGTCTCCTTTGGATTTCGTCTTTGGTAAAGATACCACAATGGAGGGATACAATGATGTGGATAGGGCAACTAGGTTCATTGAACAAATCCAGGAGATCCACCAGGCAGTATAGGAACAACTGCAAAGAGCCAAGCCAAATATAAGGCCAGCCATGACAAGCATCGGATGGAGCATAGTTTCCAAGTTGGTGACCAGGTCTGGCTGTATATTAGCAAGGACAGGATGCAAGGTGAAGGTAAAAAGCTAAAGCCTATCAGGTATGGACCGGTTGTGCTTTACAACACCCCCCCATTTCCTATCATTATTTCTTTAGAAAAACTATCATATGAAATGGGTCCCTTTTAGTTTTGATTGGTATCAATATTCTATTATTCAAAAAGGTTCGAAAACCAAAAGAAAAACATTATGAAAACCTTTTTGATAAACCCATTTTGATCATAATAATCAATCTTTTATCATTGCGATAAAGCGATTGCAAGATCGCATATCGCAATGACATAGGGAGCATAAGTTAAAGGCCCATTGGTTTTCACCGATGCGATATCGCTATCGGCTATCGACAATGTTCTATGCATGTTCTTAAAGCGTCCCAGGCCATTCACCCCGATGCGATGCGATTTCGCTATCGGCGATCGGCGGTATGTTATCCATATGTTTATAGAGCGCCCATACTCCCGATGCGATGCAATATCGCTATCGGCGATCGGGGATTTCAAAAACTGTCAACATAAGGAGTTAAGTTTTCCCCGACGCCCGATTGTGATAAAGCCAAAAGCGTAGATTTCAAAAAAGCCGTTAAGACAGAGGGATATTACGATCAACTCATATTAAAAGCTCGATTTGTCGAACATTGATTTACCTGCGCTTAACGCCAAAACATCCAAGGCACGCTTAAACGAATCATTCGGCCGATTAATGATATCATGGGCATTTAAAGGATTGGCAGGTTTAAATGGCCATTTAATGTAATAATAAGTCCTGAAATCTTCCATAGATTGTATTCGCGGCCATTTTAAAAGCTAATTCCTCATCACGCATTGATCAATTTATCTTTCTCATATTGGGTTTTCATTGCCAATTCGCTGTGTTACGTTCATTTTCACTTCTGTACAGAATTCATCCAAAGAAGAAAACTCAAGCAGAATGGGAAAGAAATCTAAGAAAACCACAGTCGCTTCCGTTGCGCCAGCCACAGGACAAGCTGTCGCTAATCCAACAAACAAAAAGAAAGGATTGATATCTGATACTACATGTTCTGGCCTCGATAGAACTACTTGGCAAAGTACCTACAATCTAATTGAAGTCGAAGAACCTAAAGTGACAACAGTACAAGCTTCTGCAGATTCAACTAGGAAATCTGAGGGTACTTTAAAAGACCTGGCTGACTCCTTCCTTCATCGGATAGTAGCTCGGGAGCAAACTATCCCATATATAGATGTAGTGCGATGGGCAATTGAGGAAATCCCGATCATGGACAGAACCTTCTGCACTAGGGACGGGAGAATTTTCGGGTCATTCAAGGCTGATGATTTAAGGCAAATGTATCATTTGCCTGAGCCAGAGAAGAAGTATAACAAGGCATTTTTGGAGAAATTCTGAAAAGAGAATGAAGTGGAATCCGAACCCATCCGGGATTGGAGACAAAATCCAGCAAAACACAAACATGAGTCTTCTGGTAAGTACTCGGTTGATTCCCTATGTTCTCCTTATTGTTATGCTGGAATAATGATGTGTAGATTGTGGGGGTTGCATGACTCTTCTAATTTCACTATAGAAATGGTTCCCTTGATGGAAGCGGCATGCAACAGTGAAATAATGGATTGGGCCACTATTCTCTCAGATAAACTAGCTACAGTTGTTCTTGAGTTTAGGAATAAGACCCGCATTACTGAAAGGCTAATTCCCCCATTCTATTACAGTGCCTATATTTTAGATACCTTGTGTTTTAATTCTGAATTTCCTGTGCTCGGCTGGAGGTGGACGCCACAAGACCCCATGCCTATTCACATATACCATTAGAAATTGTGGAAATCCTCTTATAAGCACCATTTATACCAAGTCTGCAATGGCTTTATGTTGCCTATTCATTATTCTATTTTTGATAAACCTGCTCCCAAGATTTCTTACCAAGCTGGCATTGATTTAACATCAATAGGGAGATGGTTCGGGGAGGAAAATTTCACTTATATAAGAGTTTTCGGTAGCCAAGCCGAACCTCACGTCCTTCCTTTGTACATACCTGATAAACTGCTGGCAAGAGAAATAGCTTACCAGATTATTGCTGAGAGTGTTACACAGACTCTCAAGAAAAATAAGAAGCAGGGCTGGCCTTCTTTTCCTTTGAGATGCGGTGTCTATACCTTGCATGATCTCAAACATGCAGAGAAAGAAGCTACAAAGATGAAATCATTAACTCTAGCAACTCTCCCTAATAGGCAATTTGATCCCAACAAAGTCGCCTATAATGCACTAGAACAGGCCAAATTGTCAAAATTTGATCATAAAGAAGATATGTTTGATGACCTGTTCTCCTTCGCTGAGTCAATAATGCAGGTTAAGGAATTTGCCATAATGAAATATCAAGATGAAGGGTTGGTTGAATTTAACAAACTTAGAGAACAGAGGTTGCAAACTCTGCCTCTAGATCTATTAGCAACAACCCCAACAACATCGACAAGCGAGCCTGAACGACAACAGTCAAAGGAGCCTCCGGTTACAATAATAGAACCAGAAAAGCCACAGGAGGAAACTCAGACTAAAGAGCAGGAGAAAGTGCGGGAGGAGACCCAGATGAAAGAGCAGAAACAGACCAACATTGAAGTAAACGTGGATACTCATATTGACCCCAAATTGCTCCAGGAATGGCAGCAATTTGATTCTATTATTAGTGGTCTGGAATGTTCAAAAGACACCGAAACTTCAAAAGCAGCAGACACACAGGAAACCACTTCACAACAGGTTCAAAGTGGAACCAGCGGCCCACCCATTTCAAAAGAAGTAGAGATAATACCAAAGGACCCCTCCGATCAAATCATTTTGTAGGTAGAAGAGATTCCTCCCTTGGATGTCTTCTATAGCCCAAGGAATAAAGCTATAGTAAAACGACAGAGGAAAAGAAGAAGGACTGATCAACCTTCCCTTTTTCCAGAACAGACGGTCACGGGCAATGTGGTTTGGAAGGAGGAATTTGACCCCTCTGATGACCTGACAAAATTGTCACAATATGCTGGAGCCTATTCGGCGGCAACAATAGATAAGGCATCAGGGTGAGTCTTTTACTGAAAACAAAAGACTAGGAAATTTTCTTATTACAGGCACAGCTGACTGAAGCAAAGCAGAAAGCGGAGTAGGAAGAGCAGCAATTGTTGACACAACAGCAATTAAACAATCAACTAACTCAACAATTGTAGGCAGAAAAACAAAGGATTGACCACAGTGCAATCCAAAAGCAGAAAGAATTGTCAGAGGCCTTGGTGCAATTGAAGGCAGCGAATGAGAAAATGCTGAAATCAAAAGATGAGCAAATCGCTCAACTATCAGCACAGCTTGAAAAGACGAAGGGCGTTCCATAAGTAGCTGAATTCAGAGTAGAAGCACTACAGATAAATACTGCATTGATAGCCCAAATTAAGCTTCTATGTCAACAAATCGCCCAGGCAGAGCCACTATGTGAATTAACGACATCCATAAGTAATAAAGTAGATAAGGCTAGGACTGAATTGGATCAAGCTGAAGAAACGATAGCTGCATTTCTTGACTGGCAAGATACTGATCAAGGACAAGCGGCAAATTTACCAAGAATTTTAGAGTCACATAAAGATATACTCTTTACAGAATGGCAGTCCCAGTTAATGAAAGCAGAGAGAGCAGTTTCAAGATGCAAATCAACTTCAAGCAATTTAGTTGAATTAGTCAATAACACTCTCTACTTATCAAACATGATTTCCCAATGCACACCAGGAAAATTGACAGCGATGAAAACATTGGAGCAATCATGTTATCCAGATCTAGAGGAAAAGGGGAGATTAATTGCTGGAATTAACAATTTAACCTGGGACACCTATTGGTTCTTCTTGGTAAAACCACACACATAGAGAACCGCCCTCAAGTGCCTTACGGATGCAATCGGGTATATTATCCCCGATATTCAGGATGCCACCTATGCCCCCCAGCTCAGCTCTCGCCTCAACAGACCACCCGAAGTGGAGCCGATGCTTGCGATAAGTCAGCTCAGATTTAAAGGCAAACAACCTACTTGATGATTCATGCTGCCGACTGCCAGAATTGCTGAAGAAAATAGGATCAAAATCAATTGATACCAATTAAGTAGGATTTCAGTTTCTTAGATAGTTAGATTAATTAAGTATTTATAGACCCTTTCATTGTTTTGGAAAGGGTCGTAAAGTTTTGTACTTGACTTAAAGACTGAAGTTGCACTATTGTGCTTCAGCCATATTCTTTTATGAAACTGGACCAGTTATTCTAATTTTGACAAGGAAGCTTTTATGCAATTGTGCACTACTGTCTTTGTTTGAAAGTATTTCTGCGTTGAAGGAAGAATCTCAAGTAGCGATTGATATTGGGAGTGTCTAGCAGCTCATATGGTACTATTATCTATGTCTGAATTCATTCTTTTCATATGAATTGTTATTTGATTACATTTGCTATTATCGCATATATGTATGTGTTTTAACAACATTTCTTTATTCTTTCCACTATTGGATGTTTATGGGATGCCTTTCCTTTGATCATATATGTATCGATGATATATAAAGTGTAGCAATATTGCGCAGATCCCTTTGTTTAACTATTTAAGCAAAGTAATTCTTGAATGAATAAAAGTCAATATTTATTGAATAGAGTCATCTACATGCCTGTTTATAAATATAGATCATCAAGCGCTACACTTTAAAGAGTACAATAGTTCCCGGGATTAGTAGTATTGCTTTTATTTCGCCAATAGATCAAGTTATTCACCTATCATTAGATTAGTCAACCAATCATTCATTCCGTTTATCCATTTCTGGGAAACTGGTCCCATTATCCCCAGTCGGAGCCACCATTCCAAACGGAAAAGGAGCTGTACTAAGGTCCGGACCGGGTGGTTATCCCCCAATGTTTATACAACGATTTTCGGGGCATCAACAGGACCTTTCAAAATACTTGAGAAGATTGGTGAGAATGCTTTTTATCTTGATCTACCAACTTACATGCACACCTACTCAGTCGTAAATGCAGATTGCTTGAGATTATTTGAACCCTCACTGATTGAGGATCCCGAAGAGTAAAGTCAGTTTCCTTCTATTGATGACCTGCTACCTGAATATCTTAATGAACTGCAGGAAGACACAGTGCTGGATAGGAAGGTGAGAACGACGCGCAGAGGAGATGTTGAGTACCTCATAGTAGGGCTCAAAGGTTTAAATCCGAGCAATGCAAAGTGGATTGAGATTGGACAAGTGAGAAAACAATACCCTCACCTATTCGATGCTTGAAAACAAACTTTTGGTGGTCCAAAAGCTTTTTCAGTGGGAAGGTCGTGATTTGAATTTGATCCAAGAAGAGTTATCATAGAACCATGACTGTATCAGTCGGGACAGGCTTCAAAGAATTAAGAGAAACGATCAGAAACACCTCTAAATAGTGGCAGTTAGCAGCCAGCATGGAACGATAAGGACCTCGGTCAAAGCGCGCTAATTGAGGTCCATGGAGACTACGCAGGAGGCGAAACTAGCCCCTGGGGAGCCCGGATCGGGAAAACGAGGCAGGTTTTGATGTGTGATCACTGGGCAAAACCCCTCGAGAATGAGAGGCCCCGAGCGCTCGATCGCATGGGAGGTAGGAAAATCGTGGGGAAAAGGCTAAAGGCTAAGGTGGGACCCACGCTCCAAAAATCGGCAGTATTTATTAGGGGCACCATTGGGTGGTAAGCAGATTTGGCGAAAATAGAGTAATTCCACTCAGCGCCCGATGTGTGGCAAGCGGAGGAGAGAGAAAACCACTACTCATCATGCGCTAATAGTCGAGCAAGTCAACTGCGTAAAATGTGCGAGTGGCATTGGATCTGAAGGCCCCAAATCTAACGGCTGAGATCGCGCCTGATGGGAAAACAAAAATTGATAAGGAAATAAGGCATGATCTATAAGAATTTGAGGTCCGATTTGACCGCCAAGGCAGTGGATGACTCATTCCACGATGTAACTGAAAAACTGATTGGACGAGGAGAAAGCTGGCGTAGTTCGTAGGAGGACAAATGGCCACTCCCTGTGAGCCTGATGATGACGCTGAAATAGGGAACTCCAAGCGATGCTGTAGCAGGCGATCCGACAGAAGTGGAAAGGGAATCGAATAGCCATGAGCTCAAATGGCTTTAAAGCCATGAACAGACAAGCAGAGGACACAAAGAGGAAGAACAGAGAAAAGACAATAAAGCAAAAGGCAGAAAGAAGACAGAGGGTCGAGCTGACCAAAGGTAGTGTCGAGGACTAGAGAGCGTGAGAGATTCAAGCCATCCCTGAGAGGACCTGTCAGGACTAAGCACCTGACTAGGCTCCTTTCATTAAAGACCAGTGAGGTCGAAGAGCTGGTGAGGAAAAGAGTCTGTGAACTCTAGTGGTTTGGGGAATCCAAGAACAACCCTGCCAAGAAAATTCTGTTTCAGGAGACTCATATTGAGCTCCTTCATTGTAATTCTCTGCTTGAAGACACAATAAAAGAAGGCCACCACTGAGAGCTGGACCAAAGATGTAGCCCTGGAGGATAGGGTGAGCTCATTAAATTCTTGTGTTCTTATATTTTCTTACTGTATTTCTCTCTTGTTTTCCATTTCAAGTGTCTGTGTATTTGAAATCTTATCAATCCGTTGCCTAAATAGCATAGACACACACCAGCACATGAGTCTGTAATAGCTTCATTTAATAAATCTTTAACTAAGATCACTCATGGGGTGATTTTCAGATCAATTTCTTGAAGGATAGTCACGTATATACACGAGTTTCTATGGCTGCAGGAGCGTATATATTTTTCTGATAGAAAAACAATGGGTGAGACTCTAATATGGGTGCTCAGTCTGATATTAATGATTATAGTCTATTGATATGCTTTGTTCATTGATTTTTATCTAGCTGATGAAAATGCATTGATAAATGAGTTGTTAACAATGCATATGTAGAATAGGTTCAGTGGGAGTATTAGCCTTCACAAACTTCTTGCATTGTTGGCATTATGGTTGTTGACTTCAACTATGGTTTCATATATTTATATTCATTGTTGCATAGGTCATGTAAAAGATCTAGGGTGTAATATGTGTCATTTTGTCATAGTATATTTTTGAATGAGTCCTACTGGACATATGATGTAAGTTTGTATCCCCACTATGCATGGGAAGGATGATGTAATAATTTCCATATTTTAGTCATGTATCAACAATTGGTATATCCCTGCTTGGTTGGGTGGATGAGTCAAATTTGGTGTATCCCCACTTTGTTGGGTAATTGATGTGTGTATGAGTCATTGGTGTTAGGAAGGTCATACTCACATAGTTGAGTTATAGAGTAATGTTATTCTTTCGAAAAATATCTTTGTAGACTTTTCATGTACTCAAGGGGAGCATGGACAACATACTGTATCTCAAAGGGAGAATATCTTGGTCCACCCTTGTCCCTTGATTTCAAAGTGGGAGAGCATTTTGGTGTTGCTTAATATATCTAACAGTTTCTATATCTTGCACTAATCAACACCAATATCGTTTCCATTAAGTCCAAAGGGGGAGATTGTTGGCATTATGGTACAAGTGTTGTCCTTGATGGAAACTCACTCACAAGATAGCTCGGATTTGATAAAAGGCAACTCATAGTGTAATAGGTCAATTCAGAGGTAACAGGGCATTTGTACAAAAGAACAGGAAGTTGGAACAATGGTCTGCTGATCATAATCAAGAAGTTGAAGGAAAATAATGTTTCCAGATAGTTTAAGCTATATATGTAGGTTCTTCTTGAGAAAGCAGCATATACATGCAGGTTCACGGAACACAAATTGCGTATACGTATGCACGCACTTTTACAATAAGAAAATCACATATGGGTTGAAAAATCAAGAAAATTCAAGAGTAAAGAATACCAAGGGTCAACACCATGGTATTAGCCCACAATATTGAGTGAAGTTATTTGATCCCGTCAAAGAATACCACACGCTCTAAGTTTTTTTTGGTCCGAGGTATTAAGGAAGGAAAAAACTATATAAGGAGGAGAAGATCAAAGGGCCAAGTGTGCAAGTCAAAGGGTTTCTCAGGAATACTTTTTTTCTGAAGTATATTTTATGCTGCAGGGCTATGATTACAATATGATCTGAAATATTTTTTGCACCTTGGATACAATGTTGGATGAAGATCATGAGACCTGTAATGAATTATCATTACATGATATGATTAGGCTAGATCCGATTACTTACACATGTTTTATTCTTTAAATGTCATGGAATGGGTATGTCTGAAGTCTGGAATAGGAGCAAAGTAGTAAGTTATTTTTTGTGGATCTATACAATGGTTCACCTTGGTAAAGGCCCGTATACATGTAGGTTCAACTCTTCCAAGTAGCGTATGCAAAGGAAAACCCTGTTGTTCAGAAATGGTTGATGTATCTAGTTAGTGCTACTCTTTTAATGTTGTTTGTCAATTAAGTATTCTTAGATTTGAAATTATTATTGAATGCATAAGGAGTTTGTGTTTGATTGATTGATTGATTAAGTGGGAAGGGTTATCTTTGCTACTAATTGGATAGATCTCTGTAAATTGATAGTTGATGTTCAAAATATTACTGGTTGGTATAGATTTGATTCAAAAAAATTTTATGATCCAATAGTTTTGAAGGTATATGCAAGTTTTATTAAATGAAGTAGCGTATACACGTAGTTTGGGTTCAATACAATAGCATATGCATTATGATGTTTGATTTTTGAGGTTGTAGCTCATTCTTAATGATCATGTAGGTTTCTGGAATCAGTACAGTGTTCTTGTGAAAGTGATATGACTGTTCAAATGAATTGATTGTTGATTGATGTAGTTTGAAAGTTTGTATGGGTCTAGTGTGAAAATTTGATGAAACGAGACCTTAATTTTTTTATTGTTGTGTACCAGGAACATCCAGTCTGAAAATTAATGAAACGTGGTCCTTGGAGGAAGAGAGAAGGCCGTATCCTTTTGTAGGTTGGAACCTACGTACTAGTAAATATACTGGCTAGTACAAGAGCTAAGGGGTTGCAGTGCCCTTCCAGTAGAAGTTGCAAGAAGAGAGAAGGTTGTAGACTTCTATACGTGGGTGTCTGCAACAGTACAAGATTGTAAACATATTTTTTTTATAATAAAAGAAGACATAGATGATATCAATAGGTGGTTTTTCTCCCACATTGGGTTTCCACCTTAAATCTTAGTGTTCATGTGTGTTGCTTATGTGTGATGGTTTATTATGATATTACTGCACATATAAGTTAATGTATAATAAGTTATTAATGTACTAATTAAAGATAAACACATGATAAATTGACTAAATCATAGGTTATATGGGTATACGTTGGTTTCTATATTCACAGTGGCGTGCACACACACGTTCACTTCACTGAAGTAGCGTCTATAAATTTGTTTGGGAAATGAAAAATTATTGAATTGTAAATATCGATTCACCCCACTCTCAGTATTATTTCCAACACTATATTTATTAATAATAATTATTAATTAACCATAATCATAATTATTAATATATCAATAATATATACTAATAAATATATCTTAATATTAATATTAATATTAATATTAATTTATAATAGTTATTATAATTATCAATTTTTGTTTGACATATAATATTGGGTTTATAACATGAGGATTTACAATATTTGAGGTTCTAATATTGGAATTTATAATATAGTATTTACTATATTAGGTTTTATATATGTTAATGTGTATAAGAATAATTTTATAGTTCATATATATTAGTTCATGAATCTATAATTGAGTTTAATAATAACAATGATATATTTATATTGTGCTTATATGTTATATAATATTAATAACATAAATTTATATACATTATAATAATGTGGTTTCATCGTGTGTAAAGATGGTTCTCAGATTAAATCTTTCCCATATACTTAATAATATTAATGTGATTGATATGTACGTATGAGCATATAGTAACCATATCAGTAAATGTGGTTTTCTTAGTACTATTTATATTCACAATATTAATGTTAATATTATTAATAGTGTCACTAATATAGTTATTATATTATTAGAGTTAACATAAACTTTAAATTTTATGTTTTTATTGAAAAAATAATCATTAAGAAATATAAAGTAAATATTAATAATATTATTTATCAATATTAATGTTAATACTATTTATATTAACAATGTTAATGACATTAATAATATTAGAATGCAGGTTTTTGTGATTCATGATTTATATCAAATATTTTCAGACAAAATCACATTTAGATTATAAAATCAATGTATTTCAAACCGCTTAATGTTGTTCATCATTAGGACATATATGAATAGCTAAAACATATAACCAATAAATAATAGAGACGTAACCGATTAATCCCAACAATCAATTTTTCAATTTATTATGAATGTTAGAAAAAATATAAGAAAGTCAAAATTAGAAAATAAAAATAGTGAAAAGGCCTTAAAAATAGGAAATAATACTAAAGAACCAAAATAAAAATTAGAAAATATATATTATAATTTTTATTATTACTACTATATTTCTTAATAAATTTTGAAAAAAAACTAAAGGTAGTAAAATTAACTAAAAAGTCAAGGAATAATGAACAAAAATATAAAAAGAAAATTATAAGACTTAGAACATTTAATACAAATATTAACTCAATGAAAGAAGTCAAGAAAAAATAAAAATATAAAAAGAGGGAGATTTATTTATTTAATATATAGGTGAATAAAATAAATTCAATTTTGTTGTTATTAAAATAATTTTTGTTATTATAATAATATTTATTATTATTCCAAAAAATATGTAAATAAATAAATCATTACTAATGATAATAACAATAATATAAATAAATAAAAATAAAAATAAATAAATAAATAGCTAAATTTACAAATAAAGAGAGGGGATCCGACAATGACTAACCTTCCAACCATCATCCTTATTTAGCATCTTAGACCTTTTCTTGATCTCAATGACCTCCCTAAAATTTGGGTCATGGAAGTGATTAATCTTAGCAATAACCTCTGAATCCTCAATACTAATGTGGTGCTTAGTCTTCCCCGCATGCTTAGTGAGGCTTGAGGAGCAAGTCCTATAGTACTTTATGTCATCTTCATGTTTCTGAATCCTTTGATTGATGGAATGACCAGTTTCCCCAATGTTGGTAGTCGCACCAAAACATGGGATTAAATACACACCTTTCATGTCTTTTGGATTCACTAGGTCTTTGACTGATCTTTGGGAGGTTCAAATTCATCATTTTTCCTAAGAACCCGAGCAATGTTGTTTGTAGTTCATTGAACAAGTGGAAGAAAAAAATTGGAAGCACATTCTCTAGGTTATTTTTTAACCTTTGGACCTTTGCTTTCTTTTTGAAAATATTTGATACCTACCGATTTGCTATAGCCATTCAATGCAAAAGCATTAAGGACATGGGTGTTCTCATCCTCTAGGTTATTTTCGTCAAGAACCCACAAATCACAAGTAGCTAGAGTGCTTATAATCCTTAGCTTCTGTGTTGGATAATGATGAGAGTCAACATGAAGTATTGTTTAATGTGTGTTTTCTTATGAAAAAATTGTTGATAGAAAGAACCATCAGATTTCTTAAAAGATAAGAACATCAAAGAAGGGAAGGCTACTATCAATCTCAGATTCCATGGTAAATTTTATTGATCTTGATTGATTGTTAAGATGATGAAGAAACAAACCTAACGAGTTTTGATCATGATACCATAAGATGAAGGTGTCATCCAAAAACATTTTCCAAAGATTTGGTTGAAAAAGGGGCGAGGTGAGGGCCCTTGATTTAAAATCCTCCATGAATAGTTTAGCCATCATAAGGGAGAGTGAAGAAGCCATGGAAACTCTGCAAGTCTCTTCAGACAACTCACCTTCAAAACTGAAAAATGTAGAGGTCAAACAAAATTCAACCAACTTGGAAGTATCACAATCAGATATGTAATTGACAACCTCAATAGCCTCATTAATTCAATGCTATTACATTTTAATAATTTAAAATATTTATTATGATTAATAAAGTTGTTATTTTTTTATTAATATTATTATTCTAAATATTATTGATATTGTATTAATGATATTATTGATTATATTATTTTTAAAATTATTATTATTATTAATATATTAGGGTTATAATAATTAATATTAATGTTATATAATAATTATTATTAATAATGATAATATTGTTGGAATTATGAATTATGTGTTGTCCGTGATGGAAACCTCCTTGATGATTTGTATTTTGATGGAAACCAATTTGATACAAATGTCAAGAGGATGTGTCTACAAATGTGACATAGTGTTTTGACAAAGGTGTAGTAGTTCAACACTAGAGGAATGGAAAACATGAAATTTCAAGAAGTATACACACGTTCTCTTAAGGAAAACTGCATACACATAGGTGTATGAAGAGGCAAAGGCAGGTACAATTTTTGCACCATGGTATTCAAAATACCAAGGCTCCTTACCATGGTATTTCCGTGTGGTATTGAGCCTAACAATAAATGTTTTGATCCTATCTAAGAAAGCCATCAGCTGGCATATGGTTTTGACCTGTGGTATTGAATAAGGGCAAAGCTATATAAGGAGGTGAAGATCAAAGTGGCAATTTGTTCAAGTGATGAATATCTTATTAATAGATATATCTAAAGCAAATATGCATGTAATGGGATATTAATGTTTTTATTGATCTATAACTAAGTATGCACCTCGAAATTTGATGATGGATAAGATCCAATAGATATGAGATGACAATATTGATTATGAGGTGATTCAATATGAGTTGATAATGTCTTGATGCATGATTTTTCCATGTATGATGAGATTCGGCTATGTTTGAAGTTTTGTGTTACAACAAAGGTTTGATTATGAAATTGCAAATGTGTGCATGGGTTTTATAGCATGCAAGGCACATACACACATGGGGTGTGATACTATTAAGTCACATACACACAAGTTTGTTTACTGAAAAGCACATATACACGCGGGTTTGACTTGAGAAAAGTGCACACAAAAGGTAGGGTTTTGATAACAAGGACGTCTGATCAGTTTAATCAGCCTTGATGTGTTTTTGTTGTTTATCAATGAAGTCTTCTTGATGGTCGGGGCTTAGCAGTGACATTTAAAAGATGAATTGATTGATTGAAGAATGATGATGATACTTGTTGTGATTAAAGTTTAGAGAAGGTTGTGTGATTATTTTAGAATGATGTAGTTATTCTGAGCATGATTCAGTATTTATTTCAAAATGAGAGTGGTTCAATTTTAAAAAATCATTGATTTAAGATCTATATGTAGGTATGCTTCATGGAAAGTGCATAGACATGCGTGTTTTCTACTGTAAAGTAGTGTACATATTGTGACATATGGTTGATCAAAGTTCACAGTAACAGAATCTGGTTTTCGTGATGTGCAACATGTTGATTGGTATTCATGTTACAGTGATCTGACTTTTCTGGTTGTTTAGGTTGATTAGTTTGGGTTTGAGTTGATTTCTTGATATTTTGTTGATTCAGTTGACTCGGTTGATTCCCTAATTCTCTTGATTCATGTGGGGCAAAGATTGACGGTTGAATTACAATCATAAGTTTTAGTTTTGATGATTGGTTATGGGCTTAAATATTGGTAGTGGGTCCAGTCTGAAAATTTGATAAAATGTGGGCTACAACTTATGATGTGATGTAGCAGGTGGTTCAAGTATGAAAATTTATGAAACGTGGTCCTCGAATGTGTTGAAGGTTAGAGCCTTCAATGAGGGAGTTGAAGCTTATTCACTGTGGTAGCTGGTGAATTAGATCAGGGGGTTGGAGCTCCCTTCCAGTGGGTGTCAGTAAACGCGATTAGGGCATTGGTGTTCCCTTCCAGTGGGTGCTAGAGAACGAGCAAAGTTTGTAGCCTTATCAAGGTGGATTCTTACGTGCGGGTATGAGTCTGCACTAGTACAATATTGTAATAATTTTTTATTTATATTAAAAGAAGACAGGGACGACAACAAAAATTGTCTTTTCCCACATTGGGTTTCCACCTTAAATCTTGGTGTTCATGTGTGATGGTTTATTTTGTTCTTACTACACATGGTTACTATTTATTTCATGTTGAATGAAGTATTGGTGCACTTAGTCAAGATAAACAAAAAATGAATTAACTGATAAATATTTTTTACTGAAAAATCTCAGTTGTATGAATAACAGTCGTGTAAAGATGCAGGTTCATTTTAGTAAAGTCTCGTACATAAATCAGGATATCAAATTGCAAAGTTAAATGGTTTGAAATTACTAATTCACCCCCCCCCCCTCTAAGTATTTTTCCCAGCAATTTGGTTCATAATAGGTCCTTTGGCAGAATCTTGATCGCTTGATGGAGATCTGTCTAGATGAGTAGTCACGAAATTATATTTTCCATATGACCTCCTATATTTAATGGAACTAACTTGGTATTTTGTAAAGTTAGGATGAGAGCATACTTATAGGCACTAGGAGTTGATGTATGTGAAATCGTTGAAAGCACATATCAATATCTAGCCTCTATTCCTTCACATACCGCAGGAAAGAAATAGTATGAAACCAATGCAAAAGTTGTAAATGCCATCTTGGGAAGGTAATGCAGCTCAACAAAGCAAAGGGAATGTGGGATAATATTATCCAATGTTATGAGGGTGACACCAAGGAAAAAAGTGTGAAACTTCAAACATTCAGAATAAAGTATGAAACATTGAAAATTCATGATGATGAAAGCATTGCAAAATGTTTTCATAGGGTAGATGAAATTTTTAATTCCATGAGAAATCTTGGTGAAGGAATAAAAGATGCTTCTATTTTTTAAAATATTTTGAGATCTCTGACTCTAAAGTTCGACTCTAAATTATCTGCTATTGAAGAAATGTAGGATCTGAAAAGTCTCACACTTGATCAACTCCATGGAATATTGAGAGAATTTGAGATGAGGAAAGGTGGCCCTTCAGACATTAGAGAAGAAACATTCAAAGCTACTACAAAAGGAAAAGAAAAGGAAGAATTAGGTTATGTATCAAAAGAAGAAGAAGAGACAAGCCTTGTAAAGAAACTCCAAGTAGGTAAAGGAAGATTTAGAGGTAACTTTCATTTCAAATGTTTTGATTGTGGTAGAGTGGGTCATTATGCTGCTAACTGTCCTTATAGAGAAAATCAAGAGAAAGGAAAAGAATATGAAAAAATAAATTTGAAGAGGTTTTAAAATAAGAGAAGTCTTATTCACATAAAGACAATGATGATATCTCAAATTATGAAGAAGGTGAGTCTGATCGATATTGTCACTTAATTATGGATTTTGAAGATAAATGTAATAATGAGTTTGATGGTATCAAATAAAAGGGTACCTTTATTGAAAAATTTGTCACAAATATCTCAGATGGATTAATAGTTACATATGTCAGCAAATATTCTAGTTTGGGAGCAACCCGATTTCTATTGATCAAGAATGAAGAAGATGAAGCATCATCAGGTATGGGTTTTTGTTCAAAATGTGATCCATTTTCTTATATATGCAATAATGATAGTGATAATGATAGTGAAACCACTGAGCTTGCACTTATGGGGAATGTTAAAGTAAGCACTCTAAAGAGAAAACAAATTCAAAATTGATGAATTTTGAAGTAGGAGATGAAGTCAAGTTAGAACCAATGGACAATATAGATGTGTCTATGCTCAGCAAAGACAATTATCAACAATGGAAAGAAAATATGAAGTATAATCTAATGAGTCTCGATGTCTAGCATGTAGTGTGCAATGGTTACACCAAGTTTCCTCCATAAGACAAGGAAGTACAAATGAACATTAAGGCTTTGAGTAACATCTTTTGTAGCATATCTAATTCAATATTGAATAAGGTTATGCATTATACTACTGAAAAGAAAGTTGGGATAAGCTACAAGAAATACATGAAGAAGTATGAAAGGAATATTTCTCAGGTAGTCATATATCTAATAATGTGTCCAAAATGACAAACAAAGTTTCTGATTGAAAAGAAGACAGGTTACAATAAATTTTTGATCTTAGAACAAAATTTGATCCTTCTCTGAAAATTATTGTTACTTTTAAAGTTAAGTTGTAGGCTTATGATAACAAGGATCATGATCGTATGGTATCTAACAAATATTGTGAAGGTATTTAAGTTGAGGTTGTCTCCCTAAGAGAAGATCTTGGCAAATCATATAAGTGGAAAGGAGAGTTACTTCAAACATTTGAAGAACAAGAAAATGGGCTGAAAGAATAAAATTAAAATAGAAAATGGAGGAAGGAAGAAAGGTTGAAGAAATTATGAAGAAGTAGTATCTAGAAAAGGAAAAGCAATATTAGGTTGAGGTAAATATCCTGAAAGGTAAATTAGAAGAAAAAGATAAACATTTATGATTTCAAGATAGTACTAAGATTTTGGATAATATTCTTAGTAGTGAAAGGTATCTTGCCGTTAAATATTGTCTTGGTTTTCATGAAATTGTGGAAGGAGAATCTAGTTCATAAGCTGAGGTAAGGAATTCTAATGCAAAATTTGAAATGCTAAACAAAGAGATAAGAGGTCAACCTCATCACAATCAAGGAAAGAAAATCTTCAAAGGAAATAATTTAATCCTAATTATAGAGTTGTTAATCAATTTTCTCCTTTGATGAATAATGTTGAATGTTCTATATGTCACAATTATGGACATGTTGCAGCCAATTGTTGAACTAGAATGTTTCAAGTAATAAACATCTCACATAAAGATCATCAGCTTCTAGGTACTTTAAGGGATATTTGTTTTTCTTGCAATATGTTTGATCACAAATCCATTGATTGCAATAGAAGGAATATGAAACATATAAGATGTTATTCTTGTAACAAGTTTCAAAATGTAGCAAAAGGATGTAGGGAAAATTTTATGGATCACTGCAAACAACATGGTAAGCAATGAAATAAGAACATTAATGTGAAAATACCTAAAAAATATGGATCCACCAACATTTCTCATTATCAACAGGAAAAAGAATAACATATAATGTGTGGTCTTGCTCTCTCCTCATTTGAAGATGAAGATGAATGGTACATAGATAGTCAATGTTCTTATAACATGAGAGGATCTAAGAGTAAAATGGATTCTCTGAAAAAACCGACACTGTAATCTTATTCTTGGAACTAATGTTTTAGAAAATGCTCTAGGACAAGGTTAAGCAATAAATAATAAAACTAGAGGAGCAAAGGATGTGTTATTAGTTGAAGGGCTAATACAGAATATTGTATGTGAAGGTCAAATGGCAGATAAGGGAAATATAATTGTGTTTACATCAACCAAGTGAAAGGTTATCAATGAATTAACTGGAAAAGTCATAACAAGAGGATATAGAAATGGAGACAAATTATATGTGTTTGAAGAATGGAATTCTCATAGATAGGATAAAGATTCAGACTTAGAGTAAAAGAAGACGATGCCTATTGCAGTCCATTATTCTTAAATGATTATTTCTATCAATGGTTGCATAAGAGGTATGAGAACTTGACCTCATGAGAACAAAAGATGGTTATCATATCTTGAGTATTAGTGATGTGTAATGTTAGGGGGAGTAATATATGTTTTGTCTTTATGATGATTCCCATGGTTTTTTTTTTTCACATTGCTTATACTACTAACAGTGCCACTGGTGCAGTAATAGTAAATAGGTACAAACATAACAGAATCAGGGGGAGCTGAAGGTGTGAAATTTTAGTATTTCATTTTTTCTACGTGGATCCTATAAAGAAGAGTCAAATGTTTACATGAGTTCTGAACTAAACAGTCGCGTATATATTGGTATGATGAAGAAACAGTCAGATAAATTTAGGAAAAGGGTCTGATATGCTTCAGTCAATTATTGTTTGGATTTTTTGTTGTGTTGTTCGATGATTAAAGTCTGTTTATGTTATTTCAAAGTGATTTTGGCATTTATAAGTTTCTGATACCTTCATGGATGAATGGTTGATTAAGATACTTCGAAGATTCGTACTATTATATGATATGATATTATCATATCTGACAGTGACAAGTTGGCACATGTTTAGGGGGGGAATTTTCTATGCTTCTAATAATGCATTGCTTAGTACATAAGGATGCTTATCAATAAGTGATGTTGCTTATGGTATCAACATACGTTTCATATTGTTGAAATAAGTTCTTGGTGAGGTGGTGTTGATATGATAATTCTTCTTTGTATGAAGAATGATGTTGCTAAGATATGGTCATTGATAGACTACTACTACATTTGTTGGATGATTCTTGGAAACATGGCATTTTTATGATGATGAAGAATCATGCCACACTGCCCTATCTTACTTTATGATGATATGCTTGGTCTTCACTTATATTTTTGTTGCTTCATACCTTCTCACAGGTTGATGATATTGAAGCTAGATTGTCTTATCTTGTGAATTGATGATCGAAATATACAGGTTGTTGTCATTGGTGTTTCTCACAAATTCTCATGGTGCAGATCATATGTGTTGTATGATAGTTTTGTATTACTATCATGGTACTATTTGTCTTGTTTATAAATAAAATATCTATCTCTTGATATAAAGGTCATGTAAATACCTATGATTTACTCATTGTAAAATACTGCCTTGTATGGACTATTTTGGTCAAGTCCTTTTGAACATGTAATGTAATTTGTAACCCCACTGTGCTTGGGAAGTTGATGTCATGATGATTTAAAAATAGAAACACAATGTGATTTGTTAATTGATGTAAGTTTTATTCCTTGGTGAAAAGACAAGTCATATGATTCATAGAGCCATGCACTTCATTATACATCTTTAAGAAATGTCAACATGTTCTCACGGGGATCATGGTCAGTTTTCATACTTAGCAGTTCCGCTATATGGAAGCCTTCATTTAGCATTGGTCATCCCATTTCCCTTGATGTCAAAACGGGAGAGTAACTTGGTGTTTGAAAAATATTGGTGCATAACTTGATGGTTTTTAAAGGTATCTATAGGTGGTGGTGACAAAACACGAAAGTGGTTGCCATCAATTCGAAAGGGGGAGATTGTTGGCATTATGAATTACGTGTTGTATTTGATGGAAACCTACTTGATGCGTTATCCTTTGATGGAAACAAACTTTATACAGATGTAAACGGGATGTGTCTATAGATGTGACAGAGTTTTTTTACAAAGGCATAACAATTCATAGGTATAGGAATAACAAAGTTAAAATTTCAAGAAGTATACACGAGTTATGTTAAAGAAAATCGTGTACACACACATGTAGGAAGAAGAAAAGGCACATACAATTTTTTTCACCATGGCATTATAAATACGAAAGGTACTTACCATGGTATTTCCCTATGTATTGAGCCCAACAACGGATGTTTGGATCCCGTCTAAGAGAACCATCAACTGGAGTATGGTTTGACCTGTGGTATTCAATAAGGGATAAGCTATATAAGGAGATGAATGTCAAAGTGAAAATGTGTGCAAGTGATGAATATATTATGAATAGTTAGTTCTAAAGCAAATATGCATGTGATGGGCTAATGATTTTTTGCTTGGCCTATAACTACGTATGCACCCAAGAATATGATGATGGATCAAATCCAATAGATCTAAGATGACAATATTGAATATGAATTGATTTGATTTGTGTTGATAATATCTTGACCCATGATTTTTAAATCTAGGTTGAGATCTGGGTATGTTTGAAGTTCTGTGCTAGAGAGAAGATTTGATTATGAAATTGTAGATTTGTACGTGGGTTTCATAGCCTACATGGCGCGTACACACATGAGGTGTGATACTGGTAAGTTGCGTATACATAGTCTTGTTCACTGAAAAGCATGTATGCACAGGATTTTTCTTTGATGAAAGTGCGTACCAAAAGTAGAGTTTTGATGAGGAGGATGTCTAATGATTTTAATCAAGATTGATGTGATTCTCATGTTTGTCAATGAAGTCTTCTTGATGATCTAGGCTTAATAGTGGTGTTTAAAAGATGAATTGGTTGACTGAAGAATGATTATGATAGTTGTTGTTTGTGATTGAAGTTCAAAGAAGGTTATATGATTATTTATGAACGAGACAGTGCGTGTGAGTATGATTCATTATTTATTTCAGAATGACAGTGGTTAAGTTTTCAGAAATTAGTGATTTAAGATCTGTACGTGGTATGCTTCATGCAAAGTGTGTACACACGCGGGTTTGATACTGTAAACTAGCATACATATTTTGACATATGGTTGATCAGAGTTTACTGTAACAAAATATATTTTACGTGATGTACTTTTTGTTGATTGGTATGATGGTTATAGTGATCCATCTGTTATAGTTGATTAAGTTGATTTATTTGGGTTTGAGTTGATTCGCTGAATTATGGTTCATTCAGTTGATTCATTGATTGGGTTGATTCAATAGGGACAAAGGTTGATGATTGAATTATAGTGATAAGTTTCAGTTTTGATGATTGGTTTTGTGCTTAAATATTGGTAGTGGGTGCATTCTGAAAATTTTGATGAAACATAGCCTACAAGTTATCATGTGATATAACAGGTGGATCCAGTATGAAAATTTATGGTACGTGGTCACCGAAGGTGTTAAAGGTTGGACTCTTCAATGAGCAATTTCAAACTTCCTTCCAATGGAAGTTGGTAAATTAGATCAGGCAGTTGGAACTCCCTTCTGGTGAGTGTCGGTAAATGAGATCATGGGGTTGGTGCTCCCTTCCAGTGGGTGTTAGAGATTGAGCGAAGGTTGTAGACTTTTGTAGGTGGGTGCCTACGTGCTGGTATGATTGTGCACCAATACAATATTGTAAGAAGTTTTTCTTTATATTAAAAAATATAGAGACAACAACAACGATGTTTTTTTCCCACATTGATTTTCCACCTTAAATCATGATGTTCATGTGTGATGATTATTTGTGATGGTTTATTTTGTTCTTACTACACATAGTTACTATTTATTTCATGCTTAATGAAGTATTGATGCACTGACTCAAGATAAATAAAAGATGAATTAATTGATAGATATGTTTTACTGAATATAAGCTAGTTGTACAAATAACAATCACTTACGCATGTGGGTTCCTTTAAGTAAAGTCGCATCCAAAATCAAGATATGAAGTTGAAAAGTTAAATGGTTTGAAAACACTCATTGACCCCCTCAGAGTGTTATTGCCAACATATATTTAATGTAAAAATATTATTAACAATATACAATAATAATAATTTTAATAATCATTACTTTAATATAAACATTAATTAACATAAACTATAACCAGTCTAGATCCATCTTAACACCAATCTATCAAGCACTGAGAGGGATCAAATATCTCGAGGTGAAAACCTATTTTTTGAGTGCAAAACCTGAGGAAAGGTTTGCACCTCGAGAGATTTGATCCCTTTCGGCACTTGATAGATTTGATGTTATGATGGATCTAAGCTAGTTTGAGTCATGTGTGGTCATACAAAATTTGTTGAACATTTAATTATTTTGATCATTTTATATATGCTAAATATGTGTAAGATTGATTTGGCAATTTAATTTAAAATTTTCTTAGTTACCTCAGTTTGTTGATATGAGAGAGACTGTTAGTAACTTGAATAATGAAAAATGATGAAATACAAATTTTGAGTGAAAAGTGTCAATGTAACAATTTTGATAAATAGAAAGTGTGGATAATAAGAATATAGTCAATTACAAACAATCTTCATTTCAATCTTCTAAAAGTATTTTCTTCTACTGTTCCTATTGTCACACATCAATCTGAAACTATTTTCTTCTAGTGTTCCTATAGCCACACCTATTATTTTTCCATTTTCTCATATCGATGATATGAAAAAATTAGTTGGAATCATAGACCATTCAAATATTTAACTTGATTTACTATAGTGAACAACATACCTTGTCTCTATTGCTCACCAATATTAATAGTAGTTCTCCAAAGTCAATCATTATGATTTATGGAGTGTTAAACCCTAAATAAACTCAATGGTAGTTATTTTCTGTTACTACGTTTGAATGCAAAGTAATCAACAATGTTGAATGATGGAAAATGGGAACAATAAGAATGTACCCAATTATAAATAGTTTATAGTTTCAAGAAGAAAACATTTGGGGTAAGCAAACATTTTATTTAGGATGAAAATTCAAGTATTGTATTTATGCTTCAATAATTTTTATGTTCTTATATTGAGAGTGTGTGTGTGCGTTTTGGGGGTGAGAAGGAAAGACAAGGGGAGATAGAGATATAGATAGGGTAGGGAGAGGGAAGAAGAGAGAGGTAAAGACAGGGAGGGAGGGATATATATGTATATGTATATGTATATGTATATGTATATGTATATATATATATATATATATATATATAGATATATATATATATATATATATATATATATATATATATATATATATGTATGTATATATATGTATATGTATATATATACATATACATATATATATATATATACATATACATATATATACATACATATATATATATATATATATATATATATATATATATATATATATATATATATATATATATATATATATATATGGAGAGGGAAATGTTAAAGAGAGAGAGAAGGGTTGGAAAAAAAGGGAGGGAAAATGGAGAGAGGGAGAGAGAGATAGATAGATATAGAGAGAGGGTGTGTATGTTTAGGGGCTGAGATAAAGAGATAGAGAAGGAGAGACAATAGGAGATAGATATATAGATGGAGGAGGTAAAGATGTTCTTATACTGAAATCAATGCACAATATTAATCTAATTACTTTGAAATGAATGTACATCATACATCTTGTTGCATCAAATCAGAGATTAACATCTACACTAAAATAAATGCATCTAGTGTAAACAATCAAATAGGACTAAAAATCAACATCTATACTCAAACCAATGCATATAGTGCAAGAAACTAATAGGATTAGAAATCAATATTTACATTGAAACGAGTGCATCTAATGCAATAAATAAAATATGAGTAAAAATTAGCATCTATGTTGAAATCACTGCATCTAGTGTAAGGTATTAAATATGATTAGAAATCGACAACTACACTAAAATCAATGCATCTAGTGCAACCAATTAAATAGGATTAGAAATAAATATATACACTAAGAAAATGCATCATGTGCAAGCAATCAAATAGGAGTAGAAATCAATATCTACGCTCAATCTGATGCATCTAATGCAAGCAATCAATTATGAGTAGAAATCAACATCGACGCTGAAATCAATGCATCTAGTGTAAGGTATTAAATATGATTAGAAATCGACATCTACGCTGAAATCAAAGCATCTAGTGCAAGCAATCAAATAGAATTAGAAATCAATATCTACACTCAAACCAATGCATCCTGTGCAAATGACCAAATAGGAGCAGAAATCAACATCGACATTGAAATCAATTCATTTAGTGTAAGGTATTAAATAGAATTATAAATTGACATCTACGTTGAAATCAATGCATATAGTGCATGTTATCAAATAGGATTAGAAATGAACAACTACATTGAAATTAATACATCTATTTTAGTGAAAATATAAAATATTCATGACTTTCTAGATCTAGCTTCTATGTATGTATTTTTCTCTGTGAAACTATTTCTTCTTCCCTCTCTCTCTACCTTCCATTTTGTGTCTATCTACCTCCCCCTTTCCGTCTCTCTCTTCCCCTCCCTCTCTCCCCCATCTCACTCTATCTGCCTCTCTCTAACTTTCTCTTTCTTTATCTTCTTTCCTCTCTCCCCCTACCATCTATATTTATACCTCCCTCCACCTCTCCTTATTTGTCTCACTATATCAACTCCCTAAATATATGTCACATTCTCTCTCTATTTCCCCATATCTATCTATCTATCCATCTGTCTCTCCCTCTTCCTTTCCCTCTCTATCTCTTCCCCTTCTCTCTCTCTCTCTCTCACTCTCTCTTTCTCTCTCTTTAGCCCCTCCATCTATATCCCTATCTCCAATCTATCCCTATTCCTCCCTCCCTCTCTTCTCCTCTCTCCTCTACCTCCTCCCCCACCCCATGTATATCTCTATCTCCCATTGTCTCTCCTTCTCACCCAAAAAACATACACTCTCTCTCTCTCTCTCCCTTGCCACTCCCTCTCCACCTTTGTCTTTCTATTTTTTTTTTCCCCTTCCAACTCCATATTTTTCTCCCCCTCTCTCCTCTCTCTCAAGTCCTCTCTCTTTTTCCTTCCTCTCTCTCCCCTTCTCTCCCACCTCCCTCCATCTCTCCCCCCATTATACACGCACTCTCTCTCCATCCTTCAACTCTGTCACAATATCCCTCCCTCTCTCCTTCTCTCTCTGTCCCCTTCTCTCCCCCCTCCATATCTATGTCTCCCTGTCTCTCTCTTCCCCTTTTTTCCTATCTTTATCTTCTTCTTTTCTCTCTCTTTCCTCATCTCCCCTCTCCCTCATTCCATCTTCATCTCTCCCTTGCTTTCCCCCTCCAAATCCATCTCTCTCCCTCCTTCCCTCTTTGTCCCTCCTCTCTCTCTTCCTTTCTCTCTCTCACTGTGTCTCTCACCTCTATGTCTCTCTCCCACACTCTATTCCCCCTTCCATCTCACTCTCTCTCTTAAATATCATCCCATTGTATTGTAATTAAGAAAGTATCTAAATTAATAAAAAACATAATTGGCTGTTGTAAAATATTAAACCTATATTTTGGATCAATCATGTTAAAGAAAAATAATAAAAAAATCAAAAGAATCACCCACTATATTTCCTCTATCATTTTTAATCATTTGTTTTCTCACTTTGCTTGGATCCTTGGTTAAGATGCATCTATCCTAGTTCATTATAATATTATTTACATTATATAAATTTCACATATGTATATATAAAAGTATTCTCATTTTTTTACTTATTAGAACCTCCAATTAATCTATACAAAAATATTGCTAGTAGTGGTGAGGATGGAAGGTTTACATATACCTCAAAACTAATTATAAGCATTTTGCTCTTAGATTTAATTAAAAAATGTTATAAAATAAATTAAAATAACATATTTGTAAATTATTTTTATTTTTAAATAAGTTACTGTTTTTTGGCATGTGGTATTGATAAGACATGGTATTGATAACCATGGTAGTAGCCCATTGTATTATGATTTTCTTCCCTCCTCTCCCTCTCTATCTTTCGCTTGTGGGTATTGGCCCATGGTATCCTAAGAAAACCTACTTCGAAGTTAATAATATCAATGGTAAATATTCATGATTAAAAATCTTGTCATGTTTCAAATATTAAATTTCTATCCACTTATTAATTAAATTTATAGATGAAACACATCTATATTAATTGTTGCAAATATACTGATTACATAAAATATAATATTGTATTTTATTACAATATTATATGTTACCCATATTTACAACTACCCCACCTGATAAATAGTGACCTCTAATAAAGAAAAATACTAATTAAATTATAATATTATTAAATTTCACATAATTTCATGTAATACTCCACCCTAAATCCTAAATCACATATTTCAGGAATATAATTCTTCTCGTCGTAAGTATATCAAAATCTAACAACCATATCAGACACACTGATACCGTTCAAATAAAGTTTTCAAAATGATAGATTCTCTGTTTATCATAAATATTAAATTTAATGTAACATTAAAGGACGCACATAAATCGACGAAGAGACCATTTAAGATTTCTCTTTTAAAGTTATTCAGAGGTGAAAAGCATTTTCCTTTAAGAAGGGATGAAGTCACGGAAACGTTGAAAACAAATAAGCAATCTTTCGCGAACGTTTTTAGAAGAGCTTCCGGACAATCCTTCTGCACTTGAACCTGCGTTGTTAAGAAAAAATATATTAAACCAATAGGGGATGCTGGGCTAAATAACCATATTAAATAAAATAATATATGGCATGCAATAAGCCATGGTTAAGATTGATATAGCTATTAAGTTGGAAAGCCTATGGAAGCAAATGATGGGATCATAAGCCAGATGGTTGAAGTTTTAATTTTCATTGAAAGTTTTTATAAAATATAACATGGAAGATTGGATCAAAAGTTGGGCTTATTGTTTTACTTTTATTTCCATAATAATTTTTTTTTCAAAATATTTCATATATTATATACGTACTCTCTAGTAAGTTTGAAATATATGAGAAATACCTCCAATGAGTATCACTGGGTGTTGTGTAGACTGTTTTTCCTTGTACAATGTCCAACTTCTTTAATAAAGCTCCTGAAAAACTTTCTACACCTACGCTCTCACAATAAATATATATATATATATAACCAACCAATTGAAAAACACATTAAATAAAACCACACTCTTGTTGAGTGCTTGCAACACTAGTAAATCACATATTCAAAAATGTAAATCACATATTAAATAGAATGAGTAAGTCCTAGGTTGGAGATATCGCGTGCAATTCTGGATTATTTGCAGTTACCATTTGGCTGCAATAAGGTATGGCCTGCAATAGGATTAAATAACATATTAAATAAAATAAATCACATATTATATAAAATAATCAAGTCGTGGGTTGGGGATATGGCATGCGATTTGCGACTACCCACCGTCAAGATTTAAGGCCATGGATTGAAAATATTGCTTGCAATTCGGCATTACCCACCGTCAAGATTTGGGTATGGCATGTAACATGAGTAAATAAGATAAATGAGCCTTGCTTGGAGGACATGTTCGCAATTCGCCATTATCCAGGCTCACTATTATATCTACGTCTAAATTCATTCGCCACAGCGTTGAATTGAAGGATTTGCGGCAGAGGATAGTCTTTCCCTCGCGACTTCAGTGGTGGAGATCAATCTCAACTAGAAAGTAGCTTAGGACTCAAAAAAATAATGCATAGAAGAGTGGTTTTCTCGTAAAATTAAAAGTGAAATTTCAAAGCAGATGGCAACAAATTATACTTTAGATTGTATTTCAAAACACATAAAAATACATTTTCATGTAAAAATAAAATAAAGGTTACAGCTTTTTCATCCAGTAAAACAAAGGTTTTTACTGAAATGTAGGTTTTTACTGAAATGTACATTCACTGGGAGTTGGGGAGTAAATCCCTCTAAAACAAACTATTTTCACCAGACCACCACGATTTTCTCCTCTGGACTTATATGCAAAATACTTTTTCATAGAAACATGTCAAACATTCAATTTTGACTCATTAATATATGACAAAGAAAAACATTAAGATACAGGGGAGATTATACAGAAAATGTCTTTGTATGTTGAGAAGTGAATATTTGAGGATAGGTTTTTACCAACCTTTCATTAGGTGTCTATTTATTCTTAAATGTTTGATGTGTGTTGGGAATGGTCTGTGTCTGTAATAGGGAATCTGTAATCCTGCTCAAACTTTATTTAAAGTTCCATTAAATGTCCATTTATTCTTAAATGCTGGATGGGTGTTCCGGAATGGTCTGATGTGTTGGCAATGAGGAATTTGTAATCCAGCTCGAACTTTATTTAATTAGTCCTTCATTGTCTAAACAAAAATTTGCAACAAAATCTACTTGGAAGTATGGTTATTGTGAGTGTATTTAAAACTGTGGTTGGCATTAATTTCCAACCTAAATGCTTCCGTATTTTCTTCAACAATCCTCGGATCACTGATGTTTTTTTTTCTTCATCAAAGTTACGACTTGGTTTGCAAGCCCATTTTATCAGCATATGCAAATTGAATTAACAAATTAAAAAATTAACCTTTGAAAGACAACCATATTTTATGTTCGAAGAAAATGTAAGACCAATCTTCAATTAAACTTGATACACCAGATCAATATTGTGATGTGCTCTTAGGGCTCACGCTCCACCGCTCAAACCCGGGCCATAAACTGTTACCCTCGGACAAAACCCTAAAATTGCATTTCATCCTAACGAATAATTAAACGCATCTGTTAGGGTTGATTGCCTTTTCAATTCTTTGGATTCAGGACCATTGTCATTCATTCAATTTAACCAAGTGTAATATTCTAATATCGGAGTAGAATATCAAATATTAATAATTATAGTCGTTAATTAGTAAATGATATAGTAAATTGATAATCATGGATAGATGGTAAATTTTTAATTTAAGTATGGTTTAATTACCTGATCTAGATAGACAAGGAAGTTGGTAATGTAAATTCCATTGGTACAGAAACTTACAACATCTACTCAAAATTTTTAGTTAACAAAATCATTGAAATAACCAATTCCAATAAGAGTGGGCCTATTAACTTAATAATAACTAACTATGGTTCTGCTTCTTCTATTTCTTCATAATAAGCTCTTCATTTTGTGAATATAATGGCTAATCACGCATTAAAAATGGACGGAAATACAGAGTGGACGGTGTTTGAAAAGCCCCAAATGGAAACGGCCATGTCTAAATACCAATTGTGTTTGGGATTCTAGGAAACCCCAAGCCATGTGAAAAAATAATCGTCTATTAAATATATTGTTCTCTGGATGAGAGAAAAGTGAAAACCACACTGTATGTTATAAGTCGCTGCCTCGGACTATTAGCGATCGATTGAGTGTTGACCGGGTATTAATTTTTTGTTTGACCAAAAATATTGATGTGCATCACAACTTTAATCAAATTTTTCATATTAGAAAATAATATAAAATTAATTATGTAATTTCTGATTGGACAACAAAGTTGAGGGTCTTATTGGGGGCTTCACAGCTTTCAAGACATTCATGTTCGGGTAAATGTAAGATATCCAAAGTTTTCAGATATGAAAAATTTTTGTTATCCAAAGTTTGATCATATTGCTGAGCTCCTTGCCGTGCATGCGTGTTTTTAGCCAGTGGAAGGTATTTTATCCTAAATTTTTGCACTGACTATTGGGGCAAGTTATTTTATCCAAACTTTGGTTGCCGACTTCCACAACACATCATATAGGCAAGCCACAACACGTCTTGCAATAACATGAATTTTGCATGGCATTAGCTACTTGTCTTCATTTCTTCTTCAATTCTAAATGCTATATGGCAGCCTGCTCGCCCTTTTGTAGATTTCTCAAATACTATATGGCAGTCCGCCTTCCAAACACTGTATCACAACCAATCTTTTTGCAGATTTTTCAAACAGGGATTTGCTCATGAATTTTCTCCTGTTGCAGATCTCTCAAACAAGAATTTGCTCTAATTCTTTGATTCTCAGATTCTCATGGCAGGAACAGGAATTTGCTCATGAATTTTCTCATGTTGCAGATTTCTCAAACAAGAATTTGCTTTAATTCTTTGATTCTCATGGTAGGATGTTGAAGCCACACTGCAAATATTTTCTCTTTTCTCTAATGCTTTGATTCTGCAAATATTTTCTAACCCTAATGCTTTGATTCTGCAAATATTTTCTAACTCTAATGCTTTGATTCTGCAAATATAAGAGCAATACAGACATTAATGATGCATGAATAGTAATACCTATCTTTCCCTTCCCCTTTTTCATTTTGCTGCAGGAGGCATTAGCATTTTTTCCATTTTGCTATAGGAGGCATTAGCTTGGCTCCTTCATAAGTCTAAAGAAAGCTGCTTCTTCTGAAGTCTGAACAAAGCTGCAAAGCAGTCTCAAACATATCGTTCACAGGTGTGCATACTCTCCTCACTCTTATCCACTGCAACCACAATATTATTCACAATCTTAAATCTATGCCCTATTGTATGCAAGTTCTCTTCTAAGTCCACCTTAATCCCACCATTTTCTTAGCGAGGAACTACTACCCGCAAGATAGTGGATGCATCAATCTACACCAGGTAAATATCAGTAAAATTGTATTATTATTAAATTTATCCAAAGGGATGCCACCATCATACAAAACAGTGCCTAAAAGGGTTTATGGATAGACACCAAACTAACGTTTACTAATGGTTTTGAATGCCATGTATTTAGAGGAATTTTTTTATTAATGGTTTTGAATGAAAGCATGTATCAGAATTAACAAGAAAAATACAACTCGTCTGCAACCTGAATTTGTTCCTCCAGCTTTCTTTCTTCAGTGGTCAGCACCGACTTGATCTTTGCTTGCAATTCTCAATTCTGGTCTTGAAGGGCTTGGAATGCCTTTTGCAAATGTGCAATCTTTTATGTCGCAGAGATTTGTAGGTCTGTCTCTGCGGGGCCTTTGGGAACGACTAAGTCAAAATCCTCAATTGCAGAAGCTAAAGACTCATGCTCAGCCAGTGTGCATGCATGCCTTTCATTCCTCTCGAAGTTTTTTATGCGTTAACCATCAACCATAGTTTCGAAGTTCTTGGTGGCACGCAGATCAGAGAGGCGGTGGAATGAGGGCAGTAAAGCAAGAAGAGTTTTTTATGCGTTAACCATCAACCATAGTTTCGAAGTTCTTGGTGGCACGCAGATCAGAGAGGCGGTGGAATGAGGGCAGTAAAGCAAGAAGAGTCTTTGGCATAAATAAGATTGTATCAATCTATGTTGTTTGGTGTGTGCTTAGTTCCGCATCAGTATATAGAGAGGGAGATCCAAACAACTTTCGTAGACCTAACCTCGACTAAACACTTCATTCTTCTTAGATTTCTCCAATGTTTTATAAATAACTGACTCTGCCCTAACAGCCTGTAAAATTCAAAATTGAGGGTTTCAATCTCCAATAATTTCAAATATCAATCTCTGAATGTCCAAAAAATTACGCTGTGTCTTTCTTTACAGCTAATTTTATTGTTATTTTCATTATCTATATCTGGTTTTGTATAAATTCACTGCATAAGGGATTGAGGGAATTAGAAATGAGAACCTGGATACCAGCTGAGGCTTGAAAAAAGATCTTTGTCCGCCAAGAAAAACACCTGAGGCATCTGAAATAGGATCTTTGTCTGCCAAGAAAAACAACAATGTGACTTGATCCTTGTCATTGTTAGCCTGGATGGATTCAAAGGCGGTGGAGAAATTTTCAAGAGTTGCATCAACCTAAGTAAAATCCATGGTTTCTTCCTTATCTGCAATATTCCCACCCAAACATTTCGGGAGGTTTCCGTTCGCATGTCGTATTACTTACTCTTATTGACACGCTAATGATTTGGTTATCTCGTTTATATGGTTTATAACAATGCTTCTAGTAGCTTTATCAAATCTTTTGAAAGGTGGCCGTTCACGGTTTAAGCAGGTGATTTTAATAGTTTTACTAATTTGTTTGAAAGGTGCTTTTCCATGCAGCAGGAACTTGGCTTGCATCCAAGCCCACATGTCATTCAAATGTTTTTGGCCATAAATGCAAGCCCACATGTCATTCAAATGTTTTCACCATATATTTATTGTTTTAAACAAATAAATTATATATATATATATATATATATATATAACAATTAAAAATTATGTTTTATATTTCTACATTTTTATTAGTTACAAGATATACTATATAGTTAATTAGTATTTCATTGACACTAAACTCTCTGAAATACATGATATAGTAACTGAAAGTTTCGTTGTTCATTCTGAAATAAAAGTTAATGAATTCGTTGTTTAGAATTTGTTGTTCATTGTAATATACATGATATAAGAGGCTGAACTTGTTATTCATAATGAAAGACAGAAAATAAGATGGTCGATATAATCACTGAATTAATTGTTCATTCTAAAATACACAAATTTGATATTCATAATGCAGAATTGATTTTTTAATTTTGTAACTTATTCGAAGTCTATTGAAAGCTCTTGAAAAAGAAAGGGCAGCATTGATTTCTTTCGGTGTCTCTGTGCATTTTTGCCACCTCCAAAAATTCTTTATGCCTGGAGGAAAGCGAATGAGCCCATCCAGGTGTAAGGGCATCCAGCAGGCCATTTGATTGGACAATCCAACCATGACCCTCGATCGTGGCGGATACAAATAGAGATCGCAGCTATCGGTTGCGGATTATGATATGAAAACTGTATTTAATTGAACGCAATGTATTTGTTTTACTATTTACCTTCAATGCTATGATGACTAATGCGCTTTTTTAACTGTGCAATGTTGCCAAAGATTAATGTATTACCAAATCTATTCTATTATTTTAAACATTATGAATATCTCTAAAATGCATAAAATACATGAAATAATGCAGAAATTTCACTTCATTCTAGCAATATTGCGGTCAAATTATCCCCACCAAATTACTTTGGGCGTTGATTTATGTTCATTTATGCAAGTAATTGCAAATACTTGATGTTTTGACTTTCTCTAGCTGCCTTATGGCTATAGCGATCGATGGAGGGTTGACAGCATATTAATTTTCGCTGACCAAAAAGATTTAGGGGCACGGAAGCTTTTAACCAAAGTTGGTTTGGAGTCTTATTGCCAGACTCACGCGTCCCCAGCAATTTACTTTGGGCGTTGATTTATGCTCATGTATGCAAGTAACTGCAAATACTTTATATTTTGATTTTCTCCAGCTAACAGGTAACTATAAACTTTGGATAAATAAACTTATTAAATTTAAGATATCTTAATTTTTAGCTAGATTTAATACATAATACTGCGAGCATTTATACAAGTTTAAAAAAATTCCATTATGTTTTCTTGAAGATTTCATAGTTCAAAACTTCCGACTAATTCATGATAAAAGTAGCTTTCTTAAATATTTCAAATTTCAAAAAAGCCTAAAATAATTGAACCTGTAATTAAGTTTAAAATTTAACCATCAGATATAACAATAAAGTCCACCAATCTTATTTAATCGCCAAAAATTAAAATTATAGATATTATACATAAATTAATAAAATTCATACAAATTACAAATTAACTAATATTAAATTAACAAGAAAGCATTCAAACATCCTTATTCTCGTGTCAAATCGGCAGGGACTTCCTGTGCTTGCAACTCTTGTTATATGTAGTGATCAATATCACTCTTCCCAGCATTACTTTCCATTAAAACGATAATTTTAACTTAAGGTTTTCCATTCGTATTTTATTTCCATTAAAACGATAATTTTAACTTAAGGTTTTCCATTCGTATTTTATAAATGCATTTTCCAACCTATTAAATATTGACAAGTTTTTTAACTAGCCAATCATAGGCATTGAAGTATTTGGAGTCTTATTGCAGGGAAAAACTCACTTTTCAGATAAAGTTAAGCTAAAGTTAAAGCATGAACCAAACAAGAAGCTGACTAATGCTAGCATTAGTTCATAAAATTTTATGTAAAATTAATTTGCATGGAAACCCATTTTATCCAAAGTTTTACTCACCCCCTTTCCATGCAATTGTGTCATCATCTCTTTGCCACCTCTCAGCTACTCGCTGCCACCACTTCTCAGATTTTGGCCACCTGTCCAAAGCATAAACTCGTTGGCCAAACCATTGTCTATTTTATTTTTCATAATCAATTGGCCAAGGTTAATGTGGGAGGGAGGTTGAGAGAATGGAAACAAAAACACTATAGTTTGAATAATCTGTAAGTGCTGCAAGTCCAGCGTGGGGAAGGATGATGGGATTTCGACAAACAAGGCAAACGCAGGCAAGTTGGTAGTAAGGCACATGAAAGTAGCGAAGCAAGCTATCGAAGCAAGCTCGGAAAGTTGCAGAAGGGCAGGGAATCAACCTAGAAAAAGGATTCATTGTTCAACCAATTTGGGTTGGTCTTCTGTCCTCACTGCTCAACTTCGGGTGCTCACGAAAACTCCAAAGCCCGTTCTTGCAAATCTATGCTAAGAACAGAGGAACCATCATAAATGATTCTTCTACTTAAGCATCCCCTGCATAGAGTAGACACGTAACAATTTTAAAGCCTAAAAATTATTGAATTTTTATTTTGCACTCTTTTCTACAGTAAATTTTATTTACCTAAAAATTATTGAATTTTGATTTTGCACTCTTTTCTACAGTAAATATTATTTACCTAAAAATTATTGAATCTTTAGTTTTTGCTCTTTTCTACAATACAGTAAATTTTATTTTCACCTGCACCTCTATGGAATGTAGACAGGTAAGAATTTTAAAACCTAAAAATTCCATAGACAGGTAAGAATTTTAAAACCTAAAAATTGCATAGAGTACACAAGAAAATTTTTAAAGAACACAGGTAACAACTTTAAACTCTAAAGAACACAGGTAACAACTTTAAACTCTATAATTTCCATGCACTGGCAGGTAACAACTTTAAACTCTATAATTTCCATGCACTGGCAACAATTTTAAAGCCTATTTAAAAAAAAAATAAAAAATTTCACTCTTTTCTAGAGTAATTTTATTTTCTCTTTGAGCATAATTTTTTTTTAGTATTTTTCAAAACTTTGTTGATTTCCATTTTACATTAGTTTACACTTTTCCTCAACAATCAAGTTTTGTCCTCCGTGCAGGTTGGGCAGAGTATACTACTGAGAAAACAATCAGCTTCGATAGAAAATCTGCATTTTTATTTTGATGAAAATAATCTCATCAAAACAAGAATTTATGAGAACAAAGAGAATCTTAGTTTTTGTTCTAGTACAACCTTTTTTTCATGCAGGGCCTTATTGACATTTTCCCTCTAAAGATAAATGTAATATTAGGACTAATAGGAAGAAAGCTTTATTGTTTCTATTATGTTAGATCAATTTAGAATGTTGTACTACATATACCCATGTATATGCTTGAAATATTAAATATAGAGTTGTTTTTCATTAAAAAAATTAAAAACCTAGTATGAATGAAAAATAAGTTGTAATTTTGGCTTTCTGCTCATGGTTTTACCTTAGATATTAACTAGGTCATTACCTTAGATATTAACTAGGTCATAGATATGGGGAAATACCTTAGCTATATTCAACCCTATGTAATTTCGAAATTTGACATTGAAGCGATAACATCCGTGGTTGAGAGACTGAAAGCTAGAAGGCCGGCAGGAAGGAATAGGAACGCGGAACCATGAAACCGCTTCATTTTGGTGTGGCCATTTGTAATTCCTATGTTGTTTCATGTCTAGATGCCAGATTATCGCTTCCCTAATGTGTTTTTGGTGTGAAAAACTGAATCAGAAAGCATTGGGTTGTTGTCTGTTCCCCCGAAACCTTTGGGTTGTTGTCGGTTTATCCCCTCTCTCTCGGAAGAAGCAGTTAATTGATCCTCTCCACTAGTCCCATTCCTATGTTGTTTCGTGTCTAGATGCCAGATTATTGCTTCCCTAATGTGTTTTTGGTGTGAAAAACTGAATCAGAAAGCATTGGGTTGTTGTCTGTTCCCCCGAAACCTTTGGGTTGTTGTCGGTTTACCCCTCTCTCGGAAGAAGCAGTTAATTGATCCTCTCCACCTACCTGAGATAGTCGGATTGAAGTTATGTTTAAGGCAACTAGTTTGACTGCCTCTCTCTGGTTTCTGGGACTATGAATCTCAATTTCAAAATGTATTTCTTTGGGGACTATGAATCTCAATTTCAAAATGTATTTATAGTAGCTCATATGACAAGCCTTAGGCGCGTATTAGGCGTACGCTGCATCCCCTTTTCTCTACATAATTCTTCGTCACAACAAACTCACCAGAAAATAATAGCTTGATATGAAAATTGTGGTTTCCTCTGATTTCAACCTACAACAAACACATAGAAAATATTCGTTGGATATCAAAATCGTGCTTGCCTCTGATTTCAACCTATAAATGCGGCTCCATGTGTTACTTAAATAACTTGAATATTTTGCCGAGAGTTCATATGGTGTGGAAAATTCATTAACAAATATTCACTGGGATTGGAAATATCAATAAAATAATGTGGTTGATTAGGGCAAGAACTAATGAGTCTCCCATAGGACATTGATTAGGGCAAGAGCTAACTAGTCTGCTATAGGGCATTCAGTGCCTTTTAATTGCAAGCTCGATAGCAGTATAACACACAGGGCAAGAGCTAACGAGTCTGCTATAGGGCATTCAGTGCCGTTTAGTTGCAAGCTCGATAGCCGTATAACACGCTCGCGTGACTAGATAAATAAAAATAAGCGCGGCGTGTTATGGCAGGCTCGTTAGCCGTTGATTAGTAGTTGAAGTCTTCGATGGAAGAAATGACGATAGGCGCGGGGTGACTAGATAAATAAAAAATAAGGCGCGGGGTGACTAGATAAATAAAAAATAAGGGCGGCATGCCGTTGATTAGTAGTTGAAGTCTTCGATGGAAGAAATGACGATAGGCGCGGGGTGACTAGATAAATAAAAAATAAGGCGCGGGGTGACTAGATAAATAAAAAATAAGGGCGACATGTTATCGGGATATCGAGCTTGCAGCGAAACGAACATTGAATGCCTTATGACAAGCTCGTTAGCTCTCGTCGTTGATTAGTAGTTGAAGTCTTCGATGGAAGAAATGACGTACATAGTACTCTTTTGTTCCTAACTTTTCATGACTTCAAGGTTTTAGCAGGTTTTAGCAGATTATAAAGTACGATTAATTACGTAGATCTTTTTCATGACTTCAAGGTTTTAGCAGATTATAAAGTACGATTAATTACGTAGATCTTATTCCTTGTAGTAGTAGCAAGTCATATGGATTAATTCACATAGATACACCATGATAATGTAATTGTATTTATCAGTGCCAAGAGATGTTTCTCGCTAAGGGTTTTACGAGTTTCAGTCAAGTATGCTCGTAAACCATGTTTTTAGGCACACATTAGGCTACTTGCTTACAAGTAATGCTCTAGCTAGTCACCAACAGAGTAAATAAAAGCATATTAATTAATAAAAGCTCCATATTATATCCAGCCATGATTAAGTAGGCCAACTATAATCCAAGGTACAATGATGACAAAGTATAAGCACTGGAAACGATGACACAAGAGTCCCAGCAAAAGAACACTAATATAGGTGCTTTGTTTCAAGACAAAGTTAACTAATAATCCAAGGAACCATGATGACAAAGTATAAGCTCTGGAAATGGTAACACGAGTTAGATTTATTATTACGCTAGTAAAAATAGCCCATATCTTAGTAAAAGAACACTAATCTACGTCTTGTGTTCCAAGATGAAGTTAACTACTATCACCATCCTATCATACATAGAAGATTATTTATTTATTTATTTATTTATTGCTAAGCCTATTCACATTTAAAATATAAAATATAATAAATTATAGTTATAATTAGGTTGATTTTTTGAATTAAATTTTCACTTTAGTTTTAATAAAATATAAAAAACCAAATATGGTTTATAATTTTTTTATTTCTTTTATTTTAAAAAATATATGGTTACAAATATCAAATTTATTAAAAAAATTAATATATATTGGAAATGAAATTAACTATTTTTATGAGTTAATGGTTAGGTAATTTTGTGTTCAAGATTTCAGTGTAAATTTCTTCTCATTAGGATTAGAGATTGTTGGTCTTAAGTCTTTTGTCACTATTTTGGTAATCATGTTCTAATGTTGTAGTTGGTTTTCTTGTTTCTCAAAACATGAGCTTACTAGGTTTGAGGTGATTTTTTTGGCCTTCTTGGATTTTCAGTAGTTTTGGTGCGAAGAGGAATTTGAATCTCATATACGCTCTTTGTCTCCCAGTTGCAGTTGGTGATGTAATGCAGGTTGCTTTTCTAGCCCAAATTTGTTTGGTGCATGTCTGCTACAACAACGATTTGTTTTATGTTTGTGTTTTCTTTGTGATATTTATCATGGGATAGTTTTCAATTTCGTCAGTGACGAGTATTATAATGGGTATGTTTCAACAAATGAAGCTTTGTGTGCACATGTCATATATGGAAAGGCTAAGTTGCCTATGGTTTCAGTCTGCCTCTATGTGTGTTATATCTCTTGTGTAATAAAAGAAGTTTTACCAAACAGGGTACTTTGGTTGTGTGTTTTTGTAATATTTCTATATGTTGAAAATGTTTGTGTTTTCTTTGTGATATTTATCATGGGCTAGTTTTCAATTTCATTAGTGACGAGTATTATAATGGGTATGTTTCAACAAATGAAGCTTTGTGTGCACATGTCATATATGGAATGGCTAAGTTGCTTATGGTTTCAGTCTGCCTCTATGTGTGTTATATCTCTTGTGTAATAAAAGAAGTTTTACCAAACAGGGTACTTTGGTTGTGTGTTTTTGTAATATTTCTATATGTTGAAAAATATGTGGTGAACGATGAATGCAATGTTGTATTGGAGATGGTTCCGATTATTGGTTTTAGGGGATATGGTATGAACTATCATGTTCATTCTGGTGTTGCTTCGGTTTATTAGAAAATAATTTATTGTATTTTAATATTGAGAGGAGAAGTTTATTGTTTTGTCTTTGTATTTTCTATTGCCAGGGTTGTAAGGTTTTGTTTGCTAAGTATGTAAGATCTAAGTCTTGATGTGATTGCTATGTAATTTTTTTTGCTGTTGAAGATAAAATGTTGTTGTTTTAATGGAGGAAAGTAGCTTTCAACATTTAAAATTTCGTCTTACTCTCATTATTTCACGAGATTCAATCAACTCATAAAGCTTTTCTTACATGTTCTTTGATCATGCTTACATTAACAATAATCAGAAAGCAAATAGGCTATCAAAAATTGAATTAGAGATGAATATGGACAAAGGAGTATGGAAAAATTCTAGAAAAAAACAATCCTTCCCTTCATAATATTTTCATGATTCATGGATTCAAATCATATTATTTCAAGAGTTTCAATCCGCTCATTATACATGTCCTTTGATCGTGCTTGTACTAACAAGAAAAAGGAAGTAAATAGGCTATCTAAAATTGAACTAGAGATGGATATGGACAAAGGAATATGGAAATTTCCAAGAAAAACCAATCCCTCTCCTCTTAACATATTCATGATTCATGGATTCAAATGACATTATTTGAAGAGATTCAATCAACTCATTAGATTTCTTTACATGTCATTTCATCATGTCTATACTAACAAGAATGAGAAAGCAAATACTCTATCTAAAATTGAATTGGAGATGGAGATGGAGATGGACAAAGGAGTATGGAAAATTCCAGAAAAAACCAAACCCTCGAATATGGAAAATTCCAAGAAAAAACCAAACCCTGTCTTGATAATATCTTCTTGATTCATGAATTTAAATAGTATGTTCTCATTTATTTACCTATATGTGTGTGAGAGAGAGAATATGTGTGCATGGAGAGGGGGGTGTCTAAGGCTAGAGAGTAATGATTACTTTGTGAATGGTTTTTTTTGTAAAATTATGAACATAGAGAAGACAACAACAAAAAATAATTATTTCAATTGTTTTTCACCAACTTATTTTTTGGTTGGTTTTTAAAAGAATATTGTGTTTTTGTTTTTGTTTTGTTTTTTCATAAAATTTAGAACATAGAGAAAAACAAAATAAATAATTATTTCAAACTTTTTTTAATTCAACTAGTTTTGAAGTTTAAAGGAGTATCATTGAACAATGTTTTTCCACTATATATGGTCAAATGGATTTCCTTTAGTATATATATATATATATATATATATATATATATATATATATATATATATATAATTAATAATTTAGTTACTGTATATTGTTTTTTAAGTTTCATGATGTTAAATGTTAAATGTATTAAATTTAAGTTAATTATTTTTATATTAAATATTATTTTTGAAATAATAAAAGTTATATATGTAAAATAATTAGAGTTTATTTTATTTAGTTATATACTTTGAATATTATATAATATATTTTATCTTTGGTTTTAGTATGTCTTATAATATATTTTATTTCTATTATTATATGATTTGTTATAATAAATCTTATTTTTTAATTTTTTAAAGAAAGTGACAACTCATTCCAATGAGATTACATGTAATATAGATCTTATTCTTCTTTACTTTGTAAAGAAAGTGATACTTTTTGTGGAGATAATGTTCTCCCATCCATCTAGGTTCATTTTCAAGGGATATGTTGACTTGTTGTGATAAGGCTTGAAGAGTAGGCAACCCCTGGGATAGATTCCACTTCATCGGGGTTGAGACATCTCAGCTCTTGCTAAGTCATAAATTATTGTATATTTGGCTTACTGGTTATTAGATATATTTGTGATGTTATAATGGCAGTCGAAACGTTTGATCCTAGAACTTGCCCAAATTACTCCAAAAAGTTATCGATTCACCACGGTAAAAAAAAACTACACTAGACTAAACTAAACTTTTGTGGAGATAATGTTACCCTCAACAAAGCATTCTCAATTATCTTGTTTGTTATAATACATTTTATTCTCCATCACTATATAAAAGGTAGTATAAATTGTACTAACATACTTCACCTTTGTAAAGAAAGTTAGAACACATTCTAATGAGATTATTCATTTCTCAACTGTGATAAGAGGTTATATAGATATGGCCCTTTTTCATTATGTAAAGGAAGTGATAACCTTTGTGGGGATAATATTACTCATAACAAATCATTATCCATTGTTGTACAAGAGGTTATATAAATCTTACCTTCCTTCACCATGTAAAGAAGTAACAATGCATTTTAATGAGATTATTCATTTCTCAGTTGTAATAAAAAGTTATATAAATATTACTCTTCTACACTATACAAAGAAAACAATAAATTTTGTCAAGATAATATTATCCTCAACAAATTAACAACCTATCTAAACTTCACAATTTTTTGAAAATAATAAAAATCATAAGGTCCAAATTAAAGTTATGTAAATTTTGTCAAGATAATATTATCCTCAACAAATTAACAACCTATCTAAACTTCACAATTTTTTGAAAATAATAAAAATCATAAGGTCCAAATTAAAGTTATGTCTCATGTAAGACATTGTTTAAATATTTTATGCTTTGATCATTTTCGTCAAAATTTAATATATTTTGTTGTGAGATGAAAATTTTCTATTACTTATTTATATTTTTAAAAACATAAATAAATTTAACTTTAAAAAAATTGAAACATTCGAATTATACTAACTCAACAACTTAAATATACAAAATTAAACTTCAAATTAAATTAATAAGAAAACATAACAACAAAAACTAAGCTACAACATATTCAAATTATGCTTTTATTTAATTTCTACAATACAATATTTTAAAAAGTATACAAATACTAGGTTGGTAAAACATCATGTGATAAAGTATACAATTTGAAGTATACAATTTGATTTTGGATAGTATCATTAGTTTTTCCCTTTCGCAGAGACCTTTCATCTCAGACTTCTAGTTTTCCATCTAGTTCTATGCGCCTTTCCCTTCCACAAAGACCTTTCATCTCAGACTTCTGGTTTGCCATCTAGTTCTATGCGCTTTGTCCAGCAAGCTGCGACATGTTCTACTGCCCTTCTGTAGAGAACTTTCATCTCAAAATACATCTTGCAGATTTGTAATTCTCTACATCTTGCAGCTTTATAATTCTCTGGTTTCTCTACTTTCTTTGTTGATTCATGCACTCCCATTCTGGACTCTTCATATATTAGTCATGAGAAGACTAGCTCCAAGCCCTGATGAATGGAAAAAAATGAGGTAACATAAAAATGGTTAGAAATAGCAAGATTCTTTCATTAAGTTTTTGACTGTAATTATTTAAGTTTGTTATGTGCACAAATTTTCCACACTCTTCATTGTTTCCATTGAAATATTAGTTTTAAAACACATGCTTTCTTGGGAATTTAATTAGTTATACCTATATATTTCATGCAATTTTGGTCAATTGTTGTACTGGAAATATATTGCTCTGGCCTTTTAGACCTTTGTATATGTTCTGTTCTGTCTTGGCTTTTTTAGATTTGATATTTTCTAGTTGGAGATGGCCTGCTACTTTACTATTGTTGTTTGTCACTAGTTTTTGCACCTTCACAACAATTTACCCGCCATCAACTGCACTGCAAAAACTGTGTAATCATTAATATGAGCACTGCAATTGCCATGGAATTCATGGAGTTGATTCTTGTATTCTAAAGCTTTTGTTATCCTTTTGATACCAGGGTATTTTAAATTTTATATAAAATACAAAATTAAGCCGCCCATCATTTCAAGGAGGTACTTATTCTTGAGGGCCTGGCTATTAGCTATAAACAAGTGTGGTATTTACTCAGTCTTCAAGCCCTCGCTATTAGCTATAAACAATTTTTCATAGGTTTAGAATGAATCGATGGATATTAGGATTTCCATGGGTTTAAAGAGAAGAATTAATAGATGGATATCCAGAAGAGGCTTCACAATAATTAATTAGTTACATGTTATTAGTTAGTTACATTTGTTATGAATATTATGATTCTCTATTTGTTTATAGGTTCTTCCTGATAATACCCCCCAGAATTAACACGAGAATACCCCCCTCAGAATTAACACAAGAAGATCAACATACCTGGAGTGTGGTAGCAGAATTAAGATGAGAAGATTTGCATACCTGGAGTGTGGTGACTGCAGCAGCGATAGGTACCTCGGGACAACCTGGGGCTAATAATTAACTACAATTCGAAGAAGTTTCTCATACACTTATGTATGTTGCGTTGCATCTCAACATCATCCCTGTGAGAAAAAGACAATACATTGAGGAAGTGGTCAATCTCGTTATTACAACACAGTTAAAGGAATAAAATCAATTATGGTTGATTTTGATGACATTATAGGCACCTCTTTATCTTGCAACATAGAACCACAAAACCACAGTTGGAATGCGTCCATCCCCACATCTAAATATTACAACACAAAAACAAAGAATACTAAGTTACCAAGCCCATTCCCTGGGCGGGATATGATTATTCAGCCTTGGGTTGAAATAATATTTAGCAACTCTTCATGCTAGATAGAGTTCCTGGCAAGACAAAACTCTCTCTGAAATTGAGTTCTTTTAAAAATTTCTGAAAATAGTACATGCACCCTATGAAAAAGCATCACTGTGAAAAAAAAAAACACCACAGTAAAATTATTAACCATGAAAATATTTCTAGATTCATTAATGTTATTGCTATATCAAACACAATCCTAAGCCGTTTTGAGTAAGAGATTCCTGGAAGTTTTTAGCTTAATGGAAATCAGGGCGGAGAAAGGGATTTAAGAATGTAATTATTTTCTTTCTTTTAATCTTGCAATTGCGATTGGTGGAAATAGAAATTGGTCGAGATAGGGTGTAGCATACGCAGGTTTCACTGGATTTCTACATATTCTCCTTGCTTTGCATGCCTGCTCTGCTTACAGTTACCATGGTGAAATAGGTGAAGTTATAGTAAACCCTCGTTTTGGCTTAAACAAAATTCATCTGAGCGATAAGACTTTTGTCAAACATTAAACAATAGAATTGAGATTTAGATACTCACATGTTGCGTAATGCATGTTTTGATGATTGCCACCTTCAATGTAATGCATGTTTTGATTAGTGCCACCTACCTGTTGCCTCTAATTCAGCTGGTGTGGACACTTTCCATGAATGGCGGTTGTCACCTTACTATTATAATACCTGTAGGATACAGTGTGTATTATCGATTCGTTGTAGATGGTTAATGAGCATTAAACATAAATTTCTTGTTGAGGTGTCTTAAACGTAAAAATTCATACACATTTAACGAGGGTTGCATTACACGTAAAATCCATACACATATATCGAACGTTTCTTGGTGTCTGTTATTATTCTCTTCCCTAGAGTCTTGTTTTCTTCGTGTGTTAGATAAATAGGTGGTGTAACGTTTTGAATTTATTATCGAGTTTTTAAAGTGCTGTTATTTTCCATATTTTTAGTTTGAATTTATCGATACTTTCTAATTAATTTTTATATATCTTTAATATAATATTTGTAACATTATATATATATATATATATATATATATATATATATATATATATATATATATATATATATATATATATATATATATATTATATGTGTCAGGTTGAAGTTAATAGATATGGTGGAACGTGCAAAGGAGAGAAATGCCAAAGTTCCGAAATTTAATCTCCGGAAATGTCTTATAACTCGAGGATTCGTGCAAGCTTTATCACAGTGTTATCACTGGATGGAGGAACTGTCTTTATCACTTTGTGGCTTAATATCTGAATCCTCTTCCTTTCACTTGCCTTAGCTAGACCTGGTGGAGCCAGCAAATACCAGGAATCACTTTTCAGTTAGCCTAGAACCTAACATTCGAGGCATTAAAAGGTTTTCAATCCTTGGGTTTTAGGGCATTTACTTTACCCAAATTAAACCATCTCCCCCAGTACATATGGCATGGCATCCACCTTAAAACTATGTTGGGGCGTGTGAATAAATCACGTAGTGCCTCAGATTGTGGCACTTTTGGTTTGGAACAGGGTCTCAATACTATAATACACGAAATATTATTCACCTGGAATTTTGTTTGTAGTCCTCCAACTTAGGGCAGGTGGCAGCTTTCGGTCGTGCACAACAGCGAACTGTTGGTGTCAAAATGCCATATGCTAGCAGGTGGCAGCTTTTGTGTATAACTGTGATGCCCATGGTAAGAAACATATATGTGCTTGTAAAGGAGAGATGGCATGGTAAGAGACATTTTTATATTTAGGAATTTTCCAAATTGTCATGTTGAGGGAAACTATTTTCCTTTTTCTTCCAAGGAGAACGCAGGACCTGTGAAGCCCGACGTCGATATAGTGGAGCAGACCGTGAAGACTGTGGTTGGCTCTTCTTCTTAAACATGTAATTGGTAAGTTAGCGAGTGTAGGTTTTCACCAAAACAATAGCGTACTATACGAGTCGTTATAGAGCCCAAACCCTTTCCTATGAGGGTTGAAACTGAGTCAGAGGGTTCGTTGCTTGGAGGTGTTGGTTACCCTAACCACCCGTTTGCTGCCTCGATCATAGGATTAGAAACCTAGAAGAACTGTCGCTAATCTTGACATACATAGCGATTAGAGAGGCGGTGGAATGAGGGCAGTAAAGCAAGAAGAGTCTTTGGCATAAAAAAGATTGTATCAATCTATGTTGTTTGGTGTGTGCTTAGTTCTGCATCAGTATATAGAGAGCGAGATCCAAAAAACTTTCGTAGACCTAACCTCGACTAAACACTTCATTCTTCTTAGATTTCTCCAATGTTTTATAAATAACTGGCTTTGCCCTAACAGCCTATAAAATTTAAAATTGAGGGTTTCAATCTCCAATAATTTCAAATATCAATCTCTGAATGTCCAAAAAATTACGCTCTAGGTCTTTCTTTACAACTAATTTTACTGTTATTTTCATTATCGATATCTGGTTTTGTATAAATTCACTACATAAGGGATTGAGGGAATTAGAAATGAGAACCTGGATACTAGCTGAGGCTTGAAAAAAGATCTTTCTCCGCCAAGAAAAACAGCTGAGGCATCTGAAATGGGATCTTTGTCCGCCAAGAAAAACAACAACGTGACTTGATCCTTGTCATTGTTAGCCTGGATGGATTCAAATGTGGTGGAGAAATTTTTAGGAGTTGCATCAATCTAAGTAAAATCCATGGTTTCTTCCCTATCTGCAATATTCCCACCCAAACATTTTGAGAGGTTTCTGTTAGCATGTCGTATTACTTACTCTTATTGACGCGCTAATGACTTGGTTATCTAGTTTATATGGTTTATAACAATGCTTCTGGTAGCTTTATCAAATCTTTTGAAAGGTGGTCGTTCACGGTTTAAGCATCTGATTTTAATAGTTTTACTAATTTGTTTGAAAGGTGGTTTTCCATGCAGTAGGGAATGTGGCTTGCATCCAAGCCCATATGTCATCCAAATTTTTCTTGCTTGGGCATATATTTATTGTTTAAAAGGTGGTTTTTCATGTAGGGAACGTGGCTTGCATCCAAGCCCACATGTCATTCAAATGTTTTTGCCATAAATGCAAGCCCACATGTCATTCAAATGTTTTGGCCATAAATGCAAGCCCACATGTCATTCAAATGTTTTCGCCATATATTTATTGTTTTAGACAAATAAATTAGATATATATATATATATATCTATATATATATATATATATATATATATATATATATATATAACAATTAAAAATTATGTTTTATATTTCTACATTGTAACAGTGACTATTATTCGTTACAGGATACACTATATAGTTAATTAGTTTTTCGTTGACACTAAACTTTCTGAAATAGATGATATAGTTATTGAAAGTTTAGTTGTTCATTCTGAAATAAAAGTTAATGAATTCATTGTTTAGAATTTGTTGTTCATTCTAATATACATGATATAAGAGGCTCAACTTGTTATTCATAATGAAAGACAGAAAATAAGATGGTCAATATAGTCACTGAATTAGTTGTTCATTCTAAAATACATGAATTTGATATTCATAATGCAGAATTGATTTTTTAATTTTGTAACTTATTCGAAAATTTTATTGAAAGCTCTTGAAAAAGAAAGGGCAGCATTGATTTCTTTCGTTGTCTCTATGCATTTTTGCCGCCTCCAAGAATTCTTTATGCCTGGAGGAAAGTGAATGAGCCCATTCAGGTGTCATGGCATCCAGTAGGTTGTTTGATTGGACAATCCAACCATGGCCCTCGATCGTGGTGCATACAAATAGAGATCGCAGCCATCGGTTGTGGATTCTGATATGAAAACTGTATTGAGTTGAACACAGTGTATTTCTTTTACTATTTACCTTCAATGCTATGATGAGTAATGCTTTTTTAACTGTGCACTGTTGCCAAAGATTAATGTATTACCAAATCCATTCTATTATTTTAAACATTATGAATATCTCTAAAATGCATAAAATACATGAAATAATGCAGAAAATTCACTTCATTCTAGCAATATTGCGGTCAAATTAGTTTATCGAGGTATAAATTCAATTCATTGTAGCAATATTGTGGTCGAATTAGTAGGGAGGTCAAAATATTAGCGAGTAGGGAGGTCAAAATATTAGCGAGCTTTGTGGATTGTGGCGAGTTTCTCAACCCCGGCAGGGACTACCACTACGACAGTGGCTCCCTGTCCCTGCCACTGACAATGGCATAACCTAGAACTAAAATAATTACTCATGCCTTGAAAATGTATACGGTGTTTGTGAGGTCGTATTGAAATGGGGAGACATGATGAGAAGAACCCAAACCTCCGGACACAAAATGCGTGTGAAAGGGACCCAAACTTAGCATTAGTTTCTTGTATTGGAGAAAAGCCAATCCCGTATAATTTAACCAAACTTTATATGTATCGTAAAAAAACTCAACTTTGGTTATCTTATTTTGAATACATTGAAAAATTAGAACCGGTATAAGACTTCAAATATGGTTATCCAATCACATTAAAAATAAATCATTTTAAATATGTTTTTTAAGAAAACTTTGGTTAAATGCCTTATAATTACTTTTTCATGATTTTATAAGACTTCAAATCTGGTTATCCAATCACATTAAAAATAAATCATTTTAAATATGTTTTTTAAGAAAACTTTGGTTAAATGCCTTATAATTATTTTTTCATGATTTTATTTGATTTCTCTGGAAATTCAAAATATTTGTGCTATCGTTTAAGTTCACCTCGTGTGACATTGGACTTGTTAAAGTAGTTAACATATAACCAACTACTCAGCAAGCAACCAAGCTCCCATGGACAGTTGAGTAAATAGTTTTAATCCATAACCTATCAGTTTCAAAGATTGTCTCATCATGTTTACTATAACAAGCTAAATAGCTTTACATAATTATTCTCTGCCCTTTATATATCATTATATCATAAGCCCTCACAGTCATTGCTCACACACTATATAGAAACCAATGGTGTTTTTGTTTTCCTATTTGGTTGAATCATAAGGTCACACCCGCCTGATTAGCTGCAAGAATAGCTCGAAGAGCAGGAACTGTACAGCGAGCGCTTACTCCTTACCACATTTAGTGCAGGCACTAGCTTTCTTCGCTAAGAATATAGAATTTGTCTTCTTCGCAACAACAGAGTTGTGTTGTCGCTGTTGCTGATGCTCACGGTTCTTCCATCTAACAATTATATCTGCGCCGCTTGAGATTCCGGTGGAGGTCACAGAAAGCAACCTATAATTAATATTCTTCCTCTTGCCCTCAGACATGACCATGCTCGTCCTAGAGCTCTCATTGTTCCATTCACAAGTTTTGAAGGTCCTATGTTGATCGTCCACCACATCGGGGTCTTCGCTACATGGACGGGCTCTTCCGTGCGTCCTTGCCAGGCTAGATCTTCCATTACAAAAATCCTTCCCTCCGAGTTGTGAAGAGTCAAATTGTCCCCATGACCATCCAAGATCCCAAAATTTCTTGTGCCTTCCATCAGTTTTGAAACAGAGTTGGACTCTGCTCAGGCAAGCCGACCATATGCCCCTGTGTGGTAACAGAGGAAATGAAATGGGGAATTGGCATCCGCGAGTAATGGAGTGGACAATTCGTTTTGGACAATTCGTTCCAATTAGTGCTTGCCAACGGCAACAATTGTCACACACTTGCAACAGCGTTGGCATCGGCGAGTAATGGAGTGGACAATTCGTTTTGGACAATTCGTTCCAGTTAGTGCTTGCGAACGGAAACAATTGTCACACACTTGCAACAACTGTTATACACACTGGGTCAGCCCCAACCCCACGAGAATTTCTTTTCAGATAACTTGCTAATTTTTCGGTTATATAGGCAGGGACTACCGGCTGCATGCAGCACTTGTTTTCCAAGTATATCCCGGGCTAAGAACTTTTCTATGGAAATGTTAGGACACATATTTTTGTAACAGCAGAAACCTTTGCAATGATTTTGTAAACATAGCGAACTTTTTTTACCTTTTACCGATTTTCAGAGAAAATATTTTCATACAAAGAAATGTTTTCTTTGAAAATTCTTCTCCAAAAATGGAGAAAAAATCTCTCGCCTATAATAAACGCCATGAATGTGTAAAATATTTATTTGACAAATTTGAAAAAAATAATCTCAAGAATACATTAAAAATCAAATCGAATTTAGGGAACCGAAAGCTTACGCTTCAGCATATCTTTTGAGGAAACAGACATCCTACTAAACGTAATACATAAAAGACGCTCCCTTGAGCATTCCCACCCCAAAAGCTACAAAAAAGGATAGTACTAATTCATGTTCGATTCTCATGTCGAAAGGAAAATGTGAATCCACGAAATTTGCGTAAACGGTTCGTTGCAAATGAATTGTGAGAGACATGAACTCAAATTTTAATGTAAATTGAAACAACCGAATGGGCCTCGCCAATCAAGCAACAAATTCAACAGGTACCCTGTCCGTCCAACATTGCTGCAGCTACAGTCCGAATAAAGATGGCCCTCAAATTACAAACTTCAAATAACCGAGGTGCAGAGGCGTGGAGGGTTTGTGCAATAATATATATATTTTTGTTAATGTTTGCTCACTTGTAGTGTAAATTAATGTTAGCAATTAATCATATACTAGTTTAATTTATTATGTTTTATAAGAGGGATTAAATCTGTTGAGATGCAAACCTCTTTTAGAGTGAAAAGGGATTTGGTCTCTCTAACTTTATTAGATTTGATAGATCGAGAGTTGAAAGGAATCAAAATAGATATTAAATTATAATTTTTTATTATATAAAAGAGTGAAATAAATTCATCACTAAATCTATTTCCTTCAATTTTAATAAAATATATATTTTCATTTAATTATTAAAAAATTTCTGATTAATATTTTTGTTGATAGCTTTTAATAAATTTTAAAATTACTCAAATTTATAAAATAATAAATAACATAAGACTTTATCTATTAATTTTTTTTCAAATTTAAAACTTCTCTGAAATAAAATAAATGAGGTATTATTGTCTATGGTGTGCATTTTATTGGCATTTGGGAAAGCTAATCATCAGCAAAATAGAAGATATTTTCTGTTAAAGAAAAATAAACAATCATAAAGTCTCCAAAGTAGTTCAAGAATGGGACCTCACAAGTTAAGAGTTTACAGTAAAAGAATAACTTTTAGAAATAAAAACTAGATTAAAAAAACTAGATATGTAAAGAAAAATTTATCATCCACATAATTAAGAAGAGGTAGAAACATCAACTTTAATGGGCATTATGATTCATATGACTATCATGTGTGGGAGGTCATTTGTTGCACATGAGAGCAACCTCAATCTTTACCAAGATTGACCATATTCCTAAAATACAATTGGAGATGATCCATTATCGATAACATTTGATCTTTTGTATCATTCCTTTTGAGTAAGACTTTACCAAAGAGAGATTTGAGATATCATTATAGGTTCACTATTTACATATATTTATTTTGATGCCCCCTCATATGCCTTGTGTTAAGCACCGAAGTAGCGATGGTCAAGAAAACCTGAGAATCTGAATCACAATCTCTGTCCATTATGATTTTCTCCTCTACCTACCTTAAATCCTACTACATTTTAAGAGGATTATGAATGTAGAAGAGCCATGTTGAAAAATGGGCCTAGTTCTTTGCATGCAAATTGGTGTTCTAACCCCTCCCTAGTCTACCATGTATAGACCAAACCCTTTCTTGGTCATTCTGTGCTAGGATCCACACCTACTGGTACTTCTCACTCCACATAGGGATAGAAACATAGATGATAATGGAAAATAAATAACCATAAAGAGTATGCAAGCCAGAAATTACTCTTATCATATAAAGTCCCATACTTGCAACAAATTCTACTGTTCCCCTTAACTTAGACATTCAAACATCAAAGTAGAATATAATAACCAATATTGTAGCAAACAAGGCACATGAGGGGAAAGTACTAAATATTGTAGCAGACAAAGCACATGAGGGAAAAGTACTTGTGGGATTAGTCCTTCATCCCAAACAAAATTGAGCAAAGAATAGAAAAACAAAAAGACCCATTCCTAAACACAGGGGAAAGCTTACCTAGTAAGGGCTAAGAAATTTGTAGAGAGAAAATGAATTGAAACATTAACAAAGAAAAACTTGATTACAAAGAATTATATCCCTAACCAAACTAAGAATTTTTTTTATCCATAAACCAATTGACCCAATAGAATGTTATGTGAAGAAAAATACATGCCAAGTTTAAGGCTCATTAAAACTCGAATAAATAGTGGTCCAAACACATACCACATCACACCGATGAAATAGGGTCACCAGCACACCTCCTTAATTATTCCTTGAAGTGACCATGGTTAAGTCTTCCCCACCCTATTGTATCCTTTATCACCACATCTAAGGTTAGATGAAGCTTTTCCTTATTTTAAAAATAGATAGAATTAAGTTTATTTATTTATTTATTTATTAGCTCATTTTCAAATAAGCAAGTTCATTTTGTAGCCCAACAGCTTTTTAATAAAATAAATGGAAAAACATTTCTCTATATTCTCATTAATAAATTATGTGTTAAAAAAGTTCGTTTGATTTGGCTCACTTTTTTTCAAACAAGTAATTTAATTTTGTATACCGAACACTTTTTAATAAAATGAATGGGAAAACATTTTCCTATATGTGTTAAAAGAGACACATAATAGGTTTTCTTGCTATATAAAGTTTTTGCGATATATATTATTTCCATTTTCTATTTTTTTATAATTGATTTAATTTTTTTAATAATATGCTACCAAAATGTATAGAAATTTGGTGCTCCAATATCTGCTAAAAGGACAACTCAGTCTCAATCATTCATCCATATGTTTCTTCACATATCATTCCAATAACTATTTATAAAATGTCATAATATTGGAAATAGTACTTTATAAAATCTTAGGATTAAAATTAGATTGATAACTAAAAAAATGCTAAAAAATATGGAAAAAAATAAAAGACATGATTCAAGAGGAGGAATGATTAGATGGGCCTAAATGATGAAACACTATTACATTTTTGTTTCATTCTCAATTGTGATTGGGTTGGAACTAGTGCATTGAATAGCTTAAGTACCAATGGGCTCCAATATTTACTCCTTTGTAATCCCTCTCCATTAACTTTAAATGTGACTCCAAAGGATACTCTCTAGAGTATGGTAAACTTGTCTTCCAACTGCGTAGTTCTATTCATATATTCAGAGTTATATAATGTTTTTCTATTAAGGGCAATGGATAGCAAGGTTTTACAAAGCCAATAGAATTCTATTACTCTAATATAGCTCAAATTTACACCATAAAAAATAAAATAAACTTATTATGATATTTTCATTTTAACTTGTTCCATTATGATATTGGAACGTAATCACATGATTTTTCGTCACACATGTAAATAAATGTATCACATGTTGTTTTTTTTTGAACTCACTATTTTCTTTTACATTGGGCTCATTGTATTTTCGCTTAAAGTCAAACAAAATCAATCCAAACGTCCCCTTTTAGCTTCGTAAAGAAAATATGCTTCTATTGAGGAAGATGTGTAAAATTTGGTAGTGATAAGGAATTTTCTATAATCAAGCCACTCTACATAATTATTTGATCAATGAATTGGGCTGAAGGGGATCCTTTTGCCATTGGGCCCTTAGATAGTATAAAGCGGTTTTCACAACACATTTGATACTATGCCCATATATATAGAAAATAGACACCTTATCCATGCATTACCAACACATTCAATACCATGAATTTTTATATAGGAACATATACACCATAACTTCACACTAACACTCATGCTAGGAGATAATGTACCATGGCTACCATGATTCACCACATAAATTATGATGACTTTCCTTAGTTTCCTTGTGAAATATGATCTGTTCTATTTGATGTGTCATTTAGGGATGGTGTAAATCACAAGGGAACATTACATTGTGAATATTTCCTTGGAAATAATTAGGGTTACTACCCCCTTCGATCTCTTCCACCTTTGTCATTTGCACTATTGCATTGTGTGGTTTGACTATTTGCACTATTGCATTGTGTGGTTTGACTATTTGCACTATTGCATTGTGTGGTTTGACTCTATGCAATTCTCGATGCTTTTTCCTCCCTTTTGGATTGTTATACTATCATGTGTTTCATATCTTGTTTCATTTTGATGTTTTTCCTCTCCTCTCTGAGGTAGAACTTACTAAAATGGTATCTAGGTGTAGTGGTTAGCTAGCTAATGCTACATGTATCCACCAATCATTAAAATATCTCAATTTTTTTTTAATTAAGGTTCTCTAATCTTTTTTTATTTGTAAGATTTTTTTTTTAATTGAGGGGGTTGGAATATGGACCGATTTTCCTTAGTGTGTGTAGGTCTAAGAATCTGTGAAGGGTTATGACCCTTCCTTTAATGTTCAAGATTTTCTCTCACTTCTGTCAATGAGATCTTCTCTTTTATTTTTACCTCTAGAAAGTAATTTCATTCTTGGCTTCAAGATTTGTCTACATTTTTTTCATACAACAATATTCTTAGGTAAACCACCTGAAACTACTACCTATAGCTTTGGTTTTCTTCGCAATTTCCTTGTTTGTCGAGACGGGTGTTTCTTTTAAAAGTTTAAATTTGTTTTCATATTTCCCTATCTTCTTTTTCAAACTTGGGTGGAGCTATTGTGGCATGTTCTACCGTTTAAGAGTTACCAATCTAGGAGACAAAGGTTGCATGATCATGAAGGAAGTTGGTTAGGGTTATATTTTTCGCAATTTCCTTTGACGTTACATGATGTTATTTGGGTGAACCTTCCTCTAGTTAATATTCACTTGTATAGGTATAGGTTCTAATTATTGAAACTCCAAACCCTTCCTAAATTTATTTAGGGTTTGGCTTCAGTCTTTCTAGTTCTTAGGGCATAATTACACTTAGCCCTAGGTACTTCATTATTTCTAGTTAAATATTTAAATTTAGTATTTTATTTTGAGTAGGGTTAACTTCCAAAACCATTTTCGGGCAATCAAACGGTTGTTTCTTCTTGTAGAGGCTATAAGTATTGGTATCCAACCTGATTCACACAAGGTATGATATGGAAAAACCTTTTACCTTACCACGTAATTTCTCTATAAGAGAATTTTAAGTTTTCCATTTGCTAAGAGGGACCTCTCTCTTGACCGTGTCTTTTAGGATAGTATTATTTTTCCTTTTGGTGTCATCTCAAAGTTACTATGGAGTTATCTTGGGAATTTCATAATTTTTGGGTTTTCTTAAGGTAACCGTGAGCCCTATTATTTTCCTTGATTTTTCTCTCTATTGTAGGTAGAGTTGGACTTGATGTCATTCTCTAGCCCACTATGGCCATAGTTTGGTTCACATAGTTATATTTTATTTATATGCCTTCTAACTAAGTCTGATGCTACTCAGTTTATGGGTTGTTATCTTCAATACACATTTATGAGCAATTAACATATTTACATGTATTCCTTTTTATCCATTATTCACTTTAATGGCTTGTTTGAGTATTCTATTTATTGTGATGTATAAATGATATCCATTTAGTCATAAGGAGATAGTGTAATTGTTTTATTTCTCAATTTTTTCTTTAATTAAAAACTTTCTTCATCTATTTCGTCTTACTATGCAGAAGTTCATTTCCCATAAAGAAGACAAATAATTTCAGGCCTAAATATGTTTCTTGTTTTACACAATTTACTAACCTTTTCTTTGTATTAGCTATATGTAGTTGCAAACTCTTATATGCATAGTTTTTTCTTTTTATTTCAATTTCTTTATATTAGAATATAATAGTTCTCTAATTCTTATCTTCATAATGGAAATTACTAATAAGACTTCATGCCTAGTTTCTTTTATTTTATTTTCTTTTTAAACATATAGTTTGATAGACTTCATAACCCTAAATTTTCCTTACCAATTCTTGGCCAAGGTAAACTCAGACTATCTTTGCCACAAAAACCTTAATCCCTAGGACATTAGTTGTATGACTCTTTCACTGTGTGTTTCTACATTTACTTCTCTCAAGGGCATTGTTAATATTGTGCAAGAAGGGTTCACACCAAAGTTATCATTTTTGGAACTTCCTACCAACATGCTAACCCTACTCATATTTTATTTAATGATAAAACAAAAAAATATTTCCCCGCTCCTTTTAGATTATTTTAATAGAATGGGATTCGTTTTTAAACAGGAAGCTCGCTTCAATAAATTTCATACTCCTTTTCTTTTTGCTGTAGATATAACTATAATATATCTGAAAACATTAACATTCTTTAAAAGATATCTAGCAAGGAAATATATGCATTTATGTGATTATGTGAAAATATAACAGTAACAACCAAATTTCTCGCAACAAAATGAACTATTGTAGAAACAATTCCCTTTGATTATCAAACTTCTCTTCTGTTAGAAATCTTTACCAATGCTTCCTCCTTTTCTTTTCCTAACGACATCTCGCTAGTTCAATTAAAAAGAATAATTTTTATTTTCTTCTCAAATTTACTTTCTCTCTCATATTCCTTCTTTTTTTCTCGTTCCCATCCTTTTTTACACCCACACAACCTTTCTCTCCTACCATGGGGGTTACAAATCTTGGGAAGACGGAGGCTCAGGTTGTGGTATCTGTCACTTCAAAAACATTTCCACATTCGACTCTAACTAATTCTTAAATTATGTCGAGATACTAAGGACATATGACTACTCAAGTGTTGGAAATAGAAAAATAGATAAAGTAAACATTATTCATTCGTAAGAATATATTAATAATTACAGATGCCATTAGGAACATCCAACTTAGTCGTAATCTCCACGACTAATACTCAGATTTAAATGTTTTCAAACAATACAAACCGTAAGGTTGGATAAGGAAATAATTACGTAAAATTCGGATGTAGACTAGCTTTAGTACTCATCGCATTAGATTTAGGATTTCAACTTTTCAAACTTGTTTGTACACTTCATCGTGAGGAAGAAAGAGAATGTGAAGAAAAATGACAATGCAAAGAAGAAATAAATGGGAAATTAAAAACGATAAAAGACCGATAAGAATAAATCTCTAATAATAAAATGAAAATATCAAATTCCAAAGGTTAGAATTGGATAACAAGGGAATCACCAGTTATTTTAATTATGGTAAGTATTAATTATTATTTAACTATTATTTAATTATAAAATAATTTAATTAAATTAATGAATACATAATGAATTAAATGAATATTAAAATAAATTAAATTATTTTATATAAATAAGACTTGTTTTTATATCAAGGTTAATGAATATAAATTATTTCATACGAATTAACAATAACATTTATTATTTTAATAATTAAGGGTGGAGAATATTCATAATGTATTAAGAAATATGAATTAATTTGAAATGTATAATTAATATATATATATATATATATATATATATATATATATATATATATATATAAAAGTAAAGTTAAAGAGGTAGAATAAACTTAATGGTATATATGATAGGGAATGTGATAAAAAAAATGGGAAATGTGAATAGATAATTAAAAAAAAAAATTAGAAAAGAGAAGGATTTTAGGAAGGGGCGGTTCTAGAGGTGACTTTACTCATTTAATAATTTTATTAATTTTATTAATTAGAAAATAGAAGGATTTTAGGAAGGGGAAGTTTTGGAAGTGAGGTTGAGAATTCATTTTTCACTTATTTTCCACCCATCATCTTTATTTAGATTATTAGGGTGCTTACCAATTACAATAGCTTCCGTTCATTTCGTGTGGTGGTAATGGTCAATTCTAGCTAAGATGCTTCCATTTTCCATACAAATGTGATGATTTCTCTTTAGGGAGACTTTTGCAAGAGCATAGGACTTAGAAAAATTATGTTTTATGTTAGCACAATGACCTTGAATTCTATTTTTTATGGAGTGACTTATTTCACCCACATAGGATTTACCACAAGAACAAGGGATCAAGTACACAACTTTTTTATTGGTAGGGTCAATGGGATCCTTGAATAACCTAAGATGGTTGTGAATAGTGTTGAGAGGTTTACAACAAGTGATGATTTTTTTCATTTTAAGGATATGAGAAATTTTGTGAGTGGTCCCATGAATGTAAGGGAGAAAAACCTTGGGGACTATATTGTTGATATCATGATTTGCTTTAGGTCCTTTGCTAGCATTTTTAAAGGCTTTAATGATATGGTGTTTGGAGAACCCATTTTTTGTGAAAACATCAATGAGATGGTATTTCTCATTGTCTAAATGGTTATTATCATAAATTCTTAGATCTTTTGTTGCTAAAGTATTAAGAACTCAAACGTTTTTGTTGGGATTGTGGTCGGATTCAACATGCAGGTATTTTTCAATATGTGTTGGCTTGTCATAAACTTTATAGTAGATGGAACCATCATGATTTAAATTAACCAGAACATCCAAGAAATGAATTCTACCATTGGCTCCGATTTCCATGGTGAATTTGATAAATTCAGATTGATTATTAAGGTGTTGTTCGAATATTACTAATTTGTCATAACCATGGGGCCAAATAATGAATGTGTCATTGAAAAGTATTTTCCAAAGCTTAGGTTTGAAAGGGGAATAATCTAAGGCTTTGGTTTCAAAGTCTTCCATAAACAAATTTGCAACCATGGACGAAAGAGCGGATCCCATAGCCATGCCACACCTTTTTCCATAAATTTCATTTTGAATGATAGAGGATGTGGATTTAAGACATATTTTAATTAATGTCGATGTGTTGGGATCAACTAAATTATTGATAACATTTATGGCACCACCAATCAGAATCTTAGTGTAAAGGGAAACAACATCAAAATTGACAAGTAATTGATGGGGTTCAAGTTTTAAATCTTTAATTTAATTAATAAAATGGGAGGATTCTTTGACAAAGGATCTCGTATTTCCCATAAGAGGTTTAAGAGTCTTCCAATAGTGTTAACAATGGGCCTTAATGGGATTCCATCTTTATGGATTTTTGGGAGACCATATATAGTAGGAGTAGAGGGATAATTCTCAATAAGTTTCACACAATCAAACTCATTACTCAACTTGATGGAATTGGAGATAGTTTGAGAAATATTCTTTAAAGGATTTTTAATAAGGTTTTTGTAGCTTCCACTATTTATAAGGTGATCAAGCATTTTAACTTCATAATATTTTTTGTTCATGATAACAGCAACACCTCCTTTATATACTTTTAATACAACAATGTCATGGTTTTTTTTTGGGTTTTTATGGGCTAGGAATGCATGTTTATTTATGTTGTTTTTAGCAGTTTTAGATTTTCTTAGGATAATGGAGCAATCTTGTCTTATTTTCTCTTTAATGTTATAAGGTAAATCTTTTATTCCATATTTGTTATTGCATACAACATCTTCAATAGGGATTTTGCGAGGGGCAATGGAAAAATTTAAACCTTTCTCAAGAAGATTTTGGGTGTGGGAATGAGTAGGAAAGTTAGATACATTGACAACATGTTGGGACGAATGGTTAGGCTTCATGGTAGAGGTAATAATAATATGTTTAGGGTTTGCAGTTGTATGGTGGTTATAAATATGGTCAAATGGAAGAATAAAAAATGGGCAAGATGCCGAGTTAGAAGCAGTCAACCATGTTATATTAGGGGAAGAAGGAGATAATGTTAATGAAAGGGATTAAGGAAGTGGATACATAAGGGATGCAGTGAGAACTAGTTTGTGAATTGAATGGAATGTTGTTTGGGGGATATGTTGAGGGGGGGAGGGACTATGTAAGAAGAGGTCATAAAGGATGAGTAATTAGAAGGTGAAAGAGTAGATGGTTAAGGTGTGAGAGAAAGAAGGGATACCAACAACTTGGTAGAAGACTGCACAGATGTGGGCGAGGAAGTACTTTCAAAACTACTATCTAATGAAGTCATTTCAACAGTTACCAAAGGAAGTTTAGACTTATTACAGAAGCTCGATTGCTATGCAATGCTACATAATTTATTGAATGACTGGATATTTTTATAAGAACCTTCAGTTAACTAATTTGATTACATTTTAATTTTTTTAGGATAGCGCTATTAACAATATTTGTAACAACCGTTGTGAAAATTACATGTAACGAAAGTTAAAAACAATAACCACGGTCGATGGGACTCTATTCTAAGCTTAATGTTGGGAAAGACTTCCTAGGAGGTGTTCATTTGGTTTTTTATGGCTAAGTAAATTGAAAAACACAATGGTTAAGGCTTTGGAAAGGCAAAACAACATTTTTGGCACATTTATTTATAAAAAATATGGAAATTAGGAAAAAAGGAAGGTGAAAGGTCACATGTTGCATGTGAGGAGGAAAATGAAGGAAAATAATAGAAAATGAAGAAAATAGAGGCCCCATTCATAAAAAGGATTTTGAGGATTAGTTGGTAAACTCTTTTCAATTTATCTTTGGAGCTGTCTCATTATTCTCTCTCTCTCTCACTCTTGGACACATAGAGTTTCTTGGAACAATTTTTGTAGCGAAGCAACAAAGGTAACGAATGCAAGAGGAAGTAAAGATCAACCAGGGAAAGGTAAGATCAAGCAGCAATAACAGGCTTCATTGGAGTTACCAACTTGCATGTGTATTTTTCTTGTAGATTTGGCATGCATGGAATTGCATCTGGTTCTTTTATATCATTGCATGGATTTTTCTAGGTGTAATAGTGTTCTCAGCCTATTCTTGTCATTTCTAGATAGCCATGGTGTGATGGGGTTCTATGTTTTGGTGGAGTTGAATTACTAGATGGAATCGAATATGAGTGGGGTGGATCTCTAAATGATAGAGCACATGGCCTAGTGTTAGCTAACCCAAATTGTGGATCACAGTAAAGCCACTAGCCTAGTGATCCCTGAGTGAGACTATGGGTTGCGATAGAGCGAGGATTGTGTTTCCTTGGTTGGCCTAGGAATCCTCATCCGTGAATGGCAAGATATACGACAAGTCCAAGAGGTGGTTTTCTTTATGTTGGGCCTAGTAATCCTAGGTTTGGGATATGGGATAAATCCTAGAGTTGGTCTCCATTTAGGGCCTAGTGATCTCAGTTTCAATTGTGGTAAACCCTGAGACACTAGGAGATAGGAAAATTCCTCACAGTGTAGGTGGAAAATCTGGTGCAACCCATTCTTATTTGGCCTAGTGATCGGGTGGAGATCACGGTAAAGCCTATTATGATGTGCTCATTGTGTTGGCCTAGTGATCAGGGATGGATTATGGTAAAGCCTTGTTTGTATTGATGAGGGTATCCTGGTTTAGCCTCGGTATGCCCTCGTTGGTTATTTTGATTTTAGTCCCACATTCATGCTTGGAATATGGCACGGTGGTGAATGGATGAAGAGATATATGGCTCAATCATTCTATGGTTGGGTGGAACATGGTAGTCTCATCTCCGGTTGGTTTATTGCATTCATTAATGAGAAATTCATTCCCTTGATTTTCATGTGTAAATGTATTGATGTACATGTTGAATTTGATGGTTGATATGCTTATGATATTTTTGTTCCTATTATGTTGGTTATATGTATGTTTTTTGATAGCATGCTCTCACCATGTTTTTACTTTTGAATGAATGGATGATATATTTAAGACCTAATAGATGATAATGCAACAAATGATTTGACGAAATGCCTCGCATGGATATTAGGGGTCTCGATAAGGCCTTGTTTAACTTATTGATTCTGCATCATTCTTTCCCTATACTTTTAATTATTTGGGCTATCACTCCATTCTAAGCAGTGACCTGGGCTCTAGGCCTGAGAAAGTGGCTTAAATCCCAAGGTCATTGGCACAAAACTGGAAACTTTTGTCTCTAGTCATTGTCGAGCAGGCCCGTGACAGCGACTTTGGGTCTCTGGTTTCTCCCTTAACCATAACATGAGAGCAGCTATGGCTTAAGAGATCCAAAAAAGCAATGGGGCCTAGGGACAGGTTTTCTGAGTGGCTGACATGTCTCTTGAAGATCCTGAAGCTGATGTTGGATGATTGTGTGTGATTTTTCCATTGATTCCATTTCCTTAAAGTCACATAAGAGGTCGAATGTGATCATAGTAGCCTCTCGTCTCATATTTACCCAGTTTTGCATGGCTAATTGGGTTGATGTGTGAGGAGGGTGTTACAGAATGGTATCAAAGCATGGTTCACCCATTGGACTAGATGGGCAGTGTGTGTTTTCTATGCATGCATGTTAGTTGCATGTGTGTGTCTTACACTTGCATTCCATGTGCTCGTTACATTTGTTGGATAATGATTATGGTTGTAGTATGGTTACCATGTGGAATTGGATGTTGATTTTGAGGAATGAATTTGTCATGAGTATACGGCTCGTTACATATTTTTAAATGATGCTTACATGTTTATTTTATGTCACCTACTTACATCCTTGTATGTTAGGTTACATTCTTGAATATTTTGACTAAATGTATCAGCCTTGTAGGTTGATTACAATAATTGATTTCTAATGCTTAACTACATGAGTTTATGCATATGTTTAGTTGATTAGGCATTGATGATGCATATTGTTGGTTGCATGTGGCAATGTGTACAATGGAGTAATGATTGTCGTCATGCATGAGGTCATAGCATGCATTGTTGATATGGCCTTGCATTGATGACTCGACCCTAACTAGAGTGATGTTTATGTGTTCATACATTTATTTGTGAGCATATATATGTTGTCATGTTTATGTTATACATGTATCACAATGACTTGATGATCTTGCAGACAAGGTATCCTCCCCAAGCTATACCGAGGTACGTTTCTTTATTGTGATTTGGTTTATCTGACATATTATGCATTGCATGAAAGAGATCAAATGGCTAGAAAGATGGTAGACTAAAACACTCTCCCTATGAATAAGATGAAAAGTATGGTATGGGGCACTCTTCTGATTTGGTAGATAGATTGAGAATCCTGAAGGAATAAATAAGCATTTGTAAGGTTGATAATGACAGGATCATACAGGCACAAGAGAAACAAGTAGAGGTTAATGCTATACTTCTTCAAAGTTTGTCAGGCTTACAATGAAAAGATTCGCTTCAGATTAGCCATGAACATGAGGATAAAACTAATGGGGCATATGGTAGTAGGTATTGTGGTAGTCACAGGTTGGATAGATATGATACAGTGAGAGATGGAAGGTTTTTGGACACTTAGGATAAGAAGGGCGATGAGTATAGGTATTATTCTAGTTCTGGTTCTAATACAAATCATGATCGTCATCGTTATCATCCTTAGAGGAGGAGTGATAGGGGATACTTTCTAGATAATTTTAAGAAAGTGAGACCACCTACTTTTGATGGAAATGTGAAGAAGTCGAAAGATGCAGACGCTTGGATACTTGGGATGAAAAAATTCTTTGACTTGATGAGTACACGATAACATGAAGGCAAGAATGGTTATCTTTAGCTTGAAAGGTAAAGAAAACATCTCTTTGGAGGACGTTAAGTGGTTTAGAGACATTAGGAAAAACGACTTGATTTGGCAGGAGTTCAAGTGTCTTTTCAAGAAGAAGTACTTGTTAGAGATGTACTACGATAGTAAGGCCAAAGAATTCTATGAGCTAAAGATGGGATCAATGACATATGAAGAGTACATGACCAAGTTTATGGAGCTATTGAGGTATGTACCCTATCTTACTGATGAGAAGGCTAAAGTTCAATGATTTGTCAGTGGTTTGTTATTAGCGTTTAGAGATTAGATTGAGCATTTTGAGTCTTAGTCACTTGAGGAAATTATTGGGAAATTTAAACATTTCTATGAACAATCAAATCATAAGAATGAATCTCAGCAAGGATAAAAGTGAAAAGAAAAATTTAAAGGTAAATGGCAGCCTAAGAGAACAAGGCCTCACCATGCAGATGAAAATGATAATGTGGCACCAAAAAATAATTTAAATGAAATTATACATGGACATGAGTCGTAACAGCAACATAGAGGTGAGGGAGCTTGTCGGTTGAAGTGTTGAACATGTGGTGAGGAACACCTTAGGAGAGATTGTCTACAACAATAGGGTGGTAGGACTAAGCTATATATAGTGCACAGGTGGTGCAAACTGTTGGGGATGTTGGCGAGAGTATTCCTTGTATTTATGCAGCAGTGGACAATGAACAGGTAGAACATGAGGCATTTATCATCGAGATGGAAGGTATGCTTTTTGATCAAGTTATTTCTATTTTGATTGACCCTTTATATAATTATGGATATGTTATTCTTGACTTGGTGGATAAGTGTTGTTTGACTAATGAATTAAATGTAGAGTCTTCATTACTGATGTTGGCTATAGGTACAAAGAGTGAGTTCATTGTTGTATAAAAGCTTGCGCATTTGACTTGAATCATTTGTCTACCACAACACATCTAAATGTATTATTGTTGGGATCATATTGTATGTTGTTGGGCATGGATTGACTATATCTTCATAGAACCAAGGTAGACATGTATGATAAATCTATTGAGTATGTTGATGATAATGGGGAACCAAGAGTCTTGAAGGGTAAGAAGAAAGCCACATCAGCTAGGATGGTGACAACTATGCAAGCAAAACATAGCCATGGGAAAGGGTGTATGTTATTTGCACTACACATTTCTAGTGATAAGGGTAAGGTGGTTGCAGATGCAGATGTGTTGAACAAGTACCCATTTTTGCATTAGTTTCAGGATGTATTTCCTGAGGACTCACAGAGTTTCCACCTCAAAGGGAGGTAAAATTTTCTATTAATTTGGTGCTAGGGGCACCTCCAGCATCAAAAGCACCTTACAGGATGAGCACCCCTGAGTTGGTTTATTTAAAGTTTCAGTTGAAGGAAATGTTGGACAAGGGATACATTAGGCCAAGTGTATCACCATGGAGTTCACTAGTATTGTTCATAAAGAAGGATGCTACTCTCAGATTATGCATTGACTACAGGTAGTTGAACAAAGTAACTATCAAGAACATGTACCATTTCCGGAAGATTGATGACTTGTTTGATCAAGTGAAGGGGGAAGTAGTGTTTTTGAAGATTGATCTAAGATCCAGATACCATCAAGTATGCATCAAAGAGGAAGACATTTACAAGATTGTGTTCTGGACCAAATACGGTCATTATGAGTTTGTTGTTGTTGAATTTGGATTGACTACTACTCCAACTACATTTATATGTTTGATGAATAGTTTGTTGCATCCATATTTGGATAAGTTCATTATTGTGTCCACTAATGATATACTGGTATATTATAAAAATGAGGAAGAGCATGCTGAGAATTTAGCAGCATTGGTGAGGTTGTTGAGAGAGCATGAGTTGTATGCTAAGCTCAACAAGTGTAGTTTCTTTCAGAACAAGGTACATTACTTGGGGCATGTTATCTCCAAGGAGGGCATTGCAGTAGATCCAGAGAAAATAAGGGTAATCATGGAGTGGGTAGCTCCTAAGAGTGTGGATGCGGTAAGTTATTTCATGGGTCTAGCATACCATTATCGGTGGTTCAATAGGAACATGTCACAAATTCCTTATCCTATCACATTATTGCAAAGGATAGGTAACAAGCTCTAATGGATAGAGGAGTGTGAGGATAGCTTTGAGAAAATTAAGCAGTTAATGACACATGCACCAATGTAACAGATTACATATCTAGACAGGTTGACGCTTGCAGGAGATGGCTTGGTGGAGTCCTTATGAAGGATGGACAGGTTGTATGTTATGAGTCCCACAAACTCAATGAGCATTAGAAGAACTACCCAACACATGACCTTTAGTTAGCAACAATCATACATGCATTGAATATGTGGAGGCACTATCTTCTTCGTAGGAGGTTTTTACTTATGAATGACCACATTGGGTTGAGGTATTTGTTTGACTAGCTGAATGTGAATGCCAGGTAGGCTACATGGTTGGCCACAATCAGCGAGTTTGACTTGAAGATCAAGTACATCGAAGGTAAAGAGAATAGGGTGGAAAATGCTCTTAGTATACAGGTACAGGTACATCACTTGGCAGTTATGAGCGACTATGGGAAAATGTTAGGTCCCTATACTACTAGTGTAACCCCCTATTGTTATTAGTGCAATCACCTATTGTTACTAATGCAACCCCCTTATTATATTGTTGTGCCCATGTAGTCCTCAGATTGTTATTATTGTGCCCCATAGAAGCCCACTATTGTTATTTTTATGCCCTTACATTATTATTGTTATGTTGGCTTTGATTACACTATGATCCCTTGGACTCCTATATATAGAAAGGAGGTCTTGTCATTTGCATCATCCAAGAATTATTCATTTGTTTAATGTAAAGCAGGTTTCCGCCTCGAAGAGACTAAATTATAAGGCGTTGATCTTTCTTTTCTATCTTTTTGTGAGCTGGTTTCGTAACATTTGGTATCAGAGATTTGGATTCTAGGGTTTCGCTGCTCCAAATAGGTCATTGTGGAATTTTTTCTATAATTTGATTTCTATGATGGTTCAGACTTTGCAATTAAATCCCATTTGAGGTGAAATTGTGGTGAAGCTTAGGCCTGAATTTTAGATCTTATTTCACTATATTTTTGAAGATACAATCCAAGACATTTAGGGTTTCTACAGGCTCATGAATTACATCCCAAATAGGTGACCTGGGGAAAATTGTCATAACTATCTCTCTGAGCATCAGATTCAAATCTTGTATGAAGATATAGAAAGAGGATAGACTGGAATCTTTTTTGTATTGTTTTCAGGTCTGAAGGTCAAAACACTAACACGCGACACTTCATCAAATTACCTCTACTGAAAAAGTATATAAGAAGCTCATCTTGGGAGATTGGGCATAACTCTTCCTTGGAGAATCCAATTTTAATAAGATTGGTGGCATTGGAAAGAGGACATAGAGGGCTACTGTGGCTCGCAATTTCAAACCTTGGAGATCTAAAATTACATAGTTATAGTCGTTTCAAGATAGAGATCCTAAAATAAGGAAAAAGAAATATGAGGAAGTTTGATGGCAAGGATCTGGTAAATTGGATACTACAGATGGAACAATATTTTGATCTACAAGATGTACAACTGTTACAAAAGGTACATATTGCATATTTATAGTTAGAATGAAATCAATTTTTATGGTATAAAAGGCTTTTTTCTTGTAAACCACATGTCACTTGGTCAATTTTAATGGAGGAAATGATAGCACATTATGAGGATACAAAGAGCAACACCTTCTTTTGCAAATTGATAAATCTCAAACAAAAGGGTTCAATGGAAGAGCACATTGAGGACTTCCAAAAATTTAATATAAGCGTAAATGATATTCTAGAGCAGCAAAGGATTGATGTCTTCATAGGGACTTTTTTGGGCATGGGATCCCCCCCACAGCATGTTTTGGGGCTCAAAGCCCAAGTTTTGCTAAAAAATGTTATAAAACTCTGCGAATTGCGGGCGCGGAGCGCGAAGTGTACAATTGAGTCATAGGGTTTTCCACCCTAAGAATTGTATTGTAAATTAGTGTAAAGTCATCCTACCCATTGTCCGCGGACCATGGGATTGTATAAATAGAGCGAGGCTCTAAGTTGTAAAGAGAGATAAATAGTGATGAATAGATGAGTAGCATAGGAATGGTTCAAGTCTAGAGTTGAAATCTATGTGTATTGGGTTGTAATACTAGGAAGAGGCTTTACAGCTGAGTGCACAAAGGCCTAGTAGAGTTTACAGCTGAGTGCACGAACCCCTGTAGCTGAGTGTGCAGGGTAGTGTCGAGGTTGTAATCAAGATTGAAGATTAATAAAAGAGAAGTTGATTTATATTCAGGTGTATTTATTGTGCATTATCTTCTTTATTTTCATCTTCATTTTTGTATTGCACGCATTGATATAATTGATGAATATGTTGTAATAACCATAAATCTCACACACACGAGTTAAGTAGCAAGGATCTTGGGTATTATACGGGTTGCGCCCCGAGTAGGGTTGCACGGAAGCCACATCGCAGGCCATGAAGGTATCACAGTTGCATGTAGCCACAGGTCAGACCGTGGACCTCCAGAAGCCCATCAGATGTCCCTAAGGTGCAGAAACCTGGTTCTAGCACCGTTCCATACTACTTCGGGTGAAAAATCAGTCCGTGCTCTATGCACTATTATGGAAAGGGCCAATAGTACCTAGATTTTCTTGGCTAAATCACCTCTGAACCTGGGTCAGGCCCCACTAAGCCAATAAATGGTTCGGTTGTTGGGACCAGGATCTGCATAAAGGATGTTTGATGTTGTGCCATTAGAACCCTACAAAGAGAGAAATTGAAGAGTGGTTGGATAAGAAGAGTCACAAGTTCATAGCGTAGTAAAACAGAAATCCGCGAGTATCTAAGGAATAGTGGTTGGATCACTACTTTTACACTGAGATCCATGAAATTTTCTTTGCATCTTTTCCATCTGAGTTGTATGAGTGGACCACAAAGTTAGCAGACAACTAGGGAAGGTGTAGGCTCGAAAAACCAATAGTGTGGACTCCGGAACTAGTGTGTAAACTAGAACCCTCGGAACAGAAGATAGCACGAGCTATGGACCACTGGCTCGACCGAATAATAGGAGGATTTATCACTGAGATCACTGTAGACATGACCGTGAGCTACAGCTAGGCAGAGTGACGTTTTCTTAAGGGATCACAAGATAAGTATATTAAATCTTTGAACACTTGGATTAAGATGCTATTATGTGAAAAGCAGGTTATGCGAACAAATTATTGTTTGGGACTAGGCGAAGCGAAAATATCTACAGAAGCGGAAGTAGCGAAGAATTAGAAAATAGTCCCTTAATTTCACCCTCGCAGGAGAGCCAGGAGGAACTCGTGAAGGTTTCTCTGAGAAGTGAAGTTAGTTTGATAACGCAATGAATTCCGTGTTTACCACCTCCACCGACACCGCTACTCACTTCACCCCCCTCACCTCCCTCTCCACCCACTCCACCTCAGCCACCCCCATAGTTCAGTATTGCAAGTGCGATTAAACTACCAGTATTTAGAGGAGTAGGGAATGAAGATCCGGACCAATTCTGGTTTGTAGTAAAAGAAGCATGGGAAGCACAGGGCGTCATGGATGATAATATTATAAAGGCTACATTGCTGAGCACACTACATGATCACACATTAACATGGTATATCAAGCATTCTAATGACCAGCCGAACGCAGGAATTTTAGAGATCCAGGCCGCATTGAACAGGGAATTTAGCATGCCAAAGCCAGAGATGAAATCAATCATGAGGTTTAAATAGATCATGATGTTCCCAGGCGAGACCCCCTGGGATCTAGACCAAAGGTTGAAGAGTATGATCCACGAAGCCAATATGACATTAATGGATGCACAGCATCGCGCATGGTTTGTGGCCTCACTTACACCACACTTGAGGATAGCACTGTCACAACAAAATCTTTCCACCCAAGCCGAAGCATTAGAGATGGAAATGAGGTTGCATGAGACCCCTATACAAGACCCTGTATTGGCAGTCCAATAGATCCACACGTAGGTACAAAATCTGTGTCTGGAAATGTATACTTTGCTATAGGATAGGGCACCTCGGCCAGAGGCACGCAAGGAAGTATGGTGCATAAAATGTAAGGGCGAAGGCCACGACAAAGATCATTGTCTAGTGTTCGCGAACTACTTGGTAGGAGGAGGGCCAATGCCATTAAGACCAGAGGCACAAGCGGGGCCGAGTGTGATGCCTGCGTTATGGTGCATGATCTACCAGATATGAGGAAAACATACAATGGATAATTGTCATTTATCGTAGAAGTATACTCATACATCCCAACAATTTTTTTGTAATTTCTGCAGGTCGGTAGGCCATGACGAATGCACCTGTCGAAGTTATGAACTAATGATGGATCAAACTCCAACCTATAGGGTGTAGGCGGAAACGCGAGCCCTCAACCCAAATGCAGGGATGGCATGTGCTGGGTTTCAGGGGTGCAGTCGGGGTCGAGGTGGAATGGGACCAGGAAGGGGTCGTGGAGAGATAATTTGATACAATTACATAGGGCCAAGGCATTATGCCAACGATTGTATGAACTCGACTAGGATATCATGTTGGCATTGTAATCAATTTGATCATGAGGTGGAAGATTGCCCTTCGCTGATAGTGAAGATGCGCGAAAAGGGGGTACTCCAGCCCCCTCTGACCCAAAATTTACAAATGATGAGGTCTAAAGCGCACGAAGAAGACCCAAATGTAAACATGATTGTCAAGAGCAGTGTCACAATGGGAGATGATAAATGGAAGTAGCCAGAAGAAAGCACGTGGGTTCGCAAGGCTCCTACAAAGGAACCTGAATTTGAATTAGAACGCACGAAGGAGACATTCATGGAAGCTAAAAAGAGCTTCATGGAGGCCTCCACTTTAGGTAGTAAGGATCAACTAGAACCAAAGATGGATCCTTCAATGCTCACTACCTTACGAGAGACATGCATGAAACTACTGCATGACAACAAGGCATTCAAGGGGCTATAGGAACTTATCACTAGGTGTGTAGGGTCAGGAGAACTACGCGTGGTCCCAAAACTTGGAAAGCATACATTGCACATAGGAAAGGAGATGAGATTGACTAATAAGTGAGTACGAAATGGATCAGGTAATCCTACATCTGGGTTCAGACGCGAATGTACTACCAAAACAAACATGGGAACGCATGGGCAGACCCACACTATACTGGTCCCCTATTGAGTTATGAATGGCGAACCAGCAGAAGATTTTTCCCATGGGAAGATTGCAAGGGGTGACAGTTGATATTGAAGGTGCGAGCGCACAGGACGATTTTGAAGTGATAGAGATTGTCGATGATAGCAATCCCTATCTCGCGCTACTAGGAATAGACTGGGCTATCAATATGAATAGAGTCATAAATGTGAAGAAGCACAAAATGACCTTTGAGAAAAAGTCATTACGCATAGTAGTACTGCTAGACCCAGTCGAAGGAGCACGATACACTGAGCCAGTGTGCGATGGCGAGAGTGATGACAATCTCAACTGTATCGAAAAAATAACTGTGTAAGGAGAATATTGGGTGAATTCAATTACATATGGAAGGATTTTTTGGGAGTGCGAAAGCTCCTGCACTTCTGATTCATACGAAGAGATAGAGCGATGGCAGAATCGACCATGAAGTAACAACACTGAATTGCAACATGATGATCAGGTCATTGCATTGTGTAACTATAGAGGCAAGGGATCTACTGACATATGATGGATTGTCAGCGATGGATTAATTTCTGAGCAAATTCAAAAGTGTAGTACCCAAGCAGTAGTGATTCGATGCGCTGAAGTTGGCACTGCATGCAACACCTGCATGATGATGGGGCACATCAAGGAACTGTTGAATACTGGTGTGGATGTAGAAGAATGATGCGCCTACATTTTGGAAAACCGTAGATTTGAATGAAATCTGATCAGATGGGGTAGAACAACTTGCGCGCCCACCTTTCCCGATGGGTAAAGACATATGCTATACAATCTGCAGAAGCACACACCAACCCTAGCATAGAGAATCGAAACAAACCACAACAGCAGCAAAGGCAATGTGAATTACCAATTCTCCATGATAAAGCATTCCATAGGGTGTGCAGAGCACTGAACAAGGCTTACCAGGGGAGATGAACTGACTCAGACCTGTGCGTGCCAGCGGTTTGGTGGGCCTATAGGACCATGTGCAAAAACCTGAGTGCGGAAATGATTCCAAAGGTACGAGACAGAGTAGAACCTGAGATATCTAAGGGGAATACGAAAAGGAATCCACACGTAATAGCCCTCATAGTTATGACAGCACATAGAGATGAGGACGAAGGAATCACACAGTTACGTGAGGATGACCATATGAGGATTCAGGAATCCATTCAACGAGGGAACCTTAGACTTCGTACACTCGAAGAATATCGGGTATGATTAAGGAAGAAAAGAATGTTGATGGATGTTGAGATCAAAATACTTGAAAACAGAGTCATGCAACCATGTCTCGCCGATAAACCAAGGGTGACAAGGTAAGATACGGATGGCCATAACACTGCATTAGAATATTGTTGCCAGGAATTTATGACTCTGTTACCCTAGTTGAGACCGCACCTTACCAAACACAATAACAAGGGGATCACACCACATAAGGAAGAACATGTGGCACCAGGTGTCGTAAGGACAAATGAGGAGTGTCCACGGGTGATGGTGGAAGGTGAGTTGCAGTCCCACACAAGTGGTGCGACCACTTGACTAGCCGTAGGGACCATAGTCGTAGCACTCCAGACAGTTGAAAGAGAGCGCGAAACTCTAAAAGACTATGTTTGGGAACTACATGGTGAAGGAGGTCCGCATAGAATCAACATGATACAAGATTCACACCCGTGCATGGTGGGCTATGCTACCGCGCGGGTGAATCGAGAAGTAACTGTTGATGTCACTAATCATGACGAGATGTCCAATTTAAGGAAAAAAAGGAGTGGGCAGCAGGTAATTAATACACGAATTAAGAGCTAGATTTGGGACGATCTGCCACCAAGGATGCATTAAAGACTAAGAAATGGGGGCAACAGTCAAATTCAAATTCAAAAAACGCTATAAAAGTCCCAAGGCTAGCCACGTGACAACACTTGTTCATTTGAGGTTTGAGCTATTACGAAGAGCAGATAGTGTTGAGTGCCAAGCGGTATTTGAGTGCCCAAGTTTGCGAACAACCACCGACAACTTGAACAAGATGACAACTACCAAGATAGGTGTGGGATTTGTAGAGAGTACCGCCGAGGATGCCACACAGAGCCCTGCAGTGCAGGTGGGTGATGTGCCGGAAATTTCGAAATTGTCCATGATTCCGAGGCCTAAGAAGGATACACAGACAATAGGACTAGTCTGCATGTCCCTGCGAAATCCGCGGTTTGGTAAACTTTCCATGGAAGACAAGGGCAAGGCTGTCAACTTTTAGACAAATGAGGAGGAGGAGAACATCCAGGCTTTTGCATAGTAGATAGAGTCAGATGAAGAAATTAAAGAAGACATCTAGCCGGTGCATGCTACAACAAAACTGCTCGAGTACGTCCCTTCGTGGAAAGGGAAAGCTAAAGTACCCAAGGATTTGGATGCCACTAAGAGTGCACTCCAAACCCTGCTCCTCCTAGATGGAGTTCTATTTGAGGGCTCATCTTTAGGCTGCGTGCCCAGCATGAAATTTGAAAACTGGGACCTCGTGGATAGCAAAAAGTTGCCACATTTAAAGACAGAGAACCTCATGAAAAAGAGCAAGAAGGGGCCAGTAATCATGTTAGAGCCGCAAAAATGGTTGCGCGGTGTGCAGAAGGTTGGGCTACTCCACCTACTATGGATTCTGCATTGTCGCTGCGTACCAATCATGATCTTTGTCATCATACAGTTGCTTTTCTTGGTACACGATGGGTACTTATGTCTAGAAGGGCCTATTCCCATCAGGACGGAGCTTATTCATAGGATTTCGTGTCTTTCCTGTAAGGGAAAGGACCCCTTGAAGATAGCTAGCAAAAGTGGAGATTTGGTGCTCAAAGAGGCCATGAAGAAGAAGTACAAATTAGAAAAGAAGAAGAGAGGCTACATAATCAGTAGCTTTAAAGACAAAGCGTTGTGTGTAGCCACCGAACTACTAGCCAGGAAGGTGATGATAAAATGCCACGATGACAAGATACCAGCGCTGGTCATCGCGCTGGTAGAACAATGTGCAGAGGGTGTCCAATTCAACTGGGTTGAATTCCTCTCCGCATAATTTATAACCAACTATAAGGAAGTTCAGGAGCATGTCAAGACCTTCCATTAAGCGTGGTTGCTCTTGTCTATCTTACTGTTGATAGGGGAACTACCTGAGGACAATCAGTTCCCTCCTCTTGAACAAGACTTGCCAGAGGCTGCAAAATATGTGTCGCTCTGGGCTACAAAGGATACGACATGGACTCGCGAGACTAAAATCTTCTGAGTACTGATGGAGGCGAACATTCGGATGTGGATTAACAGGAGGAGGCACCTATCCCGCATAGTGTACAGTAGTCTACGGAGCTTTGCATACATCAAGGTGAATATGCACAATGTGTATATCAAGGCACGTAAGGATCCGGTGCAGACTTGGACCAAGCTTACTTTCATCGCAATTGACGACGCTATATTCTCCATGCTCAACTCATGGCCTGTCGAATGGGAGGCCCTGGATCTAGCAGAAAGGGATAGAACAATAGTGTAGAAGGAGAAGGATGCAACCAAGTTGCATGTCACAAAGTTGGCCCAGTAGAGCTGCAACGAAAAAGCAGCCATGGAGGTAAGGGCCACCCGTGAAGTAGCAAATTCCACCACACAACAGGCAAAGGCCACCGGAAGTGCAGCAGCAAGACAAGCAACAGGGGCCACCATGACATAGGAGGAAGGAGGCTAGGACATGTCTACAAGGCAGGGACCAGATACAGTAGAAGGTGCCAACCCGAGCACAACTTCCACTTAATTGAAATGGCCGCACCTCATGGAGCGGTTAGGTCCATGCAAGAAGGCTAAAGCCTCCGAATTGGATATCGAGCCAATTATGTTGATAGAGGGTGACCTCTATGACATCGACTACACAATTTGTGAGGTCACTTGATAAGTGCTCCAAGAAGCGATGACAGAGCAAATGAATGTGTTGGGGGCCCTTAGGGCACAACTGTATGAACTTCAGATGCGGCCCCCACACGAATGAGCAGTAGTCACCTACAGTGCCGCAGGTACATCAGCAGCAGAGCAGCTACTGTGCACAAAAATGGCCAACACCATAGTGCCACCGGAAGGAGCAGTAACAGTAGAAATCGAGGAGGATTGTGCCATGGTGGGCAAGATCAAGGGTCTTGGCCTAAAATTGGTTGCTCTTTCACGGGATATATTATATCAACTATAGGACAGAGCGACAGCAGAACTCCGCGCTAGGGAAGGACGTGCAATGCAGATGCTCACCGAACAGAGAATCAACATTGAGTAGCTCAGTCTACAATGCAATGAAGTGCCCGTGCAAAATCAACAGTTGGAGAAACTAGTAGAGGAAGCATGTCGCCGCGTTCTAGAGCTAGAAATCACGACAGACATACCAATTAGAGTGTGAATCCACAAGTTAGCCAGTGGATTCTGTGAGGCAAAGGAGGAAGCAACGAGGGTACAGTTGGACCTCAACCTTCATATTGTCAAGCTAGAACTAAAGGCGTAGTCCTCTACGCCCTCAGAAGTTAGGGAATAGCACGCAGGCATTATTGAAAAAGGGCTGGAGGAAATAAGGCACGTAGTACAGAAGTGCACTGCTATGTTGAAAGAATCCTTTGTGGTCCTCACTTCATTACAGGAGGACCCCAACATATAGCGCCTAGAAATAGAGGCATGGGAGCTTCAAGTGCAGTATGAAAGTGTATGAAGAATGATGCAGACAGTTGTCCTGACCTAGTGGCTTGTGAAGCTACAATAGGAAAAGGCGTTGAAGGAATAGGTGGATGCTGCAAGGCAGAAAGAGGCGGTCCTTAGAGCGCGAATCTAGCCTTGGATTCATGAGGCATTCCTCATCATTGTAGACATCGAAGGAAAGCTCGCATAGATGAAGGCGATGCATGGCTTAAGACAAGGAGTTGCCCTTGATAGCGAGACTTCGGCTCAGAGAGTGGAGCAAATCCAGCAGACTGCAGATCAGTGCGCCACGAACGTCCGGGAAGTAAAGGAATGGCTGGAGGGGCTTTGTGCCAAGAACACCGCACCAGTAGAGTGACTTGGGATGAGTCACAATGATTGTGTTGGGGGCCTGTTGGGCATGGAATCCCCTCCACAACAGGTTTTGAGGCTCAAAGCCCAAGTTTTGGTAAAAAATGTTGTAAAACTTTATGAAATGTGGGCGCGGACTACAAAGTGTACAATTGAGTCATAGGGTTGTCCGTCCTAAGCATTGTATTGTAAATTAGTGTAAATTCGGGCTACCATGGTCTACGGACCATGGGATTGTATAAATAGAGTGAGGCTCTAAGTTGTAAAGATATCTAAATAGTGATGAATAGATGAGTAGCGCAGGAATGGTTCAATTCTAGAGTTGAATTCTAAGTGTGTTGGGTTGTAGTAGTAGGAAGAGGATCTACAACGGAGTGCACAGAGGCCTAGTAGAGTCCATAGCCGAGTGTGCAGGGTTGTGTCGAGGTTATAAGCAAGATTGAAGATTAATAAAAGAGAAGTTGATTTCTATTCCGGTGTAGTTGTTGTGCATTATCTTCTTTATGTTTGTCTTCGTTTATGTATTGCGCGCACTGATATAATTGATTAATATGTTGTAGTAACCATAAATCTCACACACACAAGTTAAGTAATCCGTTAATTAGCAAGGATCTTGGGTATTATATGGGTCGCACCCCGAGTAGGGTTGCGCAGAAGTTACACCACAGGTTGTGAAGGGATCACAAGTGCACGTAGAGACAGGTGAGACCGCAGAGCTCCAGAAGCCCGTTAGATGTCCCTAAGGTGTGGAAACCTTGTTCTAGCACCCTCCCATACTACTTTGAGTGAGACCTTAGTCCACGCTCCACGGACTGTTGCTGAAAGGGCCAGTAGTACCAGGATTTGCTTCGCTAAATCACCTTTGAACCTGGGTTAGGCCCCACTAAGCCAACAGAGTTTAAATGATAACATTCAACATGAGGTTCATCTTTGGGAACCTGATTCATTGGAGAAGGCATTCAGGTTGGTAGGAAAAATTGAAAGGGGAATTATGGAAACAAGGAATCCTACCACTCACAACTATAAATATGGAAGTGTTTTTTCTCCTAGTCTTCCACAACCTAAAAGGTTTACACCACAACAATTGGAATAAAAATGAGAAATAGGCCTTTGTTACATTTGTGATAACAAATACACTAAAAGTCATAAGTGTGTTGAGAAGGAATTATTTTGCATAGATTGTGAAGAGGGAGAAGAAAATGATCAACAAACATCAAAAGAAGAGGACATACACCAGGAACCAAGCCTAGAGAAAGAAGAAATGAATTTGATCATATCTTGTAAAGCATTGGCAAGAATTATCACTCCTCAAACTCTCAAGATAGAAGCACATATAAAAAAGAAAAAGGTTCAAGGAGTGAAGGATAACATCGAGCATGAAGAAATGAATTCGACCATATATTTTAATGCATTGGTAGGAATTAGCACTCCTCAAAATATCAATATAGGACATATCAAGAAGAAAAAGGAAATAGTGTTGATTGATTCACGCAGTACCCATAATTTTATTCATTGTAAGATAGCAAAGGAATTGAATTGCTTCCTATATCTAGCACAAGAGTGTCAAGTGATGGTTGGAAATGGAAGAACCATAAATTGCTCTGAAAAGTGCCATAATATCAAGATTTCGATGGCAAAATATGTTTTGAATAGTCCAATTCATTCCATTCCAATGGGTGGTGTTGATGTTGTATTAGGAGTCCAGTGGATACAATCTTTGGGTATGATAACTTTTAATTTTCAAGAACCCTTCATCAATTTTTTTCAGAAGGAAAGGAAGTTGAATTAAGGGGTATCACAAGGAAACTGGGAAAGATAATCATCTCTAATGGCATGATAAAGCTTCTAAAGGAATGACAATGTGGCGTAATTGCACAATTATGTTTGCTAGAGGTTCCCACGTCGATATCATCTACTTCTCCAAATATCCAAAAGGTCTTGGACAACCATTCCAAGATATTTGAGACTCCCAAAGGCCTCCCACCTATTTGTGATAATGATCATGCTATTCATTTTCTAGGAAGCACTCCTCCACACATTAGGCCATGCACATATGCCTTCGCACAAAAGAGTGAAATTGAATGTATGGTTGTAGAAACGATAGAGGCTGGTATAATTCAACCTCGTCAAAGTTCTTTCTCTACTATAGTAGTATTGGTGCACAAGAAGGATGGATCATGGTGCATGTGTCTGTATTATAGAGATCTCAACAAGCTCACTATTAAATATAAATTTCCCATTCCTCTCATTGATGAATTATTGGATGAATTGCATGGAGAAATTTACTTCAGCAAGTTGGACCTTCATGTAGGATATCATCAAATCAGAATGAAGACTGAAGATATTCTGAAAACAACATTTAGAACTCATGAGGATGATTATGAATTTTTGGTCATGCCTTTTAGTCTTACCATTGCACCTTCTACATTCCAAGGTGTGATGAATTCCATTTTCAAACCCTTCCCTAGAAAACTTGTGTATTAGTATTTTTTGATGATAGACTAATCTACAACAAGTCTTGGAGGGATCATGTTCAACATGTTGATAGAGTGCTTAGACCATTCACAGAGAAACAATTATATGCAAAAACCTCCAAATGTTCTTTGGAGTACAAGAGGTGGAATACTTGGGTCATATTGTATCTCATTAAGGTGTTAAGGAATACCCTCAACAACAAAAAGTTCTCCAACTCTTAAAGGATAACCTCACTATTACACAAAATCGAAAGATAGAATAGGAAGATCAACATCACAGTGGAAGAAGTTTTGATATAGTCAACTGGGTATTTTTATGAATACAACCATACAAACAAATGTCCCTCAAGCAAGCTAAGAAGGATAATAAATTATCACCAAAGTCCTATGGTCTTTACAAGGAACTACGAAATATTGGTACTATGGCATACAAATTGGAGCTTCCTGCATCTTCCTGAGTGCCCCCAATTTTTCATGTTTCATGCTTAAATAAGTTTATAAGTGAGAAGCTCCCAATTCAAACAATATTTTCGGAACTTGAAAAGGAAGGAAAAATCATATTGGAACCTGAAGAAGTCACAGAAACAAGAACCCAACAGCTATGAAATATATCAATTTCAGAGTATCTCATTAAGTGGAAGAACTTACCTGCTGAAGATTCCACATGGGAGGATGAGAATTTTATACAGAAGCATCCATAACTACTCAATAATTGAGGACAACACTTTTTGAAGGAGAGGGGCATGTTAGGTCCCTATACTCGTACTGTAACCCCTTATTGTTATTAGTTCAACCCACTTATTATATTTTTGTTCCCATGTAGTCCCCATAATGTTATTATTGTGCCCCATAAAAGCCCACTATTGCTATTGTTGTGCCGTCACATTATTATTGTTATGTTGGCTCTGATTACACTATGACCCCTTAGACTCCTATATATATAAATGAGGTCTTGTCATTTGTATCATCCAAGAATTGTTCGTTTATGTAATGTAAAGGAGGTTGCCCCCTAAAAAAGGCTAAATTCTAAGGCATCGACATTTATTTTCTATCTTTTTGTGAGTTGGTTTTGTTATAAACAAACTTATAGGATAGGATCTTGAAGGCAGTTCAACAGGCTATTAGGTATATGGATATTGTACACAGGTTGCAGTATGGTGTTAGCATAGGTACAAATGATATTACAAGTATAGGTATAGGTGCAGGTACATGTACATGTAGTGGTATAGGTAAAGGTGGCAGTATAGGTACAGGCATAAGTACAGGTATAGGTGGAGGTGCAAAGGGTATGGATTATTGTCTCACAGCAGACGGATTGGTCAACTCCTAAGATAGGATATCTATACTAGATAATAGTGAGATCAAGAAGGCCATATTGAGGGAGCTTCATGTGAAACCTTATTCAGGTCACCCAAGTTACCAGAAAACACTAGCAATGGTGAAGAGATTTTACTATTGGCCAAATTTCAAGATGGATGTAGCAGAGTTTGTCTCGACGTGTTTCAACTGCGAGTGAGTGTAAGAAGAATTTAAACATCCATGTGGATTGATACAACTAATTGCAACTCTAGAATGAAAATGGGAGGTTGTTTCCATGGATTTCATCACATGGTTTCCCAATACAGTGAAGCAACTTGATTCCAACATGGTGATTGTTGACACATTGACAAAAGTTGAACATTTCTTTGTAGTGATGTCTACATTCTCAGCTAGCAATGTAGCACAATTATTCATCAACAATGTGGTCAGGTTGCATGGTGTTCCAAGGAAGATTGTGTCCGACAAGGTTACAAAGTTCACTTCCAAGTCTTGGGAGGATTTTTTTGCAGGTTTGGGGACAAAGGTTTCATTTAGCACAAATGATCATATGTAGAGAGATGGACAGACAGAGAGGGTCAATAGGATATTGGAGGTCATGTTGAGGATGTATGTGATGCATCAACAATGGTATTGGGAAGAGTATCTCCCTTTTGTAGAGTTTGCATACAAAAACAGTTATCAGGAGTCATTGAGTCTGACTCCTTTTGAGGCATTGTATCGGTAGAGTTGTGACACTTCCATCAGCTGGAGTGATCTAGTTAGTAGGGTATTGATTCGACTATATATGTTGGAAGACATGGAACAAGAGTTGCAGGTGATCAAGAAGAATATAAACAAAGCACGAGATAGGCATAAGAGTTATGAATATAGGAACACGTTGTTCATGGAATTCTAGTTTGGGAACAGGTGTACTTTTGCATCAAACCGAAGAAGAGCTCCTTGCATATTCGATCTTGTGCCAAGATGGCACCCTAGTTTTTTGGACCCTTCAGTATCATTTAGAGGATTGGGCTAGTAGCCTATCTACTTTCACTACCTCTGACAGTGAAAATTCATGATGTTTTCCATGCATCATTGCTTAAGAAGTATGTTAAGGATGTTGATCATGTGATTGACTGGTGTATATTGCAGGTGGAACCAGATGGAGAATTCTAGTAGGAGCCTCAATGTATATTGCAGAAAAAGGTGTTGATGCTCTGGAACCAAGAAATCGAGCAAGTTATAGTGAAATGGAAGCACTTTCGCCCCAATGAAGCTACATGGATGATGGCAGGTTAGATGTGGGATATGTATCCTTCCTTGTTTGTTAGTTCAGGCAAAGCAGCTTTGATATGGTGTTTTGGTATATGCTTTGATATGTTGTTTTGGTATATTGTTTGATATGGTGTTTTGGTACATGTTTTGATATGTTGTTCTGGTATATGTTTTGGTACATGATTTTGGTATACACTTTGGTGATATTTCTATATGTACATATGTATGTGGATGTAAATACTGGCATAAGCTATGTTATAAAGATCCTCTAAGTATTATGGGTGTCATGTCATTCTGATTATGTTGCCATGTTACTATGCTATCATGTGCTTAGGTTCTCGTGATGTTATGATGTCATGTGTGTTGGCACTCAATAGGATGATCATTGTAAATATTGTAATGGGATATGTTATAGATATCCACTGTGAGGTACGTTGTCATGCTATTTTTCTCTTGAACAGGTCCTTCATTGTAAATACTACATCAAGCTATGTTATAAAGCTCCATGAGTAGTATATCCTCTTTCAACAACTTGTTGAGGTACATGTGTGACTGAACACAAAGGACAGTATCGCCCAAGGGGGAAGGTTCTGTAATAGTCTTGGTAAAAATTCCATGTAATAAAAGTTAAAAATTATAACCACAGTCAATGGGAGACTTATCTGAAACTGAATGTCGGGAAAAATATCCTAGGGTGTGTTCATTTGGTTGCTTATGGCTAAGGAAATTGGCAAAGGCAATGGATAAGGCTTTGGAAAGGAAAAATGGCAATTTTCACACATTTATTTACGAAAAAAAAGGAAATTAGGAGAAGAGGAAGGTGAAAGGTCACAGGTTGCATGTGAGGAGGAAATTGAAGGAGAATAATGGAAAATCAACAAAATAGAGGCTTCATTCATAAAAGGTATTCTGAGGATCAGTTGGTAAACTTTTGCCAGGTTAGCTTCGGAGCTCTTTCATTATTATCTCTCTCTCTCTCTCTCTCTCTCACACACACACACACACACACACACACACTATTGGACACATAGATTTTCTTGGAGCAATTTTGTCATTGGAGCAAGAAAGGAATAGAAGGGAAGAGCAAGAAAACATCAAGCAAGGAAAGGCGGGATCAAACAACTACAACAACCTTCATTGGAGGTATCAACTTGAATGAGTACTTTCCTTGCTAGATTGGGCATCCATGGCATTGCATGTGGTTATTTTCTATCATGGCATGGGTTTTTCCAGGTGTAACAGTGTTCTCACCCTAGCCTTTCGATGTTTGGATAGCCAAGTTGTGATGGGGTTCTCATGTTTTGGTTGCGCTAGATTGCCGGATGGATTCGAAGCTAAGTGGGGTGGATCTCTAAATGATATAGCACATGAAATTGTGGTCTCTAAACCAGACTATGGCCCACAATAAATCCATTGCCTAGTGACCCTTGATCCAGATTATGGTTTACAGTAAAGCTAAGATTGTGTTGTTTAGGTGGCCCTAGGAATCCCTGTCAGTGAATGGCAGGATACATGGTAAAGCTAAGAGGTGTTTATCTCTCCGTTGGGCTTAATAATACTAGTTTCAAGATATGTTGTAAGGCATGGCGAATGGGTCTCGATCTAGGGCTTAGTGATCTAGGTTTGGATTGCGGTAAAGCCTGAGAGACAAGGACACAGTAAAATTCCTCACGATCTAGGTGGAGAAATTTGGTGGAATCCATGCTTTTTTGTCCTAGTGATCGGGAGGAGATCATGATAAATCATGTTATGATGTGTTCATTGTATTGTCCTAGTAATCTAGGATGGATTACGGTAAAGCCTGGTTTCTATTGATGAGGGTGAGGTGGTTTAGCCTCGGTATGTCGTGGTCAGGTATTTTAGTTTGAGTCCCACGTTCATACTTGGAATATGGCATGGGAATGAATGGCTGAAGAGAGATTTGGCTTATCCATTCTATGGTCGAGTGGAACATGGTAGTCCCATCTCTAGTTGGTTTATTGCATTAATTAATTAGAAATTCATTCCCTTGATTTTCATGTGTAAATGTATTGATGTATATGTGGATTTTAAGGGCTGATATGCTTATACTATGTTTGTCCCTATTATGATGGTTATATGTATGTTTTATGAAAGCATCTATATTTGGCTCTGAGCATGCTTTTACTCGTGAATGAATGGATGATGTGTCTATGACCTAATAGATGATAATTAAACAAATGACATGAGGGAACAATGGTTCATAGCAATCCTCAAATAAGTATGAGATACATACACTAAATTCTATTGTTTACAGCTGTAGGTTACATGTTGATGATATGTTTGATGAAATGCCTCGCATGGCTAGTAGGGGTTTGGATAAGGTGTTGTTCAACTTATTGCTTCTGCATCATTGTTTCTTTGTACTTTTACTGAGTTGAACTATCACTCCATTCTAGGGAGTGACCTAGGTTCTAGGCCTAAAAGTGTGGCTTAAATCCTCAGGTCGCTGGCACAAAACTGGCAACTTTGGTCTATGGTCACTGGAAGTAAAGCCTAAGAGAGTAACTTTGGGTCTTTGGTCACACCCTTTCCCTCAGCATGAGAGAAAATATGGCCTAAGAGATCCAGAACAACAGTGGGACCCAGGGATAGGCTGTCTGAGTGGTTGACATGTCTCTTGAGGATCTTGAAGCTGATCTTGGATGAATGTGTGTGATGTTTCTGTTGATTCCACTTCCTTAAGGTCACATAGGAGGTCAAATTTGATCATAGTAGCCTCTCGTTTCATGTTTACCCCGGTTGGCATGATTACTTGGGTGGATTTGGGAGGAGGGCATTAGAGTATCATTTTTGTTAGAATTTAATTTGTGCAGGACAACACTATAAACAATATCATTTTTGGTTAGAGTCTAATTCTACATTACTGATAGAATAGTTAATTAAATTGATAAGAGGTTGTGAAGTAACACAACCGATGTGGAAGTTCCCCATGGACCTAAATAGATGATTCAAATTGACCTTTGGCTTGTTTAATTTAAGGTTTTTATGAATTTTATTAAACAATCTATCATATTTTTTGGAATATTCCAGCTCATAGTTTTCATCAAAACAAATAGATTTTAAATTTGAACAAGAATCTACTTTATCCCAAAGAGATAGATTAAGGGAATAGGATAATTTAAAATGTATGTGAAAATAAATCTAACATAGCGAATTGAGTATCGATCTAGTTTCTTTTATTTGGAAACTGAGAAGAATCAAGTTAGAGCTGGTGAAAATGTGATCATTTTTAATATTTTTAACATGACGATGGATTCTGGAAAAAAAAAGGGAATAATGGAGGAGTCTCTACATCATTTGAGAAATGCAAGGCCATATTTCTTCTTTACAATTATTAACTTACATTGTTCAAATTTGCGATCTCCATTGAATATTTCCCTTCTGTATAGGGAAAGCATTTCAAAATTTAGGCTTCTAGGGTTTGAGATTAGATGTAGACTAGCTTCAGGATTCATTGCATTAGATATAGGATTTCAACATCTCAAACTTTATTACGCAGTTCATCTTCTGGAATAAAAAATGTGAATAAAAATGACAATGCAAAGAAGAAATAAATAGGAAATTAAAAATGAGAAAAGACCAACAAGACGAAAGCTTTAATAATAAAATGAAAATATCAAAACCCAAAGGTTAGAATTGGATAATAAGGGAACCACCAGTTATTTTAATTATGGTAAGTATATATTATCATTTATGAACAAAATAATTTTAATAAATAGATGAATATATAAGGAATTAAATGAATGCTAAAATGAATTAAATTAGTTTATATAAAGAATAATTTTGTTAATATTAAAGTTAATGAATATAAATTATTTGATACAAAGTAGTAATAACTTTTATTATTTTAATAATTAAGGGGGAAGTATCCACACTGTATTAAGGAATATGAACTAATTTCAAATGTATATTTAATGTTAACATTTATTAAAAATTGATATATATATATATATATATATATTAGGTTATGTAGGTAGAATAAAATTAATGGTATATATGATAGGGAATGTCATCCGAACTTAAACAAGAATGTAAAAAATTAGAGATATAACCATAAATACAAAGATGGAGCCAAAATAAAACTTCATTTTATTAATAACAAATATTGAAATATGCTTACAACCAGAACGAAAATAAAATAGCTCGGACGATGGTAGCTTATCTCTAAGAAAAGATGTGGCAGCTACATGCCTTTGAACTGTGTTACAATGAGGCTCAAGGGCCTATTTATTATTGAACAACAAGGTAAAAACCTAAAAAAAAAACCCTAAACCCCAGAGATGGAACGCCAAGCGTTTGTGGGCTCTGTTGGGGTTAGTTGGGAAACCAAGCTCTGGGGGTCTTAACTTGGTCATATTATCTTCGTTTGGCCTATACGATACCTTATTGGGATGATCTCTTCAGTTAATATAGGATCTGTAGCAAGCCCATACCTAGGGATATGGTCCTCTTGCGAACCTCAAAAAATGTCGGTTAGGGGGTCAAAACTGCTCTGGAAGTTCAAGACCCGAAAAGATGCTAAAAATAGTAAATGTTGCAATAAACAATGAAATGGATGAAACTAATTGGAGGTATAGGTGGAATATGTAGGTGGCCACCAATATCGACCTAGATCATTCCTCCCCCCATAGGAAGCAATGGTCCTCATTGCATGCAGAGCCTCCACGAGGTGAGAATATTTGTGTTAAACCTAGTCCCTAGTGAACCACTTTCACAGGCGATGGCGTTGGCCTACTTTGACAACTCGATATAGTTGGATCCATTATTGGAGAATGTTCTCGATCTATGTCTCCATGGTTTCATCAGTTTTGGCATGTTCTATTTAGTCTAGGTTTGGCTCTGTTGGTGTGAGTTGTTTTGTAATGTCAGATGTGTCTAGCAATGGTGGAAAGTATAGCCGAAGGCAGTCTACATTGAATATTGGGTGCAGGCCAAGTAACACTGGAATGTTGAGCTCAAAGGAATTGTCCCCTGTAGCCTTAGTGATGGTGTATGGACCATATTGGAGTGGACGAAGTTTGTGGTGGGGTCCAGCAAGGCACTCCTTCTGCAAATTTAGCCAAACTTTGTCACCCACCTAGAACTTGTGTGGCACTCGATGTTGATCATGGCATTCATTTTACTTAGAATTGGCTTTGTCGAATATATCGTGGACCTACTGGCATATGTGTTGAATGCGCTCAGTGAAGTTGTTATCCCTATTGGCTTCAAACTATATGTGAGCCAAATCTAGCTAAGTAGCTACAAATGGTATGGCCACATCAATGGGACATAGTGGTTGAAATCCCGACCCTAACTGAAATGGGTTGTGGCCCATTGAGCTATGGATAGCTCTGTTGTAGTTGTGTGAGACATAGGGGAGGATTTCATCCCATGTGCATGGATGCTTCAAACTGTAGATACACAGAATATGTACAATCATCCTGTTGACAACCACTATTTGGACATTAGTTTGGGGGTGGAAAGCAGTGGACTTAGTAAGTTTGGTATCTAGCATTGACCAGAGACTAGACAAAAATTCACTTTGGAATCTACTATCCTGATCTGAGATAATGGAATATGGGATCCCAAAGTGTACGCACACTTGTTAAAGAAGAGCTTAGTAGTGGCCTCTATTGTGATACTCTTCTTGCAGGTCGCCATGATGGCTATCTTAGAGAATTTGTCGATGACCATGAAAACATAGTCATTATTGTGGTTAGTTGAAGGAAGGCTCAACATGTAATGCATGGAGATGGATTCCGAAGTTTGAATAAGAGTATGCAAAGGAGTATATAGGCCTTTCTTTTTTATGGTTGGTTTGATAATGATGCAAGATCTGATGTACTTCCCAACATCCTAACGAAGGTTCGGCCAATAAAAATACTTATTCATTACTACCACTATTTTCTCTACTTTGAAATGTCCAATGACACGACTGTAGTGCACCTCCCAAATCATCTTGGCATACTTACTTGAAGGAACATAGATGCATCCTAGGTGGCATAATAGTGCATCATGGAAGTGAAAATTTTGAACTTGCCTACTTTCTAGGAGTGTTTAGTATGTGCAACTGAATTCTAGATCGCTCTTGTAAAGACATAGCCACCTCGAAGTATCATGCCCATAGGAGTCGAGCACAATGATCAACACCATGACTGGTGGTCGACCGAGGTAGTTTGTAATATTATTGGTGCTAACCTTCTTGTCATTAATGCTTTAAAGGAATTGTTGCAGGTATGTGGACCATTTCTAATGGCGATCGATCTGCAACTTCCCTTGTTTCTATATGAACTGTAGGGGTTGGTTGTTTATGTGGATGATCATTTCCTTCCCGAGAATGCAATGCTTCCATTGACATTAGGCCTGCATAATGGAATACATTTCCTTGTCATAAGTGGGATACTTTCAGAATGTGTCTGAAAGTGTCTCACTGTGGTAAGCAATTGAATTCCCCTGGTGACTAAGAACTGCACCAATAGAATAGTCGAAGGCATCTATCTCAATCTCAAATGGTTGTTGCAAGTCTAGTAATGTGAGAACTGTTGTAGAGTATAGGCAATGATTCAACTCAGCAAATGCCTTATGTTTGGTTTCGGACCAAAAGAAATTTTCTTTCGCTCAGCCCTTAGTGACTTGACTTAAAGACTAAGTGACATGAGAGAACACCAACATGAACCTGCAGTGGAAATTGGCAAGACCTAGAAAGTTGTAAGGCTCTATTAGAGTGGTTGGGGTTGGCCAATCCTAAATGAATTGTATCTTTGTTGGGTCCACATGCACACCCTGGTCATCAATGATGTACGCCAGATACAGAACCTTGGCAATGCCAAAGGTACATTTCTACAAATTGGCACACAACTTTTGTTGTCGTAGGGTTTAGAGGACCTGCGAATATGGTTGAGGTGCTCTTCCTATCTATGGCTGATGATCAAGATGTGATCTAAATACACCGCCACGAATGCATTGGTGAAGGGTCACAAGATGTCTTCCATCAATCTCATGAACATTACGGGGGCATTGGTCAACCTGAAGGGAATGACCAGCCATTCAAAAAGGTCATCCTCATATTTTAAGGTAGTCATCCACACATCGGAGTGTTCGATAGACACCTAGTGATACCCGAACTTCAAGTCATTATTTCTGAAATATTTAGCCCCCTTGAGTTGGTCCAGAGGGTCATCAATCTATGGGATTGGGTAACTATTCCAGAAATTTATCTTGTTCAGTGTCTGATAGTCAATACTGAGTCTCTAGGTCCCATCCTTCTTCAGGTTCCCACAAGATGATGAGCTTGGCTTGATGTGCCTTTTATGCAATAACTCTTGAATTTGATTCCTGATCTCATCATTGTCCATAACAAAGCATTGATAGCTGATTTGATTGGGTAGCAGTGCATCCGGGGTTAGATCAATGGAGTGCTTGACCTGACAGTGCAGAGGTACCCCCATAGGTGAGGCAAAAATTTCCTTTTAATCCTCCATGACCTTGTCCATTTTTCGTTTTTGTTGTGCCGAAAATCCCTCTCTAGGAGTCATCACCACAATCTTCCTCTTGCCCTAAGAATGAATCATAAGGAAAACAAATTTCCTAGTATGTGAAATGATCTTACTACACTTCTTTGCAGAGATCAAAGAGATGGTAGTAGGGGGGGCTACCTCACTATGTGGTACAACTTATTTCCCAAAGTATTAATCACAAAGCAAGGTATAGACTCATATACAACATGCCACTTCCACAAGTATAGTTGTCCTAGTAATACATCACAAACTTCAAGAGGACAAACATCACACAGTACCACACTCATGAAGGGCTTGATGTTATAAGGAAGGCAACACTCCTGGGTGATGCAGAGATCTCGTCCTTGGTGAAGCCACCTGATGGTGTATGGCTATTATAGAAATATTTGCACACTACAATCCCAATCACATATGTCCATAAACCAAGGGATTCTAAACCCCTAAAAGTGTTGATTCATACCCTAAAGGAACAAGGTCAGCTGATTACATCATTTCCCAGAAGTTCTCCGTGAAAAACTGCTCAAAACTGCTCAAAACTGGACCATACAGACTGCTCCATGATAAGGGTGTGATGCATCTCACTTGCGGCACACAAAGGGTGCGATACATACTGAAAATCCCTTTTGTAGGGTGCGATGAGTGAGAGCAGACAGATGGCAGAGGCAGTTTGCTAAGTGGAAACCCATGGAATCTTCCAGAAACTTCCCCTCTGACACTTGCCTCTCTAAAATAGCCCACGAATGAGTAAGAGATCATGAAATCTCCAAGTGGAACCAAGAACAATCAGCGAAATGACACTAATCAAAATCCCAGAAGTTGACTCACCCACCTACAAATATCTATATATGGATCCCTCATCCTAGAGATCCAAAGGCTGGAATTGTGTATTTTGTAAGGAAGTGTTGTTGGTTTCTCTGTGAAACATTGTATTGTTGGGTGATCTTGCTTTTTGTGAGGTGAAGAGGGCTTTCATGCTGGGAGGATGGTGCTAGATCAAACAACTTGGTTGTAATCCTCTCTTCTACTACTTCTATCAATAAAGCTATTTGAGTTTTCCTCCATATGCTTGTATATCTCTGAATCTTGTATTTGTGTATGCATTTGTATGGTTAATATATATCTGATCCTATATTATTTATGGTTATAGATCTCTATGCTTTGATGGTATTTTACTGCTTTGACTCTACAGTTGTTCTTTGAAGCTGGACAAGTGAGAAAGAAGTGGTGAAAGCTCTATCAAGAGAGAGAGGAAACAAGCAAGGAGACTAGCGAAAGACTTAGGTTGGTACTCTCTGCTTCTCTCTCATCTATCTCTCATAAAGGAAAACACAAATGACTTTAAATTGTTTGTTTCTAACATAGCTACCTGTCTTAGTGGGACTAGCAGCTCTGAATGGACACTAGTTTTCCCGATAACAAAATGGCGACTCCACTGGGGAGCGAATAGTTTGTTTGTTTTTTCTATTTGTTTGCTTTAGAAACTATAGACGGAGCCTGAAGTTAAGCCAGCTAGCCTTCGAACTGCATTTTCTATGCAAGTGCAAAGTAGATCAACACTACTTCAATCAATCTCCAGGTTTGTTTATGAACTGAAAAACTGACTTGCAAACATCCTAAGTGCCCCAGTGGTAGCTCAAATAACCTCATTAGATCAGCCCCTATACTTTTTGTTTATTGTCTATCATTAGCTCAGCCTAAATCCCTGAACTTAGCTGCAAACTATGATTGAAAACCAAACTCAGTCTCATCTCTGGACCATCGCACTATCTCTCATTGGTAGTCTGGATGCATCACACCTCCCGTGTGTTGTAGGTGAGATGCATCAATGTCTCCTTGTGTTACAGGTGAGATGATTGAGACTATTTCTGCCTCTAGATTTTGGTTTTTTCTTCATTGTTTTCAGCTTTATTCAGTAGTTTTGTTGTTTATGATCAGTATATCACTGTTGAAACTCTCTTCCTTTACATTATTCAGCCTCCATTGATAAAGAATTGTGAATGTTTTTTTATGTGTTTTTCATCATTTATAGTCTTCCTTTGCAAAAAATAGCTTAATCGAACTGTCGTCTTTTGATTTGAAAGTGTCGCAAATGTTGTTTTCAGTCAAATAAAAGAGTGTCGTAAAGTCTTCCTCTTTTAGATAGTCGATTACACTTTTTCCATTGTATCTGATTTGAGTCATCAATTCTTTGAAGTGTTGAAAGCAGTTTTCAAGTTGAAATTGAAATCGTCATCATAGTCTTCCTTTCGTTTTTGAAAAGAGATTGCTAAAGTGTCACTTTGAGGAAAGATAGTTCAGATCTCTACTTAGTTTTCTTTTTGTCATTCTCCCATTAAGAAAGATGAAAAAACAAATACATGCATGTGCATTTGAATTTAGACTGCATGCGGAAATTGATTTAGGAAAAGTGCATTTAGTGTGTGCTCTCTGCTCTATGTTGAAATAATTTTACTCCTCTTTCCTTAGTAGCTAGGATTTTCATTGCTAAAAGAAAATAAACGACTGTTTATCATCTTAGATTGCATATTTAGGAATTTTATATCTACATCATGTGGTGAACCTTAAAGGCAAACTTCTTAAGAAAGATAAACTATAAAATAAACCTCAATGAACATAAAAACGCTTTGGAACCTAACGCACAACATCTAGAAGTCTAGGATAGAGATGTATTCCGATGTCGTAAAGCCTGGTAACTATCATTTTCATCGTAGGTTGGCTGATTCCTCCTCTTTGATACGACAAGTGCCAGTACGAACTTGTGCTCCCACGTACCGTCGAGTATATATTGGGAGACCAAAATAGGCTATATACTTTATCCTTAGGAAGCCGTGTTTGTCACCCTATCGATAACAATGCACTGAACACAACATTCGGGAAGTTTGACTGCCGTACGTAAAAAGTATTCTGCAGCTTTGCGATTGGTTTGGTAATCCCTCTATCTAGATTTCCAGAGTAGTCACTTTCATTCCTTTTAAGACTCCTTAGAAGAAAAGGTCCATCTGAGCACTTGTCACTTTAGGCTCATTAAAAATCGAAGGTGACTAGAGTCATCTTTAGCTTTTTCTCAACTCTTAAAAATTGGAAAAGCAAGTTGCGTCAAAGCGTCATAAGATTTATTTTAATTGGTATAACATCACTATTCCGTCATTGGTCTTAGGTTGAGAAAGTAGAGTCCACCAATCATGGATTTCCCCTTGGGGGAAATCTTCTTGGGGAGATGTTGGTGCCCCACACATGGCTACATTGTCCCCTCTAGGACTCACAATTGGCCTGCCAGTATGGCTTTTCTCAACCTCTATCGTTCAAAACATTGTAACTCCTGAACAATCAAATTAGCAACCAGATGATACTAGAGTTACCCCCCAACCTTCTACTTAGTTTGTTTCTCCCTCTCCTTCTTCCTCTTCGCTTGGTGAAGCTAGTAACACTAAAAACCAAGTAATTGAGAAGAAGAAGAAAGGGAAGGAGAAGAAGAAGAAGAAGCCAAGGGCGAAAGGGGGCAACCATGCATTGTCTGGAAAAAATCCACACACTGCACCATCCAAACCTAAATCTCCATGTGTCATTCGCAATGGAGACCACTATCATTGAGATTTCCCTGCATCCCACGGATCCTGAGGGAGTGGTCTCCCCGCTTGCACAATCTGGTGTCTTCAACCCCTGATGATCATGTTGAGAGTACACTGTCAACTAGTGAAAATGAAGTTAATGGACAGAAAAGAAGATATAAATTTCCTTGTAGACTGTGTGAAGGTGATCATGCTCTCCACCATTTTCCCTTCCTGGATGAAGCTAAAAGAGTCTTGGATAACCGTCCTGCTTCACCGTAGTGACCTCCTCCTAGATTCAAGAAACTCTTGCCGATTCCATTGCTAGTTGAAGATCTGACTGACACACCTTTGTTGTCGATTGAAACACCTATTATTGAAGATAAACCCTCTAAGTCCACATCGGACCAAAGTCAACAAGTCGAGATGACAATTGACCCAGTCGTCTCTTCAGAGGGTCCACCTTCAGATGATAGAGTCACCAAAGAGAATGAGAATGACACCATTCAAATTCTTTTTGTTAACACAGAATCTGATGAACAAGGGGGAAATCTACCCATTCCTTTACCGTAGGAAGGAATTTCGTCAGAGATTCATCAGGTCGTCTATTCAGTCCCTCCTCCAAGCAATCTAGTCGTTTCCTTCGATTGGAATCTACTAGGGAGACCCTGCCTACCATCTAATGTGCCATTCTGGATCATAGTAAAAGCTTACAGAATGTTCATGGCTGGCACTATCATAGATGAAGGGGCTTCTGTGAGTATCGTTTCCTCAACTGCTTGGAAAGCTCTTGGTCTGCCATTGCTTCTGCCTGAGATTCGAAATCTGTCAGGCTTAAACAAAGGAACCAATCGACCGTTAGGGATCCTTCCAAATGTGCCTATTACTTTGAGAAGGAAAACCATTCATCTGAATGTGATGGTAGTCCAAGGGCCATTATATTACAATATACTCCTTGGGTGTGACTACATTTATAGCATGGGAGCTATTGTTTCCTCACTCTTTCGAGTGATGTGTTTCCTCCATGAAGGCAGAATGGTCTAGCTCGTAGATGAGCTTTCATTCCCTGGTTCAAACACGGCTACTAGTCAAATGCCATCCCTAACTGGTCCTTTTGCATAAGGAATGTCTCATCAACCTCCAGTCCATCCACCTGATGAGCGCAAGTGATTCAGTGAATGTGACTAAACCCAGGGGGCATGTGCCCTGGTCTGCTTTGGCAGGAAAACCTCAGGTATAAAGTAGGTTTCCACATAGGATATATGACTAGTTTGACACACCCGTCCATTTAGGAAAATGGGATTAGAATTGAAAAGGATTCCCTCGTCAAATGTTATGTGATTGGAAGTGGATTCAACCCTTTCACCTTTGTCTATTTCGATTGACAAAGCCAGGAAGTCATTTGTTTGCAAATGCAGACGAAACAACCTTGCTAATGTGAGAACTTCCGTATGGTAACCTGGAAACTAATACCTGGGGACATGCAAACCTTTTGCATACAAATGAAAAGAGACCTCTTATTTTCATAGTTTGTAAGCTTATTTTCTTAGTTTGTAGGTTCTCAACCCTTTAACCTTGTAGGTAGGTCATTCCTAGCTTGCATAAAAAAGGCTTCAGAGCAAAGTTTGGCATGGGGCAAGCTCCCTAAAAAATGAACCTACTAATGAGAGACATCCTTATTATATGGCTGGCACGAGTAGGTTTACGCGAAGTTCAAGATTTTTAAAAAATGAACCTAGCAATGAGCATATGTTCCCTCAGAGTTTAAGCTCATTAAAAATGAACCCATCTTTCAGTAAATAACCCTTGTGATCGCATCGCTATCAACTTTTGAGCCTTGATCGTGTTCTTACCATCACCTCCACTTTTTAGCTGATCATATGCCTCCACTTGATTGTTTACCCTTTTTAGGAACAGCTGCGACGAGTGATTATGTTAGCTGCCCTCTTTACTCTGCCATGATTGAAAAGTTCCAAACCTTAACTAGAACCAGCTGCTACCCAAAAATATCACTCGTTCCTCAAAGACAAGTCTCTTTTAAGCTATTTTTAGACTCATAAAATATAAAAAGATTTCCGAGTAATTGGCCTCTCGAGCTCGTTAAAGTTATTGGAAGCGCCATCCCTCCTCTAGATTTTAATCTTTCTAGACCTGAGGGATCGTTACACAAAATGATCGAGCTCTTGTCTTTTTCGGCTCATTAAAGTGTTCATAAAAGTCATCCCTTTCGTATTATTTTATACTTTTTCGGACTTAAGGGATTATACTACAAAAAAGGATTACTGCAGTTTCCTTTCCATCTCTTTTCAGACTCTCTAAAACTGAAAAGTACTGAGTTATCTTTGTCGTTAAAACATAGTGACAAGTTTTCCGAAGGGAAAATTATAGAACAAGCATATGTTATCCTCCTCAAGCTTAAAAAAATAAAGAGGTACTAGTCAACAATGACTGGGGAAAAAGGGAAGAAAACTTGAATAACTTCATTGGTAGTAGATCGCTCTTGAACATGACACTTTCACTCCATCACTATGATTGAGTTGGGTTGGGTTATTTCGTTCACTAGTCATATCACCATTGGTCCTTGGTACCATCCATTGTTAGGGTTAACGCTACCAATCCATTTCAGTGTCACTGATATGTTCAAGAGAAGTCGCTCAGAGAATTCACCAACCTAGCTAATGCCTCATTCGCTGCAATACCTTCACGCTTCATTCTTTCATGATCACCACCCTAAACATTGTATCATCTGATAATTTTCACCTCCACAAAATCATTTGCTCTGTTTCGTGTCGTAGATGTGGGATTCATCGAGGCCCTCCTACGACGGGTCACTTCTTGTTGACATTAGCTCATTATCCAAGAAGTTGACTTAGGAACAACCCTTTTAGTACTTTGAAGCTTGCATGCCTCAATGGCAAGTTTCTCACTTCCGGGAACAGGTTTACATCAATGGCCTTCGATCGAAATATTTTGCCTGGTGTTCGACATCGACTCATGTATTCACACCACATGAATTGTATTGTAGTACCTTGAGGGTCATCATCATTATTGGTGATTCCTCTCGCACCTGTTAATAGCTTACATTATTGGCTGGTAATCAGGCGATGTCTTTCCATGTTCGACACTAGAACATCTTTTCACATGGATCGACTTGTACTTCAGGTGAAGATTGAACAAGTTTGAAGACCCCGGATCTAGTTTCATCCATTTGGGCTGCGATATATTCAGGAAAATAAAGACATCAAATGTACATCATAGCTGCACAGATAATCATCCAAGCCAAGGAATGATGGCTCTACTAGAATCATCAGTCTACCACACAGACGGTTGTTAGTCCTATGTAGATGAAAATAAATTTATAAATCTGAGCATGGGAATGCCCACCTCAGCTAAATCATAAAAAATTATGAAGATAATGTATTGTATTGTATCTTATTAAAGGTCACCTTCCAGTTCGAAAAACCTTGGATCCTCATGATAAAGAATTTCACTTGACATCAGAATATTTACGACCTCATGCTTTAGGGGGCAACTGTTATAGACATATTTGGGCACTGCAAGCCCAATCACATATTTCCATAAACCAAGGGCTTCTAAAGCCCTAAAAGTGTTGTTTTATACCCTAACAGAACAAGGTCAGCTGATTACATAATTTCCTAGAAGTTCTCCCTGAAAAACTTCTCAAAACTGGTCAAAACTGGACCATACAGACTGCTCCATGCTAAGGCTGTGATGCATCTCACTTGCAGCACACAAAGGGTGCGATGCATACTGAAAATTCCTTCTGTATGGTGCGATGAGCGAGAGTAGACAAATGGCAGAGGCATTTTGCTATGTGGAAACCTAGGGAATCTTCTAGAAACTTCCCCTGTGACACTTGCCTCTCTAAATTTGCCCAGGGATGAGTAAGAGAACATGAAATCTCCAAGTGGAACCAAGAACTATTAGTGAAATGACACTAATCAAAATCCCAAAAGCTGACTCACCCACCTGCAAATATCTATATATGGATCCCTCATCCTAGAGATCCAAAGGCTGGAATTTTGTATTTTGTAAGGAAGTGCTGTGGTTTCTCTGTGAAACATTATATTGTTGGGTGATCTAGATTTTCATGAGCTAAAGAGGGATTTCATGCTGGGAGGATGGTGCTAGATCAGACAGCTTGGTTGTAATCCTCTCTTCTACTACTTCTATCAATAAAGCTATTTGAGTTTTCCTCCACATGCTTGTATATCTCTGAATTTTGTATTTGTGTATGCATTTGTATGGTTAATATATATCTGATCTTGTATTGTTTATGGTTATAGATCTCTATGCTTTGATGGTATTTTTTTGCTTTGACTCTACAGGTGTTCTTTGAAGCAGGACAAGCAAGAAAGAAGTGGCGAAATCTCTATCAAGGGAAAGAGGAAACAAGCAAGGAGACTAGCGAAAGGCTGATGTTGGTACTCTCTGCTTCTCTCTCATCTATTTATCATAAAGGAAAACACAATTGACTTTAAATTCTTTGTTTCTAAGATAGATACCCATCTTAGTGGGACTAGCAGCTCTGAATGGATGCTAGTTTTCCTGATAACAATGGCTACCGATGTGTTGTATTTGGTATGCCCAGACGCTTCATGACCTTTGCTGAAATGAGGCTCATTTTCATCTTGTTGTCAACAATGAACTGTAGTGCAGAACGTTTCACCGACATTTGTGAGTGGAAGAGGAATTCCCCCTCCTTTGGATCTTCAGTCTCATTCTTCTAGATATTTATGGTGGCCATGGTGGCACTAGGCTCCACATTAATAATCTGCTTCCCTTTTTCATTCCCCTTTTAGGGTTTTGACTCAGAGTCAGAACATTCATCTGATGTGGAAGCCTTAAGCTCGACCACCAGTGACTTCTTGCCTTGACATTCACTTGTGTTGTGAGTGAAGATCTTATGGAACTCACAACATTTTCCCATGTCCTTCTTTGTCTTCATGGATTTTTCATTGCTTGTGGCTTTGGTGGGTTTTCCTGGGTCGCACCTCCTTAGATTTTTCCTTTTCTATGTTGTTTGGGGGCACCTTTCCCTTTCTTCTGATTCACAAATCCAAAGTCTCTCTTCTTCTATTTAAACTTCTGCTTAATCTTAAGAACATATTGGTAAGTCGTGCCGAGTGAGAAAGTGTCTAAAAACTCCATCTTGCCTTCAATGTACCTATGTAGAGAGTCACGGTACTTGAGTACTAAATGTCACTCAGAATCCTTGATACCCACCTTCGTTCAAAGGGTACAAAACACATTGGTAAACTCTTAGATTTCTTGGTCCCTCCCCTATCGTAGCATGGTCCAGTTTATGTATTTATCCTCATATCTCCTGAAACGGTAGTAATTCTCTTTAATTGCATCCCAGAATGAATTCGAAGTGGGTGCAAATGAAAATAGTGAGGGATTAATTTTGTCATTCTTCTCACAGTAGGTTTCCTACCAATCCTTCACATGGGGGGTGGCTTTCAGAAGTGCAAAAGAAATCTTATCCCGACTGTAAAATTCATAAACAAAAAAATATCCTTCTAGCAGATTTAACAACTTATCTATGGCGTCTGCATATACTGACCTTCAAATATGGGGATGTCAGAGTTAACTTGTACCTTAAAGGGTGTGGTGCTTCCAGAGTGGCTCTTGGAAGTAGGTGTCACCTTCGGGTAGCTACTGAAGGATTTGAGAAAAGTTGTCCATCGTTGGGTTCCTCCATCGCTCGAGGGCTTCCTCGAGCAAGATTTTGAAAGGATCTCTTACCACTTCGTATTTCTTCTCTCCTACCATGGGAGGCTGTCAAGATTTGCTATGCTAGTCTTGCAAAAGTTTGATCATTTCGAGCGCTAACTCCTTATATCCCGACCTCGTGGGGGACATGCAAAGAAAAATAAAGGAAGAGAAGACCACTCTGATACCACTAATCCAAACTTAAACAGGAAAAAAACAAATTACAGATGTAATGAAAAATACAAAGATTCAACCAAAATTACACTTCATTCATTAATATCCAATACTGAAATATGCTTACAAATAGAATGGAAATAAACTAGCTCGAGCGATGGGAGCTCATCTGTAAGAAGGGACATGACGTCTACATGCCTCTGAACTGTCTTAAAAAGAGGCTTAAGGACCTATTTATTATTGTACAAGAAAGGAAAACCCTAAACAACCAAAAACCTAACCATAGGAGATGGAACCCCAAGAGTTTGTGGGCCCCATTGGGGTTAGTTGGGCAACAAACTTCCATGGGTCGTAACTCAGTCATATTATCTCTGTTTGGCATGTATGATACCTTGTTGGAAATATCTCTCCGACTACTACAGGACTTATTGCAAGACCCTGCCTATTGGTATGGGCATGCTGCACACTGAAAAAAATGTCGTTTAGACGGTCAAAACATCTCTAGAAGCTCACGTCCCAAAAAACTCTTAAAAATAGTAAATCCTACAATAAACAAGGAAACATATGAAAATGACTGGAGGTCTAGGTGGTATAGCAGGGTGGCCACCAATATCCACCTGGATCAGAATGTGATACGGAAAAAATAGAAATGTGAATATATAATAAGGAAAATTATCAAAGAAAAGAAAAATTAGAAAAGAGAAGGATTTTAGGAAGGGGAAGTTTTGGAGGTCAGTGCGGGTTTCAATTTTTCACTCATTTTCCACACATTATCTCTATTTAGGTTACTAGGATGCCTGCAATTTCAATAGTTTCCCTTAATTTCCTTTGGTGGTAATGGTCAATTCTAGCTAATATGCGAGTATTTTCAATGCATATGTGATGATTTGTCTTTATGGAGTGTCCTACAAGAGCGAAGGAGTGAGAACGTTGGTGTTTTATGTTAGTACACTCCTCTTGAATTCTATTTTTTATGGAGCGACGTATTGCACCCACATAGGAATTATTGCATGAATAAGGGCTCAAGTATACACCTTTTCGATTGGTGGGGTCAATGGGTTCCATTAAGGAAATAAGGTGGTTAAAAATAGTGTTCAAAGGTTTAAAAGTAGTGAAGATGTTTATGCTTTTAAGGATATGATAAATTTTTCCAGCGGTCTCATGACTGTAATGGAAAGAAACCTTGGAGGCTATATTGTTGATATCATGATTTTCTTTAGGTCCTTTGCTAGAATTTTTAAAGGCTTTAATGATATGGTGTTTGGAGTAACCTTTTTTGTGAAAACAAGGAGATGGGATTTCTCTTTATCTAAATGGTTATTATTAGAAATTATTAGAGACATTTTGGTTAAATTATTAATAAGTCCAATTTTTGGGTTGAGATGGTGGTGGTATTCAACATGAAGGTATTGTTCAATATGTGTTGTCTTATATTACTTCAAATGGTCCACAAAACCTGGGTGTTAACATAGTGAAACTTCATAGTTTTAAGGTACTCCTTTTGGGTTTGCATTTAATGTACAAATGTCCCCCCACTTTATATTGATTACAAGTCTACTTTTATATATGTGTAACAACCCTCATGAAAATTCCATGTAATAAAAGCTGAGAACAATAACCACGGTCGATGGGACACTTATTCCAAGTTGAATGTTCGGCAAGACATCCTGGGGGGTGTTCGTTTGGTTGTTTATGGCTAAGGAAAATGACAAAGGTAATGGCTAAGGATTATGAAAGGAAAGATGGAATTTTTGGCACATTTATTTATGAAGAAAATGGAAATTAGTAGAAACGGAACATGAAAGGTCACAAGTTGCATGTGAGGAGGAAAATGAAGGGAAATAATGGAAAATGAAGAGATAGAGGCCTCATTCATAAAAAGGCTTCTAGGGATCATTTAGTAACATTTTGTCAACTTGCTTTGGAGCTCTCTCATTATTCTCTCTCTTTGTCTCTCACTCTTGGAAAATTAGAGTTTCTTGGAGCAATTTTGGTATTGGGGAAAGAAAGGCGGAGAAGGCTAGAGGACATAAACATCAAGTAGGGAAAGGTAGGATCAAGCAACTACAACAGGCTTCATTGTTGGTATCAACTTCCATGTGTATTTTCCTTTCTATATTTGGCATGCATGGTATTGTGTGTGGTTCTTTTCTATCATGGCATGGGTTTTTCTTGGTGTAACAATGTTCTCAACCTAGTGTTTCCATTTCTAGATAACCATGGTGTGATGGGGTTCCCATGTTTTGGTTGAGCTAGATTGTTGGATGGATTCGAAGCTAAGTGAGGTGTATCTCCAAATGATAGATCGCATGGCCTAGTGGTCCTTGAACAAGAATGTGGATCACGATATATCCACTAGCCGAGTCACCCCTAAACTAGACTATGGATTGTGGTAAATCCAGGATTGTGTTGCCTCGGTGGGCATAAGAATCCTGATTCACGAATGGCAGGATATATGGTAACACCAAGAGGTGGTTTTCTCTTAGTTGGGCCTAGTAATCTTGGGTTTGGGATATGTGGTAAAGCTTGGTGAGTCGGTCTTAGTTTAGGGCCTGCTGATCTGTGTTTGGATTGTCGTAAAGCCTCAGAGAATAAGAGGCACACAAATTCCTTGCAATGTAGGTGGAGAAATTTGGAGGCATCCATGCTTGTTTGGCCTAGTGTTCAGGTGGAGATCATGGTAAAGCTTGTTATGATGTGTTCATTGTGTTGGCCTAGTGATCCAAGATTTATTACGTAAAGCCTAGTTTCTATTGAGGAGGGTGAGGTGGTTTAGCCTTGGTATGCCCTGGTTGGTTCTTTTGATTTGAGTCCTACATTCATGCTTAGAATATGGCACGGGGGTGAATGGATGAAGAGATATTTGGCTCAACCATTCTATGGTCGGGTGGAACATGGTAGTCCCATCTCTGCTTGGTTTATTACATTCATTAATGAGAAATTCATTCCCTTTATTTTCATGTCTAAATGTATTGATGTATATGTTGATTTTGATGGTTGATATGCTTATGATATTTGCATCCATATTATGTTGGTAATATTTATGTTTATGACATCAACTATGTATGGATCCCAACATGTTTTTACATGTGAATGAATGGATGATGTGTCTATGACCTAATACATGATAATGTAGAAAATGACATGAGTGAACAATGGTTCATAGCGATTCTCAGATAAGTATGAGATCCCTACACTAAATTCAGTTGTTTACACGTGTAGGTTATGTGTTCATGATATGTTTGATGAAATTCCTAGCATGGCTATTAGGGGTCCGGATAAGGTCTTGTCAACTTATTTCTTATGCATCATTGTTTCCCTATAGTTTTATTTATTTTTAACTATCACTCAATTCTGGGCAGTGACCTAGGCTCTAGGCCTGAAAATGTGGCTTAAATCCTGGGGTCGCTAGCATAGAACTGGATACTTTTTTTTTTTTGGTCATTGGAAGGAAAGCTTGTGAGAGTGACTTTGTGTCTGTGGTTGCTCCCTTACCAATAACATGAGAGCAATTGTGGATTAAGAGATCCAAAATGACTGTGGGACTTCGGTACATATTGTTTGAGTGGCTGGCATCTATCCTAAGGATCTCAAAGTTGATGTTGGATGACTGTGTGATGTTTCTGTTGATTCCATTTTCTTAAGGTCACATAGGAGGTCCAATGTGATCATACTAACCTCTTGGCTCGTGTTTACCCTAGCTAACATAGTTACTTGGGTAGATATGGTAGGAGGGTGTTACAGAGTGGTATCATAGCATGGTATAAATCTTGGACTAGATGGGTGGTGTGTGTTGGGCATGCATGTATGTCAGTTGCATGTGTGTCTCTTATAGTTTTATTTCATGTGCTTGTTCCATTTTCCTGATGATTTATTATGGTTTTTATGGAGAATTTGATGTTGATTTTGTGGAATGCACTTGTCATGAGTATGTGAGTGGTTTCATATGGATGACATGTAACTTACTTGTTGATTTTATGTCGCCTACTTACATCTTTGTATGTTAGGTTACATTCTTGAATATTTTGATTACATGTATCAGTCTTGTAGGATGATTACAAGAATTGATCTCTTATGCTCGACTACATGCGTTTATGTATATGTGTAGTTTACTAGGAATTGCTTATTCATGTTGTTGGTTGCATGTGGTAATGCGTAGAATGGAGTAATGGTTGTTGTCATGCATGAGGTCATAGCATGCATTGTTGATATGGCCTTGCATTGATGACTGGACCCTAGATAGAGTGATGTTTATGTGTTGATACATTTATTTGTGTTTGTATATATGTTGTTATGATTATATTATACATGTATCCCATTTATTTGGAGATCTTGTAGAAAAGATATCCTCCCTAACCTATACTAAGGTATGTCGATTTATTGTGATTTGGTTTATTTGACATATTATGCATTGCAGGAAAGAGAACAAATGGCTATCCAGATGGTAGACTACAAAGACTCTCCCTATGAATCAAATGAGAAGCATGGTGTGGGGCACTCTTCTAAGTTGGAAGATGCATTGAGAATCCTAAAGGAAGAAATAAGGAGTTGTAAGGCTGACAAAGATAGGATCATAAAGGCACAAGAGAAACAAGCAGAGGTTAATGTTATACTTCTTCATAGTTTGTCAAACTTGTGATGACAAGGCTTGCCTTGGATCAGACATGGACATGAGGATATAACTAATGGGGCATATGGTAGTAGGTCTCCTGGTAAACATAGGTCGGATAGATCTGATACGGTGAGAAATGGAAATTTTTTGGATACTCTAGATAGAAGGGGTTATGAGTACAAGATCTATTCTAGTTCTGGTTCTGACAGCCATAATGATCATCATTGTTATCATCCTTACAAGAGGAATGATAGGGGACAGTTTCCATATGAGTTTAAGAAAGTGAACCCACCTACTTTTGATGGAGATGTGAAGAAGCCGGAAGATGCAAAGGATTTGATACATCGAATGAACAAATTCTTTGAGTTGCATGATTACATAGATGATAGGAAGGCCATAGTTGTGATATTCATCTTGAAAGGAAAAGCAGACATCTGGTGGGAAGATGTTAATTGGGTCAGGTACATCAGGACATATGGCTTGAGTTGGTGGGAGTTCAAGAGGCTTTGACAGAATAAGTATGTGTCATAGAGTTACTATGATAGTAATGCCAAATAATTCAATGAGCTAAATATGATATCAATGATAGATGAAGAGTACATGACCAAGTTTCTAGAGCTATTGAGGTATTTATTGTATCTTATTGATGAAAAGGATAAAGTTCAATTATTTTTCAATGGTTTTCCATCACCATTTAGAGATTGGATTGAGTATGATGAGCCTCGGTCACTTGAGGAAGTTATTAGGAAATTGAAGCATTGTTATGAAACATCAAATTGTAAGAATGAATCTCAATAAGGATGGAAGGGAAAAGATAAAGGTAAAGGTAAATGATAGCCTAAGAGGACAAGGCCTAAGCATGTAGATGAAAATGACAATGTGGCACCACAAAAGAATTTTAATGTAGCTAGATAGGGACATGAGTTGCAACAACATCATAAATGTGTGGGTACTAGCCAGTTGGAGTGTTAGACATGTGGCAAGGAACACCTTAAGAGATATTGTCCACAAAATCATGGTGTTAGGCCTCAGAGATATAGTGCACAGGAGGCAGTGACTGTTAGGGATGTTGGGCAGATCAATCCTCGTATATATGCAACAGTAGAAATTAGATAGGTAGAACACTAGGAATCTGTCATTGAGATGGACGGTAAGATTTTTGATCGAGTTATTTCTATTTTGATTGACCCGGGATCTAATTCTAGCCATTTTGAGTAAGGAATTGCATATAGACTCTTGGATAGTGCAGTTGGCTACAAGTACAAAGAAGCGAGTTCTTCATTGGGTAAGTGCTCCTGCAATTGATTTGAATGGTATGCCTACCACAACACATCTAAATTTATTACCATTGGGATCGTACAGTATGTTGTTGGGCATGGATTGGCTGTATCTTAATAAAACCAAGGTAGACTGTGATGATAAAACTATTGAGTGTGTTGACGACAATGGGGAGCCAATAGTCTTGCAAGGTAGGAAGAAAGCCACATCAATTAAGATGGTGACAACTATGTAAGGAAAGCATAGCCAAAGGAAATGATGTATGATATTTTCCATACACATTTCTAGTGATAATGTTAAGGAGGTTGAGGATGCAGATGTGTTGAACAGGTACCCATTTTTGCAGCAGTTTAAGGATGTATTTCCTAAGGACATCACAAAGTTAACACCTCACAGGGAGGTAGAATTTTCGATTGAGTTAGTGCCAGGAGAATCTTTAGCATCAAAATCACCTTACAAGATGAACACACCTAAGTGTGTTGAGTTAAATTTTCAGTTGAAGGAGATGTTGGAGAAGGGATACATTAGGCCAGGTGTATCATAATGGGGCACGTAGTGTTGTTCGCAAAGAAGAACAATGGTACTCTTAGATTATGCATTGACTACAGGTAGTTGAACAAAGTAACTATCAAGAACATGTTCCATTTTTCGAGGATTGATGACTTGTTTGATCACCTGATGGGAGAAGCAATGTTCTCGAAGATTGATCTAAGATCTGAATACCATCAGGTATGCATCAAAGCAGAGGACTTTTACAATACTGCATTTTGAACCAGGCATGGGCGTTATGAGTTTTTTTTTATTCCTTCTGGCTTGACTAATGCTCCAACTACATTTATGTGTTTGATGACTAATGTGTTGCATCCATATTTGGATAAGTTTTTTATTGTGTTCATTGATGATATACTAGTATATTCTAAAAATGTGGAAGAGCATGCATAACATTTAGCAACAATGTTGACGTTGTTGAGAGAGCATCCATTGTATGCTAAGTTCGGCAAGTGTAGTATCTTTCAGACTGAGTTACATTAATTGGAGCATGTTGTCTCCAAGGAGAGCATTGCAGTAGATCCAGAGAAGATAAGGGGAATCATAGAGTGGGTAGCTCCTAAGAGTGTGGATGAGATAAGATCTTTCATGGGTCTAAGAGGCTATTATAGGCGGTTCATCAAGAACTTCTTAGAGATTTTATATCCTATCACATAAATGCAAAGGAAAGGTAAGAAGTTCGGATGGACATAGGAGTGTGAGGCTAGCTTTGAGAAACTTAAGAATTTGTTGACACATGCACCAGTGTCACAGATTGTATATCCAGAAAAAGAGTTTGTGGTATGAATAGATGATTGCAAGAGAGGGCTCCATGGAGTCCTTATGCAGGATGGACAAGCAGTATGTTATGGGCCCTAGAATCTCAACGAGCACGAGCAAAACTCCTTGACATGTCATATTCAGTTAGCAGTGATCATACATGTGTTGAATATTTGAAGACACTATCTTCTTGGCAGGAGGTTTTTACTTATGGGTGATCACATTGGGTTAAGGTAATTAATTGACCAGCCAAATCTAAATGCCAGGCAGGCTAGATGGTTGACCACGATCAGCGAGTTTGATTTCGAGATCAGGTAGATCAAAGGTAAAAAGAGCAAGGTGGAAGATTCTCTCAGTAAACGAGTATAGGTACCTCGCTTGGCAGTTATGAGCTCCTATGGGACAGACTTATAGGACAGGATCTTGTAGGTAGGTTAGTAGGATGTTAGGTATATGGAGGTTTTGCACATGTTGTAGGAGGGCGTTGGTACATGTACATATATGTGATATTACAGGTATAGGTACAGGCCGTAGTAGAGATATAATCATAGGTGTAGGTGCACAATGGATGGATTGGTCATATTCTAAGATATAATATATGTTCCAGATAACTGTGAGCTTAATAAGGTGATCTTGAGGGAGTTTCATGCAAAACCTTATTCAGGTCAACCATGTTACTAGAAGACACTCATAGTGGTGAAGATATTTTACTATTGGCCGAATTTGGGGCGAGGTGTTTCAACTATCATTGAGTGAAAGCAAAGTGTAAACCACCAGGTGGAATGCTACAACCTATTGTGATTCCAAAATGGAAATGGGAGGTTATTTCCATGGATCTCATCACATGGTTGCCTAATACGTTGAAGCAACATGATTCTAACAGGTTGAGAAAAGTTTCACATTTCATTCCAGTGAAGTCTACATTCTGAGCTAGCAATGTAGCACAGGTATTCATCAGAGATGTAGTCAGGTTGCATGGTGTTCCAAAGAAGATTATGTCAGATAGGGATGCGAAGTTCACTTGTAAGTTTTGGAAGGAGTTGTTTTCAGGTTTGGGAATATAGTTGGCCTTCAGTACAACTTATCATCCATACAAAGATGGACAGACATAGAGGATCAACAGGATATTAGAGGACATGTTGATGGATTCATCAGCAGCAGAAGTGTGAAGAGTATCGTGCTTTGGTAGAATTCACATACAACAATGGTTATCAAGAGTCATTAAGGATGATTCCTTTTGAGGCATTGGATGGATGGAGTTGTAACACTCCCATCAGCTGGAGTGATCTGGGTAGCAGGGTATTGATTGGACCAAAATGTTTGTAGACATGGAACATGAGATGCAGGTGATCAAGAAGAATTTAGAGGCAACACATGATAGGTATAAGAGTTATGTAAATAGGAATAGGTTGTTTAAGTAGTTACATGTTGGGGAAAGGTTGTACTTGCGCATCAAAATGAGGAATATCTCCTTGCATATTGGATCTTCTTCTAATTTGGTGTCAGGCCAGGAGGTAACTTCTCAAATGAGATTTTGTTTATTCATTTTGGCTATTTATAGTTATATACATGAGGGAGTAACTATTGAGTTTCATCTCCCGATGACTCTTCATTTTCTCTTATTAATTATTTACATTATTTACAAGTGTTCACCCAATCCCTATGATTAGGTGTCAACATCCCCCCCCCCTTAATCTAAAGGGATGTTGGTGAATCCAAGCATCATTCTGAATCTTTCAAGATTTTCTCTTCCAGGTGCCTTGGTGAAGATGTCTGCAATCTGCTCATTAATGGAACAATGGTGAAGATGGATTGTTTTGGTCTGAACATGATGTCGAATCAAATGATATTTTGTATTGATGTGCTTCGTTCGATCATGGAACTTTTTTTTTTTGGGCAACTTTATCACAGAGGTATGGTCAATCATGAGTGAAGTTGAATGTACTTGTTTTACCTGCAAATCTTCCAGAATTTTCCTGAGCCACACAGTTGTTTTTGTTGCCTCAGTTGCTGCCACATATTCTACCTCTGTTGTGGAATCTGCTGGAACTGATTGTTTGCATGATCTCTAGGAGAGAGATCCTGATCCAAGACATATAGCATAACCAGATGTAGATACCATAATTTCTTTGTCTCCATCAAAAATTGCATTAGGCTATCCAATCACGCTGAAGTTGCCCACTTGTGTATACCTAAGTCCAAAGTCTTGAGGTCCCTTCAAGTATTTTAGAACACTTTTTACAGCAAACCAATGTCCCTCACAAGGCTTTTTCATAATGTTGTATAGGATTCCAACAGCAAACAAAATGTTTGGTATGGTAGTAGTCAGGTAGTTGAGACTTCCTATAAGATGTCTATACATTGTTGCATCCTCAAATTCTTTTCCTTCAATGGATGTGAGCTTTAAGTTTTGTTCCATTGGAGTAGTTAGAGGATTGTATTCAACCATGCCAAACCTGTTCAACAGATTTCCAATGTACTTCTTTTAGGAAAGGAATATGGACTTCGGAAGTTGAGTTACTTCAATACAAATATAGTAATGAACCTAGCCCAAATTAGTCATTTCGAAACCTTTCCTCAATTCCTTCTTTATGGATGCAATATAGGTCTCATTGTTTCTTGTCATCAAAAGATAATCTACATATACCACAAGATATAAAATTCTTTTTCCAACTTTCTTGACAAACAAAGTTGCATCATTGAGATCATAATGTTTAAAATTGAGTTTCAAAAGATGCTCAGTTAGTTTTTCATACTGGGCTCGTGATGTTTGTTTGAGGCAATACAAGGATTTCACAAGTTTGCATACTTTATGTTCACGTCCTCTCACAAAAAATCCTTCAGGTTGGGAGACAAAGACACTCTCTTTTAGATCTCCATTCAAGAATGTAGTTTTTACATCCATTTTATGGAATTTCCAACCATTTTGAGATACTAGGCAAAAGAGTGTCCAGTTGATAGCGCATTTTGTTCTGGGGGAAAAAGTTTCCTCATAATCGACCCCTCCCTTCTATGAAAAACCTTTTTCCAGAAGCATGGATTTGTGCTTCTCAAGTGAGCCATCAGCTCTATACTTGTTCCTGTAGACCCACTTGCAGTTAATTGGTTTGGTTTCCAATGGAGTATCGCCATTCTTTAACAAGGCATCATACTTCTTTTGCATCACTTCTTTCCATTCTTCATGAGAAGTCATTTCTTTGAAGGAAGTCAGTTCAAAATGTGTAGAAAAATTCAATTCACATTCATAAGAAACATCCATATCAACAGGTGAATCAAAGTCATCTACATCACCTCCATTTTGTTGTGTTGAATTTCTAGTTCCTTTCTTTCCAGCCTCATCAGGATGAATACTTTCAAGTGTCTTTGTCAGCCACTTTGGGGGACCTTTCTGAGATAGTCCAGGCTACTCAGTTGACTGTGTTGGGACTGAATCAAGATTGAGTCTCCCAATTCTATCAATCACATCACTCAAAGTATCATCAGTTGTTTGAGTTTCATGAAGGGGAGAGAGTGCTTCAAAAGAAGATTCCATAGGTTGATCTAGTATAGGAATCTCCCCTCTAAGATGTGGAATCCAATTATCAAATTCTTGAAATTACTTTTCATTTGTGAATCTATCCAAGCGATCAAGTTGCCTCTCAAAAACATTTTTAGCTTTGGATGATTCAAGAAGGATTACATATCGAGATACAACAAAAATTTTATTGACTTCATCATAGAGATGGTATGCTTTGGAGGTGTTTGAATAACCCAAGAAGATACACTTACGACTCCTTTCACCAAGTTTGTTTCTATGTACCATTGGTATCTAGGCATAACATGTGGAACCAAATACCCTGAGATGCTTTACCGAAGGAATGTTCTTGTCTCAGATTTTCCTTCAAGTTGTCAGAAGAAGGAAAGGGGTTCGAGGTAACCACAAACCAAATTTTAAGTACAGAATCTAGTCAATCTATACTCAGAGAGGGCTCCCTCTTTATGATTTAGCTTTGTTTATGGGATATTAGGCTAGTTATGAAAACTTGGGGGGTTTCGATTTTGTTTGGTGGTGGAATTCAGGAGCAAATGGGTAAAACAAGGTATTTTAGGCCATTGGGCTATGGAGTCAACTGAAGATGGCTTAACTGGATTAGGTTGATTCAACAAAGGAGGGATTCATAGGAAAGATAGCTAAACAAAAGATAAATGATAACTTGAAAGGGTCAAATGGTCTTGAAAGGGATGAAGGGAAAATAAGAATCCTTCAACAAAGTTTCAAGATGAGGGAAAGTGGGTGATCATTAACAAAAAGAAATTAAGAATTATTTGTTAAATGGCCACAATGATAAGCTAAGAAGTAGGGAGCAATTAAGAATTCCCTACCTATGATAGCTTAGAAGAAAACATTAAGAATATAAATGATTTTAAAGACAGAATGTAGTAAATCTCTTTTCTGAAATACACCTTTTCGTTTATCATTCAGATATGAAACACATGGGAAATATTTAAACCTAAAAACTGTAAAAACATAAGATATAGAATACCTATTTGTTTCTTGTTTAACACAGCTATGCTGTAAAATTCATTTGGTTTATTACTTTGTCCAGCCAGCCATACAAAAGTTGTTCAACAACACTTCTATTCCAAAATAAGGTGTTTACAGAAATGTCTAAGAATCCACCCATAGTACTTTGAATGAGGAAGTACTTATACAAAATTTACATCAAAATATCTCCTAACAAAGAGAGATATATCCTAGGAAAATTAAATATCTTTTACATGAATGCAGAGAAAGATGGTGTCAAAAGTAGAAACTGAATGTGAACTGCTTGGTTGCTATCCTTGTTTTTGTTGAAGGAGTTGGAGGCAGGTCCTATGATTGTGCATCTTGTTGTCTTGCTCATAATTCTGTGCTGGCTGATTGTTTTTAGCTTTTCACTGATACTCTTTTACCTGTGACTGATACTCTTTACCTGCTTTACCATCATTCATCCCTTTTTACCAAAATTGACTATGGTAAATACTTCAATTCACTTTTTACCATGGTAAATCATAAGATGTCTGTCATGTTGGTCCACCAATCATCTCTTGGTATCCTGGTCCTTGTTAGTTTTCTGAAGATTTCATCTGCTTCTGTGTATTTTACAAACTTTGGTTGCACTAGAAACAAGTGCCTCACTTTATGCTCGACATAAAACAGGTTCTCAAAACTATCATAGAGAACACTTCCTGTGGGTAATGCCTTGGGTGAAGATGAAATGGAAAAGGAACTAGCTTGGCTATTTGCATACTGATGTAATTTGTTGACATAATCATCATGCCTCATTAACTTATCATTGATGACTAAAGGACCTGGAAGTCCTTTACTTTGTAAGATGCCAAATTTCCCCATAAATTCATCTATGTCTTCCTACATATTCTGACATTTGCGTTCCAGGTTTTGCATTAGAGTCCTTTTGGTTAATAATTTCTTTATTTCGAGGATGGTTCCAGTACTATCCTCAATTTTTAACTGTTCCAACTGATACCTATTTCTGCTGTTTAGAAGGTTGGTTTTTTCAATCTCCTGAAGAGCAACTTTCACTAAGTCAATCTATTCAAAAATGATTTGAATTGATGACCAAACATCATTGATTGATTGGGTGATGTTGGTCCATAATATCTTTCTGATATCATTCAAAGGCTTTTCAAATATAAGATCTTTTTCTAGTGTTTTAACCTGTTGAGTCAAGCCTTTCTTTTTCCTCACCTCTTCAGCAAAATTGAGTTTTGATACATCATATCTCTGCTCTAAAGTAATGAATTTCTCCTTTACCTTTTGCAGTTTAGAAACTTGGAGCTTCATTTCCTCCATGAATTTAATTAACTCTTCTGTGCTCTGACTTGAGGGTCCTACTTGTGATCTACTTGTACTTTTACTTGTTACTTCAATAGCTTTAGTTGTTGCCAAAGGGACATTCCTTGCTAGAGAAGTTTCCAATGTAGAAGGGACTGATGTAGAATCCAGTGACACTACATTTTGAGGCTGAGAGGTCGACTCACTCTGTTTGCTTTGTAGTGTTTTCTCTAATTCTTGTTTTGTCTCCTTCAATCGCTCATTTAGCTTTAGGACCAAGTCCATAAGCTCTTCTTCATTCTTCTTCTCAATTATCTCAATAGTCTGAGGGTGCATGAGTGGTAGCAATTTCAGCTACTTTCTCAGTGTATCTATATCTTCATTCCTTTTCTTTATTAGGCCTTCTGTAGCTTTGATATTCTTGGGGTTATAGCCCAATTCAATAATAAAATCCTCCAAAGATTTGATTATGTTGTCCTTGGCCTGTGAGGACGCTTTTTCTAGTTGCATTTGGGCAGTAGTGTTGGTCAGTGAATTTTCCAACCTATGTGCCATCATGGCCTTGTCATTGTAGAATAAACCATTTCCCCCATTTTCTTATGTAGTTCTATTTGATCTATGGGGTGAATATCTTTGGCTAAGACCTCAAAATTAGTTTTGAGGTAGTCTGAGATTGACTTGCATTACTGTACTGTGGGTTGTAAGAAACTCATCTGCATTTTACCTTCTTTGATGTCATAAGCTGCCGTCAATCTAGTTTGATTTGTGGGGGCCATCTTCAAGTATTGAGCATAAGTTTGCGCCTTCAGTTGCTCATTTTTGGCCTTTATTTCCTTAAATTTTCCTTTTATATCTAAGGTCTTGTTAGATGAAGACCTGAAAGATGAAACTTCAACACTCCGTTGTCATTCAAGCTCTTGTCTTTGTGAATTGGAAGGTGTCCCACCTATTGACGATGTATGTAAACTGTCTCCACCTTCCTTCCTTAAACTCGCTGTTGTTTACTCAAAAATTATTCCTCTGAATATGGATCTAGCATGTGCCTCTTAGCATCAGGTTAGTCTGAAGGACGACTGGCAGGGGTAGCTACTTCCCTGTCTCCTTTTAAGCTATTTTCCTTGTTCAGAGGAGTCTGCAAAACTAGGGGGTCTCCCATATTAACTTGGGTTGGATGGGACTGTGGTGGAGCCTGTTCTTTAGAGATTTCTGGCTGCCTTGACATGTTGGGTTGTCTTGATGCTGGAATACTTGTTCCTTGATCTTTTTTCTGCAGTGGTTCTGTAGGGAGTGCACTAGTTTCCTGGGATTGCCTTTAAGAAGTCTCTTCTGTAGAGGCACTGGTTCCTGGTGTTGGCTTCTGAGCAGTTCCAACTGGTACCTGTTCACAAGAGTCCAGGTCAAGTCTCTTTTCTAAGTCTTTTATCACATTCTCTACATTAGCCTGATCACTATCCATATCAACTAGGGTTCCTTCCCTCCATTCATCCATATTTGCATATTGCTCTATTTCAAGGATTTTGTGATGAAAATATGGTGACAACTTATTTTTCATTCTCCTATCACAAATGAAACTTTGTGGATCATATCTCCAAGCAAAACTTTTATTTAATCTCATTTGTTTTAGGATTTCTTCTGCTCTTTTGCCTGCTTCTCTATTGTTGCAGACAAATAGGCCTAAGTGATCTTTAATTCTCAATTGTGCTTTCTTTTTGGCCTTGGTGAATTGAGTCTAATTAGAGTTTAACATTTGCCTATAATATTCCAAGGCAAACAACGTCATAGGAACATACTTTGGTAGCTTAAATGGAGGGAGTTCACAGCCATAAATTCTGATCTCTGTGTGATTCTGGTACAATTACCAGTCATCTATCTTGTACTGCTTGGATAGTTGAAGGATTCTTTTGATTTCATCACTGATCCTAAGAGGAGAACTTCCTGTCAGCATGGTGGTCACTCAGTGGACAAACTGGTCAATGAATTCATTGTATGAATAGGGACAAGCATATGAATGGTGGAAGATGGTAGTCCAAAAAATGACTGATCCAGGATTACCCTTTGTATCAAGCTTATTTACAAAGAATGGGAACTTGTCAGACTGATAGTAAAGGAAAAGGTGATATATGAATGTAGAATACTTGAATACCTTTTCATTTTCCAACCTCATGAACTGGTCATGGATTTTCTGAGCAATGAAAGTAGCATAATTATATTTGACAGTATGAGGTTGACCAAGGGTAAATATGGACATTAAAACTAGGGTGAATTCATCCATGTACTAACTAGTATTAAAACCCATGACTGCAGCTATCATATTGACTATATTTTGACCTATCGGTGTGAAGAAGACTGACAAATAGGGAGGAGGATATTTGGGTTGATGCTTCTTATCCATAGAAGTCTGGAGAAGGCGACTAAGTTTAGACTGGGACAATTTAGATGATTGCTCCGGCAATTCTCCAAGGGAAATGGGGGTGAGGTCTTGACTGGGATGAAACTGAAGCATCTCATTGATTGAATCTACAGAAATTATGGAGAGAATAGTTTGATTGGGAGACATTATTGCTCTGAGGTTGGGATCGTAATTGGCGTGACATTGATGGATAATGTCAGGGAAAATGTGCATAGAGGGGAGCATGTACCTTGGGAGATTTGGTTCCAAAAATCCTATGGTATCAGAGCCATTCATATAATTGTCCCGGCATTGGCAAAATACTTTCAAGTGGTTTTCGTCGGTTTCAAGGTCTTTTATTTGAAAATCTTTATTTGCTAAGGCAGATAATCCAAATCTCTATGTGGGGTAGTGATAGGCACTATACTGAGTGCCATGGGGGTTTCCATTCTGGTTCTTGTGGATTCAGATAGGAAAATGGGGTTTTTAAGTGGAATTGGTGAAAACAAATGGTCCCGGGGGTCTTCAATTTTTAGTTCAACAACTGAATTATAATGAATTTTAGGTTTTTCAAAATATCTGCAGAGGAAATCAAGTATCTATAGAGTTTCTGTATGGAAATTGGTAAATACCTGCTTTTTCAGTGAAGGGCAATGAAATGCAGGTTCAAATGGTGGACTGGAGTGGTGTCGAACTACAAGTTTCAGGGTGGTGAGTAGGTCGACTTCAACATTTAGGTTGCATGCATGCGCTTTTCAGAGTAAGGATGAAAAACTATTTAACTTTGTTTTTATGCAAAGTCAAAGTTTTTTTTGGCAGTTTCGGGATTTTGGATGGATGGCGTCTTTGGGGTGGTGATTTAATGTTTTGTTTTTTAGTGGGAGGCGGTAAGCGGATTTCATCTGATGGGAGGCAAGTGGTATTTGGGTGAGACCGTGTGATTCCATACACTATGTGATGCGTAGCACAGGTACTATTCACGAAACTACTCTCTATCACATGCTACAAGTCGACTGTGGAGGCCCATACGATATGCGATGACCGTCGGATCTGCGGGATTCAATTGGATGGCTATCGAGGAGGTGAAGTGGTGGAAGGTTAACGGAGGGTGGGCCCAATATTAATTTGAAATGTTAATCATATCGGGGGTAAAGTGATTACTTCGAAAAGTTATTAATTAATCATGGGGATTAATTAATCCTTGTTTTAGCATGTTGGGGATCGGGTTCTTAGTTAACCACTGGTTGGTTAATTAATTCCATTTTATTTCTTGATTTATGGTTATATTTAACTGAGGGTGGGATATGTAATATTTGGGGTTTTTGTGTATTTATAATAATATAGGAATGGGTAATGTTTATATAGGGGAATTATATCATAATATGAATTAGTGGTTAATATGACTTTATGAAATGTGAAATGTGCACTAAGTTTAAACATTACCGCACGATAATTTTCCACCCTGAGATCATCTCCACCAAGATCCGATGACATTCGCTTTCATCGCACCATCAACTTGATCGAACGTTGGCACACGATGAGAGAGGTTTTTCTCTCTCATCCGCCACTACATGTCAATCACTGAGTGGCATTGCTCGGTCCCGGGCTTTTACCGCTTAATGCCCAAAAGCAGTGCAATGGATACCTTTACCGCCTAGAAAAACCACTCCCACCTGGTAAACTCCTGTGCAACTCCATTTCCCTATCACCGTCCAATTTGTCCATCAAAGATTTGATGGCCTCAATTCACCTCGCTCTCACCTCGGCCGATAGCCTCCACCGAGCCACCTCCGCCGTCCATTTCCTCGACCCGATGGCCATTCTTCCCATTCATCCAAATCGTCCACTCGCCCATGCATTCCACATCCTTGACCATTCCGTTGTGCGAAGAAGAGGATGAGCAACTGTGCTAGTACCAGTCGAAGTCAACCCCCAGCAACGATATTTAACAGAAAGCATGGCCAAAACAAAAAAGGATGTAGCATGACCCTGTAACTACATTTATCAGTCATGGACTCCACTGGTACGAGCACTCCAATCACCTAAAAGGACAGTGCATCAATTGAACAAATCAGATTCACTCACTGAAGCAATAAAACACAGTCAGAGACTCCATCAGGGAATTGAATGCAGTTGGTGGTCAATTATGACCCCTCCATACCTAAATGGCCAAGTGCCTATGTAATGTAAATCTATAAATATCCAGAAGCAAGATGTAATCAAGGTTGGCATTTGATGTAAGGTTCGACTTCTGGAGACTATAGATATTTTGTCACTTGCAGCATGTCGTCTTCATTTTCACCTAATACAAGCTTCTTTTGCCATTAACTGCTCACTTTCCATTTTCCTCTATTCTAAGCTTGTGCCTGATATACTATGTTCTTGATCTTTCGAGGTTTAGCACTAGTTAACTGTCATCTTATCTCTGTGTTAGATTGGTGAATGTATCACTGAATAGGTTACTAAGGTTTCTTTCTATCTGATGCAAGAGAGCTATCATCGTGTCTGTGCATTAGTAGAATAGATTTACATGTTTCTTTACTAGTTGCAGTTGGCCATCACATGGTCTTGTGCATCTGCTGGTGTGGTTAGTATTCTTCATATTCATCTAGTCTCTAAAACTGTGAGCATTGGTGGTCTAAAGCCTTGTAGTCTGAGGGTGTTCACACTTTTCTGGAGTGAAACAAGGTAGAGGTGGTTATCTGGCTTGAACAAACCATCATTCCTTCCATTAAACCTGCAAAAATAGTTCAATTTATATGTTACCAGGCATCTCTCAGCTATAACCTAGGAGAGTTTCTTAGAATCATAACATAATTGGCACCAATGCCGGGGAGAGGAGATTGAAACTCATCTTCCCTGGGAGAATGACATAGATCCCACTTTGATGATAGACAAATTTTGGACACATTTTTGGTTGTAATCATCTATTTGGCAACTCTACTAGAGGATCAACCTTTTGGCGACTCCACATCATAGTTCTGGCTCAGTTTGTGAGACATCCTCAGAGAAATCCTCAGAAATCACCAGTTGACCCAGTGCCTGACCCTGAGAAGATTTTCAATAAAAGCAAGAAACCACGAAAAGGATCATCAGGATTAGGTAAGCCTAAACAATCTTATGGATCTCTACAAGAAAGGCTTGTAACTGAGCATGCACATGTTGAAAATATAGAGCCTAGTACTATCAGTGAAGAAATATTTCTAGAGATTCATAAAGCCCCTTGTTCAATAAGTTCCCCTTTGGATCTTAGTCCAAAGAAAACCTCCCCTACAGTCCATCAGTTTCCTTCAGCCCTGTCATTTATTTCTCAGCTCCCTACCATTCCAACCTCCAGTACCTTTCCATCTACCCCAGTCATGGCAGGCCAACAAGCACCTACCAAAATGGAAAGAATCATAGATGCTAGGTATGGACCCTTGGTCCTGCCTGTTCCTTTGAATGCCATGCCTGTAGGAGAATATCAGAAATACATGCCTAAGTTCATTGGTATAGAGGGAGTAAAAACTGAAGAACACCTTGAGTCTTTTTATAGTTATGCTGATAACCTGGATATCAATGAAGATGATGTGTGGATGAGAGTGTTTGTTCAAAGCCTTGATGGAGAGGCTAGAAAGTGGTTCAGAGAGTTGACCACTAGGTCTATAGCAGACATTGAAGCATTAGATGATGTGTTTTTAAAGCATTGGGGAGTTAAGAAAGACCTGCTATACTATCACACTGAGTTTGGAAAACTCAAAAGGGAAATGGGGAGTCATTGTCTGATTTTAATAAAAGATTCAATCATATGTATAGCAAGATACTAGCTGAAGTATAGCCTACCCCTACCTCTGCAAAACTCACCTATGCCAATGCCTTTGAATCTGATTTCTGCCTGCTATTAAGAGAAAGAAGATGTACCAATCTAGCTGAAATGCAAGATGTAGCTTTAGAGGTAGAATCCAATATCTTGGCTACAGAGAAACTCAAAGGTCATGCTGATAGAAGGAGGCATAGAGGTGATGCTTTCTCCTCTTCTTCATCTTCAGAGCCCAAGTTAGAAAAAAGGACTAAACTGATAGAGTCATTGGCTACTGAAATATCCAAACTGAAGGTTGAGTAGAATTTTGGGAAAGCAAGGCTTCCTAATATATTTTCTCCTAGAACTACAAATCCATTCAGAAGAGCAAATGAGCAACTGCAGATCATTCAAAGGGGCAAAGATGCCAGTGAGGAGCAAAGGGTTAAGGCTCCTTTCCAAAACGTAGTCATGGAAGAAGAAAAATTCGATTAAGAGGATGAGATTCACTGCATGGAGGACAAGGGCAGTGCTGCCTTTTTGACATTAGCTACCTATGAAGAGTCATTACTCAGGGACCAGACCAGTCAAGAATGGCATAAAGAAGCTGTTGTATAGACTGAAGACTAGAAAAGATATAATTTGACGTCAAGAATGAATAATGTCAAAGAGAATCTGGTTCAAAGAACTGCTATCCCCATAGAGCAACAAGTTAGCAAACAGAAAAAAATAGCAGTCGATCCAGTCATTCTCAAAGCACCAGCTCAAGAGGTAGGAGGCCCTAACAAGTCCCCTTCCCCTTTCAGTTTTAATCAAAAGTCCAGAATTTAATAATATATGTACCTTTGATAGAACTTGTAAAGAGTGAGGTCTTTAGGAAGCTTATCCTTGATGTCCTTGAGCTGAAAGCCACACAAGCCTCCATTAACTATGTCAATTTACAAGATGATAAACCTGCAGTTGTGCTTATCCCAATGACCGAACCTGCTGATGAAATTTCTCCATCATTTTATGTCTCCTTGACCATTCATGACAAAATCCTCCATAACTATCTGCTGGAGACAGGGGCCAGCCATAATTTGATGCCAAAAGCTGTCATGGAAGAATTAGGCCTTGATATTACGAGACCTTATCATGACTTGTTCTCCTTTGATTCAAGGAAGGTGAAATGTCTAGGATTAATCAAAGATTTGGATATTACCCTAACTCAGCTGCCTATGAAAAGTATGATGATGGATATTGTGGTAGCAGATGTCCCCCCTAAGTTTGGTATGCTACTTTCCAGAGGGTGTATTAAGAGATTGGGTGGGACATTGCAAAATGATTTATCTTATGCCAATGTCCCAATTTTTGGAGGAGAAAGCAGAAGACTGTACAGGGAAGCCCAGCTGGCCTATATCATCAGTGATGAAAAGAATCCCACTAATCATCCCATTTATGTTGTGGACACTGATTTTGGAGCATGTATTCTCCAAATTGAAGAATCTCATAAGGCCTTGGTGCAACTCAAGAAACCAGTATGCCAAGCCATGGAAGGAGGAACAAAATTCTGGGATATGTTCTTTGATGGAGCCTGTTCAAGGGAAATTGCAGGATCAGGAGTGGTGCTGGTGTATCCAAAACAAGAAAACACACATCTGTCCTTTAAACTGACTTTCTAGGTCACAAAAAATATAGCAGAGTATGAAGCTTTGATTTTGGGCTTAAACGCTGCCAAAGACATGGGAATTAGAGACATAAAGGTGTTTGGAGATGCTGATCTCATCATTCAACAAGTGAACAAAACATTCCAAGGAAGGCACCCAAGGCTGAAAGTATACAGAGATGAGGTATGGAGACTCAAAGACTCTTTTAATACTTTTTGTATCTCATATATTCCTAGAGTCAAAAACCAACTTGTTGATTCCCTTGCTATATCTGCTAGCATGTTCATCCCTCCCATGCCCCCTAGATTGGTTTATGAAGTCTAGATAAAATATAGACCATCCTTGCCTTATAATGTCTAGCATTGGAAAGTCTTTGAGGATGGATGAAGTATATAGGTTTCTACAAGTTATTGATGAATTCTTTGAAATGCAAATTGATCAAGAGAATGAAACCTTGGAAGAAAGTCCCCAGACCCAGCTAAAGAACAAAATTTTCCAAGACAACATTGTTCAGTTGCCTAGCAATTATATACCTAAAGGGCTAGTGCCTCTAGAGAAGCTGTTTGACCAAAATGATGTGCCTCATAAAATTTCCCAAAAAGAAGATCAGTTTGTAGTCCATAGGCATAACATAGGGAGTCCAGATCATCCAAAGTATATAAATCTATCGACCCATTTGTCTACTGCCCAAATTTCTGAATACTGCACATTAATGAAGCAATTTGTTGATGTCTTTGCCTAGGAATACAGTGACCTTAAAACTTATAACAAAAATATCATTCAGCATAAGACCCCATTGGAGAAAGACACTGTCCCTTTTAAACATAAGCTGAGACGCATAAATCCTCTACTCCTTCCCTTGATTGAAAAAGAAATCAAGAAGTTATTGGCTGCCAAAATCATAGTTCCTCTGAGGTATTCAAAATGGGTAACCAACTTGGTAGTAGTGAGTAATAAAAGTGGAGAAATCAGGATGTGTGTTGATTTCAGGAACTTGAACAAATGCTCTAAGAAAGACAACTATCCCCTGCCAAAGATGGAGCATTTGCTGCAAAAAGTCTCAAGAGCCAAAGTCATGTCTTGCTTGGATGGATTTTCAGGGTATAACCAAGTTGCTATACATCCAGATGACCAAGAAGAGACTACATTCACCACTCCTTGGGGCACTTTTATGTACTCCAAGATGCCTTTTTGGCTAATGAATGTTGGAGCCACCTTTCAGAGAGCTATGGATATAGAATTTGTAGGAGAGAAGGATAAATTCGTCCTTGTCTACCTAGATGATATAACAGTATACTCCAACAACCATCAAGATCATTTGTAGCATTTGAAGAAGGTATTTCTGAAGTGCAGAAGGTTGGGAATATCAGTCAATCCCAAGAAGTCACAGTTTGCTTTAGAAAATCGAAAGATTTTAGGACATATTGTTTCTTCCGAAGGTGTCAAAATTGACCCAGAGAGAGTGAAAGCAATATAGAAATTTTTTGTCCCAAGATCAGAAAAGGACATCTAATCCTTGCTAGGAAAAATAAATTTTGTAAGGAGGTTTATTCCTAATTTTGCAGAATTGGTAAAACATATCACCTCCATGCTGAAAAAGGAATCAAAGATCAAATGGTCTGATGCAGCAAGAAGATCTTTTGAAGCTATCAAAAGAGCTATTATGGAAGCTCCTACTTTGATCAGCCCATATTATAGCAAGGAGTTCCATATCTTCTCCTTTGCTTCAGGTGACACCCTTGCAATGGTCTTATTGCAGAAAGATGATGAGGGTTTGGAGCATCCAGTGCAATTTTTCAGCAAAACCTTAAGGGATGCTGAACTAAGGTATGATATTATCGAAAAACAGGCTTATTCTCTTATCAAATCTTTAAAATCCTTTAGAATATACATTCTGCACTCCAAGGTAATTGCATATGTGCCCTCTGCTTCAGTAAAGGATGTCCTAACGCAGCCAGATGTTGATGGAAGAAGGGCTAAATGGATTGCAAAGCTTATTGAATTCAACATAGAATTGAAGCCCACCAAGCTTGTAAGAGGTCAAGGCCTTGCCAAACTAATGGCTGAAGAAAATTACAAGATGTTGGACATGAATTTGATAAGCACAAACTCAAATGACAGTCAAACGGGGCATGGAACAATTGAACCAGGGTAGAACTAGTCATTGGCAGAAAATGTAGCTTCTTGTGAATGGTATTCTACAATAGCTCAATTTTTGTTGGAGCTAGAATTTCCTCTGGGCCTTAGTTCAAGCCATGCTAGGATTATTAAGCTCAGAGAAGCCAAGTATTGCATTCATGAAAACTTGTTGTATTGGAGGGATCCATCTGGAATCCTTTTAAGATGTCTGGACCAAGAGAAATCCATGGATGTCATGTATCAGTTCCATTCTAGCATTTGTGGAGGACATCATTACTGGAAAACCACAGCCCACAAGATTCTCAGAGCTGGGTATTATTGGTCCACCTTGTTTTCTGATGTCCTTTTATTTTTAAAATCTTGTGATAGGTGCCAGAGGTTTGAAGGAAAATAACAGTTGAAGTATTTGCCCTTGAGGCCAATACATGCCAGTGGCCTTTTCCAGTAGTGGGGCTTGGATTTCATAGGGGAAATTAATCCACACTCTAGTGGCCAGCACAGATGGATCTTAGTAGCCACTGACTACTTCACTAAATGGATTAGGAAAGCTAATCACCATGTGGTCATGAAGTTCTTGACAGAAAATATTTTCACTAGGTTTGGTTGTCCACATAAATTAGTTATAGATAATGCAGCAGACATCAGGGAAAAAGAGTTGGTGGACATTTGTGACGCAATGGGCATCAAGATAGTTCATTCCACCTCATATGAACCTCAAGGTAATGGTCTACCAGAATATTCCAACAAGAGCTTGATCAGGATAATCAAAAAGCTGCTGGAAGACAACAAAAGGAATTGGGATTCCAAGCTGAAGTTTGCATTGTGGGTTGACAGGGTAACCACTAAGAAATCCACAGGGAATTCTCCATTCAAGCTAGTATATGGCACTGAGGCTGTGTTTCCAATCTAGTTGACCCTCCCTATGGCAAGATTCTTGCAAGAAGAACAGAACGAGGAAGATGAAATGGCAAAGAGGATTAGTGACTTGGCAAAAGTGCATCAAATCAGAGATCAATTGATTGAAAAGTCTGCAACCCATCAAAAGAGAATCAAGGAAGACTTTGACAGAAAGGAAACGAGAGACAATTTTCAAGTTGGAGACTTGGTGCTTAAATGGGATGCACTAAAGGAAAAGAAAGGCAAGCATGGGAAGTTCGATGCTCTATGGACCAAACCTTTTGTCATTTCTAAGATCCAGGGGAACAACACTTTGATGCTGCAAAGTATGGAAGGAGAAACAGTTTTTGATGGCCTAGTAAATGGGTGGTTTTTGAAAATTTATGTTGTTTAAGGCCCTCATGCCTCAACATTGTAAATATGTTCTTCTTACAGTTTTAGTGTACGCTTAATTAGACTCCATTGGCAATGGAACACTAGGGAATGTTGTTGATCTTGTTTTGTGTGAAAGGTAGTGGTCTACAGTTCTTGAAACCTCATCGGGAGGATTTCATCCCTAGAAGGAGCCAGTATTAGCTCTGCTATCCAACACTGACTTTCTAAGGTCATGAAGGGGTTCTAGTCTGTTTGGTTGTGTCCAAAAGAGCACTTACATGGGTCATTTTCCCTCTTCCTTCTATTGCACTTTCTCTTCGCCAACTCCATTCCTCTATTTCCCTCCTAAACCAAACATATTATCCCCTTTGGCCTTAGCCCTAAGCGCTCAATCCCAAACCCACCATAGAACCTCACCATATGACTTCATGTTGTGATAACTCATCACCTTTTCATCTCCATCGTTGATCTTCCCCGCCAATCTAATGGCTCTTGTTGCACCTGATAAAGTGACCCACTCAATCATTCCGCACTGTCAGATCATCTCTACTGAGATCCGATGGCATTCTCTTTCATCGTACAATCAACTTCATCAAATGTTAGCACGTGATGAGAGCGGTTTTTCTCTCTCATCCACTGCTATGTGTCAATTGTTGAGTGGCATCGCTTGGTCCTAGGCTTTTACCGCTTAACACCCAAAAGCGATGCGATGAATACCTTTACCACCCGGCAAAATTGCTCCTGCCCAGTAAACTCCCACGCAACTCCGTTTTTCGATCACCGTCCGATTTGTCCGCCTAAGATCTGATGGCCCCAATTCACCCCGCTCTCACCTTAGCCAATAGCCTCTACCGAGCCACCTCTGCCATCCATTTCCTCGATCTAATGGCCATTCTTCCTATTCATCCAAATCGTCCACTCATCCATGCATTCCATGTCCTTGACCATTCTGTTGCCTAAAGAAGAGGATGAGCAACTATGCCAGTACCAATCGAAGTCAACCCCCAACAACAATATTTAATATAAAGCATGGCCAAAAGGGAAAAGGATGTAGCATGACCCTGTAACTACATTTATTAGTCATGGACTCCACTGGTACAAGCACTCCAATCACCTAAAAGGATAGCGCAGCACCTGAACAGATCAGATTCACTCACTGCAGCAAGCAAACACAGTCAAAGACTCCATCAGGCAATTAAATGTAGTTGGTGGTCAATTATGACCCCTCCATACCTAAATGGCCAAGTGCCCATGTAATGTAAATCTATAAATATCCAGAAGTAAGATGTAATGAAGGTTGGCATTTGATGTAAGGTTAAAATTCTGGAGACTGTAGATATTTTGTCACTTGCAGCACCTCGTCTTCATTTTTAGCTAATATAAGCTTCTTTTACTGTTAACTACTCACTTTCCATTTTCCTTTGTTTTAAGCTTGTGCTTGATATACTGTGTTCTTGATCTTTTGAGGTTTAGCACTAGGTATCTGTCATCTTATCTCTGTGTTAAATTGGTGAATGTATCACTGAATAGGTTACTCAGGTTTCTTTCTATCTGATGCAAGAGAGTTGTCATCCTATCTGTGCATTAGTAGAATAGATTTATAGGTTTATTTACTAGTTGCAGCTGGTCATCACATGGTCTTGTGCATCTGCTGGTGTGGTTAGTATTCTCCATATTCATCTAGTCTCTAAAACTATGAACATTGGTGGTCTAAAGCCTTATAGTCTGAGGGTGTTCACGCATGTCTGGAGTGAAACAAGGTAGAAGTGGTTATCTGGCTTGAACAAACCATCATTCCTTCCATTAAACCTGCAAGAATAGTTCAATTTATATGTTGCTAGGAATCTCCAAGCTACAACCTAGGAGAGTTTCTTGGAATCATAACAATACCCTCTTTACATTTTTTAAATTTTTTGATTTTTTTTACAAATACGGAAAACCTTTGCAACAAGTAAAGGTATGAACATATTTCAAAGCTAAACCAAGTCAATCATGATATATGATACCTATTGGTATAGGGGCATAATAGTGGCTCCACTTGGGGATGGCTTTCCCTGGTGGAGAGTCAAGAATAGTAGATTAGTGGCCCCTGAATTACTTTGATTGTGCTCTGCAATCTTCTCTTCTTTGTTGCTTTATTGTATCTATGAGAGTAATACTTTTGAAGTTTAGGGCCTTCTCTTCGGGCTTCAACTCCAAAATCTTATTGTCCAATCAACACTATGACATTACAAAAGATATAATATGTACTTGTGAAGAACATGGTAACATTAGCAAGTATGATCAAGGTAATACTTTAACATCCGACCATTGACTAGTCCTTCTTCTGCTTCTGTACCATCTAACCCTTTAAGAAAATATGCATTGTTTCCTTTAAAAGCATAGATGATGTATCATCCTTTCCATAGGAAGTCAAACTTCCCATGTTTCCCCTTGTCCTCTCTTCTTGAATCCCATCTTAACACTTTATCTCCAAGGTAGAAATCATCTTCCTTGGTTCTTCTGTCAAATATCTTCTTAAGTTTCTCCTGCAACACTTGGGATCTTTGGTACACTTCTTCCTGGGTTTGTTGTAAATTGATAGTCTGGTTTATTCTTCTTTGAATATCATTAGGTTCCACTTGAGCTTCTTGGAATATTTTCATGAAAGGGACTCCTAATGATCAAGGAAAAGCAGCTTCCATGCCATATACTAACTCATAAGGACTGGTTCCAATGGATTTTTTGGTTGTATGCCTGTCTGCCCATAAAGCATTGATCAATTTTTTGTTCCAAGTTTTCTTGTTTTCCTCCAACAGTTTTTTGATGATATTAATTAGACTCTTGTTGGAAGATTCTTCCAGTCCATTCCCTTGAGGGTAGTAGGCTGTGGAATGGCGCAATGTGATTTGATAATTGTTACAGAAATTAATCATTTTCTTTGACTTGAAGGCTGCAGCATTATCAGTAATGATTTTAGTGGGACAACCAAATCTGGATAAAATATTGGTCTCTAGGAAACCTATGATCACTGTGTCATTGGCCTGTCTGGAGGGAATGGCCTCTATCCATTTAGTAAAATAGTTAGTGGGAGTGAGTATCCATTTGTGTTGGCCTAAAGAGGGTGGATGGATTTCTCCAATGAAGTCAAGACCCCATTGTTGAAAAGGTTTCTCAGTGGAAATGGGTTTTAAGGGCTAAAGGTAACAACTTTCTTTTGCCTTCAAAAATTTGACATGCAAGAAGTTACAAATTTCTTCACATCTGCAAACAAGGTTGGCCAATAGAATCTAGCCCTTAGGATTTTATCTGCACTTGACTTCCAATAGAGATGTCCACCACAATCTCTTGCATGAAATTCTTGGAGAGCCTTGTCAGCTTCATCTTTTAATAAACAATTTAATAAAATTCGTTCATGATTTTTCCAAAAAAGAGTATTATCTAAGATGAAGCTTTCATTTTTAAAAACCTATTCTTAGTTCTGGATAACCCTGGAGGAGTCTGCAGGTTTTGTAAAACATAAATTACATCAGAATACCAAGGTGAGTCTGAAAAGGCCTGGCTGATTTGTGGAGTCACCATCTCCTGTTCATTATCTAGTTCATTTATGTCTAGGGCTTGACAATTAGTTTCCGCCATAAGTTTAGCCAACCCCTGACCTTTTATTAGCTTGGTAGGTTTTATCTCTATATCATACTCTAAGATGGTAGCAATCCATTTACCTCTTTTACCCTCAATTCCATCCTGAGTTACGATGTCTTTTAGAACTGCATTAGGAACATAAGCTATCACATGAGAGTATAATATGTAGACTCTAAAGTCTTTAATAGCTTTTACCAGGGCAAAAGCTTTTTTCTCCATTATTTTGTCTTTTAATGATGCATCTTTGAGTGCTTTACGAAAAAATGTTATAGGTTTTTCACATCGTTGATCATCTTTTTGTAATAAAACTGTAGCTATGGTGTGTTTTTGATGCAAAAGAAAAAATGATGAAGTCTCTATTAAATTGTGGACTTGCGAGGACTGGTGTTCTAGTTAAGGCCATTTTGATTTCTTCGAATGATTGCTTGGCATCTACTATCCATTTTATACTTGAATCCTTTTTTAGCATATTATTTAGTAATCTAATGAGTTCAGCTAAGTTAGAAATAAATCTTCTTAAAAAAATTATCTTCCCTAGGAAAGCCTGAAGTTCTTTAACACTTCTTGGATGAGGTATTTGTAGAATAGCTTTGATCCTAGAAGGGTCAATTCGAATGTCATCTTTGGAAATGATGTGACCTAAAAGTTTACCCTCATCTAGACCGAACAAGGACTTCTTTGGATTCAAAGAAATGCCATATTTTATGCATTTTTAAAAAGACTTTCCTGAGATGGTCCAAGTGCTGTTGATCTAATTTAGAAAAAAACAGTTAGATCATCTAGATATATAACAAGAAAATCGTGAATTTCTTTCACAAAGGCAATGTCCATTGTCCTTTGGAAGGTTTCTCCCACATTTTTTAGTCCAAATTGCATTTTGATGTACATGAAAGTGCCCCATGGTGTTGTAAAAGCAGTTTTCTCTTGGTCATCAGGATGAACCAAGATTTGATTATATCCTGAAAACCCATCTAAAAGTGAAATTCTAGAAGAACCCACTACCCTTTGCAAAATATGATCCATTTTGGGTAAAGGATAGTTATCTTTAAGAGAGACCTTATTTACATTTCTCAAATCAACACAAAACCTTATTTCCCCAGTTTTATTCCTTGTAGGTAACAAGTTAGACACCCACTCTGAAAATCTAATAGGGGCATTAATCCCTACTTTATACATGCGTTTGATTTCTTTCTCAATTAATGGTAATAGCACAGGGTTAATTCTTTTGAGTTTCTGTTTAAAGGGCTTCTGATTTTCTTTTAGAGGTATAGTGTGTTGAATAATAGAGGTGTCATAGGATTTCAAATCTTCATAACTCCAGGCAAAGACATCTTGGAATTCCCTCATAAGTTCAACATACTTTAGCTTCTGATCAAGAGGTAAAGATTTTGACAATTTTATCATTTTTAGATTGTCTTGAGTTCCTAAGTTGTATTCTTCAATATATGCTTTTAATGGTTCCATTTTAGGTTTCTTCGGAATGTCATTAGAATCAAACAGATCTTCTAGAGGAGTCAATCCTTTGGGCAGATGATTGTCCTTTAGGTTGATAACCTCCGTTTCTTCTTCGATTATTTCATCTAGGTCCATTTGTTTCAGGGCTTGAATTTCTATTTGTGTGAATTTTGTGGGATGAAGCATATTTATTGAACTTTCCTCTGAAATTTCGATTTCTACCTCATCTATTTGATTAGAACTAATAACTGTATCAACATCTATGTTACTGTTAGAAAACTCTTCATCTAAAATTAAAAAGTTATTGATCTACTCATCACTATCAAAACCTGCCAGTTCTTCAGATTATCAGGGATGGCTGGTCTGTGCCTAACCTCAGTAGTATACTGATGATTAGGTTGAAAAGGTAATTTGCAGGTGCTAGAAAACATGGTCAGGCTGTGGGCTTGCATGTTGTGTTTTCTTGGGATAGTTGCAAGATGAGTTTACAAAAAAGTATTGAGAATTTCTATGACTGTTCCTCTATAATATCCTAGTCTAGGATCCCTAGTTGAGTAAGTTCCTTTAATTTGTTTGATTATTAATTCTGAATCTCCTATGACAGACACTCTGATTGCTCCTAATCTTTTGACAAGTTTAAGACCCAACAAGAGAGCCTCATATTCTACTATGTTATTGGTGCACTTCAAATTTAATCAGTAGGCATGGCCTTCAGCATGATCATTTTCTAAATTGTACACCCAAACTCTTGCTCCTGCCCCTAGTTTATTGACTGAGCCATCAAATGCTAAATGCCAAAGGATTTCATAGTCATTATTGGTGTCTGGGGTAGTAGGAGCTTGTTTAACAGTGGGATCTTGTTTTTCGTTCTCATATTATTTCTCTTTGTTATCTGATATTTCCTGAATATGAACACTTGATTTCTCTTTTTTAATTTCTTTCGGTTCTGCTTCTAAAACTTCTAAATTATTGGAAGGGATGGTTTCTACATTTTAAAGAATGAATGAATCCATATTAGAGTGTACTAAGTAGATAGGGAAATTTTGGGGTCTTTCTTGACTATTTACTACGTATTTCATCAATGTTTCTCTGTACAGTTTCTTTGATTGCCCAAAAACTGATATAGTAGCATATGACATATCCAATTGAAGAGATCCCTGAAGCTTAGCAGCCCAGGATCTAGACAATAACATGTCATATTTAGGTGGTATATTTTGCTACCACTATGCCCATTAAAATTGTTTTTGCAGGGAATTGAACCAATGAAACACACAAGTCTGTTATCAGTCCTAAACATCTCACCTGACTAGAATCAAAAGAAAACAAATCTTTGTATGGTCTAGTGATGTCTAGGTCTAGCTTTTCCATTATAGACTTGGGCATGAGATTATGAGATGCCCCAGAGTCAAGCATGGAATTGTGAAGAATCTTATCATGTATGTTTAAGCTCACACCGAAGGGAGGAATCCCTCCTTCCAATGGTTTCATTCACTTCTGGGCCAAATATTAATTCGGGCTAGTCATCAAAAAGATTAACTGAGTCTTCAATTCCAGTAATTTTCAGTGATTTATTGATTTGAATTTGGTAGGCATCATGTTTAGCTAATTTAGATAACGGGACCGCAATTTTCAGCTTGCCTACTTCTGTTTCTAGATTAAAGGGTTTTTCTATTTGGGCTTTTGGATTTTGAACAACAGTATTCTCTCTGTTTTCTATGTTTTCTATGTTTTCCTCCTTTTCAAGAGTGGAATCATTATTTGTTGATTCTCCTAGATCAACCTCTGGAGGTTCTTCCATAGTTCCCTTAGAAGGCAGGGAAGTGGAGGGCTATTTGTTGTTTGGTTGGTTGTCAGAGACATCTTGAATTATGGGGTTAGAAGGATTACTATTTCATCTAGAAAGAATATGTACTGGTGTGGTTACTGTCTTACCTTTTTGGGATGATTTGGAACCTTTTGCTTGTTTGTTTCAGGGACATCAATTAACCTATTTCTTAGATTGTATTTCTTGTGCACCTCAAAGATGGTTGTGTCATATCCTTCTCTAAAGTCAAACGATTCCCCTAATTGGGTTTGGAACTGTTTAAGTATGTAGGCCTCTTGATCCTCTTGAGTCAAGAAAACTTTTCCTTCATTACCAAGCCCCATCAGATTGATTTCAGTATCTTCTTCTGGACCTTTAGAGTTGGAAGCTTCTGCATAATTCTCCTAGAAAGGGGGTGGGACCAGTTTCCCAATCTAAGGGTGTGTGTGTGCAGAGTTGGATGATGTTGATCTAAGAGTTCTAATCTAAGCTACTTTAATCTAATTCTATGCTATTGTAATATAATGAAAACAACACATCTAATCTATGCTAACCCGGGATGTATTTCTTCTATTATGCGATCTAAAGAGATTTCAAATAATAATTGGTAATAAGGATCATTCAGCTATCATAAGAATGGAAATCGATTAAGATGAACCACTTTGCATAAAAAGTTAGGCAAAACAGTTGTGAACAACATATCACATAATAAGTTATTCATATATCAAACATAAATAAATGGCTCCACCGTACAAAAGTGCCAAATGGTAACTCAAACATTCATGCAATAACATATAAACAACTAAAAACTGTATATCACTTTAAGAATATAAGTAGAAATGGTCAAGAGATAAAAGTACCATTTATGACCGGTCCTACTCATAAGTTTCAAGCAACAATGATTTATCTCTCCTTGTTCTAATATCTACCAAGAGTACAGAAGTGCAACATCAGTAGCAGATATCAAATGCAAACATTAATAAACCTTGATCCATTCATTCATCAAAACCTCCTCTGAGGGTGGAAAAGTGCATGTTCTGAGGACAAGTTTTTGACAAATTTCTGGACCCTTCTCTAAATGCATGAGAAGGGTTTAAATACTCCTAACTAAATAACTTAATTACATAAATTTAGGATACGGTTTAAATGACCGCCCTTTATCTAAGCAAACTTATTTCTAAAAATTGAATCTAATTTCTAACTATTTCTGCATTTGCTCCTTAATGTTGCGAGCATGCAACATTTGCCTGGGAAAAGTCAGCTGGTTGTTTTTTGCTTTTGCTTGAGCTACGCAAATAGAAATGGCAAGCGCTGGCACCACTTTTTAGTAAACTAGAAGATATTTTTGGGAATCATCCTCTGGCCGGGTGAATTTACTGCGTATATATTTGGTAACAACCCAAATTTCTCTCAAATTGCTTCTGCTTTTGCTATCTCGGTTTCCGGACTCGTGGGTGACTAAGCAAGTTAGGGACTTTGCTTTTTGAACAATTTTCTTAGCGATGCGCGATTAGCACATCGCAAACTGCCTCCGTTCTTTGATCCGTGCCTTTCTGGTGCGTTTTCCGTCTTTAGCACTTTTTCCTTTACTGGGCATAAGCTTCAGAATTTTGTAAACATGCTGCTTTTGTGAGCTTTTGACCTTGAGTGTCGAATCACGTATTGATATCAGCATCTGTTCAGTAATACTCTGAAATCTACGTTTCTGTTGCATGCGGTATTCGTTTATGAGGACATCTCTTCTCTATTCTCCGAGCATTGACACTTTCCCTTTTTCCTTAGATGTTTCCCGCACATTGCTTCATGTTGTTTCTTGTTTTTTATTCCTGCAGTTCACGCAAAGGAAAAGAGTAATGATAATAAATTTTGACACGAAAGCTTTAAGCTCTACGAATTTATAAAATCATGACACCCACAGTGAACTGACTCTTCAAAAAACACAAAACTGTCCTTCATGAATACTTTGGCATACATTCATTAATTTCTTTTAAGGCGCGTGCCCAATTTTTTGGTTTAGGGACAACTTTTCTTGAATGCTGAGCCGGGAAAATTTGCGATGGGTGACTTCTGCGACTCGCATCACAGCATCGCGGATCGTATTATCAATATGTGTCATCACAGAGTTTCTTGATCAGTTTATCACAGAATCGTGTTATCGCATTATCGCAAGATCACAGCATCACGTTTATTGCAAGATCGTAGCATTGTGTTTATCGCAAGATCGCAGCATTGCGTTTATCGCAAGATTGCAGATCGCATTTATCGCAAGATCGCAGATTGCAGATCGTTATAATTTGTTAAGTTATTGTGTGATGTTTATGCGATGTTGCAATATGCGATGTTGCGATATGCGATGTCGCATATCGGCCATCGGAGATTTCTTTCATTTATGGGCGCTTATTAATGTATGCGATGCGATGAATTTCGCGTTGCTTCTTCGCAGTTTTTTTTTTTTTTTTATTGTGCTCATAAAGAAATGTTTTACTCTTGTCCATGCGATGTATTTTTAAGGAGTATAATACAAAAAAAATTTATAAATTTTTTTGAATTTTTTATTAAGGGTCCCCACTTCTTTAGTGTTATTGCTAATACTAAAGAAGGAGGGGGGTTGTTGGTGGCCACAACACAGTGATTTATTGATTTGAATTTGGTAGGCATCATGTTTAGCTAATTTAGATAATGGGACCGCAATTTTCAGCTTGCCTACTTCTGTTTCTAGATTAAAGGGTTTTTCTATTTGGGCTTTTGGATTTCGAACAACAGTATTCTCTCTGTTTTCTATGTTTTCTATGTTTTCCTCCTTTTCAAGAGTGGAATCATTATTTGTTGATTCTCCTAGATCAACCTCTGGAGGTTCTTCCATAGTTCCCTTAGAAGTCAAGGAAGTGGAGGGCTATTTGTTGTTTGGTTGGTTGTCAGAGACATCTTGAATTATGGGGTTAGAAGGATTACTATTTGATGTAGAAAGAATATGTACTGGTGTGGTTAGTGTCTTACCTTTTTGGGCTGATCTGGAACCTTTAGCTTGTTTGTTTCAGGGACATCAATTATCCTATTTCTTAGATTGTATTTCTTGTGCACCTCAAAGATGGTTGTTTCATATCCTTCTCTAAAGTCAAACGATTCCCCTAATTGGGTTTGGAACTGTTTAAGTATGTATGCCTCTTGATCCTCTTGAGTCAAGAAAACTTCTCCTTCATTACCAAGCCCCATCAGATTGATTTCTGTATCTTCTTCTGGACCTTCAGAATTGGAAGCTTCTGCATAATTCTCCTAGAAAGGGGGTCTAATGTTTTGGTCAGGACCATTCTTTCCAGTGTTCAGGTTTTGATTTTTCCTAAAATTAGGATTTCTCCCTATGTTGGTTTGCTGACCATCCCAAGGAGCTTTCCTTTCAATTGTCTCCACTCTGTCTCCTAGTCTATCCATTCCTTTAATTATGCAATCTATCTTCTGTTCAAAGGGTGAGATTTCTTCCTTTAATGATATCCTCCTTTCACTTCTAGCCTTGGCTCTTTTAGATATCAGGTTGGCTTCAACACTGACTGCTATGCTTTGCATATCTTCCAAAGTAGGGGGGTTTCATTCTCTCAGCTAGAAAGCCATATCAGAATCAAATCCATCTGGGAATTTGATTAAGGCTAAACTAGGAGGGGGTCTAAGATCTAATGGGATGGCATTATACACACTGTTGAATATAGTTTAGTAATCTTGCACAGCTTCTTGTGTTCCTCTTTTTAGTTTTTCGTATTCAGATAGAATCTAAAGGGGGTCTTTTCTTTTCTCCCACCCATTCAGGAATTTCTGATAGAGAGTTCTTAGGCTGTCTATACTATTTCCTGCTAAACCTCTGAACCAGGTTCTAACTTCCTATATAAAATCTGAATGAATATTCTCATTTGCACATCAACAGTATCTATTTCATAAATCTCAAAATAATCAGTCATCTTCTTGGCATGTTGTTGGCTTGTATAGGTACCAGTGCCATCAAAGGTAGTGATCTTACTTTGGTAGTCCTGGGGCATGGAACCTAAGTTCCCTGGTAATAGCAAGGAGGCATATCTATTTGCGATTGTTGTAGGTAATGGTGAAACAAATGCTGGGGCTGCAATAACAGTGGATGTTTGAGGTATGGATGGAGAGCTAGAGGTGATGGTGTGATGTGGAGTGGTTTGAGGTTGAGAGATATGAGGGAATGATGATGAACTTGCAGAAATGGAAGTGATTACAGAGGGATTAGGTGTCCCTTCAGTGGTAAGATCAGATTGTGTTGAGTTTTGCAAATATCTATCAATTGAAAAATTGGCTACATGGAGCTCTAGTTCTTGGATGAACATTGGGTCTTGGACTAAGTCTGCTAATTCAGAATCGGATGAAGTCCTAAACAAAGAGGTCTCAAATTATTCGTCAAAGGGTTGGTCATCGAGGTAAATCCACCTAACAGGATCGGATGAGGATCTGAAGGTGGGTCGAGGACTAAAAGAACTTTCTTGTCTCCTAAGAATTCTAGGGATTAGATTGGGGTTCTCAAACACTTGTGGTGGATTGGGATCAGGATTAGCTCTAGTGTGACGAGTCCTTTCTGAAGCCAGAATTTTAGGTTTTGTTTTTGGTTTTCTTAACTGATATCAAAACAACTTCAATGATTTCTTTCATATGCTTTTAGATTAGGGTTTAAATTTTCTTAAAGATTTGTTTTGGCTGAGGAATTGTCTTCCCCAGTGGAGTTGCCACTATGTTATCACTCAGATTTTCCTTGAAGTTGTTAGAAAAAGGAAAGGGGTCTGAGGTACCCACAAACCAACTTTTAGGTAAAAAATCTATCCAATCTGTACTCAGAGAGGGCTCTCTCTTTATGATTTAGCTTTGTTTATGGGATATTAGGCTAGTTATGAAAGCTTGGGGGGTTTTGATTTTGTTTGGTGGTGGAATTTAGGAGAAGATGGGTAAAACAAGGTATTTCAGGCCATTGGGCTATGGATTCAACTGAAGATGGCTTAACTGGATCAGGTTGATTCAACAAAGGAGGGCTTCCTAGGGCAAGATAGCTAAACAAAAGACAAATGATAGCTTGAAAGGGTGAAATGGTCTTTAAAGGGATGAAGGGAAATTAAGAATCCTTCAACAAAGTTTGAAGATGAGGGAAAGTGGGTGATAATTAACAAAAAGAAATTAAGAAGTCTTTTTGATCAATGACCGGAGAATCCACAGTTTTAACATTTTTGTACCAACGTTTCAAATCCCAAATGGGATCCATCATCAGGATATGAGAATGATGATGACAGAAGAGCAACAAAGAAGTAATAAATAGCGATGAGGATAAAACATGACAAACTGTCGGCTGAAAAGATTTTTAATTAATTTTAATTTTAATTTATTTATAAAAAATTTTAATTAATTTTAATTAATTTTAATTTTTTTTATTAATTTGTATTAAATATTTAATTAATTTTATATAATCTAAAATTAATTTGCTTTTTAAAATTTTTTAATATATTAGTTTGATTTATTAATATATTATATATATAATATAATTTTAATTTGTTTTAATATTAATTTGATTTAATATATAGAATTAATTTGTTCTAATATTATTAATTTGCTTTATTAATTTGTTATAATATAACTTTGTTTTATTAATTTTATACCTAGATCTAAATTAATGTTAACTCTAAAATGAAATTAATTAATACCTAGAACTCAATGAAACTAAAATTAACTCTAATATGAAAATAATTTATACCTAGATCTAAATGAAAATAATATTAACTCTAATATGAAATTAATTTAAACCTAGGGAAATATTGATTCTAGAATATTAACTTGATTTAATAATATTATATGAATAATATTAATTTGTATTAAAATTAAATTGATTTATTAATTTGTTTTATTAATTTGTTATAATATTATTAATTTGCTTTATTAATATTAACCTAGATCTAAATGAAATTAATAATAATTCTAAAATGAAATTAATTTTAACCTAGGGAAATAATAAATCTAATCTGAAATTGATTTTTTTTACCTAGGGAATATTAATACTAAAATGAAATTAATTTTAATTAATATTAATTCATAAATAATTTAATTAAATTATTATTATTATTAATATTAATAATATTATATTAACTATTATAAATAATTAATATTTATAATAAATTAATATAATGATTAATAAATAACTCAATAGCCATAAAGAAATTAATAAATCCTAGATTTTAATGGAAATTCTAAACCTAGACCTAAATGAAAAACAAACACTGAAGACACAAGAAAGGAGAGGGATAACTTACCTGCTGAGGCCTTAACCAGGGGATGCGCTTGCGTTTGCGTTTTTTATTTCCTTGATCAAGGGAAGCCAGCTCCCGCTAATCTCCACGCCATTATCTCTGTTCAGATTATGAGGATGTTTGATAATTTCAAGTGCTTCTCTGATCTTTCGTCTCTGATGTTGCTCTTCCTTAGCGATAATTGATGCGCTTTCCAGACAGATATGGTGTTTAGTTTTTAAGGAGTGCTTTACCAGGGCTGAAGTACGAGATCTTCCGTTCTTAATATCCGTTCTATGTTCCTTGAGTCTTGTCTGGAGGGAGCGACCTGTTTCACCAATGTAGCTTTTTCCACAGGAACACTCTATTTTATAAACTCCTTTAAGCTGATGGTTGTCGATATCATCTTTAACAGACTTCAAACTTTGTCTGATAGTACCAGGAGCCGAGAAATGAGTGATAATGTTTTTCTTTTTTAGGATTTTAGCGATTTTGTCCGTAATCCCATGGATATATGGTAGGAAAACAATACCACAATTAGGCTGGTCTTGAGCCTTAGGCTCATGAGAAAACAACTTTCTTTCAGCCTTCTCTATGGCCTTTTTGATTTCATGCTCCTTGTAGCCTATACTTTTAAAAGTTAAGTTAAGCTAAATGACCACAATGATAAGCTAAGAAGCAGGAAGCAATTAAGAATTCCCTACCTATGATAGCTTAGAAGAAAACATTAAGAATATAAACAATTTGAAAGATAGAATGCAGTAAAGCTCTTTTCTGAAATATACTTTTTCGTTTAACATTCAGATATGAAACACATGGGAAATATTTAAACCAAAAAACTGTAAAAACATAAGATATAGAATACTTATTTGTTTCTCGTTTGACACAAGTATCCTGTAAAACTCCTTTTCTTTATTACTTTGTCCAGCCAGCCATACAAAAGTTGTTCAACAGCACTTCTATTCCAAAATAAGGTGTTTACAGAAATGTATAAGAATCCACCCACAATACTTCGAATGAGGAAGTACTTATACAAAATTTACATCAAAATATCTCCTAAAAAAGAGAGATATATCCTAGGAAAACTAATACCTTTTACATGAATGCGGAGATAGATGGTCTCGAAAGTAGAAACTGATTGTGAACTACTTGGTTGTTGTCCCTGTTTTTGTTGAAGGAGCTAGAGGCAGGTCCTATGATTGTGCATCTTGCTATTTTGCTTGTAATTATGGGTTGGCTGATTGTTTTTAGCTTTTCACTGATACTCTTTACCTGCTTTACCATCATTCATCACTTTTTACCAAAATTGACTATGGTAAATACTTCAATTCACTTTTTACCACATTAAATCACAAGATGTCTTTCATGTTGGCCCACTAATCATCTCTTGGTATCCTGATCCTTGTTAGTTTTTTGAAGATTTCATCTGCTTCTATGTATTTTACAAACTTTGGTTGCACTAGAAACAAGTGCCTCACTTCATGCTCGACATAAAACAGGTTCTCCAAACTATCATAGAGAACTCTTCGTGTGGGTAATGCCTTGGGTGCAGATGAACTAGCAAAGGAAGTGGCTTGGCTATTTGCATACTGATGTAATTTGTTGACATAATCATCTTGCCTCATTAACTTATCATTGATGACTAAAGGACTTGGAAGTCCTTTACTTTGTAACATGCCAAATTTCCCCATAAATTCATCTATGTATTCCTACATATTCTGGCATTTGCGTTCCAAGTTTTGCATTAGAGTCCTTTTGGTCAATGTTTTCTTTATTTCGATGATGGTTCCAGTCCTATCCTCAATGTTTAAATATTCCAACTGATACTTGTTTATGCTATTTATAAAGTTTATTAATCTGATGGCTTCTTCACGCATCCCTCCTAGTTATTCCTTGGTTTTTTCAATCTCTTGAAGAGCAACTTTCACTAAGTCAATCTGTTCAAAAATTATTTGAATTGATGACCAAACATCATTGATTGATTGGGTGACATTGGTCCATAATATCTTTCTGATATTAGTCAAAGGCTTTTCAAATGTAAGATCTTTTTCCAATGTTTTAACCTGTTGAGTCAAGCCTTTTTTTTTCCTCACCTCTTTAGCAAAATTGAATTTTGACACATCATACTTTTGCTCTAAAGTAATGAATTTCTCCTTTACCTTTTGCAATTTAGAAACTTGGAGCTTCATTTCCTCCATGGATTTAATTAACTCTTCTATGCTCTGACTTGAGGGTCCTACCTGTGATGTACCTATACCTGTACCTGTTACTTCAATAGCTTTAGCTGTTTCCAAAGGGACATTTGTTGTTAGAGCAATTGCCAATGTAGAAGGGACTGCTATAGAAACCACTAGCACTACATTTTGAGGCTGAGAGGTCAACTCACTCTAACTTCTTTACAGTGTTTTCTCTAATTCTTGTTCTATTTCCTTCAATTGCTCATTTAGCTTTAGGACTAAGTCCATAAGCTTTTATTCATTCTTCTTCTCAATTACCTCAGCAGTCTGAGGGTGCATGAGTGGTGGAAATTTTAGTTGCTTTCTCAACGCAACTATATCTTCATTCTTTTTCTTTATTAGGCCTTCTGCAACTTTGATATCCTTGGGGTTATGGCCAGTTCAATAATCAAATCCTCCAAAGATTTGATTCTATTGCCCTTGGCCTGTGAGGAGGCCCTTTCTAGTTGCAATTGGGCAATAGTGTTACTCAGTGAATTTTCCAACCTATGTGCCATCATGGCCTTACTTGTCAGTGTAGAATAAACCATTTCCCTCGTTTGCTTATGTAGTTCTATCTAATCTATGGGGTGAATATCTTTGGCTAAGGCCTCAAAATCAGTTTTGAGGTAGTCTCCAATTGACTTGTGTTGTTGTACTGTAGGTTTTAAGAAACTCATCAGCATTTTACCTTCTTTGATGTGATAAGCTACCATCAATCTGGTTTGATTTGTGGGGGACATCTTCAAGTATTTATTATAAGTTTGGGCCTTCAAATGCTCGTTTTTGGCCTTTATTTCCTTAAATTTCCTTTTATATTTAAGGTCTTGTCAGATGAAGACCTGAAAGATGAAACTTCAACACTCTGTTTTCGTTCGAGCTCTTGTCTTTGTGAACTAGAATGTGTCCCACCTATTGCTGATGTATGTATACTGCCTCCACCTTCCTTCCTCAAACTCCCTATTGTTTCCTCAAAAAATTCTTCCTCTGAATATGGATTTAACCTGTGTCTCTTACCACCAGGCTGGTCTGAAGGACCACTGGTAGGGGTAGCTACTTCCCTATATATTTTTAAGCTCTAATCCTTGTTCAGAGGAGTCTACAAAACTAGGGGGTCTCCCATGTTAACTTGGTTTAGATGGGACTATGGTGGAGCCTATTATTCAGATATTTCCAGCTGCCCTGATATGTTGGGTTGTCCTGATGCTAGAATACTTGTTCCTTGATCTTTTTCCTGTGGTGGTTCTATAGGGGGTGCACTAGTTTCCTGTGAGTGCCTTTGAGAAGTCTCTGTTGTAGAGGCACTAGTTCCTAGTGTTGGCTTCTGAGCAGTTCCAACTGGTACCTATTCACAAGAGTCCAGGTCATGTCTCTTTTCTAAGTCTTTCATCACATTCTCTACATCGAACTGATCACTATCCATCTCAACTAGAGTTCCTTCCCTCCATTCATCCATATTTGCATATTGCTCTATTTCAGGGATTTTGCGATGAAAATATGGTGACAACTTATTTTTCATTCTCCTATCACAAATGAAACGCTGTGGATCATATCTCCAAGAAAAACTTTTATTTAATCTCATTTGTTCTAGGATTTATTCTGCTCTTTTGCATGCTTCTCTATTGTTGTAGACAAATGGGCCTAAGTGATCTTTAATTCTCAATTGTGATTTCTTCTTGGCCTTGGTGAAATGAGTCTGATTAGAGTTTAACATTTGCCTATAATATTCCAAGGCAAATAACCTCATAGGAACATACTTTGGTAGTTTAAATGGAGGGAGTTCACAGCCATAAATTCTGATCTCTGTGTGATTCTGGTACAAGTACCAGTCACCTATCTTGTACTGCTTGGATAGCTGAAGGATTATTTTGATTTCATCACTGATCCTAGGAGGAGAACATCCTATCAGCATGGTGGTCACTGGGTGGACAAATTGGTCAATGAATTCATTGTATGAATAGGGACAAGCATATGAATGATGGAAGATGGTAGTCCAAAAAATGACTAATCTGGGATTACCCTTTGTATCAAGTTTATTTACAGAGAATGGGAACTTGTCATACAGATATTAAAGGAAAAGGTGATATATGAATGTAGAATACTTGAATACCTTTTCATTTTCTAGCCTCATGAACTGGTCATGGATTTTCTCAGCAATGAAAGTAGCATAATTATAATTGACAACAAGAGGCTGACCAAGGGTAAATATGGACATTAAAACTAGGGTGAATTCATCCACATACTCACTAGTATTAAAAACTGTGACTACAGCTATCATATCGACTATATTTTGACCTATCTGTGTGAAGAAGACTGACAAATAGGGAGGAGGATCTTTGGGTTGATGGTGCTTATCCATAAAAGTATGGCAAAGGCGAATGAGTTCAGATTGGGAAAATTTAGATGATTTCTCTAGCAATTCTCCAAGGGAAATGGGGGTAAGGTCTTCACTGGGTTGAAACTGAAGCATCTTATTGATTGAATTTTCTGTAATTGTGAAAAGAACAATTTGAATGGGAGACATTATTGCTCTGAGGTTAGGATCATAATTGGCCTGAAATTAATGGATAATGTTAGGGAAATTGTGTACAGAGGGGAGCACGTACCTTGGGATATTTGATTCCCAAAGTCCTATGGTATCAGAGCCCTTCATGTAATTGTCCTAGCATTGGCAAAATACTTTCAAGTGGTTTTCATCGGTTTCAAGGTCTTTTATTTGAAAATATTTATCTACTAAGGGTAGATAATCCAAATCTCTATGGGGGGTAGTGATAGGCGCTATACTGAGGGCCACGAGGGTTTCCATTCTGGTTCTTGTGGATTCAGATAGGAAAATGGGGTTTTTAAGTGGAATTGGCAGAAACAAATGGTCCCGGGAGTCTTCAATTTTGAGTTCAACAACTAAATTATAATGAATTTTAGTTTTTTCAAAATAATTGCAGAGGAAATCAAGCATCTACCTAGTTTTTGGATGGAAACTGGTAAATACCTGCTTTTTCGTTGAAGGGCAATGAAATGAAGGTTCATTGGGTGCAAATGGTGGACCAGAGCGACGTCGGACTAGAAGTTTCAGGGTGGCGAGCAAGTCGATTTCAACATCCAGGTTGCATGCATGCTTTTCAGAATAAGGACAACAAACTATTTAACTTTGTTTTTATGCAAAGTCAAAGTTTTTTGGCAGGTTTAGGATTTTGGATAGATGGCATTAAAGGGGTGGTGATTTGATGTTGTGCTTTTTAGTGGGAGGCAGTAAGCAGATTTCATCGCACCGCTGATGGGAGGAAAGTGGTATTTGGATGAGACCACGTGATTCCATACATTGTGTGACGCGTAACACAGGTACTATTCATGAAACCGCTCTCTATCACACGGTAAAGGTCAACCGCAGAGGCCCGTGAGATATGCGCGATGACCTTCAGATCTGCGGGATCCGATCGGACGGCTGTCGGGGAGGTGAAGTGGCTGAAGGTTAATGGAGGGCGGGCCCAATATTAATTTGAAATATTAATCATATCAAGGTAAATGTGATTGCTTTGAAAAGTTATTAATTAATCATGGGGATTAATTAATCCTTGTTTTAGCATGTCGGGGGTCGGGTTCTTAATTAACCACTGGTTAGTGTTTGGTCAATTTAGTGTTGTCTAAATTGATATTATAAATTGTCAACCCGGGGCTCGTAAGCTGATGAAGTGAGGTGTACAATATATACTTAGATAACCCTTCCTTAGTTCTTTTGTCATTTTTATCTTTTTACTTTGTTTTTGATTTATCTTTCCTAATGTGATATGATGGAGATGTAATCAAGCGAGTGAATGTGTGTGTTTGTGGCGACTTCTAAATGATTTCTTGAAACTTAAAGAGTATTCTAAAGAAAGCTTGAACAATAACTGAAATGAAATCAAAGCTTTAAAGGAAAGTAAAGGCATCAAATAAAAGACCAATGGCATCGGCCCAGTACCTCTACTGCTGATGAAAATGAAAATGAAAATGACATCTACATTAACTCAATTAAAAACAAGAACAACTACTTTAACTCTTCAATTAAATCTTAAGCAATGTAAAATCTAGGTGACAAATCACACCACTTAATTTTCCCTTAACCTTTCTGCCTTCAGCTGGATTGATCATGTAAGAAAGAGTTATGAGCAAGTTAGCAATGTGAGTCTTAAAACAAAATAAACCAAGCTGCACTAAGTGATATTTTGGCTCCACTAAAGTTAGTTGATTATGACAAAAAGAGCCATCAAAAGATGAACAACTTGATAAGCTATGAGCAGAAAGTAAAGTGCAAACTAAAGCAATGATACTAATGAAAATCAAAAATAAAGATCAGCAGTCTAGATAAGACGATCACAAATGCCACTAGTTGTAAAAAGAGAAGAAAGAAAACTGTCCCGGGCTCCTAAGAAATCTGCAAAAACACACTGATCAGTCATGAACAAAAGTGCAGAAATGTAAATCAGCATAATTCAAAGTTTATGTACAATAATATACATGTTAAAAGAAAATAAAATGCAGCAATTCAAACTGTACATTAATATACATGAAAATCAGAAAAAGAAATGCAAGAAAATAAAGTAAAGACTACTGTACAGTGGCTGTAGCAGACAGGGGCCCTCCGCCTACTTCAGCCAATCCAAAAGATCAGTTACACGCTTAGAAACAGAACGGTCTTCTCATGTATTAACAGCACATATAAAAAATACAGTGGGGAGCTTACAAAATGCTTATAAAAATAGGTCTCAACAGAGTTTACAACTGATTAAAAAGACTAAAAGACTAACTATCCAGCGTTTAGAGACGCTTTATTTATAGCAGAGAAAGCAAACTAACTTAACGCAAACTAGGCTATTCTATCAGCTGTGTAAAAACACGTAATCTGGCACCGTCCTCGGATTTAGGCAACGGTCGTTATGGGCTATCAATCTGCTGTTGGATTCTTGTTTCCCACGGTCCTCGTGGCTGAGGAAGAGGCCAGCTGTTCTTTACGTGCTCCAAACCAAACACGCAGAGCCGTGCCACCGCCAATGACTTCAGTTTGACCGTATTTGCCTCCTCGTTGACCACGGGTTTTGATGACCGGTTTGGATGAGCTAGAAGGACACACACCATGTCCTTGATCCCACAAACTTACCCATGTGGCTCTTCTACCTGGAGGACACCTGGAACATAGCATTTAAGAAAACAGCTGCGGAATCCGGGGTTGGCTGCGGAAACCGGGATCAGCTGCGGAAACCCTGTGTGAGCTGCGGAAACGCAGCACTTTGTACCAAAATTCTAAACCAACAACAGTCATTAGCATAATTAGCAAATCATGTAAAAAGTCCTATAATACAATGATTTGAGCAATTTGATGAAGGAAATGAGTGGCAAAAGAAGGAAATGAGTAGGAAAAGGAGGCTGAGAGGATGTGTAAAGAAGTGCAGGTTTGAGGCTCAACAGTTAGCAAATTAATTCTATTTTATTGCTTGATTTATGGTTATATTTAACCGAGGGTCATTATATGTAATATTTGGGGTTTTTGTGTATTTATAATAATACGGGAATGGGTAATTTTTATATAGGGAAATTATATAGTAATATGAATTAGTGGTTAATATGAATTTATGAAATGTGAAATGCGCGCTAAGTTTAAAACATTTTCATATGTATATTTAAAACTTAGGCTAAGTGAACATGAGGGTTTATTATGGAGAGTGTTTTATTTTTCCTAAGTAAAATAGGATTTTACTTAGGAAAAGATTCATTAGGGAAATGAATAACTTATGAAGGGTGGTAAATATTGATGAAGGGGCTTAAGCACTAAGGCATTATAAATTATTGGGCCAAGGGTTCGATCCCTCCAAAAGTCAGAGAAATGCTCTGAGCCCCTCTAATTTTGGTAATTACCTTTAGTAATTTACGGAATTAGTGAAGATTTAGGGGAAATGTGTAGTGAATTTAGTTATTTCTAACTTTGCTTGCTTAATGTGCCTTCCATGTGATACATTCTTCTTTCTAGTGATGAAAGTAAAAGATTTACACAGTTAAACTTTGTCATTCACCACATATTTATTCTGCAACCATCATCCACTTATCCTACCTATTTTAACCTAGCATTTTCACTTGTTTATTAGGGTGCACTTAGACTAGAAAACCCTTTTCAAACTTCCTTTTCTTTTACATCATGATACCTATCTCAATCTGCACTTATTACATCCAAGGGCTCAGATTAAACTGTTGAGCTCCTTTTTTCACTCTACCTATCTACTTATCTGCCAAGATTAAACTGTTTGGTCAGATCTTTATTCTCTATTTCTACAACATGAAATTGAAAATATGAACTAGCCAAGCTTAAACTGTTTGATTATTCATGCATTGTGGCATAGGTGACAAGCTGCACACAATTTTTTATTATACAAAGGTAAAAAAGTAGTGGCATTTAGACTTGCACACTTTCCTGGTCTTTTCTTTTTGTTGGGGTTCATTTTCTTTCATTTTTTGACCTCTTTTTATTCTTCCACCATTTTATTTTTCTTTTAGGGCATACCCTCTTTACATTTTTTAAATTTTTTGACTTTTTTTACTAATATGGAAAAACTTTGCAGCAAGTAAATGTATGAACATATTTCAAAGCTAAACCAAGTCAATCATGATATATGACACCTATTGGTATAGGGGCATAACAGTTCCCATACCACATTTCATAAGGAGTCTTGTTTCTAATAGCTTTAGATGGACATCTATTCTTTACATATACAGTGCATAGAATTGCATCAGCCTAAAGCATCAATTTTACATTCTTAAAAAATATCATGGAGCACACCATATTTAAGATTTTCCTATTCATTCGTTTAGCTACTCCATTCTGTTGGGGATTATAAGGCACAATTGTTTGATGTTTGATCCTGTGCTGTGAAGATAGTTTTCAAATTCATTTGAAGTGTGTTATTTTCCATTATCAGTGTGAATAGAGCCAACATGAGATTGTGAATCATTTTCAATCCATGTGTGAATGTTCCTGAATGTTTGAAAAGCATTAGATTTGTTCTTCAATAAATAAACCCAACACATTCTGGTGTAGTCATGAATAAATGTCATTATATATTTATTCCATTTGCAGAAGGAAGAGGCATTGGACCACATAAATATGAATGAACGAGTTCAAGTTTTCTATGTGTTCTCCAATGTGAATCATGAAAAGATTGTTTGCTCTTCTTTCTTAGAATGCAAGCGTCACATTGCTTAAGTTTCCTAAGAATTGTAGGCAAACTAGTAACATCATTTTCTTCAACAAGTGGAGGCTATCATAGTTCAAGTGTCCAAATCTAGCATGCCATAATAAACTGGATGGAAATGTACCTTCATCATAATGAGAATTTTTTGAGAAATTTTGTGCATGAGTAGAGGTACCCTATAGCTTGAGATGCCTTTCTTCCTCTATACCCGTCATGACAAGTGAGTGGTCTGATTCTTTTCTCACCTCAACCTTTCCATCAAACATGTGAATGGAGTGTCCTTGCTAGAGGATGTGGACCAAGGAGAACAAGTTTCTCCTCAATTGTGGGAGATATAAAACATGGTGCAAAATAAAGTCTGCAACAACAGGAAATTTAATCCTGATTGTGCCAAGCCCTGATGGCTTGAGTTATGATTTGTTTGTAGTGTATACTATTCCATCTACATTGTTAGTAAATTCTTCGAAAAAATCTCTTCTAAAGGTCATGTGGCAAGTTGTTGCTGAATCAAGCAACAAGTCATTTTTCAAAGAAGCAAGTGAAGCATTAAATAAGTCTTCATTTACTCCAATATTATAATGTGCCACAACATAGTTTGTGGACTCAAGTGCTTTTCCTTTCTATTTTTCATTATTTTCACCTTTGGGTCAGTTTCTTTCTTGCTCAGTTCTGTCCCAAGGCAACTTGCATGTGGTTGCATCATGTGATCCATCTCTTTTGCAACGTATGCAATGCAAATCTCACTTTTCTCCTTAAGAATGTCTACCCCCCTGCTTCTGAAATTTCTTCTTCCTCTTCTTGTTCCTCTTTGACCACCTCTTCGTCTGGAAGAATATTGAGAAAGATTATTCTCTCTATGTGCAAGACACACAGTCTCTTCAGAAGACTGAGGAGTTGTCTTCTTCCCAAAATATTTCTCTCTTTCAGCAAATTTTTTCACAACGGAGTCAAAGGTAATTTCTTTGAGATTTCCATTTTCTTGCAATGACTCAAGATAATTTGAGTAATTGGGATAAAGTGCCTTGAAAAAAGTTGTCGGAGGAATGCCCAGTTCAACATTAGTGACATTGATATCATGCATAATAGATTTTACTTTTGAAGCATGAGCAAGAGGATCATCATTTTGTAATTCAAGGCTTATCAATTTAATCATGAGTTGAACAAATTCAAGTGCAGTGTGTGAGTCATAGAGTTCCTTCAGGTTTTGTAGGGCTTCGAAAGCATTTGAAAATGGTGAAATGTGGCAACTGACCTCTTCATTTACTGATGTTGCAACCAGGGAATAAGCCTTTTCTTTCTTATTTTCCCAAATGGCAGACTCCTTTTTTGAGGTAGGATGTTTTGGTTCTTTGTCTCCTTCTGCAACACACACTCCTTTCCACAAATCATTAAAAATGAGAGTGTGTTTGATTTTTAGTGACCATTCTAGATAGTTCTTCTTGCCAGTGAGAACCACTCCCACAATAGATATCAATGAATGCATTTTAAAAATTTGTGTACTCTACAAAAAAATATACTTCTGCTGCTAATGTAGAAAAAAAATCACCTCTAGTGTTAAAAAATGCAATTCTGGTGTGAAACTGGAAAAGAAAGATCACTTTAACATATGGATAGAGGTATTTTGTGTAGGAGGGGATATATGGCAGAGGGTGTATCTGGAGGAGGGTCAACACATTTGTATGGAGCAGCAAGTGGTGGGAACAGCAAGGGGAGTAGAATATGGCAACGTAACTTCTACAGGTAATGCAGTGTTTTGGAGCAACCTACGTATGTGTATGGGAGGGAGCAGCGTACTGATACCATGTACTCGAGTAACATATTTTAAAATTGGATGGTATTGGTTTGTTATTGTTTATTGAAAGAAATAATAACAAATGGATCTAATACAAAAAAAGTTTTGATGTGGGATCTGGGCATTATTAGTTTGAAAACAGGGATAACCACCACAAGCATGGATAATATACAGTGAGAAATGTAATCAGAGTGGTATGAGCAACCTGAACACCGGCAGCACTTAAAAATACATATCAGCTGAATACATAATGAAACCGTTGTAAGCAATTACTCGGATCATTTAATTCATATAGGATCAATGGTTATACACCTTTGAATACCAAACTAAACCCGTTGAACTGCCAAAAGAAAAAAAATACATCCATGGATGCAAGAATTTTACTCATTTAAAGCATTCAATGGAACGATGGGTTCTGAGGTGCAGTACAATGAAGAGAGGAAACAGATATTGTGTTTTGGTATGGGGCTGCAAGGGGAGGTATGGAGCTGCAAGAGGCCCTACAAACAATGAGAGCACCCATTTGGTAAGAAAGAGACACTCGTTGGTATTGTTACACTAGATTATACTAAAGAATATGGCAGACTGTAGGAAATGCATGACAAATTTCTGAAAAGTGGCAGAAGGGAGTTACAATGGCAGACTGCAATACCAAAAATGGAGCTGGATTTGATACCATGTCAGGCCAAGAGGTAACTCCTAAAATGATATTGTGTTTATTCATTGTGGTCGTTCATAGTTATATACATGAGGGAGTGACTATTGTGTTTCATCTCCCGATGACTCTTCATTTTCTCTTATTAATTATTTTTATTTACAATTGTTCACCCAATCCCTATAATTAAGTATCAATAGTTGGCACCACGGTTTTGTGGACCCTTCAGTATCATTGAGAGTATTGGTCCAGCAGCCTATCAACTTGCACTACCTCCAATAGTGAAAGTCCATGATGTTTTCCATGCATCTTTGCTTAAGAATTATGTTAAGGATGTTGATCATGTGGTTGACTATTCTATATTGCAGGTGGAACTAGATGGAGAATTCTAGCTAGAGCTTCTGTGTATATTGCAAAAAAAGGTGTTCATGCTCTAGAACCAAGCAATCGAGAAAATTAAAGTGAAATGGAAGCAATTTGGGCCCGATGAAGTTACATGGGATATGGCAGATCAGATTCGGGCTATGTATCATTCCTTGTTTTCTGGTTGAGGCAAAGCAACTTTGATATGGTGTTTTGGTATATGCTTCTATATATTGTTTTTGTAATGTTTTGATATGTTGTTCTGCTATATGCTTTGGTAAATTTTTTTGGTAATATACTTTGGTGATATTGTTATATGTACATATACATGTGGATGTAAATGTCGCCATGAGCTATGTTATGAAGGTCCACTAGGCAGTATGGGTGTCATGTCATGATGATTATTTTGTCATGTTACTATGTTATCATGTGGTTATGTTATCATGATGTTATGATATCATGTGGGCTGGCACTCAGTAGGATGACCATTGTAAATATCATAATGAGCTATGTTATAAAGCTCCAATATGTAGTATGTTGTCATGACATTTTGCTTTTGAGCAGGTCCTTCATTGTAAATACTACATTGATCTATGTTATAAAGTTCCATGAGTAGTATGTCTTCTTTCAATGCGTTGCTGAAGTATATGTGTGATTGAACACCGAAAATGGTGTCCCCCTAGGGGGAGGGTTCTGTAACAGCCTTCGCAAAAATTCTTTGTAATAAAATTTAAAACCAATAACCATGATCAATGGGACACGTATTCCAATCTGAACCCTGGGCAAGACATCCTAGGGAGTTTTCATTTGGTTGTTTATCACTAGGAAATTGATAGAGGAAATGGCTAAGGCTTTGGAAAGGAAAATTGGCATTTTTGGCACATTTATTTATGAAAAAAATGGAAATTAGGTGAAAAGGAAGGTGAAAGGTCACAGGTTGCATGTGAGGAGGAAAATGAAGGAAAATAATAGAAAATGAAGAAAATAGAGGCCTCATTCACAAAAAATATTTTGAGGATTAGTTAGTAACCTTTTGTCAGTTTGGCTTTGGAGCTCTCTCATTATTCTCTCTCTCTCTCTCTCTCACTCTTTGGAACTTAGAGTTTCTTGGAGAAATTTTGGCATTGGAGTAAGAAAGGAAAATAAGGCAAGAGAAAGCAAAGATCAAGCAGGGAAAGGTAGGACCAACCAACTACAATAGGCTTCATTGCAGGTATCAACTTGCATGTGTATTTTCATTACTAGATTTTCCATGCATGGAATTGCATGTGGTCCTTTTCTATCATGGCATGGGTTTTTCCAACTGTAACAATGTTCTCATCCTAGCCTCGGCATTTCTAGATAGGCATGGTGTGATGTCGTTCTCATGTTCTGGTTGACCTGGATTGTCAGATGGATTTGAAGTTGAGTGGGGTGCATCTCCGAATGATAGAGCACATGGTCTATTAGTCTATGAACCACACTATGGATCATGGTAAAACCACTGACCTCCTGACCCTTGAGCCAGACTATGGGTGGCGATAAAGCTAAGATTTCGTTACCTTGTTAGGCCTAGGAATCCTCATTGACAAACGACAAGATATACAGTAAAGCCAAGAGGTGGATTTCTCTTCATTGAGCCTAGTAATCTCAGTTTTAGGATATGCGGTAAAGCCTGGAGAGTGGGTCTCGCTTTAGTGCCTAGTGATGCAAGTTTGGATTCTGGTAAAGCCTGAGAGACAAGGAGACAGGAAAATTCCTCACAGTCTAGGGGGATAAATCTGATGGCATCCATGCTTTTTTGGCCTATCGATTAGGTGGAGATCAGGGTAAAGCCTGTTATGACGTGTTCATTGTGTTGACCTAGTGATCCATGATGGATTATGGTAAAACCTAGTTTATATTGATGAGGGTGAGGTGGTTTAGCCTCAGTATGCCCTGGTTGGTTCTTTGCGTTTCAGTCCCACATTCATGCTATGAATATGGAACTAGGGTGAATGGCTAAAGAGATATTTGGCTCAACCATTATATGGTTGGGTGGAACATGGTAGTCCCATCTCCAGTTGGTTTATTGCATTCATTAATGAGAAATTCATTCCCTTTATTTTCATGTGTAAGTGTATTGATGCATATGTGGATTTTTATGGTTTATATGCTTATGATATTTTTGTCGCTATTATGCTGGTTATAAGTATATTTTATGACCACAACTATGTATGGATCTTAACATGTTTTTACTTGTGAATGACCGAATGATGTGTCTATGACCTAATATATTATAATGCATTAAATGACATGAGCAAACAATGGTTCATAGTGATTCTTGGATAAGTATGAGATCCCTACACTAAATTTTGTTGTTTACACAAGTAGGTTACATGTTGATGATATGTTTCAAGAAATTCTAGGCATGGCTGGTAGGGGTACGGATAAGGTCTTGTTCAACTATTGCCTATAAATCATTGTTTCCTTATACATTTACTGATTTTGATCTATCACTCAGTTTTGGGCAGTGACCTAGTTTCTGGTCCTAAAAACATGGCTTAAATCTTGGGGTCTCTATCATAGAACTGGAAACTTTGGTCTCAGGTCACTGGCAAGCAAGCTTGTGAGAGCGACTTTTGGTCTCTAGTCGCTTCCTTTCCAATAGCATTAGAGGGACTGTGGCTTAAGAGATCCAGAACAGCAGTGGGACCTAGGAGTAGGTTGTTTGAGTGGGTGACATGTCTCCTTAGGATCTTTAAGCTAAATTTGGATGACTGTATGTGATATTTCCTTCGATTCCACTTCCTTAAGGTCACATAGGAGGTCAAATCTTATCATAGTAACCTCTCATCTCATGTTTAACTTGATTGGCATGGTTGCTTGGGTGGATGTGGGAGGACAGTTTTAAAATATGAATATATTTTTGGTCTGCCTTGATATGCCTTTAGGTTCTTTCTTACGCTTTTGACTAACTGCTCCATCTCCTACAAGAGATTAGGTCCTAAAACCAAACATTTTTTTCGTTGAATACAACTCAATTGAGTATAACATTTTCATCCACAAACAACCTCAAAGCATCTCATTTTAAGATATATTTCTTGATAACTATTATTGTAGGTAAACTCAACTAAATATCTATAATCTTCCCACTTAATGGGTTGATCCACTACGTACATGTGAAACATGTCATCAAGATTTTGGTTGGTTATTTCAATCTGTCTATCTATTTGAGTATGGTTTGTAGTGTTGAAACTAAATTGTGTACCCATTCCTGCAAAAAGTGCTTTCCAAAAATTAGAGTTAAATATTGCAACTCTATCAGATATAATAACCTCTGGTATTCCATGAAATCCAAAGATTTCTTTCATGAAAATATCAACTACTTCAACAACTTCGTATGTTGACTAAACTAGTATAAAGTAAACAACTTTAGTTAATTTATCCACTACAAACATAATTGAATCATTGTATCCTCTAGTTCTAGACAACTCAGTAATGAAATCTAAAAAGGTAATTTCCATTTCCATTCTCGAGTGAAAATAGGGTTTAGCAATCGTAGAGGATGTTGATGTTCAACTTTTATCTTTTTTTTCAGTCATAACTTTGCTAAATATTTACATACACCTCCCTTAACTCTAGGCCAACATAATTCCTTAATGTGTGTTGTAATAGTTTTCTAGTACTCGAGGTGAGCTGAAAAAGGATTTTCTTTTATGCTCATCTAGAATTAATTTTTTCACTCTACGCACATTAGGGATGTAAATTATGTTTCTAATGGTTATCATGTCACTTCTTGTTAATGAATATTCTTATTGGATTTGAGTATAAATTGGATCCCCTAAGGATACTATTTTAATTTGTTCAACAAAGTCTATTTTAACATTACTTACAAAAATCTTGCAAACATGTTTTACACTTCTGTTCAATGCATCTCACACGTTATTTTATTTTCCTTAATATGTTCAATAACAAAATCAAACTCACTTATGAAAGTCGTCCATCTAGTTTGTCTAACATTTAATCCAAACTTATTGAAAAGGTACTTTATGCTGATATGGTCAATAACCAAAGTAAATTTTCTACCTATTAGTTAATGGCACCACATCTTTAATGCATGTGCTACTGTAGCTAGCTCCAAAACACACACAACATAGTTCATTTCATGATCTTTCAATTTGCTATAATAATAGTCTACTATATGATCATCCTCAATTAATCTCTTTCTTAGTCCTTCAAGGTTAGTGTTTTCACATATTTTATTGTCCTCATTAGAATCAATAATTTAAATTATTGGTGTTATAGTTAATAAATGTTTGAGTAGGTCAAAATTTTCTTTACATTTTTTAGTCCCCATAAACTTGACCCGTTTTTTCTCTAAAGAAGTTATGGGATAGGCTAACTTAGAAAATCCTTCAATAAATTTGCGATAATATCCTGTAATACCCATAAAATATTTGATGTCTACTACATCTTTAGAGACAAACAACTTAAATATCTCTTTAACCTTTTTAGGATTTACTACAATTTCTTATTTGGAAATTACATGCCCAAAGTATTGTATATGGTTTTGGTAGAACTCACATTTACTAAACTAAGCATAAAGTTGATGTTTTTAAAGTTTTTCAATACTATTTTTATGTGTTGCTCATTTTCTTCTATCGTATTAGAATAAATCAAGATATTATCAATAGCAGTTAGCACAAATTTATGCAGATATTGGCTAAAAATATGATCCTTTAGACACATGAATGTAGATATAGCATCTTTGAGACCAAATAGAAGCACAACAAACTCATAATGCACATATCTTGTTCTAAAGGTAATTTTATATATGTCCTCAACCTTAATTCTCAAATGGTGATAAGTAAACCTTAAATCTATTTTGGAAAATACAATGGTTCCTCTCACATGATCAAACAGGTCATCAATTATAGCAAGTTGGCATTTATTTTTTATTGTTAGCTTATTTGACCAGCTATAATTAATAAACAATCTGAATATGCAATATTTCTTCTTTACAAATAATACTAGTACTCCCCATGGTGAAACACTTGCTTTAATTTATACCTTATCCAATAGTTCTTGAAGTTGCATTTTCAATTCCACTAATTTTGGTACATTATTTTTATACGATGCCTTAGATACGATGCATCCCTATGTATCAAATGAACAGTAAAATAAATATCCCTTTTAAGTGATAACCGAAGAATTTCATCTAGAAACACATCTTTAAACTCTCATACTTCCTTTAGATCATCTAGAGTTCTTGATTTAGTTTTTTATGAAAATTCCTCAATCTAGAAATAATTGACATCCTTTTCTGGCACATCTCTTCAATTGTAAGGCTAATATTTTCCAAGTAGAAATTAGCTTGTGTATTCCCATAATAATCTATACCTTCCCCTCATCTATCATACAAGTGATAGTCTTATATAAACAATTAATAATTGTTCAAATATTTTCTAACAAGTCCATTCATACCAACACATCATAAGATCCTAGGGGTAAAATATTCAGGTTAATTTTTGTATTATATCCATTGAAATAAATAAAATATTCCTTAATCCAGCTCATAACATTCCTTTTGGTAACAATGGGTAGTTGGAATAGAAATGAATTTTTATATCTTCCTACATTTTTAATTTATAATTGTCCACTATTTATGGACTACTATAACCTAAATTAGCCCCTTGATCTATTAAAATTGAGAGAGGTTAGTTTAGGAGATTACATTTTATTTTAATGGTATATTCATGCTCATCTTGATGTTCTTGGAAGGTTGCATTAATTTTAGGAATGCTTCTAGCCATGTCATTCACTATAGAGGCTTCTTGAATATTGTACAGGGCCTGGATTGATTTTACATTGTATGGATAATTCCAAAGAAAATGAGGCTTTCAAGATCCCCAACATTTTAGTGGCTCCCTTTCTTTTCCATTAACTCCCTTATTGTTAACATCTATTTGTCTTGAACGATTCTGAGATTGAATTCTCTGCTACTTATTATTTGCATTAATAAAATTTCAATTCTCATCACTTTTCCCAAAAATTTTAGAGGAGAGACATTTATAGCCTTTACCTCCTTTCATAAATCTATCTCTCTTCTTGGATTTATGATAGCATATTCTAGCTTTTCGAATTGCTTCATCCATTGTTTTAAGGTTATCATATTCATTTTTTTTTTTTAAATATGGTGGAAAACAATTGATAAATCATTGTACTTTTGCTCTTGCTTCATGAATGTAAGGTGCATATGGAAGAAGCTTAGTAGATTTTGTAAGTAGATCATTCATAGTCATATGACTAAGCTTTAACTCATGGAATTCCTTTTCTTTATCATCATAGTATCTTTTTGTCAAGTACTTATCTTCAAAAAAAAAAATGAAACTCTTCCCAAATCAAAATCTTTTCTTCTATATTATGCACAATTTTGATTTCCTCCCACCATAAGGATGACTTTCCTTAGAGAGGATAGGTGGCTAGTCTAGCTTTTAAATTTCTAGGATACTGATACACTTGGAAATATATGTTCATGTTGACTAGCCATGTCTCTACTTCTTCGTGTGACTCACCATCAAATTTTAGGGTTCTAATATTTCTAAACTCTCCTTTCAATTCTAGTTTTAGTTTCTTCCCTTGACTAGGTACTTGTAGTAGTAGTTTAACTAACATCCTTAGTTTTTTCCACATTGTCTGGATATTTTTTCTTACAAGATTCCTCTCTATCTCCTTCCTCTGCAATTGGTTCTACTATCTTCGGATTAGAGTTATGAGTTAAATTCATGATGACCATTTTTTTCTTAGCACTAGCTTTCAATAGATTTTCATTATCTACTTTAATATTCGCTAATTCCATTTTCAACCCTTTAACAATGTCTAATAGTTCCAATGACTTGCATTGTATGAGGTGACATTTTTCTTCCTAAATGTACCCAGATTTGTTCTTCTCCAACTAGAGATCTTGTAGAGGGTTCTTTCATTGTTGTTCTTACCTCCACACCTTACTATGTAACAAAAGCATTTATTTTGTTAAATGGAAGTTATGATTTGGTTCATAGGCCATAGTGTTGTAATATATGACTCTGATACCACTTCTAATATAAATCAAATTTACACCATAATTAGTTAAAAAATAAAAATAAACAAATTTGTATGTTATTCTCATTTTTACTCATTCCATTATGGTATTGCAGTGCAATCGCATTATATATATATATAAATTCACCCCATGTTGTAATATTTTGACCTCAATGTTTTCTTTTAACTTTGGCTCATTGTATTTTGTTATAATAAAGCCACCCTAAGTAATTATTTGATCCATGAATTGGGTTGTTGGGGATTCTTTGGCCATTGGTGTTGACATTGATGTTGAAATGTCTTAATGGAGTAACAGTTCAAACCAAACCTTAGATTAGGACTATGTTCCTATTTTCTAGGGTATTGTTGTAACTTCCCTAAATGTGTGTTTCATGTATATATTCCTCATGTAAGGAATTGTAACGCAGAGCATGTTCTGCAGAGGCAGTCTTAGAGGTGGTGTTCCACACCTGTGAGTTGCTCAGGCTGATTTAATAAAGTTGATTCTTATTTTTCACATGGAGCTATAGGGCTAAGGACGACCTGTATCCCTAAGTGGAGAGATTGACACAATTTGAAGGGAGATCAACACTGAATTTAGTGTGATAGTCGTACCGATTCAGTTCTGCCCTTAGGCAATTTTTTGTTTCAAGAATGGAACAAGTGAGCCATTCTTGAAGCACGTCGATCGTCTGCAGTGGAAACACTATAGGACTGTCGAGGAGGTTGCTCCGTGTGTTTTCGCCGATGATTTGGGTTTAGTCTATTAATTTGTCTTATCCAATCCGAGAGGTATCTCCAAAATGGCGGATAACTCCATGGTTGAGGACGATGGTATCTACTGCTTAGCGTGGTGGCTGAGGCCAATGCAGTGGGTTCAGGGAAATTTATCAATTTTCTTTTGAATCGCTACTCTAGGAGACCACGGATTGTGTGGTGGAGGATCTAAATCTGCGTGGAGGAAAAAAATTCCACTAGACTGTCGTGGAGGCTACAGGTGGTGTGAGGAGATCGGTGGTCATGGAGGAGGCCACAGGTGGTCAAAGGAGGCAAAGATCACTTGCCTGGAGGCCGAGGAAGAGGCGTGGTAAGTTGTTGCTTCTGATAAAATAGAGGATATTCGAATTCACTACAGACAACCCTCAGAGGAGTGTCCTTTGAGGGGGTCATGATCCAACACGGGGGACGATCCAAAACGCAGGGGCGGATTGGCATTGTCGGACTGCGTGGTTTAGGAGGCCAAGATCGCTTTCTTGGAGGTTGAGGAAGAGGTGTGGTAAGTTGTTGCCTTTGATAAAATAGTTGCTACCATCATCATAATAAAATTTTTTGTTGCTTCTGCATAAAAATAGTTGTCGTTGTCTATTGCTGGCTTAATAATGACAATAGAGGTAACTAAAGAAGGTCCTCTTAATTTTCAGTTGCCACCTGTGACGTAACCAAAGCGCATAGAGGCGTTGGAGATGGTGGTCATCTTGAGGTAATCAAGGATTGTTGTTCATGTGGTTGAAGGTGTGGGCGCTGCTGCAGGTTGTTATTTTGGGAATGAATTGGATGGTCTCTTCCACCTTAGTTTGATCAATCAGGGTCATATTTTTGATGTTTAATAAGTCACGGTGAAAGGAGATTGAATTTTTTTTTGAGTTTTTTAATTAAAGTTTTTTTTCTTAATTTAAAAACATTAATTGAAATAAAAGGGGTTATTATTTGATAAAGGAGGCATATTTTCATTTTTTTAAGGAATTGAAGTGATTTCTTAAAAAAAGGGGGGATCTGGGCTCAGTTTTCATTGGATCTGGCATTCGTAGTAGTGTTGAAGATCTGGGGTTTATTTTTTAAATTGTTGTGGTTGAAGTTTTTTTTATTCATTCAAGATGAATAACAAGTTAGTAGAAGCATATCTCAATGAAAATAACAAGCTGGATGGAACCAATTACTTTGGTTGGAAATTCAAGCTGCAAACCCTGCTTGAGGGACACAATGCATGGACAATTGTGAATAATGATGAGGTGAAGCCAAACCTGGTTGCAAGAGGAACAAAAACAATAATCCAATACTTGGACAAGCGGGAGACTAAGGTGAGAATTCTCCTAAAATTGTCGGTCAAATATTGTGTGATTCCCCATATCCGTGATTGCAAGATTGCACCAGAATTCTAGAAGATGCTCAAGGATCTCTATGAGGTGAAGAACACCAATCAATTCTTGTTCTTGAATTTCAAGATTCTCTCCATCAATATGGAGGAGAATGAGACAATTATAGCATTTATTTCATGGATGAAGGAGCTCAAGAACAAGCTAGGTGACATCGGTGAAGCTGTGTCAGATATAAATTTGGTCATGATTACCATGAATGGTATGACTGAGGAGTATCAGATGTTCATCACTAGCTTGAATGCAAGAGAAAAAGTCCCTGTGTTTGAAGAATTGACAGGGATCCTCATGCAAGAGGAGGAAAGAAGGCTGACTCAAAAACCTCATAGTTTAGATCTGGCCTTAATGGAAAATAAGAATACATTCAGGGGGAAGCCAAATGCAACACAGAAGAGCAATGCAACCCCACAAAGAAATATGCCCCCACCTCAAGGTACATATTTCCATAGAAATGACTTTGCGACCAAATGTTTTTATTGTGGTAGAATTGGCCATATAGCCAAATATTACATGAAGAAGAACTTTGATGAAGGCCAAAAGAGACATAAACAACATGTAAATAATTTTTCTAATGAGGAACATAGTTAGAACCTCAGATTGTTCATATCTGACTCTACACTTTCGACTAAGGATGATGAAGCATATACCTAGTTTTTGGACTCAGGTGCATCCATCAACATGACAGGGAACAGACAGTGGTTTGAGGACTTCAAAGAGACCATCAGTGGAGCAAACATCTATCCTGTTGAAGATAGTGTTTCTGGGAAAACTAGTATTCCTATAGAATGCTAGCCCTCTAGGTTTGGTAGCTACCCTAGAAACAACAGTTTAAAGAAATCCAATGATTTCCTCTATGTGTAACAGATAAGAGAAAGATAATGGAACCAACCTAGAACTTCCGCTTAATCCCTTGCTTGATCTCTCTCCCCTTTGAAAGAAGCCGCAACTCCTCCCTATACTTAACACGCTTGGAGAGTACCTCCACAAGTACAACAAAAAAGAACCATCAAAGCATCATGATCTATTACAACATAAACATTACAGAATCAGATATATAATGAACAAATGATAGCATTCACAAATGATAACATTCACAATTGCACAATCATATGGAAGAAAACTTGAAGAACTTTATTAATAGAAGGGAGAATTACAACCCATTTGTCTGATCTAGCATCATCCTCCCAGCTTCAATCCTTCTTCACCTCATGAAATAGAAATATCACACCAACAATACAATGCTCTTTCCTCAATTACAAACTATCAGCACTTCCTTGCAATTCAAAACATTCCAGCCTCTAGATCTATTAGATGAGGGATCCATTTATAGATGTGTGCAAGGGTGTGAGTCACCCATGGGGTTTGATTAGTGTCATTCCATTTGTTACAGTTGATCCGTAAGAGAACGGATTGGAGATTTCTTAGATCTCTTACTCATCCTTGGGTGAATTTAGAGAGGAAAGTGGTAGAGAATAAGTTTCTAGAATATTCCATGAGCAACCACCTAGAAAACTGTCTCGAACATTTGTCCATCCTCGCCCATCACACCCTATAGAAGGCCTAATTAGTATGCGTTGCACCCTGGCAATGTAACACTCAGTATGCATGACACTTTGCCAGTGGAGCAGTCAGTATGGTTCAATTTAGGCAATTTCTAGATGGTTTCTCAAATGGAACTTTTGGGGAATGATGAATTCCGATGACTATGTTCTTTTAGGGTATGAAACAACTCTTTTAGGGGTTGATGAGACCTATTTTATCGACATATAAGTTTGGGGTTGATGTGCCCAAATATGTCTATAACAGTTGCCCCCTAAAGCATGAAGTCATAAATATTGATGTCGGGTGAAATGCTTTATCATGAGGATCTGAAGTTTCGAACTGGAAGGTGACCTGCATAAGTTACAATACAATACATCATCATAATATAATTTTCATGATCTAGCTGAGGGAGGCATTCCCATGCTCAACTTTATAAATTCATTTCATGTACATAGATCAGATAGTCGTCTGCAGATACAGACTGGTGAATCTTCAGATATAGAGTCATCATCCATGGTTAGGATGACCATCTGTGTAGAGCCTTTGTACATTTGATGTTTTTATGTCCCTGAATATATTTCAGCCCAGATGGATGAAACTAGATATGGGGTCTTCGAACTCATTCAATCTTCACTCGATGTACAAGTCAATTCATGTGAGGAGATGTTCTGAAGTTGAACACGGAAAGACATCGCCTGATCACCAGGCAATGATGTGAGTTGTTAAGAGACACGAGAGGAATCACCAATAATGATAATGACCCTCAAGGTACTACAATACAATTCACGTGGTGTAAATATATGATCTGATGTCGAACACCACACAAAATATTTCAGTCAAAGGCCATTGATGTCAACCTGTCGCCGGAAGTGAGAAACTTTCCATTGATGTATGCAAGCTTCAAAGCACTGAAACGGTTGTTTGTCAGTCAACTTCTTGGATAATGAGCTGATGTTGACAAGAGGAAACTCATCGTAGCAGGGCCTTAATTTATCCCACATTTACGACACGAAATGAAGCAAATGATTTTCTGGAGGTGAAAATGGACTGACAACACAAGGTTCGGGGATGGTGGTCATGAAAAAATGAAGGTTGGAGGTATTGCAGTGGATGAGACATTAACTAGATGGTGTTTTCTCAACTGAATGACTTCTCTTGAACATGTCGGGGACACTGATATGAATTGGTAGCATTAACCCCAAAAGATGGATGGTATGAAAGACCAATGGTGAGATAACGGTGAATAGAATAACCCAACCCAACTCAATAATGGTGATGAAGTGAAAGTGTCATGTTCAAGAGTGACCTGCTACCATAAATTCTTCAAGTTTCTTCCCTTTTTTCCCTAGTCATTGTTGACTAGTACCTCTTTATTTTTGTCAAGCTTGAGGAGGATAGCTAATGCTTGTTCTATAATTTGTCCTTTGGGAAAACGTGTCACTATTTAATGTTTTCACGATTCTAGCGACAGTGAAACTCGGTCTCATCTAGATGGACAAGTTTGTCGCTATTGTTTTAATGATTTTAACATCAAAGATAACTCAGTCCTTTTCATGTTTAGAGAGTTTGAAAAGGGATGAAAAGAAAACTCCATAAGTTCTTTTTCATAAAATAATCCCTTAGGTCCAAAAAAGGATAAAATAATACAGGAGGGATGACATTTCCAATCACTTTAATGAGCTAAAAAGGCCAAGTGCTCAACAATCTTTTCATATTTAATGAATCTAAAAAGGGATTAAAGAGAACTTGATTTTGATGAACGAGTGTTGTCTAAGGTAGCAACTAGTTCCGGTAATGTTGGAACTTCTCAAAACATGATGATTTCTATGAAGAGGGTAGCTAATAAGACCACTCATTGCAACTGTTACTCAAAATGGTAAAACAACCAAGTGGAAGCGTATGATCGGCCAAAGGGATGGTGGTGATGGGATGTACACAACCAAGGCTCAAAAGGTTGATAGAATGGAAATCACAAGGGTTAAAATTTTGAAAATGGGTTCATTTTTAGACAAGCTTAAACCATGGGGAACTATGGTTGGATTCAGTTTCATGTTTACACAATATTGAAATGAACAAACTATGCTTATATGGTCAAAGATGTTCAATTCACTGTTTAGCACATTAGATTCTTTCATCAGTTGTTCAACCTACTCAAAACTAGATCAAATTGATTAGAAATACATATATATGGACGAAAAATGAACTAAAACTAACATTTCATTTTGAAGTACATGAATAGTAACATAAAAAGTAGTTTTTACCTTTCATTTTCATCATTTCATTTCAAATTTGGGATTTTGGAGCTCTGGAGCAGTTTTCCCCCTCAAATTTCACCAGACAATTTCGGGAGATCCTATAGATCATTATTCGTGCTGTCAGGACCAGGTAGGAGCTACCCTTAAGCTCTTCATTTTCATTCCATCTTTTCTTGATTCCGAGCAAGTTTTTTCACTTTTTTGGGCCCTTGGGGTTTAAAGATTTCGTTCCCCAATCATCGCACCTAGCCTGCATCGAAAAGTGCGATGCATACTGAGCTGCCAACAAGCCAGTCAGTATGAATCTCAACTTGCTCAAAGGAAGGGTGTGATGGGCGCAGAAAGGAAACTTTACACAGTGTTTTTTCATCAAATTTTTACCTGTTTTTGCTCAAAATTGGATCCTAACTCATCTTTTGTCTGCATTCTAGATATTTGTTGGATCAAGATGGTTGTCACATGGCATGAACGAGAACATTAAGAAGAGGATATGATTGCTTTACATGACGAAGGCACAGTGGATGCATTAAGAAACTGTGGCTTATTGAAGTTCTTCTGTATATCCAGCATGATACAATAGATTAGTTTGTTGTAGTATCTTCTCAATGCTTGGGATCCTATTGACAATGTATTCTAGATCAGAGGTAAATCTATTCCTTTCACGGTCGAGGATATTTATTTTCTGATGGGTTTGTCGAGGCGTGGAGCCTCTCTTTCACTATCGAGATTTACGTGGGGGCGAATCCATGAAAGATTACATTCATCAGTTTTGCACGGATGGATCTCAACCCAGTAGAGATGGTAAGATTAATATTCGGGGTGTTACCAATCGACCATTGAGGACCAGTTTATTTACCTTTATTAGATTGGCTGGTAGTGTGGCCTTACATTTAGTGAACAGATCTTACATACAGTATGCCCTAGAATGCCTAGAACTGAAGGTGTTCAATTGGTGTGAGGCAATACTTCCTATTGTAAAAGAACAACTGTCTAAATTAAAGAATGTAAGAACCAAAAAATTTGGTTATGGATCCATATTGACTGCTTTTGCTTTGGAAATAATTTCACTGATGCAACCTCAAAACATTTCACCGGGATTGCCTGCACCGAGGGAACCATGGATGCAGAGATGGGTGGACCTCATGGCTAGACATGTCGGGCAATCACAGATCTCCTTCTCAGATGCCTTTCTTGAGCAGTTCAACTGCCAGGAGATGGTATTTGCAGAGTATCCATATGTCAAGATGGATTTTCGAGGCAATCCGGATTTTGCTTTACTAACTGGTGAGTAGTGGAGTGCTATAGGTAAAATGATTTGACCACATGTTTGTTTTTTCAGTTTTATAATGTTTATGTGTTTTTTATGTTACCAAGACTAAATAAACTCATATGTGTCTGCAGATATTGGACTAGTGTGACCAGTGGTACGCCCACAGGCGGCAGATGATGCTCCATCAGGAGAGGTTGTAGGGAGAGCCATCCTTCAGGATCTGGACATATCAGAGACCCTGGCAGTGTTGCAGGATTAGATCGAGGGCCTTACTCTTGGCATTCAGGATGTTAGGACCGATGAGTTACCTTTGAGGTTACAACACCATACTACTGGTGTACCAAGTTGTTGGACTAGGCTCCTGCACATAATAGCACAAGCGGTGACATGTTATCACCAACATCACTAGTCTAGGATGTTTTTCTGCAGGCATTTTAAGTTTCTTAGTTAGATGACCGATTTTGTCTTGGACACAAAACATGTTGTAAAAACTATAAACAACTATTAATTTTGATTTTGGAGCTTTATTTTGGCTAAGTGATGAAATCCTAATGCAAATGTTGATGTGAAATGCTTTCTTTATAAATGTTGCAAATGTCAATTTAACACAGTTTGCTAATGAATCAGTCAATGTGTTTAAATTTCTAGAAATTTCTAGAAATGTGTTGATATTGAATAGAATCAAAATGCCTTTCCAAAATCTTAACTCTTAGGAACATGCAATAATTAGTTGGGTTCCGAACTGAATAAATGCCAGTAAGCTGTAGAATGACAAGTTGTGAATCTAGCTTGACAATGAGTCAGTGTATGCCATGTGAAATGGCATCATAGAGAAGTTCAATCAATGTGCTATACATAGCGATGTTGTTCATCGATCGACCGATACATATCCCTCTGAAACTCACTAACTCGCTGCTTGGAGTGAAAATGGCCCAGGCTGTAGAAGATAGGTTCTGCATACTATGACTAGCTTCGTTGGCATACCCAACAAACAGTTCCTAAAAGTCTGACATCCGCAACAAATGTGAAGTGGATTACCTAACCAAGATGACAACTCTAAAAGAAAACAATAAAAAATGCAATAAAAGCATATGTACAATGAGATTACTACACTTAATCAAGCATAGTAACGTTTAAGATACAACCCATTTCGGGGCTGCAACAGTGGAATCCCATCATAATTGACTAGCTTGTAGGCTCCTTTTGTCAATACTTGTTTAACAATGTAAGAGCCCATCCATAATGGTTCAAATTTACCTTCTCCTAATTTGTCAGAGCCCTGATCGTAAAGCAAGACTAGTTCACCTTCTGAGAAGACACCATGCTTGACATTTTTGTCATATTGCGCCTTGATGCATTTCTTATCTGATTCGTTAGCCAACGCGGCATCACGATGGGTTTCATCTAGATGGATTAATTCCAAGAAACGAGCCTCTTCTTCAGAAGTTTTGGGAAGCAGATAGATTGAAAGCTTGAGGGATGAGATTCCGCACTGAATTGGTAGGACTGCTTCCAGACCATATACCAACTGAAAGGGTGTAAATCCGGTCGCATTTCTCACTGAAGTCCTATATGCCCATAGAGCTGAGTATAGGATTAAATTCCAATTCCGTTTATGGACTCCAATCATTCTCTACAGCATGCGCTTAAGGAATTTGTTGATTGCCTCAACTTGTCCATTAGCCTACGGATAATATGGAGTAGAACTATCATGGGACAGTCCTAATTCGGCAGTTAATTCGATCATCATGTGATTGCCAAAATGTGACCCATGATCTGTGACTAGCCTGTGGTACACCAAATCTAGAGACTACATGATTGAAAAAGAAAAGGGCAGCCGTTTCGCCACTATTGTTCAATGTAGGCATCACCTCAACCCATTTTGTCAAATAGTCGAAAATGACTATAATAAACCGATGCCCCCCAGCCGAGATGGGGTTACATGTCACGAAATCAATGCCCCATTTAGCAAATGGGCCAACATCAACGATTGGACGTAGTGGTGCAGGTGGTAATTTGGTTTTGCGATCAAAAATTTGACAAGCATAACAACTTCTGACTGCAATTATGCAATCTTTGAATATCATGGGCTAGAAGTAACCAGCTCGTAAGATCTTTTGTGCAGTGGTGTAACCAGATAGATGGCCCCCACAAGCACCTAAATAACAATCATTCAAAACTCTTTCCACCTCCTCGTGCGTGAGGAACCTTCGCAAAACTGTACCGACACCATGGCGGTAAAGTGTATCACCAACGATCAGATAGTCTTTGGCTTGGTATCGAGTACATCATTGTTGAAAGGGAGAGGTGATAGGCGTAAAAGTTTGGGTCTGGACATAGACCAGTATATCCCCATACCACGGGTCACTTCACAATATCAGAAATAGAGTCTCATCCATGATTGATGCTTGGGATGTTAAATTGTTGGATGACGAGGGAAGGTCACAAAGTAACTTTGCAAAGATGAGAGAAAGTAACTCTGCAAAGACGAGAGACTTCTTTGATTTGGATTTGGTGAATTCTAGATCAAACTCCTAAAAAATGGCTATGCATTTGGAATATTTGACCCCCAGCAATTGATGTGACAAAATGTGTGTCATAAGGTTGCAATCTGACACAATGGTAGTTTTGCAAAAGAGTACATAGTGTCGAAATTTCTGTACTGCTTGAACGATACTAAAGCCAACTTTTCAACATAAGAGTACTTGCTTTCCATATCATTAAGATTACAACTTAAATAATATATAGGATGTTCAATTCAATTATCTTCTTGCACTAAAACCATGGCAATGGTTGTATTTGCAGTGACGAGATACAGGTTGAAGTCTTTTTGATAGTCAGGAGCATACATTAATGATTCTTTTATCAGGAAATCTTTTAAAGCATCAAAGGAAGCTTGCGCAACCTGATCCCAATGGAAGGGTACCCCTTTCTTCAAAAGACATGTATAACCTTTAGCGAGTTCAACATAATGTGGAATGAACCTCCTCAGAAAGTTAGCTTTCCATTGGAGTCTTTGAATTTGAAGTAAATTTGAAGGTGGAGGCATGTCAAGGATTGCCTGAACCTTAAATGGGTCAAGTCGAATTCTATCCTTAGAAACTACAAAACCAAGAAGTCGACTAGAACCAACACAAAACACACATTTGTGTGGATTGAGTCGTATCTTGTAGTGTCGGCAACGTAAAAATATGGCTCTCAAATGATGCGGATGATCAATCCATTCTCACGAATGAGCAGGCAAATCATTGAGATATGGTTGAACGAGGTGTTTGATGTCATGGAAGGCATAATTCATTGCCCTCTAAAAAGTTTCCCCTGCTTTCTTCAAACCGAAAGGTAATTTACGATATGTGAATGTGCCCCAGGGACATATAAATGTAGTTTTTGACTAGTCTTGTCAGTGGATATTGATTTGATTGTATCCGGAAAATCAATCCACGAATGAAAAGATTTCACAGCCGACACATTCATCAATTATCTGGTTGATAAAGTGTGTAGGATAGCTATCCTTCGGAAATGCTTGATTTACATCCCTATAATCAACGCACACTCTAATGGTTCATTGTTTTTCATTATAGGAACAATATTTGTTACCCAATCAATGAGAGGAACAGGGTAAATGAAGCCAACACACAAAAGCTTTTCAACCTCTGCTTTAATGGCAGCGGCTTTCTTTGGATGAACAGGTCGAAGCTATTGTCATACTGGTTTGACATATGGATACATCTTGATTTCATGTTCAACAATTCTCGAGTCAATGCCTGGCATTTCTTCATATGACCATGCAAAGACATCTCTGAATTCGCGAAAAAGAGCATAATAAATTTCTAGTTCTGATGGAGAACAAGATTTGCCAATGTGAATATTCTCTACAAGATTAGGTTTGGTCGAAATATTAATGGTGATAGTTTCATCAATGTTGGACAAATTTCACTTGGAATCTAGTGTATTTACGGAATTCAATAAAAAATCATAAATTGAAGGATGATTGAGGTCATTTGAATAATCTTGATTGTGATCTCGAAGGTGGGAACGATGGTGGTAATATTCCCACGCGTCTCTCCTATCATCATTAATTGGATGATTCCTTCGTCTGTAGAATTTATGCGAGACAAAGGATCAGAAGAGGTACCATATTCTAAAGACCTATCTACCCAAACACTCATCGAGTGCTGATTCAAGTTTGCCACCCAAGCCCAGAAAATTGATTGCCACAAAGATTCGATGGGGCTTAGTGGCAACACCTTACGATGATCCTCACTATAAAAATGGTCAGAACTCTTCTTAAACATAGATGATGTAGAAGAGATCATATGACGGGTTTCCATTGTGGCCACTTCCGCGAATCCATATGGAGACGGGAGGGAAGAAGTACCCATTAAGGATGGGTCTTTTAGAAGACATTCTCCAACATTTTGAAGCGATTGTAAACTTCCATGGATGAATGGAATGCTTCTAGTAGCTTGTGAGCTGTTAGCAAAAAAGGCTAGTTGGTCAATGATTGTGATTCCACCTTGGAAGGGAAATGCAATCTTTCTAAAATATGTAGACACAACAGCAGCCATAGCATAAATCTAGGGCCTTCCCAGTAAGATATTGAAATCAAGGTTTCCATCAATGACCTTGACTTCAATCTCTACTATCTTTCCCCCCAATTCAACTCGCAAGTTACTTAAAATCCCATATGGAGTGTACATTCTTCCATCAAATGATTTTAATGTTGTTGGTGATTGTGACAAGGGTGGTGAACCAAGAGTTTTGCAACTCATTCACATAATACAGGTAGATGCCTCCTCATCAATGATGGTTCAGTGAACATTTTTATTGAGGGATTTTACCTATATAAGGAAAGCGAGTTGGGTCGGTAACTGAGGTGTATATCCTTTATGATTAAAGACCACAATATTAGAATCCATTGGATCAATCCCACCTATTGCTGATAACAAATCATGCTTTTGGGAGGGACAATTTTGCAATACCTCAAGTGTCGACATAGAGGATGATGATTGAACCAAACCCTCCATTATATTATAATTCTGAGCAGCTTGAGCATGAGGATTAAATGTCAATTTATGTATGACTCCCTTTGGCGGCTTTATAGCTAATTCAGGAATAATGGGTGGAATAACTTCGGGCGAAGTCGTTGTTGAACCACTGGGTTGATCGGTAGCCTGGTTTTTCGATGACGATGGATTCCCATAATCTTTATTCCTTGTAGATATCAAAACATCATTTTTCTTGTTTGTGATGGATAGCATAAGCACTTGGGATGTGGAAGTATTATCGATAGCAACTACATTAGTTTCTGGGTTAGGACACAGATCAATCAACACCTCCGAGGTATTCAAAGCCTTCAAAAGTTTTGAAACCTCAGCTCGATGTGGACATTCTCTTGTATAATGCTCCTCGTTACATATCAAACATGGATAATGAGGAGGTTTCCTTGCCGCAGTAGGGTTTTTAGATGATTTCTCAGGAGTGTGGTTCTCCTGTTTCTTCTTATTATTTTTCCCTTTCTTCTTACCCCATGGTTGCTTTGGATTTTTGCCTTTGTCACATGACATGACATTAATCTCCAAGGCAGGAGGTTTTTCATTTACATTCTGACTAGAAACAACAAGATCTTGACCAGATGAACCTCTTGCGGTTTGCATGCTTGAGGCACCAATCATACCGTCACCGGCATGAGTGTCCCTACTTGATTTAGGAGGAGGAGGAACTGAAAAAGTTGGTCTAGGAGCGTCAGGAATTTTGTCGTAGAGTGTGCCAGACTGAGTATAGATCAAGTCTAAATATTGTGCATGAGCAATGACTTACTCTTCAGTGACAACACCTCCTTTCGCCACATCCTCAGTGATAGATGGTAATAAGGATTTAATAAAACACTCAGCTAAAAGCTGATTAGGAACATACGTCTTTACCATTTGACAACGACACCGTCACTCATGAATATGATCAGATATGTGAGTGGACATGGTCTGCATAAAATTGGTAAGGAGTTTTGTTCATGTTTCGTACTTGATGGGTAACTGAAAGTGGGTTAGAAAAGTAGTGGCAAGGATGTTGAAGTTATCAAACAAAGATCTAGGCAATTCAATATACCGTTTCGCTACTGGACCAGTAAGCATTCTCTAGAAAAGGTGAAGTCTAATTGAATCATCATTTAGGGTGCTAGATGAGAAGCACAAATGAAAAGTCATTACATGATTTGATGGATCTTCACCTGGATTTCCATTGAACTTAGGAATATCAGAGGGGAGTTTATGAGGATTAGCTGGCCACAAAGGGGCGTATGCAATTGGATCATTCATCAACCAGTTCAAATCTGGTAATTCTAGAGTTGTTACAAAATGCAACTATTGATTCAGGTTAGGTGCAGCATACCCAGGATAAGATGGAATCGCCTAAGTAGTAGGTCTTTGCATATGAGCATAATGTATCTATTGCTGGTAACTTTGATAAGGTTGTTGGACATAACCCATATAGTGTGGTTGTTGATAATCGTTTTGAAAATGTGGTTGTCCATAACCTACAAAGCCTTGTTGCTCAGGTCCTCGGTAGGCTTGATATTGACCAAATCCAGTCTGAGCTTGTAAACCAAGTCCAAACTGAGGTTGGGTTTGCTGGAATTGTGGTTGTTGGTATTGTGCCAGCCATGGTTGTTGGACCATTTACTGTTTCCCAATACTAGTGAATTGACCAAGTTGTGGATTGACAATACCCATTTGTTCCTGAGTTGTTCCAAATAAAGAAGCACTATCTTGAGGTTGCGATTGAGCCGTAGAGACAAGTGGCTATTGCATCACAACCTGAGAAACTTGAGTCTTCTGCCTCAAAACTTGAGGTTGCGAGGAAGAAGGAGTAGGTTGAGGTTGAGACACAATAGGTTGTGCTTGTGCTTGCGACACAATCATAATAGCAGGTGTAGTGGGAATATTTGACACAGGTTGGATTGGTTGCATTGGATATACAACCCTTGGTTTTCCTGACCGTATTGGTATCCAACCACTAGATGTAATTCTAGTTTGACCTAAATTTTATTGGAAACTCTCATATGGTTGTTCTCCATGAGGAAATAGTGAAAAGGCATACTGCCCTCCATATGGTGGTAGTCCAGTGTTTAAAGGATATAACGGTCTTTGAAGATTGGTTTTCCCAAATTGATACTGGCGTGTAGGATCAAATTGTTGAGTTTCTACATAAGAAATACCAGATGGGATTCCGTATGAATATATAGGAGCAGACCATGCTGCTGAAGCAGCGCCTGAGTGGACTCCAGGTAGTGATTGATAACCAGCTGGAACAAATGGTGTACCATATAAATATGACTCAGGTGCATCAGAAAACATTGTACGAATAGCAACAAAAGGTTCCACTACAGCTGCATTAGATGACACATTCCTAGATTTTGATGGTTGCTCAGACATGTTTATTCTATCCATAAGATCTCCAAGAGATTCGACAAGAACTTGTGATGAAGGAGGATTAAAAGAACCAAGCTTAGGAGTAAAAGGACACAAATGAATCCGAGTTCCAAAATGTAATGGGGAACTAGATGGGGGATCCTCTATTGTCTCCTCTATAGCAATCAGGCTAGGAGGAAGAAGTAGACCATCAGGTCCATAAAATATTTCTGGAGCAGAAGAAGGTATAGTCTCTGTAGTGACAGATACTGGAGAGGTGACACCTTCTTAATACTGAAACTCAATGTCCAGATGTTCAGGTAAGTGAACTTTAGTCTCAAATGGAGGCTCTTGAACAACTGTTGGTTCCAATGTAGCCTCGGTTTGAACTGAGATGGGTTCTGGATCAACTCTAGATGGAGTTGTTTCAGGTATAGAAGTGTCTACCGTTACACTAGGATCAGTTCTAATGTCCTTTTGTAACTGCGGAACTTCTTCTCTAAAGGTAGATGTACTAGAAATAATCGGAGTAACTAGAGTCTCTCATGATGTTTAAACAAAAGTTTCAAATAAAACAGATGAATTGGACTCAGTTAAACAAAACCATTTTGCCCAATTGGCTTTGCTTCCAGAGGCAAAGACGATTGACTCACTAGTCTCCGTGAATGACAGGGTTTTGCTTGACTTTCTTCCACTATTGCGGATTACTTGATCAACTCAAAATTAAGGGGAAAATTATGTTATTCCGAATTCAATTAATTTTAAAGACACTTTGACACAACTTTTCTTTTTCAGTTTTTAAGAGTCGAGCAAAGGCTAAAGATGACTCTAGTCTCCTTCGATTTTTAATGAGCCTGAAAGAACAAGTGCTTAGATGGACCTTTTCTTTAAAAGAGTCGAAAAGGAACGAAAGTGACTACTCTGGAAAATCTAGATAGAGGGATTACCAAACCAATCACAAAACTGCAATATACACCTTGGTGATAAATTAAAGAGAAATTACCAAGGACTTATGTACGGTAATTAATCTTCCCGAATGTTGTGTTCAGTGCATTGCTATCAATAAGGCGGTAGACTTAGCTTCCTATGGATAAAGGATTTAAGCCTATTGTGGTCTCCCAATATATACGCGACGGTACGGGGAGCATAAATCCATGCTAGCACTTGTCGTATCATGGAGGAGGAATCACCCAACCTTCAATGAAAATGATAGCCACTAGTTTTAACGACGCCGGAACATGTCTCTAGCCTAGACCTCTAGATATGTTGCGTTAAATTCCAACGCATTGTTAGGTTCATTGAAATTTATTATAAAGTTGATCTTGTTTATAATTTTCCTTTCAATGGCTCACCATGTGATGATGATATGAAATTCCCAAAATACAATCTACAATGATAAACAATATTTGTTTATTTTGAGCAATGAAAATCCTAGCTACTAGGGAAAGAAGATTATAGTTCTTTCAAACAAAGAGCAAAGAGAACACACTAGTGCATTTCCCTAAATCATATTTTTGCACACAAACCAAAAATGATAAATGCAAATGAATGTATTTGTTTTGTCTCCTCTTAATGTGAAAAATGCCAAAAATGGAAAGTAAATGTAGCAAAGATTTGAAATATTTTACTCAAAATGACAACTTTCGACAATTTCTTCTTCAAAAGAGAAAGGAAGACTCGACGACACTTTTCAATTTTGAAAGAAAATGCTTTCAAAACTTCGAATATAAAAAAATAAAACCAAATACATGAAGAAAAGTTCAATCTATTATGAAGGGAAGGAAGAATTCACGACACTTCTCTTTTCGACAAAAAACAACAATTACAACACTTTTTGTATCAAAGTGACAAATCAATTTGAACAAATTTTCGGCAAAGGATTGTAAATGATGAAAAAATACACAAAAACATTCACTAATCCTAATGTAATGGAGGCTGGTCTAAGTGATGCAAGTAAACTTCAGTAAAGAGGCATTGTTCATAAGCAGCAAAACAACTAAACAAAACTAAAAACAAGGTCAAAAACCCTCAATTTCTAGAATGGAAAAAGAGTTCAGTATGTCATCGCACCTGGGCATCACAGAAACAGAGATGCATCGCACTTACTACACTCAGAAGGTGCTATGCATACTGAGTCATAGTGGGTGACAGTGTGATGGTCCAGGGAGTGCAACTGAAATGAGTTTTGGCTCAAATGTGGAGTTGTTTTCAATGAGTTAAGGTCGGTTTTGATGAACAACAAAGAGAAAAGTATGATGGATGTCTTGAGGGGTTACTGAGCTACCAAAAGGGCATCTAGGTACGCTTGTAAGTCAAATAATTAATTAATAAACTAAACTAGAGATTGATTGAAGCAGCATTCACCTACTATGCAATTGCAGAGCAAGAGAAGTTCGAAGGCTACCTGGCTGACTTCAGACTCCGTCTATAGTTTATAAAACAAACAATAACAACAAAAAAAAATCTGTTCTTCCCCAGTGGAGTCACAAATTTGTTTTTGGGAAAACTAGTATTCCTATAGAATGCTAGCTGATAGAGGGAAATATTCCCCTAGGGTTTTTTGGGTTGAAACCCTAGCAGACTGAAAGTTATCTATTCAAAGAAACGTGCATTCACATAGCCATTATGCTATTATAAGCAAATTCTATGATAAGGGTACATACCTTTGGTCCTACGTCTGAGAAGGCCCTTAGGGTCCAAACCCTTCTTGGAGTTCCCTTCTTCTCTTTTGTCCTGCAAAACAACCAATTCAAAGAACACAGAAGTACATGGACAAAAACTTATAAAGAAACCATCTTCATGTTAAAAAGAAAGGTAGTTAGTTATGAAATCCAAACAACCATTTACATATGAATTCTAAACATGAATATCATTAACATAAAGAAGATTCATTTCGGGAACCAAGACATGTGTTTCTTTTATTATAGACAAATAAAGTACATAAAAAGGAATATTTTCACCTGAGTCACCTTCAGCAGGCTCCAAGCAAAGCTTCCTTCCGGATCCGTTCCAGCCTCAAGCCTCTAACAAACTCCTTCCATGATTCTTTCCATGATGTCATAAATAGTGGATGAACATCAACACACAAGGAAACAAAGGTTTCCTGTACAAAATGGGGGAAGTGCAGAAGGCACAAGGGACTTCAGACCTAGTCAAGGGAAAAATCTCAGCATAATAACCTTTCTCTCTCTTCTCTCCTCTCTCCTCTCTCCTCTCTCCTACCTTAGGCCTTCCCTTTGAGGTCTTTTTATACCACTCCCAAAGTAGTTTTTTAGTTAGGAGTTGGTTGGGAACAGTTGGGCCACGGGCACTAACAGGTGATTAGCAGGTAAAACCCGCAATATCCACCCAAAAATAAGGAGTTTTATATTTTTTTAAGTGTTTTAATACATACACGCGGGTTGGATATACACAGACCCACGTATACACGCGTTTAACTTAGGGCAATGTCACATATAAGGGATAAGACACGGTTTATTAAATTTTAGGACCAGGTCTGGAAGGAGGGGTTGCCCTAGGCCATGAGTACAACATCACAAACCATAAGAGTGAGATTTGGAGCTATAATAGATGCCCCATAATATATGAGGTCAGAAGGGGTACATGATGGCTGAAATGTATTATGCAAGTACATGGAAAGGAAGTCTGTCAAAAACCGAGGAGGACTTCACCAGAATTTAGCCTGCCAAGCCACCAAAGGAGATCAGAAAGAAACACTGTCTGAGGCGGGCATACCCATGCTCAGACAATGTAAAGAATGTCCACATATTAAGTACAAGCGGATCCACTAAGTATACAAGTATAAAGGACTGAAAAATACATAATGGATCATCTGATCATGATGAACAAGTACATGTCTGAATATCACATATAAGACTGTCAATGATGCTGAAAGATGCAACGGATCACTGATATCAAAGACTGATCCCAAAAGGTACCAACTGAACATGATGGAAAAGGATGGTACTGCACTGCAAACTCAGGTGCCAGCATATAGAATGTCGCCATGACTGACTGCAACATATAAAGTGGAGTGGTATCAACTAGCAGCAACAGGAGCAACTATCAAGTGAACCAATGAATGTTGATACAACCTGAGGTCTTCACCGACCGCCGTGGTACATTTCTACACCATAGGAATAAATGATCTAAAGACGACCATGTGAGAAATCGTTTCAGTACCGGTCATTGATGTATGCCATTAACAAACGCGATACTACTCACCGATAATGATAATGAGCGTCAAGGTACCCAGTACAATCTAACAAGTGTGAATATATGAGTTGGAGTCGAACACTTGTAAGAATCTATCGATTAGGAGACAATGATGGTTTCCCACTGTCGATAGCGAAGGATCTGCCACTAATGACTGCAAACCCCAAGGTACTGCCAAATGGACTCTAGATATTTGCTCCATAGAAATGAGTCGGAGTCGATAGGGAAAGATCCACTACAAGGAAGGCATTAAGGAATCCTTCATCAATCTAGCGCGAGTATAACCCGTAGGCCAATAATGTAGAAGGAATCGGACGAAAAAGATGTAGTAATCCAACCGAAGTACGTTTCTGGCATACACAAGATGTGGCTAGCGCACGGCAGAAACCCTCTAAACCAACCAATAATGAAAGCTGACACAGAGGCGAGGTATCCACCAACAGGGTCAAATGGAAACCAAGGTACTGCACAAATCCCAATGTGTGATAATGTAAGCTGATGTCGAACACAAGGGAAACTACTCAGTCAAATACCCATGATACTGATCGATGTTGAGCACAAGGTAACCTATCAATAATGAAAATAGGGCCAGGGTGCAGCTCTAGGCCTGTCCTTAGAGCAAGATGTCATCATCGATAAGGACAAGACCCGCCAGCAAGAAGTCAATGGGGACCTTCTCAAACTAGCACGAGTAAAGGACCAATATAACTGATGTGATGATAGACATGACATTGACAACCAGGGATGGCCGACTGAAAAATGAGTCAAGAGACACTGCAGAGAGGCTGACTCAGGCTAACTTCCCTTGAACAAAAGCACAACTCAATATGACTATGTGGCAGTATATGATGACTCTGTATAAGTTCGCCATGTAGGAGGCACGAACGAACCCTCCATATGATTGGAAGAGATAACCAATCGGGGGAGAACTAACTCAATAACAAGGTTATGGCATACCTAAGTCAAACTAAATCCCACCCATACGGAGGAGACTTTGTTTTGAGTGCTTTGTTCAAGGGCGACACAACTGACTCTAGCTGCCAACAATAAATGGAAATACGGTCCCATTCCTAATATTTTTTGGAATATTTAATTTTTTTTTTCTTTTTCTATTAAGATGGAAAAAGAATAAAAGAATGCTATGCTACAGTGGAAAGAACTTGTGTCGGTGAAACAGATGATCTAGTTCCTGGGAAAGGAACGTTCCTATGCTCAATGCAGGGAGGTGAAAACTGGTCAGTGACACTCAAAGGTATGTTCCTTCCATGGTCAAGGTGTGTCAAGCTGCAGAAGTCAAAGGTATGCAAGGTTGATTTTGCAGACGTCATGGTCAAAAGTTGGCTTAAACACAAGTCCAAGTGAAGCCGGCTCTAGGCCAAAAGGTGCAGGTTGTCAACATGCAATGCAGTAGTACAACTCAACACAAAGGATCCTCTAGGGTATAAGGCCAGAACAAAGTGGAGAAGCTAAGAGGAATGAGTCTTCAACGCATAAGTCATGGTGGGACTAAAGAGGACTCCCGAGCCTAAGGATGAAAAATCAGCATGAGTGCCAAGCGACAAAAAGGTACTAACTAGGGCACCCATGATAAGGTAGGCTCTACCACACAAGTCATGATACTTCTAAGCAATGAGAAGGTTCCACATCATAACTTGGTGGGGTCGATCCTAGGGCCAAAAGGGAAAGGAAATTGATAAGTGCACAATGCAGGCGAAAAAACCTAACCTATATGCCAGTTTTGAGAACCAATACCTATTAGAACGGACCAACCATAAACTTCCAAAGGAGAAATCTTCCAAGTTCTGTAAACATAAATAGGAACACTAGATGAGAAGTTAATGCATCCCACATATAAACTTCATATAATATCTTGTGTTATAGAATACAAAACATGAAAATGCATACCTCATATGTACAATATGGTACAGGGGACCACGCAGCCTTGCGGCTTATGCATAATAGTTCTTCTGGACAAACCCTTTGCAGGGATCGGACCAAGGACTCCTTTGGTAGTCATAACTCATGGCTTCAAAGAGTTCCTCTTGTGAAGGCAAAGCAAGATATCAGAAATCATGAGAACTACAAGGATTAAAAGAGGGAATTAAAGGGTCCCATGTCCCTATAGGAAGAATCTCTCGGTCAACTGCCAGGACCAAGTCCCAAGAAGGAGAATAATAGGTCAAAGGATCCTTCTTAGAAGCGATTGAACATTGAGGATTCAATGCCACATAATTGACCCATGGCGGGGTAGAGTCTACTTTAACACTTGGAACAAACCAAGGGGCATTCTGCAGTAAAGTCGAATTAGGGTGGTGATTATCAGATGCAAGCTGATCAATAGTGACAATATTCCCATTATGAGGAAAGCACATTACTCGAAAGAGTGAAGACACCACAACATTCATAACATAGATATAATCACGCCCAAGTAGCATATTAAAGTCTAAAGGGCTATCAACCACCATCATATCGATTAAGACAGTCTTCCCACCTAAAGTGATAGGAAATTGAGGAAGAACACCCATAGATTCACCAGGTCTTCTATCATAGGCTAACAACTGACTCTGAGCTGTCAACAACTTTGGGGAACCCAAAGCTTTCCAAGTCAAAGAGGATATAATACTTGTAGAGGATCCTTCATCCACCATACATCGATAGACATTTGTGGAATTAACTCTGACCTTTATTTGGAAAGGTGCAGCAGAAGGAAGACGAGGCTCAACAAGACTGTCCCAATCAAAGGAAACACTCTTAGAACTTGGAGGGGGAACATTCGAAGAAACCGGAATGCCCCCTATACTAGAAGACTCTGTACTAGAGATCAAACAAACTCTTTTGTTAGCCACTTCACCCCCCAAAATAGGAGTGTAATCGGCCAAAGATTGCACTGGTGCTACCACATTATCAACCAAAGGTTGATGGGAATGATGAGAAACCATATCAGATCTAGGAGTAGAAGTACTTTCAGACTCGGACCATATCCTTTGAACCTCTGGAATACCAGGGCATGAATGAGTAAGATGGTCTCCCTTACATATCTTACAAGGGAACTTAGGTTTACAACTTCTACGTCCAGGTTTCTTATCAACCTCCATTCTGCCAACATGACTAGCAGTGGTTTGCGAAGAGTCTTGAATGTTACTTGCAGAGGTCGGTGACTCTTTGCTAGTATGACTCGCAGTGACTAGACTCATGCCCCCAGCATGACTTGCAGTGGCTGAAGATTCATCTTCAACATGACTGGCAGAGGTTGAGGATGAGGTGTTAGTGTGACTTGCAGTGACTAGACTTATGACCCCAGCATGACTTGTAGTCGCTGAAGGCTCATCGTCAACATGACTAGCAGAGGTTGAGGATGAAGGGATAGAATTATTCTTCTTCTTTGACTTCCTCTTTCTCCTCTTTTTAGATTTCTTGTTACAAGAAGGAGGAGAAGAAGGAATCCCAGATTTCTCTTTGAAAGAAGATGAACAATTAGCACCCATGTGATGCCCTTGAAATAAGGCATTCAACTGAGAAGCTTCAAGAGAATTTGGAATATTCGGAGTGGACCACAGCCAAACCGGTAGTCCAACATTCAACCCAGGAATATTCAAAGTGGCCATCATGGGAGTACCAACGTTTCCAAAGAAAGGAAAAGCACAAGGATCCCATTTTGGGAGGGCACCTTGGTTGGTTTCCACAGGAATATTGGCCATATCTAACTGATCCAAAGACCCTTCCCCTACGGGAATATAGAAATAACTTTTCAAGGAATATGGATAAGCAATAAAAACCTTTGCCCTTGAGGAGGCAACTCCACAACTTCTGAAAGAACGACCAAAAGCCTTTCAAGATCGGTAGAGTGGTAAGCTAGTCACTCAGAACACAAAGTCCAAACGTGACTAGACAAAAATACCTAAAGCCAACTATATACAAGGTACAAAGAGCACACACTATAAAGTCCCTAAAGATATCAGCCAGTCAAACAAATTCCAAGTATTTCCGCTCTGGGTGATGAGGATTGGACACCAAAATACAAGAAAGTGGAGTAAGGGGCCTTTCGAAGATAGGCTGGGATAATTACGGCCCAGCCCTATCAGCGAAGGTAACAGAGGAAGTTACACTGACCTCCTAACAATAGCTTGCACCGGTGCAAGCCCCCAAGCTTCGCAAGGGTGCCCTCCAGTAGTACTGTCGAGAGTGATACAACGTCAACCTCAGGTGCCATGGGATTCCCTTCCGCAGCCACCTGTGTAGTTCCCTTGGAGTAGCAACTATGGATACCAACTTGTCGCAGAAGCCAGGCAGAACAGTCGTGAGGTAAGTTCGGACAAGTAGGAGAGGGGGTATCTCTCTTCCCTGTCTTCACAAACCCTCGTGCTTAACTCCCAGATCTGGAGCTTTCTGGTCTTCCTAACGCTATTGGATTTTCTCTCATTATTCAGACTCCTACGTTTGACGTTTATATGGCCTTGGAGAGTTAACTCTCCACTCGCCTAATCCAAGGCCCTAAAATCCTAAACTTGTTGGTGTAACTGACTAAAACAAAAAGTTCTAGTGAATTTTAGTTAGCACTTGATTTTAAATTAGGCTGTTCTTTAAGTCACAAGGTAACGGAAGTGAAACTAGTGGTTTTTTTTGACGCAAAAGAAATTAAAAAAACTTAACTACATGCACATGCACTTTTTCATTTTTTGATGAAGAGCAATTTCTATAGGGTTCAGAGGTACTTCTAATAAAACAAAATTTTCTTTTCTTTTCGTTAAAAATCTATCCTAATGCAACAACTATATGCGGATGCAAGATTTAAAACTAATCTAAAAACAAAAAATGAAAGTTGCTTGCTTATCAATCTTTATCTTGCCACTTAAGATGCATAGATGGAATATGAGATGCTACCATTCATTTCGTCTAAACACTAAAAACAAGTTCTAAGACAAACATAAAGCACTTTCACTCAATAAAAGGAAACCAAATGAAAAGCAAGTTCAAGAAAGCAAAACTAAGATTTTCAAAAGATTTTCTTCAAAGCAACAAACAAAAGAGTCTTTTCAAAATAAACACTCTCAACAACACTAAAAACTTGTGATTGAAGAATAGGAAATTAAACACTTTTGCAAATTGACACCACTCAATGGATGAAAACTCAACAAAAATAAATGTGTTTGAAATCGCTCTTAACAATCAAAAGCAGCAATGAAAGCTTTGGCAATGAAAACCAAAAAGATCAAAAAGACAAATTCCAAGAAAGTGTGAATCAACAACTTTCATGAAACAAAGAAGTGGATGGTCACAAAAAGAGATTTTGTCAAGCAAACAAAAAGTCACCAAAAGCAAGATTAACACAAAGATTCTGATCAATCTCCCTACTCTGATGAATCAGAGCAGCCAAGATTCCTAGCAAGAAATCTTGCGTGCTTTAGCAAAAAATGATGACGCTTGCAATCAACAAAAACAAGACCAATACTCCTTATAATCAGAGAGAATTCAGAACAAGATGCTCATTGTAAAACAAATAACTGATACTGGACAGTGACTGTTTCAGACCGAATCAAACCACCAGACAAACCTCCAGAGATAAAAAGATTTCTAAATCTTGAAAATTGCAATATATATGCGACTATACTGATGTACAGATTGCGTGTATATGCCACTGTATCTGAGGAAACCTACGTATACGTGGGATTAATCAAAGAAACAAGCGTATATACACTTCTGTAACTAAGTAAAACAGCGTATATGAAAAGCTTCAAGAAAAAAAAAAAAAAAAAAAACAAACTGAAGAAACTGGCAAAGCTTAAAGTTCAATAACAGACGAGACAATAACAACAAGAAGACAAGGCAGTTGAGCCCTGATTGGATTGAAAAACACCCAAACTAGGAACAACAAGAGTGTTGTCCCCAGCGGAGTCGCCAATTCTGATAGAGGGAAATGTTCCCCTAGGGTTTTTTGGGTTGAAACCCTAGCAGACTGAAAGTTATCTATTCAAAGAAACATGCATTCACACAGCCATTATGCTATTATAAGCAAATTCTATGATAAGGGTACGTACCTTTGGTCCTACGTCTGAGAAGGCCCTTAGGGTCCAAACCCTTCTTGGAGTTCCCTTCTTCTCTTTTGTCCTGCAAAACAACCAATTCAAAGAACATAGCAGTACATGGACAAAAACTTATAAAGAAACCATCTTCATGTTATAAAGAAAGGTAGTTAGTTATGAAATCCAAACAACCATTTACATATGAATTCTAAACATGAATATCATTAACATAAAGAAGATTCATTTCGGGAACCAAGACATGTGTTTCTTTTATTATAGACAAATAAAGTACATAAAAAGGAATATTTTCACCTGAGTCACCTTCAGCAGGCTCCAAGCAAAGCTTCCTTCCGGATTCGTTCTAGCCTCAAGCCTCTAACAAACTCCTTCCATGACTCTCTCCATGATGTCATAAATGGTGGATGAACATCAACACACAAGGAAAGAAAGGTTTCCTGTACAAAATGGGGAAAGTGCAGAAGGCACAAGGGACTTCAGACCTAGTCAAGGGAAAAATCTTAGCATAATAACCTTTCTCTCTCTTCTCTCCTCTCTCCTCTCTCCTCTCACCTCTCTCCTACCTTAGGCCTTCCCTTTGAGGTCTTTTTATACCACTCCCAAAGTAGTTTTTTAGTTAGGAGTTGGTTGGGAACAGTTGGGCCACAGGCACTAACAGGTGATCAGCAGGTAAAACTCGTGATATCCGCCTGAAAATAAGGAATTTTATATTTTTTAAAGTGTTTTAATACATACACGTGGGTTGGATATACACAGACCCGCATATACATGCGTTTAACTCAGGGCAATGTCGCGTATAAGGGATAAAACACTGTTTTTTAAATTTTAGGACCAGTTCTGGAAGGAGGGGTTGCCCTAGGCCATGAGTACAACATCACAAACCATAAGAGTGAGATTTGGAGCTATAACACTAGCCCTCTAGGTTTGGCAGCTACCCTAGAAACAACAGTTTAAAGCAATCCAATGATTTCTTCTATGTGTAACAGATAAGAGAAAGATAATGGAACTAACCTGGAACTTTCGCTTAATCCCTTGCTTGATCTCTCTCCCCTTTGATAGAACTTGCAACTCCTCCCCATACTTAACACACTTGGAGAGTACCTGCACAATTACAACAACAAAGAACCATCAAAGCATCGTGATCTATTACAACATAAACATTATAGAATCAAATATATAATGAACAAATGATAGAATTCACAAATGATAACATTCACAATTGCACAATCATATGGAAGAAAAATTGAAGAACTTTATTAATAGAAGGGAGAATTATAACTCAGTTTTATGATCCAGCATCATCCTCCTAGCTTCAATCCTTCTTCTCCTCATGAAATAGCAAGATCACACCAACAATACAATGCTCTCTCCTCAATTACAAACTATCAGCACTTCCTTGCAATTCACAACATTCCAGCCTCTAGATCTCTTAGATGAGGGATCCATTTATAGATGTGTGCAAGGGTGTGAGTCATCCATTGGGTTTGATTAGTGTCATTCCACTTGTTACAGTTGATTCCATAAGAGAAGGGATTGGAGATTTCTTAGATCCCTTGCTCATCCTTGGGCGAATTCAGAGAGGCAAGTGGCACAAGAGAAGTTTCTAGAAGGTTCCATGAGCGACCACCTAGCAAAATGTCTTAGACATTTGTCCATCCTCACTGATCACACCCTATAGAAGGCCTAATCAGTATGCATCGCACCCTGGTAGTGTACCACTCAGTATGCATTGCACTTTGCTAGTGGAGCAGTCAGTATGGTTCAATTTAGGCAATTTCTGGATGGTTTCTCAGATGGAACTTTTAGGGAATGATGAATTCAGATGACTATGTTCTTTTAGGGTATAAAACAACATTTTAGGGGTTGATGAGCCTTAGTTTATCGACATATAAGTTTGGGGTTGATGTGCCCAAATATGTCTATAACAGGTAGAGGGTACCAAATCAATGTTTATGGTAATATTCCTGTTGTTTTGCCTGATGGAAATATTAGACATATCCATAATGTAATGTATGTACCCGGGATCACAAAGAATCTGATCTTTGTTTCTACTCTAACTGATCAGAATCTCAAGATAGAGTTTTATAAATCATATTGTGTAATTAAAGACCTATTGGATTCTATGAAGCCTATTGCATTAGGTATTCGTGTGGGGGATTGTATAAGCTAAATGTCAAAAGCGCACCACAGCATGCATTGACATCATCTACCATGACTATAGTAGACTTATGGCATCAGAGGTTCGGCCATATTAACTTCAATTATATGATGCTATTAAAGAAAAGAGTTATGGTGGAAGGTCTTCCTATTCTAAGACCTGCTAATATTGATTGTGATGCATGTGCACTGGGAAATTTGCACAAAGATGAATTTTATGTGAATACTTATAGAAGGAGGAAATATATACTCGACCTGGTACACACAGATCTATGCGGGCCTATGTAAATAAGGTCGTTAGGTGGTGCATACTATTTTTTACTCTTTATTGATGGTTGTACTAGATTTACTTGGGTGTATTTACTCAAGAAGAAGAGCCACACTTTTGAATAAGAGTTCAAAAGTATGGTTGAAAAGAGGACAGGTAAAACCATCAGGATTCTCTACTTGGATCAAGGGGAAGAGTAGAAGAAAGCTTGTGTCCTCAAATACTACAAAGATAATGGGATACAACATCAATTTACAGTACCCCACACTCCTCAACAGAACGAGGTTGTAGAGAGGAAGAACAGAGCCCTTGTGGAGTGTGGTCACAGTATGTTAAAAGGTAATAATATTTCAAATGGGTTTTGGGATGAAGCAATTAATACTGCATTATATCTAAAGAATAGGAGTCTAACAAGATATTTAGATTTCAAAACTCCTTTTGAAGCTTTATTTTGTTATAGGCCTGCAGTTAAGCATTTGGGAGTTTTTGGCAGCAAAGCCTTTGCCCATGTCCCAAAGGAAGATAGAAAGAAACTGGATTCAAAGCCCATCAAATGTATCTTTGTTGGGTATTGTATATAATTTAAGGCTTACAAACTATTTAATCCCTCTACTCATAAAGTTTTTGCGAGAAAAGATGTAGTGATTCATGAGAAGGTTAATGATGGAAGTCATGAGAGTGCTAATGAAGAATGGCACATGCCCTTGTTGGTGGAAGAAGGATGTGATGAATGAGGTGACAACAATGAGAAACAACAACAGGAAGGGAAAGAAGGTGATGTAGCGGTCAAGCCAAGTCCACAAAATGATCATCAGACAAGGTTTGAAGCTACCCCACCACTCAGGAGATCTGGTAGGAAGGTTTAGTTGCTAGCAAGATTATGGAAAATGCTTTAATAACTAGTATGATGAATGTCGTTGAGCCCTCTAGTTATAAATAAATCAGTCAATATAGTGAATGGAGGACTACTATGGAAGAGGAATATGAATCAATCCTCAAAAAAAAATCTTGGGATTTAGTTAAACTACCTAAAGGCAAACAATGCATAGGATGTAAATGGTTGTATAAGCCTAAATTTAAAGCAGATGGGAGCATAGAAAAGTATAAAGCTAGGCTAGTTGCAAAGGGGTATTCATAGCAAGAAGGTATAGATCATGATGAAACATTCACCCTTGTAGCTAAACTTAACACACTCAGAATGATAATTTCTTTAGCTAACAAACACCATTGGATGATTCACCAGCTAGATGTTAAATCTGTATTTTTAAATGGCGACTTAAAAGAAGAAGTCTACTTAGTGCAACCTGAGGGGTTTGTCAAACAAGGTGAAGAACATTTAGTTTGCAGGTTGAAGAAAGCGATGTATGGACCAAAATAGGCACCCAAGTCATGGTATGAAAAAATTGATTCACTTTTCCTACAACATGGTTATAAAAGGAGAAAAAATTACCCTAATCTTTATATCGTGTTTGATAAAGATGGAATGATTTTTTTGATTTCTTTATATGTAGATGATCTAATCATTACAGGGAATGTTGATAATCTCATTAAACAAATCAAGGAGCACATGTCCCAAGTCTTTGAGGTGAAATACCTTGGCGAGGTACATTACTATTTGGGTTTGGAAGTCTGGAGGGATTTTGGACAAACTTGTTTCTCACAGAGTAAGTATGCCAGGAGCTTATTGGAAAAGTTCAAAATGGATCAGTGAAAAGCTGTAGCAGTACGTTTACAATTCAATTTAAAACTTCAGAATGATGATGGAACTAAGGAGGCAGATGTGACTTTGCATAAACAACTGGCTGGGAGTCTAATCTACTTGACTCCAACTAGCCTTGATTTAGCTTGTGCAGTCAGTGCATTGAGCCAATTTATGTCAAAGCCCCTTGAGATCCATTGGGTTGCAGCAAAAGGTGTTTTAAGGTATCTCCAAGGAACCTTAAATTTTCGTATTGTTTATACTAATTTGTGTGATGTTAGATTGACAGGTTTTTTAGACTTCGATTGGGCTAGAAATGTAGACGACATACGATCCATAACAGGTTATGCATTCATCTTTGGATCCAAGGTCATTACATGGAGTAGTAGGAATCAGAACACAGTATCCTTGTCTTCTACAAAAGTTGAATATCAAGCTATGTGTGCAGCAACATATGAAGCAGTTTGGTTGAGGAGACTTCTCCTTGATGCTAGAGAAGAACAGAAGGTTACAAATATGATCAAATACGACAACCAGTGCTCCATAAAACTTTCAAATAATCCAGTATTTCATAAGAACACAAAGCATATCGATACATAGTTTCATTTTGTCAGGGAGAAAGTTCAGTCAAAATAAATCCATATTGAATATTATAATAGTTGTGACAATGTTGCTGATATTTTTACCAAACCTTTTGGTAGAATCAAATTTGAGTTGTTTAGGGAAGTGTTAGGCATATTTGTGAATCCATTTCTTCGTTAAGGGGGAGTATTGAGATTAATGTTGAAATGTCTTAAATGAGTAACAGTTCAAACCAAACCTTAGATTAGGATTTTGTTTGTGTTTTCAAGGGTATTGTTTCAACTTCCATGAATGTGTGTTTCATGTATATATTCCTCATGTAATGAATGTAAGGCAGAGTGTGTTCTGCTGAGGTAGTCTTACAGGTGGTGTTCCACACCTATGAGCTACTCAGGTTGATTTAATAAAGTTGATTCTTATTTTTTACAATTTGACCCTTGGATAATAAAAAAGGGTTTATACAATACATTTGATACTGCATCCTTATATATGGAACATAAACAACTTACCAACATTCTACCAACACATTCGATGCCATCACCTTGCATATAGAAACATATACACCATTCCTTCGCACTACCCCACATGTGAGGAGTTAATGTACATTAGATATCATGATGCACCATGTGAATTATGATGACTTGGTTTGGTTTCCTTGCAAAACCTCATGTGATCCACGTGATGTGTCAGTTGTTGGTGTCGAAAATGTAAACCCTTTGAAATATTAGGGATGGAAGCATGATATTCACAGCCTTAGTGCAATAAAACTCGAGAAGCAAGAAGAGGTGATCAATCAGACCAGCCAATAATCATCATTGGAGGACTTGAAGTTGTCTAATCCCTCGTTGACAAGTGTTGGAACTACGCCATCATCATCCGTGTGCACCATTTCAAAGTGTTTCACCATGGTTCATGGGCTCCAATCCATAAGCATGACAGTGCCGACATGTCACACCAAGGGCATCAAAGGTGACGACATTTAGAACATTCACGCCACCAAATCCAATGGCTGGGAGATCCCCTCATCCGACGGCATGTAGCCCTCCATGCTGAGGATGTTGATAGGGCTACGTGTTAGACTCTCATACCCTTTATAGTGTACACCACTATGTGAATTTAAAACATGGCAACACTGACTCTACAAAAACGTGCAATGTACCCCCATCCATGTTTGTAGCCAGCTCATCGCATTTCTAGTGCATGTCTTCCCTCGTGAAACCTAGTCACCCACATGTGTCTAGACCGCCCATCTAGTTAGTACCCACATGGTCGGTCCCACCTCCAATTCATGATGTCGCCAAGGCTCTTGACCAATCGGCATGCCGAGTAGATGCAACAATGATGGAGGAACATGAGCCAATGGTTGTGGGAGTTCCTCCTCACCAATATGTGTGAATGATAACATGATGGGAGATTATGACAGATGCTAGTGGCCACACATTACCTTCTCATGCACCCCGCATGCTCCCACGATTTGCAAAAGCAAACCCATTAACCATGTCATCTCTCCACCTGACATCATGTCAAAGTGGTCAATCATTTCGTACTACATCAGCTTTGTCTCATCAACCAACTATCTGCCACGTCAACCTAGTAACCTTGCACAGTCAATGACCTATGTGGTTGACTCATTAACACCAAAATTATGTCATATAATCCTTCCAACCACAAAAATTGTCACATGTGTTAGGGATTTGTTGGTATAAAAGTGTACAATGAGTCCATTTCTGGTAAGTTCCACTACTAACATCTAGTCCAACCCGCGCACCTATAACCTCCAAGTTATCAAATTTGGTAAAATTCATGCTCAAATCATGAAAATTAAATTGTAAGCTAAATGTGTTCATCAATTCTTCTTTTCAAGCGCTACACATTTAAACATTTAAGAGAATTCAACTCATTGTAATCCCTAGCTTTTCCTTGCAAGAAACATCTACTCCTTTTAAAAAAAAATCCTTTCTTGGATGTTAGAACTTTTTAAATTGACATAAGAGCCTCTTATATGTGTTATTAAGTTGGAATAACTTTCCTATATTCTAAAATCATGTTACATAAGTGTTAGAACATTTATCACGACTGTGTCAATGACATCACCTACTGTTCACACGTCAGCATGTTTAATGTGATTCTGTGGGAGTAGGTAAGACATCAGTTCAAGTCGGTAGAGATCGACAGAGGTCATTATTGATTCTCCTTCATATATATCTATAAATAATGATATTTAGAAATGAAATATCAAGCTATTTTCATACAGTCTTAAGTTTCTATTATGGTATCAGAGTCGAGGGTTTCGGTTGTGGCTACTATTTCAGGAAGACCAAGAGCTGTGGAAGTGCAACAGATGGGTGGGTCAAACACTCAATTGTAGGGCTTGGTGGTGTGTAATGGGAAGACTGCTGAAGAGAGTAGGTTGGAGACCTATTTCCACCATGTGAGGAGCCAGTGTGGCTTGAAGAGCTACTGTGCGTGTCAAGGCTAAGTGTGAAGCCGTAAAATCAAAGTTAGCACTGGAGCATTCGCAACTGTACAATGTTTTTTGTGGGGATCTATACCCAGAGGAGGTAGTAGATCCCATTTGAGTAGTGTTGCTCTTATGGACTCAGAGTCCAAGATTGATTTGTGTGGGAATACCAATCCAACGTAATTGTTAGACGTTGTTAATCGGAGCGTGTGAGGCCTGGTGACCGTTGTGTAACGGTGTGGCTGCTAAGATATATGAGAGATCTGTTGGGTGAAGAGGTCGAGGAGTCCCCAAAAGAGCCAAAGGTTATAGATGTCATTGAAGGTGAATCAAACCACCACACTTGCTGGAGCGTTGTTAGTGTGTGATAAAATCAGGAGGTGTTGGGTGATAGTGCAATGGTAATTTATTTTCTGTGTGATGTTTGTGTCACAACGGCTCCATTGGGCCAAGATTATGAAATTGAGTGAGGTTTTTTATGCCTATTGTGGACGTGTTAATATTCTTGGTGGTGCACAGTGTGGTGGAGTGGTGTGTGAGGGGACATAAGAGTGCTGAGTCACCTGTGGAGCCAGCCAGAGTATTTTCTTGTCCTGTGGAGTAAAGTCTTTCATGCCCGTGAAGTTGTTGTTTCTCTTTTGAGGAGAGCTTTGAGAAGAGGCTGTTATAAAGTGGCTGAGAAGAGTTTTATGTAGCTTCAATTTTTTTCTTGGACATTGAAATTGAAGCATGACCTGTGCTGGAAAAGGCCATGGAGACCTCATCATTGATTTAATTCGCTCGAGTTTTATAGTATTATTTGCAGACAAATCCTCGATGAAGGCTTGTGTCATCTCGGAATATAAAAACTTATTATTGAGGATAGTCGATGGGTACCCTATTGGCATGGTTGCATGGTTGTGAAAAGTCCAGCCGCAGGTTTATGTGAGCCACTTATGCAGCAGAGTCACAGATTGTTGTGTGACTTTGCTTTTTTAGGCATTGTGTTCTAAGCTAGGAATAAGTTGTGAGGAGAAGTGACAAGCATAGGATTTGAAGTCAGAGAATCCTTGTGTCGTTGTGTTGTCGTGAGACTGTTGGGTAATAGAGGAGAAAATAGAGGAGTTGCTTCTATGAACTCTACTATTGAACAAGGATGCTTGAAGGTGCACTTGTTGTTAGAAAACGGTGATCAGAAGAGTGGGGCAGCGAATGTTTTGTGCGCATCCAGGGAAGTGAGAGGCAGAGCTGAGCGCGGTGCTATTCTGGAGTCAAAGATGGCCACAGTTTAAGGAAAATTTGAGCCTAGCTAAGAGTTGTGTTGGAGCATTGTTAGATCTCCAACCTATCTTACTTGTTGTGTTCTTTTCTCTGTGGTAGAGGTAAAGTAGAGCTCAATTGATATGTCTATATTTTTACATTTTTTTGACAATGACCCTTTCGATGATCATTTCTTCATGAACCCATTTGGAAGCATTTTTGGGTCTGTAATATTTTTGAGTTCGAAGAAATCTTTGACAAACAATGTGATGTTATTTTTCATTATGTTATTGATCATCATGAGCTAAAGTATATTCCACATGATCCTGCAATCACTCCGAGTAAAATTTGCTTCTCTGAGGACCTAATTCTTAGAAATGTGATTGGATCTGCTTCCAGGATGACTGCAATTGTGAAATATATGACCATAGATGATCATCAGAGGCCGCTCATGATCAAAGATGACTGCATTTTGATGGCTCCTCATGGAAAGTGGGGGGAGCATGGATTGGATTATCTTGTTTTCATTATTCAGGTTGTTGCCTTGCATCCCAATCTAGAAAGGGTTGTTGATGTTAAGTACCTAAGCAAGGAGCAGTGGAATTTCATAAGGAAAGGCAAAAATGTGAAGATGAAACTGCACCAGCAAATGAGCAAGCATGGACCCTTTAGCAAGAAGGAAAAAATGAAATGTTTTGTTGTAAGCCTAGCTGAGACTTAGAGTAGCAGCCAAGTTAAAGATTAGGTCATTGTGATTAATGGGATGTGTTAGAGCATTAATCAGGATTGTGCCAACAACGCCATCCACTATTCACACGTCAACAAGTTTAATGTGATTCTGCGGGAGTAGGTATGACATCAGTTCAAGTCGACGGAGATCGGCGGAGGTAATTATTGATTCTCCTTCATATATATCTATAAATAATGATATTTAGAAATGAAATATCAAGCTCTTTTCATAGAGTCTTTAGTTTTTGTTAATAAGTTCATAAACCCTACGCTTGTCATTTGCGCTTATGCCATCATTCTTTGGCTTGAAGTTTGGAATTCCCTACTACTAACATATCCCTTTTGTTATACAAAATATGGCATCGTGTTATTTTTTGATTTTGATATGTTGAATCTCTTTCATTTATCCTTACTCTATCCACCAATTAATCAAATGTATCGAACATTCTTCCTTGTGAAATGGCCTCTTCATCTACTAGGAGCTATGAAGATGTAAAGGGAAAGAATAAAGAAACATGTTGCCCCAATGCAAACATCAGTACCCAGGGTCTAATAGTGTTTCTGTTTGAATTAAGAAGATGTATTCATGTTCAAGCTACGCACATGGACTCCTTGACCATACCAAAGGCCATTGAAGAATCATGATCTTCACTCCCAATCCTAACACGTGAGCTAGAGAAAGCTGAGTTAGAACTCCACCGGGAAAAGGAATATATTAAAAAAATGGAAATTCAACAAGTGCTTCCAGTAAGAGATAACTCCAACAACCCATATTTCTAAATAACCAAGATGATCATTTGGGACAAGATCATCAAGCTCATAAAAAACCATTTTGAAATCTGGAGTTGGTGTAGGAGAAGATAGAAATTGTAAGTGTGGCTCTCCGGAAATGGATATGCTTAAAGAATTCATTGGGATGACTGCAATGAAAGCTAGAGTAGTCATAGACTTTCTTAATCATATGACCAAAGAAGATGTAACCAAAGAAGACCTTGATAGATCTCGTTTGCTAGTTGGGGCTAGTCAACTGAAAAGGAAGCATGAGCTAGTAGCATTGGTAAAAGGGAAATCTTAAAAAATGATTAATGAAATATAAGATTTTAAATGTAAGTGTGAGGCATTGTATAGAAATGACTTCCCACTATTTTTTTGATGAATATGGAAAATTATACCCCAAAGTGTATATTATGAATAGTTTAAATGTCATTAAGGAGAAAAATGGACTTTGAAGAAGAGAACCATCTACCACTAGAGGATGGTATTATGAACTTATATTAAAAATATTTTGAGCTTTTTTCATGCTAAAGGGTCCTTCCAAGGAGCAATGACAAGTGTAATATCAAGTCGTCATAATCATGGAAGGAGAAATAGAATATGCACAGTCATTTGACTTTATGGTAGGTAGAGAATGGAAGAGCATATTAGATGTGGACATGGTTTCCATCCAAAGGGGATCCCTACAAAAGTCAAAGGAATATTTGTCATAGGAAATCTCCAACTCATAATCAATACTGGCATGACAATAGCAAGTGCCACCAGAAAAGGCATCGACACCACCACCAGCATTGGCATTGCACCCACTGTAGCGCCCAACACAAGAAATTCCCAACAAGAAGAGATAAACCCTAGTACACAACCAAGAGAGAGAATGAAGATATCATAAAACCATATCTAAGGCACCTACTCTATAGTTGAATCATCTTTCAAGACCCATCTCTAAGAAGCTAGTTACATTACAACTGACAAACTTTTAATCAATATTGGTGGTTTTTCTAATAAAAATAGTGATTTAGGGTGAGGTCTTAGTTCTTGAGTGCCTATATATAGGCCTCACATTGTAATTCAAAGGGGGTGATGAATCTTGGATTGTAGGGAAACTCTATCAAAATTTTGGGGAATTGATGGCAGGTTTTGAAGCTATTTAAAGGAAGAATTATGTTACAACTCTTCAATTGTCTATACTTTCATTTCATGAAATATCATATGCCCATTTCACATTTTGAATTTTACTACATATGAAGACAATTTCATGCAATTTTCATGGAATTTTGTGTTGTAAGCTTCATCTATTATGTTAATTGGATGGAATTGTTGAACTGGAATAAATCTTGGCATTAGTGTGATGGTTTATTTTATTTTTTTCAATTTTTATCAAGGTTGTTTGAAGAGTGTCTTCACTTCTTTGATAGGTTTTACAATGGTTTTTCAAAAAATAACAAATTTCAAAATTTTGTGTGTTCTAGTGGTTGAATTCTTAATTTCTCAGCTACCCACTAGGTTTTGACTGATTTAAAGGAATTCTTAATTTCTCCTTTAAATTTGTTAAAATCTATTCTTCATTTTCCATCCAACTTTCATATTTCTTAACTCTTCATATAAAACCCAAGTGTCATGAATGCTCTAAGTTAGGAGAAGTAGAAATGAAACCTAGTAAATACATTTAATGTCTAATAGTTTTTCCATTAACCCTGATTCCTAAACATATTTCTTGTTCGATATAAATCAATGTTGAATTTGAAAATAATCCATGCAAAATTTTAGTTCTTTCTTTAAATAACACATGATGAATGTTGAATGTAAACAATGATCATATTTTAAAGATTACTGACATATTAATTGTCTTCTGATTTGTTTGTTTTCATCTAAAATAGAAGATATACTCATATACAAAGATTTTATATCAATTCGATGGCTATAATGATTTCTTCATGTTATTTTTACTTTCTTGTGACACTTTATAGGAGAAAATAAAGTACATGAACTCTTAACTTCAATTCAAAATCTATAATATTAATGGGGTTGAAGACAATTCTACACAGTGATTTCATAACAACACATTTACAAGAAAAATATAAATATATAATATTACTTTCTTTGATTTCGAGTCATGTACACTTATTCAATGAAGTTTTAGGCCAAAAACTAATGAAGTATAATTCTCAACCTAGAGAACGTAGAAATACACCAATCAATATTTGATAACAATAGATGGTCATGCATGTTGATTTAAATAGATTATCATCAAGATAACAACAAAATAATATGAAACTTAGATGATCTTAGGCTCTACACTACAACACAACATAATGTGACTCTAGGGTTGTTATAGCTCTGATATGAAAGTATAAGATAATAGAAATATACCCAATAATAACAAGATCTGAATATAGAAATGCTTCACTTTATTAATTAAACCCCTGTTATAGATCTGATCTAAAAGTATATGATAATATAAATATACCCAAGAAATAACAAGATCTAAATATAGATAGAAATGCTTCTTTATTGATCAAACCCTTAAGGTAGGGCAACACCATACATTCAATCCTTAAGGAAGGAGAACACTCCACAAGCCATATGCTTTTTCATACAATAATCCTTCACATCTCTCAACGGGGAGTCTCTAGCCTCTATATAGGCCTCATACATACAATACCATGGGTCATTACCATGGTTCCCTCAATACGATCTATCTAATACCACGGGCTTATTACATTATTGCTAACTACTTGTGGTCCCTTACATGATACAGGCTAACCACCTTATTTATTACTATGGCCCATCCCATTATTACATTATTCCCTTGGGTACCCTCCTTTGTACCCCATATTATCCCCCCCAGGTATACTACAAGGGCCCCAACATGCACGACGGAAAATGGAGATCGCAACAAAATATCAACCGATGGAATTTTCCTTGGATACAATTAGGATTACTATCCCCCTTCCCTCTCTACCTCCTCTATCATTCACACTACTATATTGTGCAGTTCAACACTATAATTCTTGATGATTTTTCCTCCCTTTTTGGTTCTCAAACTCTCAATTTTTTCATATCCATTTCTGTTTTGATGTTATTCTTCTCTTCATTGAGGTAGATTGATCATTAGATGGAAATGGTAGCTTGATACTGTGGTTAAATGTCTAATGCTATAGGTATCTACCAATGCTTGAAATGTGTCATTTTTATGTTAGTTAAGGTTCTCTTTTATCATGATTTTTTCTTAGAGTTTTTCTCTTTTCTATATAGGAGTTTTGAAAACTAACTAAATTTGTTTCCCCTTTGTAGGTCTAACAATCTCAAAAATTCTATGACCCTTCCTTTAATGTTCAAGGTTTTCTCCCACTTATGTCGATGAACTCTTCTCTTTTTCTTTTATCTGAAGAGAGTAGTTTTTTTTTCACTGCTTCAAGGTTTGTCAGTATGTTTGTCATAAAATGATTCATCTTAGGTAAACCACTTGAAACTACTACCTATCTCTTTGATTTCCTTCGTGATTTCCCCATTTGTCCTGAGGGATATTTTTTGCTAAAGTTTAAATTTTTTTACGATATTCCCTCTCTAATTTCATAGACTTGGGTGGAGTTGTTGTGTCGTGCTCAATAGTTTAACATTTACAAGGCTTGGAGATAAAGGTTGCATGATATTATAGGCAATTTGGGTTATATCTTTTGTAATTTTCTTTGAAGTTACCCAACATTATTTGGTTGAACCTTCCTCTAGTTAATATTTTGTTTCATTAGTTCAAGTTATAATGCTTTAGCCTCTAAATGATTCCTCAATTTCTTTACCATTTCTGCTCATTCCCCCTAGTTATGAGGGAATAATTACCCTTAGCCCTAGGAACTTGATTATTTCTTATTAAATTTATAAATTTAGTATTTAATTTCAAGGAGGGTTACCTTCATGGACCCTTTTGGCGTTGCAAGATAACGGTCATTTCTTCTTGGAGAGGCTAGGAGTCTTGGTATATAACTAGATTCAGACCAAGTATGATATGGGAAGACCCTTTAACCTACCCTAGAATTTTTCGACATGAGAATTTTAAGTTTTTAATTTCCTAACAAGGGATTCTCCTTTTACTGTGTTTTTTTAGGTTAGTCTTCTTTTTCCTTTTAATGTAGTCTCATAATTAGAGTGGAGTTATCTTGTGATTTTAGACATTTTGAGTTCGCTCCAAGTACCTGTAAATCTTATTATTTCCCTTCTTCCATCTCTTTATTGTAGGCCGTGTTGCAGTTGGTGTCATTCTTTGGTCTACTATGGCCATAGCCATGATTGACATGGTTTTATTTTATGTATAGGTCTTGTTACTAAGTCAATGGATACTTACTTTTTAGTAATATGGGATGTAATAATCAATACCCAATTATGAACAATGAACATATTTACATGTATTCATTTTTATACATTATTCCCTTTAATGGCTTTATTGAAGCCATGTAAAGGCATAGATATTCGACTAGCATATATTTTTTTGAGTATTCTATTTACTATGTTTTGTGATTGATATACTTTTAATGATTAGGAGATGGTGTAACTGTAATATTTCTCAATCTTCTTTTGATTTGAAAACTTTCTTCAACTATTTTGGCTTACTCAACCAAAGTTTATTTTCCACCAAGAAGAGAGATAATTTTGGGCATAGATTGTGTTATATATTTGCACAATTTGTCAGTGTTTTCTCCATATTAGCTATATGTAGTTGTAAAATTTGATATGCACATTTTTTCCTTTTTTTTTCAATTCTTGTATTATAGCCCATAATAGATATATGATTCTTTTCTTCATAATGAAAATTATTAATAAGCCTTTATGCTTTTTTTTTCTTTTTCATTCTAGCTTGTTAGAATTCATAACTCCAAATATTCTTGACTGCTAAGCTAAAATCATACTACCTCTGAGAAAAAACCATTGATTCCCAAGAAGTTATTTCGATGAATCTTGCACTATGGGTGTCTACATCAACTCCTCTCAAGGGTTTTTTTAATATGGAGTAGGGACTGCATTAGTTGAGGGTTTGCACCAAAGTTTTACTTTTTGGTACTTCCTTCTAGCATGCTAACCCTACTATTCTATTTAATGATATAACCAGAAATAATTTCCCATTCCATTTAGATTATCCAAATAGAGAAAGATTATGTAGTTTTTTAGTAAGAATACTTCATTAATAAATTTCATACTCTTCCTCTTTTTCCCGTGTATACAATTGTAATATATCTGTAAATATTAACATTCTTTAAAAGATATCTAGAAAGGAAATCTATAGACATATATCAATATGTGAAAATATAATAGAAACATGCATATTCCCCCAACCTAATAAAATATTGTAGCAGCAATTCTGCCCGAGCCTCATGTTGAGCCCCAAACTTGCATCTTTCCTATACACCTTTCTAGACTTTTTCCATTTACCTAGACCTCCTAAGCTGTCAACATCATTGCATATTGAGTTTAAAAGAGAACATAAAGTGGTTTCGTAACTATGTTTTGTGTTTGCTGTTTGAATTAGATTTTTTCTCATTGAGCTGCAGAATCTTGTCACTTTCTGCAGCCAATTCAACTTTTCGCAGCCTTTTTGTTAAAGTCTATATTGCAAGTGTCTTCAAGCAAATCAAGCCACATGGGCAAGTTGGAAATGATGTGGACATGGATCGAGTCCTATTGGCTCAGTTGAATTCATCAAAGAAGGTCGTGGTCAAAGGTGGTCAAGCGGTGGTCAACATAAGAGTCCTACAACAACAGGACTCCGTTTTCACCACGTGAAGACTTGCGTGGCCATTCCTAATCTATGGGGACATATCAACACCTGTGGACTGCTTCATAAGGCGAATCCAACAGCCACCCTTAATAGATTTAATCATCACGGCAGCCATGATGCTAGATCCCTGGACGTCGTTGTTCACATGTCCTCTGTCAGCGCAGTTTTCAGGAAATCTGTTATGTAAACGTCTGCTATAAATAATGCATTTCCATACACATAGTAGTTAGTCTTTGGTAATGTATTTTTGACTATTAATGAGCCCACTGTGCCGTGACATTATTTCGTTGTTATGACTGCATTCTGAATACATGAGAAGACTCTATTTCTGAGCATAATTCGTGGTTGATAGTTGTTGCGCGAGGTTGTGCAGAGGGCCCCTGCATAGGCCGAGGTTTTGTCTATTTGCTGTATAGTTTCACATTGTGTTTCTTACATTCATTATGCCATAATTATTCACTTGTATATATTGCATTTATTATGGTGCTAACGTTTTATTTTTGTCCATGATTTTACATGCTTTACATTGCTAACACTGATTAGTGAATTTGTTCCAGATTACAGTAGGTAGCCCGGGCATTTGCATATAGTTTTTCACAATGACTAATGACATGGAATCAGTCTTGTCTTTCTGCTGATTTATTTTTCTTAGTTTTTAATTCCAACACTGTTTTGTTTATTTCAGTTCTGTTCATTGGCTTCATTAGTTAGATTAGATATCGAATTTCTCATGTCATTATCAGTTACCTCCGAAAGCCATAGCGAGACTAATGGTGAGGGATTGAAGTATGAGTGTGTAGTTTGATATTAGTTTATTTTTCTGCAAGTTAGATATTAAATTGCTCATGTCATTATCAGTTACCTCCGAAAGCCATAGTGAGACTAATGGTGAGGGGTCAGAATATGAGTTGATGTAATTTGATTTTAGCTTTACTTTGCTTGAAATTTTTGGATTTCCTTGAGTACAATTTATTTTGTATTTAGACAGCAGCAAGGATAATGGTTTCATGATCAATAGTTCACTGTTTGTTTAATTAGAATAGTGGCACATTTTCATTCTCTTTTAGGAATTCATTTCATCATTGCATGTTTTAAAACCTTTTTGAAAAGTTTGAAGTTTTGGAAATCATTTTAAAGGACATCATTACGTTGAACATTTATATCCATACTTTTCTTTTAGAATTTCCATCTCACATTAGGAAATCAACAGAGATAAACCCAAAAATGAAATAAAAATCAAAAACGAGAAAAAGTAAGAAATATGCTATCTTGCACATATAGTGCGCCGCACTTCAACAGTTTACGACTCCCAGATTGACAATTAATATAGCAATTTAGGACACTTTAAATTGACAAAACATCTCATACTACACTTCTATTAGAAATCTTTATCATTAGTTGCTTCTTTCCCTCCTTTTCTTTTCTAAGAAGTGTCCCACTAGATCAAGTATAAAGAATACATTTTCTTTTCTTCTCAAATAACCTTTGTCTCCCGCAATCCTTCTTTTTCTCTTCTTCCCCTCCTTTTCTACTCCTACAAAACCTTTTCTCCCCTATAATTCTATTATGAGGGTTAGCAATACTGGCAAGGTGCAGGATCATATAGTGACATCTATCACTTCAAAAGTTGTCCCTTCCTGGAGTCTAGATTAATCTTGATTGATTTCCTGATAGTGGAGAAACCCACCTACTCACGTGTTGGCTCCTCTTATATTTTCAGATAGAAAAATAAATAAAGTAAACATTATTCCATTCATAACAACATATTAATACTTACATATGCCATTAGGAACATAAAACTTAGTATTAGTCGTTAGGGCTAATACTCTGATTTAAATGTTTGCAAGAAATATAAAAAATCAAGTTTAATAAGAAAATAATTATGTTAGGGGCATTACAATAACTTAAAAAAACTTAGTGTCTCGCAATCAAGATAGACTCAAATCCTAAACCTAGCATGGAATTCCAATTCTAAAGTATTTATTGAAGGCATGATGATGACATTATTTCACATAGTTAACCAAAGCTTCAACCCGATACTATGTACATGTATAGAGCCTCTATTTACACATCAACTATTCTTCCCTTGTAGATCTCTCAAGGCTTGTGCTTTCAGGATGTGAGGAGACATGCCTTGATTTTTGTGCTCACTCCTTATCTTTCCTAGAAACCCACCTACTACTAGATTCAAGTTCCTTTGAAGTGACCATAGTTTTTTTCCCTATTAAGACCTCACATCAATAGACCAATTGCTTAATAGATATTGTTGGAAAACCCAAGAAAAATACAAATAACCCTAGACACTTGCATGCAAGTGTAAAATTAATATAATAACAACATAAACAAACAAACAACCAAAAAAATCCAAACAAAACAAAATCAACGAAACATAGAACCACTGAACTAAAATAAAAATGAAGAGAAACCACCTTTGATGCTTAGCCAACTAAATGAAAGAAAACCAAAAAACCTAAAAGATGAGAGGCAATAACTAACAATGAATAAATAGAAGACTACGATAATAAAAATTACCTTTAAATAACGTTCCCAAATAAAATTGTCTTCCTATTATTTTTCATGATTACCTTAGTAATAACCATTACATAGTAAAATGTACTTACAGACCAGCACATACTAGTGTCATTATGGTAGAATTTTTTTCATTGTGTGGTGTAGGCATCTTCTCATTCCCTTGCTTCCCATTCCTATAACATTGCAGCCATAATCCCACTCGAATTCATAAGAACAAATGCTCTATCATTGATCGTTGGGAAGTGAGTTAAACTATTATGCATTAGTACATAAACCACATTCAATTCAATAGTTGAAGGAGATATTATCGAGTTTAAAGAATTGTATCATGTTGATAAGACACCAATCGAATTCTTTTCAATATTTGAAGGAGATAATTATGGAGCTTAAAGAATTGTATCATATTGATCCCAATTTCAAAAGTAACAAGAGGGGTTGCAAGGCAGCTAGTCCCTGTTGTAAGCTCGAGGAATTTATAGCTAGTATAGATGTTCATGTTGCTTGCTCTGTTACTTGTTAAATGAATGGGTGAGTGCTCTAGGCTTACTTACAAGTTTCACAATCACCATAGGATCAAGATAGAATCCCAATTTCACATCTATTCACGATCCGTAACATTCTCATAATATTAGAGCTAGTAGCACAAGTCGGGGAGACCAAAGGCGTGAGAGTGATTATGAGAGTCTTTGGCTACTCAGAGACTAGTAATTCACAGAAGCTACAATAAGGCGAAAGCTCACAAGTTGATGTATTAAAAAATGGAGTTAGTCAATAACACATACATTGGAGGTAAGTAAGTAACGAGAAAGTGAGAGAAAAAGGGTTTTTGATACAGAGTCACAGTTTCTCAAGCAGGCTGAGCTCTTCATGTAATTTTTGTCACCAGGGTTTGATCAACAACTAGTAATTCCAGCCATGATGCCAGTTCAACATGCAACATCCCCTTCAAATTTGAGATTACATGGCCTTCCCATCTGAATTTCATGCAAAGGATCAGGGAATGGTGGCAGGAACTCAGAAATGAAGGCTCCAAACTGTTAATTTTACATAAGAAACTGTTTGTTCTGAGAAAACACTTTGAGTAAAAACCAAAAGTAAATAGTATTAATAATAAGAAAAAAAGTAAATAGTATTAATAATATTCAAAACTAATATGAAGGGCACGTGGGATTGCATGCTGAGCAGGTGCACCCTTAGAAAATCGCAAACTAATTCTTTATCTCGACTTTCAAACTAGTGGCCTATTTAGCTGTAGTGACCTACTTCTAAGAAAGAGTGAGGTAAGAATGAGCCTGTTATAGATCTTGGTGCAACAACAATGTTGTGAGCAAAGAAAAGGCAACAGGTCCCATAGAATTTTAGAACATTGCCACTAAGAGGAGTCGAAGCAAGAATGTGCGGTGATGCATCGATCAAAAAAAATGGGCAAGTAAGTAACAACTAGTCCATGCGTTGAGCGGGGAAATGGAAATAGTACACATGCAAGACCTACTAATCATTGCATGAGCTTAGTCACAGCTTTCAACCAAAGCTTCATGATAAATGCAGGAAACATAAGTATCAATTACCTTCTCTTGAACGAGCACAAGAACAGTGAAGGTGTTTTCATATATATATTTTTATGGTTTACGAATAGTGCTTTTGTGACTATATATTTTTATTTGTAATCTGGTCGAGCTACTAGACTAATCTGAGACATTTCACAGATGATATATTTTTATTTGTAATCTAATCGAGCTAATAGACTAGTCTGAGACATTTCATACATGATTTACAAAATTATAGGAATTTTTCTATCATGTCCATGAGTATTTAATAGTTGTTTTGTTTTAGAGTTTCTTTTATATAGTAAAGATGGTGAAGAGAGTGTCAGATACATGAAGATGTAATTATTTTTTTAATGAAAAAAGTAGAGTGAATACACTTCATAGAAGGAAATCAAATGATGTAGACAAATAATATGATAGATTTCTTGCCTACTAACGACAACAGCTTTGAAATAGCTACAAATCTTTAAATAGGGACATTGCTTATACAAGGAGAAAAGAAGCAAGCAATAAATTCAGCTGAATTAAGAGTTTGGCATGCACATTCATGGAGAAAGTATTTACTCCATAGTAGTAAACCAACTGGCCAATCCCTTATAGAAGTTTTCTTCAACCATAGTCAATGACCCACAAGAATATCTTTCATCGTATACTTCAAAATACCACGTTGAAGATAGTTGATACAATTTCATATGATCAAATTGGGGATGTAGCTCAAATGGAAGAGCGCTCACTTAGCACGAGACAGCTACGGGGATCGATACCCCACATCCCCATTGAAGATTTCTTGTATCAGTTTGGATGTGCAGTTCTACATCAAATTCTTCTATTATGTCGCAATTAATGAAGTAGTTTTCTATTTTGACTCTTTCATTTGCTAGAACACAAGCTACATATTAGACATGTCATTCTCATGGTTTTTTTTTAATTCCTTTGCCAGAAAACAAACTACATCTTAGACAAGTTACTCACACAAAATGAACTTCTTAAGCTACATGTCAGAGTGCGTCAAGTAAAGAATCAACAGAAGCAGGATGCTGCTTAGGATTTTTAAAAGAATGGCGTGTGGTTGTTTGTAAGGACATAATGCCTTTACATTAAAATTGAATGGGATATATATGATTCCAATAGTGGTATAGACTATAGAGTGCAGTAATAGTTAGATGAAAATGCCCATTTAACTGAGACATATGGCAGAACCTAGCCATGAAATGTAACACATTGTTTTGCCAAGAAACCATGTTTTATAAACCAAAATTAAGATTGTCTAATATGTTGAATATGTCAACTATACACTTGGAGAAAAGAATATTTTAAAAGTGTCATTCTAATTAAACGATTTATAAAAGTCTTGAATTAATTTTTAATTATTAGTATTAATTCAATTATTTCTCAGATTACAACACGACAACATACTTGCATGGATTACATGGGTCACTTACAAGTGTTGCTAGTTTTACATTTCTTGGTGGTAAGAGTTTCAACACTGGGAAAAACAATCAGCCACGATAGTACACAACTGCTGTGAAATCCCTACTCTCTAATTATACAACAAAAGATCAATGTAGCCCAAAGCTTTTCTCTGCAGATTCAATCACTGTCTTGGATTATATGGGTCACTTACAAGTGTCGCTAGTTTCATGTTTCCTGGTGGTAAGAGTTGGAACACTGGGAAAAACAATCAACCACGATAGTACACAACTGCTGTGAAATCCCTGCTCTCTAATTATACAGCTAAAGATCAATGTAGCCCAAAGCTTTTCTCTGCAGATTTAGTCGCTGCCACTTCCCAGACAAACTGCGAATTGTGTTTGGAATTTCACCAACTCAATTTCTTGCCTTCAAACCCTTATAATATTTTCAAGACTTTCACTACAAACTTTTTTTACTCTGAGAGGCTAATTTTCCCAATGATTTCTTAGTTTTTACACGTTCACATTTTAGTATTTCGCTATTTTTTGGTACTCTGTTGTTCTAGTGAATGAAAAAATCTTCTTGGTGTCAAGAAGTTAACAAGTAGTGGAAATGGATTATGCATTAATGTTGTTTAGAAGGAAGGATTTCTAGTGCTTTTTCTGTTAGTGGATCCTGTTTTTGGTGGGGAGATTAAAGATGTCAGGGGATAGGAAAATTGTGTCCTTGCGGAGAAGAAATATAGGGAAAGAGCTCCTAAGCGAGCTGCAGTGGATGATCTTGCTGTCAATGCAAGTCGTTCTCAGCTAAAGGCGCACAGTTTTAGTCGATTTCACAAACATTCATGCTCCTGCTACCAATTGCTTGTCAACAACGAAAAACTAGGTTTGGTTTTGAAATGCAATCCTCCTAACCTTATTCTAAGTATTTTAGACTTTATCTAGATTTTATTCCTAAAGTGAAAGAATTAGGGAAAACTAGTTTTGCAGAAAAATTTATGCATGATTTTAGTTTGTTTTATAATCTGTTTACCAAGACTGTAACTCTAAAATGAGTTTGATTCAAAGATATCGATGAAATAGGTTAATTCTCCCCATCCTAGCATTAAAGGGAGTGAGCGTAGCAAGAAAAAGAGGCAAGAACTTCAACCAAAAGAGTTAAAGATGAAATTCATACAGAATCGAATCCGCTTGTTGTTTCATAAGTAATTTAGTGATTGCAGGAGAGCAATCCTACAAGGATAAAGCTAAGATAATGCCAATTCAAAACAGATACAACATTTACAACCTTATCTTATATTTTTATATGGTGAGATATATTATTGGATTTTTAACAATATATATTCAAAACATATACAACATTTAATAATATTTACTTGTCAATTGTCATGTTTTTTAGTAGATTAGTTGATGTTGTATATGCTGAAATATATATGGTTATGGTTAAAATCGAATAGTATAACCGTATATGCTAAAATTTATAACAGTAAATTCTAACAGTATATATCTAAACATAAATTCAAAGGTATATATTCCATCATATATAACATTTATTAGTTTATTGCTAATCATGACACGGTTTTTAATTGGTGACAATCGATATCTTGTCAAATATTGTCGAAGATTCTTTTGATTGGTCATGAAGTTCAGTTTTTAATTAGTGATAATAGGTACCTTATCTCTTCCTTTAACGCCCTCTGATCATACATTGATGATGAAAAAAGTGTGTTGTATTAGTCTTTGTATACGACTGACACCCTTATATTACCAGGCAAAAAAGAAACAAGCTAATGCCCTTATATTAATAGGCAGAAAAGAAACAAGAAAATGCCCTGTCGGCAGTGGCATTCACCATCTGAACCACCGAATGGTACAAGCATAGACTTCATGAAATTTCTATGAAAGGAAGAAACTTCAGAAGTATGTGACTAAGCAAAACAGTGAGTATGGAATAAACACTTAAGATGTTCAAAATCTAGCAACATGTTTTTAAACTGTAGATATTTCATATTAAAATCTTCATTTGTAGTGCAGTGATGCAACAAAGTTTACAAAATTGGTTGAATCAACCTAGAATAGACAGTTCTTTTAATTTACCTGATTTTAAATAAATCCATACTAATATACTGCATTACTAGAGTATCTAGCAGTATGTATATGCCAAAAAATGCATAATATCTTGCAGGATTTTGTATAAATTCTATTTCTCAGTATCTAGAGTAGCAGTAACTCCCTGAAGTTGATTCCTATCGTGAACAGTTACTTGTGCATCCTATCCTGAATAGTGACTTGTGCATTAAGGTGAGGAATATCTAGCATTGAATGACTTACAAAATCTCCAATGGAAGGAGAACCTCAAGTCAGACGCTTTTTCTATAACAACTGTGTGATTGAATCCCCAAATATGACTTGCTTTCTTGCTATATATGTTCAACCACTAGCTATCGGTTGAGACTTTCTGGTTTGTCAAATATGAAAAAAGATAATGAAGTTTGGCTGTGATGTACTCTTTGGAAGTGGACAAATGGGCACCTCCATGCAAACTACTTTCAACATGTGTTAAACTTCCGACATGTGTTAGCAATGTGTTTACATGTGAACTCTCTGTGGAAGTTTACGGATGTGGGACGAGGCACCTTTGGTAGCTAATTTAATGATCTTTCTCAAACTAGACATTTGATGTCAAGAACTAAGCTAGCATTAGTTTATCTTTGGAAAATATTAATGAAGTCAATTCTTAATATATAATCTTTATAGCCTCTTCACCTCGGGGAGAGGCCAAATAAGATGAAAAAATTTCTTATTGGCAGTAAAAACCAATGCCTTTATTTGATAGGTTGATCAAACGCATTTCATGAAATGCCAATAGGAAACTTTGAGTTACTTGCAAATAAATTAATGTTAAGACAAGAAGCTGATTACTATAGTCCCATGTCGTAGGTGGCAGGGACTAATAAGAGGAAAATAAAAGATATTATATAAGTCAATTTTTTTTTTTTTATAGTTTTATTATAAAAAATTTAAATACGTGCTAGTGGTGTAGTGGGAGTGCCTCCTAATTTGAAATTTCAAAACAGAAATGCAATTTCAAAACTTAAAATGTTTTGTTGTTTGGTTATAGCGATGAAATTGATAAACAAATAACTTGGTAAATTATTTGAAATTTTTTGCTGCTTTCATGTTGGGATGAAATTGATAAATAAATAATAAATAAATTTGTTCAAATTTTTTTAAGTTGGTTTATTTAATTAAATATAAATTTCAATGTGTTTTACGTAAGACACAGATTAATGGTAGAAAATCAACTTTTTAAAGTTGTTTTCTTTGATTTATATTTAGTATTTAACACTTTACCTTTACCTTGAACCTTATATTAAATATTGACAAATCATTTTTGCTGGCATCATATTAAAGTTGTTTTCCTTTATGGCATCATCTTTGTGATGGTATATTGGAAGAAATATTTGAAACCTGGCTTAAACACTCAAATTAGAATATGTTTTTGTTTTCCCTATTATGAAGTTATAACATCAATATATTTATGAAACATGACTTGTATATTATATGATGTGGTCTCAGCAGAAAATCATAATTATGGTTAACCCTACATTGGAAAATGTCTATGAAAGTGGGTCCATAAGGTGAAGAAAGTGAAGAAAAAGACAACCACGTGATTGTTCATTTGAATGTACCCAACATTTCTCATTGGATGGAGCTTCCATGAAACAAATAGAGTGTTGTTGGATGCCATTTCCATAAAACATAGGGAATGAATATAACAACAACCATTATTATTCACAATGCTTTTCTTTGAGCCTTTCGCCATCTTGTACAACAGCCATTATTGATGATCCTTTATGGCCACATTCCCTCCACCTCTGTAGAATTGAATTACATAAGCCTGCTTCTCTCTAATTCAAACATAATTCCCTCACTTCATGTATCCACCTGTCCTTTGAATTGAACCAACAATAAGACCTGCATGTTCTTAAGTTCATCTCATCCCAATTATTGAACTGGCTATTGAATGGTTGATATCCTTAGACAATAGTAGCAGAAGTAGAGCCATCTTCAGTAGTAGATCTGACAAAAAATACAACAAAGGTGAAGGAAATGGGAAATTGTTTCCAGAACAAAATAAAACTACCCTTCCCTAGGCCCACTAGTGGATCATTTCTCATACATAATGAGCTTCCAAACCTGGTGAAAACAAAGTTACTATGGATCGCCAACTGCTTTAATCTGCTGATAAGCATAGAGTTGATGTGGTCGATTCAAGTTCCATGTATTATTCTCATTACTCACTAGTATGACATGCCAAGTATCATGTTAGTAGTAAATCCAAGCAAGATGTAATCCACTAATAGTTCACCTCTTTGTACTGCTAGAGTTCGTGTTTAGGTTAAAGTTAGTGTTTTGTACCCAAGATCTCCATATTTTCCTTGTGTTTCAAATTTTGTTTCATTTTATTCAGTCTGATGAATACAATTATCATAAATTCCTCCAAGATCGAGCCTATGATTAAACATGTAAATTTCTTTGATCTTTTCGAGGTTTTCATGTTAATTTTGCCTCTATAATGCATTATTTTGTACCACTAGAAGTTACTTCTTTCCTTGTTTCCTAGTAATTTTGATTGTTAGATGGTAAATAATTTGAAAGGATTTGATGGTTGGATGTGTCTAAGAACTTCTTGCTGCTTTAAGGACATTGAGATTTAAGAACACTGAGCAACATAGAATGAATTTCACTTTTTAAAAACAATTTGAATACAAGTTTCCCTTCTATGGATCTTGATATTTCTTCTAGCAACAGCATTTCAGGACCTATACACCTTCCTTAGGTTTGTGTTCTTAATTTAACACTAAAAATTCCTTAGGTTTGTGTTTTTAATTGAATACTAAAATCCTAGGCGTGACTTATTCATTCTACAAACATAAAAACCCATCTATAAACTCAATTATGTGTGACATACTAATAATGAAATTACCTCTAACGGGTCCATTGCTCTACTTAATATTGAGAATGTTACCATCTGGGAACTTAATTTTCTTCATTATGGTTAAGATTGCGAATGAAACCACAATATTAGAATATCATTACCCTAATGTTGATTGTATTAAATAAGTTCAAAATAAAAACATCCAATTGCAAGTACCGAGAAGAGGAAACCAAAGTGATACCAACATTAATGAAATCTTGGCAGCTGAATTTAGATTTCAAAATGTTTACAAAATTGACGCATAGGAATTACCATTTGGTGAGCCCTGATATTTCACTAAGAACGTTGCAGCTCCTAAAGGTTCCTCAAACAAAATTATCAACTTGAGGTTTGTACAAACTTCGAGGTGACAATGCTATACGCAAATCAAATAGGATTCCGCTGAAGGAACCCTCAGTTGTAACATTAGATCAAAAGTGCTTAGAGACCCTTCCTCTTATTGAATTAGCATGAAAGCTTGGTGATAAAGGTTTGGAAATCTCTTCTAGCTATGAATGTAGAAATGTCATTGACTCAACTTGTAGATGCTAACTAATCAATTCATGACAAGGACATAGGCTAATCTACCTGCAAAAATAAAGATATTTTATCTTGCATAATTCATCAAAATACCAAATCTACTTATAGAAAGGAAGTTAATTTATCTTGCATAATTCATAAAACTACATATAAAAATTGCATGTACCATATACCTATGATCTGGAATTTATCCAGGACAAAGAATGAAAGGTATTACACACTCATATGCATGGATGTGCCTATGTTACTTATGCAACGGATTGATAAGATTGCTAGAATGCATAGACACCGAGGCAATTAGAGAAAACATAATAGTCAAACATGTAAAAAAAAAATTTAATAAGGAGTTCACCTAATGCTCCTAGGCTACGTCTCTAGGTCCAGCCTTTTAGTGGTGGCCCCTCTGTTATGTTTTCAAGCAGAGTTTTTACAACAGTGAGCTCAATTCGAGATGCTTGATTTTACACGATGCTGGTTCGCTGCTTTCGGTTCGCTGATCCGGTATCAATATATCATATCTCAGGCAGGTAGGCTCCTCCACTCCACTTCGGGCTGTTGTAAACTCGACTCACTAAACAAAATGAATTCAGTAGGAATGGAGTGCACAGAATCTCCTTACTGAAACTCGACCTCTAAGGGTCACAGTACTATGACAGGCCTATGCCGAGGAGTTTGCTTGAACCTATCAAGCCTTCAATGGAGTACACAGACTCTCTGACTCTCTTTGAATCTGTCTGGTTCGATGTTTCCTTTAGGTGAGCTCAGCTTCTACTCTCTATTCTTTGCTATTAGCTTTTTGCATCTCTTCGTTCTCTGCCTCTTGTGTTCTGCTTCTGTAAATTCATGGCTTTAAGGCGAGTCTGTTCTTTGACTACTCGTTTCCGCTTCCCGGCCTTCTAGTGTCCTTTCCTCTATCCGTTCGAATTCCTCTGCCCTGCATCATCATCACTAGGTAATTCCTCGCAAGGAGGTGGCCACCTGTTTGCTAACGAACTAGGTGTCAGATTCCTTGAATCATATTCAAATGGCCATTAAATCTGTTTTCTTCAAGATCGCCTGTGAACACGAATCGTTTTCCAACTCATCATCGATGTCAGACTTCAAATCCCCTTTCATCTTGCTTTCTGACCTATCAAATCCCATCAGTCATCGAAACGTATCTCCGCCATCGATCTGGACCCCCCAGATCCTACAGTTGTCCTTCATATGAGGCGGACAAGTCGCACAACGTTTACCCATTTGATGCAGGCAGTTTTCTCTCTCTTTCGTTGTACGTGTGTCGCTCGATGTGTGGCATCTGGTGGGACTCAGTAAAAACTGCTTACTGCCTTGAGGCCTTTCGATATCATGCCAGTTTTGGGGAATCCCATGCTATGGAACCAAAACAATTGCTTTTCTAAATTTTATAGCGATTTCAGGTCCGGGCGCTTCGAGGCTTTCCTTCACTGAGGGGGACGCCCTGTGACACACAATTAGCACTTAGCACTTAGCACTAATGACGTATTATAATCCACCTCTATTTCCCTAATTAGCCTCTGGCTTTTTCAGTTTTGTGCCATTGCACTTTACCATGGCCAACGGTCTGTGTGCTCGACCGAGGGTCCTCGTTGCTCCACTCTAGCCACAACTAAAATTGCTATGAGGATTCCTTTTGATAGCTTCGATCTTTTCTAGGACTTGAATCTTTTAACATAATTTGAAACAATCATGAAAACTTAGAGAGTTTTTAGGATCTAATTTGGATCACGACCTTTCCACTGAAAAAGCTTTTGGACCACCAAAAGTTGGTTTTATTTTAAGCATCAATCAAGTGAGGGTATTGCTTCCTCGCTTGCTCAATTTCTATCTATTTCGCACTGCCTAGCTTTGAAACTTTGAGTATGATCCTGAGGTACTCAACATTCCCTCTGCGTGTAGTTCTTACCTTCCTATCTAGAACTGTATCTTCCTACAACTCATTAATATATTTAGGTAACAGATCATCAATAGAAGGCAATTGAATCTACTCTTCAGGATCTTTAATTAATGAAGGTTCAAATAGTCTCAAGCTGTCTGCATTAACAACTGAGTAGATGTGCATGTAAGCTAGTAGATTAAGGCGAAAAGAATTCTCACCAATTTTATAAAGTATCTTGAAAGGTCCATACCTTATTGGCTTCAACTTCTTTCCTTCACCTTGCATTCTGTCTTTGCTGATATACAGCCAGACTTTATCACCAACTTGGAAACTATGCTCCATCCAATGCTTGTCATGCCTTGCCTTGTACTTGTCTTGGCTCTTTTCCAACTGTTCATGTACTGCCTGGTGAATCTCTTGGATTTGATCAATGAACTTGGTTTCCTTGTCCACATCACTGTGTCCATGAACTTCTATGTCTTTATCAAAGACAAAATCCAAGGGAGACCTTGGTGTGAAACCAAAACAGGTCTCAAAAGGAGATCTTTGTCTACAAGAATGTTTAGCTTAGTTGTAAGCATGCTGCACATAACATAAATGTTCATCCCAAAGTTTTCGATGCTTGCTACAATAGCCTCTGAGTAATTGGATCACTATCCTGTTGACCACTTCTGTTTGGCCATCTGTTTGCGGGTGAAAAATTGTGCTCTTCTTTAGCCTAGTGTCCATCAATTCCCATAAAAGTGACCAAAATTTCCAAAAAATCGGGTATCTCGATCAGATATTATGGAATTGGGTAATCCAAAATGAACCCATACATGTTGAAAGAATAAGTTTGCAGTTTTTTCAGCTGTAATCTGTTTGTTACAAAGTATTAAAATACAAATTTTGCTGAACCTATCCACAACAACATATAAATAGTCATGACCTTTCCTAGATTTAGGCAGTCCTCCAACAAAGTCCATGGAAACACTTTCCCAAGGATGAGAAGGAATTGGTAGTGGAGTATACAAGCCTAGTTTTCTATTGTTGGACTTGCTTTTAGCACACATGGTACACCCTCTTACATATCTAGAAACTGTCTCATTCATTTTTGGCCAATAACAAAACCTTTGTAGCTGTGCAACTGTTTTACTTACCCCAAAGTGACCTGATATTAGAGAAGTGTGTGCTTCTCAAATTATATTTACTCTTTTAGTTTGTGGAATGCATAGCTTCCAACAATGATACAAGAGTTGGTCCTTAATATGATAATCCAATTCTTCTACTCGTTTTCCTTGACTTGAAGTTGCATATACATCTTTAAAATCTATATCTTGAGCATATTGTTCAATGTAGCTCTCATGTAATACTGAATTATGCTTAAGTATAGTAGATCCATTTATAATTGGTCTAGATAACATATCTACAACTTTATTTTGTATGCCCCTTTTATATCTGATGATTAAATGAAACTGTTGTAGAAAACCCATCCATCTATAGTGTCTTGATTGCTGCAACTTAGTTTGGGAGTATAGATATTGAAGTGGTTGATGATCAGTATGTATAACTGTCTCTTTGCCCATTAAGTAATGTTTCCACCTTTTCACACTCTGTACTAATGCATACAATTCTTTATCATATGTGGGATAGTTAACTATTGCAGAATTAAATGTCTCAGAATGATAACATATTGGTTTACTGTGCTGCATCAACACTACTCCCATGGCAGTCACTGGCATCTGTTTCAATCTCAAATGGTCTCTGAAGATCGGGAAGTGCTAGTACTAGTGTTGTATTAATCTTTTCTTTCAAGGTGTTGAAGGCTTTCTGTTGTTTTCCTCCCCACTGAAACACCTTGTTCAATCCTGTTAAAGCATGTAAGGGAGTTGCAATTAAGGAAAAGTTAGAAATAAACTTTTTCCAATATTTTGCTGCTCCTAAGAAGCTTCTAACTTCTGTAGCAGATTTGGGTTTAGGCCAATTTACAATGACTGCAACCTAGAGGGATCTATCTTCAATTCACCACCCCCTACTATATGTCCCAATAATTCAAAGATGTTTTGCCAAATTCACATTTTGAGAGTTTAACATAAAGTTTTCTCTTTTCAAAACATCTAGTGTCTCCTTAACATGCTTTAAATGTCCTTCCCACGTTTTGCTAAATATAAGAATGTCATCCAGATATACAATAACAAAATCATCAAGAAAAGGTTTGTATACATCATTCATTACTCTCATGAAAGTAGCATGAGCATTAGTTAAGCCAAAAGGCATAACCAGCCACTCATACAATCTTTGCTTTATTTTGAAAGCAGTCTTCCATGCATCTTGCTCTGCAACTCTAGCCTAATGATAGCCACTATGCAAGTCTAACTTGGAAAAATAAACATCTTCTTTCAACTGATCTAATAGATCATCTATGCAAGGAAGGGGATATTGATTTTTGATCGTTATCTTATTCGGTGCTCGATAATCAATGCACATTCTCCACGAGCCATCTTTATTTTTCACCAAAATAATTCGAGACCCACATGGTTATGTGCTAGGTCTAATGAACCCCTTCCCGAGCAGCTCCTATACCTGCTTCTTGATTTCTGCATTCTCTAAAGCGTAAAACTGGTACATTAGATGTTAGAAAATGGAGCATCTTGCTGCAAATTAATATCATGCACTATTTCCCTTTTGGGTGGCAGACCTTTAGGTTCTTGAAACATTAGATCATATTCTCAAACAACTTTTTCTAAATCAGTTTGCTATTTAGAATCACAACACTCAAATACATTGGTTTTATCATGTTTATTTTCCTTTACAAACATCAGTAAAAAGTTTTTGCATGAATTTACAATTTGTTTCATCTGCCCTGAGTTTACGAGAGTATAATTATTTTTTAGCTTATGAGCTCTTACAATATATTTGATTTCATCTTTAACGAGTAGATACTTGTTCTCAGCTCTACAGAAAATAACTTTTCTATCATGCAAGTAAGGACTTCTTAAAACAATTCCACATATATCCAAAGGAACTATATCTAACTCAACCTCATCTACAAATGCTGACCCAAAAGAAAACTTAAGTTTACATTATCTAGTTACTTGTAGCTTTGCTTTATCACATAGCCAACCTAATGGATATGGTTTCTTATGAGGTGTGGTTAGTAATCCCAACTTATTTACAATTGCTTCAGAAATTAAATTTACTTGTGAGCAACTATCAAACAAAGTATCAATCTTTTGATGATTGGAAATAACTCAAATATGAAAAAGCTCACGTCTTTTTCCCTCATTTTCTTCATTATCAGTAGATTGTGCATAATTACTAGTAGCTGCTTCAGAATTTTTACCTTTTATACCTGTGGCTGCGATTGTTTCCTCATCTCCCGAGTCTGATCGCAAATACTTTTGAATAGCTGCAACAGTCTTCTTCTTCTTGCCCTCGAACTTCTTAGGTTTCAGCTCTGGATGCAGAATCCAGTAGTGTTCATCATCATGCACATCCTTCTTACAGTGAGTGCATGAGGACATGCTCTTCTGTACAGTGTTTGTTTTCCTCTCTTTCCTTCTATTTTCTTTTCTCCTTATTTTTGCTTGCGGTGGGTTGGGATGATCCCCCAACTTCTGGGTTCCCATTCTTACCTTTAGCTTCTAGATGCATAGCCTAAACGGATATATCATCTATGCTAGTGGGATTAAACATGAGGATAGTATGCCCCATGTATCTGTGTAGACCACCTATATACTTGAACAGAGTCTCAGGTGAGTCTAAAGAAATTCCTAGAATCAAAGCTCTTTTCCTAAATTCTTGGGTGTAACCTTGTACACTTTTCCCTTTTAGTTGTCAAAGAGTTTGCTAGCTCATCATGGCTTGCTACATGTAGGCTAGCGGATAGAATTGCATTCTAATTGAAGAAACAAATTCACTCCAACTTCTCGGCATTCAACTCTCCATCATATATTGGTAAATCAAACTTAACATCTAATTTAATCAAAGATGTCTTCTTTTTATTTTCAGGGCTATTAGGAGGCGTGAGAAAATTTTCTTCTTTCCCTTTGCTTTTAGAGCGGTGATGGAGGAGAGATTCTTCTACTCCTTTGTCTTGTTTGGAGCATGATGAATCTTCATCTCTATGTTTCTTAAAGTCCCTATACATTTCCTCCACCATGAATCTCAGGGCCATAAAACTATCCATGAACTGGGGGTCTGATTCTAAGGGATTTTCTTCTTATAGTTTTCTCTTAGAATAGACTCTTCCAATTTCTAGGTTAGTTTCAGTCAATTCTTCTTCTGTTGATTTAAGCTTTGATGTAGTTAGCATTCAACAACAAAATCCAGCACAAGCTTGTCTAACCTTAGTAACGCTAATGCTCTGATACCACTTGATCTGGAATTTATCCAGGACAAAGAATGAAAGGTATTACAGACTCTTGTGCATGGATGTGCCTATGTTACTTATGCAATGGATTGATAAGATTGCTAGAATACATAGACATTGAGGCAATCAAAGAAAACATAACAATCAAACATGTAAACAAAACAAGTTTAATAAGGAGTTCACCCAATGCTCCTAGGCTACGTCTCTTGGTCCAACCTTTCAGTGGTGACCTCTCTATTATGCTTTCAGGCAGAGTTTTTATAACAGTGAGCTTGATTCAAGGCTCACTAAACAAAATGAACTCAGTAGGAATGGAGTGCACAAACTCTCCTTACTGAAACTCGACCTTTGAGGGTCACAGTAGTGTGACAGGCCTATGCCGAGGAGTTTGCTTGAACCTCTCAAGCCTTCAATGGAGTACATAGTCTCTCTGACTCTCTCTGGCTCTATCTAGGTCGATGCTGCCTTCAGGTCAGCTTGGCTTCTACTCTCTGTTATCTGGTATTAGCTTTCTGCATCTCTTCACTGTCTGCCTCTTATGTTACGCTTCTATTAGTTCATGGCTTTAAAGCCAGTCTATTCTTTGAATGCTCGTTTCTACTTCCTGGCCTTTTGGTTTCCTTTCTTCTATACATTAGAATTCCTCTGCTCTGCGTCATCATCACTGGGTAACGCCTCGCAGGGAGGTTGCCACCTATTTGCTAACGAACTGGGTGTTAGATTCCATGAATCATATTCGAATGGCGGTTAAATCTGTTTGCTTCAAGATCCCCTGTGAACACGAATCGTTTGCCAACTCATCATCCACATCGGACTTCAAATCCCCTATCATCTTGCTTTTTCACCTGTCAAATCTGGTTAGTCATTAGGACGTATCTCCATCGTCGATCTAGACCCCCTAGATCCTACGGTCGTCCTTCATATCGAGCGGACAAGTCGCACGATGTTTACCCGTCCCATGCGGACGGTTTTCTCTCTCTTCCACCGGACGCGTGTCACTCGATGTGTGGCATTGGGTGGGACTCAATCAAAACTGCTTACCGCTTCAAAGCCTTTCGATATCCTGTCGGTTTTGGGAATCCCGTGCTATGGAACTGAAACAGTTACTTTTCTTAATTTTTTAGTGATTTCAGGTCCGGGCGCTTCAAGACTTTCCTTCACTGAGGGGGATGCCCTGCGATACGTGATTAGCGCTAGTCGCATATCAGAATCCACCTCTATTTCCTAAATTAGCCTCCGGTTTTGCCAGTTTTGTGCCATTACACTTTAACATGAGCCAATGATCTACGCGCTCGACCGAGGGTCCTCATTGCTTCGCTCTAGCCACAACTGCAAATGTTATGAGGATTCCTTATGAGAGCTTCGATATTTTCTAAGACTTGAATCTTTTAGCATAATTTGAAACAGTCATGAAAACTTCGAGAGTTTTTAAGATCCAATTCAGATCAACCGACTTCACACTTTATTCTACATTAGTAACCAACTTGCATCATACTTGTGATAAAGAAACTAAATCTACGGTGTTTTTGCATTGAAGAAAAGGAAGGGTTGGAGTGGCCTAGGAGCTTCCCCTGATCATATAATCAAAGTTGGGGGTCATTATTCATATATACTAAGTCAAAGTTGCAGTGGGGATAAAAAAATCATGAAGGAAAGTAATGCAACAGGCTTGCTACAGGGAATTGCTACAAGAGGCCTGTAATGCTACAAGAAGGCCTGTAATGGTACAAGAGGGAATCTCAGTGGATTTTGGAGGTGAAAATGATGAGTTGAGGGTATGGAGAGGTAGATGGAAGTTGAAGAAAATGGAGGGAGGTTGATTTGAGCCCCTAGCGAAGCTCAGAACCTCTCAAAGGACTCTCTTTCACTAAGATGAGTGCTCTCAGCGTACTAGTAAAAATGACTTATAAAATAGGGATCGGGGATAGAATTTGGAGGTGGAAAGAGAATATGAATGAGCTAAATATGGAAGTGTTAAAGGTTCACTCCCTAGAGATCACCACAACCCTGCAATCAATCACATGCATGCATACAGTTATTATTAACAAAATGAGATAACTTATGATGGGGAAGACGAGTTGAATTTAAATAACATGTAATTTATGTCATAACACTCATCTAAAAACTAAATTGACTTCTAAGCTACATAAAGCAAATGTGAAACAAGAAAAATAACACTAATATATTTCCAAGAAATCATAAACATAATATTTGTTTGCTTTGCTTGTGATTTTTTGCACTCATTTTTCCACAAAAGAGGTGATATAGAGGCTGCAAGCACAAGTTTTTATAGATTAATCTCTACTGAAATGCAAGAAACTATGAACTGGTTGGAATCAAGAAGAAACATAAGTATAGAAAGAGGGAGGATTGCCTCTGGGTTGGGCCCAAACCCGAGGGTTTGAGCCCTCTGAGACTAACTTAAATTCAACTTATAATCCAACTTCTTATTATAAAAAAGTGTAGGTCTAATACACCACATAAAAGCTTAAAGTAACAATGTCAAGCTTGAATCTCAATAGCTACACATAGCTAAACAAAAAATTCGAATCCTAATGAGCTCTTCTACTAGTTTACTTATACAAAATGGCAAATCAAACAACTCCCTTGAAATTAGTACTCGTTCCCTCCTTGATCTTGAAAATGGTCAATCTTTTCCCTCTTGGTCCTCTCTTCGACTAGGAGTGACTCGTCTGCCAATGAATTCGAACTGGTGAGAGAGGATATTATTATCCCAAGCCAAGTTTAGGCAGTTAAGGAGGTGGACAAACCCCCTAGATTCTCTTCTAGTTGTCTCCATCCAGCCGCTTCATAGTAATAGCCTAACAAATTCTTTATTTTCCTGCAATTAAACCACATTAAGCCACATACTATGACAAATACCTTTTATTCCTCTTACTAAGCATAATATATCAAAAAATGTGAATTAATGTAAGAGAATGATAGTTTTAAGGCTAGAGGATGGCATCATAATCTTCAAAATGTACCTATTGATGGGACTCATCATCATCATCTAAACCCATGTTATATCATATGCACTAGTGCACATAATGATAAGAACACGAGTTTAGATGGGTATTTTCTAGTGAAGACAAAAAATCAATTTAAGAAATTTAGAAGGAATGGTCAATGACATTTTGTTTTAATTGGTAGATTTTAAAGAATTTCCAAAATTTGATACTCAGGGATTTAGGAATACTCTTGAAATTTGAAACAAATAACTTTATAACAACATTTCTCATAGAAATGTTCAATTATGTGATATTATACCATCTCATCTCATACAAATATGGAAAACTTCAAGCTTTTACAGATTTCGAAGAGGCATACAAATATGCCAGACTCCAAGCTTTTACAGATTATTGAAATATGACACACTTCATGCATCTCTAGATTACAAAAATGCATATAGATATGGCAAACACCAATCTTATTCATGTCTGCACAACACATGATTACGTTATTTGCGTTTATGATCATATTTGCGTGTGAATCCTACCACGAAGTGGTTCCGTTGCACTCTCGAGAATGAGCCAAAGGTATTCTGGTGCGCATTCTAATGCACTCACAAGAATGAGTTGAAGGTATTCTGGTGCGATCAGGAGAATGGGTTCAATCTTTGCACGCAAAGGGTTAAGATCAAGGCAGAGGGTTAAGATCCACGGACATGTAGAGGATTAAGACCCAAGCTTCAATAGGGGCAACGTCAAGTTCCACGTATGCAAACAGTAAGCATCATGGACATGTAGAGGATTAAGACCCAAGCTTCAATAGGGGCAACGTCAAGTTCCACGTATGCAAACAATAAGCATGATGGGTTGTTTGCTTGTTTTTGTCTTAGCATCTTGTTTTTATGTTGTTTTACGAGCAACCAGAGTTGTTTTCGTGTTTCTTTTTGCAGTATGAGACGCCTGCTAGATGGCTAACATGCCAATAGCCATGACGACAATGAGTTACACGACATCCTATTTAAAAGCCAGTAGCGACTTATATGACACCCTTTCCAATCACGATATGAAAGGAAAAAGTTTGCTTTATGTTTTAACAAAAATTATTTTAACATTAAATGTTTTGAAATTAATGCCAACTCCAAAGGGCATTAAATTGCGTCACACTAAAATTAGAGAACATTTTATCCTATTTATGATGAAAATCATATTGCAAGCAATAATATGCCCACATTAAAACTTGGCATAAAAATGTGTTTACCAAAATATTTTTATTAAAACATTTAATAAAAATAAAATACATTAATGAATCAAAGTAAATTAATACTAGAACATTTATTGATCACTATAGTCACTGTGCTCCCGAAGACAGGGACTAATAGGTTTTAAAATTAATGGATAGAAGCTATATTTGTTATTGAATATTATTACAAATTTTTTAATAATTAAAATCTGTTAGAAATTTATTTTAAATTAAAAAATTACAATGGCATTACATTTTCTATAGAAACATATATTAAAAATAATTAAATTCGTTGTTATACTAATAGCAATAATTTAATAAATGTGGTTCTGATTAAAAAAAATCATTTCCATCCTTACAAATAAACACCTAAACACTCACAAAGTAATCACGTTACACGGAGCTCATCATTTCATGAATTGCCTCTGTTGAAAAATAATCCATCTTGATTTAATTTACAGTGTTGAGATCAATTACATGAATCTCAAGAATATTTTGATCATCATTACATAAATCTTGCAATTTTGGTAGCCTGTCCTCTGCGTGAATAGTATACTGCGATAGAGTCTCCTAGTTGTGCTCTGAGTTCCATATGGTTTTCACTTACTATCCTTATATTGAACTCACACAAAGAAGTCACGATCACAGCTTTCCCCCGATACAGTGCTGTCTTCAAACAATTTCAAGAATACTCCCTTTCCGTCCATATACTTAATCTGGCGCACCTTTCTATCGCTTAACCCCACGCTCTAGGTCGATGATTTCTCTAGATTCCTGCGAAGCTCTCGCTCGATTAATTTGCTGATCCCGAGCAACTGATTTACTGGGCTGAATTCGGTCTGCCACTTTTTCAGTATCAAGAAGATAATGCCTGCAAGTAGGGCAGGAAGAGCGAGAACGAAGCCATTTGTCTACACATGCCATGTGGAAGCCATGGTTGCAGCTCGGCAACACTCTCACACCTTCACCTTCCAAGAATTCTGCCAAGCAAATAGGGCACTCAGTTGCAAGCTGTGGCATTAATTTGCCATAGATTATAGAGGGAAGTGCCTGTATTGATTTCTCCTTCATGCCGGTATTAGCCAGTCTTGTGGCCTGATCATCGTGGCGTGACCTGCGAAGGTAGTGCCATGGAACAGTTGAAGCCAGCCCTGCGAGACATATTACTGTGCACAGCACGGCCAGAAGAATAAGTATCGTACCTTCACTCAAATGAGGACTAATAACCGCCAGGGGACTCTCGCCTGACAGATCCACCGGAGGAGACGTATCGGTGGTGGCCTCTAAAACCAATCTTCCCTCCCTCATCATACAAGGCTCACACTTTCAGATAACGATTTCAGAGAGGGCTCGCACTTTCAGTCCAATTGAAACAAAACTCAGAAATACAATGGAGTGGTCGGGACAGAGTCTGTGGTTGCCTGTTTCGAGGTGAAGAAAGCTATCTAAATATAGACTGGGAATGTAAGCGGTGGGAGTGAAAAGTTAAAAAACAGATTTGGATAAGCAAAGAGTTTATGAAATACAGAGCCTGCCGACAGCTCATATATTCCTATCGGATACGCCCACCAAGCTTTTGAACGTCATTTTCCAATGCTTCTGATTGGGTTAATAAATAAAGAATTATTGTTATCTATTCTGGGCCCCTTCTGGAGCAGCATAATCGTGTACACTTCGTTAGGGTTTTTTAAATTGCCGCCTCCGGAGAAACTACAAAAGGGGGAAAAGCGCTCCTGCAAATTGATGGGTGAATAGTAGAGGCGCCTGTAGATGGCCTTTTTCATTGCCGACTTGTCTTTCACGAATCCTCATGGATAAGATATCCATCCCATATAATAGAGTTAATATCCACCATCTCCCAATTTCGCTGTCTGAGATCCGATCTTGTAAGATTGCTATAGGAATGCCATTTGATAACTGCGAATCCGGCTGTCAGAGATTTGGACAGATATTTGATGTCGACACTCCTGTTTTAAATGGTACGTGTTTTACGAAATTTTATATCCAGTGGGGACTAAAAGATTGAAGCGAAGTCTTTTGAAATTAGAGTCTGTATAACGTTCCGATTAAAAAAAAAGTTAAATTAATTACTAATAAAATAAATTTGATATTTGAGAAGAATCGGAGAGACGCAAAAGAATGAGTGAAGTCATTGAAAAATGAGATAGACAAATAAAAAAATAATTAAATTAGTTTAGTTTCATTTTAAATTTGGATTAGGTGAGTAGATGTGAGAGTGAGTAAGTTAGGAGTTAAGATGAGATTACAGTGATTTGAGAGTCCACTTTGTAGGTATGGATAGATTGGGGTCAGGAGAGGGACCGGGCTATCTTTGCTAGCAATGGGTTCGGGAAGCGGTGTACAAAATGGGATGGGGTTCCTTTTTTCAGAAGAGCCGAGGGCTCTACCCGAGCTTTCAAGCGAGTTGCATTTTTTTTTAAAGATGACGGAGAGATATGGAACTGAAACATAGACTTGTGAACGGGGGAAGAGAGATTTTGACAGTCATCTACAAGATTAAAACCCCCCTTCAGCTTATCCGATTCTAAAGGAGATGAGCTTATAGTCGAGGATGCCTTTACCATTTCTGAATAGAGCGACCTTATCCCCTCTTTTTTTTTGCAGATAGATGTTTACCATGATATCTTCGATTTTTTAACACAGGCCGCCGAGGGCAGTTTTTATGAAGATGACCTGTCTTGTGGCATACTGAGCACCTGAATGGTACTCCCCAGAAGTCCAATCTTTGATATATCTTTTGATCCCTCCATGATATCTCGATATGTTTGGGGAAACCACCTCTATAGGCTTTCTCAATGAGAACCCATGCTACCCATCTGTCTTTCTCCCCCAGACATCTTGGATCCACATAAACACATCTTCCTAAGGCATTTCCTATCTCAGCTAAAGTTTCCTTTGACCATAACTCCAGGGGAAGGCCAGGGAATTTTACCCAAATTAGATTATTTATGGGAGTGTTCTTCAACGGATTATAGCCCATGTACCATTTGTGAAGCACCAGGAAACTCCTTCCATGCACCCATTAATGAGCCTGAACCGCTTCCAAATCGCTGGTGCTCAGAAAATGAAAAAAATACCATTCCTTCATTAGTTTCGCTATGATAGGGATGTAGCCAATTAAAGGTTTCCATTGAGACTCTAACCATTTTCTCATTTTGGCATCGTCCATCTCAGGGAAATGCCATCGGCCAACCAAGGCGTTCTCCTGTAGGCTTTTAATACGGTCAGTTAGATAGTAGTTGTCTAACTTAATTGCCGCCGGAGGCGAGGCAGTTTTAATAGGTTTTATATTCTTCTTAAAACAGAATGAGGGCTCATGTTCTACGTGTTCTCTTAGGAGATGATCACTTCGGATTCCTGTCTGGGAGACTTTAGGGTTATGACAACAGTTTTCATCCAGGTCATCTGTTTGCAGTAGAGGATTAACAGTCACGTCAGCCAACATGGACTGCCAGTCATTTGTCAACGTGGCGGTACCCTTTACAGACTCAGCCAGCACCGCTACTTGGATCATGGTCTCCGTGGCCGATACATCTGACCCCCAGTCCATAAAAATCCACCCCCTGTGTACTGAGCAGTCCTTAAAAAGGGATTTTCCAGATCATGCAATAAGATGACTTGACCACTACTGAAAATAATACCCAGAGCAGATATGAGTCGGAAGGAAAAAAGAGGGTCCTGCCTGACGAAAGTACTGACAGAAATAGGTCTCGGGAACTAAAACCCTTCCTTTCCAAAGCAGGAACAAAAACCAAAGAAGCCAGCATAATCTAAAGCTAGCTTGGAAAGCCAGACGTTAATCCAACGTGGTTGTACCCTTTACAAGACTCCGCTTGTACAAATGCTTGCAGCTTGGCTTCCGTGGCCGATGCAGCTGACTCCCAGAGCATAGAAATCCATCCCTAGTGTACTTTGCATACCTAAGAAGGGATTTTGTGGATCTGGATAATAAAACCTACACTAAATTGATTTGACCACCACTAGATTTAAAAACTCAGAGCGGATATGATGCAGGGAGGGGGAATGAATTTTGCCTGACGAAAGTACTGATAGTAGGTAGGTTGGGAATTAAGATAGCTTCATTCCAAAATAGGGAAGAGATACCAAAGAAGCCAATTAGCCTTCAAGATTTATGAGGAAATGATGTAAACCTGAGTCAGCATTGGTATACAATTAAGAATGGCTGCCTTTTAATGACCCACAAACTCCGATGCCATGTCATCGGGTACCATTCTTTGTACTTCATAGGCTGTTGAATTCAAAACTTTGCTAGAAACGAAGTCCCAAGGAGAGGAAAGAAATGAGGACCGGGAAAAAGAATTCAGATTCAGGTGAATGGAAAAATTTACCCGAAAAAACCAGGAGACAGAAACGTTCTTGAGGGAAGGTTCATTCTCAGTCATGAGAAATCAAAACTTCCAGAAAGCAGATGTTCCAGGATGAAATGTCCGGGCATACAATACAACAGCAACAAAATTCATACATGCACCACCAAGAACCTACACTGAACCAGATATCTACACAAGGCTTTGATATGAGAAAAAAATTCTTCAAGTTGAAAAGAGATACCCTCGACCTTACAGATTCTACAACTCCTGGCATATGAAAAAACTAGGGAGAGAAAGAAACTAAAGCATTCCCCTTTTTTAAACAGATGATATCCTTAAAACTGAGCTCCAAGATGATATATTTTCATAAACTATATGAATGAAAATATAGTCACACATAATAGAATTTCTTACTCTGTATATGCCATCCTATTCTATATATCCATCACACTCCATAATTGGAAAGAGAATCCAACACACTCCATAAATGGAAAGAGAGGCAGTTCAGCAAAAAAACATATGAATTTACATAATGGATGGACAGTGTTACTAACCTTCATTAAGAAGCAACGGTGAAGAGACAAACACCGCCATAGCCAGAATGACACCAACTGCCCAAAGCACTCCTCGCCATCATCTAAAAATGCATTGATAGTGAAAGTAAGAAAGAATAAACCAGAGCTGGTTAAAAGAGAACTCAAGAGAAACACCCTGAAATCAGTATGAGGGATGAAAACTTTAGCAGAAGGAACAAACCTCCCCATGTAGGGGCATGCACGGGAAGAAGGATGTCTAAAACAGAAAAAGACGGAATCTGAAGTTTATGTAGTCTGCCACCCGGATGAATGCTTTGCACTCAGATAATAACTTCGGAAGATGACAGATGGAGTTTCATGCAGAAAAGGAGGCTCCAAGGGGTGACAGGTGGTGAGCTAATAGAGCCTCGCAGGAAAAACAAAAAGCATGTTTCATAGGATGCCTACTTGAAGGCCGACAGGGTGGAGAAACCTGGTTGGTCGCCATGACGGTGCTCCCTCTCGCAGGTTGGTCGCCATCCTCTCAGGTTGGTTTCGGCAACCCCTCTAAACTCCCCTACTTCATCCCCTTCCAACTCGATTGGTAGTGACCTAGACTACGTCCTTAGCAAGAAATCACTTGAGCTTAGACCCCTAACCATCCATAAGCCCGGAAAGCCATCATCCCCTCAAATCAGTCCAAATTCTGCTAAAAATATTACAGTGAGAAGGAAAAATAATCGAGGTAGTAGGCATTTCAGAGGAAGGGCTGATGGTGTTGGCACGGGATTTCGGAATCTCTCTTTAGTAGATGTGCCGATCATTGATATGATGGAACAAAGGCCACTTAGAGCAAGTGTGGCCGCAAAGCCTTCTAAATGACGTTCATTTTATCCATGAATATAAGAGGGTTGGGGGCTGATCATAAATTTTTAGCCCTAAATATTTTTTTTTCTGCAAAACAACCCAAAATCATTCTAATCCAAGAAACCATGCACAACACTCCTGTATCTATTTCTTATTTCAGAACAATGTTACCTACTTTGCATATGGTTGCTTTGGAGGCAAATGGTCTTTCTGGAGGCCTAACAGTATTATGGAACCCCGATTGGATCAGAGCAAAAGCTTTCAAATGCTTTGTTGGCATTCTCATATCGGCGTCTATCAGGGGGAAAGACTAGCCCATAAACATTTTAAACATGTATGCTCCTTATAAAAACAGGACAACATACTGGGAGAAATTTTTTACATCAAAAATTGTTGATATCAAGTATTTGATGATTGTAGGAAATCTAAATGTCACGTTAAGCTTTGATGAAATATGGGGGAACAGTCGGAAAAGAGATCGTCTTGCTGACCGCATTAGATATGAGCTGCTAGACAAGAATGTTGTTGACATAAATTCACCTAAAATGATGCCAACATGGGACAATGGAAGAACCGAAGGAGCATATATAGCAAAGAGACTTGATCATTTCATTCTTCATGCAAGTATAATTGACAAACTAGGCATGCTCTTTACATCAATAGGAAATGATTTTATATCAGACCATAGGTCGATTTTCTTAGAATGGAGAGAAAAGGGATTCAGGAAAGGGTATCCTTTTAAATTCAACAGGCTATGTTTGGAAGACATTGATTTCAATGAAGCGATTATTAGAAAATGGAAGGAATTATCATCAAAAGAGAATATGCCCCCATTCCTAACTTTTAGAGATAAGCTGGCTTCCATAAGAATTTTTGTAAAGGATTGGCAGTTTAAGAAAAGAAAACAAAATAGATCAGCCCTTCACGAAATCCATAAGGAATTGGATAGAATCTCAGGAAATTTAGCTGCTCATTGTATCCCTTTCAACACGAGATGTCGTATAAAGGCACTGCAAAGGAGGAAATGCAAAATCCTGGTACAGGAAAAGGCATCATGGAGACTAAAGAGGAGGGAAATTTGGCTAAAGTAAGGAGATAGAAACTCAAATTTTTTTCACATATTTGCAAGGTCAAGAAGAGAAAAGAATTCTATATGGAAAATAGAAGATGGAAATGGAGACTTTCTATACTCTTAACAAGACATCTCAAGTGAAGCCGTGAGATTTTTTGGAAACCAATACAGTAGATCTGATGTTTGCAGGTTTCAGGACATTTTTTGGGGAATAGATCCTTTTCCTCAAATGTTTGATGGGGATCAAAATGATTATCTTTTTCAACCAATAACTGAGGAAGAGCTCCTGAGAACCATGAAATCCTTTAAAAAGGATAAGTGCCCTGGTCCAGATGGCTGGACAATCGAACTTTTCATACATTTTTTTGATACTATCAAACAAGATCTGCTAAGGATGGTTGAAGGCTCAAGAATGTCAGGTAGCATCCATCAGATTACATCATCCACTCATATCTCCCTCATCCCCAAGAAAAAGGAGGCAGAATCTTTCCAAGACTACAGACCGATATCTCTTTGCAACATTTCATACATGATCATATCAAAAATTATCGCAAAAAGATTAAAAGGAACCTTGTAAAAGTTTTTAACAAAGGATCAGCATGCCTTTCTGAAAGGAAGAAACATTATGGACGTTGTTGCTAACACTCAGGAGGTTTTATTTTCCATGCACACCAAAAAAAGTGAAGCTTCCATTTTCAAAATTGATCTTCGAAAGGCTTTTGATTGCCTCGATTAGGGCTTCATCAAATTCCTTCTGGCAAAGATTGGACTGAGAGCAAACATGATAAATTAGGTAATGGCCTATGTAGAGAAGGTGAACTATGTTGTTATAATAAATGGGATTCCATCTCCTTTTTTTCTAGTTGCCAGGGGCCTGCGCCAAGGATGGCTGCTATCCCTATTTTTGTTTATTCTGGAAATGAACTCGTTAAGCCTACACATCAATAAGGCTGTTAATGAAAACAAATGTAAACCTATGAAGATATGCAGGGACAATTTTATTTCGCATAATCTATTTGTCGATGATATTCTTATTTTTGGGATGCTCTGTAGACTCACTTGGTTATGCTTATATGATATCCTCAAAAGGTTCCAAAAGGCCACGGGCTTATAAATAAATGAGTCCAAATCTGCTCTCTTCCATAATGATGGTAATCTGGAGCTAATAGAGTGGATTTCCTCTCTCTTTGGGATTGAGGCGCGGTCCATCAATCAGGGAATGAAATATTTAGGTTTCTAGCTAAAAGAAAAATGTTACTCTAAAATTGATTGGCAATGGATAATAGAAAGATGCTACAAAAAGATTTCAATCTGGCATTATAAATGCCTTTCTATGGCAGGAAGAGTCATTCTGGCTCAATCTGTTCTAACACAACCCACGGTTTATTGGGCGCGTCTTTTCTTTATCCTATAAAACATTATTCAGAAGAGGAACAAGATAACAATAAATTTTATCTGGGGCGGCCAGGCTAAGAAAAGAAAATATCACTTATCTAAGTTATCTGCCATCTCTTTGCCAAAAAATCTTGGTGGATGGGGGCTGTTGTACCTGCGGAGTTTTGGAAAGGCCCTTCTATGCAAATCCCTATGGAGAGGGATTTTTGGAGAGGGTCCATGGAGCAACACCATAAAAAAGACCTATATGGGCAGCAAGGATATCTCATTTTGGTACACGTTGGGAAGGATCAGATCCTTTCACGGGTCAGCTATATGGCAAAGCTTTCGTAAGATAGAAGGGTTATTTCTAAAGATCTGATTTGGAGTTTCCAAACTGGTAGCAAGATTATCATAGGACTTGATCCTTTCTTAGGCGGTCAGGAGGAAATCACCTTGACTCAGACTCTCCTTACCTTTTTCCACAGAAAGGTTATTTTACTTGGGACAAACTCATTGTAGAATGGCACGCTCCCTTCCTTATCTGGAAAGAAGATGGAATTATGGGTATGAATGAGAATGTAGCAAGACAATGGAGGATTTTAAAAGCATGCCTGAGAAATTATGGAATGTATCACTCCTCAGATAGCGATGTCTTAACATGGAATGATATTAAAGGGATATCCCAAGTTCAGGTAAAAGATATTTACCTGAATCTGATTGCCTCTAAAATTACCATTCCCATCTCTACTTTTCTACCAAATATCTGGAAATCAGGATGCCTCTCCAAATCCATTTTTTTCTCGTGGCTGGTATTCCACGATAAAAACTTATCTTGGGAAAATCTAAAAAAGAGGGGCTGGCAAGGACCAGGTCTCTGCTCAATTTGCAATTCTGAGGATGAAACAAACTGTCATATGTTCCTTCTCTGTCAGAAAACACAACAGATTTGGCAATCTTTGGAAATTTTATATGGTTTCCCTCAAGCTTCTCACTCGTCCATGCAAGAAGCTTTTGTTTGGTGGAGCAGGCAAAAGAATTCCTGGAGGCTGCTTTTTATCATTACCCTATGGTGCATATGGAGATGGAGAAACAACAAAATTTTTAAGGAAAGTAAAGAGCCTTTCATGGGAATCATCCAAAGCATATCTTTTCTCTTGGCCTCCTTACCTCAGAAGCCTCCCAAGGAAAAAAGATTGGTCCCCAACATGGATGATCTGTTTCATAACTATTGCCCAAAAGGCTTCTTTGATGGAGCGGCTCAAAACAACTCCTGTGGCTGTGGAATCCACATCATCATGGATGAAAATTCTCAATTTCTTATTTCGTCGAATGGTGGAAAAGGATCTGGATGCAAAGCGGAGGTGATGGCTCTAGCAGGGCTTCTCTCTTTCTGTCTCTTCTTTAATATTCAGTCCATCTAAATTTTTGGGGATTTTAAAGTAATTGTTGATTTTGTCTTGGGAAAGATCCATATTAGCAATCGTCAACCTGCAGGTTGCATGAACATGATTTTTTTTCTTTGGGAAAGGATGGAAGGATGTTCCATTCAGCACATTTATAGGTTATAGAACAAGAAGGCTGACAGTTTATCAAAGGATGGTCTGCATTCAGCTCCAGGTATATGGCACATGAAGGTAATTTCAGACAAGCAAGAGTTCTCTATCACAGAATTCTATTTACCTGAAGCTTAATTCATCTTGCTGGTGTCAGGTATGTTTTCTGTCTCTTTTGGCCTTGCTGTACTCATTTCTATTTAGATCAATCACCTTCTTGGAATTTTGATGTATTCTCCAAGGAGGATCTAAGTTCTCAAACTGTATGTATTTGCAATATATTGTTTATGAGGCCCCTACTACAGAGATTGACTGTCTTTATGAATGATCATCAGATTTATTTTTTTCGGGGATCTCTTTCCTCTTTATCAAGATTTTTTTATCACGGATTTTAGTCCATTATCCAGCTCTTTTGCAGTTCCTGTCTGGCAATGTATTCTGATCATTATACTCCTTATATAATATATTATGCTTTTTTGTTCCTCAAAAAAAAACTTATCACTGTAGCGTTCATAATAGGTTTCTTGAATTTTTTTAAATAGGCTTTATTATAACAAACGTCTTGTAATTGATTCTAATTTTATAGTTTAATTTTACCTTATAATTTATAGTTAAAATTATAATTATTAATTGTTTTTTTATTTTAATTATACATCTCTAAATTATTTTATTTTATTTTTTAATTAAATTTTATTTTTAACAAATCACAATGTTTATGTTTACCTTATAACATTGCTTCACCTAACATTGCTTCTTCCTTTTTAGGTGGTACAGGAAGATTCATTGCTTTAAAAAAATTAAAATTCAAACGTTAAAAAGATGAATTAATTAATTCTAGAAATAGAAATTTAAAAAAGAAAATTTGGTGGTTTTATGAATAATTAAATATTTTTGTTGGTTCAAAACAAATATTATGTTTAGTATTAAAAGAATATTCAACAATGACCAATTTCAGAATGTGAATGTGAGAAGCATTCGGTGATATGTTCTTTGAGATGATATTTAAATGAGTGGCTCATTTGGCTAATGTATGATCTACTATAGAAATAAGGAACTTGGTAGAGCCACATCAAACTTTTCTTTAGTTAAACATATTAATTTCTAAGAGTTTTACAAGGCCTTAAGAGGATTTTGATGTCTTTTTACATATTAATTTCTAAGAGTTTTACAAGGCCTTAAGAGGATTTTGATGTCTTTTTTGGATAAAAAATAAGAGTGATTTAGGTAATAAACATTTTTAATACAATTTCTTTTTTGGTGATGATGAGAATGTGTATGAAGATCTTGGTTGATGTAAGCCTTCACTTATAAATTTGGTGTGTGAGAGATCTATCAAAAAGATGAGAGACGAAATGATTTAAGAAAGAAAAAATGATTTAAGAAAGAAAGAGTATAAATTGAATATGGGCTCACTTTTGTTAAATAGTAAAGGAAGAAATTAAGAGAGAATTTCCCATGACAACAAAGAATGAAGTTGTTATCCAAAAACCAAAACAAACGTTTTTGGTTGAGGTGTCAAGAGCTTAAAGCTCGAGTTTGAAAATCTTCCATGAAAACATTAGCGACCAAAAGACATAGGGAAAATAAAATAAGTGTGTCTTCAATTTGTTCCTAGATGGTCCCTTTAAATGAGAAAGAAGTAGACGAAAATAAAAGTTTAATAAGATTAAGATTTTCAAAGTAAACGCAATTGCAAAATGGTATTAATGGATTTAAGAACAAGGATCATGGTAAAAAGAGAATTTGCGTCAAAACTCAGCATAATTCCATGTTCTCCAAGGTTAAGTCTCTTGTTTGTGTGAATAAGTTAAAGAATCTTGTTTTTGTGAATAAGTTAGAGGATTCTTTAATGAAGGGGTTTTTCCAATGAGGGATTAGAATTTATCGGCAATAAAATGAGCAAGGGTATTAGTGGAGACTCCAATAACACTAATGCTATATAAACAAATTGTTTAGATGGTTCGAAAGTTCATCAATTAGTTGCAAGTTAATATTCTATCTCAAGAATCTGATGAAAGAGACCGTGAACTAACTTCAACTATGCTTAAATATATTTTTAAGAAAAATACATACATAATCACATAAATGAGCTACAAATTTTGATTTTCATATCAAATATCATTTTGTATTACATTGCTTAACTAATTACAACCATAATTATATCTGTTTTTAAGAAAAGCACATAAATGCTTTGTCATTACCTCTATGAGAATATAGTTTTTAAAAAATTTATAACATGATCAACTACTAGTCTAAGACTTAGTTATGATTAGAACACTTGGATTCATTTAAAATTAAAGTACTCTTTTTCATACTCGTGCAACTTGGAATTATATCTTTGTTTTACAAACATTCTCTTTTTTTTACTGAAACATTTTATTTTGTATACATTTTCTTCTTCAATATCAACTTTGTTTTCTTCCCAATTTTTCTTCATCTTATTAATTCATTAATGATGAAAATGAGCTATGACTTAACATGATGTGGTCTATTGTTTCTCTCCATTTCACTACATGTCGTCTTTAGAATATCTCAAACTTCTTTGGATGTGATCATTTCTGCAATTTTTGGAAGAATGTTGTCATCCAAGCTTTTTTGAAAGAAAGACAATAAATGAATTTATAAAATGATTATTGTGATGTCCTTCCAATCATTTTCAACATAATATCCTATAAATAATCTATTTGTAATGTGATTATTATCTTAATTACTCAAAAAATTTATAATTTTTTGAGATAAAATAAAAAAAATAATAATTATTGAAAAAATCCTATTAAAAATTAAAAACTAATTTTCGAATAAATAATTATTGTAGTTTTTGAAGGGACTTATGAACTAAGGATTTTACTATATTATATATCTTGATATAACAACAAGTTACAGTAGCAGTACATATCCCAATATTTTAGAGCTCTAACTATGGAATTTCTATTTCTCATTAGTCCTAATACTTGATAACCATAGTACATAACAATATCATATCCTGTGTTATTCTCAGTTGCACTATAGTGGTGAGGCGGTCGGGTGGTTGATTGAGAGCTAGTTTAAGATAACTATAGGATTTTCAATATACATCATGGTATGTACATGTGAGATTTTGTTATAGGTTTATCTAACTAATAAAAGGGTAATATTACGGGTTAGAGGGGTTTTGAACCATGAGAAATCATGTGTAATTCACATGTGTATTCTTTCCTAAACAAAAATTTTCTTGGTTAACCACAAACCACCCTGCCTTTTTTTAGATTCAGAACATGTTTGTAGACTAAAAAAATCTTTTAAAATTCTCTGGGAATAATTTTTTCACAAGCCATTAAGTGAAAGCAAAATCCGGTCATGTGAATACTGAAATGCATAAAATCAAGCACTTAAGACATTCCACTCCCTTAGATGGGTGCTTTTGCACCCTGCTATGTGCATCACCACTTATTAGCTTCTCTTGAGTTTTGTATCCTCTTCAAACTATGAATTTACTCTCTAGCTTCTTTAATGCATGTAATTCGCATAATGGCTCTTTTTTCGGGCCATAATCCCTTCATGTATGGCATCATAGTCGGCTTTCAGTGGTTTTTTTGAGATATTTCCAAAATTTTAGTTAGCAGTTATTTTTTTATTTTATTTATCTAATTAACATAAAGAGGTGAAGAATAGTGCCATCTAAGTTAGCTTTATATTTTTCGCAAACAATTATTAAAAAAAGGTGATTTTTGTATTATAGATAAAAATAACCGTACATAGTCGGCTTTTAGTGGTTTTTTGAGATTATTCCAAAATTGTAGTTAGCAGTTATTTTTTTATTTTATTTATCTAGTTAACATAAAGAGGTGAATCATACTGCCATCTAAGTTAGCTTTATATTTTTTTTGCAAACAATTATCTAAAAAAGGTGATTTTTGTATTATAGATAAAAATGTTTATTTTTCATTGTAAAATAGGAAACGGAGAAAGTAAAGGTGAAAGAATGAGGATGAACAAGGTAGAAGGGAAGATGATTACTGTGTAATAAAGCCAAAGATGAAAGATGATTTACTAAAATGTATAGACATTACTTTTTATTACTATAAGCTGGAAACGTATGCTTCCATTTTTATATGAGAATTGTCTATGTTTGATGTATTGATTGTTTAAACTGAAATCAATTCCTTTTAAGTCATTAATGGAAAAGATGCCTGGGAATTTCGATTCCAATTGCTGTTACAGTGCAGTCAATCCGTTTTGCTTCCGATCACTATCGGTTTCAGTACGTTAAATACAATAGAAATTGCAGTCCAGTTTATTGGTTACATCATTTAGTATTAGAGCACATAAATTTAGATTAATAAAATTTGGAAATTTATGCTTCCATTTATAAATGAGCACCGATTGTGTGTTTGATGTAGGGGTAATTTCATGTGTGGTTAACTAAACATAAAGCAATACCATTTAAGTAGTTAAGGGAGTAACGCTTAAGTCCGTAAGGGAGTAATGTCTGGACGTCTTGATTCCAATAACTGTCAAAAGACAGTCAATTGATTTAAGTTGCAATCATTATCAGTTTCAATATGTTTAATCTAATAGAAACTGCAATCCAATTTCTTGGTTACATCATTCATACTCAAAATCTGGGCGAAAATACCACATTCAGTGAAAATAAACTAACTATAGATATGCTTGTATATCCCTTTTAGAAACCAACACAATCACCAAAAAAAACACATAAACTCTGATAACATATATATATAGATATATATAAAATTATTTTATATATATATAGTTTTTTTAACATAATTCTTCAATTAAAATATGTAAAACGATCCTCTTAAACTCATGAGATAGCTAAGCTGTTTTCTCGAAACTCGTGTATAACACATTATGAGAAAGGGGAATAATAATTCTAGTATGAGAGAAGAGATGATGTAGAATGCATAAAATGTTCTTCAAATAGTAAAGCTACTTTTTTATTTAGATTTGAAAATGAATTTTCATTAAACTAAGTTTGTAATTTCAGGTTTGTTTTTCGTATATTTATTTAAAATTATATTAATATATAATTTTGTATATATTACGTATAGAGAAGAATCAAATATTTAAAAATTATTTTTTTTATTAACTAAAAAAATATAGCTCTAAAATTTTGATTTCTCTTTATACAATAGATTTAAATTAAAATAAATTTATATGGTTTTTTAACAATAATATATATATATATATAAATCTTAATTATTTCTACATATATATAAATTCTAATAATACATATAGTTACATACATATGTTTTGGGTATTTTTCTTTCACATATTTTATAATAAAGTTTCACATATTTTATAATTTTTATACTTTAATTTTTAAATGTGATACATTGATTCTATATTATATATAGAGAAATGAATCTTATATCTATTTTTTATATATAATATAGAGATATTTTATTACACTTAGAAGTATATTCTACAAGGAAATATGATGGAGATATGTAATTTCCTCTTTGATTATTCATAATTTTCCATTTTAAAATAAAGTAAAATATTCTCTAAATTTAAAAAAAAATGTTAGCTACCATAAAACAATAAAAATGAAAATACATTGTTAGATTCAATTAAGAAAATTATAAACATCAATCACCCACACATTATATGATGACTTCATTGTTCATAAGCATTATAAAACAATAATAATACCACATTTAGTATGCTTCTCTTTCTCGTTTCATTCTTCATTGTTATCTCTCATTTTCAATCATAAATAAATATATCAATATCCACATAAAATAGCATATATTTATATCAAGAAGAGGAAAAAATTTAAAATTTAAAATTAATATTTTCATTATTGAATGTGGAGAATATAAATAATTCTTATACCTTCTAAATATTTCAATACCATACACAATATGTACAAGTAATTTACTTTAATGTCAACTTCCTATATATGTAATATCAACTTCATATATATGTATAGAGTGAAAAAATAAAAAATAAATGTTCATTATAATAAAATATTTCAAAGTCCAAAAAAAAAAATTGAAAGTTAACAATCTAATGATTAAATATAATTACTATGCCATATTTATAATATGTTAATGAAATAAAACACTTTAATCTAAATTATAAATAAAATAATTTAATATGTAAAGTAAAGTAATATTGACTTATATTTAAAAATATATTCATAACAAAAAATGTTGTCATGTGGAATTTGTATATTTTAATATTTCAATATTTATATTTAGTACAAAGTTTCAAATTTTGATTTCAAAAAAATGATATCTAATATAATGTACTGCCAAAACTCCCAATACTTTATTCATATGTTATATATAATTATAAATTTTTTTCAATGTACAATATATAAAATTATTAGAAAAAATATATGGTTAAAAAAATTCAAGTATCATCATTATTTTAAAGTTTGACTTTTTTTAAGGTGTATTTTTTTGCTAAATTTGTCACAAAAAATAGTTGTTGGAATTGCAAGATTAGGTAGTGTAGTTTACACAACTCAATTATGTAAGAGAATTTTAATCCTTTTATGCATTCAAAATTGTGAATTAAACAATGTCAAAGTATATATATATATATATATATAAATTGAGTCTATAAGAGGGTCATCCTCAATGTTGGATGGAAGAATGATTTCCTCACTAGGAATGCTATCACTGGGATTGTGTGAGGCTTAACCAAGGTTGGACATCTCTTGGGATAGTTTAATTCCTCCTTTAGGGATGTCTGCCAACTTTGCGCATATATATATATATATATATATATATATATATATATATATATATATATATATATATATATATATATAGCGAGAGAGAGATATCGATTTTAACTATGTATCTAACAACTATTTAGAGGGATCAAATATTTAAAAACCTTTTTTTTTTTTTTTTACTTTTAAAGAGATTTGCACCTCAAAGAATTTGATAGTATAGACCAATACAATTTTCTTGTTATACATAAATTTTCTAATAAGTAAGATTTAAAATATATTGGTAATAAATACTTAGAATTAATAACATATGTTCTAGGGATTAACTGAATTAGTGATCAAAGTAATATAAAATTTGTGAAAACGGAGAGATCCAAGATTCAAACCCTTGTGACAGTATTAAAAAAAAACATCCTGTAACTACACATATTCAAGGATACCTAAAATAATAATAATACGAAATGGAAAACCAAAAGCTTGAACAAATAGTGAAATGAAAAATTGTAATTATTTTATTTTAAACTATGATATATGATTTTTTTTTAAAGGAAAATCATTGTAAGCGTCGTTAGACTCACCATTACAATGCATTTTGATGAGGGTAAATCATAATTGTAGCACACAATCCATGGTTCAATCATACGTAGTTATACTGACCATTACATGCATTTTGCTCAGAGTAAATCATAATTATAACATAAAGTCCAATATGAGGAAACAATCCTACAGTCTTATCCAAAGTGTCGACTGATTACATGTGGATCTTGGCAGATTTTAATATTAAATAGATGGGTAGAATATTTCTTACCATTAATCCCTTTTGAGGTAAGACATTTTTATTCCCTATTAAACACTTATCGAAATGAAAAAAAGTATTTAATTGCACACCAAATGCTGGGAATGTGTGTCACTTTCGGGAAAAATATATTTTTAATTAAAAATTAAATGAAAATATAGATTTTAAATATAGGATATATTTATAAGAATAAATTTAGTTATATATATATATATAAACATTATGGAAGGGGTTATTTTAAACCTCAACTATAATTTTTAAGGTTAGATGTAAGATTGCACAAGTGAAAATTTTGTTATTCATATTTTCTTCTCTATCTTGAGGACTATACAATTTCTTACACTTCTATATAAATGATGTGCATCTATTCTGAATCGACATTCTTTTTAATCGAGAGCATTGTGTGGGTTGCAATTTTTTTTTGGTATAGTTGGCGTAATTTAATTTGGATGTATGGGTTTTTTTAATAAATATTTATTTGTTTATTATTTTAATCGTTAATGATTGATGATGGTGTTGGTTAGTGTTTATTAAGACTAATATGTTTTATGGGACTTTAATAAAGTAAGAGATTAATTGTGAATTTTTAATATTTTATTTTTATGATAAAAGAGAAGTGAGAGAAAGTAATATATATTTTTTGAATGATTTATTCAGAGATTATTTAAAGTTGTCTAATTTATTTAGAGATTATATCATGCTTGATGTGTGGATATAGAAACTCATTACACCTTGGCATTGCACCCATCCTGGGTCACCCCAACCCTTAACGTGTCTAGATATATGTTTTATGGGACCTTAAGAAAGTAAGAGATTAAGTGACTATTTAATATTTTATTTCTATTAAAAAAAAAAAGGGAGAGAAGGCAACATATTTTTTGTTTGTTTGTCAAGCTGTTTGATTTATTCAGAGATTACATCATGCTTGACCCATGGCTTGAGTGTCTTGAGAAACTACGACCCACAGGCATCTATGCCATCAAAATCACATGGGGATTTCACCTATTATGGGCCACACCAACTCTTAACATGGCTAGATATATTTTTAATGGGACCTTAAGAAAGCAGGAGATCAAATACAACTCTTTAATATTTTAATTCTATTATAAAAGATAAGGGAGAGAAGGTAATATATATTTTTCTTCAACCTGTCTAATTTATTTAGAGATTACATTAGGCTTGACATGTGGCTTGAGAAGTTGCGACCAGGGGCATCTAAGCCATCAAAATCACCTAGGGATTGCACCCATCCTCGGCCACACTAACCCTTAACATGACTATATAAGGCATCAAAAGCATCAAAATCACCTGCAAATCCTTGGCCACACCAACCCTTAACATGGCTAGATAAGCCATCAAAATCGTCAAAATCACCTAGCCACGGAGTAGTGACACCACCCTTAACATAGCTAGATAAGCCATCAAAATCACCTGCCCATATTGGCCCACACCAACCCTTAACATGCCTAGATGAGCCATCAAAATCATCAAAATCACCTACACATTTTGGGCCACACCAACCCCTATCATGGCTAGATAAGCCATTAAAATCATCAAAATCACTTGCCCACATGCCTAGAGAAGCCTTAAAATCATCAAAATCACCTGCTCACATACTAGTGACACAATCCTTAACATGGCTAGATAAGTGATCAAAATCGCCTACACATCGACTCCTGACAGACTTATCTTTATAAAAAGAAATTTAAACCCCTAGCACTGTCTTCAACCTGTCCTCCCCTCTATAAACAGGTTGCAAATAGGAAGATTTAAATCCTAAATCTCTCACTTTTTACAGATTTCACGTTACTTTGATCATTAATTAAACTCCTCATAAAACCATACTATTATAATTTAAAATTTAAAAATTATTTATTTAAAAATTTATATTCTAAAAATTAATTTATGAAAATTTATTAATATATATATTTAAAACATTCAAAAAATAAAAATTAAATAAATCATAAAAATATATAAAAAAAAAATAATATTTCACATCTTCCTAATCATAATGATAGTTACGAATATATTTAATATAAATGTTTAACAATATCATATTTATATATTACAGATTCATTTACATACATTATTATTTTACACAGAAATTCGGTTGTGTTAAAGCTTTCATAATTCAAGAATGATATTAAAAGTAATTTGCAGCCAGGATTGGATTTTTTAATTAAGTTTAATCTTTTAATTTTTAATTTTTCTATTTTCTGGTAAATTTGTTTATTTATCAAGATTTGTGTAATATTGTAAAAGTAACAATAAAAAACTTTAGGTTTTGGAGCGAAATGGATATTTATCAATCCCTAAAACTTTATGACCTGAAATTGGTTGTCATATTTACAATAGTAAAAGAGTTGAATTTGAGCAGCATATTCTCTTAAATTAACTATCTTATACTTATATTTAATTTACTTTCCAAAATATTTATTATATTACCATTTTTTTTGACTGTTAAGTTAGAAAAGCTATGATAACCTTGGGATGGTTCTTTTAATGAATTTTCAGGATCTAAATAAATGCTAGATAATTTTGACTAATCTCTTACTTTCTTAAAGTGTCGTAAACTATATCTACTTTATTAAACACTTATCATAATTATAGTTATCACAAAAATTATTAAAAAATTTATTATTAATGTGATTTCTTATAAGATCTAAAAATTCATTAAAAAAATTTAAACTCTTTTATTTATTAAAGTTATTAACTAGTGCACATATATAAAATAAATGGATTGTAAATAGCAATACGTATCCATCTATGATCAGCATGAAAACACCAACTACATAATATGTATCACATTGGCAAGATTAAAAAGAAAAATATTTAAAATATTATTATAAAAACAATTAATCATTAAATTATAATTATATATATAAACTATGGAGATTTACAACCATTTTATTATGAATGATTTTGATTTGTAGGTAGGTTTTGTTGTAATGTCATGGCGGAATGTCATGGATTACCAATACCATATAATTAGAAAACCATAACCTATTTCATTTTTGAAAATCTTTCTGGTTTGTTTTCGAGTCTAATTTGTTTAGAATTGGGCAAGGGTTCACTGAAATCACAAGTTTGATGGGTGAATTTTGCACAATCCAAGTGCCCCGGGTCAATCTAATTTGTTTAGAATCGGACAAGGGTTCATTGAAATCACAAGTTTGATTGGTGAATTCTGCACAATCCAAGTGGCCCAGGGATTTTCATGGTTATGCAATCAAAAAACCAGTTTAAACAACACAAATTAAGATTTCACTACAATTGTTTCTACTAGATTCTGGCCATAAATCCACCAAAACTTTCAAAAAGTCTCACTTAAAGACAACTCTAATCAATTTAATTAAAGAAAAAAATTAACTACATTATGATTTTTTTTTTTTAATTGATGAATTCAATTATAGGGAAATAAAAGCAATAACTACATTTAAGATAAATCTCAAAATTTGATATATCATTATTATTGAAAATATTTTAATATATTCCATACCGATTAAATCTTTATAGCTCATTAAATAATTATCCATAATTAAATTAAAATTAAAAAAAATCTTTTTCCAAAATAAACATACAATTGAATTTAAATTAAACCAAATAGATACTTAATAATAATAATAACAATCATATTCACAGAAAAAAATATTAAAACCGATGTAAAAATATTCGCAAAAAAATATTTATATATATTGAATTAATTTTGTGTAAACCAAATTTCTGAAATACTCAGCAAAAGAATATTTATATGTCTTAAAATCATTCGTTGTTGATAATATTTTCTCCGTAAGCCATTTCAATTCTTCTTACTATCAAAGATGTGATAATCCATGAATGATATTAAAAGTGGCTTGTATGAAGGGTTGAATTGTGCAAAGTTCATTTGTCTATTAAGGCTTAAAAAAGTGGTAAAATTTTTAGTATTAAATATATATTTTTTATAAAATAATACATCTTTTTATTTATTATAGTTTGTTTAATAAAAAATAATATTAAAGTTTTTTAAAAATCATTAGAAAATATACTGTTATTTATTTTTTTAAAGTTTTGTAATCAAAAAATGATACTAAAAAATAGTTTATTAAGTACTACACTTTCTTTACGGTGGCGGACTTGGATTAATAAAAAAATAAAAAAAATTCGAAAGGAATAGTTAGTGGCAACTTTGCTCGTTCATTAAGTTTATCGGTAAGGGTTAGATTATTTTAAATAAAATATATTTTTTAAATTATTTTGCAAAACTGTATTTTTTTTAAAGGTGAATTGAATATTTTTCAAAACTGGAATTTTAAATAAATAAAAACATTCAAGTTATATTTTTATTAAGGAGACCTAACTACATTTGAAATTTTTCTCTTTGCACAGAGGAAAGAGGTAATTGAGAACTCAGAGAGATATAATCAAATGTGCTTAAATTGAGATACTAACTTATGTAGCTTTGTAGAAAAACATGAGTGGCAAAAGAAACATAAAACATAGACATGATAAAACTAGATAGAAGGATTTAAGTCTAACACTACGACTTCCATGGACTCTTTAATATCCTTGGAGGTTGTCCGCATTGATGGGGGTAGGCTGAGATGCAATTCAATTTTCACCAACTTTTAATGAAAGTTTATCATATGCTGATCTAAATTCTCAAAGGAATGTACAATATCCACAAGATGCTTGTGTTGGTCCAAGATAGTGCACCCCATTGAAGGCTTCATCTACCAATAGTGATCAACAAATTATATATATATTGATTCAAATGACCTCTCCTATGGTCTATGTTTGGTATCCAATCTATCCATCCAATAAGGGCCTTCGTATATAAGAGAGGAAATCATTGAAACGAAGATTTCTCCATCAACATAGTTGAGTTCTTGAATGTGAGCTGACATGATGTCACAGATGAGTGAACAAAATTCGTCCATATGAAGGTGCATGCATGAATTTCCAATATGGGCTTAATATTGGTAGTAGGATAGACCCCTATTAAATCACACCTAATGAAGAGGCATGCGGTAAAGGTCAGAGAATCAACAAAGCTCATGGAGTGGCCAGGAGAGACGTAAGAAATTAGGGACTCATAAACAACCCCATATAAGTTGAGTGCTACACAAAATATCACCACACCTAACGAGACCTCCTAAGAGGTACACCTAAAATGTCAACACAAGAGGAGGGGGAGGAAAATAGGAAAGCCTTAACAAAACATACACCATTGGAAGACACCAAAAAGGGGTTTTATCACAAGCACACTTAGAATGTATAGGATGTAGAAATATTAACCAGACTTTACGAAGGAGAGGATACATAGCTAGGGACAAAGGAAGCCCAGGGGTAGGAGAAGTAGAGGGAGGTTGGGAAAGAAAGGTGGATGATGGAAAGATTACATGAGGGAAAGACCAGTAGAAGTGGTAGGAAAAAGGAAAGATAGGAAGGAAAAGTCATGAACTCAAACCCTAGTCTTGATGTTGACACCTAATCTTTGGGATAAGGAAATCATTATAAATATTGTAAATAGAAAAATGAGTATATGAAGAGACATTGGAATACGAATTCCAAAATTTTCACTCTCCTTGTATATATTCATGATTCATCTTAATGCACAATGTAATTCGTGGAGTTACTCAAGCCCTGCGTGATATGGTATTAGAGATTTACATACCAATTTAGCTCTCTGCTCCTATAACTCCTTCTATATTACTTGCTTTGTCCTCTGTCCTCTATCCCTTTGCATCGATCCTCTTGAAGCATTGGAATGGAGTAGCCTTTTTGTTCATTTTGATGAATGAGTTAGTATTGTGTGTTGGTCATTCCTTGAAATTGTATACATTTGAATTTGCAAATTGGTGTGTATGGTGCAATGAAATGGTCACCAATATGTTATATTGTGTTGTATAATGAGCTTTGCATAAAGTGGGTATGGTATGTGTTCTCTCTATGTTGCAAGTAGTATGTGATGGTATATATATTTTCGAAGACCGTGTAATGGTATGCTATGGATATATTCCCCTTGTACTTTGAATTTTTTTGAGGGATGCATTTGGTAATGGTAAATTGAATGCTTTTCATTGATATAATTTGAAGACCATGGTTCATTAATTGAATACTGGGCATATGTGCATTGAATAATTTTTTAAGACCGTATATGATGGCATACATATTTTTAAATACCATGTATTTTTAGTATGTCATATCCATAACACCATAATGGTCGACTACTATATGTGTTGGTTGAATTGGGCTCAAATTGATGAAATGTTGAAATGGTGGTGAATTTCTCGTTATAAATTTAAAACCATTCATATATATTGAATCATTCAAATATATGATGTGAAATGTTGATTTATTTTGATTATTTTTTTTAAAACGATGCACATGTGATGAGTCTCTGTTAAGAAATTTTTTTAGCAAGTATTTTCTCTATTTAAGGTCTAACATAGAAGTTTTGAAAAAATGTATTTATTTATCTCCATAGGTGGAGTAGTTATCTTTGGCAAAGAAAACTATCACGAATGGTCCAGGAAGATAAAACCTACCCTTATTTTCAATTAGTTGGGGAAAGTTTCTTAGTGGGAAGTTCGAAATCCTTTAGAAAATCGCACTTCAAACAAAGATCTTGCCATATGGGGAATACAAATAGTAATGCATATACCTTGATTGTAGCATTAGTCAATGAAGAGGTGAGTCATCATATTACACAATTTACAAATGATTTTGAAAACTTAAAAAAGTTGAAAGACTTATATGACTCACACTCTAGGCTTGGATTAATCCAATTAATGATCACATTGTTCAATTCAGAATTGAATATGATGATCCCCTTGCCTTAGCCTATGAAATAAGAGTCATTATGCATGATGTAAATGTCGCCAGTATTAAAATGGATGTTCATCTCATAGCTTTCATCAAGGCATTGTATCCCACTTATTCTCATTATCTGAGTCATTACAAGTTAGTGGTGGACTTATGGAGATTTATTTAGACTCTCATGGGGAGAATTTACCCGAAAGAGAGAAAGATTTTGGGAAGAAGAAGACAATTGATTAGTATTCTTAAGAAGTTATGTGCCTTTCAACAAAAAGAGAATAATAATGTGACAATTATCCTCTAGAGGAATAAGTGGCCGAAGAAGATGTGGAACGAGGAATAATAGAGGTAAGGGGGAAAAGATTACCAAGGAGGAAGTCTTAATATTCATTGTATACAGTGAAAAAGAGATGGACTTGATCATTCCTCATACGAGCACTCTTGGGACAAGTTCAGATAGGAAAGTAACAAAGAGAAGGGAAAATCACCATATGAATGGAAATGTAAAGCACCCAAATCCACTCATTATTTTGTTGCACATTGTGATATTGGAGTAACTCAAGACTTGTTTAATTCTTAATTTGCTTTGTGGAAATATACATGGTTGCTTGATTTAGGAGAAAAGTGCCACATGACCTTTAGAATAGATTTCTTTGAATACTTCACTCATAATATTTATGGAGAAGTCTACTTTGTACACAAGTCAAAACTCAAGCCATCAGGGCGTGGCATCATTAGGCTTAGACTACTTAGTCTCCTAAACTTTCTTCTACATGATGTTCTCAAGCTCTCCGAGTTGCAGAGAAACTTGTTGTCCTTGGTTCACATTTGCTAGTAAGGACACTCCATTCACATGTCTGATGACAAGGTTGAGGTCAGAAAAGCATTAGACAACTCACTTTTAATCACTCGGATAGAAGAAATACTCCTGAAGCTATAATGAACCTATACTCATGGACAAAATTATGCATAAAATTCAGAATTTGATGTAGGTAAAATACCATCCAGTCTCTTATAGCATGTAGGATTTGGACATATGAACTACAAAATTCTGTTTTTATTGAAGGGAAATGGTGTTGCTGGCCTACTAACCATCCCCAGGAAGCTTAAGAAATGTGATGATTATATCTCTGGAAAGCATAACAAAAAATATTTCTATGATTCTCATTCGAGAGCATGTAGAAAACTTGAACTCAGTCATTCTGACTTATGTGGCCCTATGCTTATTCCTTATGAAAATGGTAATAAATACATTATGAATTTTATTTGATGACTACACTAGAATGTGTTGGCTATATATTTTGAGGAACAAATATGAATCTATTGAAATTTTCAAAAAACTTCATGCATATTTCTAAAACAATACACAATCTCATATTGGCTTTATTTGTATTCATAAAGGAAAATTATATATTCAAATGAATTTGGAAACTATATTCATCGTCATGGGATCAAACATCAAGCAACGTTGCCTTATAATCCCCAACAAAATGATGTAGCTAAAAGAATGAACAGAACAATCTTAAGTATGGTATGTTCAATGATATTTTTAAAAAGTGTAAAGATGATGTTGTGGGTTGATGCAGTTCTATGTGGAATGTATATTAAGAATAGGTTTCCATCTCATGCTCTAAAAAAGAAGACTCCCAGTGAAATTTCGTATGGACACATTCCCTCGGTGAGGCATCTCAGGGTTTTTGGTTCCACCTACTATGCCTTGATACCCAAGGAATAAAAAAATAGACTTGGTTCAAGCAATCAAAAATGTATCTTATTGGGGTACTCAGATGCCTCTAAATCATATCATCTCTATAATGAAGTAAATAAGAAGTTTATATTTTCTAGAGAAGTGATTGTTCTTTAATCTTCCAAGATTTACAATGTTGTTGATTGACAACTTGATCGCTTGCATAGATTCGGGCATGCAAAATATTTTCAACAATTTGATAATGAGATTCCATATATTGAAGGCAAGGTCCCTATACTAGTTCAACCTAAGGAATCTACTTCTAAAGAAGACACTTTGAGTGACATGATTGAGAGAATTGGAAGGCTAAATCTTGATTTAGCCCCATCATAGTCATGTAAATGGCCAAGGCCATCTCAAATGTAACAACTCCAGGTTAAAATTTCATGTAATAAAGTTAATAAAGGAAAAATAAGAACAATATCATGGGACACATACTCCAAGATGAATGTTGGGGAAAACATCATAGTGGTTGTTCATTTGGTTTATTATGGCTAAGAGAAATTGTGAAAGGAAATGGAAAATGCTTTGGAAAGGAAAGGGGCATTAATTGGAATTTTATTTATGAAATAAAGGAAAATAGGAGCAAAGGAAGATGAAAGGTCCCAGGTTGCATGTCAGGAGGAAATTGAAGTAAATAAAGGCCTCAATGCTAAAAAGGATTTTGAGGATCAGTTCATAGACTTTCTTCATTGTTAGCTTTGAGCTCTTTCTTTATTCTCTCTCTCTAAAACTCTAGCACACTTACAACATTGGAGAAAGGAAGGAAAAGAAAGGATTTGATGACCCCTAGTAATTATGAATTACTGTAGTTAAATAGTTTGGTTTGGAAGTTATCAGCCAAGTATGGTTAAAAGACAATGATAAAAACAAAAATCTCAAAAAAAGGGCCAAATGGGTATGACGAACCTGAGATGAGGGGGAGGAAAAAGCACAGAAGTCGAAATGACTCGATAATTGGATAGCAAGTGGAGTCTATTTTGGAGCTATGTCTCAAGATCTATGGCCAAGTTTGGTAGTGACTAGATAGCTTAGTAGAAATTGTAAAATGTTGTTTTCGAAACTGCATGGGGATAGCTGGCTCGGGGGAAGGCGCACTAAGGACTGACCTCATGGTTGGGTGGAGTATTTCTCTTCCTTGTGGCTTGAGTTTTGTTCAGAGAAAGAGGTAAGCAGTTCTTGTTTGTATTTACTGTGATGTGAACAATGTGGAAAGAATGTTGTTATTTATGTTCATTGCTGAGCATATGAAAGTATGTTCTTATTTTCCTGTGTATTTATGAAAATGAGACAACAGAGATATTCTTGCCTTTTGGGTAGTTAAATACCCTGCAGCGTTCAACTTTAGAATGAAGAACCATTAATTGATACTCTACTACTTGAAATCAATAAGAAAATAGTCTAAGGATTTATTTTTTTATGTTCGTTACGAGAGACGTAAAAAAAGTACATAGAGAATGAAAGAAAGTAAAGTAATCTTTTTGGAAGACTGAAGATCTAAGAACCAAGATATTATCATTTAGACTAAGGAAAAAATACTTGCAGAATATTAAAAGTATTCGTTACCAAACAAATATCATGAAGTAAAATCAATAACATCCTCTAGGTAAAAGGGTTCCCTATTCACATAAGAATACCTTTCTGTCAGCCACATGGGCCAGGTAAAGAACAAAAACTGTAAAATCTTAAACAACAGAAACATAATTTTGAACTCAAAACTTAATACCAAGTAAGGACTGAGTTTCATTTAAAGTAGTCACGACAATAGTCAATACTATTGCAACAATGAACTAGGAAAAATACTTGAATATTTTAAAGATTAATCAACAAAATTTAACAGAGTTTGTAAAATTGAAGGAGAAATGAAACCCTCCAAGATAGAAGTCAAAAAGAGCCCACATAATTCATTAAGGACTACTAAATCTTGCGAACAGTCGAGTTATATAATATAAAAACTAAATATTAAAAAAGAAGAAATCCAAATATCATTTCTGTGATAAGTTAAATTAAGTTCAACAGTAAAAACATATCGAAGACGGTAAACCCAACTGGGGTTTCACCATATAGATCCAAAAAATTAAAAATGGAAGTTAAATATAGGAGAGTTTGTAAAGTAGCAAGCCAGTAGTTTAATTTACAAGGATAAATTCAGAAAAATTGAGTAAAAAAGAGTGAAATCCTTCCACTCTAGGGCAATTTCCCTAGACAATTCAGTATTAAAATAGCATAAAACATAGGTCTGAAGCCAACTGTATAAGGAATCCATCCTACCCGGAGGATTCCAATTTAGTAATATGGAGTTGGTAGAATCAATAACATAAGTGAACATGGTGGAGGGGCTTCACCTAGAAACCATTCCAACTCAAGAATCTCACTCCATTCACCCTGCTTTGTTCTACTACCAATGTCCCTGTCACAAAATAATAACCAAAAACAACTCTGGAAAGTGGAAGGGAAGAATATGATGCAAGGAAGTTCAACGAAAATTGAATCTAATAGATTATATCTGATTCCAAAAAGATTAAGCTGGGTCACCATTAAACTCAACCCTATGTTCCTGTGTGAAAGGGTTTCACTGCAAATATTGTGCATATATAGTAAATTGGGAATATTGAACTATAGGAAAACACTCTTAAGCGCAGTGGAAAAACATACTATTAAAGTTCATAAGGGTTTCTGTGATAATGGAGTCAATACTTGTCTCTTGATGAAAACCTACTCTATAACCATGAACCCAATCAAATAGAAAATAACATCAGTTTGAATGCGATGAGGGGGTAGAGTAAATGCCACAAAAATTCTCGGAGCAACCATCACCATTCATTGAAGGCAACAAAATATGGGTCGTCGATGAAGATCACATATCAAGGGAGGATTAAAACATATGCTATACAGTTGTAAGCATTCGAAGCCTCCAATATTCCATTTCTACGAGGAGCTAGGGGGAGCTAGGTTAGTAGGTTTTATTTTAAAAATATCAACATACAAAACCCAATGTCAATATTATGTGAATCATAAACCATATATAAAGAACCACTGTTGAGAACAATTCATATGTATTTGTTAATGTTCTATACATAGATTTTCGATTGGTATTTACCAATTATATAGTTTAGGGAATGTCAACCATGCAATTATTTTACATCATATATTTCCATATTAGGTAGGTATAAAAATATAATGTATACCTTTTCCTATTTCAATGTAAAAAAAAAAGTGTTTAAATAGTGTATTGTTTAGTGGATACATGACAAGTGGTATCAGAGCAAAGGTTCCACATTGATGACCTATTTGGATGTTACAAAACCTATCTTGTGTGTGTGTTTATAGAGAAAGAGAGAAAGAGAGGGAGAAGAAGATAAATTATCATGAGGAGGAGAGGGGACTCACCTCTACACCCTCAGTGAGACCTAGTACATAACATGGCACAATACCAGTAGAAGGAACTAATTCTAAGTTATGGATTCAACGGGAAAGTGAATCTTCTAAAAGAGCCAATGTAATGATGGAAACAATCCAACAACTTCAAGCAGAAATGGTGACTCTGTGAAAAGAAAATGAAAGACTTGTACGGGAACAGGAGTAGATTATCAAAAGCTCGACGGATAAAAAAAATCATCGAAATTCAAAACCAAGTTTTGATAATGGTAATCTGGGTGAGTTTCACCTGAGAAAAGATGGCTATGTGTCAGAAGGGAGCCAAACTCAGGAGTCCGAAGGTGGTCCGAAAATACAAGATACCAAGACCAAGGTGACCTCTCATAGTGATGAGCGTAAAAAGAAAAAGAAGAGATAGAAGGTTGAATTGCAAGGAGAATTTAAAAACATCTAGCCCCAAGGTATGATGGTGAGACTGAGGAGGCCGCTAAGTCTTGGTTAATAAATTTAATGAATTACTTTCAGATTTATGATTAGGAAGAAAATTTAAAGGCCAAGTTAGATGCTTATCAATTACGGGGAAAGGCTACCCTCTGGTGGGAGGAAATAAAGGTTGTACATGTTGTTAATGAGAAATCAATTTCCTCGGATGCATTTCAAAAATATTTCCGGACCAAATACCTGATAGAATGATTTTGTGATGATAGAGATAAAGAGTTCCATAAACTGCGATTGGAATAATTGACCATGGAGCAATATGTGGCCAAATTTATCACTTTGTGTTGATATGTACCATATTTACTTGAAGAAAAATCTAAGGTGCAATGATTTGTGCAGACATTTTTGTGCAGAAGGACATAATCTGTTACTATTAGATGTAGAAAAAGGACATAAACAAAAGCTGGACAACAAATAAGGGGCAGAGGGCCCCATCGAATAATAGAAGTAATCGAACAGGTAACCTTTGGAATACTGTCAAAGGACAGTAGGGGAAACCCACAGAAAGAGATCAGTGGAAATCTCGATTCAAAAATGAAAATAGGCCAGTGAATCCATCCAGTAGAGTTGAAGACGAGCTAGGAAAAAGGCCACCACTACATTATTGGCGTTGTGGAGAACATGATTACATTAAAAAATGTCCACATCGTTGTATGCTGGAGATGATAGAAAACCTGTAGGAGGCATCAACAGTGGGAGATATGGCAAGGGAAATACCTAAGATTAATGCAACTTTGGAAGACCGTAAGTAGATTATCAACTTGACATGATTGAAATGGAAACTTAAACTTTTAAACATGGTGTTTCTGTTTTTATAGATCTTGGTCATAGTATAATTAACATAAGTCCTAGTGTAGTAGGTCTATGTAAGTTACAAACTAAGAAATTTAAAAATCGCTGGTTATTTCAACTCGCCATAAGAGCCAAGCGATGGGTGGGGGCTAAGGTGGAAGATTGTTTCGTTGAAATAGAAAATCAAATCATTAAGGGGAATTTAATTATTTTACCTTTAGGTTCGTATCACATTTTAATAGGAATGGACTGGCTAGAAGCTCATTGGTATTTAGTAAATTGTAAGGAGAATAATGTCAACTTTTTGGATGATGAAGGTATTCGAAGAGAATTGCAGGGTATTAAGAGGCCAGTAAATTTAAGACCCATCACTGCTTCCCAGCTAGGGAAGTGTTTAATAAAAGGTTGTCGTATCTATGCAATTCAAGTGGGTTACACTAAAACTGATAATTTAGCCCCTGAGTTGAAGAGTTTGTCGATAATTCAATAGTTCATAGACCTATTTCCTAAGGAAATACAAGGGATGCCACCTAAAAGAGACACCTATTTCAACATAGAATTAATTCCTGGAGCATCCCTAGTTTCAAAAGCTCCTTATAGGATGAGTGTGTGTGAACTTACAGAATTGAAAATACAACTCCAACAATTGTTGGATAAGAATTACATATGCCCCAATGTGTCACCCTGGGGAGCACCAATGTTATTTTTAAGGAAAGAAGATGGCACCTCGAGATTGTGCATTGATGATTGTTAATTAAATAAAATAACCATTAAAAAAAAATATCCATTACCTAGAATTGATGACCTATTCGATGAGGTCAAAGGTCATAAGATATTTTCAAAGATTTATCTAATATCGAGGTATCATCAAATCTGAATAAAAGAAGAAGATATAGGCAAGACTACTTTTAGTACTCGTTATGGGCACTATGAATTTGTGGTCCTACCTTCTGCAGTGTCCAATGCCCCTGCAACATTCATGAGTCTAATGAATGGAATATTCCATCCAAGCCTGGATAAATTTATATTAATATTTATTGATGATATATCTATTTACTTGAAAAATATAGAAGAATATCACCAACATCTATGGATTATGTAACATGTTCTAAGGGAGCACCAATTGTATGAAAAATTCAGTAAATATAAATTTTTCAAAGAAGAGATGTAGTACCTAGGACACATTATCACTTAAGAGGGCATAGTGGTGGACCGAGAGAAAATTAAATCCATCATGGAATGGCCCACCCGCAAAAATGCCGCAGACATATGATCCTTTCTAGGGATGGTTGGATACTATCATCAGTTTATAAAAGGATTGTCAAAGGTAGCCTACCCCTTGAATTCATTGCAGAGGAAGGGGAAAAAATTTCGTTGGTCTAAGGAGTGGCAACAAAGTTTCGACCAGTCAAGACACCTCTTAACTACCGCACCGGTCCTCTGAATAGTTGACCCTAGCAAGGAATTTTTGGTGTGTATCGATGCTTGCCAAATAGGAATCAGAGGAATTCTTATGCAAGAATGACATGTAGTGGAATATAGGTCATGGAAATTAAATGATCATGAACAACACTATTCATCTCATGATCTAGAACTCACTGCAACAATTCATGCACTGAAAATGTGGTGACACTATCTATTAGGGAAAAGTTTATTCTTATGACAAATCATAATAGTCTTACAAAATTTTTCGATGAACCAAAATTGAATGCTCGATAGGCATAGTGGACTGCGTTCCTAAGTGAATTTGAATTTTGAATGAAGCATTTGAAATGTAAAGAAAACTGGGTTGTTGATGGCTTAAGTCGAAGATTAAATTGCATCTATGAAATTTCTTCTAGCATAACTAAATTATATTTCTCAACACAAATGAAAGAGGCTTCCCTGAAGGACCCAAAATATCATTTTTATGGCAGCATGCAAAACATGATAGCAGTTCTGAAAAAAAAGCCAGGATATGATGTCAACAATGAGGACATGTTTCTATATAAAAAAAGAATTTATATACCAAATCAACAAACTGTAAAAAGATTTATTTTTGATGAATATGACAAAAAACAATATGCTGCACAACTAGGTTATCAAAAATTAATTACAACGACAAGAAAAGATTATTTTTGGTCGGGTATCAAATATAAAACATCCCAATACCTAACACAATTCTTAAAATGTTAGCAAATGAAAGTTGATCACCAACATCCAACCAGTTTGCTTCATCCTTTACCTATTCTTGAGTGGAAATGGGAAATTGTAACTTTAGATTTTATCATTAGACTACCAAAATAAAAAAGACAAAATGACTCAATAATGGTAGTGGTGGATAAACTGAGGAAGGCTGCTCATTTTATTCTAGTTCAGCCAACTTACAAGGCTATGCAAATAGATGACAATTTTATGAGAGGAATTTTCACGTTGCATGGGATTCCTAAGGTCATTATCTCAGACAGGGATGTAAACCTCACCTCCACATTTTGGAAGGAATTATTCAATGGCCTAGGTACTAAACTACAGTTCAATATTGCTTACAATTTGCAAACAGATGGACATACTGAGTGCATAAATAAACTACTGGACGATATGCTTAGAATGTATGTAATGCAGTAACACACAAAATGGGAGGAATATGTACAACTGGTGGACTTTTCATACAATAATTCTTGTCATGCATCATTAAAAATGAGTCCGTTTGAGGTACTGTATGGAAGAAGCTGTCGAAATCCAGTTAACTGGAATAGCCTGAAGCATAAAGTTACGTTGGGACTAGATATGCTAAAATATATGGAGACTACAATGAAAAGAGTACGGTCTAATTGAAGATCATGCAAGACCGACATAAGTAGTATGCTGACTGAAATAGATGTTATCTAGAGTTCCAGGTGGAAGATCATGTTTATTTAGGGATAAAACCCAAAAGATGTACTCTAAGATGGAGTGGATCTTCTAAATTGGCCCCATGGTTTTGTGGATCTTTCCAAATCATTACACAAATCGGTCTAGTACCGTATCAGCTAGCTTTACCTGAACATATTCATGTACATATAGTATTTCACGTCTCCTTACTAAGAAAATATATACATGATCCTAGCCATATAATTCATTAGAAAGACATTCAGGTAGAGTAATTAAATGAATTTAGGTTCCTCTTTTAGATCTTTAGTAGTCTTACCATTATCAACTTGATGTGAATGTATTGATTGCACGTCAAAATAGATAGGGAGTTCATGATCGAAGCCCTATGTATTATCGACCAGAGAGAAACAATATTGCGGAGATGAGTTATCCCTACGGTTAAGGTGCAATGGTAGCACTTTAGCCCAAAAGAAGCTATCTGGGAGGATGAACAAGTCATGCAAGAAGCTTACCTAGACATGTTTTGAGGAGAGTGAACATCGAGGACGGTGTTCCAATTCAGAGGGGGAAGATCTGATGACCCCTGGTAATTTTGAATTACTGTATTTAAATAGTTTGGTTCAGAAGTTATCAACCAAATATGGTTAAAAGACAAGGATAATATTTGTAAAATGGAACATGTGCTGATTTTATTTATAATATAACATGATTTTCTTTTTTTTGTTAACTATGGTTGAAGAGAAATCCTAGAGTAAGCATACCCCACGATGTTAAACAATTATGAGTAGTTATCTACTCATATCCCTTCTAAAAACAAAAACCTCAAAAAAAGGGCCAAAAGGGTATGAGGAACTTGAGGCGGGGGGGAGGAAAAAGTATAGAAGTAGAAATGACTCACTAGTTGGATCGCGAGTGGAGTCTATTTTGGAGTTGCGGCCTAGGATCTATGGCTAAGTCTCATAGTGAACATATATCTTAGTATAAACCATGAAAGACTATTTTCAAAACTGCCTTGGGATAACTAGCTTGGGGGGAAGGCATAGTAAGGACTGGCCTCACAGTTGGGTGGAGCATTTCTCTTCCTTGCGGCTTGAGTTTTGTTCAAAGAAAGAGGTAAGAAGTTATTGTTTGTATTTACTGTAATGTGAACAATGTCTAAAGAATGTTATTATTTCTATTCATTACTGAGCATGTGAAAGTAGGTTCTTATTTTCCTGTTTATTTATGGCAATGACACAATAGAAATATTATTGCCTTTTGGGTATTTTAATACCCTGTAGAGTTGGGATTTGGAACTAAGAAATGTTAATTGATACTCTACTACCTGAAATCAATAAGAAAATAGTCAAAGGATTTTTTTTTTATGCTTGTTACCAGAGAAACAAACCAAGTACATAGAAAATGACAGAAAGAAAAGAAATCTTTCTACAACAATGAAGATCTAAGAAGTAAGAAGAGAAGGCGCGAGAAAAGATTTAAAGGAAGGTGAAAAGGTGAGGAGCAGGTGTGAAGAACAACTAGGTTTGAAAGTTTGCAGGCACTGTTCTCCATGGTAGGGCAAAGAGGAGGGAGCTCTACTCCCTCCTACAAGCAAGTGGTCACCAGCCATGTTAAGAAGCCAATGGAAGAAGTCAGAAGTGACGATGAGGGGAATGAGAGCAGGGAAGAAGATAAGGATGAAGACAAACATTGTGAGAATAAAAGCACAAAAGACAAGGAAGAAAATGACAAGGAAAAGGAAGCAAAAATTAAGGCATAGAAAGGACCTTGTAAGCCCAAATCTAAGGTTACACCCAGTGTGGTCCTGAATGATCCTGTGTTGTAGGCACATAGGGACCACATGCGAACTTATGCTATCATTTGTAAATTCATGGGAGTATGGCCCACTGAAAAATCTTTACATACGTGGATTAAATACCATTGGAAACCAAAAGGGAGAACTGACCTACATCTGGGGTCAAAACGATTCTTTACAGTGGTCTTCACTAATATTGAGGATAAAGACAGAGTGTTTGAAGGAGGGCCCTACTTCTATGCAGCTGCTGGCCTCTATATGAGGTCGTGGATGATGAACTTTGTCCCGGAGTGGGAGACTTTCACATCAGTTCTGGTTTGGGTAAGACTTTACTCCCTTCCTCTTGAATACTGGCAAATAGAATCATTAACAGCCATAGGAAATAAATTAGGACATTTTGTTAAGGCCTCAGAAGACACTAGAAGAGGAAAATATACTTTCTTTGCATGAATCTGTGTGGAAATGGATCTCTCTGGAGCTCTGCCAGATGAGTTGATCCCAGAAGTTTTTGATGAAGAATGGGTGCAAACAGTAGATTATGAACATATTCCTTTCAGATGTCATAGATGTCATGAGCATGGACAACTGTTTAGAGATTTCCCTCTCAGTAAAATCGAGAATAATGGCAGAAATTCCATAATGAAAGATACAAAAAGCTTTCAAAAAGTGAGCCATAGAGGAAAAGGCGACAAAAGGGGTCTTAAGCAACATCAAGCTGAAGGGCCTCAAGTTACAAAGTATAGGTTCCAGGTTCTCGAGGAGGAAGAAGAGACAATAAAAGTAGATCAGGGAATAGAGGAAAGTCCAGAGGACAAGGAGACAGAGGAGGAAAAAGACGAACCAAAGGACAATAACATACAGAAAGAGGCTATGATGAGCGATGTAGAATTAGATATGGACCAGGAAATTACACAAAGTGACATGGAAATGGAGGATTAGGAACTGCAGGACATTTTAGACAGAGAGCATATTTGGAAGGATTCTTGAAATAGGGAACCATGGGAGGGTTAGATTCATTACCTCAAGAAGAGTTCTCTAGAGTACAAAAACTGTACTTATGGAAAACTCAGGCTAGTGGGGTTGAAAGGCAAGGTAACACAACAAAACATGGCAAAGAAGGTGTGAAATCTATAAAAAACATGCGAGGATTAGCACCTCGAGGCCCAAGAAAGAAAAGAGGTAGAAAAAAGCAGAATGAGCTACTGATGGAGTGTTGAAAGCTAATGATAGATTCAGCTAAGATGAAAGACCTAACCAATTACTCTTTCACTAATCTTTAATGATGAAGTTTACTTCTTGGAACATCAATGGTCTAGGTAATAAAAGGAAGCAAAGATTACTTAGTAACAGAATGAAATAAGAAGCTCCAGATATTATTTTTATCCAGGAAACTAAATGTTCTATTCAAAAAATTAAAGAACTTCATTGTAAATGGCTCAGTCATTTTGAATTTCTAGAAGTTAAGGCAGATAATACAGCAGGTGGCATTCTTACTATTCGGAATCCCCTAAATATTGGTATAATAGATGCTAAAGCTTCTAGGAATTATCTATCAGTGGTCATTCAACCTGTGGGGGATAGGGAGATCTATCTGGTAACGAATGTTTATGGCCCTCAGAGAATGGATGACAAATTGAGATTTCTAGATTCTCTTATGGATATCAGAGAGAGATATGCTGGGATTCCATGGATTTTGGATGGGGACTTCAACATGATCAAATCACTATTGGAGAAAAAAGGGGGCACCAGAGCTCTAACCAAAGATGCCTTATCTTTTCAATCTTTTATGGACACTATGAAACTAGTTGACACTGACACAAGTAATGGTCTCTTTACTTGGAACAATAGGAGAGGAGGAGGGTCTCTGGTGGCCTCAAAGTTAGATAGATTTATCATTTCAGAGGACCTTATACTCAATGATAATGGAATGGAAGCAAGGATTTTTCCCTTTGGAGGTTCTGATCACTGGCCAATTCAACTAGAGGTCGGGGGCATTGGTACTCCTAAGAATAGACCCTTCAGATTTGAGAATATCTGGCTCACCCATCCAGCTTTTATCAACAACATTTCAAGTTGGTGGTCTGAAGATCTACATATTTAGGGTACAAGCATGTTCCTTCTTCACAAAAGACTAAAACATATCAAGCTCATTCTTAAAGAGTGGAACAAGAAAGAATTCGGTAATATTTTTGAAGGAAAAAAAGTTGTTGAAAACAAACTGTAGATACTCAACCAATCCCTTATCAAGGTTGGCTTTGATAAAGTCAGCAATGATAGAGCCACCATTATTCAACACGAGTGGGAGAAATTATGCAAATAAGAGGAAATATTCTAGAGACAAAAATCTAGAGTGCAATGGCTAAAGGAAGGGGAACAAAACACCAGTTTTTTCCACAGGTCAACCTTGGAAAACTGGGCTCATAATAGAATCTCCTCGATTAAGGATGAGGAAGGGAAAATACTCAGTACCCATGAAGAAATTGAAGTTGTTTTAGTTCAACACATTCGGGGGATTTCACAGGAAAGCATTCCAAATAAAGAGCCTTTAATTAAGGATATAATAAGACATATACCAAGACTAGTGTCCAGAGAGGACAATCTCAACCTCAACATGCCAGTAATGGAAGAGGAAATCAATGAAGTCGTCAAGGAAATGCAGAATGGTAAAGCACTGGGTCCGGATGGTTTTAATGTGGAATTCTTTAAAGCCTGCTGGAATATTGTTAAACAACATGTTTTGAATGTAGTAGAAGATTCCAGAGGGAATAGAACTATTCTGAAGGCACTCAACCCCTCCTTCATTTCACTGATCCCTAAACAAGATAATTCCCTAACTTCGGATAAGCTTCGACCCATAGCATTGTGCAATGTGGTTTACAAAATTATATCCAAGGTTGTAGCTAATAGACCTAAACCTCTTCTCCCCACTCTAGTTTCTAGGGAACAATCTGGTTATGTAGAAGGTAGACAAATTCTCAATAACATCATCCAAGCACAGGAGGTGGTGCACTCACTTACTAGAAAAAGGAAGGCTGGATGTTATCAGGAAATCTAGTGTCCACTTGGAGCTGCTAGTCCCACTAAGACTGGTAGCTATCTTAGAAACAAACAAACTAAAACCACTTTCATATTACTTTTTGAGAAGTAGATAAGAGTGGAATGAAGGACACCAACCTCAGTCTTGCCTTGGTTCCTTACTCGATTCCTCTCCCTTCTGACAGATCCTTGCCACTTCTCCTTCGTCTACCTAGCTTCAAAGAGCACTTGTGGAATCAAAGCAGCATAATACTATCGAAGAACAAAGATCTACAATCATAAACAATATATGACCAGATGTATATTGACCACACAAATGCATATATCATCAAACATACAAGAATGTGGAGGAAAACTTGAATAGCTTTATTAATATCAAGAGTAAGAAAAGAGGATTACAACCAATTGTTCTGACCCAGTGTCACCCTCTAGCATGAAAGCACTTCTTTCACCTCATGAAAATCTTAGATCACCCAACACTATGATATTACAACAAGAAACCAACAACACTTCTTACAAGATACAAAATTCCAGCCTTTGGATCTCTGGGATGAGGGATCCATATATAGATGATTGCAGGGGGTTGAGTCAGCTTCTGGGATTTTGATTAGTGTCCTCTCTCTGATAGTTCTTGATTCCACTTGGAGATTGATGATCTCTTACTCATCCCTAGGTGAATTCAGAGAGGCAAGTGTCACAGGAGAAGTTTTCGGATGATTCCATGATCATCCACCTCGCAAACTGTCTCTGCCATTTGTCCACTCTTGCCCATTGCACCCCATAGAAGGGATTTTTAGTATGCATTGCACCTCGTGTGTGCATTAGGTGGGATGCATCGCACTTTGACCATGGAGTAGGTGAGATGGTCCAATTTTGACCAGTTCTGAGCATTTTTTCATGGAGAACTTCTGGGAGATGATGTAATCAACTGACCTTGTTCTTTTACGATATGGAACAACACTTTTAGGGACATAGGAGCCCTTCGTTTATGGACATGTTTGATTGGGGTTGTAGTGCCCAAAAATTTCTATATCAGTTGCCCCCTAAAGCATGAGGTCGTTAATCTTTTGATGTTGGGTGAAATGCTTTATCATGAGGATCTAAAGTTTTTTCGAGCTGGTAGGTGACCTGTAATAAGATATAATACAATACATTATCTTCATAATATTTTTCATGATCTAGCTGAGGCGGGCATTCCCATGCTTAGCTTTATAAATTCATTTTCATGTACATAAGACAAATAACCGTCTGTGCGGGAGACTGATGGTTCTAATAGAATCATCATCCTTTGATTGGGATGATCATCTGTGCAGCAACAATGTACATTTGATGTCTTTATTTTCCTGAATATATCGCAGCCCGGATGAATGAAACTAGATCCGGGGTCTTCAAACTCGTTCAATCTTCACTCGGAGTACAAGTCTATCCATGTGAGAGATGTTCTAGAGTCGAACATGGAAAGTCATCACCTGATTACCAGCCAATGATGTAAGTTGTTAATAGGCATGAGAGGAATCACCGATAATGATGATGACCCTCAAGGTACTATAGTAAAATTCACGTGGTGTGAATAAGGGACTTGGCGTTGAACACCACGCAAAATCTTTCGGTCGAAGGCCATTGATGTAAACCTATTGCCGGGAGTGAGAAACTTGCCATTGAGGCATGCAAGCTTCAAAGTACTGAAAGGGTTGTTCCTAAGTCGACTTCTTGGATAATGAGTTGATTTCGACAAGAAGTGACCCGCCGTAGGAGGGCCTTAATGAATCCCACATCTACGACACGGAACGAAGTAAATGATTTTGGAGGTGAAAACGATCTGATGATACAGGGTTAAAGGTGGAGGTCATGAAATAATGGAGTGTGAATGTATTGCAGCGGATGAGACACATGTGAATTCTCTGAGCGACTTCTCTTGAACATACCGACAACACTAACATGATGGAATGGTAGTGTTAACCCCAAATGTGGATGGTGTGATGGACCAATGGTGATATGACCAGTGAATGGAACAACCCAACCCAACTCGAATGCGGAGTGAAAGTTTCATGTTCAAGAGCGACTTGCTACCAATAAAGTTTCTTCAAGTTTTCTTCCCAATTTTTCCCCAGTCATTGCTGACCAGTACCTCTTTATTTTTGTCAAGCTTGAGGAGGATAACATATGCGTGTTCTATAATTTTCCCTTCGGGCAAACCCGTCACTATATTTTAATGAGCCTAGTGACAGTGAAACTCATTCTTGTCTATATGGACAAGTTTGTCGCTATTCGGTTTTAACAAGTTTAACGACAATGATAACTCGGTCCTTTTCAATTTTAGAGAGTCTGAAAGGGACGTAAAGGAAACTCCAATAATTCTTTTTCGTCATATAATCCATTAAGTTCGAAAATGTATAAAATAATACAAAAGGGATGAATTTTTGGTAATTTTAAGAAGCCGAACAAAACAAGCGCTCGATCTTTTTATGTAATAATCCCTCAGGTCCAAAAAGATTAAAATCTAGAAGAGGGATAGCACTTCCGGTCACTTTAACGAGATAGAGAGGCCAATCGCTTGGCAATCTTTTCATGTTTTACGAGTCAGCTGAAAAGAGCTTAAAGGAGACTCATTTTTTGAGGAACGAGTGATAATTTCGGGTAGCAGCTGATTCCAGGTAAGGTTTCGAATTTTCCAATCATGACAGTGTCACAAGGATGGCTAATAGGATCACTCTTTGCAGCTGTTCCTCAAAAGGGGTAAACAATCAAACAAAGGTGAATGATTGACTAAAACAAAGTGGAGGTGATGATGAAAACACGACCAAGGCTCAAAAGCTGATGATGATGCATTCACAATGGTTATTTACTGGAAATTGGTTCATTTTTTAATGAGCTTAAACTCTGGGGGAACATTTTCACATTGCTTATGTTTAATTTTTAACGAGCTTGAACTCCACATAAAAATTGCTCGTGCCAGTCTTATAATAAGGATATCTCATCTAAGATGCCATTTTTTATGGAGCTTGCACCTTTTAAAGCTTTTCCTCGGATCCTTTCTTTATGCAAGTTAGGAATGACCAATCCTACGAGTTTAAAGGGTTTGAGAATCTACAAACTAAGAAAACAAATGGTTGCTCTTCACCTGTATGTAAAAAGGTTTGCACGCCCCCAGGTATAGTGAAAAAATTTCCAAGTTATCATATAGAAGTTCCTGCTCTCGCAAGATAGTTTCCATCCACACCGCAGATAGAAACACTTTGTAGCTTAGTCCATCTGGACCAGGGTGGTTCTAAATCCCAACCTCCTAACCTTGACAAAGGAATCTTATTCCAGTCTAATCCCATTTTCCTAAATGGATGGGTGTGTCAGACTAGTCATATATCCTTCACAGAAACCTACCCTATACCCAAGGTTTTCCTACCGAAATAGACCAGGGTGCATGCCCCCTGGGATTTAGTCATGTCCTCCTGAATCACTCGCACTCATCAGGTGGACGGACTAGAGAGTTATGAGACATTCCTTGCATGAAAAGACCATTTAGGGATGGTATTTGACTATTAGCTATGTGTGAGCACGAAAACGACAGCTGGTCTACGAGCTTGACCACTCTGCCTTCATGCGGAAAACACATTACTCTAAAGAGTGAGGAGACAATGGCTCCCATGCTATAAATATAGTCACGTCCAAGGAGTAGATTATAATCTAGAGGTCCTCGGATTACCATTACGTTGATGTAAACAGTTTTCCTTCTCAACATTATGGGCACATTGGGAAGGATACCTAATAGTCGACTGGTTCCTTTGTCGAAGCCTGTCAGATTTCTCATCTCAGGCAGAAGCGATGGTGAACCAAGCGCTTCCCAAGCAATTGAGGAAAGGATACTCACAGAAGCCCCTTCATCTATGATGGTATCGAACATGATCATTTTGTAAGCTTGTACAATGATTCAGAATGGTACATTGGCCGGTACCCGAGGTCTGCCTAGTAGATTCCAATCGAAAGAAACAACTAGGTTTCTTGGAGGTGGGACCAAATAGACGGCCGGATATGACTCTGATGAAATTCCTTCCTGCGGTAAAGGGACAAGTAGACTCCCCCCATGTTCATCGAAGTCTGTGTTTACATAAGGAATTTGGATGGTGTCGTTCTCATTCTCTTCGGTGATTATGTCATCTGAAGATGGACCTTCTAAAGACAAGACCGGGTCAACTGCCGCCTCAACCTTTTGTCTTTCATCTGGTATGGGTTCAGTGGGTTTATCTTCAATGACAAATGCCTCGACCGACCTCAATGGCGTGTCAGTCAGATTTTCAACCAGTGACGGACTTGGCAAGAGTTTCCTATATCTAGGAGGAAGCCGTAACGGTGAAGCCGGACGGTCATCCAAAACTATTTTAGCTTCATCCAGGAAGGGACAATGGTGGAGGTCATGATTGCCTTCACACAGTCTACAAGGGAATTTACATTTTCCTTTTTGTCGAGGGACTTCATTTTCACTAGTTAACGGTGTACTCTCAACATGATCGTCAGAGGTCGATGACACCAGACTGTGCAAACGGGGAGACCAGTCCCTTAAGATCTGAGGGATGCAAGGACAATCTCGATGATAGTGGTCTCCTTTGCAAATGACACATGGCAATTTATGCCTGGACGGTGCAATGTGTGGATTTTCGCTAGATGATGCATGGTTGCCCCTTTTTGCCTTTGGCTCCTTCTTCTTCTTAGTTACCTGTTTTTGGGCCTTACCGTCTTTATCAAGCAAAGAAGAAGGAGGAGAGAGAGAATCAGATGAAGTAGAAGGTTGGGGGGTAACTTTAGTATCATCTAGTTGCTGACTTGATTGTTCAGCAATCACGGTGTTCTGAACGACGGAGGTCAAGAAGAGCCATATTGGCAAGCCAATCATCAATCCTGGAAGTGACAATGTGGCCATATGAGGTGCACTATTGGGTCCCTATAATACTAGTGATTACCCCATTACTATTATAGTTATACCCCTTATTTATATTGTTGTGCCCCTATTACCCCCATATTGTTATTTCTGTGCCCCATAGAATCCCTCTATTGTTATTTTTGTGGCTTTATATTATTATTGTTAGGTCGGCTGGATTATATTGTGACTCCTTAGACTCCTATATATAGAAAGGAGGTTTTTTCATTTGAATCATCAAAGAATTGTTCATTTATGTAATGTAAAGGAGGTTTCCCCCTCGAAGAGGCTGAATTCTAAGGTGTTGATCTATCTTTTCTATCTTTTCTTGAGCTGGTTTCATAACATTTGGTATCAGAGCTTTGGATTCTAGGGTTTCGCTGCTCCAAATAGGTCATCGTGGAATTTTCGCTATAACTTTTTTTCTGTGATGTTTCAAAAGTCGCAAAAAAAACCCATTTGAGAAGAAATTGTGCTGAACCTTGGATCCAAATTTCAGAACTTTTTGCGTGATATTTTCGGAGATATGATCTGAGGACGTTGGTCTTTTTGTAGACTCTTGAATTACATTCAAAACAGGTGACCTGGGGAAAATTGTCATAACTTTCTCTCTGGGAATCAGATTAAAATTTTGTAAGAAGGTACAAAAAGAGGACAGACTGTAGTTTCTTGTATATCTTTTTCAGAACCAAATATCGAAAATTGTACACGTGGCACTTCATACAACTTCGCTCTTCTGGAAATGTCTATAATCAGGTCATCTTGGGAGATTGTGCATAACTCTCTCTTGGAGAATCCAATTTGGATCAGATTGGTGGCATTGGAAAGAGGACACAGAGGGCTACTACAAGTCACAAATTTAGAACTAGATGATTGGAAAATACAGAGATACATCAGAGGCAATATCGAGCTCCTACAAAGTGAAAAAAGGTGTGTAGATTTTTTTAAATTTTTGCTTAAGCTTGGTTTGAAAATTTATTTTGAAGGAATTCAAAGGGCATAGTAGAGCATTATTATCGGTAACTGATGCCCCGAGGAAAGAAAATGCAAACACCTAGTAAGGAACCTGAAAGCTCTAGCATGACTCATGAAGAAGAGGAAGAAATGCTACATGATATATCAAAATTACAAGAACAAGTGCAACAAATGTCACGCTCACAAAAGTTAACAGATACTAAGATAAATGGCGTGGAAGCTAAGATGGACAATTTGAAGATAGATTTGAACACAAATTTGAAGACAGGCATGGCAGATTTGAAGACAGATTTGACAAATTTTCTACAAGAAATACTTACTAATGGTGAAAAGGTAGTAAAGGAAACTCATGATGAGAACAAAAGAAATGTTAATCATGATTCCATAGACGCTAATGTTGGATCGAAGAATCACCATATTCCAAAAATCGATATGAGGAAGTTTGATGGCAAGGATCCCGCCACATGGATATTACAGATGGAGCAATTCTTCGATCTCAATAATGTGCAAAACGCACAAAAGGTACGTATGGCAACTGTATATTTGGAACCAAATCAGTTTGTATGGTATCAATGGCTTTGTTCTCGTAAACAATTTATCACTTGGGCAATTTTTACGGAAGAATTGATAGCACATTATGAGGATACAAAAAGCAACACTTTTTTTAGCCAATTGATAAGTCTCAAACAAAAGGGTTCAATAATGGAGCACATTGAGGAGTTCCAAAAATTGAACATAAGGGTAAAAGATATTCCAGAGGAGCATAGGATTGATGTGTTCATAGGGTCTTTAAAGGATAATATCCAACATGATGTTCGCCTTTGGGAACCTGATTCATTAGAGAAGGCATTCAGGTTAGCAAGAAAAATGGAAAGCAAAATTATGGCAACTAGGAAGCATACCACTCACAACTATAAAGACGGAAGTGTTGTTGCCCCTAGTCTTCCACAACCTACAAGGTTGACACCACAACAATTGGAAGAAAAAAGAGCAAAAGGGCTTTGTTACAATTGTGATAGCAAATACACAAAAGGTCATAAGTGTGCTGAGAAGAAATTATTCTACATAGATTGTGAAGAGGAAGAAGAAAAGGAGCAAGAAAGGTCAAAAGAAGAGGATATATTCCAGGAACAAAGCCTAGATGAAGAACAAATAAATCCGACCATATCTTGTAATGCATTGGCGGGAATTACCACTCCTCAAACCATCAAGATAGAAGGACAAATCAAGAAGAAAAAGGTAATAGTGTTGATTGATTCAGGAAGCACCCACAATTTTATTCATTGTAGGGTAGCAAAAGAATTGAATTGCTTCCTATATCCAGCACCAGAGTGTCAAGTGATGATTGCAAATGGAGGAACAATAAATTGCTCTGGAAAGTGCCATAATATCAAGCTATCCATGGGAGAATATGTATTGACTAGCCCAATGCTTTCCATTCCAATGGGAGGTGTCGATGTTGTACTAGGAGTCCAATGGCTACAATCCTTGGGTACAATAGCTTTTAATTTTCAAGAACTTTTCATCAAATTTTCTACGGAAGGAAAGGAAGTTGAATTAAGGGGTATTGCAGGGAAACCAGGAAAGATAATCAGCTCTAATGGCATGACAAAGCTTCTAAAAAAGGAGCAAAGAGGTGTAATTGCACAATTATGTTCGCTAGATGTTTCCACATTGGAATCATCTATTTCTCCAGATCTCCAAAAAGTCCTGGACAATCATTCCAAGGTATTTGAGACTCCCAAAGGTCTCCCACCTATGCGTGATCATGATCATGCTATTCATCTGATTCCAGGAAGTGTTCCTCCAAACATCAGGCCGTACAGATATCCCTATGTCCAAAAAAGTGAAATTGAACGTATGGTTGCAGAAATGCTAGAGGCTGGTATAATTCAACCGAGTCAAAGTTCTTTCTCAGCTCCAGTAGTATTGGTGCACAAGAAGGATGGATCATGGCGCATGTGTCCGGATTATAGGGAGCTCAACAAGCTCACTATTAAAGATAAGTTCCCCATTCCTGTCATTGATGAATTACTGGATGAATTGCATGGATCAATTTACTTCACCAAGTTGGATCTTCGTTCGGGATATCATCAAATCAGAATGAAGATTGAAGACATTTCGAAAACAGCATTTAGAACTCATGAGGGTCATTATGAATTTTTGGTCATGCCTTTTGGCCTTACCAATGCACCTTCAACATTTCAAGGTTTGATGAATTCAATTTTCAAACCATTCCTTAGAAAATTTGTGTTAGTATTTTTTGATGATATACTAATCTACAGCAAGTCTTGGAAGGATCATGTTGAACATGTTGACAGGGTGCTACAACTATTGGAGGAGAAACAATTATATGCAAAAAGATCCAAATGTTTCTTTGGAGTCCAGGAGGTGGAATATTTGGGTCATATTGTATCTCATGAAGGAGTTAAGGTAGACCCTAGCAAAATTAAAGCCATTAAGGAATGGAAAATCCCCACATCCATAAAGCATCTGCGAGGATTTCTTGGGTTGACAGGGTATTATCGCAAGTTTGTTAAGAATTATGGGAGAATAGCAGCACCTCTAACAACATTATTGAAGAAAGATTCATTTTCATGGACTCCGAAAGCAACAAAGGCCTTTGAACATCTTAAAGAGGCAATGTGCCAAGCACCGGTCTTAGCTACACCGGACTTCACAAAAACCTTTATTGTGGAATGTGATGCTTCAGGAAATGGAATTGGTGCTGTTCTAATGCAAGATGAAAGACCCATTGCTTTTGAAAGTCGTCCAATCAAGGGAAAGTTTTTAAGCAAAGCTATTTATGAGAAGGAAATGTTGGCAATACTCCATGCACTTAAGAAATGGCGACCCTACCTAATGGGAAGACACTTCAAGGTAAAAACGGATCATGATAGCCTTAAATACTTTTTAGAACAAAGATTATCCTCTGAAGAGCAACAAAAGTGGGTCACAAAGATGTTGGGTTATGACTTTGAAATCATCTACAAAAAAGGGAAGCAAAATGTGGTGGCAGATGCACTCTCAAGAAAGGATGAGGATGTGGAAGCATTGTTGTGTGCCATTTCTATTATCCAACCAGATTGGATAAATGAAGCAAGGGAGGAATGGAAGAATGACGAAGAAGTGTGGGCACTTATTCGAAAGCTACAACAAGATTCCAGTACTTCTGATACATTTAGCTGGCAAAATGATTCGTTATGGTACAAAGATCGCTTATACCTCTGTAAGAATTCCCAGCTAAAACAAAAGATTCTTATGGAATTGCACACTTCTCCCTTAGGAGGGCACTCAGGATTTTTAAAAACTTACCACAGGGTTAAGAAGGAATTTTTTTGGGATGGCCTTAAATCAGATATTCAAAAGTTTGTGGCGGAATGTTTGGTTTGCCAACAAAATAAAGTTGAAACAATTAAGACACCGGGTCTATTACAACCTTTATCCATTCCAAGCCAACGTTGGGAGGAGGTTTCAATGGATTTTATCACAGGTTTACCCAAGTCTGAGGGAAAGAGTGTCATCATGGTGGTAGTTGACAGACTTACCAAGTATGCACACTTTTGTGCATTATCACATCCATTTAAAGCCAGTACAGTTTCTACTGCATTTATGGAAACAGTTCAAAAGCTACATGGAAACCCAAAGATTATTGTAAGTGACAGAGATCCCATTTTCACTGGAAATTTTTGGACATAATTATTTTCTTGTCTTGGTACTCAGTTAGCTCATAGCTCATCTTATCATCCTCAATCTGATGGGCAAACTGAGATAGTAAACAAATGTTTGGAAGGATATCTTCGTTGCTTTGTATCTGATAAACAGACACAATGGGTCAAATGGTTGCCTCTGGCTGAATGGTGGTATAACACTTCCTTCCATACAGCAACAAAAATGACCCCATTTATGGCACTTTATGGGTATCAACCACCATCCATCACATCATATTTAAGAGAAAATTCTAAGGTTCAGGCAGTGGAACATCACATCGAACATCAACAACAAGTCCTCCAACTCTTAAAGGATAACCTCGTGTTGGCACAAAATAGAATGAAACAACAGGCAGATCAACATCGCAGTGAAAGAAGTTTTGATGTAGGTGATTGGGTATTCCTACGGCTACAACCATATAAGCAAATGTCCCTAAAGCAAGCTAAGAAGGATAATAAATTATCACCAAAGTATTATGGTCCGTACAAGGTGTTGCAAAAGATTGGTACTATGGCATACAAATTGGAGCTTCCTGCAGCTTCTCGATTGCACCCAGTTTTCCATGTTTCATGTTTAAAGAAGGTTATAGGCGACAAGCTCCCAATTCAAACAATATTGCCAGAACTTGACGAGGAAGGAAAAATTATATTGGAACCGGAAGCAGTCACAGAAACAAGAACTCGACAGCTACGAAATCGATCAATTTCAGAGTATCTTATCAAGTGGAAGAACTTATCTGCTGAAGATTCCACATGGGAGGATGAGAATTTTATGTAGAAGTATCCAGAATTACTCAAGCGTTGAGGACAACACTTTTTTGAAGGAGAGGGGCATGTTGGGTCCCTATAATACTAGTGATTACCCCATTACTATTATAGTTATACCCCTTATTTATATTGTTGTGCCCCTATTACCCCCATATTGTTATTTCTGTGCCCCATAGAATCCCTCTATTGTTATTTTTGTGGCTTTATATTATTATTGTTAGGTCGGCTGGATTATATTGTGACTCCTTAGACTCCTATATATAGAAAGGAGGTTTTGTCATTTGAATCATCAAATAATTGTTCATTTATGTAATGTAAAGGAGGTTTCCCCCTCGAAGAGGCTGAATTCTAAGGCGTTGATCTATCTTTTCTATCTTTTCTTGAGCTGGTTTCATAACATGCACCAACATCTCTCTAAGAGGAGAAAGGACTAGGATTTCCTCTAAGGGGAACTCCTTGGTTGGTGGACTCCATTTTCCTCAACCTAAGACCAACACGGGAATGGTGATATTATTCCGATTAGAATAAATTTTATACACTTTGACACAACTTTTTTTTTTCAATTTTTAAGAGTCAAGAAAAAACAAAAGATGACTCTAGTCACCTTCGATTTTTAATGAGCCTGAAGTGACAAGTGCTCAGATGGACCTTTTCCTTTAAGGAGTCTAAAAAGGAACAAAAGAGACTACTCTGGAAATCTAGACAAAGGGATTACCAAACCAATCACAAAACTACAGAATACTTTTTATGGTACGACAGTCAATCTTCCGAATGCTGTGTTCATTGCATTGCGATCGATAGGGCGGCAGACACGGCTTCCTATGGATAAATGATATAGCCTATTGTGGTCTCCCAATATATACTCAACGATAAGTGGGAGCACAAGTTTGTACTGGTACTTGTCGTCTCAAAGAGGAGGAATCACCCAACCAACAGTGAAAGCGATAGTTACCAGGCTTTACGACGCCAGAATACATCTCTAGCCTAGACTTCTAAATGTTATGCATTAGGTTCCAAAGCGTTTTTAAGTTCATTAAATTTATTTTACAGTTGATATTTCTTAAGAAATATTCCTTTCAGGTTCACCGCGTGATGTAGATGTACAATTCCTAAAATGCAATCTAAGATGATAAACAATCGTTTAATCTTCTTTTTGCAATGAAAATCCTAGCTACTAAAGAAAGAGAGATGATATTCTTTCAACATAGAGCAGAGAGCATAGACTAGATGCACTATCCTAAATCAAACCAACAAGCAGTCTAAATGAAAATGCACATGCATGTATTTGTTTTCAGCTTTCTTAATGTGTGAATGACAAGAACAATGCTAAGTACAAATTTGAATTATCTTTTCAAAGCGACGGTACTAACAAATTTCTCTTCAAAAACAAAAGGAAGATAATGACGAAACTTTACTATTTTGAATTGAAAACTGCTTTCGACACTTGAAAAACTACTAATTCAAATCAAATACAAGAGTAACTGTATAATCGACCATCAAGAACAATGGAATTCTTTTCTTTGATTGAAAACAACACTTTCAAATCAAAAGACGATAGTTCGACTATGCTACTACTTTGTAAAAGAGAACTGAAAATGGCGGAAAATACATAAAAACATTCATAGTTCTTTGCACAATGGAGGTGAAATGATGGAAAGGAAGGGGGTTTCCACAGTGGTATACTGATCACAGCCAACAAAACTCCAAAATAGAGCTGAAAAGAGTGAAGAAAAAACAAAACCTGGAGGCAAAATTAGCCTTTTCTGATCATCGCACCTATAACACAGGGAAACAGGGATGCATCCCACCTACTACACATGGGAGGTGCGATGCATACTAGTTTCCTGGAAGAGAGGGTGCGATGGTACCAGGACGAGACTTTACTTGGCTCTTGGTCATAGTTTGTAGCTCAGTTCAGGGATTTTGGCCAAGCAAATGATGTACAACAAATAGAAATCATGGGCGCTAATCTAATGAGGTTACTAGAGCCACCACTAGGGCAAGTAGAAGGTTTAAAAATCGATTGTTCAGTTTACAAACAAAACCTAGAGATAGACTGAAGTAGCATTGATCTACTTTGCACTTGCATAGAAAATGCAGTTCTAAGGCTAGCTAGCTTGACTTCAGGCTTTGTATATAAGTTTATAAAACAAACAAATATGGACAATCAAACAATCTATTCCCACCGCAGTGGAGTCGCCATTTTGTTATCGGGAAATCTAGTGTCCACTTGGAGCTGCTAGTCCCACTAAGACTGGTAGCTATCTTAGAAACAAGCAAACTAAAACCACTTTTGTTTTCCCTTATGAGAAGTAGATAAGAGTGGAATGAAGGACACCAACCTCAGTCTTGCACTTGGTTCCTTACTCGGTTCCTCTCCCTTCTGACAGATCCTTGCCGCTTCTCCTTCATCTACGCAGCTTCAAAGAGCACCTATGGAATCAAAGCAACATAATACTATCAAAGAACAGAGATCTACAATCATAAACAATATAGGACCAAATGTATATTGACCACACAAATGCATATATCATCAAACATACAAGAATGTGGAGGAAAACTTGAATAGCTTTATTAATATCAAGAATAAGCAAAGAGGATTACAACCAATTGTTCTAACCCACCATCACCCTCCAGCATGAAAGCCCTTATTTCACCTCATGAAAAGCTTAGATCACCCAACACTATGATATTCCAACAAGAAGCCAATAGCACTTCCTCACAAGATACAAAATTCTAGCCTCTAGATCTCTGAGATGAGGGAACCATATATAGATGATTGCAGGGGGTTGAGTCAACTTCTGGGATTTTGATTAGTGTCCTCTCTCTAATAGTTCTTGATTCCACTTGGAGATTGATGATCTCTTATTCATCCCTGGGCGAATTCAGAGAGGCAAGTGTCACAAGAGAAGTTTCTGGAAGATTCCATGATCATCCACCTTGAAAACTGTCTCTGCCATTTGTCCACTCTCACCCATCGCACCCCATAAAAGGGCTTTTCAATATGCATCGCACCTCCCATGTGCATTAGGTGGGATGCATCGCATTTTGACCATGGAGCAGGTGAGATGGTCCAGTTTTGAGTAGTTTTTCATGGAGAAATTCTGGGAGATGATGTAATCAACTGACCTTATTCTTTTAGGGTATGGAACAAACTTTTGGGGACTTAGGAGCCCTTGGTTTATGGACATGTTTGATTGGGGTTGTAGTGCCCAAAAATGTCTATAACATTGGAATGATCATGCAACTGGACCTAGATAAAGCCTATGATAAGTTGAACTGGACCTATATCAGGGGGGTTCTTATTGCTTTTGGGTTTGATCATAATTAGGTTAGATGGGTCATGGCTTTGGTAACTTCTTTTAGCTTTTAAATTTTGGTAAATAGCTCTCCCTCCGAGATTTTTATTCCCTCAAGAGGCCTTCGGTAGGGAGATCCACTCTCTCCCTTTCTCTTTATACTCGTGATGGAAGGACTTCGTAGATCAATTAAGCAAGAAAAAGTAGAAGGCAAAATCAAGGGTCTTCAACTTTCTGAGAATGGACAGAATTTGACTCATCAACAATTTGTGGATGATGTTGCAGGGAGTTCCTATAGTCAAAGAAGATTTGGCATATAAAAAACTTCTAATTGACTTTGGTTTTGCCACGGGTATGGAGGTTAATATTTTTAAATCTAAAATGTTTTTCTTTAATACTGATATTGCTATACAAAGGAATATATCCATAATTCTAGGATTTCAAGTAGATTCTCTTCCCTCGAAATATTTGGGAGTCCCCCTTACTGCTAACCCTCTTCATAAGAGTATCTGGGAACTGGTGATTAATAAGATGCAGGATAAAATTAGGAATTGGACCATCAGATCTTTAAACTTGGCTGGCAGGTTGGTGCTTACAAAGGCTGTTATACAATCTATCCCAGTTTTTATGCTTTCAGCACTCCCTATACCAAAAGGAGTCTTACAAAAATTCAAAACCATTCAAAGAGACTTTCTCTTGGGTAAAGGGGAGAAAAAAAAGGAAATGGGCCTTAGTTGCTTGGGAAAAGATTTGCAAACCCAAAAGTCAAGGAGGTCTCAGTTTGGATGATCCAGAGGTTCTAAGCATGGCTTTAGGAGCTAAGTTATGGTGGAGATGGGTCAAAGAACCAAAGGTCCAGTGGGCTAGTATCTGGATAGAAAAATATGCCAGGACTTGGGACAATAAAGATAATATAAGGATGTCTAGAAATATAAAGGGCTCATACATCTAGAATAAGGCCTGGGAGAATAGAGGCTTAGTTCAAAAGAATAGATTCTGAGAAATCAGAGAGGGGGATTTGGGACTTTTTTTGGAAGATAAATGGCAACAAGAACCAATACTGCTAAATGAACAATTTTTGGACCTCAAAAGAGAGACAGACATCATAGGGTTATCGCAGGTAAAAGATTTTTGGGACCAAAATAATAATGCAAGTAAATGGAGAAAGTGGAGGAATATGATTTACAGGGAAGATAACCCCTTGAAAACCAAAGCTGAGGCTCTCATGCAGATACTGGAACAAAGGAAGATCTTAGTGACAGGGGGGCATGACCAATTGAGGTGGGGCAACAATAATGAGGGTACCTTTAATCTTAAGGAGGCAAAACACAAACTCCTCGAGATGGACTCTCTGGCTTCAGATAGAATATGGCAAAATCTGTGGAGGCATCAAGGTTAGATGAAGATTAAACTCTTCATGTGGCTTGTTTATCATAAGAGAATTATGACTTGGGATAACATAAGGAAAAGGGGTGTGTTGGGGCCTTCCAGATGCCAGCTCTGTGAAGCCCAAGAGGAAACTATGGAACACCTCCTCAATAATTGTATCTTCACCTCTAGTTTGTGGGATTCTTTTGCTAACATCTTCCAAAAGAGTGACAGGGATAGAGGGTGTATCTTCAACACCCTAACCAGGTGGAGAAGTAATTACTCAGATAATGAAATTCTTGGTTTTGCTTGGGCTCTTACACCTAGCTTCATTATTTGGAATGTCTGGAAAGAAAGGAATAAGAGAATTTTCAAAAATGAAAAAAGATCCCTTCAATGTCTTTTGAAGCAGACTTTGACTCAACTTAAAGAGACGGTGGGTACCATAGTGCGAAACACCCCTAAAAATCCACCCTCAGATGCTGACTTGAGGATTCTGGGACTGTTGGGAATGCAGGGGCTTATGTCGCAGGGCCTGAATAGAAGGGTTTTGGCTATGGTTTCTAAGCAAGAATTCTAGCATCCTCCCCCTTTGGGTTTTCTGAAATATAACACAGATGGAGCTTCTAAGGGAAACCCAGGCAATGCGGGCTTTGCAGGGGTGTTAAGGGATGATACTGGTAATATCCCTTCCATCTTCCATGGACATTTAGTCAGAGCTACAAATAACATGGCTGAAGCCATGGCTATGGAGCAGTGCTTAGATCTCTTGGTGCAGGAGAACCAACAAAATGTAATTATCGAAGCTGACTCTGAGATAATTATCAACACAGTAAGAAAAATTAGTTCGGGCTTGGAACTGGAGAAGGTTTCAAAACACAGGAGACTAATCTAGGTCTTCCAAAGGATCCAACTCCACCTCAGAGGCCTACGCATGGTTAGTTTTAACCATGTGCGAAGGCAGGCCAATAAACTAGCTGATTTAATAGCTAATCAAGGGGTGAAGTGTACCATGTATAGGGTTGCGTTGAGTGGGAATAGGTTGCCTCTTAATAGTTTCATGGATCAGTGCGACACCCAAGCAGTCAAGGATATGATAGTGTACCGCACCAAAACTATGGAAGCTCTGTCCAATAATTTGGTTGATTTATGAGGTGCAAGTTTTTCCTTTTCTCGTTTTTCCTTATGTTGCCAGGAGGAGTCTGCTACCAAAGTAGTCGTTTGAAGGGAATGGGTAGTATGTTGCTCAGGTTCACATACGAACGCAAAGTCAAAAGTGGTAGCTGTCGGAATCCGGGATCCAACGACGACATGAATATTCCTACTACGCTGTCAAAGGTCACAAATCTGCCAGCTGAGTGGTTTCCAGTATATCGGGGGTCTCTCGAGTGGGAAGTGGTTTTCAAAATTTGGGAGTGATCACACTCCTCGGGCTACACGTGGCCGAGGGGCGGTTTTGTTTTCCACTTTCATCGCATTTTAACCGGTAGCTCTTTTGCTTGGTGTGATATGATCCTCCACTGTAGGATCAAATCCGATAGATCTACAGCTGTGATTTATCAAACTTGTTAGTGGGGCCACAAGGTTAAAGGGCAGACTTCTAGGTGGCGCGATATTTACCTCTACCGTTGGATCAAATTGGGAGGATCGACGGTCAGGAATCTGCGCGATTACTAGGGGGTCCAAACGGTTAATTGGCTAGAGCTTTGATTCAACGAGGTCCTCTTCTGTAGCTGGTGGGAGCTTGGTCCCATTTTCCGGATTTGTCGGGCTGATTATGTGGCATTGTTACTTTTTTCCGTTGTGGGTGGTGTAGTTTTGTGGGTTAGGGTTAGATTTTTAACACTTAACTAGTAACCCTTGGTTTTCTAGTAAGTAGTGTTTGCTTTAGATCCATGTTCCTTTGTGGATGGTTGTATTCTATGTAAATAATTTTCTGATTTAATGATTATGAAGGTACGACTCTTGCTTTAACAAAAAAAAAGAAGATCTAAGAACCAATATATTATCATTTAGAGTGAGGAAAAAATACTTGCAGAATATTAGAAGTATTAGTTACGAAACAAATATCAAGAAGTAAAATCAAGAAAGTCCTTTGGGAAGAAGGGTGCCCTATTCACGTAAGAATACCTTTTTGTGGGCCACATGGGCCAGATAGAGAACAAAAACTGGAAAACTTGAACCAGCAAAAATAAAATTTCAAACTAAAAACTTAATACCGGTTATGGACCGAGTTTCATTTAAAATAATCAAGAAAATAGTCAATATTAGAGTAGCAAAGAACCAAAAAAATACTTGAATATGCTAAACATTAATTAGAAAAATTTAACAGACTTCACAAAAATGAAGGAGTAATGAAACCCTTCAAGATAACAGTAACCAGAGCCTACATAATTCATTAGGGACTGTGAAATTTTGTGAAAAATCTAGTTATACAATATAAAAATGACAAAAACCAAATATCATTTATGTGACACGTTAAATTAATTTTAATAGTAAAAACATATCAGATTCTGTAAACCCAACTAGGGTTTCAACATATAAATCCAAAAACATAGAGCTACAAGTTAAATATAGGAGGGTTTGTAGAGAAGTTGCCCAACCATTTAATTTACGAGGATAAATTCAAAAAAATTGAGTAAACAAGAGTGAAATCCTTCCACTCTGGAGTAGTTATCCTAGACAATTCAATATTAAAATGGCATAAAGCATAGGCCCGAAGCAAACTTTATAAGGCATTCATCATAGCTGTAGTATGGAAGTTTGGCAATCCAAAGTTGGTAGAATCAATAATGGAAGCGAACTCGATAGAGGGTCTTTGCCCATAAACCATTATGACTGAAGAAGCTCACTCCATTCACCCTCCTTTGTTCTAATACCAATGTCCCTGCCATTAAATAATAACCAAAAACAGCTCTAGTAACTAGAATGGAAGGCTATGACACAAGGAAGTTCAATGAAAATTTAATCTAACAGATTATACCTAATTCCTGGAATATTAAGCTGGGTCGCCATTAAAATCAACCCTTTTTTCCCACGTGAAAGTGTTCCACTACAAATACCATGCATATATAATAAATTGGTAATATTGAACCATAGGAAAACACTGTTAATATTAGTGGAACAACGTACTGTTAAAGTTCATAAGGGTTTCTATGATAATTGAGTAGATACCTGTCTCTTGATGAAAACCCGCTTCGCAAACATGAACCCAATCGAAAAGAAGAGTAAAAATAGTGTGACTGTGACAGGGGCGGGGAAGGGTAAATGCCACATAAACCCTAGGAGCAACCATAACTGTTCATTGAAGGTGTGAAAAGATGGACCATTGATGAATATCGCATATCGAGGTGGGCGTACAACGTATGGTACACAATTGTAAGCAATCGAAGCCTCTAGAATTCCATTTCTGCCAGGAGCTGGGGGGGTAGGTTAATAACTTTTATTTTAAAAGTATCAACTTACAAAACCCAATGAAAATATTATGTGAATCATAAACCGTATAGAAAGCACATTTATTAAGAACAATACATATGTATTTGTTAATTTTCTATACATAAATTCTAGATTGGTATTTATCAATTATATGGTATCAGGAAGGTAACCCATGCAATTATTTTACATCATATATTTCCATCGTAGTTAGGTATGAAAATATAATGTATACCTTTTCCTATTTCAATGTAAAAAAAAATTATTTGGATAATGTATTTCTTAGTGGGTACATGACAAAGGACAAGAAAGAAAAGGAAAGCAATGATCAAGCAAGGAAGAGTTCGATGATGTAGCTACAACAAGATTACTTGTAAGTATCAAGTTGCATGTATGATTTCCTTTCTAGTTTTGGTGTTCATGGTACATGCATGTGTGTATTTTGTTCTCTTCCTGTCATTGGCATGGGGTTTTCTAGGTGTGACAATGGTTTCAGGCTTTCGTTTCCATTTCTCGAGAATCATGGTGTGATGGGGTTCTCTTACTTGGTTAAGGTGGATTGTCGAATGGTTTCGAAATTGAGTTGGGTGGTCTTGGGAAAATTCTCAAAGGCCTAGTAATCTCTGGATCGGTAAAGGTGGGATATTCTATAAATCCTGAGGGTGGAGACGAGAAAATTCCTCATTGTTTAGGTGGAGAGAGCCAGAGGTAGACATTCTTGTATAGGCCTAGTGATCCCTGGACTAGTATATGGTGGGATTGTGGTAAATCCTAGTAGTGTATGTTTCTTGTTTGGGCCTAGGAATCCTTGACCAATAATTGTGGGATATACATTAAAGCCTAGTTTTATAGTTTCTTTCTTCAGTACTAGAAATTGTGGACCAATTTCAGTGGGATATATGGTAGATCCTAAGAAGCATGGTTTGTTTTTTTGTGAGTCCCACATTCATGTTTGGAATATGTCACATGGGTGATTGGCTGAAAGAAATATTTGATTCAGCCAAATCTATGGTCAAGTGGTACGTGAAAGTCCCTGACTTCGTTGGATTTGCATATATTAATAACATCTCTTTCCTCTAGTTTTCTATGTGTAAATATAGTTGTTATTATTTGTCTATGATGCATGTTCTATTATTATTTTTTATTTGGTTATATGTTGGTCACAAGCATGGTTTTATGATAGTCTTGAATTACGGCTCTCATCTTGTTTTTGTTAGTACATGAAATGTTAATGAATGAATGACCTAATAGATGATAATGAAGCTATTGTGATAGGGCATTAGACCTTCTTGAAAAATATCAGATAAGTATGAGCCCCTATGTTCGGATGTGTGTTTATGACCTATAAATTACATGTTTATGATCTGTTTGATGAAATTCCTGTCAGGGTTAGGATGGGTAAGGCTGAGTCCTCATTCATGTTTTTCATTAGAGGCCTTGTCTTATTTCTACTTATCTCTTTTGAGTTTTTCATTAAGTTGTGGGTAGAGGCTTGGGTCCTAGCCCTAAAAAAGTGGCTTAAATCTTGTGGTCACTGGCATTGGCACATAACTGGTTGAAAAATCCCGCAGTTGTTGGGAACCAGGCCGGTGGGAGTGATTTGAGGGTTTCAGTCACATGGAATTTTTGTTGCAGGTGAAAATGGGGGTTTAGTTTAGTGAAAACCTAAGTTACCTCAGGGATTGGTCACTTGGGGTGGTTGGTTAGGTCCTCGAGTTCTTGTAGCACCTTATGGAGCTCTGTAAAGTTTTTTTTCGTCAGTTCCATTTCCTTAAGGTGATATAGGGAGTTGAATCATATCATAGTCTCTCTTCATCATATATCTACCCTGGTGGACCAGTAGGCTTGGGTAAGTGTGGGAGGAGGGTGTTATAGAGTGGTATTAGATCATGGCTCAACCCTTGAACTATATGGGAGGAATGTGGTTGTCAAGCATGCAAGTAGGTTGTATATGTGCTTGTTATGTACGGATGGTGATGGTAATTATTACACTTGTGTTGATGTTTAAATGCTGATGACGTTGATGTTGTGATGTGTTTCTCATGAATGCATGTCATTTGTATATGATTTTTTTATGCATGTTAGTGTTTATATCTTGTTATACATCCATTGTCATGGTTACAATTATGCATGTATAGTAGGTCAGACATGCATCGTGAGAGTCATTGCTGCAACTTATGTCATCACGAAGTTGATATGTTGGTTGATATGGAGTAGGAAATGGGGGTCATAAAAGAAAAGTTGCAGCAATAGACCTCGGGGTGAGAGAAATGTGTCATACATGTACCATATGTTGGGCATGAAGGTGTGTTGGTTAATGGTTGTTTTAACAATTAGGGTTACGTACATGTCTGGCAATCTATGGTTGTTGTAGTTACATGTATGATATATGTTAGTGATCATTATGGTCATCCTCACATGCATTCAATAGTCATAAACTATAATAACTTGTGGTTATATGCATTTTGGTCATATGCATGATGATAATGATCATTGCAGTTAAGATCTTGATGTTATGTGTATCATCCTAATTTGGATTGTCCTGTGTAGATGGTTATGCTTATGATATTCAAGTATGTGTCAATATAATTGTGACATTGTTTCATGATAATCTAGATTAACTTGTGTAGATGTGATAGCGCCCCCTGAGATAAATTGAGGTATGAGTTTGATTATGTAATCTATTTGGTTATCTGACATTGTATGTTTATACATTGTTTGAATGTTTGATTAATTACATGATGTGAGTATCTATGTCTATAAGATTGCATGTAGGAATGATTTTGCTTTAATATGGTTGTACGAACACATTATGTGCTAAGACAACTGATATATACTTGAGTGTAAATATGTGATAGTTGTAGCATTGTGACTATGATTGTGAGTTGATTGTTGATTATGACATGGTTGTTAGTATTGGTAAAGGTTGATTTCAATTAATAAGATATGATGTCTTGATATTTGGAACATGTGACTGAGATGTGTGAGTAGTGGTACGGAAACACAATTGGCATTCGCGTGGGAAGGTAACGATTGATTTGTTTATATAATTAACAGTTGGATGATATGAAGGGACATAATAAGACTTAATTGTAGCAAGGTAAAATTTAAAGAAAGGAATTTGAGTGATAATTGCTTTGACTATGCCTGGAAACCACAATTCGAAATGAATGAGTTCTTTGAATGAATACAGGAAGTCTTCTTAACCTTGATTTTGTCTATCATTATTTTCATATGTGCTATATTCTTGAATTTATATTTTACAGGTATAACAGTTTATTTCTAGTCATAGGTGGATTCGTCAGGGAATTGGATTTCCTTGAGAGATGATATGTTTACGTTTTCATTTGCATGGAATCTTGCTTGATACAACAAGGTAAGGTTACTGGTATATTGTTATGTTTATTTATGCACTAATAGCTATGTGTTTATGGAAACATGATGTAGGGGATTGCAGGGTAAAATAGACTGCCATGAAATCTCATAGAAGGCTCACGTTGAGCTTTCCCTTGGAAGCATTAGGAAACCATGGGGTTGAATCTTGGTGTTTTTTTCTAGTTTTGTTCTTTCACTGTTTTGTGATTTGTTTGCACTTGGTTGTAGTTTTTTTTTATGTTCGGTGCATGACCATACCACTTTTGTTGAGGTGTTGTATTACTATTGGTTCTCATGGTTTTTCTTCTTGTTTGTTTCTTGTCCTTGCCTTTTTTTTATCGTCTTGGGAGTTGGTTGGGGAAAGAGGAAGTCAATGGAGCTCGAAGTGAGCTGAATCAAACTCGACATGTAACGAAACACCCAGATGAAGCTAGATGCATGAGTAAAGGGAAACTAAAGGCCATAATGTGACAGTTAGTTGGATTGGTTGGGTCCATTAGGGTAAATGGACAACGAAAAGAAAATCATGAGAAAGGTAAAGTAAATCGATGTGCAGTGTCAGATGCCTTGGCTATGTTGGGAACTATTGTTCTCAATGTTGTGCCTGGATAGAGGGATTTATCTTAACCTTAAAATTAGGATAAGTACTAATTACATTTTGATCATGATTTTTCTAATGTGTATATATGTATATATATGTATGTATGTATGTATGTATATTGTTGTCAGATAAGGTCATCAATGATTATGATTTATTTATGCTGATGTTTATATGTATATATACATGTATGTATGTATGTCATTGTCTTATAAGGTCGTCAAGGATAATTCTTGTGGAGGAATGATTGCATATGCAAGTGAATGGATTGATGATGTTCTTGTATATGAGGAATGAAGTGGGAAGTGTAGCCTAAGAGATCTATGAGTTCAGTATCATGTGAATATGAATTGATATTGTGTGATTATACTATGACTATGTTTATGTTATGGTAGGTAATGCTAAGGGATACATCAACAAAATCAAAGTAGGGGGATCTGCAACATGTTGGGACAACCATGGATAGTGGAAAGACACTAGAATCCAGGTTTCTTTGTAGAGAAATTATGGTCTTAGGATGTGTAGTACATGTGTTGTGTACATGTAGCATATCCAGTATTGTGTGCACATGATGTTATCTGTATGTTTCATATATGGTGTTGAGTGTATGTTGCATAGGCAATGCTGTGTATATATATATATATATATATATATATATATATATATATATATATATATATATATATATATATATATATATATATATATATATATATATTGTTGCGTGTTTATTACATATACGAGGTTGGGCATAAATGGTGCTATGTACATGTAGTGTTGTGTAGATGCAGTGTGGTATACATGTTATACATATGGTGTTGTGTATATATGTCATTGAGTACCTGTTATGCATGCGATGTTATGTACTTACAGTGATATATACATGTTGTACATGTGGTGTTGTGTGTGTGTGTGTGATGTTATGTACATGGTTTACATGTGGTGTTGTCTACACATGTTGTTGTGTACATGCTTTATAGGTGGTTTTGGTTACATATGGTGTTTTGTATACATTGTGGAGGTGGTGTCATGTACATGTGATGATGTGTACACATTGTGTAGGTGGTGTTGTGTACATGTGGAGCTGTGTACACAGTGTGTAGGTACTGCCATGTACATGTGGTTTTGTGTACACATTATTTAGTTAGTGTTTTGTACATGTGGTATTGTGTACATGTTGTACATGTGGTACTATTGCACATGCTGTATTGTGTGCATGACATACATGATGTCTTGTGCCACATGGGGTAATGTGTTATGGGCATTGCATACTCATTATATCATGAAATGTATTCATTGTGTTTTACTATGTGTATGAATATGAATTGTGCTCTACACCAAGTGTAGGTGTATTGAGTTGTAGTTTACATTGGGTCTAGGTGTATGTGTTGTGTTATGAACTAGTTTTAGGTGTATATGTTGTGTTATATGCCAGGTATAGGTGCATGTATTGTGTGGTGTCGTTTGCTATTTGTGGGTGTATGTGTTGTAATGTAAAATATTTGTATGTGTATAGGATAGAAGAGTAGAAAAGGCATTAGGTATTTGTTGGGTGTGGAAAATGATCTAGTGTGGGTACCAAAAGGACAAAGAACAAAGGAAGAAGCAAAGAATTATTTGAAGGATAAGTATGAATATTTTATTTCAGTATTTAATTATGCATGTGATTTATGACTCTAATTTATGATGGTTACATTTGATATACTATTTTGACCTATGCTGGTTGTGCTTTGAGCTAACCGGATGCAATATGTTTATACATGGTGATTTGGTCGATGAACTAGTTTGACATGTTTTGACAAGTAAACATAACTCCAAGTGTACCTTATTGACTTGCCACCATTGAAGTATGATTTGAGTTTATTTCAATTTATTTTAAATCTAATGGCAGTTATGTCTTTGGTACATGAAGCATGGAAATGCCTGGTTTGGGTGATTAGATTAACTTCCAAAGAATTAGTAGGAGTGACAAAAGGAATTGGAACATATGGTAGTATGTTGGTAAAGTACTTGAGGAGAAGGGCCATTGTGGGACATTGGTACACAATAGTGTCCATTGATTTCTATAAGCATTCTATGACCTGTATGATGGTTTTGAGGTAGGGATATGCCTTGGTTTTTGGACCTTCCGATGTGATGAAACCATGCCAAGGGATGGGTCACCCAAGGGAGGGGATGTCAAGGAACATGGAAGGTCAGTGACTCCAAAGAAGGTGGTGACAAGATTTCCTGAGGGACTATTCAACAGAGAAGGGAGGGTCGTGCATGGATTTTTTTATTATTATCATTTCCAGATGAAATAAAATGCATATTGGGGGTTTTCCCAGGAACAATGAGTCAATAGTTGTTCCGTGAGGGAATAGGTAGCGCAAGGATCATAGCACAAGGATCATAGTGAAGGAGGTTTACGTTGACATCAGATACTGTACTTCCTGGGAAGGACGTCAATCCTGCTACTACTTTTAACGGTGGAGGTGCGAGCCTCTAGATTCCCTTGTTGATTGACATGGGCATCATATCTTTTATTTGATATTTAAAGAAAATGTGTATATTATTGTAAATACTATATCACCTTGGACCTATAAAGCTGCAAATATAGTATGGTTATTTTTTGGTTGAACCAAATGTGCATGACTATATGTGGTTGTTATTGTAAATAACTTAATGAGATATTTTATAAAGCTCCATTAAAGGATATAATTTTTATGGTTTTCAACAAGTGATATTATAAATACTACAATGTGCTAAGTTATAAATCTCCATGGGTAGTATGTTTTGGTTTTTAGTGGTCTTTCTACTTCTAGGTGGCATTGAACATCAAGGATGATGTTCACTTAAAGGGGGAGGGTTTTTTAACAGCCTCAGGTTAATATCTCATGTAATAAAGTTAATAAAGGAAAAATAAGACCAAGGTCATGGGACATGCATTCCAAGCTGAATGTCGGGAAAAACATCATAGTGGGTGTTCACTTGGTCTATTATGGCTAAGGGGAATTGGCAAAGGAAATGGAAAAGTATTTGTTAAGGAAAGAGGCATTAAATGGAATTTTATTTATGACAAAAAGGAAACTAGAAGAAAAGGAAGATGAAAGGACACAGGTTGCATGTGAGGAGGAAATTGAAGAAAAATAGAGGAAATTAGAGAAAATACAGGCCCCAATGATAAAAAAGATAATGAGGATAAGTTCATAGATTTTTTTCAATGTTATCTTGTAGCTCTCTCCGTATTCCCTCTCTCTCATACTCTTGCACACTTATAGCATCCTTGGAGCACTCTAGCACTAGAGAAAGGAAGCAAAAGAAACAGAAGAAAGTGAAGGAAAGAAAAGATCAAGAAAGGAAGAGTTGGATCAAGCTACTACAACGATATTACTTTCAAGTATCAATTTGCATGTATGATTTCCTTGATAGTTTTGGCATGCATGGTACATGCATGTGTGTATTTGGTTCTCTTATTGTCATTGACATGGGTTTTTCCATGTGTGACAGTGGTTTCAACCTTGCCTTTCCATTTCCGAATAGCCATGGTGTGATGGGGTTCTCTTACTTGGTTGAGTTGGATTGCCAGATATTTTTGAAACTGAGCGGGGTGATCTCATGAATGTTCTCAAAGGCCTATTTATCCTTGGAATGGTAAAGGTGGGATATTCAGTAAAGCCTAAGGGTTGAGACAGGAAAATTCCTCACGATTTAGATGGAGTGATCCTAAGATACCCATGCTTGTATAGGCCTAGCGATCCCTGGACTGATATATGGTGGGATTGTGGTAAATCTTGGTAGTGTATGTTTCTAGTTTTGGCCTAGGAATCTGTGAATTTTAATGGAGGGATATACATTAAATCCTAGTTGTATATGTGCTTGCTTCAGCCCTAGAAATCCTTGACTAGTTGCGGTGGGATATGCGGTAAAGCTTGAGAAGCACGGTCAGTTTTGTTTTGAGTCCCACATTGAGGCTTCAAATATGGCACGAGGATGATTTGCTTAAAGAAATATTCGGTTGAACCCAATGTACGGTCAGGTTGTATGTGGAAGTCCCTGACTTGGTTGGATTTTCATATGATGATAAGAGCTCTTTCCTCTTGTTTCTATGTGTAAATGTACTTGTTATTATGTGACTATCATGGATGTTCTATTGTTTTTTTCATCTGGTTATATTTTGGTTAAGTTTGGTTTTATGATAGTCTTAAGTTATGGCTCTCATCTTTTTTTGATTAGTAGATGAAATGTTAATGAATGAATGACCTAATAGATGATAATGTTGTTAGTGTGAGAGAGCATTAGACCTTGATGAATGTCAAATAAGTATGATGCCCCTATGTTAAGATGTATATTTATGACCTATATATTAAATTTTTATGATGTGTTTGACGAAATGCCTATCATGGCTAGGATGGGTCAAATTGAGTCCTCGTTAATGTTTTGCATTACAGGATTTGTCTTGTTGTTATTTATCTCTTTGAATATTTTCATTCAATTTTGGGAAGAGGCATGGGTGCTAGACGTTAAAAAGTTTCTTAAATCTCACGATTGTTAGCACAAAACTAGCTGAAAAAGAGTGCAGTCGATGGGAAGCAGGCCTGTGGGAGTGACTAGAGGGTTTTAATCACATGGAGGCCTTGTCATGGTAGTAAATGGGGGTTTAGTTTAGGGAAAATCTAAATTAAATCACGGGTTTGGAACCTAGGGTGGTTGGTTAGCTTCTTGGGGTCTTGTAGTACCTAAGCGAGGCATATAAAGTTTTGGACTTGTTAGTTCCAGTTCTGTAAGGTGATTTAGGGCATTGAATCATATCATAGTAACTCTTTGTCACATATTTAACCTGGTGGATCAATAAGTTTGACTAAGTGTTTGAGGAGGGTGTTACATTAGAAAGGTCTTCCAAAATGGCTCTCTAAGACACTAGAAAGTGTTTTCAGGAGGTTGGAAAGAAAAGAAGAAGAATTTGTAGTAGATAGAATGGGGTTATATAGATGATTTTGATTCACCTGTTGATATGGATTTTTCTTATGTTCGTGAATTAAATTTGTATACATATTTTGAACTAACATCCTTTAAGGAATCTACTTCTCATGATGAATGTGAAGAAATGATGTAGAAAATATTTTGTCGCTCCTAGAGGAAACCCCCACATCGAGGAGAAGGGTTAGTGACTAGGGCTTCTTACTGTGTCTTAAGGGTTTATTAATTCTACTCAATAATTAGATACAAACTTATGAAATCTGGTCCAACCACCCTTTTTCGAGGTAGATTGAATGTACACTTAAGAATTATGCCATTTCAAACACTTAATGTTCAATTATGGTGTCTGACACATAGAGAGTGCAATTTCATTGGTCGTTGTAGTATAGGTGAAAGAGGAAGTATAAGAATAGAAACCTAGTGTGGAGGGATGGACAAACAATAAATCCTATGCACCAAATTCCAGTAGAATCATAATCAAGATAAAGGAAATGAGGTTTAGAAACCATGGAGTGTGTTTTAAGGCATTCAATCCCACACATTATAGGTACCACTTTCCATAACATAGCATAGGTAAATCTATTGTTTAATATTAAATCCCACAATTGAAATTAGATAATTTCTTAGAGGAAAGAAGCATGTATGAAATAATAAACATAGAAGGTATTACATACTACACATCCCAGTACATGGAATCAGAAAAAATCTCTTCGTTTATCTTCAAGAGCAACATAGAGACTGATAAGGTCCATTACTTGAAAGGATTTCAAAAGAACTACAGCCTCTATGATAGAAAATCAAACCCTTTCTAATGAGATATTCATCCTTTTTATAGGGAGAGATAAGCAAAGAATAGTTACAAAAATATTTGGAGTGCTGCAACTCTCTGAACTACATAATTTTTTGAGCATGCAACTATCCTAGCTCTTCTAATTATTATATAACATACTTTATTATTTTCTTGAAAATAAATTATGAACAAAATTGGAGAAATGAAATGAATGTGTCATGATTTCCCAAATAAAATATCTTCATCAACGACTTTCCTGATCTCTTGAAGTAGACCTGGGCTCCATTATCTGGTTTCATTGTGGGTTGGTGAATTGACCATGCTTCTAACATTTTGTTCCTTCCATGGCTACCTATCATTTAAACTATCATTTTCTCCATCTAACTGCTTGAATCGACCATTTTTCGAGTTGGCCCCTCTTGTAGTCTCTTCCTTCCACCCACCAAGATCAAAATCTTTGTAAAAGTCATGGTAGAGAGGCTTTAGTGTAGCAAAGGAAGTACAAAGGAAACAATCACAAAATGGCTTCACATGCTCTTTTATCTCCATACAGTCTCGTGACCCTAGGTCCCCGTAACTCTTTAGTAATTCAGTTAAAAATACTTGTGGGATTTTGAGTCTCCGAGATGGCTGACAAAAATTTAACAAAGGAAACCTTTCTAATCACACCAAATCTCTGTGAGGGCCCCACAACTCCATCGCTTAACAGATCTAGGGATCATAATTTTTTTTCCATTTTTATCACTTAAATATACCTTGTCCCCTCATCCCCTAGTTTTTTTGAAATAAAATAAGAAATAGCTACAAGATTTTAGGATTTCTTTACTACTATTCCCTCCTCCCCATAACCCCAACGTTCTTTTGAAATTCAATTTAAAATATCTTGTAGGGCTTCGAGTTTAAAAGCTTCAGGGTCAAATGTTTGTCATGGGATTCTGTTAACAACTAGTCCTGAGTAACAGAAAAGCCTTTTGTCCACTAATAGATGCTTGGTGCTTAACGTTTTTGGGAATTGTTAATTTATAAATTTTATGGGGTTATGAGGTTCCGAACCTGTATTATAAAGTTTGTTGGGTCCCTATAATACTAGTGATTACCCCATTACTATTGTAGTTATACCCCTTATTTATATTGTTGTGCCCCCATTGCCCCCATATTGTTATTAATGTGCCCATAGAATCCCTCTATTGTTATTTTTGTGGCTTTATATTATTATTGTTAGGTCGGCTGGATTATATTGTGACTCCTTAGACTCCTATATATAGAAACGAGGTTTTGTCATTTGAATCATCCAAGAATTGTTCATTTATGTAATGTAAAGGAGGTTTCCCCCTCAAAGAGGCTGAATTCTAAGGCGTTGATATATCTTTTTTATCTTTTCTTGAGCTGGTTTCATAACATTTGGTATCGGAGCTTTGGATTCTAGGGTTTCGCTGCTCCAAACATGTCATCGTGGCATTTTCGCTATAAATTTTTTTCTGTGACGTTTCAGAAGTCACATGAAAAACCCATTTGAGAAGAAATCATGCTGAACCTTGGGTCCAAATTTCAGAGCTTTTCGCGTGATATTTCCGGAGATATGATCTGAGGAAGTTGGTCTTTTTGCAGACTCCTGAATTACACTCAAAATAGGTGACCTGGGGAAAATCGTCATAACTTTCTTTCTGAGCATCAGATTGAAATTTTGTAAGAAGGTACAGAAATAGGACGGACTGTAGTTTTCTTTTATATATTTTTTAGAGTCAAAGGTTGAAGCAGTGACACGTGGCACTTCATACAAGTTCGCTCTACTGAAATAGTCTATAATCAGGTCACTGCGGGAGATTGTGCATAACGCTTTCTTGGAGAATCCAATTTGGATCAGACTAGTGGCATTGGAAAGAGGACATAGAAGGCTACTACAGGTCACAATTTCAGAACTGGATGATTCGAAATTACAGAGATACATCAGATTCAATATCAGGCTTCTACAAAGTAAAAAAAGGTGTGTAGTTTTTTTTTTAATTTTTGCATAAGCTTGGTTTGAAGGAATTCAAAGGGCATAGTAAAGCATTATTATCGGTAACTGATGCCCCGAGGAAAGAAAATGCAAACACCTAGTAAGGAACCTGAAAGCTCTAGCATGACTCATGAAGAAGAGGAAGAAATGCTACATGATATATCAAAATTACAAGAACAAGTGCAACAAATGTCACGCTCACAAAAGCTAACAGATGCTAAGATAAATGGCGTGGAATCTAAGATAAATGGCGTGGAATCTAAGATAAAGGGCATGGAAGCTAAGATGGATGATCTGAAGACAGATTTGAGGACAGATTTGAAGACAGACATGGCAGATTTGAAGACAGATTTGACAAATTTTCTACAAGAAATACTTACTAATGGTGAAAAGGTTGTAAAGGAAACTCATGATGTGAACAAAAGAAATGTTAATCATGATTCCATAGACTCTAATGTTGGATCGAAGACCCACCATATTCCAAAAATCGATATGAGGAAGTTTGATGGCAAGGATCCCGCCACATGGATATTACAGATGGAGCAATTCTTTGATCTCAATAATGTGCAAAACACACAAAAGGTACGTATGGCAACTTTATATTTGGAACCAAATCAGTTTGTATGGTATCAATGGCTTTGCTCTCGTAAACAATTTATCACTTGGGCAATTTTTACGGAAGAATTGATAGCACATTATGAGGATACAAAAAGAAACACTTTTTTAGCCAATTGATAAGTCTCAAACAAAAGGGTTCAATAATGGAGCACATTGAGGAGTTCCAAAAATTGAACATAAGGGTAAAAGATATTCCAGAGGAGCATAGGATTGATGTGTTCATAGGGTCTTTAAAGGATAATATCCAACATGATGTTCGACTTTGGGAACCTGATTCATTAGAGAAGGCATTCAGGTTAGCAAGAAAAATGGAAAGCAAAATTATGGCAACTAGGAAGCATACCACTCACAACTATAAAGACGGAAGTGTTGTTTCCCCTAGTCTTCCACAACCTATAAGGTTGACACCACAACAATTGGAAGAAAAAAGAGCAAAAGGGCTTTGTTACAGTTGTGATAGCAAATACACTAAAGGTCATAAGTGTGCTGAGAAGAAATTATTCTACATAGATTGTGAAGAGGAAGAAGAAAAGGAGCAAGAAAGGTCAAAAGAAGAGGATATACTCCAGGAACAAAGCCTAGATGAAGAACAAATAAATCCGACCATATCTTGTAATGCATTGGTAGGAATTACCACTCCTCAAACCATCAAGATAGAAGGACAAATCAAGAAGAAAAAGGTAATAGTGTTGATTGATTCAGGAAGCACCCACAATTTTATTCATTGTAGGGTAGCAAAAGAATTGAATTGCTTCCTATATCCAGCACCAGAGTGTCAAGTGATGATTGCAAATGGAGGAACAATAAATTGCTCTGGAAAGTGCCATAATATCAAGCTATCCATGGGAGAATATGTATTGACTAGCCCAATGCTTTCCATTCCAATGGGAGGTGCTGATGTTGTACTAGGAGTCCAATGGCTACAATCCTTGGGTACAATAGCTTTTAATTTTCAAGAACTTTTCATCAAATTTTCTACGGAAGGAAAGGAAGTTGAATTAAGGGGTATTGCAGGGAAACCAGGAAAGATAATCAGCTCTAATGGTATGACAAAGCTTCTAAAAAAGGAGCAAAGGGTGTAATTGCACAATTATGTTCGCTAGATGTTTCCACATTAGAATCATCTATTTCTCCAGATCTCCAAAAAGTCCTGGACAATCATTCCAAGGTATTTGAGACTCCCAAAGGTCTCCCACCTATGCGTGATCATGATCATGCTATTCATCTGATTCCAGGAAGTGTTCCTCCAAACATCAGGCCGTACAGATATCCCTATGTCCAAAAAAGTGAAATTGAACGTATGGTTGCAGAAATGCTAGAGGCTGGTATAATTCAACCGAGTCAAAGTTCTTTCTCAGCTCCAGTAGTATTGGTGCACAAGAAGGATGGATCATGGCGCATGTGTCCAGATTATAGGGAGCTCAACAAGCTCACTATTAAAGATAAGTTCCCCATTCCTGTCATTGATGAATTACTGGATGAATTGCATGGATCAATTTACTTCACCAAGTTGGATCTTCGTTCAGGATATCATCAAATCAGAATGAAGATTGAAGACATTCCGAAAACGGCATTTAGAACTCATGAGGGTCATTATGAATTTTTGGTCATGCCTTTTGGCCTTACCAATGCACCTTCAACATTTCAAGGTTTGATGAATTCAATTTTCAAACCATTCCTTAGAAAATTTGTGTTAGTATTTTTTGATGATATACTAATCTACAGCAAGTCTTGGAAGGATCATGTTGAACATGTTGACAGGGTGCTACAACTATTGGAGGAGAAACAATTATATGCAAAAAGATCCAAATGTTTCTTTGGAGTCCAGGAGGTGGAATATTTGGGTCATATTGTATCTCATGAAGGAGTTAAGGTAGACCCTAACAAAATTAAAGCCATTAAGGAATGGAAAATCCCCACATCCATAAAGCATTTGCGAGGATTTCTTGGGTTGACAGGGTATTATCGCAAGTTTGTTAAGAATTATGGGAGAATAGCAGCACCTCTAACAACATTATTGAAGAAAGATGCATTTTCATGGACTCCGGAAGCAACAAAGGCCTTTGAACATCTTAAAGAGGCAATGTGCCAAGCACCGGTCTTAGCTACACCGGACTTCACAAAAACCTTTATTGTGGAATGTGATGCTTCAGGAAATGGAATTGGTGCTGTTCTAATGCAAGATGAAAGACCCATTGCTTTTGAAAGTCGTCCAATCAAGGGAAAGTTTTTAAGCAAAGCTATTTATGAGAAGGAAATGTTGGCAATACTCCATGCACTTAAGAAATGGCGACCCTACCTAATGGGAAGACACTTCAAGGTAAAAACGGATCATGATAGCCTTAAATACTTTTTAGAACAAAGATTATCCTCTGAAGAGCAACAAAAGTGGGTCACAAAGATGTTGGGTTATGACTTTGAAATCATCTACAAAAAAGGGAAGCAAAATGTGGTGGCAGATGCACTCTCAAGGAAGGATGAGGATGTGGAAGCATTGTTGTGTGCTATTTCTATTATCCAACCAGATTGGATAAATGAAGCAAGGGAGGAATGGAAGAATGACGAAGAAGTGTGGGCACTTATTCGAAAGCTACAACAAGATTCCAGTACGTCTGATACATTTAGCTGGAAAAATGATTCGTTATGGTACAAAGATCGCTTATACCTCTGTAAGAATTCCCAGCTAAAACAAAAGATTCTTATGGAATTGCACACTTCTCCCTTAGGAGGGCACTCAGGATTTTTAAAAACTTACCACAGGGTTAAGAAGGAATTTTTTTGGGATGGCCTTAAATCAGATATTCAAAAGTTTGTGGCAGAATGTTTGGTTTGCCAGCAAAATAAAGTTGAAACAATTAAGACACCGGGTCTATTACAACCTTTATCCATTCCAAGCCAACGTTGGGAGGAGGTATCAATGGATTTTATCACAGGTTTACCCAAGTCTGAGGGAAAGAGTGTCATCATGGTGGTAGTTGACAGACTTACCAAGTATGCACACTTTTGTGCATTATCACATCCATTTAAAGCCAGTACAGTTTCTACTGCATTTATGGAAACAATTCAAAAGCTACATGGAAACCCAAAGATTATTGTAAGTGACAGAGATCCCATTTTCACTGGAAATTTTTGGACAGAATTATTTTCTTGTCTTGGTACTCAGTTAGCTCATAGCTCATCTTATCATCCTCAATCTGATGGGAAAACTGAGATAGTAAACAAATGTTTGGAAGGATATCTTCGTTGCTTTGTATCTGATAAACAGACACAATGGGTCAAATGGTTGCCTCTGGCTGAATGGTGGTATAACACTTCCTTTCATACATCAACAAAAATGACCCCATTTATGGCACTTTATGGGTATCAACCACCATCCATCACATCATATTTAAGAGAAAATTCTAAGGTTCAGGCAGTGGAACATCACATCGAACATCAACAACAAGTCCTCCAACTCTTAAAGGATAACCTCGTGTTGGCACAAAATAGAATGAAACAACAGGCAGATCAACATCGCAGTGAAAGAAGTTTTGATGTAGGTGATTGGGTATTCCTACGGCTACAACCATATAAACAAATGTCCCTCAAGCAAGCTAAGAAGGATAATAAATTATCACCAAAGTATTATGGTCCGTACAAGGTGTTGCAAAAGATTGGTACTATGGCATACAAATTGGAGCTTCCTGCAGCTTCTCGATTGCACCCAGTTTTCCATGTTTCATGCTTAAATAAGGTTATAGGCGACAAGCTCCCAGTTCAAACAATATTGCCAGAACTTGACGAGGAAGGAAAAATTATATTGGAACCGGAAGAAGTTATAGAAACAAGAACTCGACAGCTACGAAATCGATCAATTTCGGAGTACCTTATCAAGTGGAAGAACTTATCCGCTGAAGATTCCACATGGGAGGATGAGAATTTTATGCAGAAGTATCCAGAACTACTCAAGCGTTGAGGACAACACTTTTTTGAAGGAGAGGGGCATGTTGGGTCCCTATAATACTAGTGATTAACCCATTACTATTGTAGTTATACCCCTTATTTATATTGTTGTGCCCCCATTTCCCCCATATTGTTATTAATGTGCCCATAGAATCCCTCTATTGTTATTTTTGTGGCTTTATATTATTATTGTTAGGTCGGCTGGATTATATTGTGACTCCTTAGACTCCTATATATAGAAAGGAGGTTTTGTCATTTGAATCATCCAAGAATTGTTCATTTATGTAATGTAAAGGAGGTTGCCCCCTCGAAGAGGCTGAATTCTAAGGTGTTGATCTATCTTTTTTATCTTTTCTTGAGCTGGTTTCATAACAAAGTTTGTCTCTCAACTCTACCTAGTGCTAGATCTATTTCCCTAGCTCTATCTATTGATAGACTTCTCCTAAAAGCAAAATTTTGCTAAGTGGTAGGATTTATTCATTTAGTCCTGGATTTTATACTTCGACTCCTTTTAGCTCTGAGATCTCTTCATATCTCTCCTTTAAGGTTTAAAACATGAATTATCTTTCCATTGTACTCTTCTCTGACCATGCTTCCACTGCAACTTAATCTCGTGTACACTTGACTCTAACCAACCTCTATCTTTGTATACAATGCTTCTGAAATCTCCCTTTCTCTACAGCCCTTCTGTTACAACTAGATATATATACGTAGCCCCGTTTCATGGTCCTTCTCTTGTTAATGGATCATTGATCCTTTTTTATCAATGATCAATTCTTATCTTCCGTGAGCTCCCAAATTTGCCACTACTTGAATTCATGTCTTTTGTGGAGCTGAACGTATAGATCCCTCCTGTGACTAGTTTATCCTAATGAATGAATGTCATTGGACGCTGTGGATGCGAACAGGGCTCCACTCAGGTTTCTAGGTGACGTGGGGAGACACGTTGTGGATTCCTCTTGGGTGGTCAGAAATGGAGGAGGTTGATGCATCAAATGGTTTCACACTCACCTGCTAAGCTCGCCCGACAATGGTCATGATTATGGATGTAGTCACCACTATGGCTTGAAAAGTGTTGGACCCATCTATTTTCCTTTGGAGAGGTGCTTGGGCAGGCTTAGAGACGAGGCTCGACCCACCCCCGGAATCCATTTTAGTTGTTGATATATCAAGTCCACCGTTTTAACCTTGTATTTCTAGGGGAAAGCGGTGGATTTAATTATTGTTCTTTTTACCCCGCTCGGGCCCCTCCAGGACAAGCCCACTCCTGGAAGGATAGTGACCCACCTGGTAAGTAATCACTATTTAACCATTTAAAATTAAAAGTGGGGGAAATCCCAAATTCCATTGCCTCTTGTGCTTCACCTTCCTTTTATTTCTCCTCCTTTTTTATGTAGATATAGAGTCCCAAATACTCGTTAAGTTCATGAACCAAAACCTCTGCAATACAACAATTTTAGGAAACATAGAGGGGTTACAACATCAACTCCCATTGAGGACAATCTATTAATGGAAAGGTGCTACGGACCTCTAGACTAGTAGTTTTGTTTGGAAAGGAGTAAAAAATATATTGAACCTAAAAATATACTTGAAACATTTTTTTTGCTAGATTTGTTCTCCTTATAAAAAATAAAATGGAGAACTAGAACTTCTAAAAACTCAAAATTAAATGCTCACATATTGAGCTTATCTATGTACAAAACTTATTTCTCCTACTTGTGTACATGTCTTAATTCACTCAATTGAAGTCAGGCTTCCAATAATACCACTCCAACATCTAGGTATTGGACCTTATACCACACTTTAGAAAAAAAATGGACACATACCTCAAAATTGGTGTATGCTATTGGCCAAAGAAATATGCCATGTAGTCAGTTATTGGGTCATAAAATGGATGGGAGAAAAAATTGGTTGCTTCATTTTCTTGAACTGTTTCCTGACGCGCATAATTTTTCATAAGCAACTAGAGTCAATCCTCAAATCTTCAACTTTGGGCTCTTACAAAAAATATTGTTGCTGGTAATATTCTTCCCACTTTCCTATAAGTAGGTCGTTTTGCGAATATTCTAGAGATATCAACAACACAACTTCTCCATTTCCTCCCTTAGAGTAGGTCCCATAAAAATATAAATTTCAAATAGAGTCAAGTTTCATTTCTTGCTTGCTAATCATGTATTTAGCTACAGGATCATAAAATTGATGAAAAAAATTTGCAACTACTTTATTTTCTTGAACAATTTTCTGACAGGAATGTTTTTTCTTAGGGTAGCCAAAGTTACTGCTTAACTCTTCAACTTTGGGTTCTTCTTGAAAAAGTTGTTGCTGGTAATCTTCTTCCCAGTTTCTTGTAAGAAAAACCTTTATAAAATCAACATCAATATCATCCTCCTTTGAATCATATGAATCATAAATTAAAGAATCTTCATCAACATTATTACCAACTTCTTCAACTTCAAAAATAAATATAGGTATGAACATGGGAAGGTAACACTCATTGGAAACTGCTGATATATACCTAGAAGAATAAAATGTCTTTATTTTTTGGGAATCATTTTCTACTTGTGGTTGTCTTTGGCATATTCTCATAGCTTGTTATCCATATTAATGATGTAAGCCATAAACTTGAGCCTATTTGTTGACTAGGGTTTTTATTTTGGAGCTCCCAACTCCCCATTTGAGTCATACAAATCGTAAAGAGGAGAAACACCAAATTCAGTATAATAAGATCTTTAAGGGTTTGTTTGTAGCTTAACAATGTCTCATTCCTTTTCTTGATTGTTGGGTAGTTCTCCTTGATGCGGGTATATGTTTTCTTGGTGTTGAGATCCACAAACATCTTCAAAAGCATCATCAATCTTAGAAATATTTTCAACTTTGAAATGTTCCCAACAATCTTCAAATAGAGAATCTAGTTGATATAAACATTTGCAGAAATAATTATATGCTATGCGAAATCTCTTCAAAGAACATATGCTACAAGGAGGTAGGTTTTTGTACCAAGACCTAGCATGTTATCCAAATAATAAATGAAAACCTCATTTTCACATCTTCATGAACAATACCTTTCTACTCCATGCATTCATGAAAGTCATTAAGTTGTTGGGTTTGGATTTCATCTGCGCTTCCACTGAATGTAGGTAAATAGGTATACCATTCATGAAATGTAGGTAAATGATGAGGATAACCAACAACAAAAGAAAAATCTGGGGGCCCAAATTAGTTTTCAAACAATTCACGAAGAGCCATTTCAAAAACACCTTTAAGTGAGAGATCTCAACCCACACTTCCTTTGCTCACTAGACAGAAAAATACACAAATTTCTACCTAGGGAAATATATTCTCATTCATTCACCAGAAACAACTCCATAAGATGTTTCCACTCCTAGAGACAACCTCCGGGTTGGGGAGAAGGATCAATGCCTATGACCTGTTAGTGTGTCTTTAGGATTTATTCGTTCTTGTAAAGAATTAGATAAAAAGTTATGAAATATTATCAATTCACCCTACTAAGAGGTGGATTCAATATACAATTAAACAATAACTCATTCCCATTACTTAATGTTCATTTATGGTGGCTCAGACACAAAGAATGTAGTTTCATTGGTCATTGTAGTATAGGTGAAGGATGAAATACATGGAGCGAAACCTAGTGTATAGGGCTAGAAAGACACAAAATCTTATTCACCAAATTCTAGTAGAATCATGAACAAGATAGAGGAAATGAGGTTCAGAAACCATTGATTATGTTTTAAGGCCTTCAATCCCACACATTATAGGTACCATTTTCCATAACATAACACAGGTAAATATATTAATTAATATTGAATCCTGTGGCTGTAATTACACAATTTCTGAGAGGAAAGAAACACACATGAAATACTAAAAAGAGAAGGAATTACATAATACACATCTTAGTACTTGGAATCACCAAGAAATTCTTCATTAATATTTAAGAACAACATATAGATGATAAGCTTTAGAACTTCAAAATCTTGGAAAAAAACTACATCCTCTGGGATAGAAAATTTAATCCTTGCTAATGAGATAGTCATCCCTTTTATAGGGAGAGAAAAGACAAGAAAAATTACAAAACTATTTGGAGTGCTATAGTTGTTCACACTACATAGTTGTTTGAGCATGTGACTACCCTAACTGTTTGAATTATTACATAACAAACTTGATTCTTTTATTGAAAATGAAATATTAACAAAACTGCAGAAATGAAATGAATGTGTCATGATTTCCCAAACAAAATATCTTCATCACTGACTTCCATTATCTCCTGAAGTGGTCCTAGGATCTAGTATCTGGGTTTGTGGTGGGTTGGTGAACTAACCACACTTCCGCCATTTTACTCCTTCCGCAAATACCTACCAATTTAACTCTTTTTTTCTCCCTCTAACTACTCGAGTCAGACCTTTTAGGAATTGGACCCTCTTGTAGACTCTTCCTTCCACCCATAGAGATGAAAATCCCTATAAAAGTCATGGAGGTGAGGACTTAGTGTAGCAGAGGAAATACAGAAGAAATAGTCACAAAACAACTCCATATGCTCTTTTATCTCCATACAGTCCCAAGCCCATGGGTCCCTCTTTAGTAATTAAATTAAAAATAGTTATGGGCTTCCATGTCTTCGAGATGACCCACATAACTTTCACAAAGGAAAACCTTGTCAATCCTGCCCATAACTCCGTTGCTTAATAGATCCAAGGAACATTTTTTTTTCCTAATGTTGTCACTCGATGATCCTCAGTCTCCTTGTCCCCTAGTATTTTTGAATGAAATTATAAATAGATACAAGATTATGAAATTATGGGATTCTGAGACTTCTCAACTATTGTCACATGCTCCCTGGAACCCTGATGCTTTACTTAAATTCAATTTAAAATATGTTATAGGGTTTCAGGTTTCTGACCTCCTAGGTCAAATCTCTTTCACTGGATTTTGGTAATAACCACTCGAAGGTAACAAAAAATCATTCTATCTACTAACGGATCTTTGGGGCTTGGGGATTTTGAGAATTTTCATTTTATAAATGTTTAAGGGTTATGGGGTTCCGTCCCAGTAATATGAAGTCTTTATCCTAGATCTTTCTAGTGCTAGTTATGTTTCCCTCACACTTTCTATTTACAAACTTCTTCCAAAAGAAGAATTTGGCCAAGTGTTAGGATTTCTTTGTTCAATCCTCATTTCTATAATTCGGCTCCTTTTGGCTCTCTACTCTCTTTGGATATCTCCTCCAATGTTCAAAACATGAAGTATTTGTCCATTCTACTCTTATCCAACCACATTTACGCCGCGACTTGATCTCATCTGCAATCAAATCTGTTCTGCCCAGTGCCTCTATCTGCAATGATTTTGTAATCTCCCTTTATTTGCAACCCTTCTATGACTACTGCATATCTATATCTATATATATATATAGACAAAGCCTCATCTCATGGTACATCTCTACTTAATGGATCATTAATATTTGTTGATCAACAATCAATGCTTATTTTCCTTGAGCTCCTAACTCTGCCAATGTTTGGATTTAGGTCTCTCGTAGAGTTGACGACATAGATCCCTCCTGAGCTTGGTTTCTCCTGATGATTGAAGGTAATTAGACGTTGTGGATGTAAATAGGGATACATGAAAGTTGACAGTTGAGGTGGATGAGACACATAACAGAGTCGTGTTTAATGTTAAGTAAGGGAGGAGGGTGATGTGTCAAATGGTTCCATGCTCGCTTGCCACACTCTCTAGGTGATGGTCCCAACTACGAATGTAGTCACCACACTAGCTCGAAAGGTGGTGGGCACATGTATCTTCCTTCGACAGGGTGGGTTGGGAGGCTTAGAGATGAGGCTCGACCCCCTCGGAATCCATCGTAGTCATTGATCTCTCAAGTGCACCATTTAGACCTTAGCTTTCTGGGGGCAAGTGTTGGCTTTAACTGCCATGCTTTTTACCCCACCAGGGCTCCTCGAAGACGGGGTCACTCTTGGATGGATGAGGACCTACCCAATAAATAATAAATATTAACCAATTTGAAATTAAAAGCGGGGGAAACCCCACATTCCATTTCCTCTCATGCTTCACCTTATTTTTCTTTCTCCTCTATTTTTATCTAGATATAGAGTCCCAAATACTCTTTGGTCTCATGAACCAAAACCGCTGTAGGAAAATAATTTTAGGAAACACAAAGGTGTTACAATAAATAATATGATGCTTTGATAAAGAATGGAACTTGGAAGTTGGTGGACCAACCATTGGGAACCGAACTGATAGGCTATAAATGGGTCTTTAAGAAGGAGTATAAAGTAGATGACTCACTTGACAAGAATAAAGCTAGGCTCATGGAAAAATCTTCTTCATAAAAGGAAGTGGTCTATTATGAGGAGAATCCACCCCCGCCCATAGAAAAATGGGCTTAGCACTCAAAATATATTTTCCTTTGCAGCTTAGAATGATTTGAAAGATCATCAAATAGATGTAAAAACTTCTTTCTTGAATGGAGATCTAAAAGATAATGTCTTTATGTCTGAACCAGAAGGATTTGTTGTGATGGGGCAGGAGCACAAAGTATGCAAGTTTGTCAAATCCTTTTATGGCCTCAAACAAGCACCACAAGCTTGGTACAAGAAATTGACTAAGGAGCATCTGAAAGTAAATTTCGAACAATATGATGTTGATGATCCAATTTTGTTTGTCAAGAAATTTGGCAAATAATTTTATATATTATGGTGTGTGTAGATGATTTTCTTATCACATGGAACAATCAAAATTACATTTCATCCATAAATAAAGAATTGAGAAAATGTTTTGAAATCACATATTTGGGATATGCTCACTACTATATTGGTATTGAAGTAACCCAAAATCTGAAGTTTATATTCCTACCTCAAAACAAATATATTGGACATTTGTTGAACAAATTTTGCATGGCGAGGTGAAATCCTTTGACCACTCTAATGGAATAAAATTTAAAGCTTACATCCACTGAAGGAAATGAATTTGAGGATGCAACAAAGTATAGAAAAATCATAGGAAGTCTCAACTATTTGACTACTACGAGACCAACCATTTCATATTTTGTTTGAATCCTCTCCACGTTTATGCAAAACTGTGAGGGTAACTGGCCTACTATAAAAAGAGTTTTAAGGTACTTAAAGGGAGCTCAAGACTTGGGAGTAAAGTACAGACATGTAGATGATTTAAACTTGATTAGATACTCGTATTCAAATCTTTAATGGTGATAAAGGAAATGGAATATCCAGTTTAGGTTATGTTAAGAGTCTTGGATCAACAACTGTCTTCTGGAGGTCATGCAAACATTCAGTTCCAACAGATTCCATAACTAAAGAAGAATATGTGTCAGCTACACAAGCCATAAAGGAAATTTTGTGGCTTGTGAAAATTATGGAAGATTTGCAGGAGAAACAAGTGCATTCTACTACTCTTGTTATTGCCAATACTTTTGCAATCAATTTGTCCAAGAACCCAAAGTTCAATGATCGAACCAAGAATATCAATGCAAAGTACCATCTAATTTGACATCATGTTGAGGCCAATACTATTCACTTACGCCATTGTTCCATGCATGAGAAGATTGTAGACATCTTAGCCAAAGCGCTTGGAAGAGAAAAGTTTGAAAATTTTAGAATGATGCTTAGACTCACCAACATCCCTTTAAGGGGGAGAACCTTGACACCTACTATTTTGGATTAGAAAATTATTGTAAATGTCGTAAATAGACAAATGAAAATATGAAGAGAGGTTACAATATAAATTCCAATAGTCTCCCTCTCCTTGTATATATTCATGATTTCTCTTAATGCGAAACATAATTTGTGGAGTTACTCAAACTTGGCCTTAGAATCGACAATAAGCTGAAAAACTAGTTGGAGAGAAGTTAGAAAGGAATACAACCAATTCTAAACTAAAGACCAACATTACCAACTTGATGTGGTTGCATTAGAGAAAAGAGGGAAAAAAATCCTAATGTTAGTTATAATCGCGTCTTATTAGGATTCTCACTTGCAATTAAAACCACATTAGGGTCTAGGTAAGCAGAGTGCCATATTGAACTCGCCTTAGACCTTACATATGCCTACCTTAAATACCCCCGCGAGTATCTTTCTTTAGTTAAAAAAATAAAATATGGTTGTGGGCTTAGAGCCATGAGAGATATATTTACTCTCATTACCATCACACATGTGAAAAATCAACTATTACACACACAATCTAATGAAGAACTCAATTCCAATTCCAATGCCAAAGCCTTCATGGTATGACTCATCATAATGGAAAACCTCCTGCTATCAATAATGACCATTAAAATTTATGGGGATGTCTTGCCACATCCCCAGTTCATTGGCTAGGTGAGACAATGAAACCTACCCCACAACTTCTACCTCAATAGTCCTCCCATTGAATAACTTGAATACGCCATTTATTTGTTACATACATTTGTTTTGCATATACTAAAATTTTCATTTAAAAAAATATTAGCATTTATATAATTGATCATAAAGAAAAAGAGCTAAAGATATAGTTGATTAAAAATATATATTAAAAAATAATAGAAGTATGAATGACTATGATATTATTATTAATTCATATTGATTTTATTTTGAACTACACAATTATTTTATTATTAAAAAAAAATATGTTAGCATTTATATAATTCATTGCAAGTTTTTATTGTGGAGAGAGGCTCTTCAATTACAAATGGAAGAGTTGTTGTAATGTTATGTTATTTTTTTGGGCTTCGGGTTTTGGCAATCTATGGTTTTGTCAATGGCATTTTTGCGTAATATAGACTATTTAAAGTGTCAAGAAGACATATACTAACAAATTTTATTGATGCTTTAAATATGCTATATTACATAAAATTACCATTGGCAAACCAACGGGTTGTCAAAACCTAAGTCTAGAAACCACTAATTGTAATTATTAACTATAATTAGTAATCTTTTTAAACCAACCTAGGTTAGTCTTAACTCTGATATATCCAACCTAAGAAGGATCAAAATTTTCACAATGCAAACCTTCCTCACGTTTTGAACTCAGAAAAGAGATTTGCGCCTTGAGAGATTTGATCCCTCTCCATACTTGATAGGATATATCTAGAATTGAACTAAATCTGGTTAAAAAAAAAAAACATAAATAAAGTTAATGAAAAATATATTAAAAAAATAATAGAAATATAAATTGTTGAGATAATATTAAATAATTACATTCATTTTAATCTAGAATTTTTACTCTACATAGATATCCTTTCCAGCACAAAAGCTCGATAAAGATCTGTAGATTGGGAAATTGAATCTTTCAACATTTAAATGAATCTCTAATTTTTCAGAAAAAATTATATTTAAACAGATTTTCTTATGTCACTTAAAACTTAAAAAATCTAAAATTAAAAAAAAAAACTGAATTATTTTATAATTTTTATGTAAAATAAAACAGAATTTGGAAACAAAATTCTATAAAACTACAGCTCCAATTGAAGGTGCTACTAAAAATCTATAATTTGTCTCCACATATTAAATAACTCGTGCAAATAAATCAATGAAATAAGTAAACAGGTGAAGGTTCTACTGAAAAACTATAATTTGTCTCCACATATTAAATTACTCGTGCAAATAAATCAATGAAATAAGTAAACAGGTGATTGCCCTTCATCCTCATATCAATTTCACGTAGCATATTCGTAACTGGAAATAATGGTCTGACCGTGAATCTAATTTCTTTTTCCCTTCCCCAAACATCCTGATTCCCATGAAATTTATACAGTGAAAGGCTTTATTTTATTTTTCTTCCCAGCATATCTGGGAGGTCAGCGTAAATTTCTATTAATGAAGTCGTAAGCTCTAAGCACATACAGCATCTACAGTTCATCCTAAATATTTTTATTGAAAAACAAATTTTACTTAATTCTCATAAAAGCTCAAATTTGATTTTTTGTTATCATTTTTACCTCATTGTTTCTAAGATATTTCAATTCATTTTTATTTTATTTTAAATAAAATTACCTAGTAACAATTTGACATCACTTACAGAGCTAGATTCTGATGTATTGTCAAAAAATATAAAAAAATTACATTTGCATTAATTACTTTATTACGTTTCAAAATAAATAAAATATGTGACAAAACTTATATTAAAATTGTCATTTAAACAATATAAAATATTAATTTAATTAACCATTATCTCAGTGACTTCGAAAAAAATATGATAAAAAATTTCCATGTAAAAAGGGGTATTTCAAACCAACATATTAAAAATGATGTCATCTAAGTAATGTAAAAAAATAATTTAGCAAACCAATATATTTTTAATTACTTCCATATTTTTCAAAATGGAAAGTTTCATTAGCTAAGTCAGTTCAGTGAAATTTTTTTAAATATAATTTAATTCTTACCTTCATATATTTCAAACTGGAACATTGCATTTAATAGGAGAATTTGGGAAGTCTCTTAAAAATGTAATTTAAATAGTGTGTAATAGTAATTTTGCCCATCATTACACCATAGTATTACACGAAAATTATATGAAATTCTATTTAAAAGTTTTTTTTTTTTTTCTTTTAAGTTGATTTGATTATAAATAATGTTTAATTCATTTCAGTTTATGATTTTAAGTATTTAATGATAAATATACTTATCATAATAAAGTTGATTCCATTTATAACTCATTTATAACTTTTGATTTCATTTTGTGACAATCTGATAGAAATTCTATCAATGTATTTTAAAGCTAATTCACAAATATGTTAACTAAAATTACCATTATTTTAATTGTAATGTATTTATTTTTATGTTTTTTTTCAATATAGTGTTTACCATACACTTAAGTATAAATTAAGTTAACAAGCCCTGGTAAAAGTTTACATTAACCAGCAGTAATAAGATAGCGGTGCTGGTAATAATCATGTGGTTCTATGGTGTAAATAAAATATCTAAATAATCTTTTACCATCGTGCACGAACACTGGAGTGAGTAGTACCATCTCACGCTACAAGCCGACAATCATGACTTAGTAAGACTAGAGCGGACACAACTAATCACAACGTTAAAAAATATATTTAAATTAATTCAACAAATAAATTATTTTTCAGTTATAAAATTAATATTATACCAGTTGTTTTAATTTTGGGTTTTAAAAATATTAGAGTTAAAGCATTTACCAAACTCGTTATATCTTGCAACTGTACAAATAATAAGTTTTTCACGAAGAAAAAGGTTGCAAAAAGTTATAAATTTTGACTTTGATTCGGATATTTTGTTTCCTTTTCATGAAAATACATTTATATTTTAGGGTTTTAAGAAACTTTTGTTATTAGGGTATTTGTTTTAGGTTTTATGTAAGAGGATGATATTTTGTTTTCCAAATACTAATTTGTAAAAGTAATAATTTATTGAGAGAAATAATTAGAGATAGTTTTATGAGAGGGATTTCAATATGGTAATATGGTGTAATAAGATGAGTGAAAATTGAATACATAACATTAATTTATAGAATTCGTGTATATTTATATGAATTTGGATTTTTTTAAATAGTGGTTTGTTACTTTAAAAGAAATAATAACGCATATGTTTTTTTGAGTATTTGAATGATGGAATTTATTATAAAAATTTATAAAATTGTGGAGAATATGTTCTTTTTGTGCATCCAATTTTTTTAACAATTTATAATATTTACTTTTTATATTATTAAGATTATAGAAATCATTATGCCCTTATAATTATGAGGCTTTTCTTCAATATTATGTAAAAGGGTTTCAATATTATCAAACCATTTCTTTGTTTAGATTGTAGTTCTTAACATTTACTAGTGTTATATATATATATATATATATATATATATATATATATATATATATATATATATATATCTGTGTGTGTGTGTGTGAGAGAAAAAATATTATAGTGGAAATAGAAAGATATAGTTTAGTATATGTCAAGAAAAAAATATAATAAGAATAGTAAAACCTATTAATTTGTTAAAAATTTATATAATAAAAATAATAGAAACTATATATATATATAAGAAATTTATATAATAAAAATAATAGAAACTATAATATATATATATATATATATATATATATATATATAAAATGAATGCAATATCTCTAATTATCTTTTTTATTCATTAAATTTCTCAAAATTACTTATGGATATTTTTATTTTTAATTATAGTAATAACCATGAAATAAATATAATATGATATTTTAAATAATATAAATATTTTAGTTTGTAGTCAATAAAATAATGATGATCATGGCCAACAAAGTATTAAGACCCGTAACAGCTATGATACCAAAAGGGAGGAAAAGTGAGAAGGTCGAAGGAATTTTTTTATTCTACCTCTGTATCATTATTAATCATGTTCGTATTATTAAAAGTATAATTAGAGGAAAAAATGAATTCTCATGGTCAAGCCGTCACTATTATACTTGAGCAAGGTACCTACTATACATTCTTAGAACAAAAACAAATAATCGGTGAACTACTTGTTACTGCAAATACATTTAAAATTCAAATAATACAAAACATGATGGAAAAAGGAAGAAAAGAGAAGGTTTATAGAGGAGAATAAAATAAAGTGAACTGCTAGGAGTATACATATAAACTAGGAAACCAAGGAAATTTATAAGAAGTTTTTTAAAATCACTTATAACCTTTTATGTCATTTGTAAAAAGAAGAAGATGAAGAAATTTCTTAGGGATTGAGATGAAAATAGGGAATTCTTCATGTGATGTGAGATGCACATAATGTGTTGCACGATGCATATAATGTCGTTGTATGTAGCTATTACATCTTGTATTTGGCTACTATATCTTTTATAAAGTACAGTAGTGGAAGTTATTTTAGTTAAATTGCTTGTAAATTAGAAAACCAAGGAAATTTATAAGAAGTTTGTTTAAATCACTTATAACTTTTTATGTGTTAAATTTTTTGTAAAGCAGAAAACCAAGGAAATTTATAAAAAGTTTTTTTAAATCACTTATAACCTTTTATGTTATCTGTAAAAAGGACAAGATGAAGATATTTCTTAGGGATTGAGATTAAAATAGGGAATTTCTCATGTGATATGAGATACACATAATGTGGGTGTATGATGCATATAATGTGGGTGTATGTAGCTACTATATCCTTTATAAAGCATAATAGTGGAAGTTATCTTAGTTAAATTTCTTGTAAACTAAAAATTAAAATTATCTTTTGTACTTTTCATTGATTATCATATCATAGCCTAGCTAGGGGGTATTTATATAGAAGAAATACGTATGATTAGGTAGAAATCATTCAATCTCTTAACGTTTTCTAACCCTATAAGTTTGTATTTCTACCTTTGTCACTTCATTATATTCTCAGTATGCTATGGGTAAATAAAGCAAAAAATATTTGGGTTATAATTTGAATTCTTCAACTTGTCAAATATGTTACATGCTAAAACAAAAAATGTGTATGTTATAATTGTATGCTATGGGTAAATAAAGCCAAAAATATTTGGGTTATAATTTGAATTCTTCAACTTGTCAAATATGTTACATGCTAAAACAAAAAATGTGTATGTTATAATTGTATATTTTATTCTCTGTATAATAAAATATATAATTAAAATTGAAGAAATAAGAATCAAGGTATTAGTATAACATTACAAGTTTTTTATATTTTTGGTATGATAATTTGAGTATAAATTGGTATTTATATTATTTGTACTAGTTGTAAATTTTTGTTTTCCTTTTTTGTAATTTCTCAAATATTAGTTGACAATGACTGGATTGTGGGCAGTGTTTTGGTTTCCTCTAGAGGCTGTTGAGGATTGTTGGATTGTGGCAGTGCTTTTGGATTCCTCTAGAGCCTATCGATGATTTCTAAATATTTATGATTTTTTCTAGGAAATTATTTTCCTACTTGGAATCAATTTAATTCATTTGAAATAGACCCAAAAACTTAGCCGAAAATTTCTCATTTTGGAAATTCGTGGATTGAATGCTTTCTCATTATCCTCTAGTCATATGGACTAGAAAAGGATGCGACCAAGGGCATATATAAAAGGAGATAATGTGTGGTAATTTAGAATATTTGGATGATCCAAATTCTATCAACTGTCATCGAAACATCTCAAGTGAGGACGTCCATAGGCATCTAGAATATGTTAAGCAGTAATGGTCAAATCTTGTGAAGTACCAAAACCTAGATATCAAAATCGATCAAGTGAGGGAGTTTGAAAGCACCCAAAATATATTAGCTTCCAAAGTCCAAAATCTACTAAGCGTTGAAGTGTAGGCATATAAACTATGTGGCTAGTGGAAGCCTAGATATATAGAAGTTCTAACATGTAGACTTTATTGAGAAACTTAGATCAGGATTCCAATTAAGAAATATGATGTGGATTCCATGTTAAAAAGTCTTAATCTTTTGGTGATCTCGAAGGTTGACATGGCATGCAAATGTGGAATGTTAATATCGTGTAATTACTTAGAATTCTAATATAGAAGATATCTTATGGTGATCAATATGGCACCTACATGGGAAATACAACATGTGAGTGATGTATTGGGGCTTGAGATCTGAAAATATAGCTCTATGTAAAAAGGGGCATTTTTAAAAAAGCCTAGAGTCAAATGATAAAATATGGAATAAAATATGTTAGTTTTTTTCCAAACATAGGATTCGAACCTTGAATATCATGGTTTTACATAATACTTCATAACAAAATGATCACCAATTTAACTTCCCTAGTCGGTGAAAACAATATGTTATTTAACCACGTCACATGTAAGAGAATTTCCTTGTCAATGGATAGAATCCAAATAGTAGAGGGTTTGGAATCCATTAGCTAACTTTTTTTTGGTAGCACAATCTTTCTCATAATTATAAAAAAAATACTGATGAATAAAGATTTAGAATATGTTAGCTTTCATTTCTGCTATTTTTTTCCCATATTTGAAAAGAATTTGCATATAAAACCTATTAATCCAATTTTTGTGTTTCTTGTGGAAAGATGGAATTTTAACATTTTTTTGGGTCCAAATGGAATTATATAGCTAAAGTGATAGTCCTACAGAGGCATTGAAATGTGGTGAGGACTCATCGGTGTTGAATTGTCACATGTCAACCACATATCAAATGGGATAGCATAATGTGGTGGTGACATGTGGCAATTGAGATACCACAACTTAGCCATGTTTGAAATGTATGGTTGCTAACATGGCATAAGATAATGAGACTTTAAGGGCCATAATAATTATCTCATAATCTTAAAATTTAAATAAATTTCGGATAACCCCATCATCTTAGAGTAGATTAAAGAGTGGGGACTTAAACAAAACAAAAGTACCATAAAATATTTTATATTTTTATGTATCCAGTTCAATATATCATTATTATTTAATCTATTTATATTTATGAAGTTGATTTTTAATAATTGGGGTGTGTCCCAAAATACTGTTAATTCTTAGTTCAAATAATAGTCCTGAAGGGAGAAATGTTGTAGCGTTGTTAAAATGAATCATTAAATCCAAATAATAATTATAATAAAATATAATGTTTATTCAATAAAAAATAATAAATCATGTTGTGAGTTTGTTTTTTCTAAAATTTATGTATTTTGATTGAAATGACTATGTGGGGTGGATGAACCACCCATTAAGGACAACAAGAGTGGGGAACCAAGTTATTGATGTGAGTGATTGAAGAGGAACAAGAGAACCAAGTTATTGATTGTGACTGATTGAAGAGGAAGAAGAGAAAATTTTGTTTAGGGTAAAATGTTTTAAAATAGTGAAAGAAATCTCAAAAGTTAAACTTGTTAAAAAGGGGAGAAAAGTGAAATATGTTACCAAGGTTACTAATATAACTATTATTTATTTCTTATGAACCAGAATTTTTAGTTAGCTAATTAGAGGAAAAAGAGATCTTAAAATTACTTATTTAGTTAATTAAATATTATTGATAATATTTATATTATAAATGTTATTTTTAATAATATTAATTAAATAATAAAATTATTAAGTTTAATAGTCATATTTATAATATTAATATTAGTTAAGTGTTATTACTTATTAGTAATAGCTTTAATTTGAATATTAATATTATTATTTACATTTATGTTATTATTAAATAAAAACTATAGTTAATTAATAGTTCAAAATCATTAAAAATTAATTAGATCACATGTTTTATTTTTATTTTTATAGCAATGATTGATTTCTATTGAAATATTAAAATTATTGTTGAAAGCTATGCTTAGCAGTAGTACATCCATGTTAGTTTCAATCTATAGTAGGCTTATTGTCTAAATTTATAGTTTGGATCTCAAAAAAACTGAAAAGGGAGAAAGCTTCAAAGTCCCCGCACCTATATATCCATGAGTAAACGCCTAAAATACCAGTGAAACATTGCATTTAATATACTATAATATTCTCCATTACATGCTATGCTCCCAGAGCACCAAGGCTCTATCACGTTTGCCCGAGGCCCGCATAAGGGCTCTCACAGTGTTTGTTTGTTTATCAAGTATTTTCCATTACATGCCATGCTCCCAGAGCACCAAGGCTCTATCACGTTTGCCCAAGGCCCGCATAAGGACTCTGACAGTGTTTGTTTGTTTATCAAGCAACTGACACATTTTATCGTCGATCGTGTGCTTACACATATTCCCCTATTTGGAATGCAAAGCAATGTCTGTTCTTTCTCCCTAGATTCCATCCCAAAGAACCAAGTAATAGATTCCATCTCAAAGAACGAAGTAATAGATACCATCTAGCTTGAGCAGCCTCCACATAACATTATTGAAGGTGCCATCAACCAGAGTTGGCATGTAATGAGACACCGATCATTATTCTCATTCTCTTCCCCTTTAAAATATCGACCACCCATGTGTTATTAGCCCTGCCTATTTTACCATGCTTGAAGGTGAGTACAATGGATTCGCTTGAGATGTTCATTAATTTCACCTTGTTCTCATGTCGTCTCCATCCTCCACCACCTCTTTCCTCATTTTTGGTGCCGGGTGTAATACAAACTGTAACATCTCCCTAATCTCAACATGCTAATTTTTATTTTTATTTTACTCATATATTGTAACTACTCAGAGCTAGCGCCACGAGTACTTCGTTTCAATACAATTTTTAATTGAACATACGGTGAAACTTTAGGTTAGATCCAGTTATAATGGTTTATATGCTTTTCATGTTAATCAAAGTTATCAAAACGCTCGATACTATAAAGTATAATATGCAATTATTATACTGTGGGAGAAGAATATAATAATTTCGATTTACTCCAATTCATGCTTCGACATGATTAACTTGATTAAACATTACGTTTTATGATCACTCGGTACGAGGGATAACTTTGGATAGTACACTTATCAGGTTAACACGTTGACGATTCATATTTCATTACTTGATATAAGACTTGGTGCTTTTACTATGATCGTTTGGGCCCTCTCGAAATCAAGCTGTCGTTCGAAGTCCAACTGTCGATTCTAACGCAAAAGCTCACAACGCTGCTGTCCTTGAACGACACATTGCCTAATCCGATGGCTAAAATCCTGGGGTTGCAATTAGAGGGTTGTGATGGGAGGAGGAATTACAATGGCAATTACTTGGCTCACTTTTGGCGCAGCCTCAAGCCATTTTCGATTTTCATTCGGAGGAAAATTGAAACAGCAAACCAGCTTCCTATTTATGGGGGTTTTGGCAGCTATGCAGCGTTCAGGTAAATTTCCTATATATACATCATTACATATGTTTGCATTGACTCTTTTTGCTGGTGGCTGCTGGTTAGTTTCCTTTTCATTGTTTAAAAGAAAAACCCTATCTCAAATCTTTCCTTCATATGGAGTTTCCCTATTGCTTGGGAGTACAAGACCTGGTGGTGAACCCACTTTTGAAACCATGGTTGTATTAATTCTGTGAATTAGGGTAATTTCAAGCTCTAATTTTCTTCGAGGTACATAGATAGATATAAGGAAGTCATATAAAGTTTTCTTGGTTTAACCAATGAATTCTTTGGGGGCTATTGCAGGGTGTTTATGAATTTCTAAGTCAAAACTCATAATGTTTAGGTGCCCCGCCCCGTTTTCTTTTAGATATATTATTTTTCAGAAACTGTAACGATTTTTCTAACCCTAAATCGACTTTCTGTTACAGGTTTTCTCCTTTTCCATTTCAATATGGCATGCGACTTGGTTCATTCTTGAGACTGGCCAATCCTCACGAATCCACTTTCGGTTGTCGAGTTTGCAGGCTGACATCGTAAATGACCCAAGCCTTCCAAAGTTCTTGGCACTTGCCATTCTATTTTAGTGCTTGTCGCTCAGCTTATAGAATAGTCTTTTAGCTTTCATGGCCTAAGGCCTTATAGTTCTGTAGAGAGTGTTGTTTTTTCTAATTATGGCCAGAGTAATCGGGTGAATAATAGGAAAAGCCTCAGCGTTCCATCGAGAACAAATCAATGTAATAGTTTTTTAATAGCTACGACTTGCCCACGATACATGTCATGAATGTGGGGCTCTATTTTTATTCTGGATATGTGTATATGAAGTAATTCTTTGAAAACTGAGATGAAACCCCTGAGTTTTTGATCTTTAGGGAATCCAGGGTCCTAGGGTTTGGGAACTTGATTTCCGTAATTTTTCTTTCAATTACACTTTATATATATTTGTTAAACGCTACCAGCGTATAATGAAAAATTGTTTGGTTTAATGATCTTTTGTTAAATTTCCTCCTCTTGAAGAATGTAATCATGAGCACAAGATTTTGTTGAAAGTATTAAACTATTATAAATTATTTCTCCAATAAACGTTTTCCTCGTATATTTAAAGGGCTCGAATATCATGAAGAAACTCTCTCCCTATTACTTTAATTAAATATGCATATAATAAATATTTCAATTATTTAGTGAGGGGAAGATATTGTGTTTTTTAATTTATTTATATATCAATTACATTCTGTCAGGCCAGGCAGTAACTCCAGTTTGGCAGAAAACTCAGAAAAACTGATTCATGTGTTTATTCCATAGGTATGTTATTGTTATATACATTAGGAGTGATTGTTCAGTTCATCTTCTGATGACTGTTCACATTGTTGATTTATCTATTTTACAAATTCCCCAATCATGAAGATTAGGTATCAACATTCCCCCCCTTAATCTGAAGGGATGTTGGTGAGTCCAAGCATCATTCTGAATCGTTCAAGCTTTTCCTTTCCAAGTGCTTTGGTGAAGATGTCTGCAATTTGCTCATTTGTGGAACAATGACGGAGATGGATTGTTTTGGCCTCAACATGATGTCGAATCAGATGATATTTAGTATTGATATGCTTTGTTCGATCATGGAATTTTGGATTCTTGGCCAACTTTATTGCAGAGGTGTTATCAATCATGAGTGGAGTTGATTGTACTTGTTTTACCTGCAAATCTTCAAGAATTTTCCTGAGCCACACAATTTCTTTCGTTGCTTCAGCTGCTGCCACGTATTCTGCTTCAGTTGTGGAATCTGCTGGAACTGATTGTTTGTGTGATCTCCAGGAGACAGCTCCTGATCCAAGACTCATAGCATATCCTGAAGTAGATACCCCAGTTTCTTTGTTTCCATCAAAGTCTGAATCAGAGTATCCAATCAAGTTGAAGTCGTCCATCTGTGCATACTTGATTCCAAGGTCTTGAGTTCCCTTCAAGTACCTTAGAACTCTTTTTGTAGCAAACCAATGTCCCTCACAAGGGTTTTGCATGAACCTGGAGAGGATTCCAATAGTACATGAAATGTCTGGTCTGGTAGTAGTGAGGTAGATGAGACTTCCTACAAGCTGTCTATACTTTGTTGCATCCTCAAATTCCTTTCCTTCAATAGATGTGAGCTTTAAGTTTTGTTCCATTGGATTAGAAAGAGGATTGCACTATGTCATGCCAAATCTGTTTAACAAATCTCCAATGTATTTCTTTTGAGAAAGAAATATGGATTTTGGATGTTGGGTTACTTCAATGCCAAGATAGTAATGAACATAGCCCAAATCAGTCATTTCAAAACTTTTCCCTAATTCCTTCTTTATGGATGCAATGTAGCTTTCATTGTTCCCTGTCATTAAAAGATCATCTACATATACCACAAGATACACAACTGTTTTGCCAACTTTCTTGACAAATAAAGTTGCATCATCAAGATCAAAATGATTGAAGTTGAGTTTCAGAAGATGCTCAGTTAGTTTTTCATACCAGGCTCGCGGTGCTTGTTTGAGGCCATACAAGGATTTCACAAGTTTGCATACTTTATGTTCATGTCCTTTCACAGCAAATCCTTCAGGCTGGGACATAAAAACATTCTCTTTTAGATCTCCATTCAAGAATGCAGTTTTTACATCCATTTGATGGGCTTTCCAACCGTTCTAAGCAGCTAGTGCACAGAGTGTCCAGATGGTGGCCCATTTTGCTGTGGGGGCAAAAGTTTACTCATAATCGACCCCTTCCTTCTGTGCAAAGCCTTTTGCCACAAGCCTAGCTTTGTGCTTGTCAAGTGAGCCATCAGCTTTGTATTTGTTCTTGTAGACCCACTTGCAGCCAATTGGTTTGGTTTGAAATGGAGGATCAACCAGCTTCCAAATGCCATTCTTTATGAGGGCATCATACTCCTTTTTCATCGCTTCTTTCCATTCATCATGAGAAGCAGCTTCTTTGAAGGAAGTTGGTTCAAAATCTGTAGACAAGTTCAATTCACAATCATAAGTAACATCCATATCAACAGGTGAATTAGAGTCATCTACATCACCTCCATTTTGTCGGTTTGAATTTCTGGTTCCTGTTTTTCCAATTTCATCAGGATGAACACTTTCAAGTGTCTTTTTCAGCCACTTTGGGGGACCTTTCTGAGATGGTCCAAGCTGCTCTGTTGATTGAGTTGGGACTGAATCAAGATTGAGTCTCCCAATTCTATTAATTACATCACTTAAAGCATCATCCGTTGTTGGAGTTTTCATACAGGGGAGATTGTTCTTCAGAAGAAGATTCCACATGTTGATCTAGTATAGGAATCCCCCCTTCAAGATGTGGAATCTGATTATCAAATTCTTGAAATGATTTTGTTTTTGCGAATCTATCCAAGCGATCAAGTTGCCGCTCAACAACATTGTCAGATTTGGATGATTCCAGAAAAATGACATCTATAGATACAACAAACTTTTTATTTACTTCATCATAGAGGCAGTATGCTTTAGAGGTGTTTGAATACCCCAGGAAAATACACTTACGACTTCTAGCACCAAGTTTGTTTCTATGTACCTTTGGTATCAAAGCATAACAGGTGGAACCAAAGATCCTGAGATGTTTTACCAAAGGAACATGTCCATACCACAATTCATAAGGAGTCTTGTTTCTTATAGCATTAGATGGACATCTATTCTTTATATATGCAGCACATAGAACAGCATTAGCCCAAAACATTATCTTTACATTTTTGAAGAAAAGCATGGATAGTACCATATTCAAAATTGTTCTATTCATTCTTTCTGCTACACCATTCTGTTGGGGATTATAAGATACAGTTGTTTGATGTTTGATCCCATGTTGGCGAAGATAGTTTTCAAATTCATTTGATGCATATTCTTTTCCATTATCAGTGCGAATATACCCAATATGAGATTGTGCTTCATTTTCAATCCATTTATGAAAATTCTTGAATGTTTGAAAAGCATTAGATTTGTTATTCGATAAATAAACCCAACACATTCTGGTGTAATCATCAATAAATGTCATGATATATTTATTTCCATTTGCAGAGGGAACATGCATTGGACCACATAAATCTGAATGAATGAGTTCAAGCTTCCTATGTGCTCTTGAATGTGAATCATGAAAAGACTATATGCTATGCTTTCCTAGAATGCAAGCATCACATTGCTTATGTTTCCTAGGAATTGTAGGCAAACCAGAAACACCATTTTTCTTCAATAAGCGGAGACTGTCATAGTTTAAATGTCAAAATCTAGCATGCCATAATAAACTTGATGGAAGTGTACCTTCTTCATGATGAGAAATATATGAGAAATTTTGTGCATGAGCAGAGGTTCCTTGCAGTTTGAGAAGCCTTTCTTCTTCTATTCCCCTCATGACAAGTGAGTGGTCAGATGCTTTTCTTACCTCAAGCTTGCCATCAAACATATGAATGGAGTTACCTTGCTGGCGGATGTGGACCAAGAACAACAAGTTTCTCTTGAGCTGTGGGAGATATAGAACATGATCCAGAAGAAAGTCTGGAAGACCAGGCAGTTTAAGCCTGATTGTGCCAAGCCCTGATGGCTTGATTTTTGACTGATCTACAAAGTATACTGCTCCATCAACATTGTCAGTGAAATCTTCAAAAAAATCTTTCCTATGAGTCATATGACAGGTTGCTCCTGAATCAAGCAACCAATCATTTTTCGAAGAAGAAAGTGAAGCATTAAAAAAATCTTCATTTACTCCAATGTTACATTGTGGCTCAATATAGTGAGCGGATTCAGGTGCTTTACCTTTGTCTGTATCATCAGTTTTACCTTTCTGCTGGTTTGTTTTCTGCTCAATTTTGTCCCATGGTAGCTTGCATGTAGAAGCATCATGTGATCCATTTCGTTTGCAGCGAATGCAATGCATATCTGCTTTTTCTCCTTGAGAATGTCTGCCCCCCCTGCCTCTGAAATATCTTCCTCTTCCTCTTCATCCACCTCTTCCTCTTGTAGAATCTTGAGCAGGATGCTTTTCTTTATGAGCAAGGAAAACAGTCTCTTCAAAAGATTCAGGGACTATCTTCTTTTTAAAGGCTTTCTCTCTTTCAACAAACTTTTTCACAAGAGAGTCAAAGGTTATATCTTTAAGATTTCCATTTGCTTGTAAAGACTCAAGATAATTGGAGTAAGTAGGATAGAGTGCCTTGAGAAAAGCAATAAGAGGGATATCCAGCTCAACCTTAGTGGATTTGATATCATGCATTATGGATTTTACTTCAGATGCAAGAGGAAGAGGATCATTATTTTTCAGTTCAAGAGTGAAGAGTTTAATCATGAGCTGAACAACTTCAAGTGCAGAATGTGAGTCATAGAGTTCTTTCAGTTTTTGTAAAGCTTTAAAGGCAGTTGAATATGATGAAATATGGCGACTTACTTCTTCATTTACAGATGCTGCGATTAATGCATAGGCTTTGATGTTCTTGTTTTCCCAAATGATGAGCTCTTTGTCTGATGTAGGCTGCACTGGGTCATTGTCTCCTTCTCCGACACACACTCCTTTCCACAACTCATTGAAGATGAGGGTGTGTTTTATCATCCGGGACCATTCAGGATAGTTCTCTTTGCCAGTGAGAACTATTCCTACCATAGAGATGATTGAATGCATTCTGCAAAAAAAATACTTCTGCTGATAAAAAAAAGTTCCTTACATTACAGCCTTATGCACTATATTTTTTTTTTAAATCCCTCTAATATTTGATAGAAGTATCAACATTACAAATAACTGTAGACCTTCATTACAAATAAACTATTCATATCAATATACAAATTGTGTATTGAGCAAACAGAGTATTCCTCTATCTCAGTATATGAAAATTTTTAATGAAGCCTGCAGCTTATCATATTGAATTATCCCCATTTCACTAGTTCACACATCAATCAGGCCTCTGTCCCAAAGTGAGAGTAGTGGATTTTGTTTAATACCATCACGACAAAGAAATTACCTCTGGAATATCATATCATGACGGTCTCTAAGAACGTAGAGAACGCCCCACAAACATTCCACTGCCTTGCAATTTCTGCAACGGAAAGGACTTTATATCCCCATCTCTGTCACCGTTGTTCCGACGAAGCAATTTACACAGTTCTCTCGAGAAGATCAACACCTTAATTTTGCGAACCTCTCCACCATGTGAAGGATTATTAAAATTACACTTCTTGTTTTGTAAATGAAGATCAAAATACAGTGGTCGTTGAAGATTCAGATCGTGGATGATCTCAATATTATGTTCAGAAGGAACAGGCCAGAACGAAAATCACTTATGCATAAACAATTTTTCAATCAATGCATAGTAAGAACGAAAATCACTTATGCGTAAACAATTTTTCGATCAATGCATAGTAAGAACGAAAATCACTTATGCGTAAACAATTTTTCGATCAATGCATAGTAAGAACGACCAATTCAAAGGCACTGAGCACAGTCAACACAACACAGTCTCAAACCAGTTGTAATGTTTACCATACGTCTTTGTGTCAAATTGGTTAAGAGCACTTCCATTAACAGTGGAACTCATATCATACCATCCATACACAACATTCAGTCAAACATGGTCCTTCAACGCTTATATGCACCCTTCACCTCGACACAGATTTTTAGGAAGTTGATGCAAAGAAACCGCCCGTCGACTTACGCTCTTGGTTTGGTGAGCGAGACTGCTACAGAATCGTGTTTGACAATACTCAGAATCTGGAATGCTAGAAGCAATCGTCTCTTGACATGGTTCGGCTCTAGATTAACCAGAGAGGGTTTCAACGCAGCGGGATTCAACGTAATGATTCAGTGCGTGGGCACGCAGGTACCATGAGCCGGGGATTCGACGTAATGATTCAGTGCGTAATGATTCATTCGATGCAACCAGTCAAGGTATAACCGACACATTCATGCGCAGAGAATCAACATCGTTGAGACGCAGGATAGAGGCAGCGCTTAGGACAGAGCAGCGCTCAGGACAGAGTAATCAGGTGAATGCAATGCAATGGAGGCAGAGCATTTCAGGACAGAGGCAGTGGCAGAGATAAGGGAGTTACAACTATTTTTAGAACTGGCTCTGATACCATGTCAGGCCAGGCAGTAACTCCAGTTTGGCAGAAAACTCAGAAAAACTGATTCGTGTGTTTATTCCATAGGTATGTTATTGTTTTATACATTAGGAGTGATTGTTCAGTTCATCTTCCGATGACTGTTCACATTCCTGATTTATCTATTTTACAAATTCCCCAATCATGAAGATTAGGTGTCAACACATTCGTTTACCTTTAAATGGCTCGAATATCATGAAGAAACTCTCTCCCTATTACTTTAATTAAATATGCATATAATAAATACTTCAATTACTTAGTGAGGGGAAGATATTGTGTTTCTTAATTTATTTATATATCAATTACATTCGTTTACCTTTTTCCCTTTAATGAAAGAATCTTTTCTTGTAACCTTTTTATTTGTGTAATTTTATTTTCTATAAGAATAAGGTTCTTTGGGGGTTTATTATAGGATAGTTGGCCCAGCCATCTTCGGCTTGGAACATCCCTTCCTCTTCATATATTGATATCTATAGCCACTATTAGGGGCTGTTCCACGCTAACAGGCCTCAGTCGGCTCTAGCTTGGAACTAACCCTGATGCACATATTTTCTCATGCTTTTATTAAATGAATATGCCATTGAGCCTGTTTAGAATTCCGTTACAGTGATTTAATTATACTTCTAGTCCAGAAAACACCAACGGTTACTTTTCATCTTTGTGTCCTTTATAGTCCCATTAAGTAATATCATTTAGCCAGTTTTTTTTTTTAACTCATATGCAAAGATTTTACACACATAGACCTATGTAATTAAAGATGGTGTTAGAGCCTAGATTGACATCAAGCTGAGAAAGGCAAGTCTAGGGTAACATCGAACCACGCTTAACCTGGTAGCTAGCCCTACAGGTCAGGAGAAGGCTCCCTCCTTGTCAATCTCAGAAAGAATATGGAAACTAAGGCTTGAGATAACTGAAATGAATACTAATTTTAAGCTAGGTATGTTTGCTTAGAGGATTTTGATAGATTTTAATGGTTGGTTGCTGGATGAGACGAGGAAGGCAGCTTTGGGTCTGGGAAATCCACACAGATTTGTAGAGGTTTCTATGGGGTGAGGTAGGCAAGTGTTTTAGCACTTTGAAATGAATGTAATGGTGAGTCTAAACACTAGTGAGGAGTTGGAGAGGGCATGCAAATGTCATGAGTCCTCTTCAAAAAGTAGAAAACAATTTTAAAACTAAATAAACCCAAAGCAGAGCACTGACACACGAATGGATTCCACCTTTTACACTTGATTCATTTAGTTATGAAAAAAGAGAGAGATGATGGCACATATAAACATGAGATAAACTGAATAACGCAGAAGAAAACAATGCTAATTCACATTACCACAAGAATCCCACAAAATGTTGCAAAACCCTGGTTTATTTTGTTACCAAACTGCAGAAGTGATGTACAATAGTGCTCAATGCATCCACAAGAGTCCAACTTTGACAAATGACTAAGAAAGTACAAGATATAGGTATCAAACAACCTATGCTAGCAATCAGGGGTCGAATCCATGAGTCATGGAGCTGTTTCAACAATATCTAAACTAGGAACTGAAAAATAGGCAGTGGAACAGCCTGCCTCTAAAACTATGGAAACTGATTCATTCAGCTCAAAACCACCTATAACTAACGTATCTACCCCCCTTAAGTCATTTTTCATCATTTTTACATCATAGTACATCAAGTTACATCATATTACCTCATGAATTTTACCATGAGAGAAGAAAAAGTCAAACTGGTAGAAAACTACGCGAAATTCTGAGTTTTTGAGCAAAATTGGCAAAATTTTTCCTGATTCACAATGCCACTTCAAGGCTAAGTTTGAAGGCCTTCCCCTTCATCAAATTAGCTCCAAGATGGCTTTTTGGAAATCTCTGTCTGTCTACTTCCTAGCACAACTAGGAGTTTTGGATTTGGAGTCCATTTTCCCATTCCAAAATCACTTCTCCCAAGACTATGTCCTGTGGGTCCAAAAAGTGGCAGAGAGGGGAATTTTTAGGTGTTCTTTGCCTTTTAGGTGACCCAGATCTCCCCCCAATTTCATGAAACTTTCTGGGTTTCAGTATTTTTCCATGAGGAATCCAAAAATGTAAGCCATTTGTCAAAATTCCAAGCTAGCTCAATGTGCAGCGCCAGTTACACTGTGCATAAGAGGAAAATTCCTGTGTTTTACAATTAAAATTTGTGAAATGACAAAAAATTCTCAAAATTGCTTCAAAATTGGCAAGAGGTAAGCTTACGCTTCAGCCAAGATCTTAACTTTATCTTGCTCCATTTTGGCTTTCAAGTCTCTCTTTAGCTTAGCTTTTAGCCTTCTTATCCTTGTCTTGCAAATTTTATTCTAGGCCAAATAGTGATAAGCCATGTGGTGCAACATGTTCTTCTCTTTTTAAGCCTTATCAAGAAGACTCTCCAAGTGCATATTCACCTTCTCCAACAAATATTCCCGGTCATCTTCTTGTTCAATGGATGTCAACTTGCCCTTTGCCCTCTTGGACCTTTGCCGGTTTTCTTTGATGATTTGCAGCTCCATGAGTTCTTTTTTGTCGGTAAGTTTCTTGTTTTCTTGCTTAAGGAAGTTAATGATCCACTTAGCCCTCTCAAGGTCAAGTGATAAGGCTTGGATCTCAACTTCTTTCTCTTTGATGACCACATCCTTGAGTCTTGAGCTTTGGGAGCCCAAATCACTGTCATCTTCCTCAATCAAAACAAAATCCCTATTTTGGCCTTCAAAATTCCTTTCATCATGCAATGGTTGCTTTCTTTTGTCCAGTACTTGTTTTCCTAGAGAAGAAGGCAAAGCCCCTTTCACCCCAGGTGAAGATAGAACTTTCCTGTGATCTGGTGAAGGAAACGAGACCCCTTCCATCCCTCTTGGAGATAATACTCGTTTTGCAATTGCAAAAAGTCGTCTTGTACCTTTTTCATAAGTTATAAACACAAGAATGTGAGCCTCTTGAGTTTTGCTTCCATGCTCTTTTTGTTGCCCGGAAGGTTCACCTTCCTCTTGAGGATCTATAAAAATTTGAGGCCCCTTGAAGATATCATCGGCAATGAAGGTGTCCCATGGCACTCCCAACTGAGTAAGTTGATGCACAAGAATAATATTGATGACATCAAAGTGATAAATACTATTAAGCTGTTGTGGGTGTGGTTTTCTCTTTGCAATCACAGTCATCCTCTCTATGTTTTTGTACATGAAATATGGAATAATCATCATTCTAACCCTGGTGAAATGCATAAGTAATCTGATATGATAGGCATAGAGTCTGGAGAACCTTCCTTCACATGTGAAATGTTTGATGATGAGTTTCATGAGTGGAACATACCGGTCCTCCAAGAACTTGAAAGGAAACACCCTGCTGAATTTACCATGATATTTGGCCTTAATGTATGGTTCATAATGCTATTTGTTGATATTCTGTCCCTTGTTCCACCTCTCCCCTACATTCGGCATTCTAGTTGCTTCTGAAATAATGGCTGGTGAAAGAGTGAAATTGATGCTAGTAAGGTTTACCATATTGTTCTCCATGTTGATGACAAATTGCCTTGCCAATTCATGTTGATACTTAACCCTCTCAACCATCTCACAAAACTCAAAGCAAGATTGGTATCTGAAGCAAGTGGTGGCAAGAGGACACTCAAGGAGTTCAGCAATGCTAATAGGTTCATCTCTGATAATTTTCCCACCCTTGTGAGGTCTCCTAGGCAATACATTTATGTCTCTTGAATTGTCACTTAGTGTTTATTCTTCATAGCTTGACTCATGGTTTCTTGCCATGGTGTTTGGTGCTTGTCTTAGGGAAGGAATGTGGTGACGATATGGTAGAAAAATGTTAATGAGGGGGGACAAGAATGATGAGTATGAAGAGATTTTACTAATGGAAATGGAGTTGGGGGATGAAGGGATTAGTTTTGAGAAACTAGGGTTTAGTGATGGATTTAGGGTTTGGTGAAGGGAATGAGTTGTTTTAGGGGAGTGGGATATGGAAAGTGGGATAAATGGAGTGTTTTAGGCAAATGGAAGGGAGAAAAGAGTTTTAATGATATGCATTGTGATTACGAAGTGAAATTTAACAATGAAATGGAAAATAGTGGAGACAAGCTAGGGTTTAACTTTTAACATGCAAAACTCATGAAGAACAGTGGTAAGAGATCAAATTTAGCTCAAGGATGATGATAACTTACTTGTAGAGTAAAAATACAATAATTTTGAGGGTTATTTGAACAATTTGGAATGATTTGGGAACTTCTAGACTGATGCGCAGTGCACTGGGCCCAATGCGCAGTGCCCTCCTGATGCGCAGCGCCCCTGCAATTTAACACTAGTAGAAAGTCACTGATGCGCAGCGCACTGCCTCTGATGCACAGCGCCAAGCAAGTTTATTTGAAAAACAGGGTTTCTGACCTTCTTTGCTCCAAATCGTGATTTTTTGCTCTCCAATGGTCTTTTTCACAATGAAATGATGAATGACACTCCTTTGACTTTATATATGGATGGCTTTTAATTTTTTACTTATTCAAACCCACTTTTCTAATGTCAAAGTCACTTTTTGACATAAGCTTTGTTTTTCATTTAAATTGACTTTTCTTGGTCACTTGGTAAACTGATGCATTGATGCTTTTGCTTTTGTCTGTAGTGGTTGCAGTTGGCAAGGTCAGCAAGGGTAGCAGTTGGAAGTTATTACATATAGAAAACATTTCAAATTACATAAATCTTGTACGTAAAAATTAAAAACTCTGTTTTCACCCCAAAATAGAGTTTTGAGGTAAAAATCACTTATTGAGTATATCATCATTGAAATTTTGATCTTATGAACTTATAAGACCTCCTCATGTGCCTGCTGACCTTTTATTAGGTTTTTGATGACCATGGTGACAAACCCTAGAGCTAGTGAGACCTAAAACCCTAAAAATGATTTTGGTAAATGGAATAAAATAAAATAACAGTAAATGACCTAAACATGTGAAAACAGGCTAGCAGGTAACTACCATGAGGAAAAATGACAATGAACCACTACCATCAATTGATCCATGACCTAATGGAATGCAGCTGATTGGATGGGACACCTAATATGCATGCAAAAAGAGAAATTGATCACTGATGGAGGGATGAAGATACTGACACTAACATGGGCTCCAATGTGGATGGTAGCTCCTAGGAGGTGCCAAGAACCATAGATCTTTGGAAAATAAGATCCATGCCTTCTTCCATTGGGCAAGATGGAGTCAATAACTTCTGAAGACTAAAACAAATTTCTTGACTCAAAACTAACTCAATTACAAAGATTGAAAACTGACTCAATTACAAAGACTGGAAACTGATTCAAACAATGAACATTAAATGATGAAAAACTGAAATCAGACATTCAGCTTTATAGCCTTCACTTCGGGCCCCAAACTGAATGAATGGTGACATTACATACTTTGCAATGAAAGAAATAAAATGGTATGTACAATGCCAAAATGTGACAGCTGAAAATTTCTCAAAGATAATACCTTTTCAGAAGCCAACCATTGACCGGCCCTCTTGGAAAATCTTCCCCATTCATTTATTTCAATAGAAAAGCATTTTCACCCCGATATGCAGCAATTTTTTATGGTCCCTTCCACAGATTCTCGAACTTGCCATACTTGCCTTTATCCTCGTTTCTAGCATCCCACTTTAGCACTATGTCTTCAATCTGAAATTTGTCCACCTTTGCCTTCTGATCATAAATATTCTTAATTCTCTCTTGCAGCTTGAAGGTATTCTGAAAAACTTTCTCCCTCGTCTGCTATAAATGGATCGTTTGGCTTATTCTTCGCTGGAAATGATCTTCCTCACTGCCAGCTTCTTGAAAAAGTTTTACAACCGGGACTACGAGAGATGTCGGGAATACCGTGTCAATACCATATACAATCTCGAACAGAGACATGCCAATTGATTTATTTTGACTTACTCTATCCTCCCATAGTGCATTAACGAATTTCTTATGCCAGCTCTTCTTATTGGTGAAGAGGTGACAGATCTTCTCCGGGAAAGATCATTCAAATTGTAGATCTGGTTGCTAATGGTGGACACTGATCAGACACATATGTAAGGCTGAAATCATCTACCTGATGACTCCAATGTTCAAGATCCTGAGCTTCGACTTCACTGCCAAAGAATCTGGTTTTCAAAACGTTGATGGCAATCACCGATGACAGGGCATGTGGCAAATCCATTATCTAGTGAACTTCTATTGATTTTAAGGGATGAGAGAGCAAAATTTCATATTGATCAAAGTTTTTTAACATCATTGTTTCCTAGCTTGAAATCCAGCTGACTCACACCTGAGAATAAATATTGTTTTCTTGGATTAGTGGTTGAAAGATTGGAAAATGAAATTGAATTATTAGATGTTCAAATTAAATCACATGAATTACATGACCCTAAACATTTCTTGGAAACTCTCCCTCCTCCTAAAGAAGAAAAGATAAGGCTGCCCTTAGATGGTTGGATGTTTTAGAGCGAGGATATGACAATCTCCAACCAAGAGCAAATGTTAATGAGTTGGGGCAGTAGATAGAATCTAGTTTCTATGATCCTATAGCAGCATATATGGAATACATTTTTAAGTTGAAAGAAAAACCAGGTTGCCTTTTACAGAGCCAAAGGTACTTTGGGTATATATTGCTGGTAGCATTTCCAACTATGTTCTGGTTCAAACACTATCAAACAACAACATCATTGTCACAGTTTCTTGATTGGTTGGTTTGGCATTATAAAATTACTTGATCTATTGATTTTGATGCAAAGTAGGGTAGGGTTGTGCATAAGTAAGTTGCCCAAAGCAAGATTTCAGTTTTCAACATTTGTTTTAGTTTCTTAATGTACAGGTTGCAGTACGTATATGTTTTTGGATTGGTATGAGTTGTTTTGGGTTTGTAGTTCTTTGACAGTATTGCCCAATGGATGAGGCACTTGTTCTACAGTGTTCTTGACTCCTCCAAGGAGTTTCCATCCCTAATGGAGCCGATGTTAGTTCCAGTCTTCGCAGCCTATCACCAGGGATCAACAGGAGCTCTTACTATCTTTGGTTTTGTTAGATGTTTTGCACATGATCTTCAGCACAAAACATGTCATAAGTGTGTTCATCAGGAGCAACTAGGAAAAATATTTCCAATGGTATATCACACTCCTGTAACCAGTTTTTGGATCATAAGATATGATCGAAATGAATGATTAATTCTTGGTTATGCATGTTTTGAGTTAAATTGCTGCACACACGGAAAAATTTACTACAAAGTAAGTTTGGACAAGAATTTTAAAAAATTGAAAGAGGTATTTTTCCACCACATACCAGATAACAAAAACCTCCTTCCGTTTATGCATAGGTGCTACTATGTGGGAGATATGTATTGATATTTGGAGCCTTCATTAAAACAAAGAAACTTTTTCATTTATTTTACTATTTTAGTAATTTTAGTGCGGTGCCATTGTACAACAGATGGAAAGTAATTTTGAAAAACCCAAGGAGAGTTTTGTTGATCATGAGCAATATAGCAAAAACCTCTTTCATTTAATTCATGGGTGTCGTGAATTTGGATATGTGACTAGATATTTATAACTCATTTTCACAGATTTAAAGTTTTAATGATTTTCTGTTTTAGGGATGATTTTGTGGCATATATTGTGAGAAACTGGAAACGAATTTCCAAATTTTGAGAGAGGTTTTTCTCAAACATGACTTTGTCTACACAAAACTCTTTCAATTTTGTAATAGGTGCTATGGTTTAGGAGATACGAGTTCATCGTCAACACCTATTTTCAGAAATTTGGTCCAAGTTTAATGTAACTGATTATATTTTGAAGAAGATGGTTGAGCTCAATTCCCTTGTTAAATGGATGTTAAAATGTATATATTTCATGAATTTCATAGTGTGGAGGTTTGATTTTGGCAGCAGAGAGGTTGTCTTGGCTTTGTGTAAAATTTTTCCTGAATATCATTTTAATAAAGCTTTTGCCCTTTGGATCTGGGATTCATCACGGTGTTGATGTTTAGTATGTTTTTCCTATAATTCATTTACGCATTATGTTTTTTCTACCTTGTTACAGCATTATCTAAGTGATATGTTAGGATTTCATCTGTAATGATGCTCCTTTCATGATGATTTTGCTGTTAGTTGTAATGGTTGTCTTCGCAGAATTCATCCTTGGTTAGATGCTCTATTGAGAAACCTCGTGATTCTCTTTCATATAAAGTTGTTGTTGCATATTCATCCTTTGATTGATGCCTACACAGTAGCGGGCTTTCTCCCTTATACTTCTCACATTTACAATCTTCACTTGGCTGAACATGGCACTTAATTTGCCCCAGGTTTGCCAGCAGAAACTGACATCGATTCCATAGTCCAAATCATCCTTTCTCTTGTTGTTTCGACCCAAAACAAATCTAATCAAATCCTTTGAGCTAATATATGTAGCCTAAAATCCATATTTGGTTCAATCATCTTGACTAAAATTCACAAGGAAAGAGCCCTCTCCCGACCTGGTAGGGCTAGCTACCAGGTTAAGCTTGGTTTGTGGTTATTCTAGGATTGCCTCCCTTCAGCTTGAGGTCAATATAGGCTCTAACAGATGGCATTTCATTTTCTAATACCAACAACTTACTAGTTCTAAGTTAGCACAAAATCTATATAAATATTTTATACATATGTTCATGCTCAACAATACTTTTTGTTCTGAAAGAAAGGTTAGCAACATATAATACTTATATGTTTGGGTTTAGGGTTGCAAGAGAAATTTACACCTGAAAGAAAAGTTAGCAACATAGAGTACTTTTATGTTTGGGTCTAGGGTTGTAAGGGAAAAATAGAGAGGAGAAGGCCACTCCTCCCATCTAATGACAACTAAAACCACTCATTCCCACTATGAGCTAGTTTTCCACCTCAAGAACAATGTTTGATAGTGACCTAACAAGGTTGATACAAAGATCTATAAGTGGAGTTTTCCACTTCCAAAACAATGTTTGATAGTGACCTAACAAGGTTGATCCAAAGAGCTAGTTTTCCACTTCTAGAACAATGTTTGATAGTGACCTAACAAGGTTGATCAAAAGGCAAGATTGTGTGAATGCAATCGAGGAACTCACACACTCAACAGGTCTTACTTAGGAGTTCCAATGGCTCAAGCTATCTTAAGGATAACTTAACTGGCATTGTCATTCCTTCCCTTAAAAACATCTTGTTCAAGAGATTAATATTTTCCTCTCCCTTCTTAGTTTCCTTAGGTTTCTATCCTACCCTCTTTGGCTTCTTTCTTTTTACAACTTAGATAATTTATCTCTAGGGAAAGGGAGTAACATTGTAAGGTATGTGAAAAATTTTCACTCAATGTTCATTGAGTGTCTTTCCCCATAAATTTTAAATTCTATGGCTGCCAAATTTTAATTAATTAAAATAATTATAAACATTTAAGTTTATAACGAGGATTTTAAAATAGTTGTAGCCATTTAGATTTATAACAAGGATATCAGAACATAGTGTGCCAAATCACTGCAATAAATTTAAATTAAACATTCATTAACTTAAATTAAACATTTAGTGAAAACATTTATCAACTTAAATTAAACATTTACTTTTCACTAAAGGATATTACACAAACCATCAACCACTTGGCTACCAATACATGTCATCTAGGCCCTTAGATTAAACATTTACTTTTCACTAAAGGATATTACACAAACCATCAAGTACTTGGGTATCATTACATGTCATATAGGCCCTTTTATCCACTATTGTGTGCCTATATTCAATTGATTTATTTGAACATGACCTATTCTTTGGCAATCGATGCTTTCACCATGTTTTTGATATTCATGGAGGAAATTGATTTTCAGCCATGCTGCCATTTATTTCTAGATATCCATACTCTAGTTAGATGCCCTTCTTTTCCATCTCATCTCTTGTACTATTGGTTTGTCTAAGAATGTGAAATAAGTCAATGTTCTTGAATAACTCAATCTTCTCGAACTAGTTCATTAGTAGGGATATTATTAGCAATTGGAGAGTTGAAACTTCTACCATATTTCTTATTTGTCCAAGAAGAACCAATCACATAAATTTTGGTTTCACTCTTATTGGAGAGTAATTTGAGTAATTTGACACCTTGACAAAGCAGTCAATAGCGAGTCCATTTATTTAGAGCTCTCCTAAGGCCCCAAGCAAACTTTGTTTTTGTTTTGTCATAGAAGCGCCTCTCCCATTCCTGTCAACCCCAGTTAGTACACATTAATTAGTAAAACTATTGTATATCATTAATATGAATTTTTCCTTGTGAGTAAGGAGATTGATTAATAATCATTCGATAGATAAAAGAATGATTAATTGATTAATTAAATATTATTAACATTATTAATTATTTTAATTTTGCTAACAAAATATTTAGTTAATTATTACACCATAGCGCATTCCCCTCTGAAATCAACTCCCCTACGAGGCCACCTATGCTTTTGTAAGCCGTTGATTTGAATGTTAGACGATTAAAATTATTTAGACCATTGTATTGATGATCGACCAATTTTAGTGAGTTACGATGTTATTCAACCTTCTCAAACTCTAAATCGTCCCATCGGGAACAAATATCTTCGATATAAGCATCGACATCATGAATATTTGTCCATATTATATACATTAGGACCACTGCACTAAGCTCATAAAATTTTTGGTTCAATTTCTCATTCCTTTGTCACTTAGCCTCAACATGATTTAAAGGCTCTTCACGGCTATTTGCACACTTTGTCCCATGTTTCTGTAGATTTATCTCAACTACAACACACCTTGAAGATTTAATTGAGGCAAAGGGTTTTATTGTAGTAGACATTGAATCTTTAATTTAGGGAGATATTTCTACAACATACAACTTTGATTCAATGCTAGAGTGCAGGGTTTAATGGGTTAGACAGTAAAATAATGGTTTCCTCTTTTATTATTATGAACAGTGAAATTCCAAGGTTTTTAGTTTTGTATGATTTCTTTCTTGGGTCCTTTGACATACTAATGATTGAGTTTGTAGGTAAGGAAGAGTTTGGATTCTATATTTGATATAGTTGATGGTTGGATTGAACAAGATTTGGCTTCTGAATTTGGGAGGGACTCTGAGGTTCTGTTTATTTGGGCTTATTGCCATGGTTGTATCCCACTATCTATTTCTCGGTGCTTTGGAGGTCAAGGGAAGAGGGGATGAAGAGAGTATGTGTTTTTATGGTAGGATTGAGCTTGGTCCTTAGGGTAATGGAGGTTAGAGTTGTGGTTTGTCTATGTGCAAGGGGTTTCTTTCTAGTCATTTGGAAGAACATGAGGAGATGTTCATGGTGTCAGGATATGGGGCAGAGTCGTATCGAGGCATAGGATGCAGACCAGAGGGCTGAGAAGGTCCAGTGCCCTAGACAATTATTGAACATTGTATTTAATAGTATTAGAGGTAATTTTATTTTTGTGCTCTCAATTTCTTAGAGCGCAATGAAATTGGTCTTGTGGATTCCATTGAAATTTCCCTGTTTATCGAAAGGGGTGTCTTTTGTTTCCTTGAATCGAATTGGGTTTACATATGTTTGGATTACACTCTGAGGTTGATTTCAATTTTTGTTTATTAAATTGATGCAACAAGTTTCATATCAACATGTATCATTTGGGATGTCCTCCACACTGCTTCACAGATTGAGGCTAGAAGTCCCAAAGTTAGGACTATAAAGTTAGAAAATTGTTTCATGGCTCAGGATTTTGGGAACCCTAGATGAGTCTTGCTTGTGAAAGACACATAAATTAATAGAGTAAGTCATATCCAGACTAAATCTATTAATTGGTTTTTAGCGAGTACATTTTTCCATGTAAGGTTAAGTTTCATAGGGTTTGGTATTAATATATCGATCATTCTTTTTCTCTAAATCAATGACAGATTATATTGAGGAAGGTGCTATAAACCCTAAACCTTTATTCTGAAGAAGATAATAATGGAAAGGTAGCAGTGGATGGAGTAGCCTCATGCACCATCATCTTCTCTCAACAACCTACCCAACTTGCTCATCCCTCTCACGAGTCATATATTGCACCACAATTTTTACAACAACTATATCCACAACAACAACCATTGCTTCAACAATAATATCAGATATAACAAATACCTCAGCAGTAAGCCAAACAATTGGGTCAACACCCTAGCTCATTAACACAGAATATTCAGCGGGACATGGGAACAAAATGCCAAATCGATACATTGAAATTTGACTTCATGAAAAAAAAGGGAAGGTGCAAAGATGAAGTCATAAATACAACTCACTAAAGAATACATTTTTTATGTTGATGATGCACATCTTTTAGCCCTCGGAGTAGTGGGAATCAATCAATATCACAGAGTTATCTCATGTGAAGCTTAAAATATTGTTATAGACATTTCTGGGCACTGCAACCCCAAGCATAAATTTCCATAAACTAAGGGCTCCTAAGTCTCTAAAAGTATTGTGCCAACCCCTAAAAGAACAAGGTCAACTGATTACAGCTTCTCCCAGATGAAAAACTGCTCAGAACTGGTCAAAACTGGACCATTTCACCTACTCCATATGCAAAGTGCATTGCATCTCACCTAAATACACACAGTGGGTGCGTTTCATTTCAAAAATCCATTTTATGGGTTGCGATGGGCAAGAAGGGACAAATGGCAGTGTTAATCCGCGAGGTGGAGAAGCATGGAATCTTCCAGAAACTTCTCTTGTGACACTTGCCTCCCTGAATTCGACCAGGGATGAGTAAGAGATCGTCAATCTCCAAGTGGAAACAAGAACTATCAGAGGGAAGACACTAATCAAATCACAGGCTGACTCATCTCCCTTGCAGACATCTATGTATGGATCCCTCATCCCAGAGATCCAGAGGGTGGAATTTTGCATCTTGTAAGGAATTGCTGTTGGTTTCTTGAGGCAACATCATAGTGTTGGGTGATCTAAGCTTTTCATGAGGTGAAGAGGGGCTCACATGCTGAGAGGATGATGCTGGGTCAGAACAATTGTTTGTAACTCTCTTGGATCTTTCTTGATTATCAATAAAGCTATTCAAGTTTTCCTCCATACTCTTGTGTGATTTATGTTTTATACATTTGTATGGTCAATTTACATCTGATCCTAAATTGTTTATGATAATAGATCCATGTTCTCGTATAGTGTTATGCTGCTTTGATTCTACAGGTACTCTATGAAGCTGGGTATACAAGAAAGAAAGTAGCAAAGGACTATCAGAAGAGAGAGGAATCGAGCAAGGAACGAGGCGCAAGACAGAGGTTGGTCTCCTGTATTCTTCTCTCATCTATCTTTCATAAAGGAAAACGAAAGTAGTTTTACTTTGTTTGTTTCTAAGGTAGCTACCACCCTTAGTGGGATTATCAGTTCTGCATAGACACTTTTCCCTGTAACAAAATGGCGACTCTACTGGGGAGCAACTAGGTTGTTTGTTTATCTACATTTTTTTACTTTATAAACTTACAGATGGAGCCTGAAGTTGAGCTAGGTAGCCTTCGAACTGCATTTTCTATGCAAATTCAAAGTAGATAAATGCCGGTTCAGTCAATATTCGGGTTTTGTTTATGAATTAAACAATTGATTTACAAACTCTCTAATTTCCCTTGTGGTGGCTCTAGTAACCTCCTTAGATCTACCCCTGTGATTGATTTACTGATTACCACTTGCTCGGCCAAAATCCCTGAACTGAACTGCAAACTGTGACCCGGAACCCAATCAAAGTCTCGTCCCTGGTCCAGCGCACTGTCTGTTCTGTGAATCTCAAATTCAGCGCACTTCCCGAGTGTAGTAGGTGCACTGCATTTCAAATTCACTGTGTTACAGGTGCGCTGATCAGACAAGGCCTTGTTCCTGAATTTTGGTTTCTGTGTTCACTCTTTTCAGATCTATTCAGGAGTTTTGCTGCCTGTAGTCAATACACCTCTATTTGAAACCCCTTTCCTTGCTATTATTCCACCTCCATTGTGCAAAGAACTGTAAATGTTTTTATGTATTTTTTGAGTCATTTTCAGTTCTCCCTTACAAAGAAGTAACATAATCGTATTGTCGTTTCTTGATTTGAAAGTGTCGCAAGTGTCATTTTCAGTCATAGAAGAGAGTCTGATTGCTCTTGATAGTCGATTACCCTGTTACTATTGTATTTGATCTGAATTAGTAGTTTTTCTAGTGTCGAAAGCAAGTTTTCATTTCCAAATCGCAAAGTGTTGTCATTGTCTTCATTTTGATTTTGAAAAGAAACTTGTTAGTAATTGTCGCTTTGGAAAATAATTCAGATTTGTGCATTAGCTTTCTTTTTATCATTCACATATTAAGAAGGCTGAAAACAAATACATGCATGTGCATTTGCATTTAGATTGTTTGATTGGTTTGATTTAGGACAGTGCATATAGTGTGTGCTCTATGCTCTTTGCTGAAAGAATAATGTCTCTCTTTCCTTAGTAGCTAGGATTTTCATTGAACAAAGAAGATAAAATGACTATTTATCATCTTAGATTGCATTTTACGAATTATACATCTACATCACGCAGTGAACCTGAAAGGAAAATTTCTTAAACAAGATTGGCTATAAAATAAATTTAATGAATCTAACAACGCTTTGGAACCTAACGCACAACATCTAGAAGTATAGGCTAGAGATGTATTTCGGCGTAGTAAATCCTGGTAACTGTTGTTCTCACTATTGGTTGGGTGATTCCTCCACTTTGAGATGATAAGTGCCAGTACGGACTTGTGCTCCCATGTACCGTCGAGTATATTTTGGGAGACCACAATAGGCTTAATCCTTTATGCATAGGAAGTCGTGTCTGCCGCCCTATCGATCGCAATGCATTGAACACAACATTCGGGAAGATTGACTGTCGTACCGTAAAATGTATTCTACAGTTTTGCGATTGGTTTGGTAATCCCTCTTTCTAGATTTCCAGAGCAGTCCCTTTCGTTCCTTTTCAGACTCCTTAACAGAAAAGGTCCATCTGAGCACTTGTCACTTCAGGCTCATTAAAAATCGAAGGCGACTAGAGTCATCTTTTGTTTTTTCTTAACTCTTAAAAATTGAAAAACAAGTTGTGTCAAAGCATCTAAAATTTATTTTAAATAGAATAATGATCACCATTCCTATGTTGGTCTTAGGTTGAGAAAAATGGAGTCCACCAACCAAGGAGTTCCCCTTAGAGGAAATCCTAGTCCCTTCTCCTCTTGGGGAGATGTTGGTGCACCCCATATGGCCACATTGTCGCTTCCAGGATTGACAATAGGCTTGCCCGTATGGCTTTTCTCAACCTCTATCATTCAAAACACCGCGGTTCATGAACAATCGAGTCAGCAACTAGATGATTCCAGGATTACCCCCTAACCCTCTACTTCATCCAATTCTTCCTCTCCTCCTTCCTCTTCACTTGATAAAGCTAGTAAAGCCGAAAATCAAGTACCTGAGAAGAAGAAGGAAAAGAAGAAGAAGGAGGAGAAGAAGAAGGAGCCAAAGGCGAAAAGGGGTAACCAAGTGGCGTCTAGCGAAAATCCACACACTGCACTGACCAGGCCTAAATCGCCATGTGTCATTTGCAAAGGAGACCACTATCATAGAGATTGTCCTTGCATCCCACAAATCTTAAGGGACTGGTCTCCTCGTTTGCACAACCCGGTGTCGTCAACCTCTAATGATCATGTTGAAAACACACCGTCGACTAGTGAAAGTGAAGCCCGTGGACAAAAAGGAAAGTGCAAATTTCCTTGTAAACTGTGTGAAGGCGATCACGCCATCCACCGTTGTCCCTTCTTAGATGAGGCTAAAAGAGTTTTGGATGATCGTCTGGTTTCACCGTTACGACTTCCTCCTAGATATAAGAAACTCTTGCCGAGTCTGTCGCTAGTTGAAAATCTGACTGACCCACCCAGGTGGTTGGCCAAAGCATCTATCATTGAAGATAAACCATCTGAACCCATACCAGAAAAAAGTCAAAAGGTCGAGGCGGTAGTTGACCCGGTCTTTCCTTCAGAGGTTCCATCTTCAGATGATACAGTCACCGAAGAGAACAAGGATGACACCGCCCAAATTCTTTTCGTAAATACAGACTCCGATGAACGTGGGGGAAATTTACCCATTCCTTTACCGTAGGAAGGAAGTTCGTCAAAGTCGTACCCGACTGTCTATTCGGTCCCACCTCCAAGCAACCTAGTTGTTTCCTTCGACTGGAATCAGCTAGGCAGACCCCATTTACCGGCTAGTGTACCATTCTGAATCATTGCTCAAGTATATAGAATGGTTATGGCCCGTACCATCATAGATGAAGGGGCTTCTGTGAGTATCCTTTCCTCGAATGCTTGGAAATTTCTTGGTTCGCCATATTTTTTGCCTAAGATGAGAGATCTAGCAGGCTTCGACAAAGGAACCAGTCGATCGTTAGGGATCCTCCCCAATGTGCCCATAACATTGAGAGGGAAAACTGTTAAAATGAACGTAATGGTAGTCCAAGGACCCCTGGATTATAATCTACTCCTTTGACGAGACTATATTTATTGCATGGGAGCCATTGTCTCATCAGTCTTTAGAGTAATGTGTTTTCCGCACGAAGGAAGAGTGGTCAAGCTCATAGACCAACTTTCATTTCCTGGTTCACACATGGCAAATAGTCATATACCATCCCTGAATGGCCTTTTCACGTAAGGAATGTCTCATCAATCCCCAATCCATCCACCTGATGAGCGCGAGTAATTCGGGGGACATCACTGAAACCCAGGGGGCATGCACCCTGGCCTGCTTCGGCAGGAAAACTCCAGCTATAGGGCAGGTTTTCGCGAGAGATATATGACTAGTCTAACACTCCCGTCCAAAATTGGAAAAGGGGGTTGGACTGGAACAAGATTCCCTCGTCAAAGTTATGTGAGTGGAGGTGTCTGTGCCATTCACCTTTGTCTATTTCGATAGACATCGCCGAAGAAGTGTTTTGTTTGTGGTACAAATAGAACAATCTTTGGTAACCTGAAAGAGGTAGGCCTTTTTGGTAAAACAAATGTTTTGTCTGCAAAATTGTGGGGTAACCTTGAAACTCTATGTCTCTATACCTGGGGGCATGCAAACCTTTTGGCATGCAAGCGAAGAGCGACCATTTATTTTTTTAAATTTGTAGGTCCTCTAACCCTTTAAACTCGTAGGATTGGTCGTTTCCTAACTTGCATAAAGAAAGGATGTGAGGCAAAGATTTGAAAAATTGTTGTTTTTATATATGAGACATCCTTATTATGCTACTGGATATATCAAGCAGTTTTAACGCAGACTTCATGCTCGTTAAAAAATAAACAGAAGCAATGAGCAAATGTTTCCCCCACCGTTTAAGCTCAATAAAAAATGAACCAATTTCTGGTAAATGACTATCGTGAATGTAGTAATTCAGCCTTTGAAGCCTTGGTCGTGTTCTCATCATCACCTCCACTCTGTATTGGCCAATCATTCACCTCCATTTGATTGTTTACCCCTTTTGAGGAACAGCTGCGAAGAGTGATCCTGTTAGCCATCCTTGTAACACTGCCGTGATTGGGAAATTCCAAACCTTACCTGGAATCAGCTGCTACCCAAATTTATCGCTCGTTCCTCAAAGATGAGTCTCCTTTAAGCTCTTTTCAACTGACTCGTAAAATATGAAAAGATTGCCGAGCCATTGGCATCTCCAGCTCGTTAAAGTGACCGGAAGTGCTATCCCTCCTTTAGATTTTAATCTTTTTGGACCTGAGGGATTATTACACAAAAGATCGAGCACTTGTTTTGTTTGGCTCATTAAAAGTATCTAAAATTCATCCCTTCTGTATTGTTTTATACTTTTTCAGACTTAAGGGATTAGACGACGAAAAAGGATTTTTGGAGTTTCCTTTACGTCCCTTTTCAGACTCTCTAAAATTGAAAAGGACCGAGTGATCTTTGTTGTTAAACTCATTAAAACCTAATAGCGACAAACTTGTCCATAACAGACAGGAACGAGTTTCACTATCGCTAGGCTCGTTAAAACATAGCGATGGGTTTGCCCGAAGGGAAAATTATAGAACAAGCATATGTTATCCTCCTCAAGCTTGACAAAAATAAAGAGGTACGGGTCAGCAATGACTGGGGAAAAATTGGGAAGAAAACTTGAAGAAACTTTGTTGGTAGCAAGTCACTCTTGAACATGACACTTTCACTCCACATCCAAGTCAGGTTGGGTTGTTTCATTCACCGGTCACATCACCATGGTCACATCACACCATCCACATTTGGGGTTAATGCTACCAATCCATCATGTCAGTGTCGTTGATATGTTCAAGAGAAGTCACTCAGAGAATTCAACTGTGTCTCACCCGCTGCAATACATTTATGCTCCATTCTTTCATGACTGCCACCCTAAACCTTATATCACCAGATCGTTTTCACCTCCACTAAAATCATTTGCTCCGTTCCGTGTCATTGATGTGGGATTCATTAAGGCCCTCCTATGACAGATCGCTTCTTGTCGACATCAGCTCATTATCTAAGAAATCGATGTAGGAACACCAATTTCAGTACTTTGAAGCTTGCATGCCTCAATGGCAAGTTTCTCACTTCCGGCGATAGGTTCACATCAATGACCTTCGACCGAAAGATTTTGCGTGGTGTTCGACGCCAAGTCCTTTATTCACACCACGTGAATTGTACTGCAGTACCTTGAGGATCACTATCATTATCAGTGATTCCTCTCACGCCTGTTAACAGCTTACATCATTGGCTGGTAATCAGGCGATGTCTTTCCATGTTCGACTCCAGAACAACGCTCACATGGATCGAATTGTACTTTGGGTGAAGATCGAATGAGATTGAAGACCCTGGATCTAGTTTCATCCATTCGGGCTGTGATATATATTCAGGAAAATAAAGACATCAAATGTATATCATTGTTGCACAGATAATCATCCAATCTAAGGGATGATGACTCTACCAGAATCATCAGTCTACACTCAGACGATTGTCTGTCCTATGTACATGAAAATGAATTTATAAAGCTGAGCATGGGAATTCCCGCCTCAGCTAGATCATGAAAATATTATGAAGATAATATATTGCATTGTATCTTATCATAGGTCTCCTTCTAGCTTGAAAGAACTTCAGATCCTCATGATAAAGCATTTCACCCGACATCAAAAAAGATTAACGACCTCATGCTTTAGGGGGCAACTATTATAGACATTTTTGGGCACTGCAACCCCAAGCATAAACATCCATAAACTAAGGGCTCCTAAGTCCCTAAAAGTGTTGTGCCAACCCCTAAAAGAACAAGGTCAACTGATTATAGCTTCTCCCAAAAGTTCTCAATGAAAAACTGCTCAGAACTGGTCAAAACTGGACCATTTCACCTACTCCATAGGAAAAGTCCATTGCATCTCACCTAAATACACACAATGGGTGCGTTTCATTTCAAAAATCCCTTCTATGGGGTGCGATGGGCAAGAAGGGACAAATGGCAGTGTCAATTCGCGAGGTGGAGAAGCATGGAATCTTCCAGAAACTTCTCCTGTGACACTTGCCTCTTTGAATTCGACCAGGGATGAGTAAGGGATCATCAATCTCCAAGTGGAAACAAGAACTATCAGAGGAAAGACACTAATAAAATCACAGGCTGACTCATCTCCCTTGCAGACATCTATATATGGATCCCTCATCCCAGAGATCCAGAGGCTGGAATTTTTCATCTTGTAAGGAATTGCTGTTGGTTTCTTGAGGCAACATCATAGTGTTGGGTGATCTAAGCTTTTCATGAGGTGAAGAGGGGCTCACTTGCTGAGAGGATGATGCTGGGTCAGAACAATTGGTTGTAACTCTCTTGGCTCTTTCTTGATTATCAATAAAGCTATTCAATTTTTCCTCCATACTCTTGTGTGATTTATGTTTTATGCATTTTGTATGGTCAATTTACATATGATCCTAAATTGTTTATGATAATAGATCCATGTTCCCGTATAGTGTTATGCTGCTTTGATTCTACAGGTACTCTGTGAAGTTGGGTATACAAGAATGCAAGTAGAAAAGGACTATCAGAAGAGAGAGGAATCGAGCAAGGAACCAAGCGCAAGACAGAGGTTGGTCTCCTCTATTCTTCTCTCATCTATCTTTCATAAAGGAAAACGAAAGTAGTTTTACTTTGTTTGTTTCTAAGGTAGCTACCACCCTTAGTGGGATTAGCAGTTCTGCATAGACACTTTTCCCTCTAACAAATATGCATGTTGATCTCATGGCCAAGGACAATGATCGAACATTTAAAAGAACAACTCAGGATCTAGACTGACAAGGAAGAGAGCAAGACAACTATAAGAAAGAAACTCAGGTTGTGGATTGATGACAAAATATCAAACACTTATAACCAAATGAGCCAAACCTAACAGGCCTCAAAGAAACAAAATATATCAACAACCCATATGGTGAGAAGTATAGGATTTAAATAACTATCAAGGATGGATGGATAAACTTGATTTTGGTCACATGCTGAGACTAAGAAACTGATCTAGGATCAAAATGGTTCAGAATGGAAGTGATTTCTTAACATTTTCCAAATTGTTTATAAGAAGAGGTTATGACACCAGTAGTTTTAGAAGGAAGATAGAAACAAAAAAATCTTAACCCAAAATGGCCAAAGGAAATACCTAATTATTACTAGGTGGGCACCCTCCTTCCTCACTTCAATTTTATTTTTCCATTTAAGAAATTTGTACTGGTTCTATATTTAATAATTAAAAACAAGAAATCAAAACACCTACTAATAGACCTTTGGCACCCAACAGAGTGCAAACAAAAAGACAAGACATCACGTGGGACTTTAGGGGGCTTCTAAATGCCTTGGGATGGACATGAGGACATATATAACTTGGAATAATATAAGGGGGTGTTGCATAGAGCCAGAGATGATGATAGTTTCCTAGAAGACATTGAAGGACCTATCAGAGATAGCATTATTGTGTCCAAGACGTCAAACGAATTCAAGCTACTATGGCCCATGAGGCAAAATTGCAAGTTTCTACCCCCTTTGACCTACACCTATGTTACTGGATTAGATCTCATTGGATTAGAATTGACGCTAAGGGAAATGAAAAATCATCACTATCCCATGGGCCCACAGTGGATGCTCTTGTGCTTGTACTACAGTATTCAAAATTCTATGACCGTGTTTTGAATTGTGTTCACATCCATGAGTAGGATATGTGTGCTTCAACGATGAATCTCTTCCACTTGCGGACGCATTAAACGATAAGCCAAGGGCAGCCTACCTCCATGATTATGTTGAAATCTTGCTTGCAACTGTCAGTTACATTAACCAAATACCATATCACATTCCAATTCCAACTTTAAATTTTGTTTATATTTGTCTTTGTAAAGTAATAAAGAAACAAGTATACAGTCTAAGTGGGCATAATGGTTAAGAGAAATCTCTCTTTTGGTGTCTTTATTGAGTGTAAAAAGGGAAAAAATTTGAATGCAGAAAGCTGAGGCACTATTGTTAACACCTTCTATGATCTGGAATCTATTTATATTGATCATATGCACAAGGTTTTTTCCAGTAGGCCTGTTTGGTCTCTAGGTCCTCTGCTTCCCCCTTGTTGCTTTCGAGTTGAAGAAAATAACAAATATGGAGTTGTGGTGGGAGGCCCAGACATCATGGATTGATTTCCTAAAACAAAGATATCCATATGGCATATATTATATCAATGATTTTGTTGCAACTCTGTGGAATAGTTTTGATGTCACAATCAAATCACAAAAATTGTCATTTAATTCCAAGGAACTTACTGCAGGGGGAAAATTTCATATGCTCAAATTAGTTTCTTATCGCCTTAGCATTATCCTAGCTTGTAATTCATTTAGTATGGAAAATAATGTCAAATTCAATATAATTGTGTTGATCATACAGTCAAGAAAAATGAAATGTTGTGAGAATGTCTACCCTGATTAAAATATGTCCAACTCCTCACTTGATCCTTTCTTGATATAAGATGACCAAAAAGACCTATTTAAGAATCAACCATTTTAAAAATTATAAAATTGTTCATGGTGCTTGGTTGCTAAAATTAACAAGGCAATTCATGTGAAGATCATGAAATTTTCTATGGATACTTAGAACCATGTTGTCCTTGTTGTGGTGAGAAGATCATTCTACAACACAGGGTAGTGGAAGTAGCAGTCATTCTTTTGGTGTCATTGAGTGTAAAAAGGGACCAAAATGTCTCAAGAGGTGCAAACCACTTTGTACTTCTAGTTTCCATTATTTTGTTTTTTATTTTGCAGGAGGACTTGATTGGACGATACTATGATGCAGGAAGAACATTAAATTTCTGTTTCCAATGGCATTCACCACAATGATGCACTTGTTTTGTGTAGCAATTTATAGGTTAAGTTCCTTAGATAGAACACCAAAGGACACCTCTCATAAACATATCACAGATCAATACACCAGTATTCTTCACGTGGTTAAAACCCTCAAAGAGTGAAACAGTCCATGGCCTGAGACAACACGACCACTTAGGGCAATTTATTAATAAAAGAAAGAAAATTTACATAAGCTTCTCTCATGAATGGTCACCCTACAAATGACCCTCCATGCTCTTTAAATATATATCATGAACCAATCGGATGTTAAGCCACGAATCAAGTGTCGGTAATACCAAGGAAAGAATGAATCTTTAGATTAGTTCATGTCTAGAACATTTTGCGACCTTCAAATTGTAAGCTAAAAATGTACGTTGTAAAGAAACACACTTCAACTAACTCTACACTAGACCAAGTTATACATAACTATTTCCTATATGTCGGAATATCCTATCATCCCCCCTTAAGAACATCTTGGGATAGGATTGAAGGATGTACAAATATGACACAATAGGAGAAGGAAGGGCATTAGAACCTATCCCCCCTTAGTGACAATTTCTTGAGCTCCAACCATAAATCAAATTTTAGTAAAATTTGCCTCTATGAGAGCCTTTGTAAAGATGTCTGCAACTTGATCATCGGCTCAACAATATTGCACTTGAAGAACATGGTCATGAATGAGCTTTCTGATGAAATGCATGTGTAGATCAATGTTTTGTATATGCTAATGTTGGATTGGATCTTTGCATAGTTGAATGGCACTTTGATTATTACACCAAAGTGTAGTCGGATGATGCTGCTGAAAGCCAAACTCTGACAAGATCTGACGAAGACACATGGCTTCCTTACTAGCTTCTACATCACCATGATACTCTGCTTTTGTTGAAGAAAGAGGAATGGCACTTTGTTTCTTGAAAGAACATGTAATAGGTCCAGAACCAAGAGTGAAGACATAACCTGCAGTAGAATTCCGATCATCACGGTCACCATCCCAATCAGAATCAGTGAAACCAACCAATAGAGGAGATTCTTATGCCCTATAATGAATCCCAAAATAAATTGTACCTCGAACATAATGAAGTATTATTTTATCCTCTTTCTAATGAATTTCATGTGTGTTTCTCATAAACCGAGAAATAAGGCCAAAATAAAAGGAAAGGTCAGGACAGGTATGGGTCAGATACAAAAGTTTTCCCACAAGCTGATGGTGTAAGGTAGCATCAACTTTAGGGGAAGTACAAGTGACTGAAATTTTGGATTCTGACTAAGAGGGAGAAGGGGATGGCTTACAATCTTCCATGTGAAAGTGGTCTAGAAGATGACAGGCATACTTGGACTGGGAAAGGGAAATACCATCCTTCGATTCGAAGACTTGAAGACCAAGAAAATAATGCAAGTGTCCTAAGTCTATCATTTCAAACTGCTTTTTAAGGCTAGACTTCACATGGTTTATAAGGTTGGGATCACTACCAGTAAGGAAAAGATCACCAACATAGAGAACAAGAATGATAAGAGACTCACCCACTTTCTTCGTGCAGACATTATTTTTAGAATGACACCTAGAAAAGCTAGTATCTAAAAGAAATCTATCCATTTTGACATACTGAGCCCTAGGGGCTTGCTTGAGACCATAAACAGATTTCTTAAGCCAACATACAACGTTGAAGTCTGTTTGCATAAAGCCAGGAGGTTGTTCCATATAGATTTCTTCATGCAAGTCCCCGTGACAAAAGGCAAATTTAACATCCATCTGATGGACTTCCCATTTGAAAGAGGCAGCAAGGGGAAGAACAAGGCGGATAGAGGCCATTTTGGAAATAGGGGAGAAAGTTTCAGTATAGCCAGTGGCTTCAACTTGTGAAAAATATTAGCAACAAGATGTGGCTTATGTTTATAACCTTTTTCATATGGTCCATACTTGGTTCTATAAACCCATTTGCATCTGACAAGTTTTTGTCCCTTTGGAAGAGGAACAAGATCCCATGTATCATTTTCCAATAATGACCGATATTCTTCATTCATAGTTGTGTCCCAATCCGAATGGCCTGAAGCTTCTGTAAAGGTGTCAGGATCATAATTCATTGAAGCTTGAGCCAATAAAGAAGAGGCTCTATTAAACTGAGAACGTGTACGTCGTTGATGTGTAAGATCACCTGCAAGAGCACCTTCTTCATCCCGAGTAGCACGAACCCATTTTGGAAGCTGAGGAGCTGAAGGAGGATCTTGAGAACGTGGGAGAGGATTGTCATCCTCGTTGTGATCATCTGAAGAAGAAATATTTTCAAAAGTAGAAGGGATAGAGAGAGGTCGCACATCTATCGAACTAGGCTTGTAGGCCAATATATTTTCAGCAAACTTTACATCTCTTCTAATGACGACTTTTTTGGACTTAAGTGGAATAAGTCGATATCCTTTGACATCTTCAGAATATCCAACAAAAATACATTTTTCACTCTTAGGTTATAAGGCTTTATGTTTCTCATCGTGAATATGGGCCCATGTTTCACTTCCAAAAACACAAAAGTGACTTACATATAGTTTAATTGAGCTCCATACTTCATCTAGAGTGATATTCTTTAAAACCTTAGTAGGAGTGTGATTTACTATGTAATTTTCACAGTTAATTTCTTCTACAAGAAAGTTAAGACTAAGTCCTTTAGATTTAAGCATACAATTAGCCATTTCCTTTAAGGTGCGATTCTTCCTTTCAGCTACACCATTTTGTTGTGGAGTATATGGAATAGTATGTTTCATTTGAATTCCATGCTCAGTGCAAAAGTTGATGAATTTGTTGTTAGCATATTCTCTGCCATTGTCAGATCTTAGCTTAAGAATTTGATGTCCAGATTGTTTCTCAACAATGGCATTAGAGGCCAAGAACATTTTAAGTACTTCACTTTTTATTTTTAAGAAGTATACCCAAGTGCGTCTGCAGAAATCATCAATGAATGTTATGAAGTGCTTGTAGCGAGAGAATGAAACAACTGGAAGTGGACCACATAAATCACTATGCACAACATGTAAAGGGGTTGGAGCATGCCAAGAGGCATGTTTTACAAAACTATCACAATGATGTTTTTTTAGTACACATATGGAACAAGCATCATCTCTGCAAGATACCATAGGAAGACTTGTCACCATATTTTATTTACATAGATTTTGAAGGGAGCGATAGTTTAAGTGACTAAATCTCTCATGCCAAAGCTTGCTCGCTTCACCGTTATGATCAACAAATAATGAGGGAAGAGTTGATGGCACAAAGCTATTAAACTTATACAACCTTGTATAATCATCAGCAATTCCAGTGGCTAAAATCTGTATAGGATCTATTTGGTGCTTAATTACAACATCATGAGGTGAAATTTCAATGATTTTACTTTCACCTGAATGAGTTATCTAATATATAGGTAGAAGGTTTCCAGATAAGGTTGGAACACATAATAAATCATTAAATTGACCATTGTCTAAATGAATAGATCCAGTCCCTACAACACTAAGAGATCTATCATCACCAACATATATATTTTTGGTGTTAAAATCTTATGGCTACAATCTATTCAATGTTGAAACTTGTGTCAGGTAGTGGATCCCAACACTGATCACAAATGCTGGTGGTGGGCTCCAGTATTGTAGCAATAATGCTACAACTTCTGGAACTCCGTTCTTTAATTTTATCAACCCGGTAGTTCATAACAAACTTGGAAGCGACGGTGCTATATGCACAAGTACTAGCTCTTGCCGCAGCTGTCACTAGTTCATCTGGCACAAGTCCGCTAGGAGCTTAAGCCAACTTCAATGAGCTCTTAGAAGAAGCTTTTTAACTGATGGATGAAAGCTAGCTCAAAGGAAGCTGGTCTACTTGTGGAAAGAAACTTAAAGCCAAAAAGTAACGCAAACCCTAGAAAACCCTAATTCTACCAGCTAGTCCTACTGATGCAAAGGAGAGAATACAAACTACTGGAAGGGATTCCATTACTTATATGAAGGTAAAACACATGTGTCTAGGCTACCTCTACCTGAAGAAAACATGTTTTTGTATTTTTGAATAAGTTATTAGAATTATCATGCATGTGCTTTTAACTAGATTTTTACTGTGCAGGGGTGGACCAAGGAGGAGAAATGCTTGCAGGCCTAACCAACAGATTCCCACCATCAGATTCCCTTTTAAAATTGAATTTGGTTCGTCCAAAGGTTCTACAGGATGTTTCCTATAGAAATACAGAACTTCCTATAGAAGGCACAAAAATTCCTTTGTCCTTGCTTTGAGTGATCCTCCTGACCTGCAATGTCCTTCTTGCAACCTGCAATTATCTAATGGAAATTAGGTTTATTTTTATTTTTCTTTTTCTGTTTTTTTTTAAAACAACTAGGGCGCCTCATGGAGGTTTTCACCCTAATTCCCTGCCCTGGGCGCCTCCAAGGGAGGTTTTCACCCAGAGATCTTATTCTCTTTTCTCTTTTTTCCCAACCCATTGACCGCCTCATGGAGGTTTTCAATCAATGAGCCAATCTAAGGTGCCTTCGAGGAGGTTTTCACCTTAGATTTTTATTTTCTTCTTATTTTCATTTTTTTTCTCTTTTTCTCTTTTTTTCTACCCTACCCTACTTGAAAAACAAAATCATTTTCAAGTGTAAGAATACTTCCAATGGAGCCATGTGCACATCGCGATTAGTGACAAAATGATGTGAAGGCTCGAAATGCTTTCTTTGACAGCTATCCAGATTTCAGAGACAAAGTGATCTGAATTTGAAGGGATCAAACATAGCTGAGGAAGAGAGTACCGCTACAACTTAGTGATGATCTGAAACCATATCTCAATATAGCTCGGATATCCTTGGTCCTTTTACTGATCTGGATCATGTTTCATGTCACCTTCTATCATGACTTTCTCATCTCCCTCTATTTGATGATCTTTCTCTTGAATACATGGAAGATTTGATCGTAACCATGAGGGAGATTTCTTGATCTCCGCTTCTGATGTCTTCTCTTCATCAAGTGCAGCCCAGGGTTCTTTGATCTCTTCTTTTCAATCTTCTTTTGCCTTTGGTCCTTCAATTTTGTCAACATAATCTCTGCTTTGCAACACTCTTCTTGAGCTATGGTGAAGATCATTGAGCTCAAGAGGAGTCATTTGGACATGTTGCGCCTCAGCTTTGCAATTGGGTTGAGCTATTCCAATGTGCGGGTTTGGAAATGGTGGTATGGGTAGTTGAGTGGGGGTGTATGTTTGAGATGGATGTGGATGGGGCTGTGGTTGGGCAGGAATTTGGGGTTGCCTTGGTGGAGCAGGAGGCGATGGTTGTGGATGAGCAGGTGGTGGAGGAAAAGAAGTGGGAGGAGTGTTGTATTGGGGCCTCCACCCCTGATGAGGTGCATTCCACTGAGGCTGTGGCTGATTATAAGAGTGAAACGAATGAGCAGCTGGTTGGGCATAATATGGATCTGTGAAGGAATAAGGAGGAGGTGTGAACCAGGAAGGATGAGCAGGGGGACCCCAAGAATGCATGGAAGTGGCTGGATAGAGGTCGTAATAGGTATGGGATGTCCCTTGTATTCCCTGCTAGTAAGGTATAGGTCCATGTGGCCTCCTTTGGTTCAGATAATAGAGTGGTTCAATCGCTCCTTTTGCCCTCTGATATGCAACTCTGATTCCGGGCAAGGAAGGGCACTGATTCGTAGGATGGTCTCTTTCACAGACAAAACACACTTCTAGGGAGTGCATTGGACATTCGTTCCTTGGAAGCTTTCTAGTGCACCTAGGACAAAAGATGACCAAAGCCCTTTTGGCTTCCTCTTTCTTCCTTTGGATCTATAAGATAGCTAGTTGCATGGCAAGAAACTGCCTCATATCACTCTTGAAATCTTCCATCTGATTTTCAAATTCGTTTTTGGACAAGGTATTGTTCCCAACATTTCTACTTGTAGCCATTTGCTATAGAGGAATGTTTTCTTCTTCTTCTTCCCTAGAGGTTCTTTAAATATGCCTTGATGTCCACCCAGGGGTTCTTCTTAGTCACAACCATCGAAGAAGAGAGAAGGTTGGCTGTGTGAAGCAATGGGGGGTGTTGTGAAAATATCTTTCTAAATTATCTCTACTCTTACAAGGCATGAAAGGAAATATTTTTGGTTGTTTTTTCTTTTTTCAGCTTGTACCTGCAAAAACTAAAATAGATTGAACTACAACTAACTATCTTGCTGAAATGAAAATGCGGAATTGAAAAGAAAGGAGGAAATGACTAATCTATTTTGCTCAAATGAAATTGCAGGAATGAAATGCTCATCTACGCTTGCGGAATTGAAATGCTAATCTACGTTTACAGAAATGAAATTTCGGAATTGAAATGCTAATCTATGAAAGTGAGAAATGTCTACTCTACTTTAGCAAAAAGGAAATTGCATAATGGAAATGAAATAAACTACTTAGCGGAAGGTTGTAGTAGAAAATAGAAGAAAAGCAGCAATCACAAATACTCTGACGCTTCCCCGGAAACGGTGCCAAAAAGATGGCGGGCCCCAGTATTGCAGCAATAATGCTGCAACTCCTGGAGCTCCCTTCTTTAATTTTATCAACCCGGTAGTTCGTAACAAACTTGGAAGCGACGGTGCTGTATGCACAAGTACTAGCTCTTGCCGCAGCTGTCACTTGGTCAGCTGGCACAAGTCTGCTAGGAGCTTAAGCCAACTTCTATGAGCTCTTAGAAGAAGATTTTTAGCTGACAAATGAAAGCTAACTCAAAGGGGCTAATTTACTTGCAGAAAGAAACTGGAAAGCGGAAAGGAAATGCAAACCCTGATTTTACGAGCTAGCCCTACTGATGCGAAAAAGAGGATGCAAGCTACTGAAAGAGATGCCATTGACTTCTAGGAAGGTAAAATGCATGTGTCTAAGTTATCACTATCTGAAGAAAACATCTTTTTGTATTTTTGAATAAGTTGTCATAATTATCATGCATGCAATTTAACTGTTTTTGACTGTGCATAGGTGGATTGGCGAGAGGAAATGCTTGGAGGAAGTCAGGAAGGTTTAGAGAGGGCCTAAGGGCTCCCTAGCACCCTTCCAGAGAGTTTCACAAAGTTTGGCTATCAAGAAACCTCATTCGTGAGCTTCTACATGAAGTCTGCAGGGGTTCTATAGGATGTTCAGGAATTTCTACAGGATGTTCTGTAATTTTTCTACAGGATGTTCAGAAATGGGATTTTGGAGCATGGATGGAGGGAAAAAGGTGGAGGAATGAGTATGGAGGTGAAATATGGGTGTAGGGAAGTTCCAGACTTGGGGAATGGAGCTGAGGAGTGGCAAGGATGGTGGGATTTGTTCAAGGAACACTGAAGCAATGTTGCACAAAAATTAGGGTTTTGGGAGCAAATGGAAAACGTGAGGCAAGGATTCTAAGTAGAGGGTGGAGTGGATGGTGCTGATGGAGAATAAGCAGATGAAGGAGTGGTACAGGTGCTTTGCAAGTGGTTTTTCCAATCTGAACCAACAAAGGCTTGTAAATTCAAAGACCTAGTTATGTTGACCTAATATGCTAGCTGCCAGTAAAGAGAATGAACAGAAGTGTGACCTACAATGAAACCATGTATTTTAACTCATGCAACTAAGAAAACAAAATTCTGAACTTTTAACCAACTTCTACACATGAAAATCAAACACTAGTGATTGCATGGCAAAGCAAAATCAATGCTTTTGTGGGCAGCAAGGTCATCCTAGTCACAGCTCTTGATCCCACTGAGGGAGAGGTGAAACCACAGATGTTTGTTGGCCCTTTTCTTGAATATTTTTCCGTTAGCAACCGATCAACTAAATCTGAGCATGAAAAGTTATTTTACACATCAAAAACAACCTAAATAACAAAACAAGATTTAAATCTAAATAGCAGATTTTATTCTAAGAATGCAACAAATACACATGAAAGTAAACAAACGAGGTACTGGGCACTTGAGATGGGCCCAACCCCAAGAGCTACAGCCTCCTAAGAGAGATTTAGAGCTGGTGCAAAGCTGGATTCATCTTTATTGATCAAAAGAAATGTTACATTCCAAAAACTGTCCACAAGGAGAACTTGAAAATGTGTTGAAAGCAAAGCTAATCTACTGCCTAAAAATTGAACTACAAAATGACTACAAAATGAATACAAAATGACTATAAAGTGACTAACTACTGGCTAACCAAAATGAGGCCCTAAGCCTTCTTATTTATACAAATTGAGGACCCCAACAGTCCTCATAAACTTTAGGGACTCGACTTCCCAAAACTTATAGTTAATAGCAGTCCTACTTGACTTGCTTGGCTGCCCTTCGATAATTGATTTGGTGGCCCTTGAACTCCGAGCTGATGGTGGTGAATTTGAGTTAAGGGCCCATAAATGAAGGGGACACCTTCCTACAAATCCTCTCTCTTGTTCTCCCACGAATTTGGCTGCCAAGTGCTCATTAAACCCCTTGATTTTGTCTCCGAATTGACCAAAAAGACTACACAAAGCACCCATTAGACTTGTTGGCATAATGACTAACCCAATTAACTCTATTAGCATAAATATAATCAAAATCATGCAATAAACTAATGAGAATGGTGGATTAAGTCAAATTAGGAGGTTGAATGAGCCCAAATAATTATCCATTTTTGGGGCTCATCAGCTGGTAAAGGCCAGAAGATATGGACACATCTCGCACTAGTTATAAAGTTGACAACCAACATCCTTGTTCAGATGTTGTTGCTGAAACAACTGCATCACTTGCAACGACATCCATTGTAGTTTTCACATCTGATCCTTCATGTTCCAAACAACTTATTCATACTACCATGAAGGTAAGTACTAAAATGGTTACCTCTTTTAATTTTACAGTGTAGGCATTTACTATAAATCCCCACAACTGACCTTGCTGCCTTGGGATTTTCAGGTATTTGATTGTGCTGATAATCACAAAGGAGCTTATAGTGACCCACTTAGATCTAGACTATGTCCATTCTATTGCTCATACTCACGATATGAGGTACTATTAAATATAATGTCAAATTTTGAGTTGATCCCTAGCATGCCACATGAGGTTGGAAGATTTATGACTCACTTGCTTGTGGGATCATCTCAGAATGAACTACCTTGGGGAGATGCTTGGTTGCATAAGGAAACATGCAACCTAATTTATCTAAATTACATTCAATCAAAATGCCAGTCATTAGGAGCTAATGAATTAGATAATATATTTGGGTGGGAAAATAAACCTGCAGGTGCTCGTATCCTCCTATCAAAGCTATAACAACATATTTATTTTTTTGTTGGGTGGTGATTTAGTGATTGTTCAAAAATTCTTATATACTCAATGGGTTTCAATTTGATTCTGTACCTACTGGGTTTGAATTTGTGAGCTATTGCATGGTTTGAATTTGTGCAGGAGTTCTTACTATGAAAAGTGAAGTCTCTTCATGAATAAAAAGGACATGCTGACAATTATATCTACTCTCTATCCCTAGAGTGTCTCAAATGCACCCAATCAAAACATCTTGGTGGGAGCTATGGTGGGAGGCCCATAAAAAATGGATCAATTTTCTGATGACCGAAATGATTATGAGAAAATTATACTATAGAGAGGTATCAACACTCCAAGCATCATGTGAGCCTTTGATATTGGATGTTTTGTGATTGAATTCTTCAAAACTTATTGCCATTTGATCTTCCAAAATGTGTAGAAAGTTTTGTTGGTTGGAAACCTTTCCACCTTGAATTCTTTTTATGGCTTTGGGTAAGCAATATCCTCTTCCAGTAAAGAATAAATTCTTTCTTGTAGAGTCATTGGGTTTACTATGGTAATGATCAAAACATCTCAGAGTCTTTTTTTTTTTGGCTATAAGTTGGTTGAACTGTATGAGATTTATATGCAATATTAATTCAATAATTAATAAAAAGTATAGTCTTATAGTCAACTTCAGTTTATACAGCTTTAGAATTTCATTTATTACTTATCTTCTCCCATTCCCATGTCATGATTGTTCTTCAATTTATGCCTTACTACGTTTCCTTTGCAACATCTGGTGCAAATGCTAGTTAGAATTCTATTTAAGACACGTCTTCACAGTAACGAATGCCCGGAGTTTTCAGCAAGTTACATGATATTCATGCATCTGTTACCCTGTCAAAACATATTTAGCCTAATCTAGATATATGATGACCATGTGTTGTACACAACTATGTAATTTTGGTATGCAAATTCAGCCTAATCTACATATATGATGAACATTTGTTGTACACAACTATGTAATTTTGGTACGCAAAGGCCGATATGTTTCCAAGCTTGATGGAACAATGTTGTTTTCTATTCATTCCATTGTGAGTTCTATTCTCTTTCTGACGTCTTAATTAATACCTGCACATGCAAGTTGCAAGCTAATAAAAGGAAAAAATCGTGGCGATATTCTTTTAGTGTAGAATTTGTTCACGAGATTATGGAAAATACAGATTTTGAAATTTTTCTATTTGAGAAGTACTCATATTTTTTAAATGGATTTGGAAAATACAATCTCAAACAATTGTATTTTACAAGTTCAATATTAAAAATAATAGTTTAGTTTGTCCATAGGAAAGCCTATGAAATTCATAAAGAGAATCCATCATCTTACTCATTTGGTAAGAAGATAATATCATTAAAAAATACACAATATACACAAACTATGTATCATAAATGGTACATCATAAAATTTATTGGTAAATAATAGAAAATAATATAAATAAATTATATACACGATAATTTATTTTACCCAAATCAATTTAAAAATATATTTATCATTACTATTTTCACATAAAGAGCATTAATTTTATCACCATTCTTGATCATGTGAATTTTTTCAGCACACAACTCTTATACATTAAAATAAAAAATCCCAATACTATTGATTTCACTAATACCCAAACCACTACTCTTTTACAAAATCAAGTTTATCTAACAATATATATATATATAGACACACACACACATACACTACCACAACCACATTTACCAATGTGGTTGATATATACCCATAGCCATATATAATATACAAAATCAAGTTCATATATATATCTATCTATATATATATATATATATATATATATATATATATATACCCTATCTCAACCACATTTACCAATATGGTTCATATAAGCCGATAGGCATATATAATATACGCGATAGGTTTATATCCACCACCCACCACATTAATAACTATTAGGTGTATTTTTTTAAAGGTTAACTATTTATTCCTATTAATAACTATATAAATAATAATAGACAATTATTTTATATTTATGTCATTATACTTATTATAGAAACATTGTTTTGTATATTAATATAATATTAGTTATTACATAACATTTTGTTAATATATTAATAGTTATAATTAAAACTATAATATACTTCACTTATAACATAATAATAACATTTAGTTATTATTAACCATATGTATTTATGATCACCACTATATTATCACCAATAATTATTATATATTTATAAATATATAATTGTCAATATATTTTAAATAACGAATTGGAGCATATTAATAATATTAGGATGATGAATTACAGTAAGTAGAAAAAATGATGAACGATGGAGCTCTGCTAGGGTTTGGAGATGAATGGTCCATGGCTTCGACTGTTCCTACTGGAGATTTTGTCCCGGCTGAGCCCAAGGTTATTGAAGATGCCATGGCAGTTGGAGGAAAGATCATGAAGGCGTCGAAGGGGAAAAAGGGGAAATCCCAAATGGAAAAATAGTTGACAACTAACAAGGGTTCAGAACCCCCACCTACACAGCCCCCTCATTTATAGAGGATCTCTGAAGCCATCACGGCTCTGAAGGAGTGGAGTGGTTTGGGCCCATATGCAATAGTGAAGTTCATGAATGAAAAGCATAAATCTGAGGTTCAGCTCCGAGACTTGACAAATACTAGCAAGCTAACCAAAGCGAAAGGCTCTAATAAGCTTGCTAAGAAAGAAAAGAAGAAGGATGCACCCAAGCCTCAGTAAAAAAACAATCCTGTAGCCAAGAAGCCTAATGCACCTGCTACCAAGGCTTCCGCAAAAGCCCCTCCCAAGTCCTTTGAGCCTGAGGCACTGAATAATGTCATGCCTGTGGCCCCAAAGAATGTTGTGGCTCCAAAGATTGTTGTGAAACCTGCGGCTCCAAGGGTGACAACTCTCAATGAAAAGGAACCAGCTGTAATCGCTAAGACCTCTGCTCTGAAGGCCGCGATGAAGTCTATCCCTAGGACAACCTACGGGGTTGTAAAGAAAGCCAAGAAGGAGACTAGCCACAGATAATAGGGTAATAGATTCCTATAGGAACCCATAGAGACCCCAATGCAATGAGGCACAACTGACCCTGCTTGGCCTTACCACCTCCAGATGGAATCAGAACCCTCACCACTAGTAAATTCTTTCCAATTTCAAATTTTTATTAAAACCCCCACAGGGATGTGAGTGTTGGTTTTGGTTCATGCAATAGACTGTGTGTTGCATTTGAAGAACTTATCTCCCATCATTTTGGATATCTTGCTGGATTACAATATCTAATTTTTGGGGGAAGAGCACTCCAGGATCCCAAACCTCTCACAGACTACAATATTTTACCTGTGTCTATTATAATGCTCAATCTAAGACTGAGAGGTGGCGCGATACACTACAACAAAACAAATCGTACAAGAGGAGGGTTTTGGAGTAATTCAACCAAAAACATAGAAACACATCAAAAGCAAAAAAATGGAGGACTTTCATTCAAGAACATACTCCAAGGGAAAAACACACCTTTAGCGACAACAAAGAAAGTCGTAACCTAACCCAGTCCATATATTGTTGAGAAATTGAATCATATCCCAGAATAAAACATAGATATACCAGAAATAGCTGAGCATTGTAATATTTTTGAAAAACAAGATATTATTTATCGATTCAAATATTACTAGTGAAGAACCACTGAGCTCTTTCATTAGATTTTCGCAAATTGGATGACTCACTGTGATATTCACCTCTATTCCAAGGGGTTCTTCATTATGAATTTCCCTTCAATAGAGGCTAGAGACATTATATTACGGGAAGGACCATGGTTCTGGGGATCCACGGCTCTCTTCATCACACCATGGTTTCTGGAATTTGATGCAAAATACTATGGTTGTTTCCAAGATGCCAGTTTGAGTTCATTTGCACAATCCCCCATTACATCTTTGGAGCCAGCAAGTCCTTGCAGGCATCGGAAACACCATCGGGTGATACACTAAAATGGACACATAAAGACTGGAGGAAATAATTTTCACATTTGCACGAATTTGTGTGGAAGTAGATCTCAGCAAAGGCTTTTGAGAATGCATACAACTAAAGCACAGACAGTGGTGCTGGATACAGGTACTAGATTATGAAAATACAACATTTAGATGTAGAATCTGCCGGCAAAGAGGACACCTACAAAATATGTGCTTGAAGGCAAAAAAGATACCCGAAGAATGAAGAAAATAGGGAAACAGGCCAAGGGATGGCAATTTTCCCCACCAATCTCTGATGAGGAGGAGGAAGCTAATGTGGAACACCCCATACCCAATGAGGACAATCAGATGGAAAAAGAACCAAAAGCACAGGAATTGCATCCACAGTTTTTGATGGACTCACATCCAATAAAGATACCAGACATAATGGATACCAGTGGATCAAAACAACTACATACATCAGACAACTCTGATTCTAATAAAGAAAACCCTTGACCTGAGGGTGACACTTCGCTTGCACTTGTATCTTCGATGTCGACTCAAGGGGAGTGAAGCAAGGTTGAGAAGAAAAAAGGGAGAAGAATATGAATTTTCTCTCTTTATCTACATTAATTTTTGCAACTTCTCATCAGGAGTCATTGACTTGCCTATGAATGTGTCACAACATCTATAGCATGTAATTATGTTTTCGCTAATAAAATTATGATTTTTTTAGGAAAAAAATATTAATAATATTAACTATATAGATGTTATATATTAAACTGACATATATATATATAATGTAATATAACATAATAATATATTATAAAAATTTGTTAAAATATTAATAGTTATAATTTTACTACTAGGAGTCAATATTTTAAACTCAAGCGATTAATAAATCCAAAGGATTATTAATATTATAAACCGAAGGGATTAAATTATAAATCCGAAGGATAAATAAACCTTAGGGATTGTTGATATTATAAACCTAATGAGTTAATAAACCTAAGGGATTAATATTAAACCCTAGAACTAATATTTAACCCTTAATATTATGGGTTAATAAAACTAAGAATATAATTATAAATACAAATGATTAATAAAACCAAGCTATTAATAAACAAAAGTAATCAATAAACTCAACAAACTAGTATTAAAACTCAAGCGATTAGTAAACCTTCTCAAGCGATTAATAAACCTTAGCAATTAATATTTTTAGACTCAAAGGATTAAGAAACCTAAAGGGTTGAATTATGAACCCAAAGAATTATTAATATTATACACCGAAGTGACTAATAAACCTATGGGTCTAATATTATAAACCCAATGAATTATTAAACACAAAGAATCAATATTGAAGTGAGATGGGATTAATAAACCCTAGGAATTAAGATTTTATACCCAAGAGATTAATATACCCATGGGATTATTACTATTATAAACTGAATTGATTAGTAAACAAAAGGGATAAATATTATAAACCTAAAAGATCAAAACTAATTAAATATTACTATCATGATTATAATTATGAATTAATATTACTACGATTAGTAATTAATATTATTATTTAAATTTAATATCATTAAAAGTGATATCATATAATTTGAATAATAATATAATATTATTAATTAATAATATAATATTATTAATAATTAATTAGTAATTAAATAAATAATAATATAGTTATTAATTAACAAATATTAACTATAATTAATACATCCACTCAACTAAATATTAGTAATGATGATGATGATGATGATGCTTAACATTCACTAAGACCAATGTGGTCTATCACACCTCAAGAAAAGTGAGTCTAATTGTCATTCTTCGAAATCTTGTTTTTGTGATCAAAGAGTAGGGAAAGAAGTATTCCAAGATCGCTATACTGGGATTAGCTTAATAAATAAAGAAGATTAGAGGTGTGACTGATGGTAAGGATCTAAGAGTGGATGTGGGCAAGAGTGAGGTAGTCTAAAAGGAAGTGATTTTCATCTTCCACCTTCTGAGTATCACAAATATGATAAATTCTATTGTACTAGGGAATATTGGGCATAGACCACCACCCTGTCTCAATCTGAAGCTCATGAGAGTTAGTTATGATCCTAGCAATGTTCATTTTATTCTTAGTGCTAGTCAACATAAAGAGATACTTCTAGTTATCAAGGGTGGGGTTGATCAGCTCCTTATAGTACCATAGCTTCATCTTACCCTACAGATCGTTAGCATCATACATCTTTTCCTTAAAACTAGAGGTAATAATATCTTTGATACTATCCTTTCTTCCCATGATGATCTCCTCCTTAATCCCCCAAACATTGAGCCAAGACTCAACATCCTGATGCCACTTGTGCTTAAGCCGTAGCTGGGGGTTTTGACCAAAGTTATAAGCACTTTTTGGGAGCCTTTAGGGTTCCATCTTGTGAAGCTTCTTCTTTTACATCATATATCTAAGAATGACCACACTTTAAATGGGGGACATGCCAACTTTGATGAAGAGGATATGATAGGGAGTATTTCCCTTGATCTTGACCAAAACTTCACATCCATATAAGATAATACGGCTGATGAGAGTCTCAAAGAGGAAACTTTTTTTACTCCAAATGTAAAAATCAGTTGACTTACAATTGTTTTCAAGCTCATAATAAGCTTTCCAACCTCCAATAATTATTTTCTTGATTTTATAATTCTAGTTGAGGTGATTTGGAAATTCAAAACCCAGATATTTATAAGAAGAAACCTACCCAAGACAATGGTTACCATAGAAAAAACTACCATGGGTGATATTTTTTGATTCAATGGTCATGACTTTAGCCTTGTTGGTATTAACTGTCATACCCATCTTGTAGAAGTAGACATGAAGAGTCTTAAGGTGTTTGTCAAGGTCATCAGGGCTACTTGAAAGAAGAAAGATATCATCAACATAAAGGAGAAGAGTAATCATAATACCAGCGAGCTTGGTACCTTTGCAACCTGCAATTTCCAGACACTCCTCTAGCTCATTGATGTAAATACAAAAAAGGGTAGGGGAAAGGGGACAACCTTCCTTAACCATGATAATACATTTACTATCTTTAGACCACCCATCGTTGGTCTTAATCTTGGCAATGACATCCATGTAGAGGCAGAGCACAAAAATATTTAGTTCAGGAGGAACCATGATCTCTTCAAGTCTCTCCTATAGCTTATCTCAAAGGATAGTGTCAAAGGATTTTCTAAAGTCCACAAAACAATAAAAGAGATCGATTTTACTATGATGCTCCTAAGGGTGACAAGGTGGTCTACAGTTGAGTGATGCCTCCTAAAACTAGCTTTTCCTTTAGCTCTTCTACCCTAGTTCTCAAGCCAAAGGCTAACATTTTTTTTCCAAAATGAGCACATAAAGCTTGGATAGGATGTGGGTAATAATAACGGTCCTATATTTATAGGCAATGCTTTTCTCCCCATTTTTGAAGATAGGAACAATAAGGCTTTGCATCAAAAGCTTAGGGAAGCCATGCTTTATAGCAAAATTGAGAAGCTTGTGGAGATGAGGAATGAGGACATGTTTTCCTATTTTAAAGATCTCATCTTGGTAGCCTTCAATATCTTTGGCTTTCCCATTGGCGAGCTTATTAATCCCATTATCATTGACTTGCAGAGAAAAAATATCATCCTTAATAGGAGTTTTTAAGATGGTGTGCATGGTCTCCAGATGATCCGAGTTGACTCAACTATCGAATTTAACCAAGATCTTTTGATTTCGTGATGTGATTAGAATTGAATTTAAAATAGAATAAAGGAACATATATGCATGTTATAAACAAGAGACATGACAAGATTCAGCAACATAAAACACAAGATGTTGATAACGGAGTTCGTCTAGGAGGGACTACATTTCTGAGCCTTAGTGTCAAGATGGTGTAGGTCGATGCATTAAGTGCTGGAAAGAGTGATGATGTACATGCATGCGTTTTTTTCATCATACAAAGAGTATGCTCTCACGTAGGAGTGGCTTCAAGAGATGTTCCGATGTAGGAACTCTCATTCAAAAAAGGACTCCTATAAGGATGACCTAATTTCACGTATGTTAATAATGAGCATCCCGCCAACATGGCATCAGAGGGATCTCAATTCAAACATACATGGAGACACATGAGTATCCCGTGAACATGACGACAAAAAGATCTCAATCATAACATGAGAATAAGTACATCTCACACCAAGAACAAAAGAAGATCCCACATCAAACATCAAACATGGATTTATACAGCACAATGCATCTTAAGAAAAGAGACAAATAAGTACATGATCACACTGCATATACCTCACATCAAGGAGTTATGTGAAGAAGAGGATGATAAACTATTGGATCTGGCTGTACCATCAATCTCGTGGCGTCAAATATCATGGAAATGAGTGCTCGCATATTGAATGCTGACACCTGCACTCAATTTTGAAAAGTGGCTGAAAAATAGAATGATCAAATGGAAAATATGATTGCACCATCAGATTCGTGGCATCAAATAATGTAAAATCGACTATCAAATTTCCGAATTCTAACAAATTGAAAATCTCGGGCTATAGAAAACTTTTAGATTCCCCATAGATTCCTCAAAGATTCCTACAATCTAAAATATTCCCTCCTATGGATCATCTGAATATTTGCTGCTCAGATGAAAATTCTTTCTGGTCCAGTAGTTTCCTTGTGATATTCTAAGAAGAATGAGTATGAATTTGGCTGCATTCCAACTGTAGCGAATTTCAGCCTCCAAGGAATCTGGAAGATTCCCTCAATATTTTTGAAGATTATCCTCCTATGGGAATCTACAAATCTACTACTCAAAAGCTGAATCCAACCTCACCATTGCATTCCCTTTAAAAATTTGAGAAAAACGACTCTAAACTTGGTTACGTTCTGATAAAATGAATTTTTACCTCCTAGGGAATCTTTTAGGTTCCTCTCTAAATCAGGGTATATTCCGTCTCGAAATGCATGTAAAGGTTCCACTTGGGTGTGGTTCCACTGCATGAAACTTCATTTTCATTCTCTATTTCGTTGTCTCCATCTCCGTTCCGTTGTTCTCCATTCTCCCCCGTGCAAATGACTCAGGAAGGCTTAAATATATTTTTCGGGTAGAGTTTACAACACACGATGGTTTGGCTAGTTGGTTAGGGTAGATAATTCGAGGCAGGGAGGTTGAGGGATCAAATCCTATCCTCTTCCAAAATACACCGAAACATTTTGTTGCAACTTAAACTTTGGTATCGATTATTGTTTTGGGCTCGTTTGTTGTGGGCAGAGTAATAACAAATGTTTTTATTTAAACATGGAGCGGAGTTTGGTACATGGGTTGGGCCGCTCCTGGAGCGGGCCGGCCACGTGGCTGGGCAGGTTTGATTCCCGCGGGGCCATAATTATTTATGGCACATGTTATATATGGTAATAGGTCTGGGTTTTCATAACCATATTTTTTGTAACTATGGTTCATATAACCATATCTCCTTCTTTTTTTCTAAATTCGTTGAATTCTGATATGCCCAATTTTTAATACAATAACCTTTTTTGATATATTAACTTTTGTTTTTGTTAATATATATATGAATTTGGTTATTATATAGTTTTGTTTTGTTTTATATGATCTTTTATATAATAATATTTTTTTAAAATGATTGGTTATGGGATTTTAATATTTTTTTCTTGTCATTTTGTGGAGGGTTAGGAGAAAATGCTAGCGTACTATGTGTCGATGATTTAGTGGTGATTCAATCACCACATAAACTTAGTAGGTCCCACATGCTGACTGGGATTCCATGTGGTGTGCTGTGGGCCCCACTTTTTCCTTGTCTTATCAAACCTTGAAGAGCTCTATCTCCCTCATACGAGCTTGGATTTGAGTTTCATTCACACCATTGGAATCAGGGAAACAAGCACTTCCATCTGGTGCTAATTTAATAAAAATATTAGCACTTTTAATTTTGACCATTTCTGAGCCCTCTTAGACTTCTGCATGTGTCTGGAGCCACCTGGATCAATCCTCCCCACTAAGGATCTTTGGTCCTACAAAAGCATGAAAATAATGTGCAACTTATTTGTACCCTGTCTGCACTTACAAGTATCTCATATGTCACCCTTCCTTCTCCTTCACCTTTTTCCTTCAGAGCCATAAGTGATGAGCTGACACCTGCAACCTTTGCAAGCCTGTAGTACATTGTTTTGCAAATTTCATGCTTGAATTACATGACCAACTAATGACCCAAGTGTTCCATACTTTCCACGAGTTTATAACACATACTCGGTCATCATGTTTACATCAAAATGGAAACAATACCCAAGCTATGAAGAGAAGACCAACATATCATTATTGCTTCAATAAGTGATAGAAAAAACATAATCACTGGAAAAAATGATTTACAAAATAAGGCCAAACAATATTGCTTCTTTGACAAGTGATGGAAACACAAAGATCACTTTCATAGTTTAAAATGCAACACAAAATAAGACCATACATCATTGTTGCTTAACAAGTGATGGAAAACACATGATCACTTTTACATTTTTAAATGCAACACATGATTGCAAAAAAATAAGACCATGACATTCTATCACACCTAGAAGAACCGTTTCTGACTTATGAATGTGAACGGGTTATTTCCTCATGGTGCATTCGTTGGTCGAACAACCATTTCATCTGGTTCGTGCACCGACACTTTGTCTTTAAGGCGCTACTCTGGATGGAGCCTCCAACAAGTGGTTGTTTGATGACCACCTCTATTGCAATGACTGCAATACATCTTCTTCCTCCATATATACTTAACATGTTTCATTACCTATTGCTGAGAGGGCCTTTCATGCCTCCTCATTTTGTGTGCTTCTATTCTTTTCCAACACTCAAAAAATGTATGGTTATGTAATCCACAAAAGGTACATGTTTTTTGATGCCTTGATTTATGTCCATCATTAAAAACATGATTATAATCGAAATGAAGATTCTAATATCGAGACTTGTTATGCCTTTCCTTGCCGTCTCTGGTGTCATTATGGCGAGGAGAGCTTGCCTCGGCTCCTTTCCTACAATGGGAATTTCCATGGGATGATGGTGATGTGTTCCCATCATTATCTTTCCTTGACAATTTCGACGATGTCTCAGAAGAACCTAACACCTTCGAGCATTCTCCTTCAGTGTATCCCAAGCCTCCAAATCGAGGTCTTTGCACAACCTCCAATGTATGAGTTATGCCTTGGTTATTAACACCAAATTTTTCTTCCTCCTTTTACCTCATCCTAGTAAGAAGCCTCATGTTTGTCCTTGTAATTGGTATCTGCACATCTCCAACAGAAATCATACTATGTGAAGACGAAACTGAAGGGAAATCAACATCTTTTACCTCCACTATAGAGTTAGAAAGAACTAATGAGGGATTCTCATCATCTGTTGTTGGTGGTTCACTAGATGTCTTGGCACATTTCCAAAATTCCTTCCCAACATGCCCAAGTCCTGCCTAATGGGGTAATTCCTCTACTTTGATGGGGTTGACAATGCATTGGCCATTAATGCCCAAGACTTTCCCTTAAAACCCCATTTTCTTCAACAATTTGGAGCCAATTCTTGTGGTATGATTTCCAAACATGGCAAAATCATCATTAGGAAACATACATGAATTCAGAGAATTACTTTTTACCTCACATGGGTCATGTTGCAGCTTTTCCAAGGCCTCGTCCGTAGCTTGCAGCTGTTGTAGCAAACTCAGTTTTTCCTCTTTCTCTTCATGTAGAAGCATCTTCAATTCAGTGTTCCCTGTTTGAAGATTCTAGATGTTGTGCTTCAATTCTTCCATGGCCTCTTCCGTGGCTTGTAACTAAAGCTGCAATCATTGCTTTTCCTCTTTCTCTTTTTATATAGCTTCATAAATTATTCCCCCTTTTGGGAAATTCTGAGCATGGTCCCATACATTGATTTGACATCCTCCATCACTGCACATTCCATTTTTCATGCTCGCAATTCACTGCAATGCAAAGACCACTCTGATACCAAACTTGATCCGAGTTGACTCAACTCCCAGATTTAACCAAGATCTTTTTCTTTCATGATGTGATTAGAATTTTGTTTAAAATAACATAAAGGAACATATATGAATGTTGTAAAGAAGAAGATACATGACAAGATTCAACAACATAAAAGACAAGACATTGATAATGGAGTTCGTCCACAAGGGACTATGTCTCTGGGCCTTAGTGTCAAGATGGTATAGGCCGCTGCATTAAGTGCTGGAAAGAGTGATGATGTACATGCTTGTGTTTTCTCTATCATATAGGGAGTATGCCCTCACATAGGAGTGGCTCCAAGAGATGCTCCGCTGCAGGAACTCTCATTCAAAAAATGACTCCTATCAGCATGACCTAATTTCATGTATGTTAATAATGAGCATCCCGCCAACATGGCATCAAAGGGACCTCAATTCAAACATACATGGCGACACATGAGTATTTGGTAAACATGACAATAAGTACATCTCACATCAAGAGCAAAACAATATCCCACATCAAACATCAAACAGGGTCTATACATCACAACGCATCTCAAGCAAAGAGACAAAGAAGTACATGATCACACTACATATACCTCACATCAAGGAGATATCTAAAGAAGAGGATGATAAACTATTGGACCTAGTTGTACCATCAATCTCATGGCGTTGAGTATCATGGAAATGACTCCTCACACATTGAATGCTCACACCTGCACTCCATTTTGAAAAGTAGCCAAGAAATACAATGATCAAAGGGAAAATCTAATTCCACCATTAGATTCGTGGCATTTAATAGTGTAAAATCAACTGTTAAATTTTCGAATTCTGACAAAGTGAAAATTTGGGGCTACGAGAATCTTTTAGATTCCCCCTAGCTTCCTCAAAGATTCCCAAAATTTAAAAGATTCCCTCCTCTGGGTAATCTGAAGATCTGCTACTCAGATCAAAATTCTGTCTACACCATTAAGTTCCTTACAAAATTCTAAGAAGAATGAGTATGAAGTTGGTTGCATTTTGACTCTGGTGAATTTCAACGTCCAAGGAATCTGAAATATTCCCTTAAGATTCTTGAAAGGCGAATCCAACCTTGCCATTACGTTCCCTCTGCAAATCCGAGAAAAATGACTGTAAACTTGGTTACACGATGATAAAATGAATTTACCTCCAAGGGAATCTTTTAGATTCATCTCTACATCAAGGTATATTCCATCTCGAAATGTGTGTCAAGGTTCCACTTGGGCATGGTTCCACTGCACAGAACTTCGTTTCCATTCTTCATTCTATTGCCTCCCTCTCCGTTCCGTTGTTCTCTGTTCTCCCCCTGGCGAATGACTGAGGAAGGATTAAAGATATTTTTCAGGCGAAGTTTACAACACAAGACAGTTTGGCAGGTTGGTTAGGGCAGATGGTTTGACGTAGGGAGGTTGGGGGATCAAATCTTGACCTCTCCCAAAATACACTGAAATATTTTGGGCGCATTTGTTGTGGGTGGAGTAATAACAAATGTTTCTATTTCAACATGGCGGAAAGTTTGGTACATGGGTTGGGCCTCGTGTGGAGTAGGTTGGGCAGGTTTGATTCCCATTGGCACATGTTATATATGTTAATGGGTTGGGGTTTTTATAACTATGTTTCATATAACCATATCTCCATTTTTTTAAAAATTCGTTGAATTTTAATATGCCCAATTGTTAATAGAATAACATTTTTTGAAATATTAACTTTTGTTTTTGTTAATATATATATGAATTTGGTTATTATATATTTTAGTTTTATTTTATATGATTTTTGATATAATAATTTTTTTTAAATGATTTATTATGGGATTTTAATATTATTTTCTTGTCATTTTGAGCATGGTTAGGAGCAAATTCTAGCATGCCATGTGTTGATGATTTAGTGTTCATTCAATCACCACATAAACTTAGTAGGTCCCAAATGTTGATTGGGATGCCATGTGGCATGTTGTGGGCCGCAGTTTTTCCCTATCTTATCAAACTTTGAAGAGCTCTATCTCCCTCATATGAGCTCGGATTTGAGTGTCATTCACACCATTGGAATCAGGGTGACGAGCACTTCAATCTGTTACTAAGTTGATAGAAATATGAACACTTTTAATTTTGACCATTTCTAAGCCCTCTTAGACCTCTGCATGTGTCTGGAGCCACCTGGATCACTGGAGAGTCACATAAATTTCTAAGAGAGTTATCCAAATATTCTAGGGGGATAGAATGATTATCTTTAGTTTTACGAACAAGAACATTTCGCCAAAACTTTTAGGCCGCAATTTTAGAAAGGTGGAGAATATGCTCCTCTCTCTTATTAATATACAAGATCTTCTTCCTCGTAATGAAAGATTTGTATATACTTGTATTCTAGAACTTAATGCCTTCATTAGGGGCATCTATGATAGCTTTGCTAGCAATTTTATAATCTTTTTCACACGCAGCATTGGAAGGTCTATTATTTTACTTATAAAAAGTTCTATTGGAGAATTTGTTAATGGTGGTGCAAAGGGTAGTAGTAAAATGGGAATAGATTTGATCAATGTTGTTATTGTAAGTCTGGGAGCCTAAATTCCTTTCCAAATCCCTTAAGAAAAGGTCGACTTTATTTCTATCAAAGTGAATGTGACTTTTTCTTTCACTGTTCTCCTGCATGTGGGTGGTATGCATAGAAAAATTGAGGGATAAAGACAAAGGTTTGCGGTCAGAATCAGGCTTGGACCCGTTAGGAAGATCAAAGTTTGTAATATGGTTAAGGACATGGATGTCAGAGATCGCATGATCCATGATGCTGCTACCCAACCAATGAGAACAAGTCATCTGACGGGAGAGAGGCCATTTATTAATACCATTGCAAATGATTAGGTCTTGGGAGATACAAAGTTTGAGGAGCTCAGTGCCAAATAGGTTCTCGATTATGTCTTCAGATTTTCTCATGAATCTATTAGCTAAGTGACCATCCTCATCAATCCACAATGGGTGGAGGTTATATTTTTTACTCAACATAATAACTTGGTAAGTAGAAATTTGAACGTTAAAGTCCCCAAGCAAAAGGATATTTCCTTCATTCCTTAGGTTGTAGATATTTTTTTCTAAGGTATTGAAAGGAAAATTCTTCTCCAGGTTGTTTTTCTTATGGGATGTAGAGTTGATAGGGGTGAAATAACAGATTGCAAGGAAGATCCTATTGGTTTTCGAGTCAGAGATTTTGATCCAAATGTATTGATTGAAGGGGTCGATTTTATGAAAACGAATGTGAGAGGAAACATTGTTCCTAATTTAACACACTATACCACCAAAAGCTCTCCTCGAGGATTTCTTATTCCACGAAGACCAAAGAGTGAACCCTTCAAGGTGAGGGACCCTAGATTCGTCATGTTTCCAATTTTCAATTAAAAGAGTAAGATCAATATCACTTGGGATTCAACTTAACATAGGACCTTTACACCATGGAAAACCACGATAGTTCCAAAAGAGGATCCTAAGTGATGTTATTGCCTATTTATCATTAGTGTTTATGGCTCTGTCTCTAATAATAGCTTTTCTATTCCTAATGATTGCCGATTTCCCTTCTTTTATTGCCTCCTTGACTTTTTTCACTTCTTTCCTAATTTCAACTTGGTCTTCTGGAATGAGGTCTTCATTTATAAAGATTCATGTTCATTTTATGCTTGGGGATTTCCCAAGCATATCTAATTTATGGTCATTATAATTTACTGTGACACAGATTAGTTTATGTTTACGCTCAAGTATCTTTCCTACCCTTATCGCTTCAGTGGGATAAGTTGTTTGAATTTGAGATTTCGTCTTTAATTATTCTCTAACTAAATCTAATGCGTCTTCATTTTTTTGTTCTTCTATACGAGCAATTATAAGGTGTAAGGCTCTTTTTTGGCGATCATGGTCGAGTACAATTAGTTTATTGATTTCGTCTTTTATATGTTTAATATCTAGTTTATTCTCTGTGTTATTTAGAGTTGAGCTATTATGGAGTTGTTATTTTATATTTTTAATCTCATTTTTCAAAGTGTCATTGTCTTTGACCATTGCTTTTTTTATATATTCGATTTCTTGGATTCTACCTTTCATTCTTTTAAGTTCAGTCTTGAGCGAAAGTACTTTATTTTCTAATTACTTGTGGTTATTGTCAAACATTGTAGTTAATTGTAGTTTAAAATGGTTTTCTCTTTCTTCTCTTCATCTTTATAAAGATTCAATTCATTCATAAATTAATAATTTTAATTAACAATAATTAGTTTATTTAACAATAATAATAATCAATTAGCTCATTTTAAATTAATAATTAATTGATTATTAAAAATTATGATTTTTTTTTTATTATAATAATATGAACCATAATATTGTTTTTTTTTTCCCTGGTGGTTCACGAACATCCGTGGTTAGGGGGTGCAGGCTACGTCCACGTAAATCTCTAAGGCTGATCTCTAGGATCAAACCCCTTGGCCATCACAAACCTGGCCCCAAGGGCTTCGGGTAGAATTGACCCTGTGACCTCCCATTTTGGCAAGGCACAATTTGACCAGTTGGGCTAACCCTTGGGGCTTCAACCATAATATTTTTAATTTAATAATATTTTATTAAACAACTAACCATGAACACAAGGCACCTAGATGCGGGTGTTAATCCCAAGAGTTAATATGATAAGACGGAGCGGCGATAGCCGGGGTGGCCACATGGCCCCCTGCAACTTCCCCCATGCCATCGTGACTGCATTCATGGCGCCTCGCAGGAGCCATTTAATTCCTGCATAGGGCGAAGCAGCGCCATTGCCCACATAACAATGGAGCTGAAGAATTTTTCTGTTATTCTGCCCCCTTGATTCATTGTGTCTGTCCTTTACAAGCAGGAGAGTCGAATGTGTGCACCATCACTGGCTGCAGATGTTGGCTGTTGAGCTGTATTGATTTGGGTAATGGCTTCCACCATTCCCATACCAACCTCTGCAACCTTTCTCATGACCTCAATCCCTCTGTAACCTCCTTGCATAGCCCCTCTGTCAATTCCTCCACTATCCCTGCTGATACTCTCCCTGTTCCCATCCCCACCATGGTCCGCCATCGTATGCGCAGTCGAAGAGGGGGCATGTGAGGTGGCAACTCTCGTTCCCCTACTCTGCCAAGCTCTGATTCAGACTCCCCTGCCTCCTCTGCAGATAATCCCAACCTGCATAGTTTCGCGGTCTAGTACCCAGACATGCAAAGTGGCAGAGGCAGAGCCTGGCTCCATATCTCAAGTCGTGGAGATGCCGCAGTTCACACTGCAACCTTTCCCCTACCTCTGCATCCTGCTCTTCACACCACGCAGTTCCACTTCCGTAGCTCACTGAACTGCCCTGTTATCGTTGCCACTGTCTCTATTACCATCACGGAAGAAACCGAGCCCCATGTTCCTCTGGATGATCCTCCTGAGGAGGCGAACAGAGCTGGCCTGAGCTGGAACATCACTAGTGAACGGGAAGCTGATGAAGGTCGAACCAGAATGCATGGCAAAGCTGTTGCTGGCAGTCAACATGTTGAGTCAAGGCTGCGTGTAGGGGCAAGAAGCATGGAGGAAGGCCAACAAGCGCAGGGACGTGGCGAGTCGGACGAGGAAGACAACCCATACAAGTACGCGTGTCTGATTGTGGAGGAGCCAGCTCCGGAAGACTAAGGGCCATGTGTCGTGCCAGCCAGGTGGACGTTTGGTCATGTTGTTGGTTCAGTTTATGTTTAGTTTTTACGTGTCTTCAGGTTAAAATTATGATCTGGTTACATCGTCTCAGTAATGCTCTGTTTAAACTCGTTACCCCTGTGTGGGTTATTTTTGGATCTATTTTTGGACTGGTTTCCCCTCTGTTGGGGCAGTCAAAGACAATTATTATGACTGTGTGATGAATGAGGCTTGGTTCCTCTGTGGCCAAGCTTCACTGTAATTCCCCTTTTTTGTATCATATTAATAGATTAATTTTACTTGGAAAAAAAAACCATAAACCCAAGGCATTTATATAAAAACTAAGGATTAAAATTATTTTGAAATTTTTATATTTGAGAAATATTTATATTTTTTAAATGGATCTCTAAAATACAATCGGAAAGAATTCTATTTTACAACTTCAATAATTAAAAATAATAGTTTCATCTATCCATCTAAAAACCTATGAATTTCATAAAAAGAATCCATCGTAATATAAAAACTAAGAATTACAATTATATTGAAATTTTTATATTTGAAAAATATTTATATTTTTTAAATGGATTTGTAAAACACAATCTGAAAGAATTCTATTTTACAACTTCAATAATTAAAAATAATAATTTCATCTATCCATCTAAAATCCTATGAATTTCATAAAGAGAATCCATCGTGTTACTCATCTGGTAAGAAGATAATATCATTAAAAAAAACACAATATACACCATCTATGCATCATAAATGGTACATAAATTTTATTAGTAAATAAAATAAAATAATATACATAAAGTATATACATGATAATTTATTTTATCCAAATGAATTTTGAAATAAACTTATCATTATTGTTTTCGCATAAAGAACATTAATTTGATCATCATTCTATCGTGATCATGTGAACCTTTACTCTTATAGATTAAAATAAAAAAATACCAATACCATTGATTTCACTAATACCGAGACCACTACTCTTTTACAAAATCAAGTTCATCTAAAAATAAATAAAGATATATAAAATACAAAATCAAAATTATATTTATATATATATAAAATCAACCGGCGGCCATCAATTATCATCTTTGAATGACTGATTGAGTTCATTGAATGTACAATTGGAATATCAAATAGTGCAGCTTCATAGACTCGCACTTTCATTCTTTATAATAAAAGTGCGCTAAAGTACACCAAGTCACTAGCTTGCTGTATCGATAATCTAAAAAAAGTCACTAAGTGGACTACCATCTGTTATCATATTTGATTGAAATGAACAAGTTGATCCGAACGTACAATGGACTATCTCAGATTGCGTTCTTTACTGAATTGTCGAGTTGATTCGAATCTACAATAGAATATCAAAAGTGCAGCTTCACAGATTTGCACTGTGAGCATCCTTATATAGAAGTGCAGATATCCAAATGGGCACATGACTAAGTGATTGGATCCATTATGTCCATAATGGAATTGAGGGTTTATAACATTGCCTAGTGTTTCCAATAGGATGGAACCTAGAAGATCGTATATTAATACACCATTCTCTAATGATGAAGTCACTCGATTGACTACATCTCCATATCTTAAAATGTCTATACAAACTCCTAAAGGTCTCTGATTAGTAACTGTGAGATATAATTCTTATAGGAAACAATATCTTACAACCAACAGGTTAAAGTCCATTGCTAATAAATTTGTACATAAAGGGCAACATAGTCTGTATAAATATTGTCCTACCTTTCTTTATAGTCATTAGAAATAATGATTATTAGAGCTACTCTACATCGTGAGAAAGAAAGTACAATGCCTCCGTGATCGTTGACAAGAGGAAACTAAGTCTTCGTAATGGCAAATTACTACTCTAAGTTCGTCTCGAAATAAATAAATAAATAAATTATTTATATATATATATATATATATATTACACGGAATGGTTCTTAAGAGTTGGGAAACTAGTTTGAATAGTTCCCACGCTCTGAGAGCTTTGGAACTGTATGAGAATGTTCCTTTTTCAGCAGAGCTACAATGGGATCTTGGGAAAGTTCACCAAGTTTTGAAAACTCTTTTTTTGGAGTTTCTGCATTCGGATCTTGGGAAAGTTCACCAAGTTTTGAAGACTATTTTTTTTTGGAGTTTCCGCATTCCATGGGGTTGGGAATAGAAAGTCTATACAAAAATAGGTTGAACTACCCACAAAACATGAGCCTAAGTTGAAACCTTCGTATGAAGAAAGGCCAAAGACATCCTTTAACATCGATATCCTTAATTGAGAAAGTGGAGCAATCTCTTGATGGGTTAAGGAAGTGTGTGGCACCCGGATGTTGATGGGTTAAGTGTGTGGCATGTCGATGTAAGGGCTAGATGTCATATTGATGAGTATTTCTTTTGTTGTTTATCTATATATATAGCAAAGATTGCGTGTATATTGTATGTGTTAGTCAATGTTTAAACATTAGAGTTGATTTACTTTTTTTAGAGAAACATATGTAAAATTGTTACTTTGTATTTTTAACACAGATTGTTTTAGAGACATGTGTCATAATGAACTTGACATTGACATATTTTATATATATAAAAGGGAAAGACTCAGCGAGTGAGACACACAAAAAATAAATTTATATATAAAAGAAATTATATGTTTATTATTTATATATTTAAATTAAATTTAATATTTGAAAATTTTAATTCAATATTAATTTTGACTATTATATAAACTATATAATTAAAATAATATTTAATATTTTTAATTTCTCTATTATATAATATTATTGCTTATTATTGTTTCCTATTAGTATTTTGGAGAAACTTCGAAACACCCATACCCAAGTTCCTAAAGTACCTACATTCCAGAAACTCAATAAATATATATATATAAATAGTACAAAATCAAATTTATATATATATATATATATAATCAATCAGCGGACTTCAATTATATCTTTGAATGACTGATTGACTTGATTTGAATGTACAATTGGAATATCAAATAGTGCAGCTTCATAGATACGCACCTTCATTCTTTATAATAAAAGTGCGCTAAAGTCCACCAAGTCACTAGCTTGCTGTATCGATAATCTAAAAAAAAGTCACTAGTGGACCTACCATCTGTTATCATATTTGATTGAATGAACGAGTTTATCTTAACGTACAGTGGACTGTCTCAGATGGGGTTCTTGACTGAATTGTTTAGTTGATACGAATCTACAATAGAATATCAAGAGTGCAGCTTCATAGATGTGGACTGTGAGCATCTTTATATAGAAGTGCAGATACTCAAATAGGCACATGACTAAGTGAATGGATCCATTATCTCCATAATGGAATTCAGGGTTTATAACATTGTCTAGTGTTACCAATAGGATGGAACCTAGAAGATCGTATATGAATACATCATTCTCTAATCATGATATCACTCGATTGAGTACATCTCCACTATAAAACCTCCAAACGGTCTCTGATTAGTAGCAATGAGATAAAATTCTTAGAGGAAACAATATCTAACAACCGACAGGTTAAAGGCGATTGCTAATAATTTTGTACATAAAGGGCAACATAGTATATATAAATATTGTCCTACGTTTCTTCATAGCCATTAGAAATGATGATGATTCGAGTTACTCTACCTCGTGAGAAAGAAAGTGCAATGCCTCCGTGATCGTTGACAAGAAGAAACTAATTCTTCGTAATGCCAAATTAATGATATAGACTTGTTTGTTTTATAAATGCTCTAATAAATGGTGCAGTGAGAGAATAATTTCATGGTGGATATGGACTTGTTTTTCTTATAATTTCTTTTAATAAATGAGGTAATTGGGAAGGCTATCAAATTTCAATTGATTTTAAAGAAGTATGTTTTTGTTCAACTTGGTGGATATGGATTTGTTTTTCTTATAATTTTTTAATAAGTGAGGTAATGAAAATGCAACTGAGTTTAAAGAAGTATGTTTTGTTCAACTTAATTAAATATAATTGAAGATGGATGAAAAGTTAAAATTTTAAAAATTATTTATGTAAATTTAAAATTTAAAATTAAGGATAAGTAGATTAAAAATTGAAATAAATGTAACATTCAATATTTTTGTTTAGTATTTATTTTTTTTGAAAAAGTAATTAATAATTTTAAATAATAATTATATATATAGTAAACATAATTTAATATGATTTAAAATTAATATAATATTGAAAACTAATATCTCGAGATGAGGGTGTTCATGTCGAAGTACAAGTGTTTCTTGTAGTCCATCTGGGCCTTCTCCATATCCACGTGGGTATTAACTCCCCCATCATGAGTTGTGTCAACATTAATTCATCATGTGCAATGATTTCTCTCACGAACTCTGTGGCTAAATTCGAAGCACAACAAGCGATCCACTTTGGGTTGAAAGGTGAGGGGAAGTGTCGGAGTCTAGGTTTATGACGCCTCAATGGGGTCTCATCCTTGGGTGACGAGTGCATAAGACGTATTCAGTTTTCAAGTGTGGGTTGGGACACGTCTCCTTGTTTGCCGAGATCGAGGCACCCAGACAGTCACGGTTTGGTGTTGTTTCCATGCCTTTACAGGTTATAAGCCCTATTCTCTCCTGCGCAACTTCTTGTTCCACTCCCGCTCACCAGGACTCTTGGTGGTCTTCACAGGTGCGCGGGTATCGTTCTAGTCTCTATTAAATTGTGCTCTAACTTTGGGTCTCCTGTTTGGCTTAAAAGATAATATTAGACTCTTCATTTGTAATCAAGGTTGTCTGTTTTGTTCGCATCAATATTGAGGGTTGTATTCGAGAACTGCTCCACTTCGCTACCTCGTATGGGTAAACTCTTGCTCGTCTTGCCTCTCTAATCGTGGTGTTACTCGGGTGATTCATTCTTGTTCGAGGTAGTGGGTTTGTGGTATTGGGCATACTTGTATCCTGTGTAGGTCCACTCAAGGTATCTCTGTGGGCTCTGCCTGTAGAAGGCCATCATTCTTGCTCGAAGTAGTGGGTTCATGGTAATGGGCATACTTGTATTCTGTGCAAGTCCACTCAATGTATCTCTGTGGGCCATTAGCCACTGTTACTTGCAGTATGCCACGAAAATGGGGTCTTTCTCATCATGGGAGGGGTCAGCATGCCCAACCTTAGCATCCTGAGCTAGGTCACCATTCATTGTGTGCTAATGTTGGGTCCCTATAATACTAGTGATTACCCCATTACTGTTGTAGTTATACCCCTTATTTATATTGTTGTGCCCCCATTACCCCCATATTGTTATTAATGTGCCCATAGAATCCCTCTATTGTTATTTTTGTGGCTTTATATTATTATTGTTAGGTCAGCTGGATTATATTGTGACTCCTTAGACTCCTATATATAGAAAGGAGGTTTTGTCATTTGTATCATCCAAGAATTGTTCATTTATGTAATGTAAAGGAGGTTGCCCCCTCGAAGAGGCTGAATTCTAAGGCGTGGATCTCTCTTTTCTATCTTTTTGTAAGCTGGTTTCATAACATTTGGTATCAGAGCTTTGGATTCTAGGGTTTCGCTGCTCCAAATAGGTCATCGTGGCATTTTCGCTATAACTTTTTTTCTGTGACATTTCAGAAGTCGCAACAAAAACCCATTTGAGAAGAAATCGCGCTGAACCTTGGATCCGAATTTCAGAGCTTTTCGCGCGATATTTTCAGAGATATGATCTGAGGAAGTTGGTCTTTTTGCAGACTCCTGAATTACACTCAAAACAGGTGACCTGGGGAAAATCATCATAACTTTCTTTCTGAGCATCGGATTGAAATTTCGTAAGAAGGTACAGAAAGAGGACAGACTGTAGTTTTCTTTTATATATTTTTCAGAGTCAAATGTTCAAACAGTGACACGTGGCACTTCATACAAGTTCGCTCTACTGAACTAGTCTATAATCAGGTCACTGCGGGAGATTGGGCATAACTCTTTCTTGGAGAATCCAATTTGGTTCAGACTAGTGGCATTGGAAAGAGGACATAGAAGGCTACTACAGGTCACAATTTTAGAACTGGATGATTCGAAATTACAGAGATACATCAGATTCAATATCAGGCTTCTACAAAGTAAAAAAAGGTGTGTAGTTTTTATTTTTTATTTTTGCATAAGCTTGGTTTGAAGGAATTCAAAGGGCATAGTAAAGCATTATTATCGGTAACTGATGGCCCGAGGAAAGAAAATGCAAACACCTAGTAAGGAACCTGAAAGCTCTAGCATGACTCATGAAGAAGAGGAAGAAATGCTACATGATATATCAAAATTACAAGAACAAGTGCAACAAATGTCACGCTCACAAAAGCTAACAGATGCTAAGATAAATGGTGTGGAATGTAAGATAAAGGGCATGGAAGCTAAGATGGATGATCTGAAGACACATTTGAGGACAGATTTGAAGACAGACATGGCAGATTTGAAGACAGATTTGACAAATTTTCTACAAGAAATACTTACTAATGGTGAAAAGGTTGTAAAGGAAACTCATGATGTGAACAAAAGAAATGTTAATCATGATTCCATAGACTCTAATGTTGGATCGAAGACCCACCATATTCCAAAAATCGATATGAGGAAGTTTGATGGCAAGGATCCCGCCACATGGATATTACAGATGGAGCAGTTCTTCGATCTCAATAATGTGCAAAACACACAAAAGGTACGTATGGCAACTTTATATTTGGAACCAAATCAGTTTGTATGGTATCAATGGCTTTGCTCTCGTAAACAATTTATCACTTGGGCAATTTTTACGGAAGAATTGATAGCACATTATGAGGATACAAAAAGCAACACTTTTTTTAGCCAATTGATAAGTCTCAAACAAAAGGGTTCAATAATGGAGCACATTGAGGAGTTCCAAAAATTGAACATAAGGGTAAAAGATATTCCAGAGGAGCATAGGATTGATGTGTTCATAGGGTCTTTAAAGGATAATATCCAACATGATGTTCGCCTTTGGGAACCTGATTCATTAGAGAAGGCATTCAGGTTAGCAAGAAAAATGGAAAGCAAAATTATGGCAACCAGGAAGCATACCACTCACAACTATAAAGACGGAAGTGTTGTTGCCCCTAGTCTTCCACAACCTATAAGGTTGACACCACAACAATTGGAAGAAAAAAGAGCAAAAGGGCTTTGTTACAGTTGTGATAGCAAATACACTAAAGGTCATAAGTGTGCTGAGAAGAAATTATTCTACATAGATTGTGAAGAGGAAGAAGAAAAGGAGCAAGAAAGGTCAAAAGAAGAGGATATATTCCAGGAACAAAGCCTAGATGAAGAACAAATAAATCCGACCATATCTTGTAATGCATTGGCGGGAATTACCACTCCTCAAACCATCAAGATAGAAGGACAAATCAAGAAGAAAAAGGTAATAGTGTTGATTGATTCAGGAAGCACCCACAATTTTATTCATTGTAGGGTAGCAAAAGAATTGAATTGCTTCCTATATCCAGCACCAGAGTGTCAAGTGATGATTGCAAATGGAGGAACAATAAATTTCTCTGGAAAGTGCCATAATATCAAGCTATCCATGGGAGAATATGTATTGACTAGCCCAATGCTTTCCATTCCAATGGGAGGTGCTGATGTTGTACTAGGAGTCCAATGGCTACAATCCTTGGGTACAATAGCTTTTAATTTTCAAGAACTTTTCATCAAATTTTCTACGGAAGGAAAGGAAGTTGAATTAAGGGGTATTGCAGGGAAACCAGGAAAGATAATCAGCTCTAATGGTATGACAAAGCTTCTAAAAAAGGAGCAAAGAGGTGTAATTGCACAATTATGTTCGCTAGATGTTTCCACATTGGAATCATCTATTTCTCCAGATCTCCAAAAAGTCCTGGACAATCATTCCAAGGTATTTGAGACTCCCAAAGGTCTCCCACCTATGCGTGATCATGATCATGCTATTCATCTGATTCCAGGAAGTGTTCCTCCAAACATCAGGCCGTACAGATATCCCTATGTCCAAAAAAGTGAAATTGAACGTATGGTTGCAGAAATGCTAGAGGCTGGTATAATTCAACCGAGTCAAAGTTCTTTCTCTGCTCCAGTAGTATTGGTGCACAAGAAGGATGGATCATGGCGCATGTGTCCGGATTATAGGGAGCTCAACAAGCTCACTATTAAAGATAAGTTCCCCATTCCTGTCATTGATGAATTACTGGATGAATTGCATGGATCAATTTACTTCACCAAGTTGGATCTTCGTTCAGGATATCATCAAATCAGAATGAAGATTGAAGACATTCCGAAAACGGCATTTAGAACTCATGAGGGTCATTATGAATTTTTGGTCATGCCTTTTGGCCTTACCAATGCACCTTCAACATTTCAAGGTTTGATGAATTCAATTTTCAAACCATTCCTTAGAAAATTTGTGTTAGTATTTTTTGATGATATACTAATCTACAACAAGTCTTGGAAGGATCATGTTGAACATGTTGACAGGGTGCTACAACTATTGGAGGAGAAACAATTATATGCAAAAAGATCCAAATGTTTCTTTGGAGTCCAGGAGGTGGAATATTTGGGTCATATTGTATCTCATGAAGGAGTTAAGGTAGACCCTAGCAAAATTAAAGCCATTAAGGAATGGAAAATCCCCACATCCATAAAGCATTTGCGAGGATTTCTTGGGTTGACAGGGTATTATCGCAAGTTTGTTAAGAATTATGGGAGAATAGCAGCACCTCTAACAACATTATTGAAGAAAGATGCATTTTCATGGACTCCGGAAGCAACAAAGGCCTTTGAACATCTTAAAGAGGCAATGTGCCAAGCACCGGTCTTAGCTACACCGGACTTCACAAAAACCTTTATTGTGGAATGTGATGCTTCAGGAAATGGAATTGGTGCTGTTCTAATGCAAGATGAAAGACCCATTGCTTTTGAAAGTCGTCCAATCAAGGGAAAGTTTTTAAGCAAAGCTATTTATGAGAAGGAAATGTTGGCAATACTCCATGCACTTAAGAAATGGCGACCCTACCTAATGGGAAGACACTTCAAGGTAAAAACGGATCATGATAGCCTTAAATACTTTTTAGAACAAAGATTATCCTCTGAAGAGCAACAAAAGTGGGTCACAAAGATGTTGGGTTATGACTTTGAAATCATCTACAAAAAAGGGAAGCAAAATGTGGTGGCAGATGCACTCTCAAGAAAGGATGAGGATGTGGAAGCATTGTTGTGCGCCATTTCTATTATCCAACCAGATTGGATAAATGAAGCAAGGGAGGAATGGAAGAATGACGAAGAAGTGTGGGCACTTATTCGAAAGCTACAACAAGATTCCAGTACGTCTGATACATTTAGCTGGAAAAATGATTCGTTATGGTACAAAGATCGCTTATACCTCTGTAAGAATTCCCAGCTAAAACAAAAGATTCTTATGGAATTGCACACTTCTCCCTTAGGAGGGCACTCAGGATTTTTAAAAACTTACCACAGGGTTAAGAAGGAATTTTTTTGGGATGGCCTTAAATCAGATATTCAAAAGTTTGTGGCAGAATGTTTGGTTTGCCAACAAAATAAAGTTGAAACAATTAAGACATCGGGTCTATTACAACCTTTATCCATTCCAAGCCAACGTTGGGAGGAGGTTTCAATGGATTTTATCACAGGTTTACCCAAGTCTGAGGGAAAGAGTGTCATCATGGTGGTAGTTGACAGACTTACCAAGTATGCACACTTTTGTGCATTATCACATCCATTTAAAGCCAGTACAGTTTCTACTGCATTTATGGAAACAATTCAAAAGCTACATGGAAACCCAAAGATTATTGTAAGTGACAGAGATCCCATTTTCACTGGAAATTTTTGGACAGAATTATTTTCTTGTCTTGGTACTCAGTTAGCTCATAGCTCATCTTATCATCCTCAATCTGATGGGCAAACTGAGATAGTAAACAAATGTTTGGAAGGATATCTTCGTTGCTTTGTATCTGATAAACAGACACAATGGGTCAAATGGTTGCCTCTGGCTGAATGGTGGTATAACACTTCCTTCCATACAGCAACAAAAATGACCCCATTTATGGCACTTTATGGGTATCAACCACCATCCATCACATCATATTTAAGAGAAAATTCTAAGGTTCAGGCAGTGGAACATCACATCGAACATCAACAACAAGTCCTCCAACTCTTAAAGGATAACCTCGTGTTGGCACAGAATAGAATGAAACAACAGGCAGATCAACATCGCAGTGAAAGAAGTTTTGATGTAGGTGATTGGGTATTCCTACGGCTACAACCATATAAGCAAATGTCCCTCAAGCAAGCTAAGAAGGATAATAAATTATCACCAAAGTATTATGGTCCGTACAAGGTGTTGCAAAAGATTGGTACTATGGCATACAAATTGGAGCTTCCTGCAGCTTCTCGATTGCACCCAGTTTTCCATGTTTCATGCTTAAAGAAGGTTATTGACGACAAGCTCCCAGTTCAAACAATATTGCCAGAACTTGACGAGGAAGGAAAAATTATATTGGAACCGGAAGCAGTTATAGAAACAAGAACTCGACAGCTACGAAATCGATCAATTTCAGAGTACCTTATCAAGTGGAAAAACTTATCCGCTGAAGATTCCACATGGGAGGATGAGAATTTTATGCAGAAGTATCCAGAACTACTCAAGCGTTGAGGACAACACTTTTTTGAAGGAGAGGGGCATGTTGGGTCCCTATAATACTAGTGATTACCCCATTACTATTGTAGTTATAACCCTTATTTATATTGTTGTGCCCCCATTACCCCCATATTGTTATTTTTGTGGCTTTGTATTATTATTGTTAGGTCGGCTGGATTATATTGTGACTCCATAGACTCCTATATATAGAAAGGAGGTGTTGTCATTTGTATCATCCAAGAATTGTTCATTTATGTAATGTAAAGGAGGTTGCCCCCTCGAAGAGGCTGAATTCTAAGGCGTCGATCTCTCTTTTCTATCTTTTTGTAAGCTGGTTTCATAACAGCTAACTTGATGAGTGAGGAAACAAAGGACGTCGGGGCAATTTCTCTAGCTAGTTCACCAAGCCACCTGGTGGCCCCCACTTCCATGGAATCCATTGCAGAGAAGCTGCGGCACACATAACTTTACATTCACATTCTCAAGGATTACAAGTATGAAGAACATAACGAGATTGTATCATATCTTGCTGATATTCAATACAGTCAAAATTTAATTCTCAAGTAGTTGGACAACCTCTAGCGCAACCAATGATGAACAAATGACCACCTTCGCAGCTTGGAAGCATGGGTGGAACATATTGACTTCCACATTCATGATCGTGTTGGTTACTTTGTAGCTCCCACTATAATGCCACCACATCCCCCTCCTTGATATGTTTCTATCATTTCAAGTTTCGTTTTTTGTTACTCCTAGCATGCTAAGGCCATAATGCCCTCCATAAATAACGTATGCAAACTGCCTTTCGTGGCATTCTACAACCCCCTATTGAAAATGTTTGGTCGGAATGAGAGAGCGAGGTCTATTGAGATCTTTTTTTTAAGCTATGCTATTTTGAAAATCTAATGAAAGCTATTTTGAATGAGAATTTTATCTATTTATTAAAAAAATATCAAGATTTAACATAGCTTACAAGTTAATAGTATCCATGGTAAAATGAGTGATATGTATACTTAAGAATGTTGTTATACTTAAATTATTAAGTTTTAATTTATTTTTTTTAGAAAATTAAATTAAATTAAAATATTTATAAAATATTTCAATTTTGAAATGAGTTATAGTTTTTGGGCATGGGGTACTGACAAACCATGGTATTGACCCAACAATATTGTAACAAAGCCTAAATTATTATGGCATTTGTCCAATAGGAATTTTTTTTAGGTTTTTTATTTTTTAATATAATCTATATTTTGATAATTCAATTTAAAACCACATAAAAATAGTTATCAACCAATTTGAAAAAAAATAAAATTGTATTTCATTTTTTTTTTCAAATATTCAATTTAGTATTTATTTTTCCAAGACTTTAATGAACTTCATAAAATTTGTTTAAAATATTCAAAAAGAATTGAAAGTTAAATTTTTTTAACCAAAATGAAAAACAATATAACCTCTCTTCTACGAATATAAGAATTAGACATGTTTTAGATTATCTATATATATATATATATATATATAATCAATAACTTTAACTATTTTTAAAGCTATAACTTATGACAATTTTTTTTTTTTATGGATTTAGAAATCTATGGACAAATTCTCAAAATATTTCCTAAATATATTCGAAAAAGTACTATTTTAGAAAAGGAAGATGAATTACTATTCTGAATAGAAGAAAAGATGTTTAAAATAGAGACCAAGATTTTCTCTCATATTACTGCAAAATGGATGGAAGAAAAATAAATTAAGGAACAAAAATAGTAAAAACATTAAAAAGATAACCCAAACACTTGATTATGAATTTTCTAGTGTATCCTTTGGTACATGGATAATATAGTTTCATTATTCATAACCTTAATATAAAATTTAACACATATTTTTTATTTAATAGTAAAAATATATAGTATAAGGAAAGTTATTCAAGACCATGAAAGATGGGAAAAAATATAAAACAGCCCTTTAAACTTAGATTTTGTTTTAGGATTAACTTAGGGGTTTATTGGAAAATTAGTAAGTGAACATTCTTAAGGGATATGAATGTAGAAATGCTAATTTTATGACTTTAATGATCTTATTTATGAATTGGTCAAACCGATGGATTTAATGGGAATGTATCTAAGGACCTTAAACAATATTCATGTACTTCCCCTTGTCTTAAAGGCTATGAGATATTTCAATGGCATTTGAATATGAATGTGTAATGTCAGATTTCTACTATAATACAAACCATCCAAGTGAGTGCCTATATCAAAGATATTATTATATTATGTTATATGTTTTGTTAGGAATTGTACATGATTTAGTTAGAAAAAAGTGTGAAGAGTTTAATATTGACATTGAAGCTATGTCTTTCACTAGATTGCGCTTAGAAACTGAGACGGTATTCCAAGATGCATTTATAAAGTTTAAAGGAATAAAGTAATTAAAAGATAATCCAAAATGTTGATTCAATATCTATGTAATGAATTCAAAGAGACTAATTATTTTCAGTATTATAATAAGAAAATTAATCTTTTAAGACATCTTAAAAATCCATAGCATGTCCATCTCGTTATTCCAAATCCTATATAAGCTATATTTTGAAAACAAAATAATAAAAATAAAGTATTTTAAATAATTAATACTAAAATAATATATGTTGTTGTTTCTTTAGCAAGTAGGTAGGCCATTGGGTAAATAATTTTAGAAAAAACTAACTCCTCCAAAATAAATAAAAAATTTAATGTGTACATTTGGTAAGCATTTCGACCTTGTAGAATAAGATATCTATTCTATGTTTTACTCTTATCGCCCAATTTTTTTTTATCTAGACATTTCTTATTAGGTTGATTGAAATACACCATGTAAGATGAATTTTACGATGGTGAAAACCACTTTCACCATTGCAAATAATTTAGTAAACCATTTTTCTTAATTATTTCTCATTAAAATAAAAAACCCCATGAGAATAATTATATGAATCATTATTTCCCAGAGGCATAGAATAGATGTTGATGGTGTGTACTATTAAGTCACTCCCTGATGTGAAGGTCACAGGTTCAAAACTCCATGGAAAAAAATACAGGCATGTTAAGGGCTAGTGTTGCCGAGGTCGGGTGCGATCACCGAGTGATTTTGACAACTTAGATGTTGTTGTGTCATGGTTTCTCAAGCCCCATGTCAACCTTGATATAATCTATGGAGAACTCAGAAAAGTAGCAAAAAAAATTTAAATAAATCATTATTTATTTATTATTCTATATTTATCCCGTATTTTCCTTATGAGATAATTTTTAAATGATTGTTTAATAATTCTTCAAAATTCATATTTGTCTTAATTCTAACAAAATGATTAATAAATCATGTTTATTTGTTAATTATTTTAAGCACTTTCAAAATAAGTATATTTGAACATTTTGAATATTTTTTTCATTTAAAATGATATACTAAAATATTGAAAATTGCTAGATCTTAATTTAGTCAAGAATACTTTATTATTTTCTAATGCTCAATATACTCCAATATTTTGTTATAAATATATGGTTTTATATCCATTCTCGACCATGACCATTTTCATCATCCCCATTATCGTTTCATAGCATTAGAGCTCCCACTTGAGATAATACATTTTTCCTTTTCTTTTCTTCCCATTGCTTACAACATATTGAGAGAGAAGCACATTTCTAAAGTGGAAGGTCATGAAGGACCCATCCCGCAAAGGGGGATTTGTAGACCCAATTTTTTAGTCATTCCTCACTATGTGTATTGTTCTTGATTAATAAAATTTATCTTTCATATTCTCCATTATGTTGTTACAATTATATTTTTGTCGTTATATGTTTCTATTTGCATGAAATATTTTTTTGCTAAAGTTTTCTAACATTTTGTTGCAGATATAAAGAATAGACACAACCATCTTTTGTTGTTAGGGTTATAATTCACCTATAACTTAATTAAGGGATTTTGGTACACTTTTCATAAAACTTTGCACTAACATTTACGTACAAGGTTCTTATATAATTAATTATAGATCAAATTTATATTATGATTCTTTTGTATGGTGTTCTAAAGATGTAAATATTATTTCAAGACCATTCACTTCTAATTTAGATGAATTAGATTTCTTAAGTATTCAAATGTTATCATTTTCTCCTTCTTCTTGTCAATTAAAAAACTAAATTTGTCAATTGAATGATCTTTTTTATTACTCTTAAATGTTCATATATATATCACGAAAAATCTATTCGCCATAAAATTGACACTTTAGATCGATAACTTTCCCATACAAACATGGTGGATAATTTTCTGCCTAAATATTCTTATGCACCTTTTATTTTACCATCACCTAAGTTAACATCTTATATTTATAGATTCGAATTTGAAGTTTCCATTAGATGCTACCCCAAAAAAAATTGAAATAAACAATGTATTTTGAAGCCACAAGGAAGGGTAGTTAACAAAAAGAAAGGAGATAATATTTGAGCTAATTATACAATAAAACAAAAGTATAATCTAGCAACTTATAATGGAAATATATGAGGAAAAATGAGCAATAATTTATTCTTACATGCATATATTAATATTCATCAGATAAATAATTAAGTAAAATATCTAAATAAATATAATAACATGATGAAATGCCAAAATTAGATGATGATCCATTTATAGTTGATTCAGGGGATCCAAAAAGGATCAAAATTTGAATTCCTCATATTTTAACAAAATTGGTACCAAGTCATAGATATAATCAAGAAGACTCTAGTGGTGTTAATGAAACTTGAAACTAAGTTTGTATGACAAAGTTCTGTTGACTTGAAATTTGGTGGAAAGAGGAGGAAAAAATAGGACATTGATAGTGCCAGATGCCACCACGAGATAGGTCACATGCCACCACCAGGAGGTACCACGTGGCACGTTTTAGACACCCCACATCGCACGATGTGGCATCACAGTGGAAATTGATGCGGCATGACGTAGGGGTGACTGTTAATTTAGGTGGACCAATGGAATGGTGCCATGTGGTCTAATCGGGTCTTACTACATGACACCCAGTTGGCAACCAAATAGTCCTGTCCCACCCATAGGAGGATGGAAAAGTTCTAGTTAGAGTTCGCGACATGGCTAAGACTGGTAGTTTTCTAAAATTGGAAAGAGTATCAATCAATTTTGGTAGTGTTCAAAGGTTCGTTGACATGGTTTGATATGTAGCTAATGAATGGTTGTTTAAATTTGAATTTCTTCTTGATAAATTAAATAATTTTGTTTATCTCCCTATGTTGGATTTGTGCAGTGGTTACCATTAGATCAGGATTGCAAAAAATGATGTGTGGAAAACTACCTTCAATACTTAGCAAGGACTATTTGAGTGGTTATCGATTCCATTTGGGTTTTGCAATGTCTCAACAACATCCATGTATGTAATGAATTATTTATTTAAACCATTCTTATATGAGTTTGTGATTGTATACTTAGATGGTTTTATTTTCTTTAGTAAAAGATAGAATGATCATGTAAGATATGTCAAGGAGATACCAAACACTTTGCAAAGGGATAAATTGTATGTAAAGTTGTCCAACTGTGAAATTGGAAAAAAATATTTAGTGTATTTGGGTCATAATGGTTGGACGAGGTCAAGTGAATATTTATCCTTCTAAAGTTGATGTAATTGTAAAATGGCCTACACCTACAAATGTGACAAAAGGAAGAAGCTTCTTAGTAGTAGTTTAGTTACAGATAAGATTCATAACTAACTTCTAATTCATTACACCTCTTATGCATGCCCTTAGTAGTGTAAAGTAGGCATTTCGATGGAGAGGAAAGAAATAGAAGGATTTCAACACCTTGAAGGAAAAGATAAGAACAACACTAATACTAGACTTGCCAAATCTTCAACAACCATTCGAGATTGAGACAAATGCTAGTGGATATGCCATGGGTGTTGTATTGATGAAACATCGTAACTTGTATGTTACAACTCTGATACTTTCTGTAAATTTGTTGTTAAGTATCCCAAGTATGAAAAAGAGTTGTATTCCTTGCTTCAAAGTGTCATGAAATGCAAATACTACTTGATAGGTAAGGAGATTATCATGCATACATACCATCATCCCCTATAATACCTCGAGTCATAGACCAAGTTGCAACAAGATTTTCACTTCAGGTGGATGAGATTCTTTCAATAGTTCTATTTGGTAATCTAGTCCAAGAAGGGTATAAGTATTAAAGTGGTAGATATTCTTTCTAGACCTCACATTTCTGCATCTATTCTTTTGAAGAATGGTTATTTATATCATGATATCAATGTTCAATAGTACGATATTGATGAACATTTTAAAGAAGATTTTGAAAATGTAACCCATGTATCACAAGTGGAGAACGATCATTTATAGGGAAAGTTTCTCTACCATATTGTCAAGTTATGCATTCCTTCAAGTGAAAGAGTCCATGTCATTTGATAACCTGACACTCCTCTAGTGTCTGGGAATTTTGGGTAGGAAAAAATCTGGCTCATTTATAGAGGTTTTGTTATTGGTCTCTAACGAAGGAATTGTAACCAAGTATGTGAAGGGGAGTGTGATTTTCTATATGCATAAGAGAACTAATAGAAGCTTGGGGTTGTACACATAACTCTGTGTTCCTTCTCATCCTTTTCAAAGTGTCTCCATGGATTTGTAACAGGGTTTTCTTTTGATAAAAAATGGGTAATGACTACTTGTATGTAATAGTGTATATGTTTAGAAATATGTGCTTCTTGATACCATGAAAAGGAAAGATCACTACTACATAAACTTCTCTTCTTCTCTTTCAGCATGTATGGGCCCATTTTGGAATACCCACATTTATTTTCTTGGATAAAGATTCCTGGTTTGTTGGAGAGTTTTGGACAAGATTATGGAGAATAATGGACACCAATCTAAAGAGGAGTAATACTTTCCACCATAGAACAATGGAAATATAGAGGTTGTCAACATAAAATTGGTTCATTTACTTTGCGGGTACTGCAACAAGCATCCTAAGTTGTGCGATGAACAAATACATTATGCTCAACATGCATACAAGTGAGCTTGCACTCTTCCACCCAAATTTCACTATTTGAGACATGCTTTGGGTACTCGCAAAATTCACACTTCGATTTGGTATTTGGATAAAATTAGGATTTGTTTGAAAGAAATGATGGATACAAAGCTCTCAAATTGATTTAGAGGATATATATGATACATGAAGGAGTGGAGGAAAATTTGTAGAAGAGTCAAGAATAGTATAAAGACTGACATGACAAGCACATCGTTGATCATTACTTCTAGGTTGGAGACCAAATATGGCTACACATTAACAAGGATAGTATGAAGGAAGAAGGAAAAGATTTGAAACGAATTAGATATGGTCCATTCACCATCTTATAAAAGATTTGGGAAAATGATTTTTACCTTAATCTTAGAGCTCATACGCAGATGTATTCCAAATTCAGTTTAAAGAACTTGAAACTTTATGAAACTTCCATGATCATGGATCCATAGGACAGTGGTCAAGGTCCATCACTCGATGATTTTTCTCTAGACTACTTAGATAAATTTTTTGAAGACATCAACCTAGACAAAAGGGCCAAGACTTGATGACAGGGAGATGTGGAGTACCTTCGAGTGGGTTTCAAAGGAATGCATCCCAACATGACATGATGGATTGAAAAGGAGAAAGTGAGGGATAAATTCAAGAAGGGAGGATTGATGTAGAAGGATCCAAAAGGACTCAATATTTGAAGTGTTAAAATATTATTAAAACCAACACCAAGTTGATATGACCCAATAGTGTGAACGACTCCTCAACTGAGTCTATATAAAAAATTATGCTCATCTAAAGTTTTATGGAAATAGGAAAATATGGGGTACTCACATTTCCAAGTGGCAGCACCAGAAAAGGCCACATGAGATCATTAAGAGGTGTCATGTGGCACCATCAAAATGCTCTAAGTGGTGTGAAGTGGCATCCCAATGGAGGTTGACGTGGAATGACCTAAGGATGAGTGTACATGTAGGAAAACTACTGGATGTGCCATGTGGCCAAACTTTGTGGCTCCACATGGCACCTAGCTTGTAGCCAGATAAGTCCAACCAACCCATGGGTAGATGGGAGAGTTCTAGTTAGATTTGGTGACATGGCTAAGATTTGTAGCTTGATAAAATTGGTCAGAGTACCAACCATGTTTGGAGAAAGTGAAAGGTTGGTCGACATGGTTTAATATGTAGTCAACAAATAATTGTTCAAAATTTAAAACTCGTTGTAGCCATAAACTATAGTGGGAGACTGTGGTTTCGAACTTGATCCACCCACTTAACATTATTACCCCTTGCAAATGGTTGAACTGGCAAAGAATTAGTGAGTTTACTTGACATGACTTATTTAAAATCACATTTTGGAATTCGTGGGGACACCCACAATGATGAAGGACAACAAAGGTTGAGCTTATCAACACTCAACATGCAAGCTAAGAGGATATCCATGCCTAGGCAGATAAAGATCCTGAGTTAGATTCCATGTATATTTTGGAGCATAATCTAGAGAATATTCTCATGGAATATTCTTATTATATTAAGATATGAAGCGACACTAACTTCAAGGAGGAGTTGATAGTTTTATAACCTTATCATGTTTATACTATCATTTCACAAAATTCCACAAGGAATCCCCTTATGTAGTTTGCATTGAGATATGAGTAGAATATTTTTTTGTCACTCGTAGAAGTGAGGTATTTCCTTGTATTTCACCTTGTATTTTTCCATTACGTTGTTCAGATAATGAAGAGTCCTCTCCACTTTGAGGTTGGACCCATAGGTTTATCTCACACATTATGAGTGAACTCCATTATCAAATTGTGGTATAATGTCTATATTACCTTATTTGTTTGTTGCTTCTTCCTTGGTCTTGAATTTAAAGTATTTTCATGTTGGTTAAGAAAAAAAAATTAACATCACCAGATAAAAGTTAAAGGAGAAGGGGTCACACCTATCGAAATTATATTTTAAAGCTATTACTGTTACTCTTTGGATACTCAAATTGATAACCCCCAATGATGTCACATGAAAAGACAAAAGCTACTCCTAAATATTTTTAAAGCTAATAATAATGAAATCAAGAGCTATTCATGGACAAGTTCCAAAAATAAATAAGTGTGCTCCAAATTGCATATCAAGACATTGAGGTTTCTTTGTTACTTTATTCAAATTGAAGGTGCAAGCATTGTAATGGGTGAAGATTTTGTACATAGATATCTTCCTTTATAATTGCTAAAGAACATGTTAAGCTAACTATGGGAACAAGTTATGTTACATATCCATGTAAAAATACTTATATGTTAAGAATGAAACAAAAGTAATACATCATGAAATTTTAGACCTTTTAGTAAAAAGATAGAAAAAATTAAGAAAATCATAAAAAAGTATACACCTTTATGTAGGATAAGTGTTGGTTGTCCTAGTTTAACCTAAGTCCCAGCACACATTTCAAACACCAAATGAATTTTGGTATATATAATAGTATTTTTTATGCGTGCCATATAAATAAGATTTGAAGGAAAAACCTTAGAAAAATGTATCAAATTTTATGTTTCAAAAGGAGAGAAACTATTGTAATTAGGGAAGAACAAAACTACTAAAAGCAAAGTTGATTGAAGTAACATAGGCATGCACAAACCTTTATGTGAATAAACATATGAAACTGATAAGGATAAGATAATATGGTCATTAACTATAAAATGGAAAACAAATATTGAAGCGTATTAGATATTTCATAACTAAAAGGGGTAATTTACATAAAATCCATCATATCTGGGGAAATTTATTTCAAAAGTAGATATTGGTCGGTAGTAATCTTCCAAAAGATCTGGATAAAAAAAGAATTATTGTTCGATGTGGTGAATAGTAGCAACACTTAATGCAATTTTGTATTTCAATTTTTCCCTTTATGTTTTAGAATATAATGGAATCTTACATTTATTTTCTAATGTAGCCAAGCAATGTTGGTTGTAATTTTACATAGGAGTCCTTATTTTCCTAGTTGTGATAACTATGCCTTGCTAAGAATTTGGCCTCTTTTATTCGTATGTATAGGAGGAATTATACTATATATTATTCATAGTAGATCTTATTAATCAATCAATTCTCTCTTGCAAAAACATTTTGTCTTTTGAAACAACCTTTTGTTCCTTGGATATTATTTTAAATATATTAATGATATTTGAGTGACCTCTACAAACCCCTTGATATCTTTTCGAAGAGGATTGTAAGATGTGTGGAATTTCCAAAATACATGTCATATAAACTTGAAACCTATTGTTACAAATACACAATTTTAGTTGTAGATTTATCTTTGTTTTTCTCACATTCCATTAGAATGTTTTTGTTCTTGGTATCTACCTCAATGAGACTTGGTATTGAAATGTTTACAATTATAATTTAGCCTATTATCACTTAATTTACCTTTATTTTTTACTCATTTAACATTGTCATTACCTGGCATATTATGCACTTTCACCTCATAATATATGTGAGCAATAAATCTAATGTTTTCCCATGTTTTCATATTTACCTAACTTGATATTTCCCTAGAAGAGATTTTGTGGTTTCCTAACTACTAAACACTTTCAAAAGTTCAATTCCTTCTATCACATTTTCCACAAACATGGTGGTATACTATCATAGAGATACAATACTTCAGAGTCCAAATAATTAAATTAATTAAAATCATGAAATTTAGGATTTAATCCTACCTTTCTAGATTGAGTTTGTTCCTCATGGTTAGGAGTCAATTTAGGCTTAGTTGGTTGAGAGATTCTCTCCAACTAGTTAGGCTCCTAGATTATTGTGTTGTTGAGATATTTTCTCAACCATAGTGTCCAACATAGACGTACTATCTTGAGACAACTTCCTCCTATATTTATTTGTACTATTATCATTCTTTGTACATTGGATTGATTAATAATGAGATGTGAATAATGTTGTAAGGCTGAGACCTTTTCCGCCATGTCTAGTTTTTGTATATGCGTGTTATTTATTTTATGAGTGTGTGTTATTATTAGTTGATTTAGTTTTCTACACACATGGAGTAGACTTTCACCTTTAGAAAATAAATAGTCCTTGATGATTGGTAGGATATTGCGCATTATGGAAGAATTCACTCATTTGGATTTTTCTGAATATTACATTTTCTATATTCTTTGTTACTTCAATGGATCTATGGTCCATCAACTAAGGCATAGATCATTTTTCAAAACCCTAAACATCATTTATTAAATACACAAGAAACAACTTGATGTTGGACATTGGATAAACCAACTCTCCCCGTGTGTTTCATGACATGGACTAACCACCTCTCTTGGATCCTTATCTCTCGTGATGTGATCATTGACTAACACCTCCAGGTTTTGGTCTAACAACAATCATGTTTCCTGACAAGTGGTACTAGAGCGTAGGTCACAAGTTTGATACACATGGATCACGTTGGGGTGGGAAATTGTTTGACATTGGATAAGACAACGCTCCATGTGTGTTTTGTGACATGGAATAACCACCTCTTATGGCTCCTTATCTCTGGAGATGTGATCATCCACTAACACTTGTGGGTTTTGGTCTAACGGAAATTGTGATTCCCAACACTTGATTATCCAGGTTGCTTTCTCCTTCACATCACAAGGTAAACTTTGTAGAGAAAATAATCCCCCTTCATTGTCATTAAGGTAGAAATGTGCAACCACTTGCATCTTAAAGAAAGTAAATTCTAGAAAAATGATGGATGTGCAATCAATAGGTTAGGGAAAAATTTGTATGGTTTAAAATCCATTGTTTTGTTATGTGTACACTTCAAACATAAATATGAAATACAATAGAATTATGATGGGGAGGAAACATTTATTATTTTACTATGTATCAATTGTTTGAACACATAGAAATCATAGCTACATAGGGACTTTAATATTTCCTTGTGATCTATATTTGATGATGGAATGAAAGATAGTTTTATTATATACCTCCATAACACACTATATCTTTCCCACCGAGCGTGATAAAAGATAAAGGGTTTCCACCCTTAGATATAGTTTGTTCTGGTATTTTATTTAGGTATATTTATCACTAAATTTCATAGACAAACATGTTCATTATTATATCATTTGTATCTCTATGTTCTCGCTTAAAACTATAATTTATGTTTTCCTTTCTTTTTATCTAATCATGCTTTTGGGCATGAAGAGTGAGTGTGAACAACTATGTGTATTTTTTAAATTTGTTACCAAGCATCTCAATATTGTTAACATAAGAATATAAAGAATTGTAAGAAGTTTCGTGACTTGAATCTATGACATTAACATATTTTATCTCTGATTTGGAATTTGAATTTCCATTTAATTAAGTTTAATATTACAATGTGATAAACATGTAGAGATTATTTGGGCCATGGTGTAAGGCAACACTATAGTTTATTTTTCCTAGAGGTTCCATAAAACCCACTATGGGGGAGATGTTGACATAATGTAAGTATGTCAATATTTTTTAAATGTTACGAAAAATATATATATAGAAATAAAAACAGAAGAAAATTAAATGTCGGCTTCATATTTTCATATATAAATGTAAAATGTAATGTAAAAGTGAAAATGCAAAATGCAAAATGTAAGGTAAAATGTATGATATAGAGCTACCAATTTTATTAGAAGAAATTTGTTTGTTTATAATGTAAAGCTAATATACTATTGTTTCTTGAAAATATTATTTCTTTATATATTATTATTGGTATAATGATCAATAATATCAGAGAAATTTTTAAGAAACTCCCTAAATTTATATGTATAATAAATGGGTGAATCCCCATAATATATATAAAAATTAGGCTATTTTTTCAATAATGTAATATACATATATAATTTTTTGGCAAATCATTAACTAAATTCTAAATTTTTTTTTAAATCTTGGCAAAATTTTCACTACGTTATAAAGTACTCAAAATTCTTGGCTAATATGAAAAAAAAATAGAAAACAACATAAAATATTGGTGATTCTTTGATGATGTATATAAACCTATATAATAATAATAAAAATGTATAGTTAAACTATAAAATACTATTTCCATGTCTCGGAAAAGAAAAATCATGGGTAATCTTGTTGTAGGTTCGTATTATACAATATTGAAAATTGTTTTGCATGTTTTTATCATGTTTCACTAAAAGGGTCTTATTGTCTTTTATTGAATTCATTCATCTCATCTTTTATTGAATTTTTCTTAAATATAAGCTATTTCAATTTTATTTCTTTTGAATTTATATAAAAAATATTTTGTAAATTTTGTCAAAACATATTCTAAAAATAATAAAAATAAATTTTGTTGGAAATTTTGTAAACATATATTTGTTCATAAAATTATTTTTTGGATAAATCACATGGTGTTTTTTGAGTTGAACGCATCTTGAACCAAATAATGAGACTGATCATAAGGACCAATATGGAAAGACTGGTGTTAGAATGTAAATAAATATGCAGAGATGCAATGGTTAATTATCAACGGATATAAAAAAATTATTGCAGTGAGAGACACTCTCCACCCTAGTGTTGAAGAGATGTGTTGGGTGTGGAGCCTGATTATCTTCTATATTCAAAGTTATCGCCACATAAGAACGCAGTTCGAAATGGGGGCGGCAACGCCGCCCATAAAATATTCGCTGCAACGGGGGTCCAGGGGGGGCTAAAAACAGCTGTAAAATTGCCTTGTAAAAGTATAGTAATTTCTAGTCAATCTGGGTTGTTCATTAGGTGGATGATCTGACGGTAGAACTTATGTTTAGTTTAGGGTTTTTTGCTTAGAAGGCAACCCCTCTCTTTGTATGAGGGTATTGTATTTGAGGCTATGTGATAGATGTGTATTCTGTGAGCGAGAAATAGAGAGGTGAGACTGTGAGAGAAAACAGAGGATATTACAGTGGATTTGATGTAGGTTGTGTCTCTTCATTTTGCTGGATAATAGAAAGGAAGGACTGGCTGTTTGGGGTGGATGTAGCCCAAACTGGGTGAACCACGTATATCTGTGTCTCTCTTGTTTTGTGCGTTTTCTGTGTTTATATTTCTGCAATATTTTATGTGTTCCATTGCTCTGTAATATATAATTTTCTAACAACTTGTATCAGAGCCGAAGATCTATTTGGCTGATAAACTCGCAGGAAAGAAGGGTTCCTGGTTCGAGTGGGAGCAATGGTGGAAGATGGTAAGTTTAGGGTCGAGAAATTTAACGGCAAAAACTTCTCGCTGTGGAAGATGCAGATGGAAGATTATTTGTATCAGAAAGATCTATACCTACCATTGGGCGGAAAATCAAATATGCTGACAGGTATGACAGACGAAGAATGGAACCTTCTCGATAGAAAGGCACTGGGAACAATACGGTTGTGCCTTGCTGCATCAGTCGCCTTCAACATTTTGAAGGAAACCACGACAGAGGGTTTGATTCAGACGTTGTCGAAACTATATGAAAAACCCTCAGCCTCAAACAAGGTATTTCTTATGAAACGGTTATTTAATATGAAAATGTCGGAAGAAGGATCTATTGCAGACCATTTAAATGATTTTAATACAGTTACAAGTTATCTAAGTTCTGTAGGGGTAAACTTTGATGATGAAGTTAGAGCTCTATTATTCTTGTGCTCATTACCAGAAAGTTGGAATGGTTTGGTAATGGCCATTAGTAACTCCATTTCTGGATCTATTACTTTAAAGTTTGATGATGTTGCCGGTGCTATCCTTAGCAAGGAAATGCGATGGAAAAGCTCTGGTGAGACATCGGGAAATGCTTTGAGTGCAGAGTCTAGAGGAAGAAAAATGGAAAGAGGAAAGAGCTCAGGATATCGCAATAAATCAAGGAAAGGCATATCCAAGTCCAGATCGGGGATAGTGTGCTGGAAATGTGGAAAGAAAGGACACCTAAAGAAAGACTGTAGATCTCGGAAGGGAAAAGAAGGAGATGCACAACAAGAAAACAATCATGAAGCAAATGTGACAGATGAGGTGTTACAAGATGCTTTGATTCTTTCTTTCGAAAATATTACTGATTCCTGGGTGGTAGATTCAGGGGCTTCATTCCATGCCACAACTGATAAGAAATACTTTCATGACTATGTTCAAGTAGATTTTGGACAAGTTCATCTGGGTGATGATAAACACTGTAAAATCATTGGAATGGGTAAGGTTCTTGTAAAACAACAGAATGGAAACCAATGGCTATTAAAGGAGGTAAGGCATGTTCCAAATCTAAAGAAAAATCTGATTTCAATAGGGCAGTTAGCCGGTGAAGGTTGTGTGACAACTTTCACAGATAAAGCTTGGAAGGTCACCAAAGGAGCCTTGGTAATAGCAAAAGGTGAAAAGGTTGGTAGATTGTATTTATGCAATGGTATATCTAACTCTGTTAATGCTTTAACTTCCAAAGGAGCAGATGCAGCATTATGGCATCATAGGCTCGGAAACATGAGTGAAAAGGGGATGAAGATTCTTCACTCAAGGAATTTGTTGCCAGGTTTGAAGAATTTTGATTTGGACTTCTGTGGGAATTGCATTTATGGAAAACAAAAGAGAGTCGGATTTCTCAGATTTGGGAAAGAAAAGAAGAATGAAAAATTAGAGCTTGTGCATACAGATGTATGGGGACCTGCTCAGGTATCATCTCTCGGTGGCTCTCGTTATTATGTTACTTTTAATGATGATGCAACTAGAAAAACTTGGATTTATTGTATTAAGAATAAATATGATGTATTTGATACATTCAAGAAATGGAAAGCTTTGGTTGAGATTGAGACAGGAAAGAAATTGAAGTGTCTTAGATCAGATATTGGAGGTGAATATTGCAGCAAAGAGTTTGATAGGTACTGTTCAGAGCATGGAATTCACAGAGATAAGACAGTTCCAAGAACACCACAAGAAAATGGTGTGTCAGAAAGGATGAACAGAACAATCATGGAGCATGCAAGGTGCATGAGATTGCATGCAGGATTGCCTTTACAGTTTTGGGTAGATGCTGTAGATACCGCTGTTTATCTAATAAATAGAGGGCCTTCAAGTTCCTTGGATGGTGGTGTTCCAGAGGAAGCATGGACAGGTAAAAAGGTAAACTACTCTATTTTAAAGCCTTTTGGTTGTGAGGTCTTTGTCCATATTTATAAAGAAAATAGAACAAAGCTTGAGGCAAAGTCAAAGAAATGTACCGTTATTGGATATGGTGTTAATGATTTTGGTTATCGCTTATATGATTACGAAAATCACAAAATCATTAGGAGCAGAGATGTAATATTCAATGAAAAGGTCTTGTATAAGAATCAGTTGCAGGAAAAGAAACATGAAAAGGAAAACAAGGAATACGCAGTTCTTGATGAAATCACTGAAAAAGTAAAGGTGCCTGAAAATAATAATAATCAACAACCACAACAACAACAACCACCACAACAACAACAGGCACCCCAAACACCTGAAAGTGGTGTTAGAGGATCTACCAGGATAAGTAGACCTCCTGAACGATACTCTCCTTCATTATATTATTTATTGTTGACTGATTCTGGTGAACCCGAATGTTATGAACAAGCAATGCAGGTTGAAAGCAGGAAGAAGTGGGAGGTAGCCATGGAAGAAGAGATGGACTCCTTAATGCATAACCAGACTTGGGATTTAGTGAAGTTGCTTGTAGGAAATACTACATTGAAGAATAAATGGGTTTACAAGCTGAAGGAAGAAGATGGAGGAAAACAGAGGTATAAAGCTAGACTAGTGGTGAAGGGGTTTGCACAGAAGAAAGGTATTGATTTTGATGAAATATTTTCTCCTGTTGTTAAAATGACTTCAATCAGAACTATTTTAAGTCTTGTAGCAGCTGAAGATTTGCATCTTGAGCAGTTAGATGTAAAGACAACCTTTCTCCATGGGGATTTGGAGGAAGAGATATATATGCAGCAGCCACAAGGATATGAGGTGAAAGGGAAGGAGAAACTAGTGTGCAGGTTGAAGAAGAGCTTGTATGGATTAAAACAGGCTCCAAGGCAATGGTATCTCAAATTTGACAAGTTTATGTCTGAATAAGGTTATACTAGATGTCACTCTGATCATTGTGTTTATTTGAAAAAGCAAAATGATGGCAGCTATATTATATCGTTATTGTATGTAGATGACATGCTTTTTGCAGGATCTAACATGCAGGAAATAAATGTGCTCAAAAGAAAATTGGCAAATTCATTTGCAATGAAGGATTTGGGAGCTGCAAAACAAATCCTTGGTATGAGAATAACTAGAGACAGGAAAATTCGTAAATTAACATTGTCTCAGAATGAGTACATACAAAAGGTGTTGAAAAGATTTAACATGCACAATGCAAAACTAGTTAGTACACCTTTTGCTAGCCATTTCAAACTTAGCAAGGAGATGTGCCCAAAGACACAAGAAGACATGGATTATATGTCTAAAGTTCCATATGCATCAGTAGTTGGAAGCTTAATGTATGCAATGGTCTACACAAGGCCTAATATTGCACATGCAGTGGGAGTTGTAAGCAGGTACATGAACAATCCAGGAAAGGAACATTGGATGGCAGTGAAATGGGTTCTCAGATATTTGAAAGGTACCACAAATCGAGCATTATGCTTTGGTGGTTCAAACATCTCCCTACAAGGATATGTTGATGCAAATATGGTAGGTGACAGAGATAACAGGAGGAGCACTACGGGATATGTATTTACTGTTCGAGGAACAACTGTTAGTTGGGTTTCAAAAATCCGAAGTGTTGTTGCACTTTCAACAACAGAAGCAGAGTATGTTGCTGCTACAGAGGCTAGTAAAGAAATGATTTGGTTACAAAGGTTTATGGGTGAATTGGGTAAGGAGTATGATATGGGCACGTTATACAATGATAGCCAAAGTGCCATTCATCTTGCAAAGAACTCAGCATTTCATTCCAGGACTAAACACATACAGCTCAAGTACCATTTCATATGATCAGTGTTGGAAGATGGAGAGTTGAAGCTGGAAAAGATACACACTAGCTAGAATCCTGCAGATATGCTAACAAAAGTTGTAACTAGGGAGAAACTGAGAATATGCTCAATTTCAGTTGGTCTTCAAGGATGACGATGAAGATGAGAAATAGCTAGGTCAAACGAGGAGTCATTGTCTAGCAAATGGAGCAACGGTGGAGTTGCTACAATCAGTCTACAAGAGGGAGATTGTTGGGTGTGGAGCCTAATTATCTTCTATATTCAAAGGTATCGCCACATAGGACCCTAGTTTGAAATGGGGGCAGCAACGCCGCCCGTAAAATATTCACTGTAGGGGGGGTCTAGGGGGGGCTAAAAACAGCTGTAAAATTTCCTTGTAAAAGTATAGTAATTTCTAGTCAATCTAGGCCGTTCATTAGGCGGATGATCTGACGGTAGAACTTATGTTTAGTTTAGGGTTTTTTGCCCTAGAAGGCAACCCCTCTCTTTGTATGAGGGTATTGTATTTGAGGCTGTGTGATAGATGTGTATTCTGTGAGCAAGAAACAGAGAGGTGAGACTGTGAGAGAAAACAGAGGATATTACAGCGGATTTGTTGTAGGTTGTGTCTCTTCATTTTGCTGGATAATAGAAAGGAAGGACTGGCTGTTCGGGGTGGACGTATCCCAAACTGGGTGAACCACGTATATCTGTATCTCTCTTGTTTTGTGTGTATTCTGTGTTGATATTTCTGCAATATTTTATGTGTTCCATTGCTCCGTAATATATAATTTTCTAACAAGATGTTGTAAGGTTATGTTACCATATGCCATTTTATTTTATGTTATGTTATGTAAACATTTTGACTCAGTCTCCTGTAACATAACTATAAAAATATAAATATAAAAAAATATAAAAAAATTAATAAAAAATTAAAATAAAACTAATATTTATAATTATTAATTAAAACATTTTGACTAGTTCAAATTACATTAAAATAAAAATAAAAATAAAATAAAATAATAATTATGATTATCAATTATTAATGATTAAGCTAGCCTATGGACGTCAAAGGAAATTAGCTCAAGTGGTATGGTTCATGATTTGTGTCCCAAGTAACATGGGTTCAAGTCTCTAGTGACATGTTGGGCCATATATAGTAAAATAAATAAAACAATAATTATAATTATCAATTATTAATAATTCAGCCAGCCGGTGGATGCCAAAAGAAATTAGCTCAGGTGGTATGTTTCATGAGCTTTGTCCCATTAAACCACATTCTTACTTGAAATGGTATCACTAGATTATGGTGAAAAGGGTTATTTTGTCTATAAGTTAGACTAAGCCCATATATTTATATATTTAAACCTGTGTGTATGTATATATATATGAGAAAGTACTTTACCCAAATAAAATCAATTAAAACTATATAACAAGTAGGAAAATATAAGGCTATTGCTATGAATAACTAAGAAAAGGGGATTATGAAAATGAAATAAAAAGAATAGAATATAACACATAAAATAAAATAAATAAAAGGGAACAATGATGAATCCTTCAGGATGACAACGCAGACATCCAAAAATTACTTGTTTGTAGGAGGGGATTTCACCCCTCCCCAAGTGGAAATTCATTGGAAAAAAACCCAATAAAAAATACTTTCATATATTTCAAGGATGATATATCTATATATATATATATATATATATATATATATATATATATATATAAAACAATAGAAAATACTTTAACTAAATAAAGTCAATTAAAACTATATAACAAGGGAGTAGGAAAATCATAAGGCTATTGGTATGAATAACTAATAAAAGAGGAATTATGAAAATGAAATAAAAAGAAAAGAATATAGCACATAAAATAAACTAAATAAAAGGGAACAAGGATGAAGCCGTCACGAGGACAGGGTGGCCATCCAACAATTACTTGTTTGTTGGAGGGGTTTCACCCCTCCCCAAGTGGGAATTCATGTGGAAAACCCCCAACAGAAAATAGTTTAGTATATTTGACGGATGAGTTAGAAAATATATATATATATATATATATATATATATATATATATATATATATATATATATAGTATTCCAGTAGACTCAATAATTGCAATTTCTAGTGGAGAAATGAAAGCAAAACCCTACCACGGAAAAACATTTGACCATAAGATTTTTTTTATTTTCATTAGTTTTATATAATATATAGATAGTTGAATCTCTCTCTCTCTCTCTCTCTCTATATATATATATATATATATATATATATATATAGAGAGAGAGAGAGAGAGAGAGAGAGAGAGAGAGAGAATTTCTATTACTTTTACTTCTCTATGTGAAGTTCATGTAAAATTAAACTTAAGTATTTTATTTATGGCAAGCATTGATTTATTATTTTATTATTTTAAATGTAATTTTATAGGAAAAGCTCTCCTTCATAGTGGGTTGTAGAACAACTGTCAACAAAAAGATTTAATCGCAAAATTGTGATGCAATAAATGTAATACACTTACTTCTTCTGGGGCTAACTCTTAATTAAGCATAAGCTCCTTACTGAGAAACTTATGCTCTTTTTAAATTTTATAAAATTTCCTTTTGATAAGTTGGGATTAACTTTTGGCTTCTTAAAATTGAATTTAGTAAAAGATTTTCTTTCTAAATTATAAACTTTTGTGATTTAAAATGTATTTTTAAATTTATAAATAGATTCAATATTTTTAAAAAAGTTTAAAGATAATTTGATTACATACAAAAATATAATAACTTAAATTTATAATTTAATAATAAAATTAATTATAAATGCGTAACAAATTAAAACTAATCTAAAAATATATCTGAACAAAAAATGAATATAATATTATTAATATTTATAAATTTTAGAACAACTCAAATTAACATTAAAAACATTATTAAGATATTAAATAACATATATCGTTAAAATAAAATGACCAAAAAAAATAAAAAGAAAAAAAAAATAATAATTAATAAAGTAATGTGTTTATATATATATATATATATATATATATATATATATATATATATATATATATATATATATATATATATATATATATATATATATAGATATATGATGATGATGATGATGACTAATGTCCACTGAGACTGATGATGTCTATCAAACCATAAAAAAAGAAATTATTTGAGACTTCTAAAAATTTTATTTCTATAATCAAATAGAAGGGAGAGGAGCATTCTCAGATCACTATAGTTATCCTAGTTGAACAAGTCAACAAGCTTGGAAGTCTAGCTCATGTTTTAGAATTGAGAATGGATGTGAGTGAGAATCTGACAATCCATGAGAATGTGCTTTTCATCCTCAATTCTCTTAGTGTCACACAATTGACAAATTCTTTCTTCCTAGGGTGTTTTGAAGATATACCAATGCCCAGTTTCACTTTGAAGCTCGTTAGATTTATTTCTTATCTTTGCAATGTTCATTTTCTTCTTAGCACTAGTCATGAAAATTACTTAATTCTAGTTAGTGAGAGAGGGATTGATCACCCCCTTATAGTACCTATTGACGGTGTTGGACCCGCCAACATGTAAGGGATCTCCCTGGTAAGAAGTTCCAACTAGAGCTTAGACTGTCTGGAGTAGGAGTCCTAGTAGTAGGTAGTAAAGTAATGCCTTAACTGCAGTAGCGCATAAAGGTAAATATGATAACTTTGTCGGAAGCAAGTGTGTGACCTTGCAGTGAGCCAAGAGAGATGCATGGGGGTTCTAACACAAAGGGGAAAAGGATGTGTGTCCCATAAAATGATGTAATAGTATGCATACTAAAAGGAACACACGAGTGGAATGACATCATGATCTGGAAAGCGGAATCGTCCACAAACCAAAGTTGACAATATATGTATAATTCCACACAAAATAGTTCATACACAATTGTGTAAGTTAAGTAACATACATTTCTAAAGCAACTAGAATAATCCAACTACAATAACAACATATGCATGAAAACATGCTTTCTTTGTCATATATTATTAAGTGAATGTTTCATCCATACATACACCATTGGCGGCCACTGGCCCCAATAGTGGAACATTATAGTCAACATTGTCTACTCCTCCAAAGAGATGTACTCACTCTACATTGTGGAGAATCCAAGGCCCATGAAAATAATCTCAAAGCCTTCTCTAAGCAATGCCTAGCCAAAAACTTGGCTCCCAAAAGCCCGTACTATGAGTTATGAGGTTTTATATATAGAAAAGTGTGGAGTGACCCTTGTAATTCCCCTTTGAATATTGCACTATCATCATGACTCTTCAAATTACATAGTGACTTTTCACATTTGATCTAAGTGGATAATGGTGGCCACCAGCCTATTCCAGCTAGACCCTCCAGTTAGTTTCATATGTTTCCTTATTTATTTCAACATTTACTATTTTTAGCAGATTTTCTGGTCTTGAACTTCCAGAGTTGTTTTTACCTCCTAAACAATGGTTTTTGAGGTCCGTTGTAGCCCCATAGCCATAGGCTAGGTCTTGTGTTGAAAATTTTAGTACTCGGAGAGACCTTTCCAGCAAGGTATTTTACATGCCAAATAGAGACAATATGACCAAGTTATGACCCCAGGAAGTTGGTTGCCTGACTAACCCCAACGGCACCCACCAACCCTTGGTGTTACATCTGTTGGAGTTAGGGTTTTCGTTTTTAGGGTTTTCTCATGATTTTGAATAATAAATAGGTCCTTGAGCCTCCTTATCACATAGTTCATAGGCATGTAGCCACCACATCTCTTGTCAGAGATAAGCTACCATCGCACGAGCTTTCTTATTTCCATTATGTTTTAAAGCACAGTTCAATATTTTTTTATTAATGAAATGAAGTCTTTTTTTGCTGCATATCTATATTTATGATGATATATGTAATTTGTTGTGTTCCTGTTTAACTTTAGATCAATGTTATATGCATTCCCCCAACAAGGTCCTAGTATAAGGACTTGGGGCTCTATCTAGTTGAACCGTTGCAAGATCAACCTTGCAAACCCTGACGACCTCCCATGGTGGACAAGAAAAAATATGAGCAGGTAGGAGATGCTTCCAAAATGTTGCCGAAGGAAGCCCTTGAGCAATAGAGGACTGTGATGATTGAGGAATTTGCGCAAATCCTTTGACGACTACCCACAGGTGATGCATCTTCATCCAACAACAACTATGGAGGTGCCACTCATTTTAAGGTACAATTTAACTTCACTATTCCCATATTTGAGGGCTTGATATATGGACATGCCATAGATAAATGGTTAAATCTGTTGGTAGAATATATTTCAGTTCATGACTTTTTCAATTAGGAACATATTTCTTTTTCACTTCTCAAAGCTGCCCCACATGTCAGGTATTGGAAGGAAACCTACTCTGAACAAAAATATGAGAGTGAACTCTTGTTGTTTTCAACCTCACCCACTTGGGATTCATTCCAAGATGCCATCAATTGACAATATTATGATGTCAGGAGCTATGAAGATAAATACATAAAGTGGACCACGCTAGGGCAGGGAAGGTACGAAGATGTGCCAAAGTTTACAAATAATTTCCATACCCTTGACACGAAGCTGGGTATGAAGGAAACTGAGTAGCATATGGTATTCAAGTACCATGACATACTACACAAGTACATCTAGGAGAAGATGGAGATCGTAGACATTTCCTTACTCAGCATGGAGTACAAATACGCTGTCAAGATTAAGTAGAAGTTTAAATAGAAGATGCGGGACTTTGGGTATGTCAATCCAAAGAAAGAAAAAGGCACCCCCAAGCCATAGGGAAAAGGACATAGTCGAGGTGGGGCTACCTAGGATAGCCCACCAAATCTACAAGCAAGGAACAACACCATGAAGACAAAGAAGGGCATTGGAAAATGTTGTGACTTCCATAAGATCTCCACTCACAACACACGTGAGTATGAAGGTAAGAAGTCACTAGTGGTGGAGCTGAAGGCCTATGAATCAGACGCATGTTCTGACTCTGAATCAGAAACTGAAAAGGGGAATAAAAAAGAGAAATTGATCATTGAGGTGGAGTCTAGTGCCACAGTGTCCACTACCAAGATCCAAAAGATTGAGTCTGAACATCCAGAGGAATGGGAGTGCCTCTTCCACTTGCAGATGTGGGTGAAGGGTTATCTACTATAGTTCATTATCGATAGTGGGAGCCAAAAAACCTCATTTCAGTAGAGGTCCTGGAGTGGCTAGACCTAAAGACTACAACGCATCCACAACCATACACCATCAGGTGGCTTCACCAAGGACGAGATCTTTGTGTCAGCTTGGAGTGCCACCTTCCCTATACCATCAAGCCCTTCACGCATGAGGTACTGTGTGATGTTTCGCCTCTGGAAGTTTGTGATGTAATGTTAGGATAGCTATACTTGTGGAAGTGACATGTTGTATATGAGTCTAGACCTGGCCATGTGATTATTACTTTGGCCAATAATTTGTACAGGATACTGAAGGTAGCCTCCCTTACTGTCGTCTATTTGATCACCGCAAAGAATTGCAGGAAGGTCATTTACCAAACTAGGAAATTTATTTTCATTATGATTCGCTCGTAGGGAAAGAAGAGGATTTCGGCCACGACTTCTAGGTAGGGATCCTCTTCACATCAACAACAGATGGATAAGGTCATGGAGGAGTACAGGGATAGTTTCACCTCACCTATAGGGTTACCTCTACCCTATCAAGTCAAGCATTCCATTGGTTTGACCCCAAGTGTGTCGCTGCCAAATGGACCAATCTATCGATGCTCTCTTATGGAGAATGATGAGATCAAGATGTAGATTCAAGAACTATTTCAAAAACAGTAAATCAGGCCAAGCTCATCATGATGTGGGAGCCTGATTTTATTGGTATAGAAGAAGGATGTGACCTGGAGACTCTGCATTGAAAATGGGGAGCTAAACAATATCACTGTCTGAAATAGGTGTTAGTGTTGGTATCTTCATCCCTCCATCAGTGATCAAATTTCTCTTTTTGCATGCATATTAGGTGTCTCATCCAATCAGCTGCATTCCATTAGGTCATGGATCAACTGATGGTAGTGGTTCTTTTTCAATTTCCCTCATGCCTATCGTTTGTTGGCCTATTTTCACATGTACAGATCATTTGCTGTCATTTTTATTTCATTCGATTTGCAAAAGTCATTTTAGGGTTTTTAGGTCTCATTAGGTCTAGGGTTTGCCACCATGGTCTTCAAAAGCTCAATAAGAGGTCAACAGGCACATGAGGATGTTTAATAAGTTCATAAATCACAAATTCTATTGATGATTTGCTTCATTGAGGGTTTTTCCCTCAAAAATATGTTTTGAGGTGAAAACAGAGTTTTTCTATTTCATGTACAAATTGTATGTAATTTTATTGTTTTCATATGTAATAAGGCTTCAACTACAGCCCTTGGTCACCTTGCCAAACTCTAGCACTCCAGCTACTGCAAAAGAAACAAAAACATCCAATCATCAGTTCATCAAATGACAGAAAGAGCCAAAACTGCAAAAAACAAGGTTTTTAAAGCAAAGTGAAAAGGAAATTTAGGAAAGTGGATTTCTAAATGAAAAATTAAACTCAAGATGGATATAAAGTTATCCTTAGTGTTTGAAAACTTCAATTTTTACAAGTGAGCGAGAGCAAGAGGTAAAATCGCACTTTGAGGAGAAATAAGGGAAATTGAAGCAGAATTCAAGTTTTTTGCCGACGTGACACACCTGGGCACTGGCGCAATGCACCTGCCTGGCACTATGCACCGAGCGTGGGTTTTACAAAGGAATTTCAATGTGTTCTACGCACAGAAAGTGTGCTACGCACCTAGGCGTTGATGTGGCGCATCTATTGGCTGAGTTAGAAAACACATTGCATTTCTTTTCCAAGCCTCCAAATTTGCAAACAATCTCTCAACAAGTAAGTACACCCTCCCATCTAGCCTAGCAAGAGATATTTTCATCCATGGTGGTGATTTGAATGTTGAAAAATGAAACCCTAGCTGCTCTCAAAGTTGTCTTGCCATATTGTCTAGGGTTTTGTTATTTTTGTTGTTTTCACTCCCTTGTTATGATTTTTCTCTATCCCATTCCCCTGCACTAAATTTCCCTAATTCCCTTCCTCTTTCCCTCTCCCATTGACACTCACCTTACCCCCTATCACCAAACCCTAAACCCTATACATAATTCCTACCATTCCCCAAACCCTAATTCTCATTTCCCAAACCCTATCATTCCCTAAAACTTTGCTGCCATCATCAAAACCCTTATTCACAGTTCCACTATTAGTCATCCTCTCAATTCCTAAAAAGAAAACAACAGTCACCCTATATTTGAGAAAATCTCTTCATAGCAAGCATGGAAACAGATTCAGCATATGAGAGGGATGATGAAACTGTCAGTGATTCTTCCCAAGAGGTTCATGTCACCATTCAGCTGAGTGTACCATCATTTAGAGGGTTTTCATCTCATGTCAGGTTCCAATGGGTCATTTTACACCTTGTTCATACTTCAGTTGTGCTTAGGTAAGGTTCATTTCCCTCTCCTAGGGTTTGGAAGGTAATTTCTCTTGAATGGTCAAAAAATCAATAAAAATTGTATCTTGATGTTCATACACCTTCCCCTATCCTTAATGTACCTTACTAAATACTTCCGATCATTGATATCCCTCAAGTTCTTCATTTTCACACAAACCCTAGTTTCTTTCTACAATTTGACAATTTTCTAGGCTAGGCCTATGTTTTTCCCTTTTGGACCCCTTCCCCTCACTCAATCTTTGAAATTACAATTTCCCCTGCTTCCTAAAATCCCTCCCTACTTCCCAAAATTTTCTCAAGAATTTAGAAGCCCCTTATCCCTTTCATTTCACTTCATTTCGACAAATCCCCTGTTCCACACATCGAGATAGGTTTTACTCAAATAATGTTTCTGAGCAAGAAAAAATGAATTTGGAAATGGTGAGAGAGTTTTTCTTCCATAATAGGCCAATAAAGAAAAACCACCTTCACTTTTTACACAGGTGTCATGGTTTTAGAGGAATGTCAAAAATACAGTTGCCTCAGGAGAATTGATGCACCTCTGAAGTGACCTTGGAAAAATCAAGATGTAGCCTGGCTTGGTTGGCCAAATGACTTTCTTGATGAGTCAAATGATAACTAGGGACAAAGAGATTTCCAATGAGCTATCATGAGCTCAATTTGGAGTCGAGGAAGACCTTAAGAGGTGTATTGCAACAACACTCTTCCAGGCAGACTCATTTTGCACATTTTGACCAGTCTTGGGAGATTTGATTTTTGATAGGTAAAATTAACTCCAAATTAAAAAATTAATTAGTTTTTTGACATTATACTCAATAATATTTCCAACGAGCTATCGTGCACCCAATTTTGACACTGGGAAGGCCTCCAAAACTTGATCTGAAAACGGCACTACGCACAGAATCAGTGGCGCTACGCATAGAAATTTTTAACACAGGCTTTTCCAACAGGTGCGTAGTGCCACTTGGTGCTCGCTTTTGATAGGGACCTCCACTTGGATAAAGATTAGCATTTTTGGATTCCTTATGAAAAGTTATGCATGCTCAGAAATTACTAGGAAATTTTTACAAGTTTTGGGTCACCTAAAGGGCCAAAAACACCTCAAAAATGCCCTCTCTGCCATTTTTTGGCCACACAGGAAGTAGTCTTGGGAGATTGCAATTTTTGAGGGTAAAATGAACTCCAAATCAAAAAATTCAATTTGTTCCAAACTTAGACTCACAGGGCTTTCCAATGAGCTATCTTGCACCTTATTTGGACCTCGGGAAGCCTTCCAAAATCAGCTTGGAAGAAGCGCTATGCACAGAAAAAGTGGTGCTACGCACAAGATTAAAAATTGACAATTTCGCTCAAAAAACTCTATTTTTCGCCGAGTTTTCTTATAGTTTGACTTTTTCTCTCTTATGTTCAAATTCATGATGTGACATTATGTAAATTGATGTACTATGATGTAAAAATGATAAAAATTTACTTGATAAGGTAGATACATAAGTTGTAGGTGGTTTAGAGTTGAATGAATTAGTTTCCTAGGTTTAAGAGGCAAGCTATTCCACTTCCTATTTTGTGTTCCTAGTTTAGATATGGTTGAAACCACCCCTCTTCTCATGGATTCGACCCCTAATGGATAGCGCAGGTGGTTTGGAGGTCTATATGATGTGTTTTTTCAGTCATTTGTAAAGGTTGGACTCTTGTGAAAGCTTTGAGCACTATTGTACATCACTTCTGCAGTTTGGCAAGGAAATAGACCAGGGTTTGCGGCATTTTGTGGGATTCTTGAGGCAAGGTGACTTAGTATTATTTTTCCTTCTTTGATTCAAGTTATCATGTGTTTATGTGCGCCATTATCTCTCTCTTTTCAGCTTAACTAAATGAATCAAGTATAAAGGTGGAAATCATTGATGTTACAGTGCTCTACCTTAGGGTTTGTTTAGCTTTACATGTTTTCTACTGTTTGAAGAGGACTCATGACACTTCCATGCCCTCTCCAACTCCTCACTAGTATTAATACTCTCCATTTCATTTAATTCAAAGTATTAAATCACTTTCCTACCTCGCCCCACAAAAACCTCTGCAAGACTGAGTTCATTCCCCAGACCCAAAACGGCCTTTCACATTTGATCCAACAATCAACCATAAAACTCAATCAAACTCCTCCGAGCATATAACTAGCCTAAAATTAGTCTTTACATCAGTCATCTCAAGCCTCACTTGCTGTATTTTCCTGAGATTGACAATGAGAGAGCCCTCTCCCGACCGGGTAGGGCTAGCTACTAGGTTAAGCGTGGTTTGATGTTACCCTAGACCTTCCTTCCTTCAGCCTGAGGTAGATTTAGGCACTAACAATAGCTACTCCATATCATGGATTGATGACTTTTTGGACCAGCACAAGGGGGCCAAATATATCAGCAATATTGACTTGAAGTCAGGTTATCACTAGGTGCCTATCAAACTCTCTGATGTGTGGAAGAATTCCTCCAAGTCCAAGGAGGGCCTTCTCGAATGGTTGGTCATGCCTTTTGGATAGACGAATTCCCCTGCAACCTTCATGGAACTAATGTATGACATCATGCGAACCTTCACCAATGAATTTGTGGTGGAGTATTTAGATGATATCTTGATCTTCAACCAGATTTGGGAAGAGCACCTCCACTATATTCGATAGGTCCTTCAAACCCTAAGATAACATAAGTTGTGTACTAACTTGGAGAAATGCACTTTTGTCCTGACCCAGGTTCAATATCTAGGGTACATCATTGATGAGAAAGGTGCACATGTGGATCCAACCAAGATACAAGTCATTCGAGATTGGCCAGCCCTTATGACTCTAACAGAGCTCCAAAATTTTTTGGGTCTTGTGGATTTCTATCGTAGGTTTGTGTTTGGGTTCTCTCATATCACTCGGTGTTGGGAAACGGATCCCCCGCATAATGGGTTTGGGGCTTAAAGCCCACAATTTTGGGTAGTAGTAGGGTAAAGGTTCCACGAAGTGTGCGGAGCACGAATTGTAATGAGTCAAGTTAAAAGGGTTGTCCGTTCGAAAATAATGTAAGATAATAGAAAGCAATTTGTCTTGCCCATGGTCGGTGGACCATGGGAATGTATAAATAGAGTGAGGCTCCAAAGGTAGAAGGCAACTTTTGTTTGGATCTTGAATGTTATAGGTTTATGAATGCAATATTCACTCTGAGTCTGTAAGTTCAAGTCGGGGTTGATAGTGGTTAGAGTAGACTCTGCAACTATGTGTGTAGAGGCCTAGTAGAGTTCGTAATTGTGTGCGCAGACCCCTGCAAGCTGAGTGCATAAGGAAAATTTGGATTGTAATGAACAAGAGAGTAATATAAGATAAGTGTTTCTGAATTATTGTGCATCTGGTCGCAAATCTGTATGTTTGCTCTATATTCTGGTTTATGCATCTCTTACGGTCTATGATTATGCACATGTCTGTTTATGTTAATTGATAACTGAAAGTATAATGCCTTTGTAAGTTAATTCAAGATCTATAATACTATTAAGCACCAACAAGATAAAGAACATTCGCGCTTGTCCTTCAAGCCGTGCGAAGATAGCCAATCTAATGGACGACTGCACAGAAGTAGTGTTGTGTGTAGGCTCGGCTTGCACACCTTCCAGACCACATCTAGACATCCCTACGATGTGGAAAACTAGTTCCAACACCCTCCCATACTACCTCGGGTGAGACTTCAGTTCGCGCTCCATGGACTGTTGCCGAAAGTGCTGGTAGTGTGGGATTTGTTTGGCTAAACATTTTTGATTCTAGGTTAGGCCCCAATAAGCCAACAAATGGTTCTGTTGCTGGGATCGGGATTTGGCTAAAGGATGTCTGATGTTGGAACACTAGAACCCTATGAAGAAAGAAATTAAAGAGTGGTTAGATCAAAAACTTCACGAGTTCGTGGTATAGGAAAACAAAACCCCGTAGATATTTGAGAATAGGTGGCTGGATCGCTACATATATATGGAGATCCATGAGATCTTCTTCACGACCTTCTTGTTAGAACTAGATGATTGGATTGCAAGGCGAGTAGATAGCCAGGGAAGGTGCAAGCCTGATCAAACCATAGTGTGGACTCCAAATTTGGTGCGCAGGCTAGAGGCCTCTGAAGATAAGATCGCACGGGCTATGGATAATTGGCTGGATCAGATAATAGGAGCGTTTATCACTGAATTTATGCTAGAAATGACTATTAGCTACAGCAAAGCAAAAAGACATTTTCTCAAGTGACCATGAGGTAAGTACAAAAAATCGTTGAATACCTGGATTAAGATGTTGTTATGTGACGAACAGGTGATACGAATCCATTAATGAGTGGAACGATGCGGAGCGGGGGGGCCTACAAGGGTATCAAAGGGTTAGGAAACAATCCTTTAATTTCGCGTCTGCCAAAGGACAAGGAAGAGTGCAATTGGGCTTCTCCAAGGAGTGCAGTCAATTTGAAAAGGCAACGTATTCCCCAGCTATCATCTCCGCTAACACTACCACTCGGGTCACTTCCTTCACCCCCATCTTCGCTCACACCACCTCCACCAAACCAACGATTTAGCATGGTGAGCACGATTAGGTTGCCTATATTCAAAGGAGTAGGGAGCAAATATCACGATCGGTTTTGGTTCGTAGTAAGAGCAGTGTGGGAAGCACATGGAGTTACGGATGATAACATTAAGAAGGCCACCTTGGTAAGTGCGTTGTAGGATCACGTACTGACCTGGCACATCAAGCACTTGAATGATCATCCGAATGTCGGGATAGTAGAAATCCATATTGCATTAGACAAAGAATTTAGCTAGCCAAAATCAGAGACATAGTCGATCATTGGATTCAAGGAGATCACGATGCTTCCAGGCGAAACCCCGTGGGATCTGGATCAGAGACTAAAGAGCACGATCCATGAGGCTAACATGACGTTGACGGATGTGCAGCACTGCGCGTGTTTTGTGGTGTCTTTGACACCACATCTGAGGACGATGCTATCATAGCAGAAGTTTCAACCCAGGTAGAAGCATTGGAAATAGTGATGAGGTTGCATGAAACTCCGATACAGGATCCTGGTTTGGGAATCCAATAGATCCACACGCAACTACAAAACCTATGCTTTGAGATGCAGAGTTTGAAACAGGATAGGGAGCCTCGGCTAGAAGTGCACGAAGAAGTGTGGTGCGTAAAATTCAAAAGCCAGGGCCATGATAAGGATCATTGTCTGGTATTCGCGAACTATCTGGCAGGGGGGTCAGGTAATGCTGTTGAGACCAGAGGTACAGGCAGGGCCAAGTGCGGCGCCCGTGCTCTGGTGCACGATTTGTAAGGTGGGAGGAAAGCACATGACAAACAATTGTCATCTATTGCAGAAGTTTACACAGACCCCCCAGAAACCATTTTGCAATTTTTGTAGATTGGTGGGCCACGATGAATGAAACTGTTGAAGTTATGAATTGTTGATGGATCAAACACCTTCCTATAGGATGCAGACCAAGGTGTAAGGTCAAGATCCAGCTGCATAAATAGCACGTGGTGGGTTCGAGGGAGGAGGATGAGGATAAGAAGGAATGGGACTTGGATGAGGGTGTGGGCAATTAATTTGCTACAATTGCAGAGGACCTAGGCACTATACACGTGACTGTATGAAACTGACTAGAATATCTTGTTTGTACTATGAGCAGTTTGATCACAAGATGGTAGAATGCCCTACGCTGACTGCTGAAATGTGTGAGAAAGGGGTACTATAGCCTACTCTAACGCAGAACATCCAAATGATGAGGGCTGAACCTCGCGAAGAAGACCCCAGCATAAACATGGTACTCATAGTTGGCGCGACTACAAGGTAATATAAGAGGAAGCAGCCCGAAGAAGATTCGTGGGTTCACGAGTCTCCTACAAAGGAACCTACATCTGAGTTGGAATGTGTGAAGGAAACATTTAAGGAAGCTAAGGAGAGCTTCACGGAGGCCTCTACTTCAGGTAGTAAGGATCAACCTTAGGTGGGAATGGATCCTTCTATGCTTACTACCTATTTAGAGACATGTATGAAGCTGCTACATAAAAATAAGGCAGTTAAGGGATTAGAAGAGCTGATCACTAGGTGCACAAGGTCAGGTGAGCCACGCGTGGTCCGGAAACTTGGAAAGCATGCTTTGCGCACCAAGTGGGAAATGCAATTGACGGTGAAAATTTGTGAGCATGAGATGGATCAGGTCATCCTGGACATGGGTTCAGATGCAGATGTGTTACCAAAACAGACGTGGGAATGCATGGGTAGGCCCACGCTGTAGTGGTCTCCTATTCAATTATGGATGGAAAACCAACAAAAGATCTTACCCATGGTAAGATTGCAAGGGGTGACAATGGACATTGACAGCATAAGTACATAGACAGGCTTTGAGGTAATAAAAATTGTTGATGACAATAATCCGTACCTCACATTGCTAGGAATAGACTGGGCCATGGACATGAATGGGGTCATCAACTTAAAAATACAGAAGATGATATTCGAGGAAAAGTCGCTCCATGTAATAGTTCCATTGGACCTAGCCAAAGGAGCACTCTACACTGAACCTGTGCACGATGAGGATAGTTACGATGAACTGGACTACATCTACAAGATAATGGTGCAAGACAAGGATCGGGTGAATCTGACAGTAGATGAGAGAATCTCATGGGAGCACGAAAGTTCCTGCACATCGGATTTAGATGAAGAAATAGAGCGATGGTAGAACCAATTGCATGAAGTAACGATGCTAAATTGTAATATGATGATTAGACCACTGTGACGTGTGATGATCGAAGCAAGGGAACTGCCAGCAGATGATGGCACAACAAATGTGGAGGAATCTGTAGACCACTGTGAAAATGCAATACCAAAACAGAAGCGGCACGATGCACAAAAAGGGGCATTGCACGCGACAACTGTACAAGAGTGGAGTACACCTCAGAAGACTAGGTGGAACTGGCATGAATGTAGAAGGCGAGTGCGTGTACGACTTGGAGGTCCCCAGCATTGAACATGATCTGGTCAGCAAAGATGAAGTGGTTTGAGCATCCACTTGCGACGAAGGATGCATATGTATATTATGCAACCACCTCCCCAACTAAGAATCAAAAACCTGACGCAGCAAGGAAGGCGACGCATTACGCTAGCCATTCGTAACAAAGTAGTCAGAAAAACATGCGAGATCCTAAACAGAGTTCACCAGAGAAAACAAATCAATGGGAATCTGCACGTACCAAGGGTTCGATGGGCCTATAGGACCATAAGCAAAAAGAGGTGTGTGAAGATGACCCTATCAATGATCAGACAAGATGAAACCAGGAAGACGAAGAGAACTCCCCCGACCACCGCCCTAGTAGTTCGAACTAGACGCGAGGACCTGGGTAAAGGAATACAACAGTTACAAGAAGCCATTCAGTGAGGGAGTTTGAAACTTCGTGCACTCGATGAAGAATGGGCACGACTAAGGAGGAAAAGCGTAATATTGGGCGAAGGAATCAGCAAACTAGAAACTGGAGTCACACAAGCATGCTGCGCGAAACTAAGCATGATGAGACCAGGCTTGGCCGGCCCTACTACTACATTAGAAACAGTTGTGACCTTGCTATCATGTTGCGACTGCACTTTACCAAAGAGGGGGGCACACCATACAAAAAAGAACGAGATACACTAATGAACACAAGGGTAGGGTGCCCGTAGCCCAGGCTAGCAGGGAAGTTGAAGTTTTGCACCTGGGGTGCAACCACCTGACCATTTGTGGAAAGCATAGTCTCAGCACTCCAAGCAGTTGAAAGAAGTCGTGGGATTATAAACAAGTCTGTAGCAGAGCTGCACGGAAAGGAGCGTCCGTGCAGGGCCAGTCGGTCACTGGGATCGTGGTTGTGCATAAGAGGCTGCGCTGCTGCGCGAGTAGGCTGGGAGGTGACCATTGATGTCACTATTCATGACAAGAAGTTGGACTTACGACAGAAAAGAGAGGGAAGGAGGCCATTACGATAGGAATTCAGAGATAGATACAGGAAGATATCTTACCAAGAAGATATTAATGACTCAAATGTGGAGGGAATGGTTAAATTAAAATTCAAACGTTACTATAAAACCCCTGGGGGTAGCCCCAAACCAACGCTTGGATATTTGAAATTTGAGCCAGTACAGAGCAGAAAGCACCAAGCTACCTTGCCACCCATGAGTAAGTACCTGAGCGCATCTAGGATAGAAACCATGTCAGCTGCTAGAACTAGAGTGAGATTTGTGGAGGAGCCCCATCTAAACCAGGAGGAGCCTAGAGAAGTGGTCGCTACCGAAATGATTCATCACATGATGGTAGGATTCCGTAGGGCCCAAGAGGAGGCCGTGAAAGCTCAGCTGGATTTGAACTTGTAGACTGCAGAACTAAGAATGAAGGTGCAGCCCCCTACACCCCCGAAAGTTAGAGAGTGGCATTGCCATGCAATTCAAGCAGGATTGGAAGTGATAGAGCATGTTGTACAGGACTGCACGGGATTGTTGGATCAGTCCATTCTTACCCTCACATCACTACAAGAAGACCCAACACCACAATAGGTAGAGACAGAAGCATGGGACTTGCAGCAAGCTTATGACAATGTCTAGGGGGTTGCGCAAATGGTCGCCCTCACTCAGTACTTGGCCAAGATGAGGGAGGCCCAGGCTCTGAAGGAGCAGGTGGACGTTGCACGCTAGAGAGAAGCTAGGCTCAAAGCACACATCTAGCCTTGGCTTAAGGAAGTGTTCACAATCACCACTACGATTAAGGGGAAGCTGACCCAACTATAGGACACATATGCGCTAAGGAATTAATGTACCTCCGACAATGCATCAGAATGCCGAGCACAATTGATACAATAGATAGTAGAAGAATGTGTTGCAATTGTCAGCATAGCGCAAAGGTTTCTGGATGGACTCCGAGCAAAGATCAACGCACTAGTTGAGTGACTCGGGACGAGTCACAATGATTATGTTGGGGGCCTGTTGGGCAATGGATCCCCCGCGTAATGGGTTTGGGGCTTAAAGCACACAATTTTGGGTAGTAGTAGGGTAAAGGTTCCACAAAGTGCACCGAGCACGAATTGTAATGAGTCAAGTCAAAAGGGTTGTCCGCCCGAAAATAATGTAAAATAATAGAAAGCGAGTCGGCCTGCCCATGGTCGGCGGAGCATGGGAATCTATAAATAGAGTGAGGCTCTAAGGGTAGAAGGTAGCTTTTGTTTGGATCTTCAATGTTGTGGGTTTATGAATGCAATATTCGCTCTGAGTCTATAAGTCTGAGTCAGGGTTGATAGTAGTTAGAGTAGGCTCTGCAACTGTGTGCGCAGAGGCCTGGTAGAGTCCGCAGCTGTGTGCGCGGACCCCTGCAGCTAAGTGCACATGGCCAATTTGGATTGTAATGAATAAAAGAGTAATATAAGATAAGTGTTTCTGAATTATTATGCATCTGGTCGCAAATCTGTATGTTTGTTCTATATTTTGGTTTATGCATCTGTCACAGTTTATGATTACACGCATGTCTGTTTATCTTAATTGATAACTAAAAGTACTGTGCCTTTGTAAGTTAATTCAAGATCTATAATACCATTAAGCACCAACAATATAAAGAACATTCGCACTCTTCCTTCAAGCCGTGCGAAGATAGCCAATCTGATGGACGACTGCGCAGAAGTAGTGCTGTGTGTAGGCTCGACTCACACACATTCCAAACCACGTCTAGATGTCCCTAGGGTGCCGAAACCTGGTTCCAGCACCCTCCCATACTACCTTCGGTGAGACTTCGGTCGGTGAAACCTAGTTCCAACACCCTCTCATACTACCTCAGGTGAGACTTCAGTTCGCGCTTCGTGGACTGTTGTCGAAAGGGCTGGTAGAGCGGGATTTGTTTGGCTAAACATTTTTGAACCTGGTTCAGGCCCCAATAAGCCAACACTTGGCCTTTATGTCAAGTCACGAGGGGTGGAGTGAAAGAAAAGTTTTTTTGGTCTGAAACCCAACAATGGGCCTTTTTTTAGTTGAAGCATTTCCTTTGGTCTGCACCAATGTTCACATTACCGAACATGTAACAACCATTTGAGATTGAGAAAGATGCCCTTGCCTATGCTATTGGTGCCATTCCTACATAGAATAGACATCCAATGTCTTAACATAGTTAGACACTTTCAGACACAGTCTAAAAGTATCCCACTTACGACAAATAAATGTATTCCATTGTGCACGTCTGTCATTAATGGGAGTGTTAGATTATGGGCTAAGAAATGGTCATCCACACAAACCACTGACCCCTATAATTGATACATACACAAGGGAAGTTGTATAACGATCACCATTAGAAAAGGTCCACCTATCGAGAATAGTTTCATTTAAACATTAAGTATAAGAAGGAAACACCAATAATGTTGATGAATGTGTTAGTCGACCATCGGTCATGGCGCTGATCATTGTGCTCGACTCCTATGGGCATGAGAGTTCGGGGTGGCCACATCTTTACAAGAGAGATCCACAATTTGACAACACATACCAGACACTCATAGAAGGGAAGAAAGTTCAAAATTTTCACCTTGAGGATGCAATTTTATGCCACCTAGGATACATATGTGTTCCTTCAAGAAAGCATGCAAAGATGATTTAGGAGGCACAATATAGTCAGGTTGCCAAACATTTCGGAGTAGAGAAAATAGTGTCGATATTGCAGAAATCTTATTATTGGTCGAAACTTTGTCAGGATGTTGGGATGTACATTAGATCGTGAACTACTTATGCCATTTCCAAACCAACCATCAAGAGGCAAGGCATGTATACTCATCTACCTACTCCTATTTGGCCTTAGGAATCTATCTTCGTGGATTACATGTCGGGCCTTCCTTCCACTTAGCACAACAATGATTTCGTTTTCATAGTTGTCGAGAGATTTTCTAAGATGGCCATCATGGCAGCATGCAAGAAGAGTATCACAACAGAGGCCACTACTAAGCTCTTCTTTGAGCGAGTGTGGGTACACTTTGGGATCCCACAGTCCATTGTCTCAGATTGGGATAGTAGATTCCTAAGTACATTTTGGTCCAGTCTCTGATCGATGCTGGATACAAAACCTACTATGTCTAGAACTTTCCATCCCCAAACACCAAATAGAGGTTGTCAACATGACGATCGTACACACTATGTGCATGTACAACCTAAAGCATCCAGTCATGTGGGATGAAAGTCTCCTGTATGTCCAATGCAACTACAATACAACTCTCCACAGCTCAGCAGGCCACAACCCCTTTCATGTAGGGCTGGATTTTAGCCATTATGTCCGATTGATGTGGTGATACCATTTGCAACCACTCAGGAGGATTCATCTCACGTCCAGTTCGAAGCTGAAAGGGTTAACATCTTCATTTAGCACATTCAACACATCCACTAGCAAGTCCATGATATATTGGATAGAGCCAATGATAAGTACAAGAAGTTCCATGATCAACATCGAGTGTTGCACAAGTTCTAGGTGGGTGACAAAGTTTGGCTACATTTTTAGAAGGAGTGCCTCGTTGGACCCACCGCAAGCTTCACCCGCTTGGATATGGGCCATACACCATCACCAAAGTTGTCGGTGACAGTGCCTTCAAGCACATCATCCCACGATTCATTGTTGTGCACCTAGTGTTCAATGTAAGCCTCCTTTGGCAATACATTCCACCATTGTTGGATGCATCTGACATTGCAGAACAACTCACACCAACAAATCTCAACCCGGACTGCATGGGAAATGCTATAGCTGATCAGATCATGGATATACAGATCCTATATCCTCACTAATAGAGGATACAGCTATATCGAGTTGTGAAAATCGGGCCAACTTGTTTTGGAAAGTTTTAGTGTCTGGGGATAAATGCTTAAAACCCTAGACTAGTAACTAAGTCTAGAACAACAGTGCAACACATTCTCTAAATTTCCTGTGACCAATAGATTAAATAAGAGGCAAAGAAGCCTACCTGTAGCTTTCGCTTCATCCTTATCTCTCTTGACCAACTCTATCGCTCCTCTCTGTACTTAATCTGCTTGAAGATTACCTTCACACAGACAGAATACAACAACCGATCAAAGGATATGATAATGATCCATTGATTAAACATAGCATGGAATCAAGTACATGATACACATATGAATGCATAAATGAATAACACAAGAATATGGAAAAAGCTTTGAACACTTTATTAGTAAAAGGAAGAGTTACAACCCATTGCTCGATTTAACATCACTCCCCCAGTTAATCCCATCCTCTCCTCATAACAAGCAAGACATTTTGACATCATTGCAATACACGAAATCAACTCAAGTCTCATACTAATATCATCTCCCTATAATTCAATAATTTCCAACCCTTGATCACTTAGATGAGTGGTCTTTTTATATGTGAATGAAGGAAGTTATGCCATAAATGGTGATAATGAATGCCCTCCCAAACTTAGAATTTAGTTCCATGGATGAAGGGATAAAGGATTGATGTTCCTTAACTCCCTTCCTCATCCAAATATGAGCTCAAAGGAGTAGATAGCCTTGAGAAACTTCTAGAGGCATCCAATGGATAAGGAATCCTTCAAACCCTGATGGAAATTCACTTAAATTTTCCCAGCGCAGACCAAAGAGGGACCAAGTGCACTGCATAGAACCCTATCAGTGTATGGTTTGCATTGGAGCACACTCTAATGAAGGCCTACCTGTGTTGATCTTCTTAGAGGTAGTTTCTGGATGATTTTTGTCATGAAACTTCTTGGGAAGCTAGGCATTCTGATGGTTGACTTATTTAGGGCATGTAACAACTAAATTAGGGTTTGTTGGGCCCTGATAGTACTGATCTGTAATTTGGGGTTGATTTTCCCAAATGGATCTATAACAGTTTCCCCCTAAAGCATGAAGTCATAAATATTTATGTCGAGTGAAATGCTTTATCACGTGGAGAGGAGGTTTCGAAGTGGAAGGTGACCTACATTGATTACAATACATATATTATGATAATTTGATTTTCTCATGAACTCATTGACGGAGGGCATAACCATGCTCAACTTATAAAATTTCATTACATGTACAAATACAGTCATCTACAGATATAAACCCATGAATGGTTGACCATGAATATAAGGCCATTGTACATTTGATTTAGTACTCCTGAAAATATCGCAGCCCAGATGGATGAAGCTAGATCCTGGGTCTTCAATCTCATTCAATCTTTTGATCAAGTACAAGTCTAACCATGTGAATAGATGTTCTGAAGTCGAACATGGGAAGACATCATTTGATTACCAGCCAATGATGTAAGCCGTTAACAAACGTGAGAGGAATCACTGATAGTGATGATGACCCTGAAGGTACTACAATACATTTCGCATGGTGTGAATAAATGATTTGACATCGAACACCATAAAAGGACTTTCGGTTGAAGGCCAATGATGTCAACCTTTGAAGGCCAGTGATGTCAACCTACCACCGAAAAATTGTATTATATTGAAATACACAACTGATTATTATTTTTAGGGGAATGGTCTTTCTGAATCCATAAACAAGAACCTACTTCGTATCATCAAAAATACCATATTCTCTGAACATTAAAACTAGCACTTTGCTTTGGTGAACTCTTTATGGGCTAACCGAGTCATGCCTAAACCTGCTCTTAACACCTCCCCTTACTTCCTAGGGCATGGGAAAGAATCCATCCTCCCACTGAATATTTACTTTCCCACTCTCCAACTGTCTCAAGAGCCCCAAGGCAAGCAATGTCTTTTAGTTCAACATAGGATGGACACTTTGCAAAAGCTACAGGAAGATAGGATGAAAGCTAAAGAAAAATTCTTACTTCACCTAAGTCGTATCAAGAGGTGGTTTGATAAAATGTCCGCAGGAAAAAATAACTTTAGTGTTGGTGACTTAGTCTTAAAGTGGGATAAATTCCACAAGGACAAAGGAAAACACACTAGGTTTCATTCCTTGTGTATTGGTCCAGACATAGTACATGAGAAGCTTGGACAACACACATACCATCTTCAATAACTTGACAGGAAGATTGACTCTCTCCCTCTCAATGTCAAAGACTTAAAGAAATATTTTCAATGAGAATCTAGGGCTACACCATGCACTATGTACATGGCCTTTTTTTGTTTATTATTTGTTTCTTTGCTTGAAATTTTTGTTGTTTTGTCATGTAAATAAGTGTTGTGCCTCATTGCATTGTGATTTCTAAGTGTGTGTGTGGCTGAAGTCTAAAAGAGTCTTGTGACACTTTAGCATTTCACTAGCCTTTTGTCTATCTTCCTTGTGTTGGTTACATATTTTGGTGGATGAAGTCCCGATAGAAAATATGGTCCATCCATAAGGATAATTTTGGTCAAACCATGAAGCCATGGCTTGTCGAGAGACCTCATGCCTATACTTAGTTTTTGGCTAGTGTTCTCAAGCTTATCGAATGAGTAGAAATGGAGAAGGGGAAAAATCTAAATGAGAAAACTTAAATTAGAGGTATTTATATGCTTCTCTGAAGGAACAACCTCTTCTTCTCTCAGTAATTTGAGGTCACTCTTCCACCCTAAAATAAATAAGTGTTGATGCATAGTTATCTTTAAATAAATATAAAGGTGAATCAAGAGAAAGGCTTCATGTGCAGAGTAGTGTAGCAAGTAACTCTGTTGGGGTACTGTCCAGTCTCGATGTTAGTGAAGCAATGTTTATTTTCTTGTAAGACTCCATCGAGGTATTGTACAGGCTTGCTAGCAGCGGAGCAACATCGAATATGAAAACCTATATAAATCGTAAGATCACGAGCAGAATTACCCTTCCCAAATCGAAACAATGTGATTACGCCGAATATTATCATCTGAGAAGGTATAGAGGGAACAATATATAGCAATGGAGTGAGCGGTAAGGCCAAATTGATCTTCACAATTAATAAATGCTCCATGAGGAACGAATTCCCTGCATAGAAGAAACAAACCAAGATAAATAATTTTGAATTCAACTAGCATGTCACCAAGTGTTGTAGCCAGTGCAACACCTTCCCAAATTTTGGCTTTCACTAAAATTTCAAAGCCTTCCTTGGTATTTTCCTTGATTATTTCAAACACTTAAGCTCACCCCATGAGCTTTCTTGACGTTCTTTAGCCCCTTTTGCTTGTTGGATTACTTGTCATCTTTTGGCATGTTTGACTGTTATGTAATGTTTGTGAGCATTTTCTAGTGGTTTTTAAGGTCATTTTTTGTGTAAATGAGTTTTTCTAACCATGTAATCATCTAACACACTCATACAAAAATTCTTGAACATTGTCGCACGAGGGTCATTGTAGTTGTCCCAAATTCTATCTTAAGTGTGGCACTTGTCATATATTGTCAGGAGATGGTCACACAAAAGGCAATGCTTTGTTTGTTTTTTCTGATGATCTATGTTTTCGTGTCATCAAAGTATACTAAGTATGGAATCACGAGTCAATTTTGTCATGAGTCCAACTCCCTTCACACACTTCACCATTTTCAAAAAATCTTCCCAGTCGGGAAACATAGCTTCATAAGGCCCTGACTAAGCAGTGCGCAGCACAGTCTCACCCCTCATTGATGTGACATTTCTACTCATAACTGCATAGTGAGTAGTGGTTTTCCTCTAGGGCCATGGTTCTGGGAACGTCTAGATTCTAACAACCTCCTTTAACCTCCAGAATCTTGTAGTTGTGCCTCCCAACCTTCCTAAAACTGCGCACTTTGCACCTTCAGCCATCAAGATTTTCCCTTGCTTGTTGTAACTATGAAATATATAGAGAATCCAACGTCCCTAAATTGCACATATGTTTCATCAAGTGCCCTTCCCTCAACCGGAGCTCATTACGCCAAGAAACTAGGCAAATTTTCTTTTCAGACCTCTCTACTGCCCAATATCCCTTGCATCCTAAAAATTCATAGCACCATCCTCCCATGGTGTCATCTTGCAGTAGCCACTACTTGATCGAACTATGCCATTATGACCCTTAGTGGGAACTGCCCAATTTTTCTCCTCAATGAGGACAATGCAAAAAAGTCCCTCGGTCAAACTTGAGATATAGTATACACAGTCTTAGTGTTCAAGCTCTCTCCATGTCAGCTGGAACTGCAAAATTCATATTTATTGTGCCCTTCATCCCAATCTATGACTTGTCCGAGGCTCAGTTCATGGATAACAATGCATCATCTTAGACTAGGGAGTTTTTAGACTAATATCATCATGTCATGAGTGAATTGCAGGAACAAGTACACTATGAAGTCATGGTGAGATTATGAAGAAGGAGAAGAAGGAGGGAAGCATCCCTAATGACTCACTTGTATCTGAACTTATGAGTGGACCTATCAAGAGCAAGCAAAGGAACACACTTTTGCGACCAGCTCCCAAGATCGAAGATCATTGAATACCCTACATCATCAAGCTATTCGAAGGAGAAGAGAAAGCATATTTAATAACACATCTAGAAGTCAACACACATGATGACTTGAAATTTCCACATCATGAAGCCATTCCATGTCAGTAGTGTCATGCCAAGTCATGGCATGAATTTTTATATTCCACGTCACTATTGTGGACCATGTTATTGTAATCAAATGTATTGTAAACTGGAAGTCCAAAGCACACACATCAATATGAAGAGTCATATATGTTGAAGGTTAATAGGAAGTTGAAAAATCATGAGGGTATTTAAAGAGTCACAAGGGGGAAGCATCACCCCTTGGTTATATATACCCCTTCATTGTATGATAAATGGACTTTTCACCTTGCCTCCTCCCACAAGGCATTAGAGAGATTAACTAGTTATTTGAGGAGAAAGGAGTGGCTCTAATATATCACTACTGGGGCTCGTGATGTACAATGTAAATATGCGTGTTGGAACTTTTTCTTAATAACAAAAGCCTTTTTAGTCCAGCACATTCTTCATGAATGAACTATGAATGTTTGTAAGCTTGTTTTGTGGACATTTGTATTTCATGTTTGTTTTCACATGTACTAAGATAGTTGAACTATTTCAGTTATTTTAGTTCTTATCTTGTTGAGAATGTGATGTAACAGTTGTTATTTCTATCTCATCCTTGTTGACTATTTCGCAGTATACTAGATAGGCATTTCCTTGTTTATTGGTTATAACAACTGTCACATCCATTGTGGACTACTTTACTAAATGTTAGACGAATCTGCCCTTGTTTGTTCGTTGTAACGACTGTTGGATCCACTATGGAATATTCCATTGAATGTTCGATAAGTCCTCCTAGTTCATGCGTGTATCTTCCTGGGTGGTACTATTACCTCTCACTTAAAGGCTCAATTTTCTTTCCCCCTTTATAGTATAAGACCTCGACATAGTTGCAATACACACTCACCAGGCACACTCCTCTTGCTTTTTGAAGATACCATTGCATCACTCTCTTGTTCCAACAATTAGAGTCAAGGAAAATATTTAATGATTTGGTAGTTGGACCATTATACAAGATGGGACTCCTACGACAAATGGTGTAAGGTCTGATTGGGACTTTGTATCAGGGAGGTCCCCTAAACATTGGTGGGTCTGGCATCCTCAACACTTCACCAAGATGGATCTTGGTTCAGAATATAATCAAATTAGAATGAATAATGAAGATAGTATGAAAACAACATTCAGAACTCATGAGGGTCATTATGAATTTTTGATCATGCCTTTTTTCGTTACTAATGCACCTTCCACATTTCAAGGTTTGATGAATTCCATTTTCAAACCCTTCCTTAGAAAATTTATGTTAGTATTTTTTGGCAATATGCTAATCTATATCAAGTCTTGGAAGGATCATGTTCGACACATTGAAAGGGTGCTCAAACTATTGGAGGAGAAACAATTATATGAAAGAACCTCCAAATGTTTCTTTGGATTACAAGAGGTGGAATATTTCTGTCATATTGTATCAAATGAGGGTGTTAAGTTAAACCCTAGAAAAATTAAATCCATTAAGGAATTTAAAATCCCCGCAACCGTAAAACATCTTCCAAGATTTATAGGTTAATAGGATATTATGTAAAGTTTGTTAATAATTATGGGAGAATAGTAACACCTATAACAACATTACTGAAGAAAGATGCATTTCCTTAGACTCTAGAAGCAACTAAGGCCTTAAAACATCTTAGAGAGGCAATGCGCCAAACATTGGTCTTAGCTATGCCAAACTTCAAAAAAGCCTTTATTGTAGAATGTGATACCTTAGTAAATGGACTTTGTGATGTTTTAATGCAAGAATGAAGACTTGTTACTTTTGAGAGTCATTCAATCAACGGAAAGTATTTACAAAAACCTATTTATGAGAAGGAAATGTTGGAAATACTACATGCACTAAAGCACACTTCAGGGTAAAAGAATATCATGATAGTCTTAAATATTTTTGGAAAAAATATTATCTTCAGAAGAGCAAAAAAATAGGTCACAAAGATGTTGGGTTATGACTTTGAAGTCATCTACAGAAAAGGGAAGAAATTTTTTGTTGCAGATGCACTCTCAAGAAAGGATGAGGATGTGGAAGCATTTCCTTGTGACATTTCTATGATCCAACTTGATTAGATAAATGAATCAAGAGATGAATGGAAGAACGATGAATAGGAGTGGACACCCATTCAAAAGTTCAAGCAAGACCCAAATCCATATGATACAATTAGCTTGAGAAATGATTCATTATGGTACAAAGATCACTTATATCTTTGTAAAAATTCCCAACTCAAACAAAAGAGTCTTTTGGAATTACACACCTCCCCCTTAGGAGGGCACTCATGATTTTTAAAAGCTTATCGCAGGATCAAGAAGGATTTTTTTTATAAGGCTTTAAATACGATGTTCAGAAGTTTGTGGTGGAATGTTTGGTTTTCCAACAAAATAAAGTTGAAACAATTAATACCACGGGTCTATTACAACCTTTAGCCATTCTAGGTGATCGATGGGAGGAGGTATCGATGGATTTTATCATAGGTTTACCCAACTCTGAAGGAAAGAGAGTCATGATGATGATAGTGGATAGAATTACCAAGTATGCACACTTTCGTGCATTATCTCATCCTTTTAAAGCCAATATAGTTTCTACTACATTTATGCAAATAATTCAAAGGCTACATGGAAACTAGAAGATTATCGTAACTAACAGAGATCCCATTTTCACTCAAAATCTTTGGATGGAGTTATTTTCCCGTCTTGGTACTCAATTAGCTCATAGCTTATATTATCATCCGTAATCTAATGGGCAAGATGAGACAATGAACAAATGTTTGGAATGATATATTCGTTGCTTTGTATATGATAAATAAACACAATGGGTCAAGTGGTTACCTTTGTCTAAATGGTGCTATAACATTTCCTTCCATACTGAAAAAAAAAAATTACCCCATTTATGAAATTTTGTGTATATCACCCACCGTCCATCACATCATCTTTAAGAGAAAATTCTATGTTTCAAGTAGTTGAAGATCACATATAGCATCAACGACAAGTTCTCCAACTCTTATAGGATAACCTCACTTTGGCATAGAATCAAATGAAACAACAAGTAGATCAACATCGTAGTGAAAGAAGCATTGATGTAGGTGACTAGGTATTTTTACAGCTACAACCATACAAACAAATGTCCCTCGAGCAAGATAAGAAGGATAATAAATTATCACCCAAGTACAATGGTCCGTACAAGGTCTTGCAAAATATTGGTAGTATGGAATACAAATTGGAGTTTCCTGCATCTTCTTGAGTACACCTAGATTTCCATGGTTAATTCTTAAAAGAGGTTATTGGTGACAAGATTCTAGTTCAAACAATATTCCAGAACTTGATGAAAAAGGAAAAATCATATTATAACCTGAAGCGGCTACAGAAACAAGAACTCAAAAACACCATAATTAATATTTTTAAGAGTATCTCATTAAGTGGAAGAGATTACCCACTGAATATTCCACATGGGAGGATGAGAATTTTATACAGAAGCATCTTGAACTACTCAAGCGTTGAGGACAAAACTTTTTTTGAAGCAGGGGGGCATGTTAGTTCCATATAATAATAGTGTAGTCACGTTACTATTATTGTTAAAGTATCCCCCATATTGTTATTGTTGTGCCCCATAGAAACCCAATATTGTTATTGTTGTTCCCTTACATTATTATTATTATGTAGGATCTAATTATATTATGACCCCTTAGACTCCTATATATAGAAAGGAGGTCTTTTCATTTGTATCATCTAATAATTGTTCATTTATTTAATGTAAAGGAGGTTTCCCCCTCGAAGAGGATAATTTTTAAGTCATTGATCTATCTTTCCTTCTATTTCGTGAGCTGGTTGCATAACATCATTTTATCAATTGTTGATACATTGGGATTAAACCTCTCAAGAGGAGATCGTAGCATTTTTTGAAAAAAAAATATCCTCATCTAGTTGCTCATCAAGCCCTCTTATGGTGTTCACAAATGCATCAACCCTTAAAAAATACTCTGCAATGTCTTCATCATCATGCATGCTTAAATATTCAAATTTCATCATGTAACCTTGGAGTCTAGCTTTCTTTACCTTGTTGTCTCCTTCATAGTGGTTTCTCATCTTATCCCAGATAGCTTTGTCACATGTGCAATCCATTACCTTGAGAAGCTCTTATTCAGGTAGGCTAACAAGTAGAGAATTCGTTGCTTTAGCATTGCACGTAAACTCCAACTTCTCATCTTGGGTAACCACTATTGGATGTCTTTGATAAGATTCTTCCATAACATCCCACACATCAACTCCAACTAATTGCATGTATGTCTTCATCCTCAACTTCCAAAATACATAGTTTCTTCCATTCAACATAGGTTCTCTATTGGCCTAAAATCCTTCATGATTTGTGATGGTCCTTGATTTTTATTCCAACTATTAAATTGATCTGACGTGACCTACTTTTATTCCAATTACTGGAAACCAGGACAATACTGAGAGGGGGGTGAATCAGTATTGTAGGAATTTTAAAAATTAACAACCTTATTTTAATTTGTACAAGAATATTGAAACACCATTAAATAATTAAGTAATTCATAAGCATAATAGGAGCCAACTATATCAATGTAACACCCAAAAAATAAGTAAATTTTGGGAACTAATGCATAATTCATTCACAAGGCAAGCTACCACTTGTTGTCACAATTATCTAGCTACAACCAGCAGGAAGCTACAACTCCCTGGTTTATCAGATACAAATGAATGGAGCTACAACCCCAATTATTTTCTAGAATCATCGGAAGGATCACAAACCCATGATATGTAAGCTACAACTTGCTTTGACACGCACTGGTTCATTTTTCATCCATTTTCATACTAGAAATAATGAATGCCTTCTCTACTTAAAAAAAAGAAAAGAATTCCTCAATCAACAACACTTTCACCAATTTGTGATCACTGAGAAACACTAGCAACAATCTAACTCAATCACACCAAATCTCATCTTCTCTCTATATTCATTGCAAACAATTTACCCAAGCATGTTTATAAAAAAAAATTGGCTTGATATTTTTGGCTTCTTTTTCTTTTGATTGTTACATGCATTCTTTTCTTTCCTTTCTCCTATTCATTCCACTCCTATGGTTGTTTTCATCAAGTTATCAACCTTAAACAACATTCTCCTACGTGTTAAATTGGGTTATTTCACTAATTTTAACAATTTTGGCCTTTTACAGGTTTTAGCAGTGCTTGTTCTATTTTTACCTATAGTTATCCTTGGCTTCACTGTGAAATTTACTGCCAAAATTGACAGTTCCACCATTTTGAACTTAATCCCCTTTCTCTCTAGCCCATTTATTGCTTTCTTCCATAAAACTAGGTCTTCACGACCACTAGCCAAGGCCCTTAGGTGCTAAGACACATTTTTCCCTCTGCATGATTTATTCCCTTTGTAAATGGCTTCATGCCATTGGTCTTGTTTTTACACAAATGACCGAATGTCAACTCCTCATGCTAAATGTGGAGCTCCCAAGCCTGACACCTTTTATTTGTGCCTCTTTATACATCCATCATGCCCCTAGTCTATTCTACGTGAAATAACCAAGGGTCAGAGCTTAGCCAATAACCCTTCTATCCCAGTACACTACTTTTTTTTACCCTTTATAAACCGTCGGGGTCTGTCCTCTGGGACGAGCTATCCTATGGTGAACACCTAGCCTCATTCTCATTTTTTGTTGCTTCTTCCAATCTATCAATGCCAACGTGTCCTAACATTTTCTCTTGCGCACCACTAAGAATATTTTGAGCTCCAACCAATAGGATGAGATGACACTGATGTCAACTGTGCAGTGTGTCAACCTGTGATTGGCCCATGTGTCAACCAAAAATGGTCCTTTTGGATACATGAAAATTAAAAATATAACTGCCACATGTGATGCTTTGATTGGCACATGATAGAAAAAAACACTATGATGATTTGGAAAGAACTCTTGGCGAGTTTCAAGTGGGGGAGGGTGTTTATTTGAAATTATGGCCTAAGAGAGTTCCCTTAAGTTAGGGAGTTTTCATACATTGGCTCCTAGGTATTGTGGGCCATTCGAGATACTCACTAGAGTGGGGTTAGTGGCCTATCAATTATCTTTACCATCCCATGTTAAAACTCATAATGTATTCCATGTATCTTTCCCAAAGAAATATATATCTAATCCTAATCACATCATTAATTAGAATTTTAAATAGGTTGAAAACCACAAGGAGAGTTCTAGGTTAAATCTATATGAATTTTGGATCAGAAGGAAACTACTCATTGAAATAGAATCATTTCTCAAGTGAAAGTGCTATGAAAACACTTTGGGCCTAAAGATACCACCTGGGAATTGGAGAAATAAACGAAATATTCTTTCCCTATGCTATTCAAAAGAAGAATGGAATTTGAATCACCATGGATGATGTCCCTCTTAAGAAGAGGGGAGATGTAAAACACACATCGATAATCACTCATGATATTTATTATTTAGTTTGGACTGAAAAGTTCAAAGTCTAGAAAAGACTCGTTGATGTAAATATTTATATTTTGTTTTGAAATAAGAAAGGAAATGTCTTCGTTGTTAACACTCATGATAATGTGTTAAGGTATTTAAGGTGGAACTTAACTCCTAACTATGAGGGAAATAATTGGAATTTATTATGCCCTAATAACAAGGTAAAAACTAAGGAAGGTTTTTTTTTTCCCTTTCGCCATTATTATTCAACTAAATAGGTAAAGAAAGAAGAGGAAAAAGAAAAAAAATGGATTGAGATAAATCCCATGGAGCTGGTTCTTTGTGGGAATATTATGGGAGAGAAATATAATGATTCCTAATTATAAGTATTGGCAGAGAAAGAAGGGTTCAAACCTAAGCGAAATAAAGAAGGATGTTTCTTTAAGGGTTTAGGAGGAAATACCTTGTAAAGGTTCCTAAAATTGTTTCCGTAATAGAAATGAGTAGAGCTCGAGGGTAGCTAGTTCTCGAAGTTAGCTTATGGTTGGGATGACTATGAAATCAATTTACACATTTCGAGGAAGAGATTAGATAAGTATCTTTATCAGCTTAAGCTATTGTTTATTGAATGTGAATGAGGAAACAAGAAAATGAATTAATTTGTATTTTTGTATTTATTATGGAAATGTAACTGTGAAATCTACAACTTATGAATCGATATATGTTGTATATTTTATAACCTACAACAAGTCCAATGATAACTACATGTCTAAAGAACGTCTATGGTGGAAAAGGTAAAAGCCTATACTAGATAATTCGATAAATGTGGATGCAAGTAAGTATTAATGGAAATATGATACAATTTTCTAGTTAACCTCACAAGTCTATGTTTTGGTCAATATTCAAAAAAATGAGGGTGGTGTAGTTAAGGAAAAATTGTATAAAAAGAAAACATACACGTATATAGTAAGTTGTAATAGGAAATGAGCCTAGGGTAGTTATCATCGGGAAGACAAGTTTAATCTCATGGACGCTTCATTGGGTGACCAATACCATCCCACATGCATTCAAAGTGGGGGGTATATATTGAGGAAGAAAGGACATAATATATTGAGCAAATAATAGGGGGTAAAGGGTTTTTATATTGGCAGGTATAAAAAATGGATCTCAAAGTTAATGAAAAAATATAGCGGGGTATAAAATATGTTAATGGAAAAATGGATACCTACAATATGTAGTGAGGGTAGGGGTTTTTAAATTGGGAACATCTATTGGGTTTGTATTGTTAGGGGGTTAAATAATGTAATTTTTAGATATATTTTTCCAATATGTAAGTAAATTAAGGGTATTGTTAGTATGACACAAATCTGTCTGATATGTAAGAGGTTTATTGAGTGAATCCCTCGTGTTTAGCATCCACCCACCATATTGGATAAGAATGCATTACATCTATGAAGTCTAGAGACTTTGGATATTAAATAATTAAGATGCCAAATGTGTTGTGAAGGCAATGTTCAACGTGATATCTATATATATATATATATATATATATATATATATATATATATATATAGATAGATAGATAGATATATCATGATGTGAAACTTTGATATTAAATAATTACCTTGCAAATAAAACAATATAACAATATATGGTTTTATGACATGATGTAACAATGTGATGGAGAATTTACAATAAGAAGAGGAAGCCTTTGTAGTATCGAAAGACCTTAAACTCTAATATATGAATAGTTGTATGTGATGAGAGGTCATCGTGTGTGTGTGTGTCTATATATATATATATATAAGAAAGAACAATATGCATATAATTCCTAATGTACCTCTATAGAAAATGCCATGAGCAAGGGTTTGACCTAAAAGTCATAACAATCTATTGCCATTAGTTGAAAATGTAATAGTGGGGAATATGTCAATTGTAATTGTGGATAAAGAATATAAAGTATTAGTGACCTTTTCTTGACACAGAAATAGAGTGAATTTCTTTGAGATCTCCTTGGTTATAAATAATTTTTTAAAAGAAAAAAAAAATATCTTCCTCTTTCATTCTCATGGAAGAGTAAAATTTTTATTTCAAGAGGGATGTAAAAGGAATGTGGTCGTTTGTGATTTACTTATCACAAGGTTTTGAAAATAGAACATGTTTAATCATCTCTAAATCACTGTATAATGGAAGAGATAGCCAATTCCTTAAGTAATGGTAATGTGAAAAGATACATAAGGCAATGGTTCATGTTTCCACCTGAATCCGCACCTAGACTATTGTACAAAAAATATTTAATTGACCTTGTGTGGCCTTCAGGGAAAGTATGATGTTGAGTAGTTTTGCCATGAATTCTTAACTGTTTTGTTTAGGAAACTCTAATTGAAGGTGATGGGGTGGTCCATATTAGACAAAATCTAAGGCTTGATTAAGCTAAGTTAAGCAAGAAATACTATGTCTAGGTGTTAAGGAATTTACCCAAGAAATGCATCCACCATCCATATATGAATTTCAATATATTACTTTTAAGCATGTAATTAACTTTGCAAGTGCATATAACCATATATAGAAATAGATGTAACAATAGTGAAAAAATGAAAGGAATGCCTACAAATGATGTAACCACTAAGGACCAATGTCAAGTAAAATAATTTGTGAAATAATATTCTCAAATCAAGAGATAATACTTGAAAAGTAAACATGTGAAAACAGAATGCTCAAAGTAAATGATAATTTCTTGAAAGTAAAGTGCGTGTACTTGAAAATGAAAATGTCAAAAGGTCAATGAGATTGAATTTAAATGAAAATGAGACAATAAGCAAGTACCAAATGTTGCAAAGGGAAATCATATGGAATTTTCTTGATATATTTTACTTAATTTAGGTCTAGCTTGGGTTTAGATTAATTGAGTGTGAGTGCACAATGGAGTATGTGACCTGTGTGAAGTAATTAAATAAATCTACATAATTTTTTTTTCCACTTCCATCCTTATCCTAGTTGGGTTAAGAAAAGTTGGAATGTGATCATATAGGATGAAGGTTCACTTCAATGAGTAATCTCTAAAGCCCACAAGTCAACCCATTTGCAAGGATATCCAATGCTAGGGGTAGCAAGCCCCGACCCTCATTTCATAAGTCAAACATTTAACAATCTAGCCCAAAATCACAATAAGGGGATATAGAAGTGATTTTCCCTATTACGCTAAATCAACCAACAAAAGTTGTATGATCACTTGAAAGGATCAAGGAAAGCTTGCAACGGTGTGAGCATAAAGATCTTGATTGGATTTACTACTTTGAAACAAATTGAAATTAATCTAAGAACAAGAATTGAAATCTATTCCAGAATGAAAAACTTAAAATCTAAACTAATATAGAAAATTAAACTAAAATAATCAAATCTAATGTTATCTAATTAGACTAATAAAATGGAATCAAATTAGACCAATGAACTAAAACTAATTTAGTGAATTAAAATTAGACTAATCTAATGTTGTGTGATTAAGCTAATCTAAAGGTTAATTTTACCCTATTGAAATCACGTGATGGGAAGAGACACAACTAGAATAGATCCCCACTTGGTAGGGGCATGCTTACAAGACTCTCCTAATTCCTGAGATGGTTATAATCCTTTTATGAGTCCATTATAAATAAATCGTTCAAAAAAGATGGTTTCCTTTATCAATAAAGTGATAAAAGAATTGTATGGATGAAGTTAAAATGGTGGTGAAATGATGTTTTTTACAAATGTTTCAATGTAAGGTTGATTTTAGGTGCTAAATTCCTTCAAGTTGAGAAACATTCATCATCACCTCCCATTATAGCAGCCTAGTCCTGCTAAAGAACCAGCAAAATAATCAATATGAAAGGTGGTAAAAATGAGTTTGGAACATTAAAAAATGTAATCATATGAAATCCCAAACTACCAAGTAAAATGTATATGATTAGAACGACGAATCCCTACACTATTTAATGAAGAAAAGGCCAAGATACTTGGTTTTTCTTAGCTTATTTGACCATTGTTAGGACAAAAACCATCTTAGCATCTACAATTCTAGTTATAACAAACAAAGTGCTTGAAAAACAATCAAGAATTGATGATATGAATTTTTTGAGGAGAGAAGAAAGAGTAGGGGACCTTTGAAGCCATTTAGAAGCAATTAAACCAAGAGGAACTAATGTTTCTTTAGGTGCTTGAATATGGCTAGTGAAAACAAGGACTTTCTCAACTCCAAGATAAAGGAACATGTAACAAGCTTAAGACCTTGTACAAATGATTAGTAGGATAGGTGTAGATTGTACAATGAAAAAAAAACATGTTATTTATCCGAGAAATGAACGTAGTGCTAAGTTATAGAATACAAACTAAAACAAAGATAACAATCAATTTATATCTTCTCCTTTGGGAAACAATGCACCTATCAAGGCCTAAACTGTAGACTTTGAGAAGATAAATTGAAAATATGACCAGTTACCTCAATGGAGAGAAAAGTAAACCACATAAAATTGCAAAATCATGGACCTCCAAAGTCTTTTATTTTATTCATCGGGATAAAATGATTATAACAATGTTTCTCTAAGCTCTCAAGCTTCCATACTAGTTAACAAGTGTTATCACTCAAGTTGTTCCCTGCCTTCTGAAGGGAATACGGCCGAGGTAACCACTAACCAATCTTGTAGCTACAGATTCTAGCCAATCTGCAACCAGAGAGGGCTCTCTCTTTTTAATTTAGCTTTGTTTTGGAGTATTTTAGGCTAGTAATGATGCACAGAGTTTGGTTTTTAGTTTGTTGGATGGTGATATCAAATAGAGCTAGGATGCAAGTCAAAAACAGTTTATAGCATTGGGCAATGGGGTCAATGATGGTGTACTATTGAAGGTGTTTCTTTGGTAAAGGGAAATGCTATAGAGCAAGATAATCAGTCGTGGAACAATTCTGAAATCTAGAGATTAATGGAATGTAAGCCAGTGGATGAAGGGCAGTCAAGAATCCTTGATCATGCTGGCAGAAGGAAGGTGCTTGAATATTATCAAGGAGCAGTTAAGAATTCCTAAATAGTATTCAAAATGAAAGAATTAGTGAAAGCAGGAGCAGCTAAGAATTCCTATTTATGACTAATTTTGAAGAAAACATAATTAATAGGAGAGATTGAACACAGAGTGTATTTAAACAAATTTTGGGCTATTCTTTTCTCTGTTACTAAGATCATGAGACACATATGATATTTGCAAATGCAGGAAACATAAACACAGGTTAGAGCAACTTATTGATCCATAGAGAGACACAGGAATTCTGTAGCAGTTCCCAGAACATCAAATCCACATACAGATGGTGCAGCAACAATGAGCTTCAAACAACCTTTGTATTAGAGAGTTTGAGAATTTACAACGTAGTCCAGAAAGAAAATCACCAACCCCAAATACATTTTATGGGGAGGTATTTATACAAAAAATGAGACACAAAATATCTTGTAGATAAGTCTTCATGCAATAACTCCCTTCACCAACTCTTCAGAAGAAGTAAATGAGAGAAATAAATGCCACAGTAAATGTTGGTGTGCTAGCTGTCCAATCTGTCAAAGATATTTGACATTTTGGACTGAGTGAGTCGGCTGGAGCTGCGTCTTTATTCTGTGTTCATGTGTTTGCTATTATGCTATCATCGGCGCTCTGTCTTGTTTTTAACGAGTTGCAGTTTCAATATGAATTCCTCTTTCTGTTGTTTTGATTCTTTGACAGGTGGCCTGGGTACTTAAATTTGTTGACCTGTAGCTACCCAAAAAAGGAAAATAGAAACAAAATTACCTTGGCAAAATTTCTAGCATTCTCTGCCACCAGTCTTCTGTAGGCAACTGATGTCTTTGTATTTTTATCCGTGTCTCATCAGCTTCAGTATATCTATAAAAGTTGGGTTGAACCTCAAAAAGGTGATTTATCTCATGTTCAATGTAGAACAGATTTTCTAATTTATCATAAAGACTCTATCCAGAGGGAGGCCCTGTTTCTTCTGAGGTGTTGGAGGATGCTATGATTTGATTAGCAACATAATTATTCACCCTGTTGGCATATTGTTCATGTGTTAGCAGCCTTCCACTGCTAGTTAATAAGCTAGGCAGTCCTTTTCTCTGTAATGCTGCAAACTTTATTTTGAAGTCATTTATTTCTACCTGCATTTCTTGACATTTTATTTCTAGAATCTGCACAAAATTCCTCAGGGTCAGCACCATTTTCACTATCAAAATGGTATCTATCATGTTCTTGATATCTAGTGCTGCCAGCTGTTCCTTGGTATGAGTATTCAAAAATTGAATCATTCTGTTGGCCTGTTCAAGCATGTTTCCCAATGCTGCTCTAGCCTTTTGAGTATCCAATTGAGCTTGGCCTATCAAATCTATTTTCTCATGTATAGTTTGGATTGATTTCCATTGGTCAGTGATAGATTGGCAAATCTTGGCCCACAAAATTTTCTTGATCTCAGCTAGAGTTTTATCTAGAGTAAGCTCCTTTTCTAAGGAATTTATTTTATTGTCCAAGGCTTTTATTTGCCTTGTTTTCTCAGCCACTGTTACCTTGGACTTGTCACAGCTTACTTCAAGTTTGGCCAAATTTCTTTGGCCTCTTTCAGCTCTCATTTGGACTTCTAGCTCTTTGAATGCTTTCATCATTTCTTCCATACTTAAGCTAGATTCTGGTGTTGTTGTTGCTGCTGCTGTAGCATCTGTAGTTGATGTACCTGTTGTTGATGCTGGAATGACAGGAGGAATTGCTGCTGCTACTATGGGAAGGGCAGTGGGGACCGTTGGAGCTATTACTAGTGGCTGGGAGGTCAACTCTCCCTGCTTGCCTTGTAATGCTCTCTCCAATTCTTCCTCCATCTGAATTATTCTTCGGTTCATCCTCATTAGCAAATCCATTGTGTCTTCATCTTCTTTTTCTTGCACAAGTTCTATAGTTTGAGGGTGCATGGTTGCAGGTAGCCTTAGCTGCTTTCTAAGTGCAGCAATATCTTCTTCCTTTTTTCTTATGAGGGCTTTGATGCCCTGGGCATCCTTAGCCTTAGGATCATGCCCTAGTTCCACAATAATTTCCTCCAATGTCTTTATTCTGTTGTCTTTGGCCAGTGAAGACATTCTCTCCAAATCTAATTGAATATTTGTATTTTTCAATGATTCTTTCAATTGATGGGCCAACATTGCCTTATCTGCTAGAGTAGCATAGACCATTTCACCTGTCTGCTTGTGTAGCTCAATTTGGTCCATTGGGTGTATGTCCTTGGCGAGGACCTCCAGGTTCGTCTTTATGTAATTTGCAGCTGTTTGTGGCTGTGGTATCTTAGGCTTGAAATGAGCTAAGATCATTTTCTCCTCCTTAATGTCATAAGCTGCCATTAATCTATGTTGTTTGGAGGGTGTTGTCTTCAGAAATTGATCATATAACTATATCCTCAATATCTCATTTTGGGCCTTGATTTCCATGAAGGTTCCTTTAATGCCAGATGGTTGTGCACCTTGCTGCCTGGAGGAGGATACCTCCATACCATGTTGCCTCTCTGTTTCTTGTCTTTGAGAGCTGATTTCCTTCTCCCTCCTTGGGCTCTCTATGACTTCTTCACTAATTTCCTCTTCAATTTGAGGATCTATTCTTTTCCTTTTGGCCTCTGGCTACTGTGTTGAGCCACTAGCAGGTGTAGTTTCTTCCCTATCCCGCTTCTTTCCCTTTGCTCATTAAGAGGAGTCTGTAAAGGAGGCACGTGTAGAGCCTCTGTCTGTAGTGGAGGGGTTTGCCCTTGACTCTGTTCCGTTGAAGTAGTTGGTTGTCCTGTCATTGTTTCTTGCTCTGCATCAACTACCTCCTTGCCCTTTGTTGTTCCTGTTGCTGGTGTATATATTTCTTGGGCAGCTTGTGGAGCAGCAGCTGATGTGCCCTCTCCAACTTGCTTTGGCAGTTTTAATATCACCTGCTCAAAAGAATCCAAGTCAAGAGTCTTTTCCAAATCTTTTACATTTTGCTCCATTATTTCTTCTTGGGTGAACTCTTCAACTAGTGTCCCTTCCACCCACTCATCTTGGTTGGAAAATTGTTCAATCTGTGGAATTTTGCAATGTTCATAGGCTGACATCCTATATTTTATTTTTCTGGCATTAATAAAACCATTTGGGTCATAAGGTACCCACCAAAAACTTCTTTTTAACTTGGATTTCTCCCCCAATATTTGATCAGCATCTTGCCATCTTTTTTGTTCATGACAAAGGGGCCTAGTTAGTCTTTGAATTTCAACTGAGCCTTTTTCTTGGTGCTATGAAAATGAGTCAGATGAGAGTTGATAAATTGCGTGTAATATTCTAAGGAAAATATTCTCATTGGCACATATCTTGGAAGCCTGTAGGGACAGAGCTCATAGCTATATATCTTAATGACAGTGTGATTCTGGTAAAAGTACCAATCACCTATTCTGTAGTTCTTTGAAAGCTGCAATATTTTCTGCATGTCATAGGACATCCTAGCAGGAGGAGTTCTCATCAGGAGATAAGAGACTGGATAGAAAAACAGGTCAATGAACTCACAATAAGAGTAGGGGGAGTTGTGGACTTCATGAAAGACTGAGGTCCAAAAAATCACAGACCTCTTTTCTCCTTTGGAGTCCAATATTTTGATGGGGCATTAGAAACAGTCTGGTTGATAATACATGAATAGATGATAAATGTAGGATGAGTATTTAAATACTCCCTCCCTATCCAGTTTTACTAGTTGGTCATGTATCTTATTAGAAATGAATATGGCATAATTGTATTTGACAGTAGGGGGCTATCGTGGGCTGAAAGTAGACAACAAGACCAATATGGTTTGATGAATATGTTCACTTGTCTTGAAGCCTAGTACATAAGATATCATATCTACTAGTAATTTGCCCACTTCATTGAAACACAAATAGAGAAAGGAGGTGGCCCTGTAGGCTGGCGGTCTGCTCTCATGAATATTTTGGCAATTCGGGCTATCTCTAAGCTGGAGAGTTTAGGACCTTCATCAAGCAGGAATTTCATAGAAAGAGGGACCAGAAGATGAGTTTGATTGAAGTTTGGCATTTGGTTGATGGAGTCATGAGTTATATGGAAGAGGATGCTCCCAGATGGAGACTTGATTGCCCTTTGAGTTGGGTCATAGTTTTCACAGCAGAGGCGAATTATTTCAGGGAAGACATTGACAGAAGGGAGGAAGTAGATGGGAAAGTTTGATTCCCAAATGCCATAAATGTCATTGTTGTTCAAATAACTATTCCTCAGCTCACAGAATGTCTGTAGGTGGTTTCTGTCACCAACCAAGTCTTGAATTAAGTGATCCCTCTCAGCCAAAGGTAATGCTTCAAGTTCCTTGTGAGGTGCATTGACAGGAGTGATATTCAAGGCTGCTGGAGTGGTCATCTTTAAATTATGTGTGTTTGTAATCTGGAATTTGGATTTGTGCAACAAATGAAAACTGAAAACTGCCTCTGAGGCTTTCTCAAGGGACTGGCAGACTGAGATTTGATATAGAACTGGCCTCATCGTGTAAAGTTTATGGTAAAAAAGCAAATTTTGCAGAGTTTAGACAGGGTTTTTGAATGAATTTGCTGGATTTACAGGCTCTGTGAGTAAAATGCAGAGGAAATAGGACTGAGTTTCAGCCAAACGAGCGAAATTTTGCAGAGGATTTTGATAGATGAACTCAATGCATGGGAAGTTTAGAGAATCTGCCGGCGGAAATGGGCTCAAAGTGCGTTTTAATGGCCAGTTTTCAGAGAAGGGGAAATTTTGCCAATTTTCTTTTGAACAATGGCTCACATAATAAATTAACAGGTGGTGATGCACAGGTAGGAGTTTAATTTTCTTTGAATTCTAGTTCCTCAGTCGATTTTAATGGTGAATTTTCGAAAAAACAGGGTTTATGGGTGAACAATGGGTAAATACCTATTTTTGATGGCGAAGAGGGCAATTAGTAGGTACATTGTTGAGTTGAGGGGTCAAATTTGCAAGAGGAACTCACTTGGTTGGCTAATCGGAGTTCTGGAGGCAAATTCGTCGTAAACGGCATGCACGTTCTCCACAGGCGCATAATAGAAAATAAACAAAAACCGTCGTTTTCACGACTTTTTAACGAATTTTGGACATTTTAGTGCTTTTTGGCACTTTTTGGGATGACGTCATCATGACGTATTTTTGGCGCGTAGCGAGTATAGAGGGTGACGTGGTAGCTGACGTGTATGGTGACGTGGCGCATGACACGGTGGCCAGGTGGTGATGTCAGCAGATGATGTGGAAGTACTGCAGAGGAGTGTGGGGGGCAACGTGGAGGCGACATCATTGGTGACGTGGGCTTGACGTCATCAGGAAGGTGGCAGGCGGTAAGCGGTTTTCCCCGCACCGCCTTTGGCCCACGGTGGTTTTGCAATGGGGGCTCCGATCATGACGAGACTTTGACGCATGGCAGGGGTACGACAGCAATACCGCCCATCTCCCGGACAACTCTCGGCAGGTAAGGGCTTCCGATATCGCCACCAACCGTCGGATCTACGGCGCGGGATCAGACGGTGGACGAGAAATATAAGCAGCGGGGTTTTGAAATGAGGGGGCCCGCCTATTATTTAATGTTAAATAATGTTTCGAGGGGGGTAATAAACTTTGGTTACGACGGAACTTTTATTCATTTAACCAAAAGTTTAATGAAATCTGATATATATATGGGCGCGAGAGTTAACATATGGTTAATGTGGGGGGGGTGGTTTGCAATGCGGTTATTTATTTAACCTGATGTTAAATAAACCCCAAGGTTTTATGAACACGGAAGGGTTAATATAAAGTCCCAAATGAACTTAATATTTTCGAAACTGTATTGTATGGCTATAATTGCCAAGGGGTAGGGATATTTATATTTTTTGGGTTTTTTATATAGTTTTTATAAAATAGGGGTGGGGAAATAATTAAAGGAGCTATACAATAAGTTAGGATGTGAATATGAATATGTGGAATGAGACTGCATGAATAAATGCTAAGTTTATAGAGTGAAAACTTAGGCATAGGGAAATGAAAGGAGTATGGAATGATCATTTTTACACAAGAAATGTGGCTTCTTTTCACTAAGTAAATCCAGAGTTCAACTTAGTATTTCTCATAGAATGAAGTGAAATAGGACTATTGCGCAAATCCCAAGGTCCTTGGGGGGATGTTAGTAAATGATTTCTGGGGGAATGATGGGGGAAAATAGTCATGCTTCCACTGTCCTGCAGTCACTTTGCGATGGTACTAGTGTCATTGATGAGATGAGTCCTTCTTGACAAGGCAAAAAGATCACAAACTCGTTTCTGCAACCTCAAGCTACCTACCCAGCCTAATACACCTAGCATTTTTTCTTCCTTTTGATAGGGTGCATTTGGACTAGCAAACCCTGACTTTCCTCTTTTCCTTTGAATGCCCTCCTATCTAGGTCTACCCTTATCTCTTCCAAGGGCCCAAATTAAGCAGTTGGGCTCCTTTGCTTCTCTAACTATTCACTCATCTGCCAAGCTTGAGTTGTTTGGACAGATCTTTATTCTCTATTCTACAACAGGAAATTTAAATATGGACTGGCCCAGATTGAACTGTTGGGCCATCCATCAAGTGTGATGAAACAGTGTTTGCACCTTGTGAACTTGCTTTGCTCAAATAAGATAGTAGTGGCATTTTGACTGGCCACTTTCCTGGTCTTTCTTTGGGGTTCATTTTCCTTTTCTTTTTTTTGACCAATTCATTCTTCTTGCCCTTTGATTTTTCTTTTAGGGCATACCCTCTTTACATTTTTTAATTTTCTTTATCTGTATACAAAATATGGAACCTTTGCAGCATGGAAAGGATGATCATATTTGGCACTTCCATAGTCAATCATGAAAAATGAAACCTATTGGTATAGGAACCTAACAACAAGAGAGAAATATCTTCAATTTATAGTAGTTTGGGAGAATATCCTAATGAGCAAGAGAGGTCCCCAAGTGAAAAATGGTGACAATCCCAAGGCACAACAAGCTACTACAAGTTTCAAATAATCTATTGCATATAGGCGAAAGGAGCATTGTTTGGGGCTCCAAAGGGGACAACGTAGATCGTCTTTGTAACTCATGGGCCAAGTGTTGGAGTAATGTGGGAGTGTGGGAGAGTGAACTTCCTCTTGAGCATTCAACATAATCCATACATCGATCAACTAGCTCAAACTCCAAATCAATGGTCATAATGAGGGAGAGAATGCCCTTCACATGTGCAATTCGTACCTTCTATCTAGGACAAAACTAACCTTTCCAATTGGCAATAAACTCATCCCTCTTAGGTTTCTACCAACTCATGTTTGAATCTTCTTTCTTTCACTGTCACCTCACTTCATTTCAATCTGACATTTAGTCAACTAAAACCATGTTTCTGGGTTGTCACCAATTATTCAATTTATTTTTTTAATTTTTTTTCGCTCAATTTTTTAGTAAAATTTATCTTTTTATGAGGAAACGTCAATTTTTTGCACTCCAATGTGGGCACTAAGATAATTTTGGTACTTTGAGTATCAATTTTGAGTACTCACATCCAACAAAAAAATTTCTAGTGCTAGTATTTTATTTGTTACATAGAAATTGATTAAAATATCCCATTCTATGGGAAATTTTAATTATTTACAAATCCAAGAAATGTCTAGTGAAATTCCATCAGACTAGATAATGCTTACCATGGTAATATGTATTGAACCTAGATTTATAAAAACACTCAAGTCCTAGTTAGTAATGGCACTCCAAATTTAAAGGATATGAGTGCAATAAACCAATAAATTATTAATCTTTAAAAGTGAAAATAATTAATTAAAAGTGATTTTCTTATCAAAGAGGTCCCAAGGGCCTAAGTCTATTACATAAGTTCATTAATATAATGTTATTTTATATAATTTTGGCATGGGAGTAAGGAATTTACACGAAGAAAGAGGAGGGAGAAAATAGAAGAAGAGAGAGAAGAAGGGTCATAATTTCCTCGTTGGATTTCTAATTTGTCTGGTGCCTTTTCCATGGGGAAATGGGACATTCATTCCCTACTAGGTATATGTGAGCCTGTAACAATTCCTTGCTTCATTGACCTAAATAAATTGATAGTTTTGTATTGGACGTTATTCATGAAAGAAAATATAAATATATCTATAAAATGATTCTTGATAGCATTTCTAAGCATATTGCCAAAACCAGAACCCTTAAGCTTAATCATAATAAAAATTTATCTCATCAATGAACCAGATACCCATTCAAAATTTAATGCTATAAACAGTGCATTAAATTTGACTCATTTCACCTTACCCACTCCATCCATTCTACCTCATAAATGAATTTCAAAATATAACACTAAAAGCTTTACATCAAGTTTGACACATTTCACCTGATCCACTCCATCTTTTCTACCCCATCATTGAATCACTCCATCTTTTCTACCCCATCATTGAATCAGATACCTCTTCAAAATCTAACACTATAATTAATACATTAATTTTAACACATTTCACCTTAAGCACTCCATTCTTTCTAAACAACAACAATATCACCCAACATTATCAGTAATGTGATGACCTTCTATGTTTCCATTTCACTTTCCCAATTCTATTCTTTCTAAATAATAACATTATCAACAATGTGATGACCTTGACCTTGACCTTGTAAGCTTCCATCCCCTAATAATAATAAGTGCTTATTTTGAAGACCAAAGCATTGAAATTTTAAACAATAACAATATCAACAAACATTATCAGTAATGTGATGACCTTGTATGCTTCCATTTCACTTTCTCAATTCTATTCTTTCTCAATAATAACATTATCAACAATGTGATGACCTTGACCTTGACTTTGTAAGCTTCCATCCTTTAATGATAATAAGTGCTTATTTTGAAGACCAAAGCATTGAAATTTTACTCAAGCCTTAAGAACATATTATTTAATGATTTTTCACTCTATTTAAGCCTTTAGAAGATATTCTTAACGATTTTTATTTCTAAGAAGTCCCCTTTTAGTGTTATAACTTTTTCACAAGGTTACCATTTTACTCTTGTGACATCGTTATCCACAAGCCAAGAATTTGAGATTTACCATTCTTTATTCTACTCGAGCCTCCGAAGTTCTTTTCTAGATTTTGGCTCATGAAATTTGCTCTAACTTTGAAATTTTCAGAGAACTCCCCTCTTACAAACTTACTTGGCAGTCAAAACATAATTTGCATGGGGTGTTTGGAAAAAATAAATCAGAAATAGAGACTGAACATTTTTCTATGTTTTGACCCTGGTTCCATATTTATATAGATGTATGACACAGAATAATATATATTTGAACTGCGTACCTTTAGACAAATGCCTTGACCCAGTCGCAAGCTATTTCGAGTGAAATTTTGAAATCATACGTTTGACGGAAGAATACTCCTTTCTGATGGTTATTGACGGTTAAAAATCCCAGACGTTTGGAAGAGTGACTGAAAATTATATTTCTCAATGCCCCATTAGCTAAAATAATAGTACAGTGGAAGGAAAATGAACGATGACATAGAGGCAAAGATCGATGCAGGAACTGTAAATGAGTTGTTGATATGATTACCATGGATAGTTTGCACTATAGGTAAGCATCCAACCTCACCTACATAGTTTTCAAGCTTCCGTACATTTCTGCATATTTCCCACAGCAATAATGTCACCACTGACATCGTAGATGACGATAAAATTCTGAAATCTCTGGACATCAAGTGCAAAAAAATACCTGACCTTAATAGACATAACACAAATCATCGGAAGACAGAAAGACCCCGTCCTTAATGAATCAGTCAAATGCCCGAAATACAAACAAGATAGATATGTTTACATTGTTATGATCAGTATACTTGGACGCTCAAGGTCGTTCAGTGCAATAGAGAAGCTTGTTGAAGAAATTAGAATTGAATATTATGAATGCAAAGACTAATTTTCGAATCTAATCAATCTCTATGGAAAATCAGACATGATACACAACGTCATAAGAAGCCTCACGTTATGGAAAACGATGATAAACTCACCCAAATCATAAAAATATCAAAACGACGACAAACTCACACCAGAAACATAAAAATATCAAAACTAAATTACATTTTCACATTCAAATAGGACAATAGTAAGCACTTTCCCATAAAGTAGAACCACGGTCGATCAACATTGAGCTTAATTTGAATTTACATGTGGCAGCTTAATAAACAAATGGTGGTACCAATAAAAAATTTGTTGTGCGTGAAATGTTGACAAACAAATGGTAGTTCCCATCTTCAAATGAAGCTTGGAAAAATTTGTGAATATGAAAGAAGAGACATTGTTGACATAAAGGAAGCCATTATAGGGTGGAAGTGGTTGTTAAAAATGAAGAAAATGAGACCAACTGTTGTGCCGCTGAATAATCCCTTTGAATGCTGGTTAGAATGCATTCACTTTTCGACATTCGCAACGCTGCAGGTTCGATCCTAAGCTCATTATAATTTATCTTCATGTTTGCCACAGAATATGGTTATGATAATCTACCTAAAAAGTTTAGAAGATATCTACTTTATCTGTTCATACGCATCAATTTTTGTTCACTTCTCACGTTTTTTTTATTATTTATTTATGGGAAATCACTTCAAAAAAATAATAAATTGCGAATAGTCGGGCTTCCTGGTTTTCATCAAATTTGTTGGAAATGAATGCATTCCTCGTTTACATCAAAATAGGATAATTAGAAAGTAGAACCACTTGGTAAGTGGTAGCATAAGAACAAAGTGGTTGTAAGTGAAATGTCCACCAAGATGTTGCGAAATCATTCCCCTATTTAAGAAAAACTTTGAAATTAAATTTCGGGAAGTACGCAGGATGATACATAAACTTATATTCTCCTCTCTCTTCATAGCGTCAGTATTGCTCATAACTCCCGATATCAAGTAAATGAAATCTCTTTGAATGGAAATGACTCGCTGGCCGTTTACCATTGTGCCCGATGAATATATATATCCATGGCACTATCTTCCTTTTTGATGTGCACAGAAAGGAGGTCGCTAACGGTAGACTACACGAGGTTTACAGTAGAAATGCAGTGCCAACCCGATCCTTCCTCTTTGTTTTTGTCTATGAGAAAAACTAGAAATTGCATTATAAGGACCTTGTTGACCAGATTTGATGGTGGGAAGATAATTACCAATTTTGAAGTTGCAATCTACCCTTTAATGTCTGCGTATGTGGCAATTCGATTGGAGTATTGGTCAGATTGAAGAAAAAGAAAATAAAAAGCACATTAAAACACAAAGTTATCCAAATTAAATGCCAATGAAGTTTTGGAGTTCTTTTGGAATTAAGATATCACTTTGCTGAACCGCACCAAAAGCCAGTTATATCTACTTGCTTCGCTTATTCAACATGTTCGTTGATATGGTCTAACTCATTATTGCAAATTAATACTTGTGTATTAAATGCACTACACTACCAAAATTAATATTCAGATTCAATTCTTTTTCTTGATTTTGACTTTATCTTCATTAAGATTTTAAGTTAGACAATTCTTAAAAAATGTGTTCCAAATACAAAACTTGTTTTTGCCCATGACTTTGTAACGATGTCTACCAATTGATTTTTGCAATTGCAAAGCTCAAGATAGACTTCACCATTGTTGAGTAGGTCTAGGATGAAGTGAAAATTGGTGTGAATATGTTTACTTTGTAGTGAAAATCATCATTTCTACAAATTGCAATAGTTGAATTATTATAGCAAAAGATAGGAATTCTATCTTTTCTCTAGTAAGGCACTTATCAATTTTCTTAACCAAATTGTTTGGCATTTTGCTCTTGTTTTTGCTACATACTCTGTTTTTGCTTATGAAATTGAGAAAATATGTAGTATTTGTAAGACAATACATATACATCACATAAGAGACGAAAACTAACATGAGAGCAATGAAACATTCAAATAAATCTAAGCTTACTATTTCCCTGTCATGATGGACACCCCCTCTTTGATTTCTAGTACTTATTGCATCCATGTCTTTGTTGTTGAAACGACAGAAACTAACATGCTATCAATGAAACATTCAAATAAATCTAAGCTTCTTATTGCCATGTCATGATGGACATCCCCCTCTTTGATTTCTAGTACTTATTGCATCCATGTCTATGTTGTTGAAATTTCAATGGGTGCATTGATTATGGAAACTCAAAACACCACTACACAAATTTTCAATTCTCATATATGCTTCGGTATTTTCTTGAAACCCTACAATTTTTTTTCACAATGCTAGAGATATTTAGTGAAATAGTTTTCTCAAAGTCACCACTATCATATTTGTGCTTTGGAATTATTTCGTAATTTATAATAAAAACAGGAGCATTTGCATTAAGTTTTGTCTCATATTTTCGAGAAACAATTTTGGCACTAATCTTATTGTCATTTCTTCCTCCTTATATGGCAAATCTGCATAAAGTATTGGTTGTCTTATTTCCTTTGTCGAAAACAGTTTCATATGTAACTAACATGATGCCATGGAAAATGCTTCTTGTTATGTTGTTATTGATATCTTCAATTAGTAATGACATATATATTTTTTTTGTCTAGTCATGAGCATTGAATTGAAATTAATTCATGAAAACAAAAATAAATCTAATAAAGAATTAGCTAAATTTGGAGGGAACTACATTTATGTATTTCTTTCTTGCACGTTCTATGATTCTTTTGTTGTGTTTCATGTGATATCTTGTTTATAATTGTGCTCACATCATTTTAATAATGAAATGGTTATCCCTCACATTGTGATTTGTGCGATGCAAAGAGGTGGGATTGCGGAGGAAACACAATAAAAACTTCCACCTCACTTTGCACATATTATTTATATGTTTTTGGGTTTTCCAAAAATTTAATAATACATACATATACATGGTATAGAGTGGGCACGAAGAAAGATTAACTCAATATATTCCTTGCTTTTTAAAAAACTCCCTAACACACAATTTCTCACACCTTTCTCTACACCAAAAAGAAGGTATCAAATTCACATTAAATTAATATATAAGGGCTTCCACCAAATATTTTTTTATCTCCCTCCCACCACTAACTTACCTAAGAGGCCTAGAACCCCATCAATTCTATCATCCTTGTGCATAGCAGTAGTAACGTATAACAGTGTGAGAGCATTCATTGAAGGAATGTTCAATCAGAAAATTAGCCATTTTTCAACTCACCATATTAAATTAGCCTTGTGTGGAGGAAAAAAACTTCACTCAGTATAATCCCAAATCTTTAAAAAAATCTCCTTGACACAATTTCTTTGCACGTCCTTTCTCCCACACTTCCTGCACACCCTTTCTCGACACAAAAAATTAGTAGCAATTTGATATTAAATTAATATATGAAAGATTCCTCAGTATATTTGTTCAACTCCTCCCTACCCCCTCACTTATGGAATGGACCTTGAACCACATCACTTCTCGCATCATTGGGCAGATCAATAACATTGTGAAGCATAATTGTGTGAGAACACTCATCGACATAATGACGACTCACAAAAATAGGCTTTTTTATTTTAAAAGTATTTGTCCCTCGCAAATATTGAAAATAAATCTCACTCCTTTTGAAAATTAGAAATAAATTTCTAGAAAATAATTTTTGAATTTACAAAAGAAATAGAAATATTCAACATTCCCCTAAACTTTAGTTAAAATTATAGAAAATCTACAAAATAATCAAAAGTCAATAGACTTTGACGACAAAATTAGTACTATAGTCTCTAACTAGGTAAAGACTAATAAAATCCTTATAGTGGAGGAAATGTGAGGGCTCTTCATATGTGTGTGTGGTGGGTGAAAGAGGTTGATGAAGTAAATGAATATGTGATATCACCATACCACACATCATTGATTATTCTTATAGTAGATATACTAGCATTTGCACCAGTTGTTGCAAAAGAAACGTTGTAAGGCATAAATTGAGGACAACATGCCATCTCAATTTGAGAAATAGTGCAATTTCATATTCAAACACAAAACACTTTATGGATAAGATATCAATTTACAAAATCTGAAATTGAAAATCATTTAATGGTGCTCCTCTCACTTCTTTAACAATCTTTTTACCCTTCAATATTTTGAAGGTGGCCACAACCTTCAGTCCCAACTCCTCGAAGAAACAGTGCCTCGGTAATACTCATCCACATAACAAGTGTAGTTGCAGCAGCTTTTCATAATATTATATGTGGAGTCAGAAATAAGGCCATGTGACCACAACAATTCTGCCCTCCTCTGGGAGATTCTCTAAAACTGAGTCTCTACTCTTGACTTCTTCCTGCAATAACTTCAGGCTCAACCTGAGCAGAAGACCATGATATCAGAGGAAACCTAAATAATTCAGTGGAAGTATAATGTTTTGGATGGTTAAGATTGCTACAGAATATTTCTTGGATCTTTTTATCGAGGGAGTTGACGTTCGACTAAGGCCGGGACAAGGGTTGAATTCCCAGATTGCGAGTTGCCGAGTTGATATGAGGAGTTGTAATGAAATTAGTACCCCGAAATTTTAAAAACATTTAGAGAACGAAGGATGTTTTAAAGATAATCTTTTTGCGACGATAATTTTAAGAAAACTTTTAATAATTTAATTAAATTCTTCATTCATCCACCTTTTTTTAAAGGACACTTTCAATCTGAGCCCGTATGACATGGTTAGTTCAGTTTTTCTGCACGAGTCAACTAAAGCACCATGCTAAGGATTATAAATTTCGCCACTTCTTCCATATACAGATTTATCATTTGAGCAAAAACATTTTCAGTCTCACTATCCTCTGAGACATCATTCCCTGAAAATTAGTGGAGAAACTGAAAGCTTTATACCAATCCCCGCCAGTGAACGTAGTGAAAAACGTGGCATAAAAGTGAGCTGCATGGAAAGCAACTTGCCAGCTCTCAGAATAAGCACAGGAATTATTTCAAACATGAGAACGAATTAATAAGAGTTCAAAAATTAGATGTTCATCTTATAACTGCACAATATGTGTAGAGCACAATATCTTATTACCGCAACTACAGCACCATGCATTGCCTGTATGTTAAGAAATTGCGATCTGCAATGACATGGGAGCCCGTGGATAATGATGCACTAGAAATTCTCCAACGTCTTCCACGAATGTAATTGTTGCCTAATCTACTTGTATATTAATAACTCAGCTATCATATTCTGAAAGACAGAATGGGTTAGGCAACTATGGAGGAGTAGCAACAGCATCCTCCTCTACAGTTCTTCTGAACGTTTCAGTGTGTGGAGAAACAACAGAAACTGAATGACCTGAATACGTGGGACCCGGTACGATTATATGCATGATTTGTTTGGTTCTGTAGGTTGAGCAATGCAAAGCCTCTGGACGGTTGAGATTCAGGCAATGTGTGCACATAGGGCTGGAGGAATGAGAGACAAACCATTTATCATTCCATTCCACGTGGAAGCGATGATTGCAGTTTGGCAGAATTCTCATCTTCTCTCCTTCCGCAAATTCCGCCAAGCAGATCGGGCAATCCGTAAGCATGGCCTCCGGCTTTGATTGAGAGCTGTAAACGATAATGGGTAGTGATTTCATGGCCGCCATCATCAATCCAGTGTTTGCCACCCCATCGGATTACTCCACCACGATCCGCATCCTGCAGTGGAGAAGACACCTGAACAACGAGTTGAGAACGATCCCCAAGGTGCAAAGGCAGTTCAAAGCAAGGAGGGTGATAATGATCAGTCGATCGGTGTCTAGAGTGGCCTCGTTCATGTAAAAACTGAACCCTGGACTAGAAGGTACAGGGGCAGAACTCAGTAGCTTCCTGCCTATTGGCAACGGGAAATGTAAAACGCTCTGCATGTCCTTCATATAGTTAAAATAAAATAAAAGAATCGTAAGAATAAACTCTTTGAATCTTTCTCCCTTGGAAATTGACTATCTGTTTCTTTAGAATTTTGAAGAAACTCTTCGCATGATCATCACATGCCTAAAAGCCACTGAGTGATGAGGCCTGTATGAAGTTGGTATATTGCCTCTTCTATGCTTCCTATATTACGCTTGCTCTGAAGCCTCAAAATCTCTATCCCACGGGCCTCATGGCAATCGTTTTCTCGCTATCAAATTTGATTCCCTTAAATCTAAAGAACTCTCAAAAATTTCTACGACTCTCACCAAGCGTTTTCTGGCGTTCAAATTTAATCACATAAATCTAATTAAATATTTCCCTATTCAAACAATCGTTTTTATAATTATTACAGGTTTTGGTTATTATTGTTTCTCTAGAATGAAAGGATCTCCTTATAATGAATTTTTTTCGAAAAATATTTTTTGTTGGTTCATGTTGTAGAGACTACAACCACCCTCCTAGGTTGCACCTAATTTCGGAGCTTTCCCTAGGAGTTTTGCTTAATATTCCGTGAGCCCTTGGGAGTCTTTGAATCCGCCTTGTTTATTCATTTCGCCCAAGTTTCTGCATGTTGGTGTCTAGGTCATAATTGCTACCATGGTTTAGTTATGCTCTAAGTCTTTGCTTTGTGTGTACTTGTTATGTTTGCTATAAAAGCATCTGTCACACGGAGTCACACTCATTGTTGCACAAGCGTTGTCACGGTCGATCAATGATAAGTCACGAGTGTCGCACTTGTCACTTGCATCGTCAATAAGTCATGTTGAACATGTGTGTCTCAATGTTTTGAGTCACTTCGTCGTCGAGTCATATGACTGTGTGTTTGCATGATCACCTATGCATCTTTTGACAGTTCACACACTTTGTTATTTTGCTGAAGTTCTGACGACCAGAATCATCTTTGACAGCTGGACCATCACCGTGTCATCATCTCAATCGACTGTCACCCAATACAACATAGAAACACCAAGGAAGTCTTTCCAACTTGCGTTGATCGCAATCAATCCAATCAACTTTCATGTTGACCACCGAGACACTCGGACCCAATAGCCACCCCGGCACTGACTCCCCTCAAAAATTGTGCAGAGTGACAGGTCAGATAGACACCAACTGTCCATCCCTGTCTCCCAAGAAAATTGCGTTTTGTTCCGAGTCAATCCTCACGATAGCTAAGCCGCTGCTCATCCAAGAAACTATGCAATTGTGCAAATTTTGCCTTCCAGCCCCTACTGCCCACTCGTTCCAGAAACTGCGCAGATTCTGCCTACATTGCCTTCTTGTAGCCTCAACTGTCCCTCTCAAAATTTGCGCAATTTTTCCTTCCAGTCGAGCTAGACCTCGCGGCAGTCACTATCAACTTGGATTGACCATTCTCATCAGTCAGTGACTCTTGTGCAGTTTTCATCAGCAGTTCCTAGAGCCATCATCCTACTTCGCAACCCGGCTACCTCTCCTCGTCACCTGCATCCAAAATGATCATGTGTCATGGTAGACTAGGAGGTTTTTTTATTTGATGTCGTCCCGTCATGAATGACTGCAAGCACAGGTACATTAACAAACATGGCGTGACAACGAAAGGGATGAACGAAAGAAGCAAATGCAGAAGGACAAGTTCACCAATGGTCGAACGAACGATGCGTACGAAGATATGTGCTCGTGAATGGATAATCATGCAACGGACGAACGGACGAACATGCACCTCTTGCGAATAGATGAGCCTGTCAAGCCTTCCAACATGCAAGCGGGGAACGTGCCAAAGCATCATCAAGCAAACCAAATACCATCGAAGACTTTGTGCACTTTGCCATGCGGAGGTGAAGTTGTGTTGCACCATGAAGATATCCATAACCTAGCAGCACTATAGTTCGACATGTACTCCAGTAGTAGCACGGATATACGAGTAATGTCATGTCGAGTCATGTGATCAGTCATGTTGCCCACATCTCTACTATGGGCTATGTTGTCAATCAATGTAATGTAACATGGAAGTCCAGGAAACCACTTGTAGAACTAAGAGTCATGTAAAAGTCGAAAAGTAGTGGAAGTCAAATAGTCATGAGGGTAGTCAAACAACCACAAGGGTCAGTTTCACCCTTGGCTATAAATACCCCCTCATTTGTACATAAAGATGATTTTTTTCACCTCAACTCCTCTCACATAGCCAAGAGAGTGTGTAATCTTTTCTTTGAGGAGTAAGTAGTGCCTCCAATGCCTTGCTCACAGGGTGAGTGATGTATGGTGTAACGATGTGTCACGTTTTCACACATGTATTGTAACTATTGTAAAACTAATCTTGAACACTTGTAATGCATGTTTCTTTAACTAGTGTTGAACACTTGAGCTATTTCACTTGTTGTAATACATAATCTCTTAATGGAAATGTGTTGTATATGTTGTTAACATTGTCTCGCCCATGGTGGCTATCTGCTCGGACATCAGATATACCTTTCACCTAAATCTTGTTGTAACAACCATTTCACTTGTTCAGACTCATTCATTGGGTGTTGTATGTGTTATCTTACCTGGTGTGTTGTGATTGCTGCATCCATGTGGACCGCTCCTTCGGAAGTTGTGTATGTCCTATTGTGTTGTGTGTTCCTAGCCGAGTTGGGACTTCATCCCAACCAACTTGTGACTCACTCTCACCCTCTCCCTTTACAGTGAAAGAAATATTGACACAAGTACACTATCATTCACTAAGCACGTGAATGTCACTTCTCGAAGGCAAAGCAAACCAGTCTCCTATGCTGACAAGCAAGAGTTGAGGCAAATCCTTAAGACAATGGCAACAAGGACATCATACAGGATGGGACTCCCACACCAAATGGTGTGAGGTCTAGTTGGGACTTTGATCTAGGTGGATATTGGTGGCCACCAGCCGATTCCACTTGGACCCCCACCATTGTTTCTTTCAGTTTTTTAGTTTCCTTAATTGTAGTACAATTTACTATTTTTAGTAGTTTTTGGGGCCGTGAACTTCGTGAGCCAATTTGAGGCCCTAAACGGCGATTTTTGGAAAAATTGGGAGTAGCATGGGTCTGTGGACTATTTTTTCCCGTACAAAAGTTGTAGTCCTTGAATAGATATTTTTAATGAGGTATTGTGCACGTCAAATGGAGATCATATGCCAAAGTTATGACCTTGAGAAGTTGATGTACCAATTTATACAAACAGGGCCCATAGTTTGGTGCTTCATCTCCTAAGGTTAGGTTTTTGGATGTTTAGGGTTTTCCATTATTTTTCAACAATAAATAGGGCTTCGAGCCTCATTTGAAGATAGTTCAGAGGCATATAGCTGCCACATCTCTCCTTAGAGATAAGCTACCATGACCTAAGCTTGTTTATTTCCATTTATGTTTGTAAGCATATCTCAGTATTTTACATTAATGAAATGAAGTATTACTTATGTTGCTTCTCTGTATTTATGGTTATCTTTTAATGTGTCGCATTCCTCTTTAAATCCAGATCAGACTTCATATCGGGGTGATCTGCTGAATGTTGGTGGGTCCATCACCATCAACATTTATGGTGCTAGACGGAGGACAACTAGTTGTATACATTTGAACATTCCCTCACACTCATTCATCAACCATCTGGTTAGGGCAATAACTTGCATTCCCTCTCACCTATGGGCTACTCAGCAGTTGGTTACTCCTCACCACACAGGATTGCACACGAGATTCTATATCAACAACTTCGCTCCTTCTGTCCCATCTCTCACCATTTCGCAAAAGCAGTCTCATTGATACCAGGCATAAAACATCTTCCACACACATATAGGAAGCCAAAATCCACTCCCACATGAGTTGTTGTATCATCAGTGGAAGAAGTAGTCCTTCCGACACTTCAGGGTTTGGAAGAAGCTATTGAAGACAGAGAGGAACCTCCAATATTCTAGCAAGGCAAACAAGACACTCTTGTGATCTTGGGATCAAACTCTGATATAGGAGGCAGAGGAGAAGGCAGTGGAGGATGTGGAGGTGGAGATGAACCAACAGACTTAGAGACGAAACAATCAGATTCTGAAAGAGAAGAAGAGGACGAGGAAGAAGAAGATATGGTTGACCCAAACTTGGAGTGGATGACTCAAGGACCATTAGCTCCCCATATTATTTTGCATAAGATGCCAAAGAAAGCAGAGAGAATGAACATCAACTTCAACCCTGACAGCACGGTGAAGGCAGAAGACCCCTTAGATAACTTCTACCTACAGTTGTAGACCATTGAGGTACAACATGAAGATGTAGCATGTAGATTGTTCCCATGTACCTTGGATGGTCGCACAACTGCTTGGTATCACAACCTTCCATCGAACCCTATATAGAACTGGGGTGCATTTGAACACACATTCCTTGAGAAGTTAGTTGATGACAAGACCCCAGCCATGCTACTCAAAGTTTTGGGAAACCTCAAGATGCAAGGAAAAGAGAAAGTAAAAGATTTCAATGAGAGATTTACACGTATATTGAACAAGTTTGCAGCAGACACTAAACCTCATGACCCCATCACTATTGATTACTACATGTCCACACTACCAACCAGTGTTGGGCCATTAGTTAAGCGAGCTATGAACCAATAATTTGGAAAACTGTGAAGAGGCTATCCCTGTTGAGAGACTTGCATGTAATTGGAGTCATCAAGGATGATGAAAGAGCAAAAGACTCCAAGGATGGGAGTACGATGTCCCAAGTAGTGGCGAGAAAGGGTAGAGACAAGGAAGAAACCGATATTAACACCCTCACTCGTCTTGTCAATAGATTGACCACTAAAGTGTCTGAACTCAAACAACGTAAAACAAACACATTTTCAAGTAGTCATCCACCGAGGCAAAGACAGGAAAGAAGCTCATCAAGAAGAAACCGGTTCGCTTCAGAAGTTGCACAGAAGCCTGTGCTCCAGCTCGAACAGTGTGAAGATCCTCAATTTTGTTCCTTCCATGAAGAACATCACCCTAAGAACTCTTGTTCGGACTGGAATCGAGTCGCAAGTTCTTTCTACAGTCATACACTCGATGCAAGAAGCAATATGGAGGAGCAGCTGCAAGACACTAGCGATCATGAAGAAGTTTCACTTGATAAGCCGTCATGCTCTGGGCATGTGGTGAATGTGTATTAGTGCTCGCAATCAATGTCAAAGACGAACATAGAGAAGCAGCCCCGAAAGAAAACTAACCATCACAATCTTAGGAGTAAAGGGGCTCCCCCTACACCTAGGGAGATACAAGAAAATATCATACTACTAATAAGGAAGGTCGATCCACCGACCACCCCAAATAAGAAAGCAAAAAGTAGGTCTGGGAAGACACCAGCAGATAAGAGTACAACCATGATCAACAAGTTGCAAAACACTCTGTCAGACAACAAAAACATCCATTCTAGCCTGGACAACTTGGTAAGTCTACCACCCCTGGACTATAACCAGGGAAAATTTTAAGAACCACCATATATTTACATGTATAATAAATGGGCTAATCCCCATGATACATAGGAAAAATGGGAGGCGATTTTATCAATAATATAATATGTACATATAATTTTTTTGGCGAATCTCTCACTAGATTATATTATCTTCTACAGTGATGGAGAATCTTTCACTGAATTATAAAATCTTATAAGATCTTGGCAAATATTTTACTGAATAATAAAACATTGTGAAGTCTTGGCGAATTTGTTAAAGTATGAAACCATATAGGATAATAAGAAAACGTATTCATTAAACTATAATATACTAACATACATGTTTAGAGAAAAGAAACATAATTTTCTCTTCCTATAAACAATGTTCCAAGTTTCAGTGGTCGTGTTTGTCAAGGTTCTTACAATACACTCTTTCATATCCTTCTATTAGTTTTGATAATATTCGACAACAAAGTTCTTGTAGGTGTTGATATTGACCACGAGTTCTGTCAAGGTAGGAGAGATTAATCTTTTCTCTACAAATTTTGTCAAGCTACCACTTTTTTCAAGTTATCAAATTTCTTTCTTATTCCATATACTCCAACTGCGAGATAAAAAAAAAACACATCAAGTTTGTTTACCCCAACATGCCAACAAGTAGCAAGCCCCAACTATATTATATAAGAAAGTATTAGGTATCCCAAAGGCTTGAAGGGGATCTAATTGAAAGAAGTGACCATTGTGAGAAGCCTTCCAATCAATATATGAATATATAAATGTAGATTTATTATTATTTTAATTGGAAATCTTGAATTAAATAATAAAATTTAATTGTGTCTCTCCCAATCTAAATTGCTTACTAGCATAATTCACTACCCTGATACATCTCACATTTTTTAATAGCGTTGTAACATGTAGATTAATTTCCTTTTTGGTGAACAATATCCACCTTTTAGGAAAATATGGTGTAGTGGCTCCAACCCCTACAGATCATTAGGAAAAACTAAGAATAGCACAGAATATGAAAGGTTGTACAAACCAACTTATTTTTCAAACAACTAATCCAACATCAATACCTAAAATTTTTCATGATGATATCATATTGAGAATGTTTGAAAAATGGTGGGAAATCTTTTGCGAGGGTGATGTAGAAAGAGTGATAAGGTTTCACTGTTTTGAATTTTTTTTGTTAAATCTTTTAGGCTAGGTAGTAACTCCACAAGGCAAAAATGATTCTTGTGTAATATTCCATCAGGTAGGTGTTCATTATATACACGAGGGAGAGACTGTTCAATTCATCTCCCGATGACTATTCATATCTCTTATCTATCTATTTACATATATTTACCCAATCACAAGGATTAGGTGTCAACATTCCTGCCCTTAATCTGAAGGGATGTTGGTGAGTCCAAGCATCATTCTGAATCGTTCAAGCTTTTCTCTTCCAAGCGTTTTGGTGAAGATGTCTGCAATTTGCTCATTTGTGGAACAATGACGAAGATGGATTGTTTTGGCCTCAACATGATGTTGAATCTGATGATATTTAGTGTTGATGTGCTTCATTCGATCATGGAACTTTGGGTTCATGGCCAACTTTATTGCAGAGGTATTGTCAATCATGAGTGGAATTGATTGTACTTGTTTTACTTGCAAATCTTCAAGAATTTTCCTGAGCCACACAATTTCTTTCGTTGCTTCAGCTGCTACCACGTATTCTGCTTCTGTTGTGGAATCTATTGGAACTGATTGTTTGCGTGATCTCCAGGAGACAGCTCTTGATCCAAGACTCATAGCATATCCTGAAGTAGATACCCTAGTTTCTTTGTCTCCATCGAAGTCTGAATTAGAGTATCCAATCAAGCTGAAGTCGTCGACCTGTGTATACTTGTTTCTAAAGTCTTGAGTTCCCTTCAAGTACCTTAGAACTCTTTTTGTAGCAGACAAATGTCCCTCACGAGGCTTTTGCATAAACTTGGAAAGGATTCCAACATCAAACGAAATATTTGGTCTGGTAGTAGTTAGGTAGTTGAGACTTCCTACAAGCTGTCTATACTTTGTTGCATCCTCAAATTCTTTTCCTTCAATAGATGTGAGCTTTAAGTTTTGTTCCATTGGAGTAGTAAGAGGATTGCACTCTGTCATGCCAAACCTACTCAACAGATCTCCAATGTATTTCTTTTGAGAAAGAAATATGGACATTGGATGTTCGGTTACTTCAATGCCACGATAGTAATGAACATAGCCTAAATCAGTCATTTCAAAACATTTCCCCAATTCCTTCTTTATGGATGCAATGTAGCTTTCATTGTTCCCTGTTATCAAAAGATCATCTACATATACCACAAGATATACAACTGTTTTGCCAACTTTTTTGACAAATAAAGTTGCATCATCAAGATCATAATGTTTGAAATTGAGTTTCAGAAGATGCTTAGTTAGTTTTTCATACCAGGCTCGCAGTGCTTGTTTGAGGCCATACAAGGACTTCACCAGTTTGCATACTTTATGCTCCCGTCCTTTCACAGCAAATCCTTCAGGCTAGGAAATAAAAACATTCTCTTTTAGATCTCCATTTAAGAAAGCAGTTTTTACATCCATTTGGTGGACTTTCCAAACTTTTCTGAGATGCTAGTGCAAAGAGTGTCCGGATGGTAGCCCATTTTGCTGTGGGGACAAAATTATACTCATAATTGACCCCTTCCTTCTATGTAAAACCTTTTGCCACAAGCCTAGCTTTGTGCTTGTCAAGTGAGCCATCAGTTTTATACTTGTTCTTGTAGACCCACTTGCAGCCAATTGATTTGGTTCCTAATGGAGGATAAACCAGCTTCCAAGTGTCTTTCTTTATGAGAGCATCATACTCCTTTTGCATTGCTTCTTTCCATTCATCATGAGAGATAGTTTGTTTGAAGGAAGTTGGTTCAAAATCTGTAGACAAGTTCAATTCACAATCATAAGAAACATCCATATCAACAGGTGAATTAGAGTCATCCACATCACCTCCATTTTGCCAGTTTGAATTTCTAGTTCTTGTCTTTCCAACCTCATTAGGATGAAAACTTTCAAATGTCTTTGTCAACCACTTTGGGGGACATTTTTCAGATGATCCAATCTACTCCGTTGATTGAGTTGGGACTGAATCAAAATTGAGTCTCCCAATTCTATCAATCACATCACTTAAAGCATCATCCATTGTTGGAGTTTCATGCGAGGGAGAGTGTTCTTCAGAAGAAGATTCCACATGTTGATATAGTATAGGAATCCCCCCTTCAAGATGTGGAATCTGATTATTAAATTCTGGAAATGATTTTGCTTTTGCGAATCTATCGAAGCGATCAAGTTGCGACTCAACAACATTGTTAGTTTTGGATGATTCAAGAAAAATTACATCTCTAGATACAACAAACTTCTTATTTGCTTCATCATATAGGCGGTATTCTTTGAAGGTATTTGCATACCCTAGAAAGATACACTTACGACTTCTAGCACCAAGTTTGTTTCTATGTACCTTTGGTATCAAGGCATTACTAGTGGTACCGAAGACCCTGAGATGCTTTACTGAAGGAACATATCCATACCACATTTCATATGGGGTCATGTTTCTTATAGCATTAGATGGACATCTATTCTTTATATATGCAGCACATAGAACAACATCAGCCCTAAACATTATCTTTACATTTTTGAAGAAGAGCATGGATCGTATCATATTTAAGATTGTCCTATTCATTCTTTCAGCTACACCATTCTGTTAGGGATTATATGGCACAGTTGTTTGATGTTTGATCCCATGTTGGTGAAGATAGTTTTCAAACTCATTTGATGTGTATTCTTTTCCATTATTAGTGAGAATAGACCCAATATGAGATTGTGCATCATTTTCAATCCATTTATGAAAATTCTTGAATGTTGGAAAAGCATCAAATTTGTTCTTCAATAAATAAACCCAACACATTTTGGTGTAGTCATCAATAAATGTCATGATATATTTATTTCCATTTGCAGAAGGAACAGGAATTGGACCACATAAATATGAATGAATGAGTTCAATTTTTCTATGTTCTTTTGAATGTGAATCATGAAAAGACTGTTTGCTATGATTTCCTAGAATGCAAGCATCACGTTGCTTAAGTTTCCTAGGAATTGTAGGCAAACCAGCAACACCATTTTTCTTCAGTAAGCGGATATTGTCATAGTTCAAATGTCTAAATCTAGCATGCCATAATAAACTTGATGGAAATGTACCTTCTTCATGATGAGAATTGTATGAGAAATGTTGTGTACAGGGAGAGGTTCCTTGCAGCTTGAGAAGCCTTTCTTCTTCTATTCCCCTCATTACAAGTGAGTGGTCAGATGCTTTTCTTACCTCAAGCTTGCTATCAAACATATGAATGGAGTGACCTTGCTGGATGATGTGGACCAAGGACAACAAGTTTCTCTTGAGCTATGGGAGATATAGAACATGATGCAGAAGAAAGTCTGGAAGACCAGGCAGTTTAAGCCTGATTTTGCCAAGCCCTGATGGCTTGATTTTTGATTGGTCTACAAATTATACTTCTCCATCAACATTGTCAGTGAAATCTTCAAAAAAATATTTTCTATTAGTCATGTGGTAGGTTGCTTCTGAATCAAGAAACCAATCATTTTTCCAAGAGGCAAGTGAAGCATTAAATAAATCTTCATTTACTCCAATGTTACATTTGCACCATACCACTCCTCCATATAATATCTCTTCCATACCACTCCTCCATATAATACCTCCCGCAATAATACCTTTGTCCAATTGCTACCATAATTTCATTTCTAGAATATTGGTACTCTTTTATTAAATTTTGTGAAGTGACTAAATCTAGCTTTAACCATTCACCTTAAGATGTTTTACAATATAATTTCATAAGTCTATTTAATATCTTCATTATCATAAAAACTAACCTATATCCATCTTAACTCCACATCTACCACTCTTAGAGGGATGAAATATATTTATCCCTCTAAGCACTTGGTAGACCTAGAATTAAGATGGATCTAAGATGATAGAATTTCCCCTTTAAATAGTTTATGCTCACATGAATACCATGGTATTACCATGGGTCAATACCATGGGTTATCATGAACCTGGAGCTTAAAAATTACTATTAGTAATTTATAAAAATTAATAGAATTAATAATTGATTTTTATTTTAACCAAGTTAAAATGTTTAACATACATTAAATTCCAACATACATTTTTACTCTTGATCCACCAAGCCCCCAGAGGGATCAAATATTTTTCACTCTATGCTACTTTGTATATCACGATATTTGATCCCTCTCAGGGCTTAATAGATCCAGAGTAAATATGGATCTATGATAGTTTAATTCCCCCCTTTAAATAGGCTACATTCCACGTGAATACCATTGGTCAATAACATGTGCCATTTTTATTTTTATTAATACTAATATGAGGGTTAATAATGTTTTTGCATGGTATTAATAATAATCTAGCCCATGGTATTTGGCCCATAGTATTTTGCCATAGGTTTCACCTAAATATAACGCATTTTTTGAGTGTTCATAAATATAAGGTGACTTATGGAGTAAATATAAAAAAAGTTTTATTTATTTACCATACCTCTCGTTTATTTATATTTTTATTAATTTACCATACCTCTTTTACAAATATGGTATTTGGCCCATAGGATTCACTTAAATAAAACCTCTTTTTTGAGCCTTCATAAATAGAAAGAGGGTTATGGAGTAAATATAAAAAATGTTCTATTTATTTACATACCTTTAGTTTATTTATATTTTTATTTATTTACCATACCTCCATTTTATTTATATTTTTATTTGTTTACACCCTTGCATGTATATAAGGTGACTCATGGAGTAAATATAAAATTTGTTTTATTTATTTACCATACCTCTCATTTATTTATATTTTTATTAATTTACCATACTTCTTTTATAAATATGGTATTTACCCATAGGATTCACTTAAATAAAACCTATTCTTGAAAATTAGGGCGAATGGAAGGTTGTAACTCCTAATTTAAAGGGCTAAATTTACCTTTTTTACCCTCTCCCTTAAAATAATGTGGGCTAACCTCCATACCTAATTTTTTTATAAAATGAATTTGAGGTGATTTGTAAAAATTTACTATGATACAAAATATTCGCCCACTAAAAATTTAAAACCCCTTAATTTCGCCAAGGGGCGAAAATTCACCCCTAAAATTTTCCATGACTATAACATTGTTGAAGACATGAAGAAAAATCGAGCGAACATTAGTTTGGTTGAGTTAGCTAAGATCCAGAGTCATTGAGATATCCTGTTGCACGCATTGGGATAGGAAACAATAGACAGCGCAACCTCTGCTAGCAAGGGAGCAAGCACAACTCTCAGATCACTTTTCACTGTTCTCAATACACTCTGGATGGAAGAAGAATACTCTGGTTTCTCTCCATTCCTACTTTCATTTGATTTTTTTAACTACAATGTTCACAACGGCTTGGTTGATTCTGGCACAACAACGAACGTTATGCCACTTTCCATTGCTAAGAAGATCAATGCGCAATTGAGCGAGACATTTTTGTGAATCATCCAACTTGATCAAACATCAGTACTATCCATTGCTGAACTGTGAGATGTGATTATCTGACTATCTCGTGATAGTCGAGTCCACCAATGCATCAACATATTTGTTATGGACGTACTAGAAGCATACCGTCTATTACTCAGTAGAGACTAGTCTAGCAAGCTAGATGGATATTTTGCTACAGACTGGTCTCACATGTGGCTTCTGTAGAAGGGCAAGTGCAACCAAATCTGGGTAGAATCCAAGAGGTACATGAAACATAATGTCACTCCCCTCAATGGCGAGAATGAACCATTGGCCTTTGCAGAACTCATGTTTGGCAACTGCCTCCTTGAGATAACATTGGGGTGTTATTTTGAATGGCGAGCTCCAATCCCACCAAATGCACAGTTGGGACTCCTTCCTTTCGCAACTGATGGGAATGAAACCTATACAACACATTGTACCAATATTAGTAGTAGAAGTAGTACTATCACATCAAGCGGTCCGTGTACAAATGAGTTGTGAACTATGTACTTTGACGGATCAAAGACATAGGACAGCTCAGGATGTAGGTGTGCTCTGATTGACCCTTACAACAGGAAGAATCTTGTTTCAAGTCTCTTGGAGTTCGAGTGCATGAACAATGTATCAAAGAATGAAGCACTCATGTTGGGCTTACAGAAAACCACCAGCCTTAATGTGTTCATGCTCAAAGTGGTAGGTGATTCAGAGATAGTGGTGCGACACGTATGTAACACCATTGACTCTTTATCACTGCATCTTAAAAGTTACCAACAAGAGGTATGGCAACTAATCTCAAACTTCCAAGATTTTAATATTATCGTTGTACCACGTATGCATAATGCAGCTACTAATGCACTAGAAAATGTAGCTTCAAGAATGTCACCGATTAAGGATAGGTTTACTATTGAAATTTTGTACAAACCATCTATCCTGGAAAACATAACTAACGTACACCTATTTAGTGATGACCAATAGATACTGCATTTCATGGCCAACGCTAACATCTTCAAAGATGCAGTGATAGATGATGACGAGTACGAGCACTCTCTACAAGCAGAAGCTAGTAATAGGAAAGGCCACCTTATCACAAAAGGTGTGGCAACATTAAAAAAGCTTTATGACTTGCAAGAACGTTTTGAGGGGCCAAGGAATAGTAGGATGCATAGTTCCACCATGAGGCATGAACTGATAAACCTAGGAATAGAACAGGATCTGAAGTTTGTCAATCTTGGTACATGTTGTACACAACAAGAGAGGCAAGCCCTTATCAGCTTGTTCAAACAGTACCGATATATGTTCGCATGGACGTATGATGATATAGAAACTTATGACATGTGGATTAGCCAACATATCATCCCAATCAAAGAAGGATTCAAGCCATATCAACAGAAGTTGAGGAAAGTACATCCGTTGCTTGAAGCTCTCATACAGAAAGATCTTACTAAGATGTTGATTAAGATTTAAACAAGAATGCAAAAAATTACAGATATAACTATACATACAGAGATGCAGTAGACATAATAATTCATTTCATTACTATAAAACACTAAAATATGCTTACAAATAGAAATGTAAATAAATTAGCTAGGGCGATGGTAGCTTATCTCTGAGAAGAGATGTGGCGGCTACATTCCTTTGAATTCTCTTACAATGAAGCTTGAAAGCCTATTTATTATTGAGAAACAATGGAAAACCCTAAACATCCAAAAACCTAACCCTGGGAGATGAAGCACCAAACTATGGGCCTTGTTTTGGGTAAATTGGTACATCAACTTCCCGGGGTCGGAACTTTGGCATATGATCTCCGTTTGACGCACACAATACCTCGTTAGAAAGATATATCTGAGAACTACAACTTTCGAAAGATAAAAATTGGTCCATGGATCGATATTGCTCCCATATTTGCCAAAAATCGTTGTTTAGGTCCTCAAAGCACCTCCAGAAGTTTAGGACCCGAAAAACAACAAAACATAGTAAATTGTGCTACAATTAAGGAAACTGAAAAACTGAAAGAAATAATGGTGGGGGTCCAAGTGGAATTGGTGGGTGGCCACCAATATCCACTTGGATCATTCCTCCACCCTTAGGAAGCAATGGTCCCCATTGCGTTGTGTTCCTCCATGAGATGAGGAAATTCTGCTAAACTTGGTCCCTAATGAGCCACTTGCCCTGGTGAAGGAGTTGACCTGCTTTGACAACTCGATATAGTTGGATCTTCTGTTGGTGAGTTTGCTTGATCTGTGTGTCCATGATCGTGGGTGTGAGCTATTCTACAATGTCAAATGTGTCTAGTAATTGTGGAAATTATGGTCGAAGGCGGTCCACATTGAACATTGGTTGCAGGCCAAGGAATGGGGGAATGCTGACCTCAAATGTGTTGTCTCCCATAGCCTTGGTAATGGTGTAAGGACCATATTGAAGTGGTCTGAGTTTCCGATAGGCTCAGGTAAGGCGTTCCTTTTTCAAATGCAACCAGACTTTGTCGTGCACTTGAAACTTGTGTGGCACCTGATGTTGATCATGTCGTTGATTGTACTTGGCATTTGATTTCTCCAGAATGTCATGGACCCACTGGAAAATATGTTCGATGTGCTCAATGAAGTTGTTTGCCTTATCTATTTTGGACTGGACATGAGACAAATCTGCTTGAGTAGCTACAAATGGCATGGCCACATAAATGGGACATAGTAGCTGGAATACCAAGCCTACCTAAAAAGGGTTGTGACTAGTCGAGCTATGGAGAGCCTGGTTATAGCTATGCACAAATAGGGGAGGCTATCATCCCATGTGCATGGATACTTTGAGTTGTACATGTATAGATTATACGATCATCCTGTTGACAACCTTTGTCTGGCCATTAGTTTGGGGATGGAAGGCTATGGACTTCATGAGTTTGGTGTCCAACATCGACCAAAGACTAGACCAAAATGTACTGAGGAACCTGCTATCCCGATCTGAGATGATAAAATGGGGTATCCCAAAGTGTACCCACACACTCAAAGAATAGTTTAGCAGTGGCTTCTACTATGACATTTTTCTTACATGCCGCCATAATGGCTACCTTCGAGAGCCTGTCAACAACCACAAAAACACAGTCGTTTCCATGCTTAGTATAAGGAAGGCCCGACATGTAATCCATGGAGATGGATTCCCAAGGTCAACTAGGGGTAGGCAGCGGGGTATAGAGGCCTTTTTTTTTGCTTTGTTTGGCAGTGGCACAGGCAGTGCATGACCTAATGTACTTCCCGACATCATGTTGAAGATTCAGCCAATAGAAATACTTTTTCAATACGTTCACCATTTTCTCGACCGTGAAATGCCTAGGAGCTGGACTATAGTGTGCTTCCCAAATCATATTGGCATGCTCGCTTGAAGGAACACAAAGGTGACCCAGGTGGCATAACAGGGCATCCTGGAGGTGAAATTTTGGAACACGGTAACCCTCAAAGAGTGTTTGGTATGTGTGGCCAAATTTTGGGTCACTTTTGTAGAGAAGTAGCCAATCAGAAGTCTCGTTCCCACAAGAGTTGAGCACGATGGTTAACACCATAATCAGTGGTCGACTAAGGAAATCTACAACATTATTGGTGTTGCCTTTCTTATACTTGATATTAAAATGGAACTGTTGCAGGTATGTGGACCACTTCTGATGGCGATAATTCTACAATTTCCCTTGGTTCTTTATGAATTGCAGGGGCTGGTGGTCTGTGTGGATGACTGTTTCCTTCCCCAAAATGTAATTCTTCTGTTGTTGGCAGGCCTACACAGTGGAATACATATTTTTGTCATAATTGGGATATTTCCAGACTTTGTCTGATAGTGTCTCACTGTGATATGCCACTGGATGTTCGTGTTGGTTAATCATTGCCCCAATAGCATAGTTAGAGGCATCTATATCGACCTTAAATGGTTGTTGCAAGTCTGGTAATATGAGCATTGGTGTCAAGAAAAGGCAATGTTTCAACTTTGTGAATGCATTCTGTTGAGATTCATACCAAAAGAATTTTTCTTTCGCTCCTCCCTTGGTGACTTGACTCAAATGCCAAGTGATCTGAGAAAATCCCAACACGAACCCGTAGTAGAAGTTAGCAAGACCTAGAAAGTTGCGGAGCTCTGTCATAGTGGTTGGAGATGGCCAATCCCGAATGACTTGAATCTTGGCTGGATCCACATGCATCCCCCATTCATCAATAATGTATCCCAGATACTGAACCTAGATCATGAAAAAGGTGCATTTCTCCAAATTGGTACATAACTTGTGTTGCCGCAGTGTTTGGAGAACCTATCGAATGTGGTGGAGGTGCTCTTCTCAACTCTGGCTGAATATCAAGATGTCATCCAAGTATACCACTACAAATGAATTGGTGAATGGCCAAAAGATGTCATCCATTAGCCTCATGAAGGTTTCAGGAGCATTCGTCAACTTGAAAGGCATAACCAACCATTTGAAAAGACCCTCCTTGGCTTTGAAGGCAATCTTCCACACATCAGAGAATTTGATTGGTACCTGGTGATATCCTGATTTCAAATCGATCTTGCTGAAATATTTTACCCCCTTTAGTTGGTCTAGGAGGTCATCAATCTGTGGGATCGGGTACCCATTACAGATAGTGATCTTGTTTAGTGCCCAATAGTCAATACAAAGTCTCCAAGTCCCATCCTTCTTCTGTAGCAACACGATCAGGCTCCGACGGGGCGATGAACTTGGATGGATGTGACCTTTCTGCAGCAACTCCTAAATCTGCCTCTTGATTTCATCGTTCTCTAGAATGGAGTGTCAATAGATTGGTCCATTGGGTAGCGGTGCACCAGGGGTTGGATTGATGGAGCGTTTGACCTGATAGAGCAGAGGAACCCCTGCAAGGGAGGTGAAGATGTCCTCGTACTCCCCACTGACCCTATCCATTTGTAGTTGTCATGTGGAGGGGTCCTGTCTAGAGCTCATGGCCACTATATTATTCTTTCCTTGAGGGCATATCATTAGAAAAACAAATTTCTTAGTTTTGGAAATGAGCTTGTTGCATTGTTTTGTAGTAACCAAAGAGATGGTGGTAGGCAGTGCTACCTCCACTATCCTATACAACCTATTTCCCAAAGTAACTATAATAAAACAAGGCCTTGATTCATACATATCATTCCACTTCCACAAGTATGGTTGCACTAATAATACATCACAAACATCAATGGCAGCAACATCACACAATACCTCAACCATGAAGGGCTTGATGTTGTGTGGAAGGCAACACTGCTGGCTCACGTGAAGATCACGTCCTTCACGAAGCCCCCTGATGGTGTATGGTTGTGGATGTGTTGTGGTTGATAAGCCCAGTTGCTTCACAATCTCTACCGAGATGAGGTTCTTCTGGCTCCCGCTGTTGACAATGAATTATAGTGGGGAGCCCTTTACCAACATCTGGCAGTGGAAGAGGCACTCCTCCTCCTTTGGATCTTCAGGTTCCTCCTTGCGGATCTTCGTGGTGGCAATGGTGGCGTTGGGCTCCGCATTGGTAATCCACTTCCCTTTGTCATTCCCCTTGTCAAGTTCTGACTCATAGTCAGAACATGCATCTAATTCCGAAACCTTTAGCTCGACGATCAGTGGCTGCTTTGCCCGACACTCACTTGTGTTGTGAGTGTAGCTCTTATGGAACTCACACCACTTTCCCATGTCCTTTTTCGACTTCAAGATGTTGTTCTTTACGTGCAGCTTTGGCGGGTTGTCTTGGGCCACACTACCTTAGCTTTGTCCTTTTTCCTATGGTTTGGGGGCACCCTTCCCTTGCTTCAGATTCGTAGATCCGAACTCTTGCTTATTTTGTTTAAACGTTTTCTCAATCTTGATGGCATATTGGTATGTCGTGCCAAGCGAGAAGATGTTCAGGAATTGTATTTTGTCCTAGATGTAGCTATGTAGGCAGCCATGATAATTGAGCACCAAATGATGCTCTAAATCCTTGATACCGAACTTTGTGCGAAGGGTATGAAAAATATTGTAAACATTGGCACGTCTTGGTCCCTTACCTTCCGCAGTGTTGTCCACTTTATGTATTGATCCTCATAGCTTCAGACAAGGTAGTACTGCTCCTTGATGGCCGCCTAGATGAATTCTATGTAGGTGTGGCTAAAAACATTCAGGTTGTACTTTCATCCTTTTGCTCGTAGTAGGTTTCCCACTAGTCCTTCACGTGGGGGGAAACTTTGAGAAGAGTGAAAGTAATCTTTTCCCGGTCGGGAAAATCATGAACAAAAAAATACCCTTCTAGCAAATTTAACCATTTATCTATGGTGTCTGTTTCTATCTATCCCTCAAATATGGGAATGTCATTTTTAACTTGTACCTTAAAGGGCGTGGCGCTTCCAGTGTAGCTGTTGGAAGTAGATGTGTTACAAAAAATATTGTCACCATGACTATTTGCAGTCAGTATGGGTCTATCATCATTCATATTATCCCCCTTAGCAAGTCTCAAACCTCAGCTCCTCATGTCAAGCTTTGAAAATGATAGAAAGACCATAAAAATCAATAAATATGTGGTTCCGCACTTTCTCTCACCGTTACCTACGATCCCGCACCCCTTGTTCATGTTACCTATGGACCTGCCCGCTCTGTCTCTAAAGGAGTGGGTGCAGACCCCTGTGAAAGTCAAAAAGGCGCAAGTTTATTCTTAAAAACTCATTTGTGGTTAATTCTAGATGATTCTAGAAGGAATCTTGACGTGAATGGTTCGCTCCTAGGTGGTTCATGCATCCCAAAACTGAAGGAGCTAATCCCTTGATGAGAGGAGCTTATCCCTTTGAAGGAGGGCTTTATCCCTTTGAAGGTGGACCTAGTAACTTCCCTCCATTGCACTATAAATTAAGGCATTGGGCTGGTTGCTAGAGAGGTTAGAAGCTGAACATTTTTTAGGGTAAATGCTGTTGGAATTGAGACTTCCTAGTTAAGCTTGAGAGGAGAGATTACATACCTTTTGGCTTCATTGGGAAGAGAGTGAAACTTGTCAAAGTAGAGGAGACTTCTTGCTGGACCCTGGGAGGAGCTTGTACAACATCAAGGCACCAAGGTTGTAAAGTTCTTTGATTTAAGTTAATACAATCAGATTCATTTTTCTCAACAAATTGTCTTATGTGATTTGTTTCATGAATTCCTTGATCATCATGTGATAAGTATGCTTTATTATATTGGCTTTTCAGGTGCTATTTCATGTGTGTGCTTGTTTGTATTTGCAGATTCTCTACAAGGGAGCTCATTTGGATCAACAGAGTGAGGCTTCCACAAACTTGCATTGGACCCAAGGTAGGCCTAAAAAACTTGTTTGCCTTTATTTATAAATTTCATATTTAGAGAAAGATAGAATTTGTTTGGTTTGCTTGTCGCTAGATATCATTAGATACTAGGGAGGTCGGTCTTGTCCACAAGAACGACTTATCTAGGTCGAAAAGATGGTGACTCCACTGGGGACTTGAATTTTTGATTTGCTTTTACTTTGACTTGAGAAACTGTGTTTTTGTTTCTGTTTTTGGCTTGATGTGTGTGGGATTGGGTAGGTTTAGTAGATATTGAATTAATTTTTTTTTTCATACTTTTGGGAGAGGACCGCACCCTCTGCTTGTAACACAGTGCGGACCTATCCACACTTTTGTTTTACACACAGAGTGGTCCCGCACCTGTGTGGACTGTGGGCCTGCGGACCCTATCACAAATTTTGAAAAACTTAAGATTTTCTCTTTCAGTCAGCTTAGGATTTGTTTAGGTGTTTTTAGCCTTTGCCTAGATCTGCACGTGACTTGTCAGGAACTTTTCTTAGGTTAATTCCATTGGCATTAGGGTTTTAGTTGAAATTCCTAGAAGTTTTGGTTGCCGGTTTTGATTTTCGTTTTGGTCTTGTAGTAGTTCAGAGCTTAGAAGCCTTAGAAGCCTAAGATCACCTTTGTTTTTATTGGCCTTCTTATGAGTCTGACCGTTTGCAAAATTTGCCTTTGTTGAGGAATCCATCTTGTTTTTCTCTTTGCGAAACTTCGAAAGGACTTGTGTTAAAAGTTTTGGATTTCATTTTTAGAAAAGAAAACAAAAATTGGTTGTTTTTTGACTGATTTGTGATTCTGGACAAATTAGTCCTTAGTTTTCTTATAGCTAAGTAAAACATCCCTGAAGATAAATCTTGTAAGCTTTTACTTCAAATAGTTTTTTAGAATTTATAGATCTCAAGATTAGATTTTTCCATAGTTTTGAGTGTTCTTTAAAAATAAAAAAAATCTCTTTTGGAAAAAGTTTGTTTTTGTAGTATTTGAGTGTTTGAAAGAAAAGGGAAATTTTCTTGAGCATAACTAGTTGTCTCGTTTTTTAGTGTATTGGAAAATACAAAAAGCTCTTCTTTTGATTTGTTTGTTAAGAAAAGATTTTTTTTTACAAGTATTTGCATTCTCAACTCTTTCTTAGCTAGAAATTCATTGAAGGGAAAAGATTTCTTATCCTCTTAAGTGAATTTTTTAGTGATTTGGAGTCGAGTCTTCACACCATAAGTTTCATCTCCGCACCTTTTGACTTAAGAAAAAACCAATAAAAAAGAACGCTTAAAGTAAAATCTATCTACTAATCTTTTTATTTCTAGGGCTCTATATCACCAACATAGCTTAGGCTAGTATCTTAGAGTAGGGAGTAATCAACTCTCCAGGATAGTAAAACAAACACGTAGTTGTATCTTGCGATAGGAGATAAATTCCAATTGTTACATCTATGCTCTGGGAAAGCTCCTCTTAAAGGAGAAGCACGAGATCATATCTGAACCAGTGTGGGAATCAATCCTTCCTCATTGGGAACGATAGAAGATATTCACGTATTAAAAATGGTAAACCTCGGATTAACCATTGTCGAGGAGCCTGAGGTCACTTGTTGGTAAACCTTGGATTATGTCAAGGAGCATTCAAGGGGATGGAGCTTGTTACTCTGTCCTTGCGTGCGTATCGGATCGTAGACTGTTCCCCCAAGTATATTTGTTTCCGTTGGTAAACTTAGTGACCATATTCTATAGGATTCTTTCCTAAGGTGACGGTGGAGGGAAGATCCCATTGTACCTGGAGTAGACGTCGACTAGAATCAATTGGATTTTCTGGGGGGTTCTCTTCACTCGAGACGGTATAGTGGAGAAAATTGTGCCAGTCTATTCATTAAGCAGGTTGCTGGGGTAACTGTTCCAACCACCATTTCTGTATTGAATTCTGCGACATTGGATTTCATCACCAACTAGTGTTTTCGGTACGGAAAAAGTTACTGTTTGTGTGTGGTTTGACCTCCTAGATTCTTTAGGCATGTGATTCAAATTTGTTTGGTTCTTTAGAGGCTTTAGGTGGTTTTCATTGAGATTTTTCTTTGTTTGCGGGTGAAGTAGTTAAAATATTTAATCGTGGCTGAATTACCGAGGAATTCTCGTAGACTTCGGGGCCAACCTCCTAAGTTTTCACCAAGCCAGCCTGAAGGGCTACGAGCCCTTGTAACTCCTAGAGACAGTAGAGTTGGGTCACCTGAAGAAGGAGAGTCTTCATTGGTTGTACATCCTGATTATCAAGCTCTAGTAACAGATTATAATCCACAATCTATTTCATTTTCCGAAGTTACTGGTAGTTTTTCATCTACTAGTGATTTAGCTGAGGAACCTGAAATATCTAAACCTGAAACTAAATTTGCTGCTACTCCAACATCAGGATTTGCCTCTCCAACTTCCAGTGGTCCTGGTTCACCCAGGGTAGAAAGAGTCATTACCCAAAATCTTCCTTCTGGACTTATTGCTATTGAAGAACTTGCTACGCCGAAAGAAAGTATCCCTATCCCTGAAAATCAACCAACTATAGAACATAGGTAGCGTGAATCGATCTTTTACAGTCCACCTAGGAACAACGCTTGGTATCTTTCATTGACCAATTTTTTGGAAAACCCGAGACTAAGTTTTTCACCACCTCGCATTCCTTTTCACCCAACACCTAAGGGTTATTATCCTCTGTTAAATATGTCAAGACACTCGTCCATGTTTTCTCAATATCCAGAAACCTTTTTATATGGCAGTCCTTCTGTTCCCTCTGGGTATTAGTCACTTACTGGTACTTTTTTGGGAGCATCTTCTCAACCTATTGAACAAGGGTTATTAACTAGTAATAATGGAACTAAGCTGTTGAGTGTAGAAGATATTCTTATGATGTTAGGTACTATTCCTAATCTGCAACCTCAAGGTGGTTAGTTACCACCTAGGGGGTAGCCTCAAAGTCCTCAATTATCGCCTAGGGGGCAACCTCAAGGTACCCAATTTCCACCTGGGGGGCAACCTCAAGGACTGTACATACCTACAGGACAGTACGTTCCTCAAGGTCAGCCCCAAACTCAATATGTACCTCAAGGTCAACCCCAGTATCAATATGTACTTGAAGGTCAACCCCAGTATCAGTACGTGCCTCAAGGTTATCAACCTCAAGGTCAGTACCCAACCCAAGGTTTCCAACCACCTTCCGGTCAATCATTTGTTCAAGGAACTGGAAATGTACCTTTGAATTATCAACCCTACCCTCAACCTGGTTATGGTCCTCAATATTCTCAACCTGCTATGGGTCCATACCCCGGAATGAACTTAGTGTGGGATCCATCTCAATCTCAACAGATCGTGCAACCGAATGTGCAGTTGTCATCTCAATCTGGACAACCCTTGGTTTCTGGTTCACCCCAGCAACCTGTCCAATCTATTATTCAAACTTTTGCACCTTATATAGTTTCTCAGCCTAGGCCTAGTATGCCTCGTACTCCGCCTCAAACGACTGCTGCAACTGCGGCAACATCTGTTCAATCTACCCCACCTACTTCTGGAGTATTGACAGCTCTGGTTTCTACTATTCCTATATCAACTCCTCCGACATCTTTACCTCAGTCTGGATCCACAATTCAGACTTTGGTTCAAATGCCTATAGGACAACCTGGTCCAAGTACAGTTGTCACAAGTCAGCCTCAATTTACTTATCAACCGTACCAGGGACAGTACCAATTCAGTCCTGCTGTGTAGCAGCCAGTCTATCAGTATCAACCGTACCCTGGATATACATATCAACAACCTCAACAACCCTAGTACGGTCTGGTTAATCCTAGTTTTCCAGGAGGATATAATATCCCAAATGTGATTCCAATTCCTAATTATCCTGGATATTCTCCTCCTGGGGCTGGTCTCATGACTCAGGGTTTCAGGGACCCTAATCATCAGTTACCATTCATTGCAACTTTGGACTTGCCTGACTTGTCGCGCCTTACGAACGATCCAATTAACTATCTTTCGTTTTGGCCGCCAATGCCGAATAAGTTGCCTAGTGATATTCCTAAGTTTGAAGGCAAATAAGGAGAGGACTCGTCGAACCATGTGATGAATTATCACCTATGGTGTGCGTCTTATTCCATTTCAGATGATTCAATACATTTAAGGCTTTTTCAACGCACTCTAATTGGTCTTGCGGCCAAGTGGTAGATTGAGTTACTGCAACCACTTTTTATAACTTTCGTCAGTTAGCTACTTCGTTTTTAACTCATTTTTAGTTGCCAGTCAGATATGACAATGGCACGTAATTATTAGCTTGATTAAAACAGTCAACGTCCACTTACATTTCAGATCACATTCATGAATGGAGACGTCGACGGCATTTAATGAAAGTTTTTATCCCGGATCAAATCTTAGCTGAATGGTTTGTAAAATCTTTATTACCGAAGATCACTGAGGATGTAGCTAAGGCGGGAATCGTTACTGAAGAGCAAGTAATTGCTCAAGCTTAGTACCTTGACTTAGTTTATACACAGTCAGGTACATTACATGAGAAAATTCCCGACCTTCCTAAACAAAATCAAATAATTGCAACTCCTTCAGGGTCTCATGCCGCTGATGGTATGATTGGTATGGTTAATACCAAAAGTAAGAAGAAATCTTCTAAGAATTCTTCTCCTATCATAACTTTACCAGATTCCCCGATAGAAGTTTCTTTTGCGGAAATTTCCGCCGATATTCATGTTGTAAAGTCATCTACAGCCAAATCAAAATTCGATGGTAAAAAGAAAGGGAAGAAGAAAAATAAAACAGATAAAAATTCAAAAGAGAAACCAGAAAAAACGGAATCAACTGATGAGAAACGCAAACCTCGTTATCCTTGTCTCATTTGTGATGAAGAGAACTTTACAAGAGACTACCCTCATCGCGCTGAGGTGGCGAAAATCGTCAAAGGTTCCCAAACGCCTACTGTTTTGAAGGATCCTTTTCCTATTCAAGACAGTAAGATGATAGGTTCTTCCTCAAATGCCTCCGAAGAACCCATAATGATGATGTCCCATGTTAGGATTGCGACTCGATCGGAAGATTATGGAAGTAAAAGTCTTGTTGATGGTAAGGAAGCAAATCTTCTCATTTGAACCCATCAACTTCAACTCCCAGTTCCGATCCACTACAGATCGAGAAACCTAAGCCAGACTTAGTAATCAAACCACCCGCCAAGGATATACTTTGAAAGTCAGCTTTCAATCCACATGCGAGAGCAGCTCAGAACTATAACATTGTTGAAGATTTGGCTATTTCACCTTCGACAATGTCGGCTTTGGAAGTGCTGCAATCATTTCCAGCACAACGTAAATTTCTATTGTCGGCTATAGGAGCTGTTGACGTTCAGGACTCAAACCTTACAATTTTAGATCTAGAAAATATTACACCTCGCTTACCTCATCAAATGCCTTTCCAGATTCCAGTGTTAGTAAAAAACAGACCTTGTTATAGGAATGTGATTGATGAGGGAGCCTCAACATGTATTATGTCGATCCAGTGTTGGAGATCCCTTGGTTCTCCCATGCTTAATCAATCCCCGATGATTCTAAAGGCCTTTGATGGCTGTGGGTTCCATCCTTTTGGAATTTTACAGGATTTACCTATAGTGGTTGAAGGAAAAACTGTTAATCTAGATGTGGAGGTGGTTGACGCCCTTTAGATTACAACCTTCTCTTGGGTCGTAGTTGGTCTTACGCTATGATAGCTGTTGTTTCATCTGTCTTTTGGCTTATAAAGTTCCCTCATAACGGAAAGATCGTAACTATAGACCAGCTAACTTACCTTTCATCCAACCGAGCCTCTTTTGAAAATATTCAACATGTCGACAAAACAACTATCCCGTATAAGGATGTTGGAGTAGGAATAGTTAAAGATTCTGGTTTACTAGGAACTTTTCCTTTTCCTCCTATCAACGCCTCATCTTCTACTGCAACCATTCATATGATTTCGTTAGACACTATTGTTTATAATGATCCTTCGATCGTACCTTCCAAATCTAAGATAGATTCATTTGGTGATGTTATGCATTTGAGTCCATATGAAATTGCGTATCAGGCTGTGCAGTAGTTTTCCGACCCTTCTTCAACCGAAATTGATTTAATCAATGTGGTCCATGAAGAATCGCTTTCAACATCAAACTCAAATTCAACAACATTTTCTGAACTTGTTCACAGTGATGAGCAAATTCGTGAAATCCTATGTGTCGATGATTTACCATGGGAAGATCTTCATCATAGATCTTCGCTTTTACCTGAGATTGATCACTTTGAAAATGATTTTTCATCTATTTTTATGACTAAATATGTCAAGGAACCTCGGAATCCAATGAAAAATCTTGATTTTGAGTTAAATTTGGGAAACATTTCTCGAACTATTCCTATTGACATTTCGGTTAAGCTTGGAATTGTTGGAAACATTCATATAGGTGCCTCTTGTAGGGAAAATGGAATTCAAACAAATAAGGCCCTATTTCAAGAATTCCATGACGTGTTTGCCTAGTCATATGAGGAAATGCCAGGAATTGACCCAGCAATTATTGTTCATGAAATCAAAACTTACCTGGATGCTAAACCCGTTCGGTAACGTTTGCGTCAGATCCACCCGCGAAAAGCTGTTACTATTAAAGCAGAAGTTGAAAATTAGTTAAAGCAAGTTTCATTTATCCAATTCTGTTAACGGATTGGGTATCGAATATTGTTCCTGTTAACAAAAAGCAAGGAACAATAAGAATATGTATCGATTATAGGGATATTAATTGAGCCTGTCCAAAAGACAATTACCCAACTCCCTATATCGATCAAATCATTGATGATTGTGCTGGTAGTGAAATATTCTCCTTCATGGATGGTTTTTCTGGATACAATCAAATAAATATTCTACCTGCTGATCAACCAAAAACGACTTTCATTTGTCCATGGGGGACATTTGCTTATTGCAAATTACCTTTTGGGCTCAAGAACACCGGGGCAACCTTTCAAAGAGCCATGTCTTACGTGTTTCATGATATCAAGCACATTGTGCAACCCTATCTCGATGATTTACCTACTCATTCATTACATTGAGCTGATCATCTCATCCATTTACGAGCAATCTTTATGAGGTGTAGGCATTATCGAATTAGGTTGAATCCACACAAATGTGTTTTCTGTATAGAAACGGGTCGGTTACTGGGGTTTGTTGTTTCGAAAGCCAGCATCTGCGTCGATCCCTCGAAGGTTGAAGCTATTGTCGAATTGCCTCCTCCTTCGAGTCTTCGTCAACTCCAAAGTTTGCAAGGGAAAGAAAACTTTTTATGACGATTCATTCCTAACTACGCTGAGATCACAAAGGGATTTACCTGGTTGTTGAAACAGAATACTCCATTCTTTTGGGATGAGATAGATGACAAATATTTTGATGCACTAAAACACGCGTTGACCCATGCATCGTTATTGCATCCTCCCAACTACAACCAGGACTACTTCTTATATCTCGCCGCCTCACATTCCACCATTGGAATGGTGTTAGTTTAGGAAGATGAATTCGGTAGTAAACATGTGATATATTACCTTAGTCGAACTTTAAATCCAACTGAGCTAAAATATTCACATGTGGAGAAATTGGCATTGGCAGCTGTTCAAGTTGTCCAACGTTTTCGTCATTACATTTTTACTACGCAAAACTACATTAATTTCCAACTGCAACCCTATGATCTATATTTTGACCAAACAATTGCTAGGGGGCAAGTACTCCAAATGGATTGTGATCCTGCAGGAGTTCAACTTGGAATTTGAAAAGTCTAAGTCAAAGAAATCTTTAGTTTTCGCGGAGTTACTATGTGACTTCCCGCGTGCTGACACGGAAGCTGTGGCGGAGGAGCCCATTGTGGACGAATCTTTGTTTCTAATCAGCACTTTAGATCCATGGTATGGTGATAACATAGTTTATCTCCAGACCCAATCCTTTCGACTAGAAATTTCAAGATCAAAACGTCAGAAAATATGATTACAGTCCCAACAATTCAAAATTATTGGAGATACACTTTATCGTCATGGGGCGGACTCTGTTTTCCGACGTTGTTTAACTCATGAGGAAGCTGAAAGGGTTCTAAATGACTGTCACTCTGGAGCATGTGGCGGTCATATGTATGGGTTTGCCATGGCCCAAAATATATTGCACGCTGGCTATTTCTAGCCGTCTTTGTTTAAAGATTGTATTAACGTGGTAGGAAAATGCCACAACTGCCAAATTTTTGATCGAAAGATGCACGCTCCACCTGCTCCTCTCCACCCTATAATTGTCGTCGGTCCTTTTGTGAAATGGGGTATCGATTTCATTACATGTAACCCTCACTCGGCCAGGGGGCATGCGTATATCATCCTTGCTGTATATTATTTTACCAAGTGGGACGAGGTGATGCCTACATTTGAAGCAGACGGAAAAATTGCTGCAATTTTCATGTTCAATCATATAAATTCTAGGTTTGGTGTTCCACAAGCGATTATCACTGATCATGGGCGTCATTTTCGAAGCATTATGATAACTGAACTTACAAACCAACTTGGCTTGCGTCACGATAGTTCAATTCCATATTATCCACGGGCTAATGGTCTGGTTGAAGCCATCAACAAAGTTCTAGTCATCACGATGAATCATTGGGATTCATAGGTCGAATTGGCATAACATGCTATTTTCAGTGCTTTGGGCGTATTGAACCTCAGTAAAAACGTCAACTGGTTTCACTCATTTCCAACTAGTTTATGGTCTGGAAGCTATGTTACCCATTGAGTGAGAAATCCCGTCATTGCAAATGGCCATTGAATTACTTCCAGCCACTTCCGAAGAGGAAAAATGTTTGTTATACTTGGCTCGGTTAGATGAGAATCGACGTGATGCTGCATTAGCAATCGAAACTCATGCCAAACGTATTAATGCTCAGTATGATCGAAATGTTACCCTCGTAATTTTTCAGAAGGAGACCTAGTCTTATTATACGATCAAGCAAATGATAAATTAGGCGCTGGAAAATCGTACCCATGTGGCATGGTCCTTATGTTGTTAAGCAAAAGTTGGAAAAAGGGACCTATGAATTGGTAGTCTTTGACGGGGTCTCTTTAGGTAAACCCATAAATGGTCTTTACCTGAAGAGATATTATGCTTAAATCTGGGTGTGGATATTTTTAGTTAGGTTAGTTTTCTTTCTAGCTAATGTGTTTTAGATTAAAAAGTGTGCTTAGCTTAGAGAGTGTTTTTTGTCATTATTCCTACTTATCTTGATTTTACTCTTGATATTGCAGATGTTGACGCCTCTCCAAACATACATTGGTTTTTCTGATGGTGCTTGTCGTAATACACAAAACATTTCTTCCGTAGCTTGGGTTATCTATTCGCCCTCTGACGAGTTGGTATCTATGCATGGGGTAAGCCTCGGTCAAACAAAAAACAACATTGCCGAGTATAGTGCAGTGATTGAGTTATTATCTGAATCTATTTCATTTGGGATTCAGAGTTTGATAGTGAGGTTAGATTTTGAACTCGTTGTATTACAGCTTAATAGAGTATATGCCATTAGAAATCCAGTGTTATTGAGATTATTTTTGAGAGTCCATCTCTTGGAACATGAATTTGACTATATTGAATATCAGCATATTCCAAGATATTTAAATATATTAGCAAATGCAATTGCTTCTCAAATGTTAAGTAGACATTTGCAATAATCATACAAGTAAATTTAAAAACATTTCATAACATCTTTTACAAGATATGTCAGTAATAGTGATATAGTATAACATATAAGTGTGTTAAATATACATCGTCTTCGATCATAGGTTGAAAAACACCTTATGATTGGCAAAAATGATAGTACAAAAAGCAAAAAATGTCATATGTGTCTACAAGAGGCGATCATCCTATCACTGGTGATGATCACAATAAGAAACCACTGTATGGGCCACCTTACAAAGGAACCTCCTGAAAGGTCCTTGGACCCCAATCACATAGTTTTCTAGCTTAAGAGGAATGTCATCTATGCTGGTCTCCGGAATGTCTGCTGTCAAACGCTCTAAATGACTCTCCAATTTAGCCAATGTCTCTGTAGATTCGTCCTGTGGAGCTGGTGTTGTTGTAGCTGGTTGTTTCCTCTAATAGGGCTGGAGAGTGGCTGGTTGTCGTGGACCTACATCTGCATCTGAAACTTTTATTATCAATTTTGGGATAACATAAAAACAAAAAAAAAAATTAAATTAGAAAATGTTGAAAATGATTTTACCTGAGTCATACCATTGCTCTCCTGGTGGAAGAGCCATGTCTGGGTCACCACGATAATCTACCCCAGCATAAGGAAAGTCCTAAATAGAAGAAACTTGGTTCTCCAACCAATGAAAATACTCAGGAGTGAAACGAACGACTTCTATTCCCTCCTCAGGATGACGGGCCATAACTGCAACCCAACGCATCAGTTTGGGCTCTCGGGGAAGTCCAGCTCCAACAGTGAGATGCTGTGGGACCAAAATTGGAACCCTCTCTAGACCAAAGCTCACAACTAAAGCACCATATCCAAAGGTCTTATGTTGTCCATTCTTTGCTTGAGTCAGTTGGCCTTTTATATTAGCCAACACAGCATCGCACCAGTTGAAGATGGTGCCTCGAAAGCAGTATACTGCCATCCGCATTTGGGATCCAGTGGCTATGTGTAGTGCTGCGCTTCCGCAGAGCCTATTAACAGTAAACACAATCACTTTTAGTTCAGGAAGGGATATGGTTTTGATATCTATCCCTTTGTCTCTTGTTTGATCGTTGCAAAACTCTAGCTGGAGGCTATCGACAGACTGGCCACCTGGCCTAGTCCCGAATAGAGTCAAACGTTCACCTCTCTTAGGCAAACCAGTGAAAAAGTAAATGTCTTCTGGCTCCATCTCAAGCTTGTGGCCACCAATAAAGAAGCACTGGTCCTGTATGTTGCACCTGTCTACCAGCCACTACAAAATGTCCACCTGGGTCCTCATGCCAGGTATGGCCCAGAATTTGTATAAGTCCCATGCCTTCAATGCATCAATCGAAGGTTGATGATTTATCGCGGCAAGATCTACATCCTCGTGCTCCCGTTCTCGCCAATCAAGCATGATGTATACCCTACATTCAATAAAAAGGCAAATTAGAATATCTAAAATCAAAATTTTTGGGTGAAATTTGAGAAATTTAGGTTTAAAAATCTCTGCTGCGGGGACCGCAGCCTCTTTGTTAGGGACAGTGCATGGGTCCACACTCTGCCTTCACAGCAGGTGTGGACCCCTGACTTTTTTCCTTTTACGAAAAATTCGGGGCCGCAGGTTACCTATGCTATGCTTGCGGACCCCCGCGCACGGGATTTTAACCTAAAAATTCCTTAAAAAATGAAATCAAAGCCTAAAAACAAATTTGAAATGGATGAAATGAAAGAGTAGGATGATGTGGATTACCTAGAGGAGACAACTTTCGATTCCAACGGATGGATTTTCCACAATCTTCACGGGAAGTTTCTAACCAAAAGCTCCCTTTTCTCACTCTGAAGTCAAACGGTAAAAATGAATTTACAAAAGCCATTTTTATAAGCTCTTTTGAATAAATGAATTGTTAATTTGTTTATTTTTCACTTTAAAGAGGTAACTTTTGAAGCATTTTTATCTATTTTAAACAGGTATGAGTAATGTTTGAGCTTTTGTGCAAGATAATGGATTTTTCAGGCAAAGTTAGTCATTTTTTATGAAAAAACATTATAGTCACATTTAAGCTCTTTTCTGACTCCTAAAACATGAAAATATTGCCAAGTTTTTCTTTTTAAGCTCGTTAAAACATAACTAAAAAGACGGTCCACTTACAGCCCTTTTCTGACCATAAAAACATGAAAAGATTGTCGGATTTTTGTCGTTTCAAATTCGATATTGGTTATAAAATGACGTGTCATTGATCGCTTTTTTACTTTTTCAGGTCAGAGGCACTAATTATGAAAAGTACTCCTTGGTCGTAATGATCAAGCAGTTCTCTCAAGTATTATTTTATACTTTTTCGGGCTTGGGAGACACAAATTTACGAAAAAGGACAACCATGGAGTCTTCTTAAGTTTTTTCAGACTCTCTAAAATTGAAAAACGCCGAGTTTCTCCTATACTGGACTCGTTAAAATTTAACAGTAAAGGACCTGTTCAATTACAAACAGGAACGGACCACTCCTTCTTAGGGTTCGAATTTAAACTAAGTTGGACTCATCCAAAGGATGAGCTTATAATCAAGCAAATGTTATCCTCCTCATGCTTGTCAAAAATAAAGAGGTACTTGCCAGAAATGATGGGGGAAAAGAGAGAAAAATGAGCCTGTTTGTCATACTTTGTAACCACTCTTGAACACGACACTTTTATTCACCTGGGTTGGGAAATCCTTTTCTTTATCAGTTGATCAAACAATATTGAAAGTCTTCAGCCGGTTTCTGGGTATTAACTTTGGTTCAATTGTCACCAAACCATCTACTGTGTCATTATGTGTTCAAGAGGTCAGTGCAAATAAACCATTCATCTGCAAAATATCTATCATTCATCTTGACCATCCCTGAGTTAGTCCTTGCAACTAAATTTCTTCAAACTTGATCTATGATTTCGTGTTGTGGGCCTGCCTACTACGGATCGCTTTCTATCGAATTCAACTCATTATCTAGGAAGATGATCTAGAAATTGTCAGTACCTTGGGATCTGCATGCCTCAATGGCAGGTTTCTCACCTTCGACAATAGGTTGCATCATTGGCCTTCGATCAAAGGATTCCATGACATGTTCGACATCAACACATCTATTCACATCTCATGGAATGTACTGAGTACTTTGAGAGACATTGACATTACTTGTGGTTTCTCTCACACTTGTTAACAGTTTACATCATTGACTGGTAATCAAGTGGTTTCTACCATGTTCAACTTCGACACATTCATTCACATGGTTAGAATCATACTATTTCGGGAAGTAGAAATCAAGACCATGGATCTAGTTTCCACTACCTAGGCTGCGAGGAATTTTGTATTCATTATACAGTGGACTACTCATAAACTGATGGATGCGTCCATACTGTGTCTGCATGTGTCTATACTTGTGATGTATTACAAGATCATTCCTATATCAGAGTAGTAGTTAGTTTTCTAGTTAGCTTTGATCTGAGTATGGGAATGCCTACCTCAGCAATGATATGATCTCATATATATATTTTGCATTGAATGTTTTTACAGGCTCCGACCAAGCTCTCCACAAGATGATCCTCGAAATGATAAAGTACTTCACTCTTCTTAGATGATAAATGAAATCCTCATCTACTACAGACTTCGCACTTTAGGGGGCAATCTGTTGCAGAAAATACTGTCACCATGAATATTTGCAGTCAGTATGGGTCTATCATCATTCATACTGTCCTCCTTAGCAAGTCTCAAACCTCAGCTCTTCATGTCAAGCTTTGAAAATGAGAGAAAGACCTTAAAAATCAATAAAGCACTAGTTCCACACTTTCTCTCACTGTTACCTGCGGTCTCGCACCCGTTGTTCATGTTACCCGCGGACCTGCCCGCTCTGTCTCTAAAGGAGTGGGTGCAGACCCATGTGAAAGTAAAAAAGGTGCAAGTTTATTCTTAAAAACTCACTTGTGGTTAATTCTAGATGATTCTAGAAGGAATCTTGATATGGATGGTTCGCTCCTAGGTGGTTCATGCATCCCAAAACTGAAGGAGCTAATCCCTTGATGAGAGGAGCTTATCCCTTTGAAGGAGGGCTTTATCCCTTTGAAGGTGGACCTAGTAACTTCCCTCCATTGCACTATAAATTAAGTCATTGGGTTGGATGCTAGAGAGGTTAGAAGCTAAACATTTTTTAGGGTAAATTCTGTTGGAATTGAGACTTCCTAGTTAAGCTTGAGAGGAGAGATTACATACCTTTTGGCTTCATTGGGAAGATAGTGAAACTTGTCAAAGTAGAGGAGACTTCTTGCTGGACCTTGGGAGGAGCTTGTACAACATCAAGGCACCAAGGTTGTAAAGTTCTTATTTGATTTAAGTTAATACAATCAAATTCATTTTTCTCAGCAAATTGTCTTATGTGATTTGTTTCATGAATTCCTTGATCATCATGATAAGTATTCTTTATTATATTGGCTTTTCAGGTGCATTTTAATGTGTGTGCTTGTTTGTGTTTGTAGATTCTCTACAAGGGAGCTCATTTGGATCAATGGAGCGAGGCTTTCACAAACATGCATTGGACCCATGGCAGGCCTAAAACACTTGTTTTCCTTTATTTATAAATTGCATATTTAGAGAAAGATAGAATTTGTTTGGTTTGCTTGTCACTAGATATCATTAGATACTAGGGATGTCGGTCTTGTCCACAAGAACGAATTATCCGGGCTAACAATATGTGTCTCCCCTGGCTAGCCGTTGAAGGATCTGGACAAAGTTGTCCATCATCACATTCCTTTGTTGATCAAGGGCCTCTTCGAGAAATATTTTGATAAGATCTCCTACCCCCTCCTCTTTCTTTTCATCTCCCATGGGATGCAGTCGAGATTTGCGAGGGTGGTCTTACAAAGGTTCGACTAGTTCAAGCCCTAACTCTTTATATCCCCTCTAATACCATTGATGCGGATTTAAATAGGAACACAACAAATTACAAATATAACCATACATACAGAGATGCAGCATAAATAATACTTCATTTCATTACTGTAAAATACTAAAATATGCTTACAAATAGAAATGGAAATAAATTACCTAGGGTGATAGTAGATTATCTCTGAGAAGAGATGTGGCAGTTACATGCCTTTGAACTATCTTACAATGAGGCTCAAAGGCCTATTTATTATTGAGAAGCAATGGAAAACCCTAAACATCTAAAAACCTAACCCTAGGAGATGAAGTGCCAAACTGTGGGCCCTGTTTTGGGTAAATTGGTACATCAACTTCTCGGGGTCGTAATTTTGGCATATGATCTTCGTTTGACGCACACAATAGCTCATTATAAAGATCTATCCAAGAACCACAACCTTGGGAAGAGTAACATTGGCCCATGCGCCCATGTTGCTCCCGGGTTTTCCTAAAAACAACGTTTAGGGCCTGAAAATGGCTCCAGAAGTTTACGACCCGAAACACTGCTAAAAATAGTAAATTGTGCAGAATTAAGGAAGCTGAAAAACTGAAAGAAACAATGGTGGGGGTCCAAGTGGAATTGGTGGGTGGGCACCAATGTCTACCTGGATCAGTTTTTGGATACATGGATCATATACAAAGTTCTCCATTCCACATGGGTCTCCAACCTTGTTTGTGTACGTAAGAAGTCTGGGGAAATCCACTTTTGTGCCAACTTCCAGAATGTAAACCATGCCTCAGACAAAGACAACTACCCCATGCTGTCTATGGACCATATTTTTGAAATAGTATCTGGGGCACATATGTTTTCTCCTCTTGATGGTTTCTCAGGATACAATCAGGTTTTGGTAGCAAAACCTGACAGACTCAAAACTACTTTCCATACCAAGTGGGGTATGTTTGCTTATAGATGAATGTCATTTGGGCTTGTAAATGCAAGTGCATCATTTTAGCGCATCATGAACATTTCCTTTCATGGTCTCATTGGACAGAGCATGGTGGCATACCTTGATGATGTGATTGTGTTCTCAAGAAGAGGAGAAGACCACATACACCATCTAAAGAAAATCTTTGAACGATGTCGGAGATACGAGATTTCCTTGAATCCAAAAAATAGCGTATTCACAGTGTCATAGGGGAACCTCCTCAGACACGTTGTTGCCAAAAGTGGAATCAAAGTGGATCCAGACTGGGTCAAAACTATTACACAGATCCCTCACCCAGTAAACAAGAAAGCCATGCAATCCTTCTTGAGCAAGATAAACTTCCTCTAGAAGTTCATCCTAGATTATACACAGATAGTTAAGCCCATGCAGGACATGATCAAGAAAGATGGAGTCTACAGCTGGGGTAAGAAGTAAAAGTATGCATTTGCTTAGATGAAGCAGGTCATTGCAGAAGCGCCTGTGCTTTACAACCCATATTTCAAGAAAGATTTCCTACTATACACCTTCGCTTCTGATAATTCACTAGCTACAATACTCACTCAGAAGGAGGAAGCTAATGATGAACATCCCATATCCTTCATGAGTACAAGCATGCAAGGACCATAGCTCAACTACCCCGCCATTGACAAGCAAGCTTATGTAGTTTACAGGGAGGTGAAACACTTCAGGACCTACTCGTTGAAGAACCACTGCATAATCTTCATCCCCCACCCAGCAGTTTGCACCTTGCTTGTACAACAAGAACTGGGTGAACAACAGGTGAACTGGTTGATAGGATTGCAAGAGTATGATCTTGAAATAAAGCTAGTGCACATGATCAAAGGACATGGGCTCTGCAGACTTACATCTGAAGCAATAAATTCTCTGGAGAGCGAAGAAGAGCTTACTGGTTGGGAGCAGGAAATTGAGATGTATGACATAAGATGAGAAACACCCACTGATGAGGGAACCTCTTGGTACGCAGATGTGCACCAGTACCTTGAACACAAAACCATACCCTCTCACTTTTGCATCAGACAGAAGAGGGTATTGTGCCTAAAAGACTTAGCATATCATTCGATGCACGAAGTGCTTTACAAAAAGCACAGTAATGGAGTTTTGCTCAGGTGCCTAGAGGCACATGAATTAGATAAGGTACTTCAAGATCTACATAACGGAACCGCCGGGGGTTATTTTACGGGAAGCACCACTTCACACAAAGTTATGTACGTCTTTTTACTAGCCCATGTTATTCAAGGATGCACATGTTTATGCCTGCGAGTTCCCGGTGTGTCAGCAATGTGCCGAAAAAACATGAAGATCGGCAACCCCATTGCACCCTATTGGAGTGACCAAACCATTCGAACAGTGGGGCCTCGACATCATTGGGGAAATTTTCCCTAATTCGTCAAAGAAACACCACTACATCCTAACAACAACTGAATACTTCACGCGGTGGATCGAAGCAGTTCTGCTCAAACCAGAGAACGACCAGGAGGTCATCAACTTCATCCAATAGAACATCATCTCACACTTCAGTGTTTGGGTATCACTTGTTTTTATAATGCAACTTATTTTTCATCTTTGAAACTCTATTAATTTACATTACGAGATTGTATTTTGTTAAAGCATTCATCTAACTATTACTAACAAGGAATGGTCTAGAAGAATCCAATAATAAAAATCCCATCTGTATAATCAAGAAGACCATTTTCGCTAAGCAGCACAACTGGCATACCTCCCTCACGAACGCATTATGGGCTGACTGTATAACACCCAAGCCCTCCTTGAATACCTCACCATACTTCTTGGTTTATGGTAAAGAGGCCATCCTTCAACCAAATATCTACTTTCCTGCACTTCAACTTTCCAAATAATCCCAAGGCAACCCTTGCTAGCTAGTTCAGTGTAGGATGGATTCCCTCCATAAGCTTCATGAAGAAAGGATGAAAGAAAAATAAAAATTCACACTCCACCAAAACCGTATCAAGAGATGTTTCAATTAGAAGTCTGCAAGGAAATCTAACTTCGATGTTGGTGACTTAGTTTTGAAATGGGATAAGCCCCATGAAGACAAAGACAAACATATGTAGTTCTAGTCCTTGTGGATTGGTCTGTACACAGTCCATGAGAAGCTTGGACCACACATGTATCGTTTGCAATCACTTGATAGGAGGATTGACAATCTTCCTATCAACGACCGAGATTTCAAGCATTACTTTCAGTAGGTGGGACCACACCTGTGCCATGTACATAGTTTGCTTACTTCTTGTTGTTTTCATATTGTTCGCTTTGCTTATTATCTTTGTTTTTACTTTGTTTGATTTTTCTTACCATTTTTGTTTACATGTGTTTTGTTTTCTTAGCATATTACTATTTTTGTTTCCAGAAATAAGTGCTACCAACTACTAGTTTCTCGCTTTTGAATATAGTATGGGGCTGAAATTTGTAGAGACTTGTGACACTGTAGGACTCGACCAGTATTGTGTTAGTCTTCTATGTGCTTGGTTATAACCTTCCGCTGATGAAGTCTTGATAGAAAATACGAATAGTCTGCAATGAAATTTTTGGTCCATCCATGAACTTGTGCCCACACTGGGAAGCCCCATGCCTATACTCAACCTTCTACCCTGTGTGTTTAAGCTCATCCAACTAGTAGAAATGGGGAAGGGGAAAATCCAAACGAGCAAACCCATGTCAGATGTCTTACATGATTCTCTGAAGGAATAACCTATTTTTCTCTCAATAAGTCGGGATCCCTCTTCCGTCCCAAAAATAAATAAGTGCTTATGCACAGTCCTCTTGAAAAATACAAAGGCTAAAGAAGAGAAAGGCTTCCTTCCCAAAGAGGTGAAGCATGCAACTCCACTATGGTACTTACCGGGCTCACTGGTAGTGGAGCAATGTGTGTGTTCCCACATGACTCCGTCAAGGTACTCTCCAAGCCTACTGGTAGTGAAGAAACACCAGAGATGAAATCTTATACTCTTAAAATCTTCAACTCATGAGCCAAACTACTCTTCCTGGATTCAAAACACTGACTTATAAGTTGAACTTTTGATTTTGTTTGACTGAGTTGGAAATAGGTGAACCATGTATGTCCATGGGGTAAGTGGAGAGGTCAAAGTAACTCGCACAGGGATTCAATACTCCCCAAAATACCAAGGCCCTATGCGAGCAATGAACCAAAACAAAGAAGCTAGAGTTCTACGACTGTGTTGCCAAGTGTTGTAGCGGCTACAACCACCCTCCAAAATTTTGGCCTACACCTAATTTCAGAGCCTCCCTTGGGAGTTTTGCTTGATGACTATACACCCTAAAGTTCACTCTGTGAGCCCTTGGGAGTCTTTGCATCTGCCTTACTTTTTCATTTCACCCAAGTTTATGCTTGGTGTCTAAGACATGCTTGTGACCATGTTTTGGTTATGCTCTAAGTCTTCACTTCATGTTTACTTGTTTTGCTCACCATGAAAACATTTTTCGCACTCACACAGGGAGTCACACTCACTTTTGCACAAGTATCGTCACAGTCGATCAACAATCAGTCACGTTTGTTTCTTGCACCATCGTGAGTCATGTTGAACATGTGTGTCTCGATGTTTTGAGTCGCTTCATCATCGAGTCATATGAGTGTATGTTTGCATGAACACATATGCATATTTCTACCATTCACACACTTAGTCATATTGTTGAAGTTTTGACGACCGGACTCCCCTCTAATAGTCAGACTGTCACCCCATCATCGACTCGATCGACTATCATGTAGGACAACACATAAGCACTATGCAAGTCTTTCCAAGCTCTGTTGATCGCACACAATCCAATTAACTTTCATGTTGACCACCTAGATAGTCAGATCCAGTAGCCACCCCGGGACTGACTCCCCTCAAAAATCGCATAGAGGCTATTGACCTTGCCATCTCTACTGACTGAGGAAATTATGTAGACAGGCCAGACACCAAGTTCCCGTCCCCATCTCCCAAGAAAAATGAGCATTTTTCCCAGTCAGTCCTCTTGACAGCTAATCAGTTGTTCATCAAGGAAACTGTGCAATTTTCATGACAAGGCCTTCTACTAGACCATAGTTTACTCAACTCAGAAATTTAGGAGAGATGATCAGCATGACAACCTATTAGCCTAAGTGAAATTTTCCTCGCCAGAAGCTCCTAGCATAAGACTGCCAGTTCCTCCCAGGAATTGCCTAGTTTCTGCTGCTAGTGACCCAGTAGCCAACTGCTAGTTCCCTCTAGGAATTGCGCAGTTTGGCTACCAGTGACCCGACAAACAACTACGAGTTCCCTCTGGGAATTGCACAGTTTTAGCTGCCATTGAATCAGCAACCAACTACCAGTTCCCTATTGGAGTGGCGCCGTTTTTGGTGTAAGTGACCTAGTAGCGAATTGCTAGTTCCCTATAGGAATTTCACAATCTTGGTTGCCAGGCTCCTGGGCAGTTCCTCCAGAAAATTGTGCAAACTCTGCTTGCTAATCATCCTTGCATCCCAACCCATTCCTTTAGAAAATTGTGCAAATTTTTCCTTCCAGCCCCTATTTCCCGCTCGTTCCAGAAACTATGAAGATTCTTTCTACCTTGCCTTCCTATAGCCTGGACTATCCCTTTCAAAATTTGTGCAATTTTTCCTTCTAGTTGAGTCGGACCTCGCCGATAGTTACTGTCGACTTGGATTGACCATCTTCATCACTCAGTGACTCTTGCACAGTTTTTATCAGCAATTCCTAGAGCCATCATCCTGCTTCGAACATTGCTTCCTCTCCAAGTCACCAGCATAAAAAATGATCATGTATCATGGTAGACTAGGATATTTTTGGATTTGATGTCGTCTTGTCATGAGCGACTGTAGGCACTGGTATATTAACAAACATAGTGTGACAACGAAAGGGATGAAAGAGAGGATCACATGCAGAAGGACAGGTTCACCAATAGATGAATGAATTATGCATGCGAAGAGATGTGCTCGCGAATGGATAATCATGCAAAGATGTGTTCATAGATGGACGGACGAGAAAACATGCAAGGTATGCTCACGAATAGATGAATGGACAAACATGCACCTTTCGCAAACATATGAGCCTGTAAGGCCTTCCAACATGCAAGCAAGCAACAACGTGCCAAAGCATCATCAAGTGAACCAAAGATCATCGAAGACTCCATGCACTTTGCCATGTGGAGGTGAAGTTGCGTTGCACCATTAAGATATCCATCATGTAGCAGCATTATAGCTTGACATGCACTCTAGGAGCAACAAGAATGTACCATCACTGTCATGTCGAGTCATGTCACCCACATCTCTACTGTGGGGTATGTTGTCAATCGATGTAATGTAACGTGGTAGTCCAAGAGACCCACTTGTTGAACTAAGAGTCATGTAAAAGTCGAAAAGTCATGGAAGTCAAATAGTTATGAGGGTAGCCGAATAGCCACAAGGGTTAGTTTCACCCTTGGTTATAAATACCCCCTCATTTGTACATAGAAAGGAATTTTTCACCTCAGCTCTTGTCCCACATAACCAAGAGAGTCTGCAATCTTTTCTTTGAGGAGTAATTAGTGCCACCAACGCCCCACTCACGGGGTTAGTGATGCATGGTATAACGATGTGTCTTGGAACATTCGCTTAATTCAGAAGCCTGCTAACAGGCCAACACATTTTCACACATGTATTGTAACTATTTTAAGACGAATCTTGAACACTTGTAATGCATGTTTCTTTAACCTGTGTTGAACAGTTGAGGTATTTCAGTTGTTGAAATACATAATTTGTTAATGGAAATGTGTTGTATATGTTGCTAACGATGTCTCGCCCATGGTGGCTATCTCCGCAGACATCAGACAAAAATTTCACCTAAAGCTTGTTGTAATAACTGTTGCACTCATTTGGGCTCATCTGTTGAGTGTTTTACGTGTTATCTTACCTTGTGTGTTGTGACCATCGCATGCATGTGGACTTCTCCTCCGGGAGCTATGCACAACCTATTGTGTTGTATGTTCCTAGCCAAGTTAGAACTTCATCCCAACCAACTTGGGAATCACTCTCACCCTCTCCCTTTACATTGAAAGGACCATTCAAGTACACTACCATTCACCATGCACGCGAACCTCACTTCTCGAAGGCAAAGCAGACCACTCTCCTGTGTTGACAAGCAAGATTTGAGGCAAATTCCTAAGAAAATGGCAACTGGGCCATCAGACCGAAAGGGGCAACTACACCAAATGATGTGAGGACTAGTTGGGACTTCATACTGAGGTGATCCCCTAAATGTTGGCAGATCCAACAACATCAACAGATTACTTCTACTAACATCAAGCCATGGATATAATATGCAAATAAAATGATATATTGTGTACAAATGGTCCCATATCACCCATCTTTGTTGGACACATATCCGATAGGTGAAGAAACGCACATAGTATCTCACCTCGATGGCGAGTCCCCACCATAGCATCAGTTTGCTTGCAACCCACATCCGGATCTTATCTGCTAACAAATGGCTGACCAACTCTTTCGATAAAGACAACGATTGGTATTATTAAATATATCTTTTAAAAAAGTCCATACTTTCACTCTATGGAGTGCGTGGAATATGTATAAAATTTCAATCTCCAAAGATAAATAATCCATCCATAATAGATAATATAATCAATCTCGATAATGACAAACAAATATTTATAAACTATTTCGATATGGATATATGACAAACAAAGCAATGTAACATTCAATTAACAACGGGTGTATATGTTCTAATTGTGAGTGGTTGATTTGATATTTGGAGATCCATACAAATATTTCTTACACCTCCATACCGACCAACGAAATCCATACTGTCATATATTATACAGTACAATAATAGGCGCCTTGTTGAATATTATAATCAGTGATGCCCTTTCGTTTCCTATAAACAACTCTCTAGAATGAAATAAAAAAATTAACAATTTCATAGGATAATGGATTATAGCTGGAATCTAATGATATTGAACCGAACATTTTGAAATCCCCATTCAAAGGATAACTCTGGATGAATGTTTATGTTGTTTAACTATCTTATATATGTATAATTCATTAACAAGTAATCATTTTCAAAAAATTTAAAACGATATGAAGTTACAATTTTGCTAAAATTGTTGTTGCTGTGTTTTCGGTGCACTCTAGTGATGACAACAAAACCACTTTATAGATTACAACTTGATTGGATGATGTAAAGTAAACACCAACCAAATTTTAACATTGAAAATTTATTACAATGAGAATTCTAATAATGATGAGCTAAAGTTACAATCCTTAATAATAAGATGAGCAAATATAAAATTGTAAATTGCAATGTATGTCAATAAATGGATTTATGTATGGTTGTGTTTAGATAAATATGTGTAACTCTGATCTATCTAAAATTGTTGAGCATGTTTTTAATGGTTGGCATTGATTAGACATGGTTCAACATGGTTAACCAAGTTTGATTATGATTGAAAATATTCAAATATTCTTTATTATGGTTGGACATGTTATTTACCATGGTTGATTATAGTTGAATATGATTAAAAATTGAAAGCCATGTTTGAATATTATTAATTCTGAGGCTAACTATTGTTGACCATGTTAATTATAGCCAAACATGGTTGGCTTACTCACTAATTATGTCACATTGAAACATTCACCTCCCCTCAAGTTTTAGAATTTATATGTTCCTCAATATCTATGTGGCATCATTATGGTATTCAAGGACTATGTGACATTTCCTTTGGTTGACATTAGTGACATATGGTTCATTATGCTTGACCATGGTGGAATATTGTTGACCACAGTTGACTGTAGCTGACCATAGCTAATTATAATCAACCATGTTTTATTAGGGAAAAGATGATTTAAATCATCTTTAAGTGGGATAAATCCTTTAGGGAAACATTTTGTACGAAAAACTCCTAAAATTGGGTGGAAATCTACCCTCTAGCAAAGTTCCTCTAGATTTAGAAAAGTTTCTATTGAATATGGGGTGGATTACGAGTATTATTTATCCTATACTAAGGCTAAGAATTAACTAAGATAGACAATCAAACATTTTAAAATAAAATGATGTGAATGTAGTGGATCAACTAAGTCAACGCTTCCCTTAATTGCAAAATTATAAGAAAAAAAGGAAGCAATATGCAAAGCATCTCGTATTTATAATTATTATTTTATGAAGTTTAAATGTTCAATTAATTAATTTATTCTAGAAACATAGTTTAAATATTCAATCTCATCTCTCTAAAGAGAAACCTAATAACAAAAGAAAAAACAGGGTATGACCACAACGAGGCAAAATTGACATTAGAAGATGCATGGCCAATAACTTTCTCAAAATTAATTGATCATGTGTGTGACACCTGTACCCATTTATGATGATGCAAACATATCTACAATGATGTTTAGGTTACTAAGCCATATGTATTTGAGTATTAGGATGGTTAGCTGGACTTATACTTAAGCCATGTGTGCTTATGTATATGTGTATATATATTTTCGGGTTAGCTTTCCCAAATACATATGTGACATTTTAGCTAAGTGGTTGGACGACCAAATTTGTAAATATGACGTCAATGTTGTAAATATTATTACAATAATAGAATAGAGTAGTTGCAGATCCAACTCCCTGAAAAAGAGTATAGCGGGTGGAGCAAATCTAAGGTAAAAAGGAAATGAGTGTTGAGTCAAATTATAGACTTATAATTTGTCAACATAAATCATCAACCCATGGCAGGTAAGCTTGTGAGATCTTGTGTAAAATATATTCAGGCTTAATACCTTGAGTGCTTACTAATCAAAACAGTCAATCATACACATAACTAATGCTTCTTTTCTGCATCAACATTTGGCGGAAAAAGGCTATGGAGTGTATTGAAACATCCCTCTACATCTCTTAGTATTGCTGATGTTGATTAGAAAAGATAGGAAATCAAACTTACAACAAGAAAGAAATAATTTAACAATGTAAATCAAATCTTTGATCAAATGAAATCCACACATTAACAGGAAAACTTAATCATTCAATCAATGAAACATTGTTACTAAAATATCAGAAAGAGTACATTAGATGTGTAAACAAATTATTACTACATAAAATAATTAAAATGCACACACACTACAATGAAGGGAGTTGTGATCAAAGCCCCCAGCCCCCCGCCCCCTCACTCATAACAACCTCTTCAATATTAAAAGGGCTTGCTCTGTAGAATAGACAGAACATAAAGTATTATAGTAATATGGAAATATTACAGCCAAGTACAATTTGATATGTGCTATCAACAAACCCAACCTAATCCCCTAAAATATAAAACATAATCGTATTTATACAACTTCTAAAGCCCATATTTGGCTCGAATGAGGAAAACTACTACTCTGAGCTATTAGCTATCAATGCTGGTACAAATTGTCAAAATTAGCTCTACTAAGTATAATTCATGACTGAAAGCATTGATTAGACAAAATTTGTTACATAGCTGGAGTTTTCCCTCATGTAGCCAACGAGAAGAGGTCAGTGAATCTGAGTAGTTTTGATGGTGGATTTGAAACTGCCAATAGGATAGAATCCATGTATGAAAAATTCCCCACAAAGCTCATGTTCTTATCTGAAATGGAACTAAGTGGAACATAACTAACTGTCAATTTTGTTGTAGGAAATCTAGGTGGTTGTAGGAAATCTGTGTCTGCAGGAATTTTGGAGTGTCTGTAGGAAATATGACTGCATTAGCTGTTTACAGGAAATTGTGGGAGTATTTCGAACCAAAGCAAATTTGTGTAAGATTTCTAGATTAGCTGGTGTTAGAGCCTAGATTGACCTCAGGCTGAAAGAAGGCAATCCTAGGATAACCACAAACCAAGATTAACTAGGTAGCTAGCCCTACCAGATCGGGAGAGGGCTCTCTCCTTGTGAAGCTCAGTGAAGATGACTAGATCAGATATGGATTTTAGGCTAGGTATAGTAGCTCTAGGGATTTTGATTGGTTTTGTTGGTTTTGTTTCTGGATCAAATGGAGCAGGCAACTTTGGGTCCTAGAAATCAAGTCAGGATGTAGGGTGTTCTATGGGGCGAGGTAGGTAGGTGTTTTAGCACTTGAAATTGAGTGAGATAAGAGGTCTAAGACTGGTGAGGAGCTGAGGAAGGCATGAAAAGATTATGTATCCTTCTCAAACAATAGAAAACATCAAAAACTAAATGGTTTCCCATGACAGAGCACTATAAACAATGAATTCTACCTATCTATCTTGATATCATTCAGCTAGAAGTAATGAATTAGATTGTGGCACACACAAAACATAAGAAAAACTGATAACAGATGAAGAAACTGTGCAAAAACTCCAAACCATAAGTATCCCATAAAAATAGCTGAAAATTCTGGTTTATTTTCTTGCCAAACTGTTGATAAAGGTGTACAATGTAGCTCAGAGCATCCAATAGAGTCCAACCTTTGCTAATGACAGAAAAAATACATAATATAGACATTAAAATCCCTCATCCTAACCATCAAGGTTCGAATCCATGAGAAGAGGAGCGTCAACCATTTCCAATCAGGGAACAGGAATATAGGCAGTGGAACAACTTGCCTCTAAAAGCATGGAAATTGATTCATTGACCCCCAAACCACCTCAAACTGATGAATATACCCTCTAAGATCATTTCACTATTACATTTACATGCCAAGTCATTAATTAAAATCATAAAATCATCCATGAAGAGAGAGAGTCAAATTGCAGTGAGAATAGGTGAAAATTTGATTTTCTGGCAAACTAGTCAAAAGCAGAGTGCCATTAGCCAAAAGCGCAATGCTACTTTCCACCCACTTTTTGAGGCCATACACTTAGCTAAATTTAGCCCAAGATGGCTCATTGGCAAGGTACTATAGTCTAGTTTCTGGAAAAGCTTGAATTTTTGCATTTAGAGGTCATTTGCCCCCTCGAAATTGAAATTTCCCAAGGCTGCTTCTGTGTGTCCAAAAAGAGGCAGAGAGGTCATTTTTTGGTAGTATTTTGACCTTTTGGTGACCTAGTTTTGCCACAAAATTGCTGAAATTTTTTGGGTTTGATGCTCTAATCGTGCTGAATCCAAATATATAAGCCTTTCCTAGAAAAAGTTCTCCAGGGAAAAGCGCAGCGTTGGTGGTGCTACGCTTCTAGGCAAGTTTCCTATGTTGTAAATTTCAAAATTTGAAAAAGACAAAAAATCTTCAAAACTTGCCCAGATTTGGCACGGAACACCACCATCAACTACTGTTATGGGCTAGTGAGGCTTCAACTAATATTTTCAACTTATATTTCTCCTTCTTTCTCTTTAAAGCCTTTTTCAACCTAGCTTTCAAGTTCTTGATCCTCATGTTACAGATTTTGTTGCGGTTCATGTAATGGTAGGCCATGTGGTGAAGCATCTTCTTATCCTTGTTTGCCTTCTCAATCAGCCCCTCAAGATGTATGTTGACCCTCTCAAGACAAATTTCCCTAGCATTCTCAATTTATTTAGCCTTTTGTCTTTTTTCTTTGCCTCTTCACTTCTTGGTCACTTAGCCTTTTTGCATCTTTGTTTTCAGTATCTCAAGCTCCATGAGATCTTGTTTGTCACTCAACTGTTTATTTTTCTGTTCCAAGTACTTAATGACAAACTTGGCTCTCTCAAGGTTATCTGACAAAGCTTGAATTTGAGCCTCCCTCTCTTGAATAATAATGTCCTTGATAGTTTCTTCATCTTGAGCTTCCAGGTCAATGATATCATCTCCATGAAGAGTAAAATGCTGTTGTGGCTCCTCATGCTCAATGAGATCAAAATCTCTTTCCTACTCATCATCAAGATCCTCTTCTTGCACCTTTTCCTTACCCTTGCTTTGCTACTCAGCTTATACTTGTTTTGTTGAAGAAGAAGGCAAAGCCCCTTCCACAACTTGTGGAGATAGCATTTTCCTGTGGCGTGATGATGAAGGCAAGACCCCTTCCACACCTTGTGGAGATAATACTCACCTAGAAGCTACAAAACGTTTCCTACTACCCCTCTTATATGCCATAAACATTGGCACTCGAACAGTTTCAGTGTCTTTGACTTTTTCATGGCTTGAAGGTCCACCTTCTTCATGATGTACTGATGAAAATATTTTTGGGCCTTTGAACATTTCATGAGAAATGAAAGTCTCCCATGGCATGTTAAGAAGGTTTAGCTAATGTAGAACAATGATTTTAAAGAAAGAGTAATGGAAAATGCTATTCAAATACTGGGGGTATGGCTTCCTCTTTACAATATGTGCCATCTTCTCAATGTTTCTGAACATGAAGTAAGGGATATTCATCAATATTACTCTAGTGAAATGCATCAGAAGCCTAATGTGGTAGGCATACAATTGGGAGAACCTACCTTCACAAGTGAACTACTTGATAATGATTTTCATGAATGGAGCAAACCTGTCTTCCAAAAACTTGAAGGGGAACAGTCTCTTCATTTTGTCTTTGTATCTAGCCTTGATGTAAGGCTCATAGTACTCCCTATCAATATCCTAACCTTTGTTCCATTTTTCACCCACATCTGGAATACTTGTAGCCTCTAAGACGACAACTAGTGATATGGTGAATGTTATTCCGGCAAGGGTTACTTCATTATTGTGCAAATGTCTCACAAACTTGCCAACTCATGATGAAAGTTGAATCTTTCTATCATTTCATGAAAATCAAACCATGAGTGGTGTTTAAAGCAAGAAATGGAAAGTGGATAGGCTTGCAACTCTCTCAAACTAGTGGACTCCTCTCTGATAATCCCTCGTCCTTTATCAGGCTTCCTTTGCTGTATGTTTCTCTCCCTAGAACTATCACTAAGGGTGTCTTCTACAAACTCATACTCATTGTCTCTTTCCATTGCTTTTGGTGGCTATGAACACTTGTGGCCAATGATGGGAAGGGTGGATGAACTAAAGATGGGTACGAAAATATTTTTATGGATGAGTAGGGTTTTAGGGAGTGTGAATGGGATTTGTACGGTTTGGGGATAGTGTAAGTGGGAATGTGGGAATGGGGAAAATGTATGAGGGGAATGGGATTTAGGAAATAGGTAAATGGCAATGGGATTTGGTCTAGGGAATAATGGGAAGGATTGGGTAAGTAAAACAATGGAGAAATGAAGAAAACTAGGGTTTCACCCTAGAGACTAGGGTTTTAATTTTAAAAATGATAAATACCAAGCTTAGCAATCAAAACCTTAGATCGTAAGATAGGATTAATGTACTTACTTATTAGAGAGAGGAACTAAATATTTCCAGGTGAGTTGACAACTCGGGAGAGTTTTGGGTTCGGCTGGACAGATGCGCAGTGCCTCCCAGATGCGCAACGCCCATGCAATTTTACATTGGAAAACCCTATCAGGTGTGCAACACCTCCCAGATGCGCAGCACGAGTCAGAATTTCTTCAAAAAGGTAGCAATTGTACTCTTTTTCTCAATGACACTTAAAAATTGCCTCTTAGCTCTCCTTTTAGTGCTTTGACTTCAACATTAGCATAATGAAATGATTAATAGAGATATGGCTTTATATGGCTTTTACATTTTGATTTTTGATGGTGAAAACCCACTTTTATAATGTCTATGTGCTTTTTCAAATACTTTGTTTTCTGATGCTTGGTCTTCTTGGTTTGATAGGTGGACTAATGCTCAAATTCTTTGACTTTTGTAGTGGTAGGTACTTGGCAATATCACCGGGTGACCAGGAGCAGCATGGAACCATTTATTACATATGAGAATGATAAAATTACATCAAATTTAAATATGAAATACAAATGCTCTCTTTTCACCTCAAAACTCATTTTGAAGTGAGAACTTCATTAAGCTTACAAATTAACAAATTATGATTTTCTGATCATTATTATCATCCTTATGTGTTTGTCGACCATTACTAGCAATAATCACTAAATTTTGACCATGGTGAAAACCCTAAGGCCTAATGAGACTGAAACCTTATGTAGTTGATGAAATGAACTGAAAATGAGCATAAACCATTGACTAAAAGGTATGAAAGGAGGTCAGCAAGTACATATCATGAGGGAAAAACTTAAATGAACCCTACCATCAATAGATCTATGACCTAATGGAATGCAACCTCATCAGAATGGGACTCCTAGTATGAAATGCAAAAGAGTAAATTTTGATCATTGATGGCAGTGTGAAACACTGACACTAACATTGGCTCCAATGGGGATGGTATCTCCTTGGAGGTATCAAGAACACTGTAGACCTAGTAGCCTTATCCATTGGGCAATGGTGTCAAAACACTCAATTTGAACTACATGACTGAATATTGATGACTCAAACACACAAACTAACTTGAAACTGACTCAATACTAAAGAACGACTAACAAACTGGAAAATATGCTCAAAATGGAGCTTATTGAATAAAACATACTCTAACTATTCCATTCATCACTTGATCAGGTGAAATGAACCAGCCAATGAAACCAAGTAAGCATTTTGGCTGCTATTTGAATTCTCCGCAAGTGCTTTCTTATGAACAACAAGAGAGAACTACTGAAAGGAAACTCCCATGAAAACTTGTAAACAGACCTGTTGAATAATATGGATTCTCTATCCGACTCCAAAAATACTACATAAGGATCTTGAAATTCACGTGCACTGGGGCTTCGCTCATCTAATGGATTACTTTTCTTCTCCTCGTACCATGAATGAAAACTTTCATCTGAGCTTTGTGATGAGACTCCTGCTAAAAATGACAAAGAAACCAGCTGTTGGATCAAGTTTGTATCAATATTTTTTCCAAGCTCAAAGTGTGCTAATGGAAAAGGACTTTGACTGAAGATATCATCCAACACATCAGCTATTGGATCGTTAAAAACTTGAGAAAGACTGTTACAACCCATTTTCTATGGTTTCCACTGAGATTTCATGATTTTCAACATGGTGCTCATTTGAATATATACTATTCAAATTTCCCTTAAAAAACTGAAATGATTCAAAACAGAATGGTACAGAATCATCTTGCATCATTTGATCATATGTTGCAACTTCCAAGTCTTCATCTGCAACTTGACATTCAATGGCATTCAGGGGCTGTAAATCTAGATATGAGAACTCTTGAACAAGGATTTCATTACCTTCAAGATGGTCCAGACCAAAACTTGTCGATAATTGATTTCTAATTGCATGAAAGTTGTCTCTGATGAATTGAAACGAAGAAGAATAGAAAGGCAAAGATCCTTCACTTACTTCAACATTTGTTGCACTTTCCTCCTCACTTCCATAGCTAATATGCAACAGCTAATCATTGTATTCGAGCTGCTAAAAGTGAACTTCCTCCTTCCACAAACCAGCTGTTGATGGGTCTGCAAGACTAGCTTTAGTTTGGAGAACATAATCATCATCATAATGATCAAACTTAGGAAAATCATTAGTATAAAACACATCATCAAGCATACATGCTAGATCAACAGATCTCTCTTCTACAAGCTGATCTATAAAATAATCATTATCTGATCTATGACAACTGGGATAAGAAAGAAATTTTTTTGGATCAACCACTTGTTCTTCTTCAATTAGCGAGGCATGGTCTTGAACATCATACTCATTCGTTTTGGTGATCTTTTGCATCATCTCTTCGACTATACTTACAAAAATGTCGAGCTTTACCTCTAAAGATGTCGATTCCTCTGGATATATTTTCTTCATCTCTTATTCCTTCAACTTTTCCCTTATGATCAATAGATTAGCATCTACATCTACTGCATTGTTTTGCATCTCTTCAAGTGTTGCAAGATTCCTTTCCCTCAACTGAAACTCCATTTCTGGATCAAAGGCTTATGGGTAGTGTAAGAGAGCAGATCTAGGAGGAAGTCTTATAGTAATAGGCATCGGACAATAAAATTGGTTAAATCTGGCTAAAAATTGTTGTACTCTCTCCCCTAGTAGTCTTTTCAACTGGTTATATTTGTCTAGAATCAAGAAAGGGTTCTGTCTGACCACCCACTTGTCAAGGAAAACTTTGACGAACTGCTGAAAATTGGAGATGCTCACATCAGGTAGGGTTTTGAACCAACTCTTGAATTTTCCTTGCAAAGAAAGAGAAAAAAGCCCAATACTGACATCGTCTTAATCAAATTCAAAAAGGTCAAGAAAAGACTCCAAATATAGTAGACTTTGTAAAGCCTTCTTGACATTCTCGGGAAAAGAGAAGAAATAATTTATAACAAAGAACATAATGTCTTGGATGAAATTCCAACATGAATAACTGATCTTTCCATATTTTCCTTTCATGTTTCTATTGGTCAGGTTCATCCTCAAGTGGAGTCATTGGATCTTATTTCGAAATTGATTTGGAGTCGCCCGGTGAATGATTTCAACCTTCCAATGTCTGATCGTTGTCCACCATCAACAATTAGATCGAAACTTGCTACATTTTGCTGACGAACATAAAACTACATTCCCTAGTATGGTTGCCACTATGTTAGAGCCTAGATTGACATCAGGCTAAAAGAAGGCAATCCTAGGATAACCACAAACCAAACTTAACCTAGTAGCTAGCCCTACCAAGTCGGGAGAGGGCTCTCTCCTTGTGAATCTCAGTCAAGATGATTGGATCATATATGGATTTTAGTCTAGGTATAGTAGACCTAGGGTTTTTGATTGATTTTGTTGGTTTTGTTGCTGTATCAAATGGAGCAGGTAGCTTTGGGTCTGGGAAATCAAGTCAGGATGCAAGGCGTTCTATGGGGCGAGGTAGGTAGGTGTTTTAGCACTTGACATTGAGTGATATGAGAGGTCTAAGACTGGTGAGGATCTGAAGAGGGCATGCAAAGATCATGTATCCTTCTCAAACAGTAGAAAACATCAAAAACTAAATGGTTTCCCAAGGTAGAGCACTGTAAACATTGAATTCTACCTATCTATCTTGATATCATTCAGCTAGAAGCAATGAATTAGATTGTGGCACACATAAAACATGAGAAAAAATGATAACAAAAACGAAACTATGCAAAAACACCCACCTACCTCACCCCATAGAACACCCTACATCCTGACTTGATTTCTCAGACCCAAAGATGCCTGCTCCATTTGATCTAGCAACAAAATGAACGAAATCAATCAAAAACACTAGAGCTACTATACCTAGCCTAAAATCCATATTTGATCTAGTCATCTTTACTGATATTCACAAGGAGAGAGCTCTCTCTTAACCTGGTAGGGCTAGCTACCAGGTTAAGCGTGGTTTGTGGTTACACTAGAATTGCCTCCGTTCAGCCTGAGGTTAATCTAGGCTCTAACAATTGGCATGATAATTCAATAAGGAAACGTTTAGCTTAAGGAATGCTTATGTTTAAGGTAAAATAGTACTTTATTATTTTAATTTGCATACCTCAAGCATATAGCACCATTTTGGCCAAAATCTAGACGATATAACCAAAATAATCAGAATTAGGGGTCAAGGAGGGTTAAAAATGGGAGAGGTAAAGTCTAGGAAAGCTATCAAAATTAGGCAAAACTGGGTCTCAATATCTCCCCCACACCTCACTTCTTGCATGTCCCTTATGCAAGAGAAAATGTTGCATCCACCAAAAATGGAAAGCATTCCTTATCATGGTATGCACCTACTATAGCCAATTGATCTAATTGGTTCCCACTAGATTCTGGTGGAATCTGACCCCTGTATAACTCATTTTTCTTCTTGATATGATCAATTTGAGCCTGCTTCTTCTTCATGATTTAGGTCGCCTTCTAAAGCCATTCCTCATGTTCTTTCTGCATTTGCAGGTTGTTTTATTTTAGAGTCTCTTCTCCTTCCTCAAATCCCATTCCGAAATAGTGAGCTCAGTGATAATCTCCTGTAATTCCTATAGAGACTTATTTTTCTGGGGAGTTACTTCCCCTTCATGATGCTCTTGGAAGGAATAGGGCGTATCAAGGTTGTCCTTTCCTTGTTTTTCTTCTTTTGTTTCATTTCTGTGTGCCGCGGGGGATCCTAGAAGGACATTACTTCTCCAGAAATGAATTCAACTGACTCTAGATTTTCCTTTCCTTTAGGTGGTTCGTGAATCTTTGCTATCTTTTTATCAGGTGTCTCGGGCAGTACCTCCCCTTCTAGAGTGTCCCTTATAGCCAGTTGGATAGCCTAGCTCCTTGTAAATATCTTAGAGAGGGTGGAGGTGCCCTTCAACATAGGCTTTTTACCTGTAATCTCCCTGGTCACAACCACTTATTTGTCTTTTTCTTCCTCCTTTGTCTGTGGCCCACGGGTCCGTGGCTTCTTCCTTTATTTTTCTGCTAGTTTTTCCTCCGCAGACGCTGAAGAGTTAGAGTCTTTTTCCTTCATGAAATAATTATCGCCCAAAAAATCCTCCCACATATTCTTCTTATTCCTTCAGAACCCCCATCATGATAATTTTTACCAACCCGTGTTGATAGAGGTTTTCCTCCAAATTTGATGCCCTTTCCTTAGAGTTCATTGACATTTTCATCAGGGACATCCTTAAATAATATGGAAAATTCAACAGCTTATCGTGAAAATGTGTGAGATGACCAATGTTAAATAAAAATGCGAGTCCAAAGATACCTTGGCATGTTATATACTTCGGCAAGAAAAATAATAGGTGTCGATACTTACTTCTCAAAAAGTCTTATGAAATCCCTTTGCTCAAGTTAGGGATTGAATGCTCCTTTAAGAGAAAGGATGGGCACATACCCTTATTGAAACATTGATTCTTAAAACAACGTTCCCCCTCCTGTGGAATTCCACATGGCTGAACTACCAAACCCTCAGTTAATCTGAACTGGACATTCCCGACTTGTGCTTTGTCACCATTCAAATTCAGGGCGAAGGACTTTGTAACCTGTGAATTGTGGCTATTGAATTTTTGAAACAATGGCAGCCACCCTGCTTTCTCCAGTCTCGCTTTACTGCAAGGGTCATTTCTCAACAGTGTAGGGCCTTGCGGCTTGAAGTGGACAGGGGCATGGAACTTTTACAAAATGAAGGAAGGAGAAACACGATGCATGAAACTCATAGAAATGTCATGCTAAGACTTTGCAATGGATTGCTGAACAAGGGAGGGTTAAATTGGAAACATTGGAAAGCATAGAGATTTTGAGAAGTAGGTCATGATCATGATGATCATCATGATTTGACATGCGGAAGGATATCGAGAGTACAACCACCCATCATGTCAGAGTCATGATAATCAGGCATGGAGCTAAATTTATGATGCAATGGTTTACAGTCGCGTTTTGTTGCAAGCATCACCATAGCTTAAACTATGCAACTTTTTTAAAAATTAAGCATCAATTAATTTTTACCTTAAGTGTCTTGTCACTGGTTGTAACTTATCGAGCTTACCTTCCAATGGTCCAGTCTTTGGATGACGTTTTCTTGTTCTTGAAATGATAACCAACTTAAAAAATTAAATCAGATATATAATCTCATAATTCATGACCTCGAAAAATAATAAAACTTTCATTACTTTATCAAATAATTTAAACTAATGTTCTCTCTATGACTTTTGTTCTTCAAGAAACCCAGGATGTTGCTGCAGGAAATGGAACCGTGACTGCTAAACATTCTGCAGGAAATTGATCTATAGGAAAAATCATTTCTCCCTCATTTATGTATAGTTCATTACACATGAGTAAAGGTGCTGATGTTGAATGTGCAATGATCTAATTGGATTACCAACCATTAAGGTCAACTGTTAACCAATGCGAGGCCCATCACCATTAATGAGAGTGAGGACCAAGGTACCCTGATGCATCCTATTGGGTGTGAATTTATGAGTTGTTGTCGAACCCCCTATAGGATCCAGCAGTTAAGGAATTTTAGAGATTCCCCATTGCTGCTGGCGAAATAGCCTATCATTAAAGCATACAAGCTTCAAAGCATCATAAGAATATAATCTTACACACAGATAATTTGTTGATGTCGATGGGCCAAGATTATTGGAAGGAGGGCCTTAAGAAATCCCACATCAATCCAAAATGAGCAATCCAAAATTATCTGAAAAACAAAATTTACTGAGAGGATTCCATAGGATCTACTGACCTATAGTTTTAACAACCCCAGGGCATTCCATGCTCACCATATTGCATTTTTAGAGAGTCTGAAATACTTGGAAAACAAGACTCCAAGGAGCCTCCTTTTCCGTAGCTAGTCCAATGGGCCTGAGAAAAATAATAAACATGTACCCAATAGACATTACTCTCATGGTTTACTGAGCATGAGGAGGAACAAAGTGAGCTCATTGTATCAGCAGGAAATCAGGAAGAGATAGTGGAAGGAATGACTCCTTCTCTCACCATTTCCAGCTCTTTTTTCTTCACAATTTCTTCCACAAATTTCCCCTTAGATTGGGGTTTTTGATATATCTTGAGTCTATGCCCATTCACCAAGAAGGTAACATTCCCATCATCAATGGTTTTAACCCTAACATATCCATTGTCAAATACTTTCTCAATTTCATAGGGGCCTAGCCAATGTGTGTTGAATTTCCCTTTAAATGTCTCAAATTTGAATCATACAACAAATCCCAGTGTTCCTCTTTGAACTGCTTCTTTTTAATGTATCTGTCATGCCATTTAGCCCATTTTTGTTGGATCAAGTTAGTATGTTGGAAAACATCTTGCTTAATCTCATCCAACTCATTGAGCTGCAAGATTCTCTACTGCAGAGCTTCATCAAGGTCTATACCCAAATTTGCTGCCATTTTGAAAGTTCCAATCTGAAATTGAATGGGCAATAAAACTTTCTTTCCATACACCAATTCATATGGAGAGAAGCTAGTGGTAATTCTCCATGTGATCCTGTAAGCCCACAATGCTTCAGAAAGTCAGTCAAACCAATTGTTCTTATGTAATTGCACTGTCTTGGTAAGGATTGTCTCCAACACCTTATTTGTTGATTCCACCTGCTCATTGGCCTATGGATGGTAAGGGGTGTACTTGTTATGAGTAATCCCATATTTTTGCACAATTCCCTGCATAAGCTTTAACATAAATTGAGCACGTTGATCAGTAGTGATCTCCCTAGGTACCCCAAATATCACAAACATGTTAGAGAAAAGAAAATCTACCACTGCATTCTCAGTTGCTCTATGTAGTGCTCTTGTCTCCACCCACTTCGTAATATAATCAATATAAACAGAAATATACTTCTTATCTTTGGACATAGGATTGTTGGGATCTACAAAATCAAGAGCCCACCTATCAAAAGGTTCTATGAGAACATGTGGCTGCAAAGGCATCTCATCTGATTGTACAGGCCACCTCATTCTCTGACATCTATCACACTTTTGGACATACTCTTTTGGGCATTTAAAAATATTTGGGCAATAGTAACCTAAGAGAAGTATTTTATAGTTTTTCCACTTGTCTACAAAGTGTCCTCCACAAGGTTCATTATGCCAGGATCTCAAGATGTCATAGATCTCATCTTCCCTAACACACCTGTGAATAATCAAATCAAGTCTAGTGAAAAAGAGATCTCCCCTAAACCAAGAGTAATTAACACTTCTCCTAATAATTCTCTTTTTCTGAATAGATGAAAAGTAAGGGGAAACTTTCCTGTAGCATGATAGTTGGCCATGTCTCCAAACCAAGGTATTTTGACAAAAATAGCAGACAAATTTTCATAAGGAAATCTATAATTAACAGGAACATCCTCACCTGTATGGTTGATCCTAGATAAGAAATCATCTACCTAATTTTCATCTCCTAGTCTATCCAATATTGTGATGTCAAATTACTGTAACAACAAAAGCCACCTAGTAATCCTGCCATTTTTGACCAATTTGTTCATGAGATATCGAATGGAAAAACTATCAATGTGTACAAAAAATTCATAGACCGTGATGAAATGTCTAAAATAATTAATAGCGTAAATTACAACAAGGAATTCTTTTTTAGTTACCATGTAATTCAGTTATGCAGGAGCTAAATTTTTACTAACATAATAAATATCATGGGCTATGTGATCCTCATTTTGACCCAATATTGCTCCTATGGCTGAATCAAAGGCATCAGTGGAAATATGAAAGGGAAATTTCAAATCTGGGCCTCTCGAGATAGTTTCTGAAGAAAGCTTTTCCTTGATTGTATGAAATGCAGCTTAACACTCATCATTCCAATGAAATTCAAATTCTTTAGTCAATAATTCTGTTATGAAATTAGCTCACAAAAAGATAGAAAGGATAGATGAATGCATTAGAATTTAGCCTCTTCGAGGGGGAAACCTCCTTTACATTACATAAGTGAACAATTCTTTGATGATACAAATGAACAAACCTACTTTCCCTATATAGTAGTCTAAGGGGTCACAATATAACCAAGCTGACTTAACAATAATAATATAAAGGCACAAAAATAACAATAGAGGGATTCTATGGGGCACAGTACTAACAATATGGGGACAATAGGGGCACAACAATATTAATAAGGGATACAACTACAATAGTAATAGGGTAATCACTAGTATTATAGGGACCTAACATGCCCCTCTCCATCAAAAAAAGTGTTTTCCTCAACACTTGAGTAGTTCTAGATGCTTTTGTATAAAATTCTTATCCTCCCATTTGAAATCTTCAGTGGATAAGTTCTTCCACTTGATGAGATACTCCAAAATTGATCGATTTCATAGCTATCGAGTTCCTATTTCTGTGACTGCTTCCAGTTCCAATTTAATTTTTCCTTCCTCTTGAAATTCTGGCAATATTGTTTGAACTCGGAGCTTGTTGCCTATAACCTTCTTTAAACATGAAACATGGAAAACTGGGTGCACTCGAGAAGCTGCAGGAAGCTGCAATTTGTATGCCATAGTACCAATCTTTTGCAACACCTTGTATGGACCATAATACTTTGGTGATAATTTATTATCCTCCTTAGATTGCTTGAGGGACATTTGTTTATATGGTTGTAGTCGTAGGAATACCCAGTCACCTACATCAAAACTTCTTTTGCTGTGATGTTGATCTTCCTCTTGCTTCATTATATTTTGTGCCAACACGAGGTTATCCTTTAAGAGTTGGAGAACTTGTTGTTGATGCTGAATGTGATGTTCCACTGCTTGAACCTTAGAATTTTCTCTTAAATATGATGTGATGGATGGTGGTTGATATCCATAAAGTGCCATAAATGGGGTCACTTTTGTTGCAGTATGGTAATAAGTGTTATACCACCATTTATCCTGAGGCAACCATTTGACCCATTGTGTCTATTTATAAGATACAAAGAAACGAAGATATCCTTCCAAACATTTATTTACTATCTCAGTTTCCCCATCAGATTGAGGATGATAAGATGAGCTATGAGCTAACTGAGTACCAAGACAAGAAAATAATTCTGTCTAAAAATTTCCAGTGAAAATCAGATCTTTGTCACTTACAATAATCTTTGGGTTTCCATGTAGCTTTTGAATTGTTTCCATAAATGCAGTAGAAATTGTACTGGCTTTAAATGAATGTGATAATGCACAAAAGTGTCCATACTTGATAAGTCTATCAACTACCACCATGATGACACTCTTTCCCTTAGACTTGTGTAAACCTATGATAAAATCCATTGAAACCTCCTCCCAGTGTTGGCTTGGAATGGATAATGGTTGTAATAGACCAAGGGTCTTAATTGTTTCAACTTTATTTTGTTGGCAAACCAAATATTTTGCCACAAACTTTTTTATATTTGATTTAAGGCCATCCCAAAAAAATTCCTTCTTAAACCTGTGGTAAGCTTTTAAAAATCTTGAGTGCCCTCCTAAGGGAGAAGTGTGCAATTCCATAAGAATATTTTGCTTGAGTTGGGAATTTTTACAGAGGTATAAGCGATCTTTGTACCATAACAAATTATTTTTCCAGCTAAATGTATGAGATGTACTGGAATCTTGTTGTAACTTCCGAATAAGTGCCCACACTTCTTCATCATTCTTCCATTCCTCCCTTGCTTCATTTATCCAATCTGGTTGGATAATAGAAATGGCGCACAACAATGCTTCCACATCCTCATCCTTTCTTAAGAGTGCATTTTCCACAACATTTTGCTTCTCTTTTTTGTAGATGATTTCAAAGTCATAAAGCAACATCTTTGTGACCAATTTTTGTTGCTCTTCAGAGGATAATCTTTGTTCTAAAAATTATTTAAGGCTATCATGATCCGTTTTTACCTTGAAGTGTCTTCCCATTAGGTAAGGCTGCCATTTCTTAAGTGCATGTAGTATTGCCAACATTTCCTTCTCATAAATAGATTTGTTTAAAAACTTTCCCTTGATTGGACGACTTTCGAAAGCAATGGGTCTTTCATCTTGCATTAAAACAACACCAATTCCATTTCCTGAAGCATCACATTCCATAATAAAGGTTTTTATGAAGTCCGGAGTAGCTAACACTGGTGCTTGGCACATTGCCTCTTTAAGATGTTTGAAGGCCTGTGTCACTTCTGGAGTCCATTAAAATGCATCTTTCTTCAATAATGTTATTACAAATGCTGCTATTCTCCCATAATTCTTAACAAACTTGTGATAATACCCTGTCAAACCGAGAAATCCACATAGATGCTTTATGGATGTGGGCATTTTCCATACCTTGATGGCTTTAATTTTGCTAGGGTCTACCTTAACGCCTTCATGAGATACAATATGACCTAGATATTCCACCTCTTGTACTCCAAAGAAACATTTGGATCCTTTTAGATATAATTGTTTCTCCTCCAATAGTTGTAGCACCTTGTCAACATGTTCAACATGATCCTTCCAAGACTTGCTGTATATTAGTATATCATCAAAAATACTAACACAAATTTTCTAACGAAGGGTTTGAAAATGGAATTCATAAAACCTTGAAATGTAGAAGGTGCATTGGTAAGGCCAAAAGGCATGACCAAAAATTCATAATGACCCTTATGAGTTCTAAATGTTGTTTTTGGAATGTCTTCAGTCTTCACTCTGATTTGATGGTATCCTGAACGAAGATCCAACTTGGTGAAGTAAATTGATCCATGCAATTCATCCAATAATTCATCAATGACAAGAATGGGAAACTTATCTTTAATAGTGAGCCTATTGAGCTCCCTATAATCTAGACACATGCGCCATGAGCCATCCTTCTTACACACCAATACTACTGGAGCAGAGAAAGAACTTTGACTAGTTTGAATTATACCATCCTCTAGCATTTCTGCAACCATACGTTCAATTTCACTCTTTTGGGCATAGGGATATCTGTATGGCGTAATGTTTGGAGGAACGGTTCTTGGAATCAAATGAATAGCATGATGATGCTCACGAATAGGTGGGAGACCTTTGGGAGTCTCAAATACCTTGGAATGATTGTCCAAGACTTTTTAGAGATCTGGAGAAATAGATGACTTCGATGTGGAAACATCTTTCGAACATAATTGTGCAATTACACCTCATTGTTCCTTTTTTATAAGCTTTGTCATACCGTTAGAGCTGATTATCTTTCCTGGTTTCCCTGTAATACCCCTGTTGATGCCTTGAAAATCACTGCATCAACATCAGGGGAAACCACCCGGTCCGGACCTTAAATGTAGCTCTTTCTCTGTTTGGTGTGGTGGCTCTGATTAGATATAATGGGACCAGTTTCCCAATGATTTGTAAATAGGAAGGATAAGTGGTTGAATTTCTATTATCTAATGATAATGATGGATGATTTATTCTAAAATACAAAATTAAAGAACAAGTTAATCTATCCTGGGAAATTTTCACTTCAGTGCAACTTTTGATGATCTTTATTTACAAATAGGAATATAGATGACTCCATTGATAAAAAAAGACATTCATTTGTATGATAATTACTTTGTTCAAGTAGTTGAAAAAAGTAATCATCAAAACATTATTACACTATTCTTCATATATCATTGACATAAATATGATTGAAAAAATAACATTCCTTAAACATTCAATAGTGATAAGTATAAGGACTGTTGTTAAAATACATACATACATCCAATGATAGCAAGAATGAAAAAATGTTGATTCATATAAAATAATGGAGCAAAGGCATAGATAATAGCACCATATGTTATTTGGATCCCTCCCGATATCAATCACATTCAGATTCCATCTTCTAACTTAGAAATACTCTCACAAAAAGCAGTAGTGCATATCTCACCAAAGTATTCTTCATTAAAATTCAGAATATAGGCCCAGTCTTCATCGAAAAATATATAACAAAAGCACAATAATGTGTCTTCCGATCCAAGTTTTATACAAAAATTGAGGACCCTTTCTAAAGACATGAAAGGGTCTATAAATACTATCTAAGCTAACTGATTATGAAATAAAAATTCTATTAGGTGGTATAACCAAATCATGAAAATCTCCTTAAAATAGGCCTGCTTGCAGTCGATAGAATGATTCACTATTTCAGCCGATCATCTTTTGGCTTGAGCTGGCAGATAGCAATCATCGGTTGCAATTCTGGAGGGTGACTTAGACGTGAATGCATTTGGGATGAATACCTAGCATCGTGAATTCCGAGAATCATGTAACTGATTACATCAGTTAAACATTTGAGTGCTGCTCTTTGACAATATGGTTTAACTAGGAAGAACCAAAAGGTGTCCCAAGTTAAACTTTGCATGCCTGCAATTAATCTCTCCTTCTTTTCCAATTCTTGATTACATGTCTGTTCTAATGCCTTGGCTGATGGAAATTTACTTGGAGTGCACTGTGAAATCAAATTGGACAGATAAAGAGTATCATTAATTAACTCAATCAAATTACCAGTTGCTGATCTATATCTTGAAGTTTCCCTTTCTGCTTTCATCAATTGTGATTGCCATTCTAGCAAAAGAATTTCCTTGTGTGATTCTAGAATTTTAGGCAGATTTGCAGCTTGCCCTTCACTGGTTTCTTGCCAGACAAGAAAGTTTGTTAATTTCTCATCGGCCTGTTCCAAATTCTATCTTACATCAACTGATTTTTCAATCATTGATGAAGCAATCTCACAGAGGGGCTTAGAAAGGGAAATATTATGACATAGTAAATTTAATTGTTTAATCAATGCCTTATTGATCTGGAGAGCTATGGACTTGAACTTTGCTGGTTGGGGAAAACTTTTGAACCTTTCTATCTGTTGTGATAGTTGAGCGACTTGCTCATCTTTTGTTTTTCTCATTTGTTCATTCATTGTCTTTAGCTTGGTCAATTCTAAAGATAATTCCTTCTGTTTCTGCACTGCACTCTGATCTATTCTCTGCTTTTCCTTGAACAATTTCTCTTTTAGCTGTTTGTTTACTTGTTGCTAACCGTTGTTCTAATTTCTCTATTCTCTGTTGTCTTTCAGATACCTGTGCCTCCAATGAAACAATTGTCTGATCTTTTTCCTTGAGTAAATTTCTCACTTTTGATGCTTTATCCATAGTGGCTGTTGAATATGCCCCGGCATATTGAGAGAGTTTTGTGAGGTCTTCGAAATGATTGAATTCTTCTTTCCATACCACATTAGCTATCTCTGTTTATGCAGGTAAAATGGAAGATTGATCAAGTCTTCTCTTTTTCCTTTGTCTTTTTACTACAACCCTATGCTTAGGGCTATAGAATACATCTAAAGGTGGTATTTCTTCTATATTCAAAACAATTTCATTTCATGGATCCTTAGGAATTATCTCTACATTTTTACTCATAGGTAGGCCACTAGTTCCTTTAGTTGGAACCGTATTTGTTGATATCTTGTGACCCATTGTCACTTCAGGTGTGCTGAAACCCTGCAAAATCTTAGGATTGCTTATAATGGAATCGAACTGTTGCAATTCTCTAAGGAGCTTGGGATCAATCTGAGTATCTATATCCATGTGTTCACTGCCTTTTCCTTGTTCTTTCTCCTGTGCTTTCTCCTGAGCTGGCGCTTTTCCTTTCTTAGGAATTATTTCCACAGTAGGAGATTTGTCAATAGTTTGTTGTTCAGGCTCACTTGACTGGATAGCCGGGGTGGTGGCTAATAAGTCTAGAGGCAGAGTTTACAACCTCTGATCTCTAAGCCTATTAAACACTTCCAGCCCTTCATCTTGATACCTGATCTTGGCCAATGTTTCTACCTAAAATAATGATTCTGCTGAGGAAAATAGGTCATCAAAGTCATCCTTCTCATGATCAAACTTTGCAAGTTTGGCTTGTTCAAGAACATTTAGGCAACTTTTCTTGGATCATATTGTCTTTTGGGAATTGTTGCAAGATTGAGCATTTTTATTTTTTCTGTCTCCTTTTCTGCATGTTTGCAATCATGGAGAGTGTAAACACTGCATCTTAAAGGAAATATAGGCCATACTTGTTTCTTGGAATTTTTAAGGGTTTTGGATGTTCCTTCCATTGTTATCTGGTAGGCCAACTCCCAAGCTAACAACTTATCGGGCACATACATGGAAAGGCCATGGGGTTTTGTAAGGCTACCAAAAAGCCTTATATAAGTGAATTTGTCTTGTTCGAACCAATTACCTACTACAGTCAAGTCGATCCCTGCTTCCTCGGAAATTCTGGGGGCAGGCTTATAAAAAATAACATAGTAGACATGCAACATAAAACCATTGCAAATTTTGTACAAATGATCTTTGTAGTGAGCCTTCCATAATATTTGATGATAGATATGGATTGGCTTAGGGTCTCCAGGAGTCCATCTCCTTCTGAGTATCAGATATTCAGAATTAAAGCAAAGAGTATCCATAATATAAGCATTGTAACAAAAAGGGGGAATGGTCTTGGTGGTTTTTCGTGAATTTGATCTGAATTCGAGAATTGCTGTGGCTAATTTTTCAGACAAAATGTTTGCCCAATCCATCAAATAACTATTGATGGCTGCCTCCATCAGAGGGACCATTTCAATAGTAAAGTTGGTAGAGTCATGTATTCCCCACATTCTACACATCATTTCTCCGACATAACAGTAAGGAGAAGTTAATGAGTCCACAGAGTACTTACCTGATGATTCATGCTTGTGCTTCTCGAGAAAATGTCTCCACTACCTTATCGGGGCTGATTCTATCTTGTTTTCATTTGAAAATTTTTCAAGGAAGGCTTTGTTGTACTGCTTTTCAGGCTCAAGAAAGTGATACATTTTCCTTAGATATCAGGTTGAAACGAGCCAAATATCCTCCTGACAATTGTGCAAAACTTTTTGTTCGAGATTGGAATTTCCTCTACCACCCATCTCACTACGTCAGTATATGGGAGGATTTTTTCTCATGCTACTATGCTGTGCAAATATGAACAAGCTAAATCTTTGAGGGATGCTTCCAATTTGTTACTTGAGTCAGCTGTGGCTTCTTCTGATATCTCCTTAGGCTCCTCTACTTCTATTAGAATGTAGATGCTCTCCCAGCTCGTATTTCTAAGATCGAGGCACGTAGTGTCTGAGATTAACCCTTTTTTTCTTGGTCCAGGATCCTTGGCTGGTTGCATTGCTGATGTAGGAGTCGCGGTTGCAGATTTCATTGATCTCTTTCCCATTTGTTTCAAATTCATAATTTCAGTGGAATTCTACACAAGCGATTGGAAAAACAGTGATATAGAGAAATGCTGCTACAGACCAATATGATAATGAAAGAGTTACATCGATCATCACGTGATAATGGACTAGAGTAAGATTGCCACGGATAAAATCTAAAGAAAATATCTACCCTTAACTGCTTCATTGATTAGCCATTTAACCTGTCAATCATGATAAAAGAAGTTTTAAATGCCCATCATGTCGTTTATATGCCAAATGATTCATTCAAACGTGGCTTAGATTTCTTTGATGGATAATCAGTGATAATTCGCAAATTAGCGATCGATAACATGAAAGGAAAGGCTTTAATGCTTGTTTTAAACATCTCCGATCACTGAAAGGTGATATAATGCATGCAAACCTTTAAGATATATCCTCGAGATACGCGCCTCATTAATGCACCGCAATCGAGGAATGGATTCACGCTTTATTGTTGTGTCAATGCGATTTCGCCGATAGTCAATTGTGATATGCATTATCCAATCAAAGGATTTGAGTCTACCTTCCATCATGTGTTGAATTGTTATTACCGATTACCGATGGCGATATGCTTTATTGCATTAGAGGATTCAAAAGGCTCTATTACATTGGTGCTTTGGCATTTACCTTTTCTGATATCCGATTGCGATATGCTTTTCAGATCGGAGAGAATGGATGTATCTTTGTGCATGCTTCCTTTGTTATTGCGATATGTGATCTTGCGATCGGTTTATCGCAATAACGAAGAGTTGTATAATAGTTTAAAGTCATACTTTATTTCTATTCAAAAGGCTTTTAAAATCTTCATTTACATTAAACCTTTTAATAAGGGTTTTTCTTATGATGGTTTAATACCAATCTATTTACACATCTAAGTTTATTTTAAAACGGACCCATTTCATATTATGATTTTGTGTAACAATTTTATGAAATGGGGGGTTGTTGTACAACACAACAATTGACGATTTACTGGGAGAAACAGTTATCTCTGAGAAATTAATTAAAATACTTAATCTTTCTTAATCTGGAAATATCTCATGATAGAGAAAATCTAATATAACTAGGTAATCATAAATTCTGAACATAATGATAACTGTTTTTGCTATTTCCTTCTGTTCTTAAAATTAAATACATTCTAAGTTTTGAGTAAACCTTAATTGGTTGATAATGATAAAACAAGAGACTTTTCCAACTTAGCTTTTATAATGATTCCTTTGTCATGGGTAAAGCCTTTGCTGCCAAAGAACGTTTATAGTCTCAACAGAGTTACCTTTTAACCATTTGATCATTCATTATTCCATCCATTTCAGAGTATAATTAAAAAGAATGAATCCAAAAGATATGTTTCCATATTTTTTGTATTACTTTTTCCTTTTTTCCTTATTTTGTAAGATTAAAAGCCATTGTCCTGGTTTGGTGGCCCGCTGTTGACAATGCCATTCACTGTTTGTAATTTAACTGAACAAGCTGGCTCGTGATGAGACCTCTTGTCTTATAATTATAAGTCATTACCCTGTTTTGGTATGCAGTGTTGGTAATGTCAGTTTAACTATTCCCCTATGATCATGGTAAGCAAGCTTGTAATAAGGCCTCTTATCTTTTATATCAAATATATTTTAGAATTAAACTCCGAGTAATTATAACCTTTGATGGATGGGATGAACAATTTTCTCCTTAAGAGAATATGGATGACAGTGCGGGAGTTGAAGATGCTAAGACTGAATCAGTCTCTATTTTTCATTGATAACCATTTTCAAGATACTAAAACTTTAAAATGATTTACAATATTTCTAAGTTTTGAGAAGATTTTACAAAAATAAAATGGGATTTTCAGAATCTAATTATACCTAATTTCCTAGAAATTTCTTTTTCTTTTAAGGCTTCCATTTCTTAAAAGTAAATATCAAAACTATTTTTTTTTGAATAACTTTCTCCATATAGAAAAGACCAATGGGACGCTTTTGACAACTTTATTTTCCTAGGATTTTAAACAAAATAAGTTATTCACACAAATCTTGCTGAAAATTGAATATTTATAGAGGGAGAAGGGGTTACCTCCTCAATTGAAGAATTTTTTTAAGATAAGTCCATTGACACGAAGATAATCTTTCTTTCCTGATAGTTCTTGTAATAAGAATGTAGAAGGGCCTATCTTCTCACTGATTTGGAACGGTCCAAGCCACATTTTCTAGAACTTAGTGTGTTTTCCTTTATCCTCCTAGGCTTTGTCCCATTTCAAAACTAGATCACCAACTTGTAAATGTTTTTAGTTTGTTGAAGTTGCATCGAAAGATGAATTAATAATCTATTGATGGTTTTCATGTATAACTCAGGCTTTCTCCCTTTCTTCTTCTAATTTCAAGATCTGATCATGTCTTAGTTGAATAGAAGATGAAGGACTTTCTTCAATAAACTGCACTAAGGCTAGTGATGAAAGTACAAGTTTGCTGGTATGACAGCTTTATTTCCATACACTAGGTTAAATCGAGAAGTGTCTATGGAGGCCTTTTGTGTTATTTGGTTAGCCCATAGTGCAAATATCAAAGATCTATGCCAGTTTTTATGATTATGTTCAATAGTTCTCTTAATGATTTTGATAAAATTTTTATTGGTAGATTCTGCCGAGCCATTACCCTGAGGGTAGTAGTTTGCAAAATACTTCAATTTAACTCCCTTTTTGATAGAAAACTCAAATATAGAATTTCCAGAGAAGTAAGATGCGTTATCAAAAATAAGAGAGTTTGGGACACCAAACCTGGTAATAATGAACTGATCTATGAATTCAATGATTGCTTCAGAGTTTGTTGTCTTCAAAGGAATTGCTTCAACCCACTAAGTAAAGTAATCGATAGCTGTAAGGATATACCTATTTTGTTTGGATGAATGTGGAGTGATTTCTCCAACAATATCCAATCCCTATTGTTCAAAAGGCTGTTCAATGTTGACTGTTGCAAAGGGAAAGCTGGCTTCCTTTGTCTTCCAGTAGTGGTTTGACAACTTTGGTATTTTCTTACATATTCATGAGAATCTCTGAATACGGTGGGCCAATAATATCCAGAATGAATGATTTTTTGAGTTGTATCAGCTCCAAAATGTCCTATTGCTGGTCCATCATGTAGCTCCTGCAAGACCTTTTGTGCTTCAGGTTTTTCTAAGCATCTTAACAAAATTGAATCATAATTTTGTCTAAATAATACATCATCTACAATTATGAAGTTTTTTTCTTTCAATCTTATGGCACGTTTGTTTTTATAGGAAAGATTAGAAGGAGCATATCCATTTTTCAAATAGAAAATCAGATCTGCATATTGGGATTCAGGATTAGAGGTACTTATCTGATTGATTTCTTCAGTATCTTTGGTGCTTTCAGATTCCTGAATGTTAGAAGCTCCCGCTAACAACCTGTAAAAACCTTGGCCTTTGACAATCTTTGCTGGTTTAATTTCCAAGTCATATTCTTGTAATGCTGTGACCCAATTTGCTCTCTTTTCTTCTAATTCCTTTTGAACTAGTAATTGTCTTACTTCTGAAAAAGGGACTATAACTTTTGTGTGAGCTTTTAAGAGAAAGTGTCTCTAATGTTTAATGGCTTTGTATATAGCAAAGGTTTATTTTTCAACTTCTGAGTAATTAAGTTCAAAACCTTGAAGGTTTGAACTATGTGTCAGCACTGCTGCATAAGATGAATCAGATGCAAGGGTATATAATATGAAATGATTTGAAAAATTAGAAGTGCTTAAAATAGGGGCACTTATGATTGATTGTTTGATAGAATCAAATGACTCTTTTTATGCAGGCCCCCATTTAAACACTAAATTTTTCTTGATCATGGTTTCTAATGGCAAAATAATCTAGGAGAAATCTGGAGAAAATCTTTTTACGAAGTTAATTTGACCTAAAAATGACTGCATGGATTTTTTATTATGAGGGAATGGAATATCACAAATCTCTTTGATTCTATCTAGGTCAATATAAATACCATCCTTTGAAACAATGAAGCCCAAGATCTTACCTTGATCAAGAGATAAAAATGACTTTTTTGGATTGAGCGAAATGCCATACCTATTGCAGCATTAAAAGATTTGTTTCAGATCATGCAAATGGTTTGACCTTTTCTTAGAGAATACAGTAATATCATCCAAATAGACAACCACTGACCTATTGATTAGTCCTTTAAATGCTATGTCCATCACTCTTTGAAATGTAGCTCCAGCGTTGATAAGTCCAAAAGGCATTTTTTTGGTAGGCATAAGTTCCCCACTTGGTTCTAAAAGTAGTTTTGAGTCTGTCATCAAGGTGTACCAAGATTTGGTCATACCCCGAAAAACCATCTAAAAAGGATATTAGTTCAGAATCTGCTACTGAATGAAGTGTTTGCTCCATGGTAGGTAAAGAGAAGTTATCCTTTTGACTTGCTTTGTTAAGATTTATGAAATCAATACAAATTCTAATGTCACCATTTTTCTTTCGTACTGGCACGATATTGGACACCCAGTTTGAATGTCTAACAAGAAAAATTATCTTAGCTTTCAAGAGTTTGTTTAATTCAGCTTTTATTTGACTCTCTAAGTTAGGATGAATTTTCCTTAACTTTTTTTGTACTGGTTTTTGTTCAAAAAGCATTGGAATAGTATGTTGAATGATAGATGTATCGTATGTTTTCAAATCATCATATTTCCAAGCAAAGACATTTTTGTATTTATGCAATAATCTAATGAATGCAATTCTTTCTTCTGAAGAAAGTCCTAATCCCAAATTGATGTTTTGTGGATTATGCTCAGTACCAAGGTTTATTAATTCAAATCTCAAAGTGGAACTCTGGAGCTTTGAATTAGTAACTTGTTTAAACCTGTCTTTGATGTCATAAAGATCTTCAAGCTTGACCACTGGTTTAGGTATTGAGTTTTCTTCTTGGTTTTCCTTCATTTTAAGGTCATGATCACTTTCATTAATAATTCGATCATCATAGGATTTGTTAGAAGTTAAGAAAGTTAAAATGTCTTCATCGTGATTTAACACTCACCAATTAGTGACATTATCAGGAATTGATGGTCTAAAAATTAACTCTATTGAGAATCTGTCTGGGTTGTAGTCTTCAAATGGAAGGAGTTTGGAAGCAACATTAGCTAGTAAATTTGCTGCTGCATTCTGGGACCTAGGGATGGGGGAAATATTGAATGCTAAAAATTGAAATATAAGGTCCTGTACCAAAGAATGATAGTGTTTAAGGTGACTAGAAAGGCAATGAATTGAATTTCTGACTTGTTTTATAACAATTTCTAAATCACCGAACACTTTCAAATATTGAACTTTAAGACCAATTACTTTGTAGAGACCTTGAATTAAGGCTTCATATTCAGCTGTATTATTTGTACATTCAAATTCCAACCTGCATAATACCATGGTATTTCCCCCTCAGGACTAACTAAAATACATCCTGCTCCTACACCTTCACTAGATTTGGACCCATCAAAATATAATGACCAAAACAAAGATTTATCTATAGTTTTATTTACAGTTTCTTCAACAATTTTAACACATCGTGATGTATCTGTTTGTGAAAAATTTTCAATTTGAGATGTGAAATTATTAACTGAGAAACGAGATGGTTGAGCAATAAAATTGCGAAAGAATGATTCAGATGAGTAATTCCCCAAAATGTTGTTACTGAATGCTATTGGTTGATTTTCTTGTTCGAATTCAGTAACAGTATGGGTCATGCGTTTCTCCTTATCAATCTTGATTTGATTTGGCTTTTCTTTATAAGATAGCCACATATGAGACCAATCAGTGGAAATATAACCATGAATTTTTTTAGACCAGTCTCTACTCAAAATCAAGCCATAGAATTCAGGTATATCAGCAATTAAAATATCAGTTCTTTGAACCACTCTTGGATCAGCGGATAACCTCATAGTAATTGAGTTGATTTCTCTTAAAACCTGGACCTTAGTTCTATCCAACTGGACAATATGAATTGCAGAATTTTAGGGTTCAATGTTCAATTTAGAACAAATTGAAGCTAGCTTTATATTAGAGGAAGCCCCTGAGTCAATCAAACAGTTGTGTAGATTTCTATTATAGATCTCGTAGGTTAAGAGAAAAGGAGGAGTATTGGAATTGGATCTATCCCTGATTAAAACAACATCAGTAGCCTCTACCCTACTAGGAGGTGGTTTACCTGTCTCATTAGTAGCTGTGGACAATACGGCATTCGGAGGAGGAAAAGAAGGTACAACATCTAACTCCTTAAGCATCAATTTTTGCTTATGTTTGAGTTTACTAAGGTTAAACATAGTGATATTTGCCTTTGTTTTATTCATTTCTTCAATAATGTCATAGTCCATATAATCCGTAACTACTAATGTATTAGATGCTAGAGGTGGATTTGAAGTCGATGGCTGATTTTAGGATGGTATCGTTGTAGATTTCTTTGTGGGAACCTTTTCTTTGGTAGTAGTAGTACTTGCATTCCTTTTCTTCTGAGTTATTTGAATAGGCTCAGGAGTACTCTTACTCCTAGTAGTCACATGGAAAGCTTCCTATTCATTTTCTGTATTGGAATTAGGAAAAATAAAGTCCCACATCCCATGACATTCTACAATTTCCTCTTCTTCAGGTTCTTCAGGTGATAAAATTGTTTCTTCCTCTTCTTCCTCTCTAAATCTGAGTCTGCATTGGATATAGTATTTGGTGGTTTTGATTCAGGTTTCTTAAAGTTTCTAAACAACCTTTTTCTTAAAGTCTCAGCTACTTGCTTCTTGATTTCTACCATTTCATTTGACATAGTCTTGAGAACTTTTTGGAGACCATCCATATCATATGGATCTTTAGGCACTTTCTTCTTTGAATCATCTTTGAAAGAGACTTTTTTTTATTTTCTATCTTCAAGAGCAGCTTTCTTTTCTAAAGCAATAATGTGTTTCTCTATAGCAACTACCTCTTTCATGTTTTCAGCTAGAGTTGGTTTTGCAGCTCTATCTACAAAAATAGCTATATTTGAAAGTAAAGCTGTTATATACCATTCGCTTCTGATTTTCTTACTCGGTTTAGAGGAAGTTGGAATCTTATTCAAGAGTTTATTAACAATGAATTAAAATCCTTTATAGGTTCTTTAGATTCTATCCTAAGATTTGAGATATCATTGATTAACGTTGATAGAGATCTATCATCACCATATTTAGTCAAGAACTGTTTTTGAAAAATGTTCCAACTTGTAATGGATCCTGAGGGCAAGGAAAAATACCAAAACCCAACTGATCCTTGTAAGGTATAAGGGAAAAGCCTAACAACAACATCTTCCTCTGTTACTCCTTTTAAGTTAACTGCCAACATGAAGTTGTTAATATGCTCATCGGCTCGTATTCCTGCATCTGGATTAAATTTTGGCAACCATTTTTCAGGATGTGCTGGCAATGGACGTAATGGTGCAGACATTGTGACTGCACTAGGATTATTCCATGGATTCTGAGCCATGGTAGAACTAATACTAGATGATATTGCCGATGAAATTTCAGATGTTTGGGAAGGAGATGATATTGAGGTTTGAGGTGGTTGGGATGTTGAAGTTCCAGATCCCTGTTGGACAACAATGTGTAATGGAGGAGTGGATGGCTAACTTCACACTGGAGAAGATGAAATGGAGGATGATGATGAGAAAGTCTCACTATCAAATCCTTCAGTTGTTTTTCTTGCCCTTTTCCTTTTCGGTAAAGGAAACTCAGTAGGTTCAATACCAAGCTTTCCTCTCTGAAGTCTGGTGAGGTGATGAGGTGGAATGAATTATGGAGTCTCACTGCCTTGAGATACCTCAGATTTCTATGGTGATATCGAAAAGCCTTGAAGTTTATGGATAAGATACTGTACTTCAGGAGACTCAGGAGTTAATCATTCTGGGGTATGTTGGGGTTGAGTAGTGGTAGTAGTCTCCTCTTCTTCTTGTTTGAAGACTGGGGTTCCAGCATTCAAAGGAGAGGTTGGAGGTGAAGTGGAGGGAGATTTACTCTCAGAATGGGTTGTAGGTTTGGGTTTTCTCGCCATTCACAGTTCATGCCCTCCTTCTAGCACCAAAAATGTTGATGCCTCGAAAATCGCTACATCAACATTGGGGAAAACCACCTGGTCTGGACCTTAAATTCAGCTCCTTTTCCGTTCAGTGTGATGGCTCCGACTGGATATAATGGGACCAGTTTCCCAATGATTTGTAAATAGGATGGATAAGTGGTTGAATTTATATTATCTATTGATAATGATGGATGATTTATTCTAAAATACAAAATTAAAGAACAACTTAATCTATCCCAGGAAATTTTCACTTCAGTGCAACTTTTGATGATCTTTATTTACAAATAGGCATATAGATGACTCCATTGATAAACAAAGACATTCATTCATATGATAATTACTTTGTTCAAGTAGTTGAACAAAGTAATCATTAAAACATTATTACACTATTCTTCATATATCATTGACATAAATATGATTGAAAAAATAACATTCCTTAAACATTCAATAGTGATAAGTATAAGGACTGCTGTTAAAATACATACATACATCCAATGATAGCAAGATTGAAAAAATGTTGATTCATATAAAAGAATGGAGCAAAGGCATAGATAATAGTACCATATGTTATTTGAATCCCTCTCGATATCAATCACATTCAGATTTCGTCTTCTAACTTAGAAATACATTTACAAAAAGTAGTAGTGCATATCTCACCAAAGTATTCTTCATTAAAAGTCAGAATATAGGCCCAATCTTCATAAAAAATATATATCAGAAGCACAATAGTGTGACTTTCGATCCATGTTTTATACAAAAATTGAGGATCATTTCTAAATACATGAAAGGGTCTATAAATACTATCTAAGCTAACTGATTATGAAATAAAAATGCTATTAGGTGGTATAACCAAATCATGAAATTCTCCTTAAAATAGGCTTGCTTGCAGTCAGTAGAATGATTTACTGTTTCGTCCAATCATCCTTTGGCTTGAGCTGGCATATAGCAAGCATTGGTTGTAATTCTGGAGGGTGACTCAGATGTGAATGCAGTTGGGCTAAATACGTAGCATTGTGAATTTCAGGAATCATGTAACCGATCGCATCGGTTAAATATTTGGGTGCTGCCCTTTGACTGTATGGTTTAACTAGGAAGAACCAAAAGGTGTCGTAAGTTAAACTTTGCATGCCTGCAATTCATCTCTCCTTCTTTTCCAATTCTTGATTACATGTCTGTTCCAATGCCTTGGCTGAGGGTAATTTACCTAGAGTGTATTGTGAAATCAAATTGGACAGATACAAAGTATCATTAATTAACTTAATCAAATTACCATTTGTTGATCTATATATTGAAGTTTCCCTTTTTACTTTCATCAATTATGATTTCCATTCTAGGAAAAGAATTTCCTTGTGTGATTCTAGAATTTTAGGTAGATTTGCAGCTTGCCCTTCACTGGTTTCTTACCAGGTAAGAAAGTTTGTTAATGTCTCATCGGCTTGTTCCAAATTATGTCTTGTGTCAACTGATTTGTCAATCATTGATGAAGAAATCTCACAGAGGAGCTTAGCAAGGGAAATATTATGACATAGTAAATTTAATTGTTTAATCAATGCCTTATTGATCTAGAGAGCTTTGGACTTGAACTCTGTTGGTTGAGGAAAACTTTTGAACCTTTCTATCTGTTGTGATAGTTGAGCGATTTTCTCATCTTTTGTTTTGCTCATTTGTTCATTCATTTTCTTTAGCTTGGTCAATGCTAAAGATAATTCCTTCTATTTCTACAATGCACTCTGATCTATTCTTTGCTTTTCCTTGAGAAATTGCTCATTTAGTTGGTTGTTTACTTGCTGCTATGTTGCTAATTGTTGTTCTAATTTCTCTATTCTTTGCTGTCTTTCGGATACCTATGCCTCTAATGAAACAATTGTCTGATCTTTTTCCTTGAGTAAATTGCTCACTTCTGATGATTTATCCATAGTGGCTACTGAATATGCCCCAACATATTGAGAGAGTTTTGTGAGGTCTTCAAAAGGATTGAATTTTTCTTTCCATATCACATTAGCCATCTCTGTTTGTGCAGGTAAAAGAGAAGATTGATCAAGTCTTCTCTTTTTCCTTTGTCTTTTTACTACAGCCCTATGCTTAGGGCTATAAAATACATCTAAAGGTGGTATTTCTTCTATATTCAAAACAATTTCATCTGATGGATCCTTAGGAATTATCTCTACATCTTTACTCATAGGTAGGCCACTGGTTCCTTTAGTTGGAACCATATTTGTTGCTGTCTTGTGACCCATTATCACTTCAGGCATGCTGAAACCCTGTGAACTCTCAGGATTGCTTATAATCGAATCAAACTATTGCCATTTTTTAAGGAGCTTGGGATCAATCTGAGTATCTATATCCATGTGTTCATTGCCTTTTCCCCGTTCTTTCTCCTGTGCTTTCTCTTGAGCTAGCGCTTTTTGTTTCTCAAGAATTATTTCCACAGCAGGAGATTTGTCAATAGTTTGCTATTCAGGCTCGCTTGACTAGATTTCCGGGGTGGTGGCTAATAAGTCTAGAGGGGGAGTCTGCAACATCTACTCTCTAAGCCTATTAAACACTTCCAGCCCTTCATCTTGATACCTGATCCTGGCCAATGTTTTTACTTGAAATAATGATTTTGCTGAGGAAAATAGGTCATCAAAGTCATCCATCTCATGATCAAACTTTGCAAGTTTGGATTATTCAAGAACGTTATAGGCAACTTTTCTTGGATCATATTGTCTATTGGGAATTGTTGCAAGATTGAGAATTTTTATTTTTCTATCTCCTTTTCTACATGTTTGTAATCATGGAGAGTGTAAACACCACATCTTAAAGGAAATGTAGGCCATACCTGTTTCTTGGAATTTTTAAGGGTCTTGGATGTTCCTTCCATTGTTATCTGGTAGGCCAATTCCTGAGCTTATCAGGCACATACAGGGGAAGGATATGGGGTTTTGTAATGCTACCAAAAAGTCTTATATAAGTGAATTTTTCTTCTCCGAACCAATTACTTACTGTAGTCAATTTGATCCCTGCTTCCTCGGAAATTCTGGGTGCAGGCTTATCAAGATCAATTTTGAATTCTAGTTCCTCAGTCGATTTTGATGGCGAATTTTTGAAAAAACAGGGTTTATGGGTGAACAATGGGTAAATACCTATTTTTGATGGTGCAGAGGGCAATTAGCAGGTACAATGCTGAGTTGATGGGCTAAATTTGTAGGAGGAACTCGCTTGGTTGGATAATTGGAGTTCTGGAGGCAAATTCGTCGTAAACGGCATGCACGTTCTCCACAGCCGCATAATATAAAATAAAAAAAAACCGTCTTTTTCACGACCTTATACGAATTTTGGACATTTTAGCGCTTTTTGGGATGACGTCATTATGACGTATTTTTTTCGTGTAGCAGGTATGGAGGATGACATGGCAGCTGACGTGTATGATGACATGGCAGACGACACGATGGAGGGGCGGTGATGTCAGCAGGTGATGTGGCAGTGGTGCAGAGCAGTGGCGGGCGACGTGGACGCGATGTTATCGGGTGACGTGGACCGGACGTCAGGGAGCAGGTGGCAGGTGGTAAGATATTTTCCCCGCACCTCTTTTGGCCCAGGGTGGTTTTGCAGGGGGGGCTTCGATCAAGCTAGGAGATTGACGCGTGACAGGGGTATGAAAGCAATACCGCCCATCCCTCGGACGCTAACTCTCGGTAGGTAAGGGCTTTCGATATCTCCGCCATCCGTCAGATCTACGACGCGGGATCGGACGGTGGACGGGTAATAGAAGTAGCGGGGGTTCACAACAATGGGGCCCGCTTATTATTTAACGTTAAATAATGTTTCGGGGGGGGTGGGTAATAAACTTTGATTACGACGGAACATTCATTCATTTAACCAAAAGTTTAATGAAATCCGATATATATATGGGTGCGAGAGTTAACATATGATTAATGTGGGGGGGGGGGGTTGCAATGCAGTTATTTATTTAACCTGATGTTAAATAAACCCCAAGGTTTTATGAATGCGAAAGGGTTAATATAAAGTCCCAAATGAACTTAATATTTCCCGAACTATATTGTATGGCTATAATTACCAATGGGTTGGGATATTTATATTTTTTGGGTTTTTTATATAGTTTTTGTAAAATAGGCATGGGGAAATAATTAAAGGAGCTATACAATAAGTTAGGATGTCAATATGAGTATATGGAATGAAACTGCATGAATAAATGCTACGTCTATAGAGTGAAAAATTAGTCATAGGGAAATGAAAGGAGTATGGAGTGATCATTTTTACACAAGAAATGTGGCTTCTTTTCACTAAGTAAACTCGGAGTTCGACTTAGCACTTCTCATAAAATGAAGTGAAGTAGGACTATTGGGCAGATCCCAAGGTCCTTGAGGGGATGTTAGTAAATGACTTCTTGGGGAATGATAGTGGAAATTAGTCATGCTTCCACTGTCCTGCAGTTAGTTTGCCATGGTATTTGTATCATTGATGATAAGAGTCTTTCTTGATAAGACAAAAATGATCACCAACTTGCTTCTGCAACCTCAAACTACCTGCCCAGCCTAATACACCTGGCATTTTTTCTTCCTTTTTATTGGGTACATTTGGACTAGCAAACCCTCATTTTCCTTTTTTTCTTTCGAATGCCCTCCTATCTAAATCTACCCTTATCTCTTCCAAGGGCCCAGATTAAGCTCCTTTGCTTCTCTAACTATTCACTCATCTGCCAAGCCTGAGCTGTTTGGACAGATCTTTATTCTCTATTCTACAACAGGGAATTTAAATATGGACTATGCACTTGCTTTGCACAAATAAGATAGTAGTAGCATTTTGACTGGCCACTTTGCTAGTCTTTCTTTGGGGTTCATTTTCATTTTCTTTTTGTTGACCAATTCATTCTTCTTGCCCTTCGATTTTTCTTTTAGGGCAAATTTTGTACAAATGATATTTGTAGTGAGCCTTTCATAATATTTGATGATAGATATGGATTGGCTTAGGGTCTTCAGGAGTCCATCTCCATCCAAGTATCGGATATTCGGAATTAAAGTAAAGATTACCCATAATATAAGCGCTGTAATAAAAAGGGGGAATGGTCCTGGTGGTTTTTCGTGAATTTGATCTGAATTCGAGAATTATTGTGGCTAATTTGTTGGACAAAATGTTTGCCCAATCCATCACATAACTATTGATGGTTGCCTCCATCAGAGGGACCATTTCAATAGTAAACTTGGCAGTCGTGTATTCCCCACATTCTACACATCATTGTTGTGGCATAACAGTAACGAGAAGCTAATGAGTCCACAGAGTACTTACTTGATCATTCATGCTTGTGCTTCTCAGGAAAATGTCTCCACTGCCTAATCGGGGTTGATTCTGTCTTGTTTTCATTTGCAAATTTTTCAAGGAAGGCTTTCTTGTACCACTTTTTAGGCTCAGGCAAGTAATACATTTTCCTTAGATCATCAGGTTGAAATGAGCCAAATATCCTCCCGTCAATTGTGCAAAATGTTTTGTTCGAGACTGGAATTTCCTCTACCACCCATCTCACTACGTCAGTATATGGGAGGATTTTTTCTCGTGCTGCTATTCTGTGCAAATATGAACAGGCTAAATCTTTGAGGGACGCTTCCAATTTGTTACTCGAGTCAGCTGTCGCTTCTTCTGATATCTCCTCAGGCTCCTCTTGTTATAGACATTTTTGTGCCTTGCAACTCTAAGCATGAAATGTCCATAAACCAAGGGCTCCTAAGTCCCTAAAAGTGTTGTTCTAACCCCTAAAGGAACAAGGTCAACAAATTACAGCTTCTCCCAGAAGTTCTTCACCAGAAACTGCTCAGAATAAGTCAAAATAGGATCATTTCAGCTGTTGCACTAGCTAGGTCCGTTGTATTGCAGCTAAATACACTGGCTAGGTGCGTTGCAATGCACCTAAATGCACTATGAGGGTGCATTGGCCGAGAAATGACAAATGGCAGTGTCATTCCGCAAGGTGGAGAGACAATGGAAGCTTCCAGAATCTTCTCCTATGACACTTGCCTCATTGAATTCGACCAAGGATGAGTAAGAGGCCTTCAGTCTCTAAGTGGAAGCAAGAACTGACAGAGAGAAGACACTAATCAAATCATAAGCTGACTCATCCTCCTTACACATATCTATATATGGATCCCTAATCCCAGAGATCTAGGAGGCTGGAATTTTGCACATTGTAAGGAATTGCTGTTGGTTTTGAAACAAACATCAGAGTATTGGGTGATCTATGCTTTGTTGGAGGTGAAGAGGGGCTTCTTTGCTGGGAGGTTGATCCTGGGTCAGGAATCATCGGTTGTAACTCCTCCTAGATCTTTTCTTGTTTATCAATAAAAACTATTTGAGTTTTTCCTCCATGCTTTTGTACCATTGATGCTTGTTACATTTGTATGGTTAACTTAAATCTGATCCTAAGTTGTTTATGAATATAGATCCATGTATTTGTATAGTGTTCTTCTTCTGTGATCTTATAGGTACTTGGTGAAGCTGGGCAAGTAAGGGAGCAGGTAGCTGGAAGCTGTCAAAGAAGAGAGAGATTGGATCAAAGGATTAGCGCAAGACACAGGTTGGTTCTTCCTATTCCTCTCTATCTATAGTTCATAAAGGAAATACAAAAGTAGGTTTTCTCTGTTTTTTTCTAAGGCAGCTGTCACACCTTAGTGGGATAGAGCAGTTCTAAATAGACACTTTTCTCGGTAACAAAATGGCGACTCCGTTGGGGAGAATGTCTAATTAGTTTGTTTGTGTATCTCTTTGTTGTTTGTTTCATAAACTTATAAGTAGCATTCAAACTGCATTTGCCATAACAAATGCAAAGTAGACATTTGTTGCTTCAATCCATTCACTGGATCTGTTTATGATTTGAACAGCTGATTCACAAACTATCTGATTGCCCTTATGATAGCTCTTAGACCCTCCTTAGATCTACCCCTGATTGTGCATTACTGATTGCTTTCACTTGGCCAAAAACCAAAGACTGAACTGCAAAATGTGATCCAGAACCCAGACAGATTCTCGTTTCTGGCCCAGCGCAGGTACTATTAAGAGATCCTGCATTTCAATGCACTTCCCGAAAGGGAAACCTACGCTGCAATGCAGTTTCTCTGTGTTATAGGTGCGCTGATCAGACTAGCCCTGTGCAGCTGAGGTTCTTGTGCTTCATTCTTTCCAGTTCTGCCTCTGAATTTTGCTGCCTGTGATCAGTATATACCTGTTTAAAACCCCTTTTCCTTGTTGTTATTCCGCCTCCTTTGTACAAAAGAACTGTAGATGTTTTTGTGTGTTTGTTGAGTCGTTTACAGTTTTCCATTGCAAAAGTAGAATAGTCGTACTGTCGTCCTTTGATTTAGATCTGTCGCAAGTGTCGATTTCGATCATAGGAGAAAGTTTGATTGCTGTTGATGGTCGATTATACTTTTACTATTTCCTTTGGTCTGAATTTGTGATTTTCTAGTGTCAAAAACGAGTATTCATTTCAAAATCGTAAAGTGTCGTAATCGTCTTTATCTTTTGATTTCGAAAAGAAGCTTGTTTGTGTTTGTCGCTTGAAAGCAAATTCAGATTTGTACATCAACTTTCTTTTTAGCATCAATACTAAGAAAGTCAAAAACAAATACATGCATGTGCATTTGCATATAGACAGTCTGTTTGGCTTGATTTAGGAAAGTGCATTTACAGTGTGCTCTTTGCTATTTGTGAAAAGATTGTGTCTTTCTTTTCCTCTAGTAGCTAGGATTTTCATTGCACAAAAGAGATAAAAATTTGTTTATCATCTTTAGATTGCATTTTAGGAATTACATCTACATCTCATGGTGAGCCCAAAAGGCAAACTTCATAAGAAAGATCAACTTAAAATAAATTCAATGAATCTAACAACGCTTTGGAACTTAACGCACAACATTTAGAGGTCTAGGCTAGAGACGTATTCCGGCGTCGTAAAGCCTGGTAACTATTGTCCTCACTGATGGTTGGGTGATTCCTCCACTTTGAGACAATAAGTGCCAGTATGGACTTGTGCTCCCACGTACCGTCGAGTATATTTTGGGAGACCCCTATAGGCTTAAATCCTTTATCCATAGGAATTCGTGTCTGCCGCCCTATTGATTGCAATGCACTGAACACAGCATTCGGGAAGATTGACTGCCGTACCGTAAAAAGTATTCTACAGTTTTGCGATTGGTTTGCTACTCCCTCTACCTAGACCTCCAGAGCAGCCTTTCGTTCCTTTTCAGACTCCTTAGCGGAAAAGGTCCATCTGAGCACTTGTCACTTCAGGCTCATTAAAAATCGAAGGAGACTAGAGTCATCTTTTGTTTTTTCTCGACTCTTAAAAACTGAAAAAACAAGTTGTGTCAAAGCGTATAAAATTTATTTTAAACGGAATATTTATTACCCTTTCCTACGTTGATCTTGGGTAGAGAAAATGGAGTCTACCAACCAAGGAATTCCCCTTGGAGGAAATCCTAGTCCCTTCTCCTCTTGCGGAGATGTTGGTGCGCCCCATATGGCCACATTGTCGCTTCCAGGGCTGACAATTGGTTTGCCTATATGGCTCTTCTCAACCTCTGTCGTTCAGAACACCACTATTCCTGAACAATCGAATCAGCAATTAGACGAGTCCAGAGTTGCCCACCAACCTTCTACTTCCTCTAATTCTTCCTCTCCTCCTTCCTCTTCGCTTGATGGGGCTGGTAAAGCCAAAAGTCAAGTTCCTAAGGAGAAGAAGGAAAAGAAGGAGGAGCCAAAGGCGAATGGGGGAAAACGAGTGTCATCTAATGAAAATCCACACACTGCACCGACCAGGCCTAAATCGCCATGTGTCATTTGGAAAGGAGACCACTTTCACAGAGATTGTCCTTGCATCCCTCGGATATTAAGGGACTGGTCTCCTCGTTTGCACAACCCAGTGTCGTCAACCTCTGATGATCATGTTGAAAGTGCACCATCAACTAGTGAAAGTGAAGCCCTAGGACAAAAAGGGAAATGTAGATTTCCTTGTAAACTGTGCGAAGGCGATCATGCCATCCACCGTTGTCCCTTCTTAGACAAAGCTAAAAGAGTTTTGGATGATCGTCCGGTTTCACTATTACGACTTCCTCCTGGATATAAAAAACTCTTGCCGAGTCCGTCACTAGTTGAAAATCCAGCTGGCCGGCTCAGGTGGTCGGCTGAAGCACCTATCATTGAAGATAAACCATCTGGATCCATACCATACGAAAGTCAAAAGGTCGAGGTGGCAGTTGACCCGGTCTTGCCTTCAGAGGTTTCATCTTCAGATGATACAATCACTGAAGAGAACAAGGATGACACCATCCAAATTCTCTTCATAAACACAGACTCCGATGAACAAGGGGGCAATTTACCCATTCCTTTACCACAGGAAGGAAGTTTGTCAGAGTCGTACCCGGCCATCTATTCGGTCCCACCTCCAAGCAACCTAGTTGTCTCCTTCGACTGGAATCAACTAGGCAGACCCCGTTTACCAGCAAGCGTACCATTCCGAATTATCATTCAAATGTATAGAATGGTTATGGCTGGTACCATCATAGATGAGGAGGCTTCTATGAGTATCCTTTCGTCAACTGCTTGGAAAGCGCTTGGTTCACCATCACTTTTGCCTGAGATGAGAAATCTGACAGGCTTTGATAAAGGAACCAGTCAACCTTTAGGGATCCTTCCCCTGGATTACAATCAACTCGTTGGACAAGACAATATTTATTGCATGGGAGCAATTGTCTCCTCACTCTTTAGAGTAATGTTTTTTCCGCACGAAGGAAGAGTGGTCAAGCTCGTGGACCAGCTTTCATTTCCCGGATCACGCATAGCAAATAGTCATATACCATCCCTAAATGGTCTTTTCATGCAAGAAATGTCTCAATCTCCAGTCCGTCCTCCCGATGAGCACGAGTAATTTGGAGGGATATGACCGAATCCCAGGGGGCATGCACCCTGGTCTGCTTCGGCAGGAAAACTTCGGGTATAGGGTAGGTTTCCGCGGGAGAATATGACTAGTCTGTACCCCCGTCCGTGATTAGAAGAGGAGGTTATTCTAGAACAAGATTCTCTTGTCAAAGTTATGTGAGTTGGCGAGCGCCGCCACTCACCTTTGTTTATCTCGGTAGACATCGCCGAAGAAGTGCTTTGTTTACGCCGTGAATAGAACAATCTTTGGGTAACCTGTAAAAGGTAGGCCTCTCTCTGTAAAACAAATGTTTTGGCGGAAAGAAGTAGAGGTAACCTTGAAACTTTGTTTTATACCTGGGGGCATGCAAACCTTTTGGAGTGCAAGCAAAGAGCGATTATTTATCTGTTTTTTGGATTAGTTGTTTCCTAACTTGCATAAAGAAAGGATGTGGGGCAAAACTCTAAAAATTACCATTTTATATGAGACATTCTTATCATACGACTGGATTAATCGAGCAGTGTTACTGCAAGGTTCAAGCTCGTTAAAAAATAAACCCGCATCGAGCAAATGTTTCCACCCGCATTTAAGCTCGTTAAAAAATGAACCATTCCCCGGTAAATAACCACCGTGAATGAAGTACTTCAGACATTAAAGCCTTGGTCATGTTTGCACCGTTACCTCCACGTTTTCATTAGCCGATCATTCACCTACATTTGATTGTTTACCCATTTTGAGGAACAGCTGCGAAGAGTGATTTCACTAGCCATCCTTGTGACACTGCCGTGATTGGAAAATTCCAAACCTTACCTGGAATCAGCTGCTACCCATTTTATCACTCGTTCCTCAAAAGACGAGTCTTCTTTAAGCTCTTTTAAACTGACTCGTAAAAAATGAAAAGATTGTCAAGTCCTTGGCCTTCTGGCTCGTTAAAGGGACAGGAAGTGCTATCCCTCATCTAGATTTTAATCTTTTTGGACCTGAGGGATTATTGCACAAAAAGATCGAGCGCTTGTTTTGTTCGGCTCGCTAAAACTATCGAAAATTTATCCCTTCTGTATTGTTTTATACTTTTTCAGACTTAAGGGATTAGATGACGAAAAAGGAATTTTGGAGTTACCTTTACGTACCTTTTCAGACTCTCTAAAATTGAAAAGGACCGAGTTATCTTTGTCGTTAAACTCGTTAAAAAGATTAATAGCGACAAACTTGTCTTTAGACGAGAACGAGTTTCACTATCGCTAGGCTCGTTAAAACATAGCGATGGGTTTGCCCGAAGGGAAAATTATAGAACAAGCATATGTTATCCTCCTCAAGCTTGACAAAAATAAAGAGGTACTGGTCAGCAATGACTGGGGAAAAATTGGGAAGAAAACTCAAAGAATCTTTATTGGTAGCAAGTCGCTCTTGAACATGACACTTCCACTCCGTGTCTGAGTCGGGTTGGGTTGTTTCATTCACCGGTCACATCGCCATGGTCACACCATACCATCCACATTTGGGGTTAATGCCACCAATCCATCACATCAGTGTCACCAACATGTTCAAGAGAAGTCATCCAGAGAAGCCACCTGTGTCCCACCCACTACCATACATTATACTCCATTTTTTCATGACCGCCACCCTGAACCGTATATCATCAGATCGTTTTCACCTCCATCAAAATCATTTGCTCTGTTCCGTGTCATTGATGTGGGATTCATTAAGGCCCTCCTATGATGGATCACGTCTTGTCGACATCAGCTCATTATCCAAGAAGTTGGTCTAGGAACACCCATTCAGTACTTTGAAGCTTGCATGCCTCAATGGCAAGTTTCTCACTTCCGGCGACAGGTTTACATCAATGACCTTCGACCGAAAGATTTTGCGTGGTGTTCGATGCCAAGTCGTTTATTCACACCACGTGAATTGTACTGCAGTACCTTGAGGATCATTATCATTATCGGTGATTCCTCTCGTGCTTGTTAACAGTTTACATCATTGACTGGTAATCAAGCGATGTCTTTCCATGTTCGACTTCAAAACATTTCTCACATGGATCGACTTGTACTTTGAGTGAAGATCGGACGAGATTGAAGACCTTGGATCTAGTTTCATCCATCCGGGCTGCGATATATATCCAGGGAAATAAAGACATTAAATGTACAAGCATTACAGCACAGATAATCATCCTACCAAAAGGATGATGGCTCTATCAGAATCATCAGTCTACAATCAGACGATTGTCTGTCCTCTGTACATGAGAATGAATTTATATTGCTGAGCACGGGAATGCCCGCCTCAGCTAGATCATGAAAAGCAGTATGAAGATAATGTATTATATTGTATCTTATTACAGGTCTCCTCCCAGCATTGAAAGAACTTTGGATCCTCATAATAAAGCACTTCACCCGACACCAAAAGGTTAACGGCCTCATACTTTAGGGGGCAACTGTTATAGACATTTTTGTGCCTTGCAACTCTAAGCATGAAATTTCCATAAACCAAGGGCTCCTAAGTCCTTAAAAGTGTTGTTCTAACCCCTAAAGGAACAAGGTCAACAAATTACAGCTTCTCCCAGAAGTTCTCCACCAGAAACTGCTCAGAATAACTCAAAACGGGATCATTTCAGCTGCTCCACTGGCTAGGTGCGTTGCATTGCACCTAAATACACTGGCTAGGTGCATTGCAACACACCTAAACACACTATGAGGGTGCATTGGGCGAGAAATGACAAATGGCAGTGTCATTCCGCAAGGTGGAGAGACAATGGAAGCTTCCAGAATCTTCTCCTATGACACTTGCCTCACTGAATTCGACCAAGGATGAGTAAGAGGCCTTCAGTCTCCAAGTGGAAGCAAGAACTGATAGAGAGAAGACACTAATCAAATCATAAGCTGACTCATCCTCCTTACACATATCTATATATGGATCCCTAATCCCAGAGATCCAGGAGGCTGGAATTTTGCACATTGTAAGGAATTGCTGTTGGTTTTGAAACAAACATCACAGTGTTGGGTGATCTATGCTTTGTTGGAGCTGAAGAGGGGCTTCTTTGCTGGGAGGTTGATGCTGGGTCAGGAATCATCGGTTGTAACTCCTCCTAGATCTTTTCTTGTTTATCAATAAAAACTATTTGAGTTTTTCCTCCATGCTTTTGTACCATTGATGCTTGTTACATTTGTATGGTTAACTTAAATCAGATCCTAATTTGTTTATGAATATAGATCCATGTCTTTGTATAGTGTTCTTCTTCTGTGATCTTATCGGTACTTGGTGAAGCTGGGCAAGTAAGGGAGCAGGTCGCTGGAAGCTGTCAAAGAAGAGAGAGATTGGATCAAAGGATTAGCACAAGACACAGGTTGGTTCTTCCTATTCCTCTCTATCTATAGTTCATAAAGGAAATACAAAAGTAGTTTTTCTCTATTTTTTCCTAAGGCAGCTGTCACACCTTAGTGGGATAGAGCAGTTCTAAATAGACACTTTTCCCGGTAACACCTCTACTTTTATTAGATTGTAGATGCTCTCTCAGCTCGTATTTCTAAGACCGAGGCACGTATTATCTGAGATTAACCCTTTTTTGCTTGGTCCAGGATCCTTGGTTGGCTGCACTGCTGTTGTAGGAGCCGCTACTGCGGATTTCTTTGATCTCTTTCCCATTTGTTTCAAATTCCTAATTTCAGCGGAATTCTACACTAGCAATTGGAAAAATAGTGATACAGAGAAACGCTGCTATAGACCAATATAATAATGAAAGAGTTACGTCGATCAGCAGGTGATAATGGACTAGAGTAAGATTGTCGCGGATAAAATCTAAAGAAAATATCTACCCTTAACTGCTTCATTGATTAGCCTTTTAACCTGTCAATCATGATAAAAGAAGTTTTAAATGCCCATCATGTCGTTTATATGCCAAATGATTCATTCAAATGTGGCTTAGATTTCTTTGATGGATAATCAGTGATAATTTTCAAATCAGTGATCGGTAACGTGAACGGAAAGGCTTTAATGCTTTTTTTAAACATCTCCAATCACTTAAAGGTGATATAATTCCTGCAAACCTTTAAGATATATCCTCAAGATACGTGCCTCATTAATGCACCACAATCAGGGAATGGATTTGGGCTTTATTGTTGTGCCAATGCGGTTTCAACGATAACCAATTGCGATATGCGTTATTGCATCGGAGGATTTGAGTCTCCCTTCCATCATGTGTTGACTTGTTATTGCCGATTTCAGATGGCGATACACTTTATCGCATCAGAGGATTCAAAAGGCTCTATTACATTGGTGCTTTGGCATTTACCTTTTCCAGTATCTGATTGTGATATGCTTTTCGAATCGGAGATAATGGATGTATCTTTGTGCATGCTTCCTTTGTTATCGCGATATGCGATCTTGCGATCACTTTATTGCAATAACGAAGAGTTGTATAATAGTTTAAAGTCATACTTTATTTCTATTCAAAAGGATTTTAAAATCTTCATTTACGTTAAACCTTTTAGTAAGGGTTTTTCTTATGATATGTTAATACCAATTTATCTACAAATCTAAGTTTATTTTAAAAGGGACCCATTTCATATTATGATTTTGTGTAACAATTTTATGAAATGGGGGGTTGTTGCACAACACAACAACCCCTTAAGTCAACTTCCTTTCCTTCCGCAGAAAATTTCATGAAAAGTTCTTGAAAATTAAAAGTTGTTGTACCCAAAGATTGTAGCCATTGGACTCCTAGTACAACATCAGCACCTCCCATTGGAATGGAAAGCATTTGGCTATTCAATACATATTCGCCCATGGATAGCTTGATATTATGGCACTTTCTAGAGCAATTTATGGTTCCTCCACTTGCAACCATCACTTGACACTCTGGTGCTGGATATAGGAAGCAATTCAATTCTTTTGCTATCTTACAATGAATAAAATTGTGGGTACTTCCTTAATCAATCAACACTATTACCCTTTTCTTCTTGATATGTCCGTCTATCTTGATAATTTGAAGAGTGGTAATTCTAGCCAATGAATTACAAGATATGGTCAGATTCATTTCTTCGTTATCTAGGGTTTGTTCCTAGAGCATATCCTCTTCTTTTGACATTTGTTGTTCCTTTTCGTTGTCTTCTTCACAATATATGTAGAATAATTTCTTCTCAGCACACTTATGACCTTTAGTGTATTTTCTATCACAATTGTAACAAAGCCGTTTTTCTCTTTTTTCTTCCAATTGTTGTGGTGTCAACCTTATAGGTTGTGGAATGGTAGGGGCAGCAACACTTCCATCTTTATAATTGTGAGTGGTAGGCTTCCTAGTTGCCACAATTTTGCTTTCCATTTTTCTTGCTAACCTGAAAGCCTTCTCCAATGAATCAGGTTCCCAAAGGCAAACCTCATGTTGAATATTATCATTTAAAGTTCATATGAACACATCAATCCTATGCTCCTCTGGAATATCTTTTATGCTTATGTTCAATTTTTGGATGTCCTCAATGTGCTCCATCATTGAACCCTTTTGTTTGAGACTTATTAATTGGCTAAAAATAGTGTTGCTTTTGGTATCCTCATAATGTGTTGTCATTTCTTCTGTAAAAATTGACCAAGTGACAATTTTTTTACGAGAACAAAGCCATCGATACTATACAAACTGATTTGGTTACAAATATAAAGTTGCAATACGTACCTTTTGTGTGTTTTTCACATTATGGAGATCGAAAAATTGCTCCATCTGTAGTATCCATGTTGTGGTATCCTTGCCATCAAACTTCCTCATATCGATTTTTGGAATATGGTGGGTCTTCAATCCAAAATTAGAGTCTATGAAATCATGATTAACATTTCTTTTGTTCTCATCATGAGTTTCCTTTACTACCCTTTACCATTAGTGACCATTTGTTGTAGAAACTTATTCAAATTTATCTTCAATTCATCCATCTTATCGTCCATGCAATTCATCTTAGCTTCCATGCCATCCATCTTAGCTTCCATGTCATTCATCTTAGCTTCTATGCCTTTCTTTAAACCATCCATCTTAGCTTTTGTTACATTTTGTGCAAGTGAAATTTGTTGCACTTGTTCTCATAATTTTGATATATCATGTTGCATTTCTTCCTCTTCTTCATGAGTCATGCTAGAGCTTTCAGATTTCTTACTAGGTGTTTGAATTTTCTTTCCGCAAGGCATTAGTTACTGATAATAATGCTTTACTATGCCCTTTGAATTCCTTCAAACTAATTTTTCAAACCAAGCTTATGAAAAAATTAAAAAAAAACTACACACCTTTTTTTCACTTTGTAGGAGCTTGATATTGAATCTAACGTATCTTTGTAATTTTGGATCATCCAGTTCTAAAATTGCGACTTGTAGTAACCCTCTACATCCTCTTTCCAATGCCACCAGTTTGATAAAATTTAGAATCTTCAAGAAGGAGTTATGCATAATCTCACAAGATGACCTAATTAGATACCTTTTAAGAAGAGAAAAATTGTATGAAGTTCCACGTCTCACTTGTTTATCCTTTGGATCTGAAAAAGATATACAAGAAACTAAAGTCCGTCCTCTTTCTATAACTTGTTATGAAATTTTAATCCGATTCTTAGAATAAAAGTTATGAGGATTTTCCCCAAGTCACCTGTTTGGAATGTAATTTAGGAGTATACAAAAAAGCAAACTTCCTTAGATCATATCTTTGTAAATATAGTGCAAAAAGCTCTGAAATTTGGACCCGAGGTTTAGAACGATTTCGGCCCAAATGGGTTTTCTTTTTAGCATCTGAAACATCGCAGAAAAAAATTTATAGTGAAAATTCCATGATGACCTATTTGGAGCAGTGAAACCCTAAAATCTAAAGCTCTGATACCAAATGTTATGAAACCAGCTCACAAAAAGATAGAAAAGATAGATCAACACCTTAGAATTCAGTCACTTCGAGGGGGAAAAATCCTTTACATTACATAAATGAACAATTATTTGATGATACAAATGGAGAAACCTCCTTTCTATATATAGGAGTCTAAGGGGTCACAATAAAACCAAGCCGACCTAACAATAATAATATAAAGGCATAAAAATAACAATAGAGGGATTCTATGGGGCACATACTAACAATATGGGGACAATAGGGGCACAAAAATATTAATAAGGGATACAACTACAATAGTAATGGGGTAATCACTAGTATTATAGGGACCTAACAAATTTGAACAATGGAGATGATACCTTTGTAAAATTTTGTACAAACATTCTACAGTACCCTACATGTCCAAGGAAACTTTGAACTACATTTTGACTTCTTGGTGGGGGCATATTTTCAATAACTTCAATCTTTGTCAGATCAACTTTAATTCCTATAGTAGAAACATGATGACCCAAAACAATACCTTTAGTCATAATCATAAAACATTTTTCATCACTTAATGAAAGATTAGTTTCCTTACATCTCTCGAAAAAATTCTCAAGATTATCTAAAGCCTCTTCAAAAGTATCACCCATAACTGTAAAATCATCCATATAGACCTCTACGCAATCATGCAAAAGGTCAAAGAAAATATGAAGGGACACTCGCTGGAATGTGGTTGGTGCATTGTATAGACCAAATGGTGATACCCTATATGCATATGTACCCCAGTGATCTGAAATTCACTCGTGTGTGACCTCAGTCAAAGAGTTATTAATAAATGAATGTATTACAAACTCATGTGCTAGTGTGTCTATGTTATTTTAGGCAACAGATCAATCAGATTGCAAAATACACAAACACTGGGAAATGAAAAACAGTAAGGAAAAGCACAGCAAGCAAATACAAGAACACAACAATTAATAAGGAGTTCACCCTATTCTCTAGGGCTACATCTCTAGTCTGGCTTTCAATGGTGGCCTTCTTCTATTATGTCTTTAAAGTAGAGAATTACAATGAGGAGCTCAATCTGAGTCTCCTAAGACAGAATTGCTTGGCAGGGTGGTTCTTGGATTCCCTAAGCCACTAGAGTGCACAGACTCTTCGCTGTACTAGCTCTTGACCTCTCTAGTCTTTAAAGGGAGGAGCCCAATGGTGTGCTCAGTTCCAAATAGATCCTCTCAGGGATTGCTTGATGCTGCCTTATGTTGTAGGTCAGCTCGGCCCTCTGTCCTTCTCCTTCTTGCTTCATTGTTTCTTCTTTTCTCCGTCTTCCTCTTCATGTCCTCTGTTCTCTCTGTTCACGGCTTTTAAAGCCAATTGATCTCATGACTATTCGATTCCTCTTCCTTCCCCCTTCGGATCACCTACTACTATTCACTTGGAATTCCCTGTCTCTACATTATCATCAACAGCTCAAAGGGAGTGGCCACTTGTCCTTTTGCGAACTGCGCTAGCTCTTCCTCGTTAGTTCAGTTTTCCAATTACAATGTGGAATGCGTCATCCCCAAACTCGGCGGTCAAATTAGACATAAAATTCTTGTAGATCATGGCTTAATCTCCTACCAAATCTAGTTCTTTCATCGGGCGTAATCTCCACATTCTGATCTAGAGCCCCCAGATCCTACGACATTCGCTCATTTCTAATGGTTAACTTGCTTGACCGTTAGCACATGATGAGCGGTGATTTTCTCTCTCATCCACCTGCAACGCGTCGGGCGCTGAATGGTATCACTTGTTTTTCTCCAAATCTGCTTACCACCCAAGGATGCCTCTGATACATACTGCTGGTTTTGGGTCGCAGGTCCCACCTTCACCCTAGTGCTTTCCCCATCATTTCCCATCTTCCCATGTGACCAAGCGCTTCGGGGCTTTTCCTTTTCGAGGGGTTTCGCCCAATGCTAATTTCGCATAAGAAATTCCCTCAGTTTCTCGATCTGGGCTTCCTAATGGCCAGCTTCACCTCTTGTGCAGTCTCCATGGGCCTCGGTCAATGTGCTTTGACTGAGGTCCTCGTCATTCCTCGCTCACTACCAACTGCCACTGTTCAAAGGTATTCTTGATCACTCTGTGCTCTTGAATTCGAGGTTTTGTCCTGATTTGATGATTTGATACAGTCATGGTGCTTTGATTATTCTTCATGGATCCAATTCAGATCACCCAAGGACATGTGAATGTTGTCTTCTCCTAGTCCTCTAGATCTATCGTAATGTAATTGTATCCATTGAACCCATCTAGGAAGGAAAAATACTTTTTCCTTGCTAAAGTTTCCGAAAATTGATCTATAAAAGGTAAGGGAAAGTGATGTTTTAAGGTAGCTTTGTTTAGTTCCCTATAATCTATACACACTTGCCATTTATCATTCTTTTTGGGAACAACAACCAGTGGAGATACCCACTGGCTATCTGAGTTGGGATAAATGAACCCTATGTTTAACAATTTATGTAATTCATCCTTCACAATTGCCCTTAAAGCAGGGTTCATACTCCTTTGTGGCTGTCTCATAAGCCTAGAATTTTCTTCTATATAGATATCGTGAATGCATGTGTCTAAGTGAATGCCTCTCATATTTGTATATTCCCAAGAAAATGTGTCTAAAAATATTTTCAATGCTTGAATTAATTGTTTTGCTTATTCAGGGGTTAAGGAAGAATTAAAATTTAAAGGTTTTTCAGGGAAGATTTCAACTACCTTACAACCTCATTCAGTCATGGAATATGCAGGAAATGCAGATAAGAGGTTGAATGTAGTTCGGATACTGTACTATGTTCACGAAAATCTTACAGATTAGTAATGATATCCAAATAATGACTAGACTGCACTTATAATTGCTGCGGAAAATCAAGAATAGAAATACAACAATTTATCAAAATTTCTTCTGAATTTTCTTAAAGGCTCATAGCTTGGGCTATTGTCAAAACTAGCCAAGTACATTCTGAATCATTCTCCTCTTCCTCGACCCAATGTATATTTTTTTATCTTAAGAGGGGTTGAGCAGGGGGATACAAATTAATGTGCTTTGTTTCTGCTCCATGAGAGATGGTCATGTTTCTAGACCTACACCCTATGTAGGCATCTGTCGTGGCTAACCACATATTCCCCAAGATCAAAGGATGCCCTCCCAATTTGGTTTTGTCTTGAAGGACATAAAAGTCTGCAGGATACTCCCAAGAATCTAATGTGATCACAATGTATTCTAATACTCCCTCTAGCTTTACCGTAGGCATGTCTACTAGTTCTAACATGGTGGGAGTAGGTAATAAGTCAAATGATCCTATATGAGATAAAGTATCCATAGTCATCACATTAATGGCTTCACCTAAATCAATTAAAGTGTTCTTCATGGGATGTCCATTGATAAATGTGGTAACCATAGGGATTCTGATGTCTAAATACTTTTCAGTAACATACCCGGTAGAGATTAAACTTGCAAGATTTCCACATACTTGAATTGTAGAGAGTTCTCTCTTTTGTCTTCCTAGCTTATTTTTACATAGCTCCCTCACTATTTTGGCATAAATTGGGATATCCTTAATTTCTTGTAGTAACGAGATCTTAATGCACACATTTCTTAGTTTAGACACAACATCAAACTCGAGCTTTTTTAGTTTCATTTCCAACCTCTCTGGAAAATGAGGTTGGACCATATGGGATTAGGAAGGTTCTTGTGGCCTTGAAGTATGTTGTTCTGCTGGCTCAGGTGTGGTTTAAACTTCAGGAATTTCCAAAGTATCTTCCTCTACAATCTATTCAATTCTTTTGGTCCGAGTCACTACTTTTTCGGATGTAAGCTGAATTTCCTGCAGCGACACAGGAAATTCTTATAACATAGGAATATACATGTCCTATAACGTCTATGGTGCAATAAAATAGGTAGGAAAAGTGGGATAAGTGACCAATCCAATGTTATGAGTAGATTGGATGGTTTTAATGTTAGGGTTAGACACTGGGTGAGCAGGAAGTTGCATGGGACAAGGTTGATTTGGTGGGGCAGGAAATTGAAGTTGTTGTTGTTGAGGTTGAGTCATTTGTTATGGTGTGAGCTATGGTGGATAAAAGTTTTTGAGAGAAAATTTTGTGTAGTAGGGTAAAAAAAGTTCCCTACCAAGGTTTTTGTGGAGGCCAAGGCTGACAAGGCATTAGAATATTCCACATATGATTATTAGTATAAGGAACTTGAAAATGTGATTGAGACATACCTGTATGACATGGTTGTTATGGTCTTTGAGGTTCCATTGCATAAAGTGCATTGAAAACTCCCTTATCTACTACATATGCTACTTTAATCTTAGGAAGTGAAAGAAATTGATCAGTGGAATGTTCAGCTTCACAGATTCAACATACCTATATACAATCTACAAGACATTCCCTCAAGGCATGCTTCTTCTTGCATTTCGAGCAGAACACAGCCAGGGCTTTATCCAGTTCCTCCTATTTCTCCTGTTTCCTCTTAGCCTACAAAACATCTAGTTGTGAAGATGAAGTGCTAAGAACATCAGTTTTAAAATTTTCAAATATATTACCCATTTCAGCTCTGGTTACTCTAGCTCCAACGACTAACTTGACAAGCCTGGAAGAAGTATCTCTTATTCCTCCTTCAAATTTAGAATTTCCTCTTGAATATTATCGACACAACTCACATACCTCATCATAACTTAACTTTGATATGTCACCTCCTCCCATTAAGTTCAAAATCTCCAGAGATTTTGGTCTGATTGCCTTGAGAATTTTTTTCTCTTGGTGTTCTTTCTTAGTTGATTCATCTTGGATCTCTACAGATTGTACTGAAACCTTTTCACCAAATCCTCGAGACTCTCCCCTTCCTTTTGAGTCATGCCAAATATTTCTTCCTTGATGTCCCTAGTTTTGTAATAATCTTGATATTTCTTCAAGAATACTTTTTTCATGTCATCCCATGTTGTAATGGAGTTTGAAGCCAACCCTATAAACCACCTGATAGCCACATCCTTCAATGTTGTAGGAAACAACTTTAGCTTCTGAGCATTGGAATAATAGTCATAGCTCCTGCATAACATGTTGAACTTGAACAAAAATCCATCAGGATCTTCATTGGAGACTCCACAAAAGATAGGCAAGGCTCAGGGAGGAATATTCTTAATCTGAGTTGCTCCACCAGTCTCCTTGATAGGGAATTAAAATGTAACTAGAGCCTCTTCCTTCTCATCATAGCCTCTATCTGTATTACCAATTCCTTCTTCATGAGCCATATTGGACTAAAAAGAAGTAGGAACTTTGTAAACTATAGATTTTGTGGAATCAATGATTTCAAATTCTTGTTCTTGAATAACATTAATGAGGAATTCCTTTTCAGGCTAGCCACTGAGAAAAAATGTTGCCTTCCTTGTAAGGGGAGGTTCTAAATGGGCAGCAACATAATATTTTTCTGTAGAATATTCTAGTGTGGAAGTAGGAATATGTTTTGGGCTCTTTTTAGGACCACAGGCCTCATGTTTGAACTCTTCTTCCCTTGTTGCCTTATTTCTTGCAGACTTCTTTTTCCTTGTGAGTTTATTAGTAAATAAAGTGGTTCTCCCACCACCACAAAAGACATTTGTAAATATTGGATCCTATCATCTATTATGTAAACAAATTTCAAGAAAACTACTTACCAAGCAATCTCGACATGGCTTTGGTGAATTTGTGACCTCTGTATGTGCGTAGGCTTTGCCCTTCATCTTACCACCTTGACTCCCCTTATCCTGAAAATTTCAAAGAGTACACATATTACTAAAACACTTTGAGTAGTATCCCTTAGCACCTCCCCAGAAATTGGGCCAAAATGTTGAGTCAAATTATAGACTTACAATTTGTCAACATAAATCATCAATCGAGGGTAGGTAAGCTTGTGAGATGTTGTGGAAAATATATGCAGGATTAACACCTTAAGTGCTTAGTAATCAAACCAGTCAATCATACATAGAACTAATGCCTCTTTTCTGCATCAAAATTTGGCAGAAGAAGGCTATGGAGCGTATTGAAACATCCCTCTACAGGTCTTAGTATTGCTGATGTTGATTAGAAAAGATAGGAAATCAAAGTTACAAGAAGAAATAAATCAATTAACAATTTAAAACAAATATTTGATCAAATGAAATCAACACATTAACATGAAAACTTAATCATTCAATCAATGGAGCATTGTTGCTGAAATGCCACAAATAGTACATTAGCTGTGTAAACAAGTTATTACTGCATAAAAAAATTAAAATGCACACACACTACAACTAAGGGAGTTGTGAGCAAAGGGGGGCCTCCCTCACCCACAACCCTTCAAAATAAAAAGGGCTTGCTCAGTAGAATAGATAGAACATAAAGTATTATATTAACCTGGAAATATTATAGCTAAGTACAATTTGATATGTGCTACTAGCTAACACAACCGAACCCCCTACAATATAAGACATAATCATATTTATACAAGTTCAAAAGTCAATATTTGGCTAATATGAGGAAAACTACTAATATGAGCTATTAGCTATCAATACTAATAGAAACTATCAAAATTAGCTCTACTAAGTCTAATCCATGACCGAAAGCATAGATTAGGCAAAATTTGTTACATAGCTAGATTTTTTCCTCACGCGGCCAACGAGAAGAGGTCTATAAACCTAGGCAGTTTCGATGGTGGATTTGAAATAACAAATAGTACAACATCCATGTATGACAAATTCTCCACAAAACCGATATTCTCATTTGATTTGGAAGTGAGTTGAAAATAGCTAATCAACGATTTTGTTGCCGAAAATCTAGGCAGTTGCAAGAAATCTGTGTTTCTAGGAATTTCAGAGCCTCTGCAGGAAATATGGCTGCACGAGATTTCTATAAGAAATTGCGAGACTGTTTTGAACCAAAGAAAATTTGCATAAGGTTTCTAGATTAGTTGGCATGATAATTCAATAAGGGAACATCTAGCTTAAGGAATGCTTAAGATTAAGGTAAAATAGCACTTTTTGTATGTTAATTTGCATACCTCAAGCCTATAGCACCTTTTGTCCAAAATCTAGATGAGATAACCAAAATAAGCACAATTAGGGGTCAAGGAGGGTTCAAAATGAGAGAGGTAAAGTCTAGGAAAGTTGTCAAAATTAGGAAAACCTGGGTCTCAATAATGGGTTGATGTATTGAGCTTTTCGGGGGGTGCCACATGGTAGATAAAAGCCATTCATATTTAAAGGGTGATATTTTTCCTATAAGGAGAAAAAAACGAGGATTCATTCATGTAGGAATGGCTTGGAGATGAAGAATAATTCTTGGTTATAAGCCAATTATTGAGCCTTGTGCTTGGTTTTTGGAGAAAAATGGGGATCTAAGTTAATGATTTTTGTGCTTGGACTCTCTAACCTGCTGGAGTTTTGGTGAACTCTATTTATGGAAACCAGTTTGTGAGCACAATGCTCGGGTTCTTAGCTGGGAGTTGCTTAGATTCTGGTGACTAGTAGGTGAGTGTCATGCTGGAGTTCTATAATTGACCAACACCCTAATTGATTATGACATGAAAGGGAGCGTTGAAGGCCTAGAATCAATGTGAGCTCCTGGAATCCCAGAGATGACACCATTCAAAGATGGCCATAAGGCAACTTAGAAGGTGGGAACCATCGAGGGACTAGTAGGGCAGAGAGAAGGGGTGTGCCCTTTGGGCACAAGTTCTAGGGGAAGCGTGATATTGTGGTTGGAGCCATAATTATTAGGTTGGTAGCTGGGATGATGTTGTATTCATGATTTTATGGTGTAAATCATTTCGTATGGAGTTGCAACCTTCACTCAGGGGTGATCCATGGTTGAGACTGATGAACCTCACAGTCTATGGTTGTCTCGAACATGGAGAGTTTACAGTCAGTTTCTCATTCTGTTCAAATAAGTTTTCATGTTCAATGTTATGTTTATGAATTTATGCTTGAAACCTTAGTTTTGGAGTTGTATGCTTAATTGTCGTTGATTAAATATTATTTCCACTTTTATATTATTTATTGATTATTTATGTGTGTTAAATACTGATTTATGGTAATTTTGCATTACATTCATGCTAGCCAAGTACTGCTAGATGTAAAAATAACATTGGTATGGTAATGGGTTTTCTTGCTTCTGTGGTTGAATTAAGAAATGTAGTTGTGTAGCATTTCCCACTAGGGGATAGGGATGTTATAAGGTGGTATCATAGTTATTTTTTTAGCACAAGTCCTAATTGAGCCATATTCTAGGTAAAAATAAATAAATTGCAACTTTCCTAGAAACTATCTGACAAAAGTTACTATGATGGGATTGATTGAAATTTAAATATAAAAAGGGAGTTGGAGCTAGGAGGGGCTCAGAGGGACCAAATCCATGCAAATTAAGAAAACAAATTGAGCAAGAATCATTAAATTTCAGCCCTGAAATGATAAAATTTGTGCTTAGGAAACCATTCTTATGTATCAAGTTCTATTTGCTTTATCTATCTATCTATCTATCTATCTATATATCTATATCTATCTATATATATATATATATATATATATATATATATATATATATATATATATATATATATATATATATATATATATATATATATATATATATATATATATATATATATATATATATATATATATATATATATATATATATATATATATAGATATATATATAAAGAGAGAGAGAGAGATAGAGAGAGAATGTAAAAGAGTTGAATTGGGGCATGGTTCGAAGGAAGATCCCTACCTTCCTTGTTGAGTGCATTACATAGTTCTGCAATGTTGTTCGAGGCTGAACTCTTTAATGGGTCAAAGATTGGTTTCATGTTAGAGGTGTTCCATGTAAATTATGAGCATAACCCAATGTGGAAGTACCAATTATGGTGATAGGGTGCGTTGTTTGCCACATGCTATGGATGAGGTTAGAACCACATTGAGGAGCTAGGTTTTGAGGGGAAATAGAATAGTGCTTGGGAAGTAGAGTGATGGGCCACAACATTGAGGAGAACATGGGTTGAGGCTTTGAATCATGGAATGGCCCATGCGATGGGCATAGAACTAGCTAGTGCATGTTGGCTAGGTTTGAGATGGCATAGGCTATTTTCCAATGAGAATGAAGTGGGCATATTGGTTAAAAATGAAAATTTAATTAGGATTTTCAAATCTGTAACAACTAGATAGTAGGGAAAGATAGGTAGAACTTGTTTGTGGTATATAGTTTTACCCAGGAGTTAGAATTTGGCCCAGGAATAATTAATAGAAAGGTAATTTCAAGTAGAAGACATATAAAAAGTTGGAATTTGATTTGGAGGTAGGAAATTTCTTGAAATCAAGGATAAGGCTACAATAATTTTGAGAACAAGAAATTGAGTTCAACAGAAACTTTTAGAGAGCATAAATTTATTCCTAGGTGTTAGAATCTCAAATGTGAGTAGGCTATGACAAGTTGTTGGTAATAGAACATGTTGGTGTCCATAGTGTCTCCATTTGTTGGAATATTTTTGAATAATTTCTCTAGAAAGTGCATAGGTATGAAAGACAAGATGCGTCATGAAAATTGAAGGTACAAAGGATATATCAAGTGTTAACATCCTGGGAGAATGTTAGAACTAAGTCAAATTCTCAGGTTCAAGTAGGCCGAAAAACATAGACTTCGAGGAGACCGTGAGGTGCATCAATATGGAGGTTCTTAGTTTTAAAGAAGATAATGAAAAACTAGCGAGAGAGAAACAACAACTCAACAACCATATTCTGTGAAGTTTGTATAGGATTTAGCAGGAATTAAACAAGAAGTATGAGACTAGAAAGGATCGACAACCTAAGATAGGGTTTGGTGAAAAAGGTGTTAGAAGAACGAGGCATACCAGGAGTGCCAAATTGCAACATGTTCATGCAGAGAGAGGGACACATACTAGGGGTTACACCATTTCATAGTCATATATAATTTCCAATGTGTCACTCTTGAGAAGGTCCAAGAAAAGGAAACCTGAGAAGAATAACCTACAAGGGTAATTGCGAGAGTTTAAACCTCCCATTTTGAACAAATAATATAAAAAGGGTGAAGAATTGAGGCTTGTTTGTTGGAGATGAAAAAGTCCCTATAGATTTTTATTTATTCTTTGAATATGGACCCCAAAATTTCCATATATCCCCTTAAAGGAAAGGCTATGTTCTGGTGGGAACAACTTAAGGAAGTGAAGCATTTAGATGAGAAGAGACATATATGGTTCAAATTTAAATAATATTTCCAAAGGAGATATTCATCTGAGTGCTATTATAAAAAGAAGATGTAAGGGATTTTCGAACATAAGTTAGGCAACATGAATATGGAGGAATATGGTCGAATTTCATGACATTGTTAAGATATGTGGGATCTATTAAGGGTAAGAAAATTCAAAACCCATAGGTAAATTAGTGGGATGCCTTCATTCTATGTAGACATGATTAAATATGATTATCCCAAGACCCTAGATGTCAACATAATGAAGGTCAAACCATTATATCAATAAAGTATGAATAAATAAGTAATGTAGAAGAAGGGTTTTGCGGGACAAAGGAAGAAGGGGTTTAAACTCTCACAATTCAAGAATGGGTCACATGTGAAGAAAAAATTGAATCAACTTTTCAATGAACCTTGGTGCAGTGACTTGCTGAATAAGAAACCTCGGTTCTAGCCTATTAAATGTTGTGGCTGTGAGGGAGATGATAGATATAAATATTATCCTAATAAGGTTGGAGGTTAGAGGATTATGAATAATATACATTCCGTTCACACAGTTAGAGATGTGGGTCGAAGTTTTCCTGGGATCTATGTTGTGTTGGATAATAATTAGATTTATCACCAGGTGCATATGATTGAAATCGAAGATAAGTTAAATAATAAAGCTATTGAAATATTAAATGACTCAAGAGCTAGCCATAGTTATGATGATTTGAAACTCGTAGAAATTGTTATCCTAAATAAAATAAGCACCACAAGGAATGGCTGGTTCAATTAGCCACAAGGGTAAAATGAAAGTTACAGAACTAGTGAAAGAATATCCAATTGATATGAATTGACTAAATACTAAGGCTGAGTGGAATGTAATCTCATTGGGATATTATGATTGTTTGATTAACATTGATTGGTTGGAGAAGCACCATGTGATTCTAGAATATTATAGAAAATATTTTACCTGTATTGATGATGAAGAATAATAGAAGGTGGTTGAGGGAGTTCCTAGACTAAGATCTATCAGAGAGATATCAACTTTGCAATAAAAGAAGAATTGTAGAAAAGGTTGGTAGATTTTGGTAGTCCACTTGGAGGAACCGAATAGTTATCAACAAACTAATTTGGAGTATTATCTTGGATTGAAGGAGTATTTTGATGTATTTTCTGAGATTCTATTATTATCTTCAAGGAGGGATATATATTTCTCCAACGATATGGTACCTAGAGTTGCTCTAGTACCTAAAGCACCTTATAAAAATGAGCGCTCGATATCTTAATTAATTGTAGATGCAGATAGAGGAGTTATTAAATAAAGGGTACAATCAACAAAGTGTATCACCATCATGTGCTCTAGTCTTCTCTTTTAATAAAAATTATGGAACATTGTGGTTATGTCTAGATTTTCAATGACTGAAAAAAATGAATACTAAGAATAAATATCCATTGCCCAGGTTGCATGATCCATTTTATCGTCATTGGGGAGCGAAGGTATTTTATGAGATTGATTTAAGGTAAGGATATCACCAGCTACAAATTAAAGAAAAAGATATTAGTAAGACAACTTTACAAAATCGTTATGGATATTATGAGTTCATGGTAGCACCATTTGGATTATCCAATGAACAAAGTGATTTTATGTTCTTATTCCTTTTGTGGATGATATTTTGGTGTATTCTAATTAATAGTAGGAGCACAAACAACATTCAAGTTTGGTTTTACAGGTGCTTAAAGAACACAAGCTAGATGTCAAGATCAGTAAATGCTCCTTCTATTAGAAACAAATCCATTATTTGGGTCATATTATTTTGGAGGATGGGATAGTTGTTGACAAAAGAAAGATTGAGACCATATAGAAATGGAAAATACCAAAGAATGTTAGAGAAGTTAGGTATTTTATGGGCCTAGCTAGTTATTACCAGAGGATCATTGCGGGATTTTCCTAGATATCTTACTCTATCACCTCATTTCTAAATAATAATATGATATTTCAATGGACTTCTTAGGGTGAGGAAGCTTTTTAATGCTTGAAGGCTATGTTAACATGTTCTCCAACATTGAATACTACATACTAAAATGATGATTTACTCATATCCATTGATGCATGTAGAGAAGGTCTAGGAGGAGTACTTATGCAGAATGGCCATGTGGTTTGTTACGAGCCAAGGAATTTGAAGGAAAATAAGAAGAATTATGCTACCAATTAAATATAATTTGTAGCTATAATTCGCCTTGATATCTAGAGACATTATCTCATGGGTTAGAGATTTCAATTCCAAACTAATCACTATGGTTTGCATAATTTGTTTGAAAAGTCATATCTAAATGCTTGGCAGATCATATGGATGGAGTTCTTAGAAGAGTATGAATTTGAGATTAACTATATTAAGGGAAAGGAGAATAATTTGGTTGATGTTCTCAACTAAAGAGTGAACCCAATGAATGTTTCAATAATAAGTGTGCATAAGATAGATATAGTGAACAAAGTATTGGAATATGGGAACTTAGATCAACAGTGAACTGAGTTTGATAACCCCAAGACTATGGATGAGGTTATTCAGAAAGTGAGGATTTGCTACCGGCAAGACAAATAGAAAAACGATAACTCGAAATCATAGCTTAATAAAAAGAAATAATGAGCAATGAAAAATATAAAGGAAGGAAAAAGTGGATAGTTAAGCAGAGTACTAAGGGAGGGAAAAATCATAGCCTTAACATGAAAAAAGAACAATCCCATAATTCAAAAGTGAAAACCAAGATTGGGTCTAAACAAATTGAACCTAGTAAAGGATTCCATGGGAAGGATAGGGATCCATTAAAATGTTGGGGTTGTGGTGAACCCCACCTTTTACAAAACTTCCCTTGCAATACCAAATTAGTACAACACCTTCAAAATTTCCAAGAGGCTTCCACCGTCAACGATGTACCTAGAAACATTTCGCGAAATAGTTTAGCTTTTGAGGAGTTCCATTGTCAGCACCAATCCACCATGATGGAAATACAAGGTACTATCCTTGACCGATGTATTTCTCTATTAATTGATCTTGATGCTACCGTAATTTACGTTAGCACTAAAGTTATAGAAAATTATAAATAAGTTGAAGAAAATTGAAAAAATCCCAAGTTTGTTCAATTGGCTATTGGTGCAAAAAGAATGGTCACGAGTTGGGTAAAATCCTACTCAATTTTGTTAAGTGGGAAGAAAAACTCGGTCAATTTAAATATGTTTCCATCAGGCTCTTAAAATGTCGCCATAGGCATGGATTGGTTGGAAAGTCATAAAGCACTTGTTAACTGATTTAGAAAATAGTTAATTATATTCCTGATAGTGATGAAACTCTAGTTATAAGAGGCATACCTAGATTTATTTCGATACGTCAAATATCAGTAATACAATTGAGGAAAGTAGCTAAAAGAGGGTGCCAACATTTTCCATCAAAGGAGAAAATCAGTCTCATAACAAGATGAATAAGTTATTTGAAGAATTGGAGGTGGAGTGAAATTTGAAAGAGGTATTCTTGGAGAAAGTCACTATAACACCTCACATGAAGGAGATATATCTCCTTAGAACTGGTGTCGCGAGAAACCATAGTATGAAAATCCCCTTACCAAATGACTATACGAGAACTTATGGAATTTAAAATTTGTTGGAAACCAGGACAATAGTGAGTGTGGGGGCAAATCAGTGTTGTAGGAATTTTAACTATTAACAACTTTATTTTACTTTGTGCAAGAGTATTGAAAGACCATTAAATAATTCAATACTTCATAACAATAATGGGAATCAACTATCTCAATGGAACACGCACATAATAAGTAAATTTTTACAAATGTTGTTCAATTTATTCATAAGGAAAGCTACAACTTCTTGTTACAATTCTTTGGCTACAACCAATAATAAGCTACAAGTCCTTAATTTATCAAATACAACTAAATGGAGCTACAACCCTAACTATTTCCTAATACCCACTAGAAGGTGCACCAACCCCTGATATGCAAGATACAACTTGCTTTGAGACTCATTGGTTCATCTTTCATCAATTTTCATACTAGAAACACTGAATGTCTTCTCTCCTTTAAAAATAAAATAAAAATTCTCAATCACCAACACCTTCAGTAATATCTAATAACTAAGAAACACTAGCAACAATCCAACTCAGTCACACCATATCTCATCTCTTCTCTCTTTTTGTTATAGATGGTTTTCTCAGCCTTGTTGATAAACAATTTTTTTGCTTCTTTTTCTTTTGATTGTTGCATTCATTCTTATTTTTTTCCTTTATCGAATTCATTTCAATCCTCTTATTGTGTTCACCAAGTTATCAACCTTCAATAACATTTTGCACAAGTTAAATTGAGTTCATTCACTAATTTTTCCAATTATAGCATTTTACATGTTTTAACAGTGCTTGTTCTATTTTTACTTGCAATTAACTTTCGCTGAACTACCAAATTTACTACCAAAACTGAGAGTTTTGCCATTTTGAGCATAAGACCCTTTTGTTCTGGCCCATTTCTTGTTTTCCTCCATAATACCAAATCTCTGCAACCATTGGTGAAGGCTCTTAGTGTTACTATATTCCAACACATAGGAAATAGTTAAGTATAACTTTCTCTAGTGTAGAGTTAGGTAAAGTGTGTTTCTTTACTATGTAATTTTGTAACTTACAATCTGATGGTCACAATATGTTCTAGACATGAAGTGATCCTATGGTTAATTCTCTCCTCGGTATTACCAACACTTGATCCATGGCTTAACACCCGACTGGTCCATGATCTCTATTTAAAGAGCATGGAGGGTCATTTATAGGGTGACTGTTCATGAGAGAAGCTTAGGTAAATTTTATTTCTCTTACTAATAAATTTCCTGAAGTGGCCGTGTTGGCTAAGGCCTTGGACTATTTCCCTCTTTGAGGGTTTTAACCATGCCAAGAACACTGTTGTATGGATTTGTTATCTGTTTGTGAGTGTGTCCTTTGGTGTTCTATATAAGGAACTGACCCTGTAAATTCCTACATGGTATTAGAGCTATTTGAGGGCCGCATCCATTGGTGATTCAAATTGGAAGCTGGTATAACTGCATCCGACTTTTGTTTCCTAGATCTATTGCTTCTGACTGATTTCGGGCCAAGAAGACTACTCTATTGTGTTAGGAGCATGTGTTCCAGTGAGGAACCCCTTTCGTTTCACGCGAAAAGGTTTCCTAGCCCTAGCTATGTCATTTTTAAGATCTGGAGGTATACAATCTTTATTTGTAGTTTCAATTATTCATCTCTCTGTTTATTTCGATTTATTTAGCTCTTTGTCTTTTATTACCGGATCTATACCTTTCATTTCTGCGTATGCTCTTTTCTCTATGAGTCTGTGCGATCTGCGCAAATCAAAAACAGAAAGTAAGGATTTTTGCTATGCATATGCTCTTTTCTGTCACGCCTTAGTGTGATCTCAGAAAATCAGAAACATTGAGGAAAATATTTAGGTTCTGGAGAAAGGTAACTTCAAGCCATAAGGTTTTGTTTTTTTATATGTCCTTGTTGGGTTGTGTGGTTTTTTGTTTTGTAGGCAAAAAGAGATTTTTCAAGTAAGCACACACCCCAAAGCTTCAGTGACAAAAAAAAAAAAAAAGAACCTTCCTCTTTTCCAAAAATTACTAACCTTTTAATCCAGCTCACTTGGTCCAAAGTTACTTTATGAGAATAGAGGTCTTGAGTTCAAGTCTTTCTATTTGTTGAGTTAATTTTTCAGAAAGAACATGTAACTTATCTTTTAAAGTTACTTTATGTAAAAGTGTTTTCACCCGTTATAAAAAGTGAGTCACTTATAAGTCTAAAGTATCTTTATCTTTTATTTAAGTTACAATCTAGTGGGTAGCTCATAAATTACCATTGTAAGACTGACTTTCACTCATTTATAAAAGTGGGTGAAATAATTTTTTTTTAATGACATAATTATATTAAGTTTGGAAGCGGGCGGGTGGGGGGCGGGGAGGGGGAGGATTTTTTTTTACAAATATAACATTATCATTCACTTCCGCACATTTACACACTTCATCAGCATCTTCAACAACTTTCTTCAAAAATTCATAACGTCTTCATCCAGAAGCCATTTTTAGAGCCTTTTTTTTTTAATCAGCCTAATTTTTTGAGATCTTTCCATTGGAACACTTAGTTTCAGCATATACAACTTCAATTTCTATCAAGATGGAAATTCCATGTCAAGTTTTTCTTGACAGCACCAACTACTTCTAATGGTGGTCCTACAAGGTCTTTACATAATAGGCTTAGGCCAAGAAACTAAACCTAAAGATGAAGATAAGGTAGTCAAATGGGAAAATAGACAAAATCAAGCACGTGGGTTGATAGGGATGTCTATTTCTCTAGACCTTAGATTCCATATCGTAGATCTTGATACTCCTAATGAAGAAATGAAACAACTCACTAATTCTTTTGGAATTAAGAATGAAATAAGAACCGATCAACTCAAAAATGAGTTGCTTAGGTTCGACCCCAATAATTTTTCTTCCATTGAAGATTTTTTGTCCAAGTTCAAGACCCTTAGACTTCTCTTGGAATGTGTTAAGGTTAAGAAATAAGATGGTAGCCTTATCTATTCCATTCTTACTAAGTTGGGACCAGCCTACTCTGTGTTTGTTTCCACCTTCCATTCTACTAGAGAAGCCTTTATTTCTCAAGGACAAGACTACAAGCCCCCCTCTTTCAATGCATTTTGTAATTCTTTAATAAGAGAACAAGAAAAACTCTTACATCTTGGTCTTCTTAATCTTTGAAATTCTTCTAAGAAATCCTTAGCCACCTAGCAACAACCAAATTGAAAGAATCCTAAGAAGTAGAATCCTAAAAGGAATGGTCCTAAACCAAACAAGGGTCCTAAGAAATTTCAGTCTCAAAATGATATATCATTTCAATAAAATGATAAGGAAAATAAAAACAAAGGGAAGAAGACTGATAAAAAATTGCCACTTTTGTAATCAATATGGCCACTTAGAATCCAAATGCTTTAATAAGACGGAAGCCTTGGAAGCAGTAATGAAGAGGCATAACATCGATTTGGAGCACTTTTCAACTTCAACTTCATCTTCAGGAATAACACTTTCTCCATGTGGTTATCAAGCATCTTAGTCTGGTTATGCACTAAATGTATATTCTTCTTCTCATTCTCATGAGTGGCTCATTAATTCTGGAGCTTCTTATCACATGGCGAAAAAGAAAGCCATGTTTTCTTCTTTAAATGATTGTAACACCAAAAATATATATGTTGGTGATGATAAATATCTTAGTGTTGAAGGGAATGGAACTATTTATATAGAGAATGATCAATTTAATGACGTATTATGTGTTCCAACCTTATCCTCCAACCTTCTATCTGTATATGAGATAACTCATTGAGGTGAAGGTAAAATCGTTGAATTTTTACCTCACGATGTTGTAATTAAGGACCTAAGAGATCCTAAACAAATTTTAGCCACTGGCATTGCTAATGATTCTACAAGGTTGTATAAGTTTAACAACTTTCAGTCATCAACTCTTCCCTTAGTACTTTTTGCTCATAATGATGAAGTGAGCAAACTTTGGCATGAGTGATTTGGTCACTTAAACTATCACTCCCTTCAAAATCTATGTAAAGAAAATATGGTGACAGGTCTCCCTATGGTATCTTGCAAAGATGGTGTTTGTTCTGGATGTGTACTCAGAAAAAATCATCAGGATAGTTTTGAAAGATGTGCCTCTTGGTACGCCTCAGTCCCTTTATAGCTTGTGCATAGTGATTTATGTGGTCCACTTCTAGTTGTTTTGTTCTCTAGCTATAAGTATTTCTTAACTTTCATTGATGATTTCTCCCGATGCACTTGGGTATACTTCTTGAAACTCATGAGTGAAGTATTTAACATGTTCTTGGCCCTTAAGGCCTTTGTTGAGAAACAATCTCGACATCAAATTCTTAAGCTAAGATCTAATAATTGCATAGAATATGTTAACAACAAATTCATCAACTTTTTCACTGAGCATGGAATTCAAATGTAACATAATGTTCCATATACTCCACAAAAAAGTGGTGTAGCTGAAAGGAAGAATCACAGCTTAAAGGAAATGGCTAATTGTATGCTTCAATCTAAAGGACTTAGTCTTAATTTTTGGGCAGAAGCAAATAACGGTGCAAACTACATAGCAAACCATACTACTACTAAGGTTTTAAAGAATATCACTCCAGAATAAGAATGGAGCTCAATTATTAAGTCACTTTTGTGTTTTTCGAAGTGAAGCATGGGCTCATAAACGAGATGAGAAACATAAAGCTTTAGAACCTAAGAGTGAAAAAAGTATTTTTATTAGATATTCTGAAGAAGTTGAAGGATATAGACTTATTCCACTTAAGTCAAAAAATGTTATCATTAGAAAAGATATAAAGTTTTTTGAAAATATATCAACCTGCGAGTGTAGTTTGGCAGATGTGCCACCTATCTCTATCCATTGTACTTCTGAAAATGGTTATTCTTCACATGATGATAATGAGGATGACAATCCTCCCCCACATTCTTAGGATCCTCCTTCAACTCCTAAGCTTCCAAAATGGGTCCCTGCTACTCGGGACGCAGTAGGTGCTCTTGCAGGTGATCCTATAGATCAGTGACGTACACGTTCTCAGTTCGATAAAGCCTCTTCTTTATTGGCTCAAGCTTCAATGAATTGTGATCCTGAAACCTTTACAAAAGCTTCAGGCCATCCAGATTGGGATGCAACTATGAATGAAGAATATGGTTCATTATTGGAAAATGACGCATGGGATCTTGTTCCTCTTCCAAAGGGACGAAGACTTGTTAGATGAAAATGGGTTTATAGAACCAAGTTTGGACCAGATGGAAAAGTTGATAAACATAAAGCTCATCTTGTTGCTAAGTGTTTTTCACAAGTTGAAGGAATTGACTATACTGAAACCTTCTCCTTTGTTGCCAAAATGAACTCTATCTGCCTTGTTCTTTCCCTTGCTTCCTCTTTCGAATGGGAAGTCCACCAAATGGATGTTAAATCTCCCTTCTTGCATGGGGACTTACATGAAGAAACGTACATGGAACAACCTTCTCGATTTATACAAACATACTCCAACCTTGTATGTCGGCTTAACAAATCCCTTTATGGTCTCAAGCAAGCCCCTCGGGCTTGGTATGCCAAAATGGATAACTTTCTTTTACATACTGAATTTTCTAGGTGTCATTCTAACAATATTGTCTACACCAAGAAAGTGGGTAAGTCTCTTATCATTCTAGTTCTTTATGTTGATGATCTTATCCTTACTGGTAGTGATCCCAATATTATAACCCATGTGAATTCCATCCTTAGAAAACAGTTTGAAATGACAGACTTAGGACACTTGCATTATTTTCTTGGTCTTCAAGCCTTGCAACCCAAGGAAGGTATTTCCCTTTCCCAATCCAAGTATGTATGCGATATTCTACGCCACTTTCACATGTAAGATTGTAAGCCATCCGCTTATCCCTTTCAATCTGGAGCCAAACTTTTAGTTGCTTACATTTCCGCTAAAGTTGATGCTGCCTTATACCGTCAGCTTGTAGGAAAACTTTTGTATCTGACCCATACTCCTCCTAACATTTCCTTTCTTGTGGCCTTATTGCTTGGTTTACGAAAAACCCACATGAAATTAATTAGAAAGCAACGAAAAGAATACTTCATTATGTTTGAGGTATAGTTCAATTTGGGATTCATTACAGTATAGAAACATCTCCTCTATTGGTTGTTTTCACTGAATTTGATTGGGATGGTCACCCTAATGATCAAAAGTCTACTGTATGTTATGTATTCACTCTTGAATATGTACCTATTACATTGTCTTGCAAGAAACAAAGTACAATTTCTATTTCTTCAGCAGAAGTAGAGTATCATGGCATCATAGAAGCTAGTAAGGAAGCCATGTGGCTTCGTCAGATCTTATCAGAGTTTCTCTTTGAGCAGCAAAATTCAACTACACTTTGGTGTGATAATCAAAGTGCCATTCAACTATGCAAATATCCAATCCAACATCAGTGCAACAAACACATTTAACTACACATGCACTTCATCAGTAACCTCATTTATAAGAATGTTCTTAAAGTGAAATATTGTTCAATTAATGATCAAGTTGCAGACATCTTTACAAAGGGTCTCACAGAGCTAAAGTTTACTAAACTTCAATTTATGTTTGGAGTTCAGGAAGTTGTCACTAAGGGGGGATAGGTTCTAATCCCTCCTTCCTTCTCCTATTGTGTCATATTTGTACATCCTGCAATCCTAACCCAAGTTGTTCTTAAGGGGGGATGTTCGGATATTCCAACACATGGGAAATAGTTAAGTATAACTTGGTCTAGTGTACAGTTAGATAAAGTGTGTTTCTTTACTATGTACTTTTGTAACTTACAATCCGACGGTCACAATATGTTCTAGACATGAAGTGATCCGACGGTTTATTCTCTCCTTGGTATTACCGACACTTGATCCGTGGCTTAACACATGATTGGTCCATGATATCTATTTAAAGAGCATGGAGGGTCATTTGTAAGGTGACCTTTCATGAGAGAAGATTATGTAAATTTTATTTCTTTTATTAATAAATTCCTTGAAGTGGCTGCGTTGGCTGAGGCTATGGACTGTTTCCCTCTTTGAGGGTTTTAACCACGTCAAGAATACTAGTGTATTGATCTGTGATCTGTTTGTGAGTGGTGTCCTTTGGTGTTCTATCTAAGGAACTTACCCTATAAATTCCTACATGTAGGCGCTAAGTTGCTTTTTTCCTTACGTAGGCTTAATTCCATTTATAAATGGCTTCACGCCATTTGTCTTGTTTCTAGGCAAAACAAATAAAGCTAGGTCCTTACGCTAAAGCTTGAGCTCCCAAGATTGACACCTTTTATTTGTGCCTCTATATACATCCACTATTCCCATAGTCTATTCTACACAATTTGGTCAAGGGTCATGGCATATCCCATAGTCCTTTTATCCCAACACATTACCTCTGTTGTACCCTTTATAAACCATTAGAGTCTCTCCTACGGAATAATTTTTCCTATGGGGACCGCCCGACATCATTCTCATTTGGTGTGGCTTATGCCGATCTATTAATTCCAACGTGTCTCGACATCTGTTGCCTGATACTTTCACTTGTGCACCACTAACAACCTGTCGGGGTCAATCGAGTGGGATGACCTCATGCTGATGTTACCTGTGCCATGTGTTGACCTATGATTGGACCACATGTCACGTGAATATGGATGCCACATGTCATGCTCTGATTGGCTAGTTTTGTTTTCATCATCCTCCCTCATTTGGGCCAGTCAAATTATGCCTCCTGTTATTTGTGAGAGAGGAGAGAGAAAGCATCCTAAGGCCTCTTTTTTTCACCAAATTCCTTTATAAAATCATTTTAATGGTTCACAACCATTTTTTTTGTTTTTCTTCAAAATCATTTGGGCCAAATATCCTATGCTTGCAACTTCACTAAACCTTTGGGTTCTCCCTCAATGGTTGAGTTGCCAATGTGATGGCCTTCTCTTGGATCCCATTAGATGGCGCTTTGTTGCCATGTCCCGACATTCACCACTCAGTGAAATGCTTTTACACACAATTTTCCAATCTCCACGGTGCACCTACTGGGGTAAGACTATTGGGATAGTGTCATCCTACTCCATTCATCCCGACGCTAAGACTTGTGCGTCATTACTATACCATTAAAGTAACTCCACCAGACCAGGCTATCAGGTGGGCTCCTCTTATGCGAATGGAAATCCTTCCCGCTATTGTGCTATCAGACATGTCTGTCCAGTCCTTTATTTTTCTGCTCTTCCAACCTTTTTTCTCAGTTTTGGCACTTGTGCCAACTGTTAGAGCCTAGATTTGTCTCAGGCTGAAAAGACAAGGTTCTAGGTCCACATCAAACCATGCTCAGCCTTGTAGCCAGCCCTACGAGGATAGGAGAGGGCTCTCTCCGGGTCGATCTTGGAAAAATATAAGAGATGGGCCTCGAGATGACTGAAATAAAAGCTAATTTTAGGCTAGGTATGAAGTACAAGGGTTTGTCTTGAGTTTTTTGGGGTTTTTGTGTCGGAAACAGGGAAAGGCAAATTGGGCTCAGGGATGAGGCACAATTTTTACAGAGTTCTGATTGGGGAAAGGCAATCATTTTGATGCTTTGAAGTGAGTGAATGGATAGATCAGAATGGTGAGGAGCTAAGGAGAGCAAGATAGTCTCAAGAATTCTCCTTAAACAGATGAAAACATGGAAATTTAAACAAATTCAAAGGCAGAGCATAACAGCGAATGGATTCCACCTTAATCACTCATTTGTTCAAATTCAGAAGAAAAGAGAGAAAAATGATATACATAACACTAATGAACTTACAATTACTTAGAGAAGAACACCATCAAAACATAAAGCCACATGGATCCCAAACAGTGCTGCAAAACCCTGGTCTTTCCTTAGGCAAAATTACAGAGATTGAATGTACAACGATATGCCAAAGCAATCCCAAGTGTCCAACCCTGAAAATGACTTAGGAATTACATGATATAGACTAGCCCAACCTATTCCCTTGCCTCTAGCGGTCGAGCTCATCATTCTAGGAGTTGTTTGAACCAATTCTAAACAAGGAACTCAAAACTAGGTAGTCAAACAACTTACCCCTATATGCTAGGAAACTAATTCATTCACTCACATTTCACCTTTTCGTGAACGAATCTTCTAGAACAAGTAAAAATGTGCCAATATTACATCATGGTTGTAAAATTACATCATGAAAATTCAAGAATAACTTCAAGAAGCAAAACTGGTCAAAACTGGGCGAATTGCTGAGCTGGACAGTGAAAAACAAGCTAAAATTCTCTATGCGCCGCACCAAAATCTGTATGTGTCGTGCCACTTTGAGGCTGAGTTTGAGGCACTTCATTAAGTCCAAATTGAGCCCAATGGTTCTTGTTGGAAAGCCCTGCCTGTCTAATTTCCAACCCAAGAGGAATTTCTGAATTTCGTGTCTATTGTCCCCTCCAAAACTTTAATGTCCCAAGACTGCTTCTTATGTGTCAAAATAGGGGTAGTGAGGTCATTTTTTGAGTGTTTTTGACCTCCTGGGGACTCAAAACCTGCCCAAACTTATTCGCCATGCACCATAAGTCATGAATTTTCATGAAAAATCCAAAAATGTAAAATTTTTGCAATTTGGATCTCCCTAGCAAAAGCGCGCGCCAGGTGGCACGGCACACAGGGAGAAAAACCCTGTTTTTAGTGCAAAAAATTTCCAAAATGGAAAATTGCTCCAAATTTCTTGAAATTTGGACTGAAGGTGCCTCATCGAGCGTCATGCTCATCCAAAGAGGCTTCAGCCAAGATTCGGAGTCTATCCTCCCTTTTATGGCATTTTAGTGCCCTCCTGGTGCATGCAGTTTCAGTTGTAAAGTCATTGTCTTGGTCATATAATGTATCGGTGCCCGCCTCCATGGTGTTGAAAGTCTATGCCAAGCGTATGTTTGGTTTGTTGAGAATGAGAAATGAGAACTTGGTGTCTTGTTTCAATTCCAAATGTGTGCCAAAGGGAAATGAGGGACTGTGGCAAAATGGGACAGTGGGAACAATGAAGTCTTGCCAAGTGGTAGTTTTCCCTTTGACGATTTGACAAACTTTGGAGGGGACAACCACTTAATGTTGGAGTAACTTGAGATTTTACAAATGAGATCGGGAAGTAGGAATGATAGGGAATTATGTGACTTAGCGATAGGAAAAAGGGGTTTAGGAGTGAATGAGGGAGCTTTAGGGATAACAGCTAGGGTTTGGGATAGTGGGAGTTAGGAATATAGGGTTAATGAGAATTAGGGACATGGGGTTAGGGAATGGGTTTATGAAGTTGGAAAATAAATCAAGAAGGGAGTGATGAAGTGGACTTGACAACAAAATCTCAAACCGCAAACCCTAAGCAATTGTTTTTGAGGAAAAATTGCAAGGAGGTAGGGTTTGAAATTTTTCTCACTAAAACACCATAAACACCAAGGTAACTCATTCATTGGTCATGGGAGAAATGTTAACTTACTTGAACACAAGAAGATTGAGCAAAGTTTGCTATTTGGGAGATTTTTTTGAGTGAATTTCAGGCTTTTTAGCCCAATGCGCCGTGCCTTCCCAGTGCACCCCGTCTGTGTAAATTTACACTGGAAATTTTCTCCCAGTGCGCCGTGCCTCCTCTATGCGCCACTACTTTTTCCAAGCGACTTTTGGAGGCCTTCCCGGTGTCCAAATTGGTTGTACGATAGCTTGTTGGAAAGGTATTTGAGTCTAATTTTCAATCCGACTATAATTTTTCAATTAGGAGGTCATTTTCCCTGTAAAAAATCAAATCTCCCAAGACTAGTCAAAATGTGCCAAATGAGGCTGCCTCAAGGCAGGGTGCTGTTGCAGTCAACGTTTGAATGCCTTGCTCAACTCAAAATTGAGCTCATGATAGCTCATTGGAAAGCTATTTGTGTCTAGCTATCATTTGACTCATCAAGCAAGTCAGTTGGCCAACCAAGCTAGGGGAAAACTTGAGTTTTCCAAGGTCCCTTCAGAGGTGCATCAATTCTCCTCAGGAAATTGGATTTTTGACATTTATCTAAAACCATGACACCTGTGTAAAACTTGAAGGAGGTTTTTTTGCCTTGGTCTATTTTGGACAACAACCTCTCTTAGGTTTTCGAAATTCATCTTTCCTTGCTCAGAAACATCATTTGAGTAAAACCTACCCTGATGTGTGGAACAAGAGATTTGTCGAAATGAAGCGAAATGAAGGGGATAGGGAGCTTCTAAATTCTTGAGGAAATTTTGGGAAGTAGGGAGGGATGTTAGGAAGTAGGGAAAAGTGTAATATCTGAAATTAAGTGAGGGGAAGGGGTAAAAAAGGGCAAAACACAAGCCTAGCCTAGAAAATAGGGTTTGTAGCAAGAAACTAGGGTTTGTGTGAAAATGAGGAATTTGGGGGATCTCAGTGATGGGGAATGTTTAATAAGGTACATTAACGATAGGGGAAGGTGGATGAACATCAGGATACAATTTTTGCTGATGATTTGACCGTCCAAGAGAAATTGCCTTCAAAACCCTAGGAGAGGGAAATGACCTTACCTAAGCACAACTGAAGCATGAACAAGGTGTAAAATGACCCATTGGAACCTGACATGATGATGAAAACCCTGTGAATGATGGTAGACTTAGCTGAATAGTGACATAAACCGACATTTGGACAACTTTGAAAGGAGTGAAAGAAAACCCTAGACCTAATGCTTAGTGACCAAATTTTAAAGACTCACTGAAATGATAAAATTTGACCTTGACACCTTAAAATCACTTTGTAAGAGCATGTTTGATCATTGGAGGAAGGATGGAAAGACTAACACTAACATTGGCTCCAATGGGGATGGTAGCTCCTTGGAGGTACCAAGAACGATAGATCTTTGGGAGAGCAGACAATGGCTTCATCCATTGGGCAATGGAGTGAAAACTAAAGCTAAAATGCATGACTGAAAACTGATGACTTGATGACACAAACTGACTCTCACTCAACTAAAAACTGACTCAATACTTAAACACAACTGACAAACTGGAAATGATGCTCAGAGTGGAGCTTATTCATTAAACCTACTCTAACAGTTTCATTCATCACCTGATCAAGTGAAATGAAACAACCAATGCAACCAAGTAAGTATTCCATCTGCTGTTTGAATTCTCCGCTACTGCTCGCTTAGGAACATCAAGGGAAAACTACTGAAAGGCAACTCCCATGACAACTTGGAAACAGATCTGTTGAATGTTATGGATTCTCTATCCGCCTCCAAAAACACTGCATATGGATCCTGAAATTCATGGACACTGGGACTTAGCTCATCCAATGGATTACTTCTCTTCTCTTCATACCATGAATGAAAACTTTGATCTGAGCTTTGTGACGAAACTCCTGCTAAAAATGACAAAGAAACCAACTGTCGGGTCAAGTTTATATCAGTACATGTTTCAGGCTCACATGTAGTCAATGGCGAAAGACTCTGACTGCAAACCTCATCCAAAACATCAGCTATTGGATCATGAAAAACTTGAAAAGACTGCTGCAACCCATTTTCTATTTGTTCCATTGTGACTACATGATTTCCTACATGTTGCTCATTCTTTACTGAAGATGTACTATGCAATTTTCCCTTCAAAAACTGAAATGATTTGAATCAAAATGGTATGGAATCATCTTGCGTCATCTGAGCATATGATCCAGCTTCCAAGTCTTTATTTGCAACTTTACATTCGAAGGCATTCAGGGGCTGCAAATCTGGATATGAAAAGTCTTGAACAAGTTTTTCATTTCCCTTAAGATGGTCCAAATCAAGACTTGTTGACAGCTGATTTCTGATTTCATGGAAGTTGTCTCTCATGAATTGACATGAATAAAAAAAAAGGCAAAGATCCTTCACTTACTTCAAAATTTGCTACACTTTCCTCGTCATTGTTATAGTTGATATGGATCGGTTGATCACTGTATTCGAGCTACTGTAAGTGAACTTCTTCCTCCTCCCACAAACTAGCTGCTGATTTGCCTGCAAGATTAGCTTCTGTTTGGAGAACATAATCATCATAATCATATTGATCAAACTGAGGCAAATCATCACTATAAAATGCATCTTCAATCATACATGTCATATCAACAGTTCTCTCTTCTCCAAGATGATCTACAAAACAATCATTATCAGATCTATAACAATTAGGATAAGAAAGAAGATGTTTTGGATCAACAACTTGTTCTTCTTCAATCAGGGAGCCATGGGCTTGAACATCACAATCATTCCTTGTGGTGATCCTATCCATCATCCTTTCCATTGCACTCACCAAAATTTCAAGCTTTACCTCTAGAGATTTTGATTCCTCCGGATCTATGTTTCCCATTTGTTCTTCCTAAAACCTTGCCCTTCAGATCAGCAGATGAGCCTCTACATTTACTGCCATGTTCTGCATCTCTTCAAGTGTTGCGATATTCCTTTCTCTCAGCTGAAACTCCATTTCTGGATCAAAGGCACCCGGATAATTGCAAGAGAGAAGATCTACGAGGAGGCCTTATATCAACTGGCATCGAATAATAAACTTGGTTATATCTGGAAGAAAATTGTTGTACTGTCTCCCCTAGCACTCTTTTTAGCTGGTTGTACTCTTTTATAATCAAGAAAAGGTTCTGTCCGATCATCCACATGTCGAGAAAAACTTTGACAAACTGCTGGAAATATGAGATGCTCGCATCAGGCAGGGTTTTGAACCAACTCTTGCTTGCAAAGAAGGAGCAAAAAGCCTTATATTGACATCATCTTCATCAACTTCAAAAAGGTCTAGAAAAGTCTCAACATTCTGCACATGTTGCTCAGCGTTGACATTCTTACATTCACCGTCAAACCTCGGCAAGTATAGATCATAGTTTTTGGGGAAAGCATGAAGAACAGAAGGTAAAACAAGAGGTTTATACCTATCTGGGATTATAAAAGGTGTAGGAGTATATACAAGAGCTACGGGATCAGTTTTGTTTTCTTGAGGTTCATCACTCTGAAAGGGTCATCACATGATTCAAAAGAAGGGTCTTGATCAAGCTCAAAGGCATGCAAATCTTTGGTATTAACCATCTTCAAAGGGAAGGGATCAAATGCAGGCCTGGGATCTTTTCTCAAGCATATTATACTTTGGAAAGCCTTGTTAAAATTCTCGGGAAAAGAGAAGAAATAATTTAGAACAAAGAATAAAATGTCTTGGATGAAACTCCAACTTGAATACCTGATCTGTCCATATTGTCTTTTCATGTTTCTGCTCACCAGGTTCATCATCCAGTGGAGTCTTTGGATCTGATCCCGAAAATGATTTGGAATTGCCAGGTGAATGATTTCAGCCTTTCCAGTGTCTGATCGTTGTCCACCATCAACAATCATATCTGAACTTGATACATGTACTGGGGCAATTAACAAGTTAGATGTCATGTTTACAAGCTAGACCAGAGATTGACGGAAGCAGAATTTATCTACTTCCGCTAATGCAAAGCAAAAGCATTTCAAAGGCTACCTGGCATAATTTCAAGCTCCTTCTATAGCTATAAAACAAATGACATCAACAAGCAAACCATTTTCTTCCCCAGTATGGTCGCCACTATGTTAGAGCCTAGATTTGTCTCAGGATGAAAAGACAAGGTTCTAGGTCCACATCAAACCACGCTTAGCCTCGTAGCTAGCGCTACGAGGACAGGAGAGGGCTCTCTCCAGGTCCATCTCGGCAAGAGATAAGCGATGGGCCTCGATATGACTGAAATAAAAGCTAATTTTAGGCTAGGTATGAAGTACAAGGGTTTGTCTTGAGTTTTTTGGGGGTTTTGTGTTGGAAACAGTGAAAGGAAAATTGGGCTCGGGGATGAGGCACAGTTTCTGCAGAGTTCTGATTGGGGAAAGGAAAGCAATCATTTTCATGCTTTAAAGTGAGTAAATGGATAGATCATACTGGTCAGGAGCTAAGAAGAGCAAGAGAGTCTCAAGAATTCTCCTTAAATAGATGAAAACATGGAAATTTAAACAAATTCAAAGGCAGAGCATAACAGCTAATGGATTCCACCTTAATCACTCATTTGTTCAAATTCAGAAGAAAAGAGAGGAAAATGATATACATAACACTAATGAACTTACAATTTCTTAGAGAAGCACACCATCAAAACATAAAGCCACATGGATCCCAAATAGTGCTACAAAACCCTGGTCTTTCCTTATCAAAAATTGCAGAGATAGAATGTACAACCTAGCGTCATCTCTACATTCAAGCAACTCTAGCATCATCAAGATAGAAATACATCTAAATATTGGGATTCTCACAATGCTAGCTACCTCAATTGATCCGGATTTAAACAGGAATGCAACAAATTACAGAGATAACCATATACACAAAGATGCAGTGGAAATAATACTTCATTTCATTAATGGAAAATACTGAAATATGCTTACAAACAGAAATGGAAATAAACTAGCTAGGGCGATGGTAGCTTATCTCTGAGAAGAGATGTGATGGCTACATGCCTCTGAACTGTGTTACAATGAGGCTCGAAGGCCTATTTATTGTTGAGAAACAATGGAAAAACCCTTAACATTCCAAAACCTAACCCTAGGAGATGAAACGCCAAACTGTGGGCCCCGTTTGGGGGTAAGTTGGTACATCAACTTCCTGGGGTCGTAACTTTGGCATATGATCTCCGTTTGACGCGTACAATAGCTCATTAGAAAGATCTATCTGAGCCCTATCATTGTTGGAACGGGCAACACCAGTCCATTCCATGGACTCGTGTTGCCCTCGGATTCCCCAAAAAACGTCGTTTAGGGCCTCAAAACGGCTCCGGAAGTTCAGGACCCGAAAAACTGCTAAAAATAGTAAGTTGTGCTACAATTAAGGAAACTGAAAATGCTGAGAAAGACAATGGTGGGGGTCCAGGTGGACTTGGCAGGTGGCCACCAATATCCACCTGGATCATTCCTCCCCCCTTAGGAAGTAATGGTCCCCATTGCGTTGAGCTCCCCCATGAGATGAGGAAACTTCTGCTGAACTTGTTCCCTAGTGAGCCACTTGCCCTGCTGAAGGAGTTGGCCTGCTTTGACAACTCGATACAGTTGGATATTCTGTTGGCGAGTGTTCTTGATCTGTGTGTCCATGATCCGATCAGTTGCAGCTTGTTCCATGCAATCTAGTTTTAATTCTGTGGGTTTGAGCTGTTCTGCAATGTCGGATGTGTCTAGCAATGGTGGAAAGTATGGCCGAAGGCGGTCCACATTGAATACTGGGTGTAGGCCAAGGAATGGGGGAATGCTGAGCTCAAATGCATTGTCTCCCATAGCCTTTGTAATGGTGTAAGGACCATATCAGAGTGGTCTCAATTTCTGATAGGCTCTAGTAAGGCGTTCCTTTTGCAAATGCAACCAGACTTTGTCGCCCACCTGAAACTTGTGTGGCACCCGATGTTGATCATGTCGCTGCTTGTACTTGGCATTTGATTTCTCAAGAATGTCATGGACCTGCTGGCGAATATGTTGGATGCGCTCAATGAAGCTGGTGGCCTTATCTGTTTCGGATTGGACATGAGCTGAATTCATGTGAGTAGCTGCAAGTGGCATGGCCACATCAATGGGGCATAGTGGCTGGAATCCCAAACCCACCTGAAAAGGGCTATGGCTAGTGGAGCTGTGAAGAGCTCGGTTGTAGCTGTGCTGAACGTAGGGGAGGCTCTCGTCCCATGTGCGTGGATGCTTTGAGTTATACATGCGCAGAATGTGCACAATCATCCTATTGACAACCTCTGTCTGGCCATCAGTTTGAGGATGGAAGGCTGTGGACTTCGTGAGTTTGGTGTCCAGCATTGACCAGAGACTGGACCAAAAGGTGCTGAGAAACCGACTGTCCCGATCTGAGATGATAGACTGTGGGATCCCAAAGTGCACCCACACTCGTTCAAAGAAGAGTTTAGCAGTGGCTTCTGCTGTGATATTCTTCTTGCAGGCCATCATAATGGCCATCTTTGAGAACCTGTCGACGACCACAAAAACACAGTCATTTCCATGCTTAGTGGAAGGAAGGCCTGACATGTAATCCATGGAGATGGATTCCCAAGGTCGACTAGGGGTAGGCAACGGGGTATAGAGGCCTTGCTTCTTAATGTTCGGTTTGGCAATGGCACAGGCAGTACATGATCGGATGTACTTCCCAAAATCCTGTCGAAGATTCGGCCAATAGAAATAGTTTTGCAGTACTGCCACTGTTTTCTCGACCCCGAAATGCCCAGCAGCCCGACTGTAGTGTGCTTCCCAAATCATCTTGGCACGCTCGCTTGAAGGAACACAAAGGTGACCGAGGTGGCATAATAGGGCATCTTGGAGGTGAAAATCTGCAACCTGCCGACCCTCCAAGAGTGTCTGGTATGTGTGGCCGAATTCTGGGTCGCTTTTGTAGAGAAGTGGCCAATCAGAAGTCTCGTGCCCACAAGAGTTGAGCACGGTGGTTAGCGCCATGATCGGTGGTCGACTGAGGCAATCTGCAACATTATTGGTGCTGCCCTTTTTATACTTGATATTCAAGTGAAACTGTTGCAGGTATGTAGACCACTTCTGATGGCGATCATTCTGCAATTTCCCTTGGGTTTGTATGAACTGCAGAGGTCGGTGGTCTGTGTGGATGACCGTTTCCTTCCCCAAAATGTAATGCTTCCATTGTCGGCAGGCCTGTACAATGGAATACATCTCTTTATCATAAGTGGGGTACTTCCGGACTGTGTCTGAAAGTGTTTCACTGTGATATGCCACTGGATGTCCATGTTGAGTAAGGACTGCCCCAATAGCATAGTCAGAGGCATCTGTCTCGACCTCAAATGGTTGTTGTAAATCTGGTAACGCGAGCACTGGTGCCGTGCAGAGGCGATCCTTCAACTCCCTGAATGCCTTCTGTTGAGATTCAGACCAAAAGAATTTTGCTTTCGCCCCGCCCTTGGTGACTTGACTCAAGGGCCAAGAAATATGAGAAAATCCCAACACAAACCTGCGGTAGAAGTTGGCAAGACCTAGAAAGCTGCGGAGCTCTGTTAGAGTGGTTGGAGAGGGCCAATCCCGAATGACTTGGACCTTGGCTGGGTCGACATGCACCCCCTGTTCATCAATGATGTATCCCAGATACTGAACCTCGGTCATGCCAAAAGTGCATTTCTCCAAATTGGCACATAGCTTGTGTTGCCGCAGTGTTTGGAGAACCTGTCGGATGTGTTGGAGGTGCTCTTCCCAACTCTGGCTGAAGATCAGAATGTCATCCAAGTATACTACTACAAAGGAGTTGGTGAATGGCCGCAAGATGTCATCCATTAGCCTCATAAAGGTTGCAGGAGCATTCGTCAATCCGAAAGGCATGACCAACCATTCGAAGAGGCCCTCCTTGGATTTGAAGGCAGTCTTCCACACATCTGAGGGTTCAATTGGTACCTGGTGATATCCTGACTTCAGATCGATCTTGCTGAAATATTTCGCCCCCTTTAGTTGGTCTAGGAGGTCATCAATCCGCGGGATCGGGTACCTATTACGGACAGTGATCTTGTTCAGCGCCCGATAGTCAATACAGAGTCTCCACGTCCCATCCTTCTTCTGTACCAACACTATCGGGCTCCCACAGGGCGAAGAACTCGGACGGATGTGACCTTTCTGCAGGAGCTCCTGAATCTGCCTCTTGATTTCATTGTTCTCCAGAACGGAGCGCCGATAAATTGGTCCATTGGGTAGCGGCGCACCTGGGGTCAGATCGATGGAGTGCTTGACTTGACAGTGCAGAGGAACCCCTGCCGGGGAGGTGAAGATGTCTTCGTACTCCTCCACAATCTTGTCCATCTGTAGCTGCCGTGCAGAGGGACCCCGTTTGGAGGCCGCGGCCACTGTCTTCTTCTTCCCTTGAGGGCGTATCATCACGAAAACAAATTTCCTGGTTTTGGAAATGATCTTACTGCATTGTTTTGCAGTAATCAAAGAGATGGTGGCAGGTGGTGCTACCTCTGGTATCCTGAACAACTTATTTCCCAATGTAATAATAACAGCACGGGGCCTTGATTCATACACAGCATGTCGCTTCCACAAGTATGGTTGTCCTAGTAATACATCACAAACTTCAAGGGGAGCAATGTCACACAATACCTCATCCGTGAAGGGCTTGATGTTGTATGGAAGGCGACACTGCTGGCTCACGCGAAGATCTCGCCCTTGGTGAAGCCACCCAATGGTGTATGGTTGTGGATGTGCTGTGGTCGGTAAGCCCAACCGCTTCACGACCTCTGCCGAAATGAGGTTCTTTTGACTCCCGCTATCAACAATGAACTGTATCGGGGAGCCCTTTACCCACATCTGGGAGTGGAAGAGACGCTCCTCCTCCTCTGGATCTTCGGGTTCATTTTTCTGGATCTTTGCGGTAGCAACAGTGGCGCTGGGATCCGCATCAATGATCTGCTTCCCTTTTTCATACCCCTTATCGGGTTCTGACTCAGAGTCGGAACATGCATCTGATTCTGAAACCTTTAGCTCAGCCACCAGTGACTGCTTGGCCCGACACTCACTTGTGTTGTGAGTGGAGCTCTTATGGAACTCGCACCATTTTCCAGTGTCCTTTCTTGGCTTCGCGGCGTTGCTCTTTGCTTGCAGCTTCGGCTGGTTGTCTTGGGCTGTCCCGCCTTGGCTTTGTCCTTTGTTCTGTGGTTTAGGGGCACCTTTCCCCTGCTTTGGATTCGCAGATCCAAAGTCTCGCTTCTTTTGTTTAAACTTCTGCTCGACCTTGACGGCATACCGGTATGCTGCGCTGAGCGAGGGGATGTTTAGGAACTGTATTTCTTCCTGGATGTACTTGTGCAGGCAGCCACGGTATTTGAGTATCAAATGTTGCTCCGAATCCTTGATACCCAACTTTGTGCGAAGGGTATGGAAAAGATTGGTGAACTCCGGCACATCTTGGTCCCTTCCCTGCCGCAGCGTGGTCCACTTTATGTATTCATCCTCATAGCTTCCGACAGGGTAGTACTGCTCCTTGATGGCATCCTGGAACGAATCCCAGGTGGGTGCGGCTGAAAATAGTGAGCCAATACTTTCATCCTTCTGCTCGCAGTAGGTTTCCCACCAGTCCTTGACGTGGGGGGCTGCTTTGAGAAGAGCAAAAACAATCTTTTCCCGACTCGAAAATTCATGAACAGAAAAATAACCCTCTAGCAGATTTAACCATTTATCTACCGCATCGGCGTCTATCTGACCCTCGAATATGGGGATTTCAAAATTAACTTGTACCTTAAAGGGTGTGGCGTTTCCAGAGGAGCTGCTGGAAGCCGATGCGCCGCTTCTGGGTAGCCGCTGAAGGATCTGTGCAAAGCTGTCCATCATCGCGTTCCGTTGTCGCTCGAGCGCTTCTTCGAGCAAGATTTTGATGGGATCTCCTGCCCCCTCGTCTTTCTTCTCGTCCGCCATGGGAGGCCATCGGGATTTGCGAGGCTGGTCTTGCAAAGGTTCAACCAGTTCAAGCCCTAACTCCTTATATCCCGACCTTGTTGGGGACATGCAAAGAAAAACAGAGAAAAAGCAACCTGGCTCCGATACCACTGATCCGGATTTAAACAGGAACGCAACAAATTACAGAGATAACCATATGCACAAAGATGTAGCGGAAATAATACTTCATTTCATTAATGGAAAATACTGGAATATGCTTACAAACAGAAATGGAAATAAACTAGCTAGGGCGATGGTAGCTTATCTCTGAGAAGAGATGTGATGGCTACATGCCTCTGAACTGTGTTACAATGAGGCTCGAAGGCCTATTTATTGTTGAGAAACAATGGAAAAACCCTTAACATTCCAAAACCTAACCCTAGGAGATGAAACGCCAAACTGTGAGCCCCGTTTGGGGGTAAGTTGGTACATCAACTTCCTGGGGTCGTAACTTTGGCATATGATCTCCGTTTGACGCGTACAATAGCTCATTAGAAAGATCTATCTGAGCACTATCATTGTTGGAACGGGCACCACAGTCCATTCCATGGACTCGTGTTTCCCCCGGATTCCCCAAAAAACGTCGTTTAGGGCCTCAAAACGGCTCCGGAAGTTCAGGACCCAAAAAACTGCTAAAAATAGTAAGTTGTGCTACAATTAAGGAAACTGAAAATGCTGAGAAAGACAATGGTGGGGGTCCAGGTGGACTTGGCAGGTGGCCACCAATATCCACCTGGATCATCAATATGAAGGCCATCCATACCGCCGTATAGAGATTGAAATTATCACAACAAATACGGCATTGATTCGAACAAACCAAGCTACAGGAAGCATGGATTCTAGAAACGATGATATGCCAAAGCAATCCCAAGTGTCCAACCCTGAAAATGACTTAGGAATTACATTATATAGACTAGCCCAACCTATTCCCTTGCCTCTAGGGGTCGAGCTCATCATTCTAGGAGTTGTGTTTGAACCAATTCTAAACAAGGAATTGAAAACTAGGTAGTTAAACAACTTACCCCTATATGCTAGGAAACTGATTCATTCACTCACATTTCACCTTTTGGTGAATGAATCTTCTAGAACAAGTAAAAATGTGCCAATTTTACATCATGCTTGTCAAATTACATCATGAAATTCAAGAATAACTTCAAGAAGCAAAACTGGTCAAAACTTGGCGAATTGATGAGTTGAAGAGTGAAAAGCAAGCCAAAATTCTCTATGCACTGCGCCAAAATCTGTATGTGTCACACCACTTTGAGGCTGCGTTTGAGGCACTTCTTGAAGTCCAAATTGAGCCCAAGTGTGGTTGTTGGAAAGCCCTACTAGTATACTTTCCAACCCAAGAGGAATTTTTGAATTGGGTGCCCACTTGCCCCTCCAAAACTTCAATCTCCCAAGACTGCTTCCTGTGTGTCAAAATAGGGGCATTGAGGTCATTTTTAAGTGTTTTTGACCTCCTGGGGACACAAAACTTTCCCAAAATTCTTGCCCATGCGCTAGTAGTCATGATTTTTCATGCCAAATCCAAAAATGTAAAATTTTTGCAATTTGGAGCTCCCTAGCAGAAGTGCGCACCAGATGGCGCGGCGCACAGGGAGAAAAACCCCGTTTTTAGTGCAAAAAATTTCCAAAATGCAAAAATTGCTCCAAATTTCTTGAAATTTTGATTGAAGGTGCCTCATCAAGCATCATGCTAAACCAAAGAGGCTTTGGCCAAGATTCGGAGTCTATCCTCCCTTTTATGGCGCTTTAGTGCCCTCCTGGTGCATGCAGTTTCAGTTGTAAAGTCACTGTCTTGGTCATATAATGTATCGGTGCCCGTCTCAATGGTGTTGAAATTCTATGCCAAGTGTATGTTCGGTTTGTTGAGAATGAGAAATGATAACTTGGTGTCTTGTTTCAATGCCAAATCTCCCAAGACTGGTCAAAATGTGCCAAATGAGGCTGCCTAAAGGCAGAGTGCTATTGCAGTCAACTTTTTAATCACTGTCTCAACTCCAAATTGAGCTCATGATAGCTAATCGGAAAGCCCTTTGGGTCTAGTTATCATTTGACTCATCAAGCAAGTCATTTGGCCAACCAAGCTATTAGAAAACTGGATTTTTCCAAGGTCACTTCAAAGGTGCATCAATTCTCCTGAGGCAATTGTATTTTTGACATTTCTCTAAAACCATGACACCTGTGTAACACGTGAAGGAGGTTTTTCTTCCTTGGCCTATTTTGGACAAAAACCTCTCTCAATTTTTCCAAATTCATCTTTCCTTGCTTAGAAACATCATTTGAGTAAAACCTACCCCGATGTGTGGAACCAGAGATTTGTCGAAATGAAGCGAAATGAAGGGGATAGGGAGCTTCTAAATTCTTGAGGAAATTTTTGGAAGTAGGGGAAAGTGTAATCTCTAAAATTGAGTGAGGGGAAGGGATCCAAAAGGGCAAAACATAGGCCTAGCCTAGAAAATAGGGTTTGTAGCAAGAAACTACGGTTTGTGTGAAAATGAGGAATTTGGGGGATCTTAGTGATGGGGAATGTTTAATAAGGTACATTAAGGATAGGGGAAGGTGGATCAACATCAGGATATAAGTTTTACTGATGATTTGATCGTCCAAGAGAAATTGCCTTCAAAACCCTATGAGAGGGAAATGACCTTACCTAGGCGCAACTGAAGCATGAACAAGGTGTAAAATGACCCATTGGTACCTGACATGATGATGAAAACCCTTTGAATGATGGTGGAATCAGCTGAATAATGACATATACCAACATTTGGACAACTTTGAAAGGAGTCAAAGAAAAACCTAGACCTAATGCCTAGTGACAAAATTTTAAAGACTCATTGAAATGATAAAATTTGACCTTGACACCTTAAAATCAGTTTGTAAGGGCATGTTTGATCACTGGAGGAAGGCTGGAAAGACTGACACTAACATTGGCTCCAATGGGGATGGTAGCTCCCTGGAGGTGCCAAGAACGGCAGATCTTTGGGAGAGTAGACAATGCCTTCATCTGTTGGGCAATGGAGTCAAAACCCAAGCTAAAATGCATGACTGAAAACTGATGACTTGATGACACAAACTGACTCTCACTCAACTAAAAACTGACTCGATACTTAAACACAACTGACAAACTGGAAATGATGCTCAAAGTGGAGCTTATTCATCAGACCTAATCTAACAGTTTCATTCATCATCTGATCAAGTGAAATGAAACAACCAATGCAACCAAGTAAGTATTCTATCTGCTATTTGAATTCTTTGCAAGTGCTTGCATAAGAAAAACAAGGGAAAACTATTGAAAGGCAACTCCCATGAAAACTTGGAAAGAGATCCATTGAATGCTATGGATTCTCTATCCGCCTCCAAAAACACTGTATAAGGATCTTGAAATCATGGACACTGGGACTTAGCTCATCCAATGGATTACTTCTCTTCTCTTCATACCATGAATGCAAACTTTGATATGAGCTTTGTGACGAAACTCCTACTGAAAATGACAAAAAAATCAGCTGCCGGGTCAAGTTTATATTAGTACACATTTTAGGCTCACATGTAGTCAATGGAGAAAGACTTTGACTGCAAACCTCATCCAAAACATCAGCTATTGGATCATGAAAAACTTGAAAAGACTGCTACAACCCATTTTCTATTCGTTCCAATGTGATTACATGATTGCTTACATGCTGCTCATTCTTTACTGAAGATGTACTATGCAATTTTCCCTTAAAAAACTGAAATGCTTCGAAACAAAATGGTATGGAATCATCTTTCATCATCTGAGCATATGTTCCAGCTTCCAAGTATTTATTTGCAACTTGACAATCAAAGGCAATCAGGGGCTGCAAATCTGGATATGAAAAGTCTTGAACAAGGTTTTCATTGCCCTCAAGATGGTCCAAATCAAGACTTGTTGACAACTGATTTTTGATTGCATTGAAGTGGTCTCTGATGAACTGACATGAATCAAAACAAAAAGACAGAGATCCTTCACTTACTTCAAAATTTTCTGCACTTTCATCGTCATTGTCATAGCTGATATGAATCGGTTGATCACAGTATTCGATCTGCTGTAAGTGAACTTCTTCCTCCTCCCACAAACTAGCTGCTGATTTTTCTGCAAGATTAGCTTATGTTTGGAGAACATAATCATCATCATCGTACTGATCAAACTAAGGCAAACCATCACTATAAAACGCATCATCAATCATACATGTCATATCAACAGTTCTCTCTTCTCCAAGATGATCTACAAAACAATGATTATCATATCTATAACAATTGGGATAAGAAAGAAGATGTTTTGAATCAGCAACTTGTTCTTCTTCAATCAACGAGCCATGGGCTTGAACATCACAATCATTCCTTGCGGTGAACCTGTCCATCATCTTTTCCACTACACTTACCAAAATTTCAAGCTTTACCTCTAGAGATTTCAATTCCTTCGGATCTATGTTTTCATCTCTTCTTCCTTCAACATTGCCCTTCGGATCAGAAGATGAGCCTCTACATTTACTGCCCTATTTTGCATCTCTTCAATTGTTGCGATATTCCTTCCTCTCAGGTGAAACTCCATTTCCGGATCAAAGGCACTTGGATAATGCAAGAGAGAAGATCTAGGAGGAGGCCTTATATCAACTGACATCGAATAATAAACTTGGTTAAATCTGGCAGAAAACTGTTGTACTGTCTCCCCTGGCACTCTTTTCAGCTAGTTATACTCTTCAATCAAGAAAAGGTTCTGTCCGATCATCCACCTGTCGAGAAAAGCTTTGACGAACCGCTCGAAATCTGAGATGCTCACATCAGGCAGGGTTTTGAACCAACTCTTGACTTTTCCTTGCAAAGAAAGAGCAAAAAGCCTTATACTGACATCATCTTCATCAACTTCATAAAGGTCTAGAAAAGTCTCAAAATTCTGCACATGTTTCTCATCGTTGACATTCTTACATTCACCATCAAACCTTGGGAAGTATAGATTATAGTTTTTGGGGAAAGCATGAATAAGAGAAGGTAAAACAAGAGGTTTATACCTATCTAGGATTATAAAAGGTGTAGGAGTATATACAAGAGCTACGGGATCAGTTTTGTTTTCTTGAGGTTCATCACTCTGAAGAGGGTCATCACAAGATTCAAGAGAAGGGTCTTGATCAAGATCAAAGGCATGCAAATCTTTGATATTTACCATCTTCAAAGGGAAGGGATCAAATGTAGGCCTGGGATCTTTTCTCAAGCATAGCATACTTTGCAAGGCCTTGTTAACATTCTCGGGAAAAGAGAAGAAATAATTTAGAACAAAGAACAAAATGTCTTGGATGAAACTCCAACTTGAATACTTGATCTGTCCATATTGTCTTTTCATGTTTCTACTCGCCAGGTTCATCATCCAGTGGAGTCTTTGGATCTGATCCCGAAAATGATTTGGAATCGCCAGGTGAATGATTTCAGCCTTTCCAGTGTCTGATCATTGTCCACCATCAAAAATCAAATCTGAAGTTGATACATGTACTAGGGCAATTAACAAGTTAGATGTCACGTTTACAAGCTAGATAGGAGATTGACTGAAGCAACATTTATCTACTACCGCTAATGCAAAGCAAAAGCATTTCGAAGGCTACTTGGCATAACTTCAGGCTCCGTCTGTGGCTATAAAACAAATGACATCAACGAGAAAACCATTTTCTTCCCCAGTATGGTCACCACTATGTTAGAGCCTAGATTTGTCTCAGGCTGAAAAGATAAGGTTCTAGGTCCACATCAAACCACGCTCAGCCTCGTAGCTAGCCCTACGAGGACAGGAGAGGGCTCTCTCCAGGTCGATCTCGGCAAAAGATAAGTGATGGGCCTCAAGATGACTGAAATAAAAGCTAATTTTAGGCTAGGTATGAAGTACAAGGGTTTGTCTTGAGTTTTTTGGGGGTTTTGTGTTGGAAACAGGGAAAGGCAAATTGGGCTCTGGGATGAGACACAATTTCTGTAGAGTTCTGATTAGGGAAAGGAAAGCAGTCATTTTGATGCTTTAAAGTGAGTGAATGGATAGATCAGACTGGTGAGGAGCTAAGAAGAGTAAGAGAGTCTCACGAATTGTCCTTAAACAGATGAAAACATGGAAATTTAAACAAATTCAAAGGCAGAGCATAACAACTAATGGATTCCACCTTAATCACTCATTTGTTCAAATTCAGAAGAAAAGAGAGGAAAATGATATACATAACACTAATGAATTTACACTTGCTCAGAGAAGCACACCATCAAAACATAAAGCCACATGGATCCCAAACAGTGCTGCAAAACCCTGGTCTTTCCTTAGCCAAAATTGCAGAGATAGAATGTACAATGATATGCCAAAGCAATCCCAAGTGTCCAAACCTGAAAATGACTTAGGAATTACATGATATAAACTAGCCCAACCTATTCCCTTGCCTTTAGGGGTCAAGCTCATCATTCTAGGAGTTTTTTGAACCAATTCTAAACAAGGAACTTAAAACTAGGTAGTCAAACAACTTACACATATATGCTAGGGAACTGATTCATTCACTCACATTTCACCTTTTGGTGAATGAATCTTCTATAACAAGTAAAAATGTGCCAATATTACATCATGGTTGTTAAATTACATCATCAAAATTCAATAATAACTTCAAGAAGCAAAACTGGTCAAAACTGGGCGAATTGCTGAGCTGAACAGTGAAAAACAAGCCAAAATTCTCTATGCACCGCGCCAAAATATGTATGCGTCGCGCCACTTTGAGGCTAAGTTTGAGGCACTTCCTGAAGTCCATATTGAGCCCAAGTGTGCTTGTTAGAAATCCCTACCTGTCTAGTTTCCAACCCAGGATGAAGTTTTGAATTTGGTGCCCATTTGTCCCTCCAAAACTGCAATCTCCCAAGACTGCTTCCAGTCTGTAAAAATAGGGGCAGTGAGGTCATTTTTTGAGTGTTTGTGACCTCTTGGGGACTCAAAGCTTGCCCAAACTTCTTGTCCATGCACCAGTAATCATGATTTTTCATGCAAAATAAGAAAAAGTAAGCTTTCTGCAATTTGGAGCTCCCTAGAAAAAGCGCGCGCCAGGTGGCGCGGCGCAGAGGGAGAAAAACCTTGTTTTTAGTGCAAAAAAATTCCAAAATGCAAAAATTGCTCCAAATTTCTTGAAATTTGGACTGAAGGTGCCTCATCAATCATCATTCTCAACCAATGAGGCTTCAGCCAAGATTCAGAGTCTATCCTCCCTTTTATGGTGTTTTAGTTCCCTCCTGGTGCATGCAGTTTCAGTTGTAAAGTCACTGTCTTGGTCATATAATGTATCGGTGCTCGCCTCCATGGTGTTGAAGGTCTATGCAAAGTGTATGTTTGGTTTTTTGAGAATGAGAAATGAGAACTTAGTGTCTTGTTTCAATGCCAAATGTGTGCCAAGGGGAAATGAGGGACTGTGGCAAAATGGGACAGTGGGAACAATGAAGTCTTGCCAAGTGGTAGTTTGCCCTTTCATGATTTGACAAACTTTGGAGGGGACAGCCATTGAATGTTGGAGTAACTTGGGATTTTACAAATGAGATGTGGAAATAGGAATGATATGGAATTATGTGACTTAGGGATAGGAAAAAGGGGCTTAGGAGTGAATGAGGGAGCTTTACGGATAACAACCAGGGTTTGGGATATTGGGAGTTAGGAATATAGGGTTAAAGAGAATTAGGGATATGGGGTTAGGGAATGGGTTTATGAAATTGGAAAATAAATCAGGGAGGGAGTGATGAAGTGGACTTGACAACAAAAGCTCAAACCGCAAATGCCAAGCAATTATTTTTGAGGAAAAATGCAAGGAGTTACGGTTTGAAAATTTTGTCACTAAAACACCATAAACACCAAGGTAACTCATTCATTGGTCATGGGAGAAATGTTAACTTACTTGAACACAAGAATATTGAGCAAATTTTGCAATTTGTGAGAGTTTTTTGAGTGAATTTCAGGCATTTTAGCCCAGTGCGCTGCGCCTTCCCAGTTTGCTGCGCTAGTGTAAATTTGCACTGGAAATTTTCTCCCAGTGTGCCGCGCCTCCTCTATGCGTCGTGCCTTTTTCCAGGTGACTTTTTTAGGCCTTCCTAATCTCCAAATTGGGCACAAGGTATCTTGTTGGAAATTTATTTGAGTCTACTTTCCAACCCAACTAGAATTTTCCAACTTGGAGTTAATTTGCTCTGTCAAAAGTCAAATCTCCCAAGACTGGTCAAAATGTGCCAAATGAGGCTGCCTCAAGGCAGAGTGCTGTTGCAGTCAACTGTTGAATGCCTTCATCAACTCGAAATTGAGCTCATAATAGCTCGTTGAAAAGATCTTTGTGTCTAGTTATCATTTGACTCATAAATCAAGTCATTTGGCCAACCAAGCTAGGATAAAACTTGATTTTCCCAATGTCACTTCAGAGGTGCATCAATTCTCCCGAGGAAATTGTATTTTTAACATTTCTCTAAAACCATGACACCTGTGTAAAAATTTAAGGAGGTTTTTCGTCCGTGGCCTATTTTTGACAGAAACCTCTCTTAGTTTTTCAAAATCCATCTTTTCTTTCTCAAAAACATCATTTCAGTAAAACCTACCCCGATGTGTGAAACAAGAGATTTGTCGAAATAAAGAAAAATGAAGGGGATACGGAGCTTCTAAATTCTTGAGAAAATTTTGGGAAGTACGGAGGGATATTAGGAAGTAGGGGAAAGTGTAATCTCTAAAATTGAGTGAGGGGAAGGGGTCCAAAAGGGCAAAACACAGGCCTAGCCTAGATAATAGGGTTTGTAGCAAGAAACTAGGGTTTGTGTGAAAATGAGGAATTTGGGGGATCTCAGTGATGGGGAATGTTTAATAAGGTACATTAAGGATTGGGGAAGGTGGATGAACATCAGGATACTAGTTTTGCTGATGATTTTACCGTCCAAGAGGAATCTCTTTCAAAACCCTAGGAGAGGGAAATGACCTTGCCTAGGCGCAACTTAAGCATGAACAAGGTGTAAAATGACCCATTGGAACCTGACATGATGATGAAAACCCTCTGAATGATGGTATACTTAGCTAAATAGTGACATAGACTGACATTTGGACAACTTTGAAAGGAGTGAAAGCAAACCCTAGACCTAATGCCTAGTGACCAAATTTTAAAGACTCACTGAAATGATAAAATTTGACCTTGACACCTTAAAATCACTTTGTAAGAGCATGTTTGATAACTGGAGGAAGGCTGGAAAGGCTGACACTAACACCAAATTTGGCTAGGTACCAAAGGCTCACCAAATAACCTTTTCACTCTACTATCATTGACTTGGGATTACAAAACTTTGACTAGTTCTATCGTTGGATCTAGGAGGTCATTACAAATCTTCCACAAATCACTAGTAAAAGTTTTCAGAGCTCTTTAGATATAAGTGGGTTTCACCTAGTTATGAGATGATCTTATACTCCAAAATGGGCTCCAGTGTCTCTACACCATTATTCTTCTATGATGTTCCTTAAGTCCACTCCCTGAGACCTTCTTTGACACTTGTGCCACCTATTTACATCAATGACCACTTTTTTCCATCACCATGTTTCCATAAATGACAATTTTTTTTAGCAATATCCCCCTTTTACATTGATGGCCACAACAAAATAAAACAAAACATCCTTAGAAAAATATAGAGAAATACATAAATTATTTCTCCACTAAAGATGCACTTCTCTTATCCCTAATAGTTTCTACTACTGCTAGTATTGTTCATGTGCTTAGTCTAGTTTGATTTCCTTATTTTTGCTTGATCCCTATGGATATCTCCCCATTTGAAACCAATGGAAAGGACATCATTATGCAGCCCCTATCACCATACTCTATCTGTCAATGACCTTTCTTTTTTTATGTTGATCTTGTGGACCTGGCAGCTACAACGACCTGCATGATGTCCAGTATTGAAGTTGTCAAATATAAGAGGCTGCCAATGATGGATCTATAGAAATTCTGGTCCACTACTATATATTCATCCATATTTCTAGGCTTCTAACCTGTCACCATTGGAGCGCTCACTAAAAACATTTTCCCATGTCAAATTTCTTTAGCACTTCTTTGAGATACTTTCTTTGAGAGATGAAACTTTATGTGTAGTTCTACATAATATACAATCCAAGAAAGTAGGAAAGATCTCAATGCATGGACATATCAAACTCGACCTTCATATTAGTTGCAAATTCCTTGGTGAGAAAGTTTGAATCACTCATAAAGATTATATCATCAACATATACAACCACTACAATGAGTTTTTTGTCTTTTATTTTGACATATTTAAGGTATTATCAATTGCACCTATTTTGAATCCACATTTGAGTAGGTAGTTGTCTAGTTAGGAATACCAAGCTCTAGGGGATTGCTTGAGTCCATAAAAAGCTTTCTTAAGTCTGCAAACATAATTTGGTTTCTCTGTGAGCTGAAATCCTTTTGACTGCTCTATGTAAACTTCCTCTTGTAGTTCTCCATTGAGAAAACAGTTTTGACATATATTTGATATATTTTGAATTTCTTGAAACAAGCATATGCCAAAAAAAATCTTATTTATTTTAATCTTGCACCAAGAGAAATGACTCCATCAAAGTCCGGTCCTTCTACTTGAGGGTAATCTTTGCATACCAATCTAGCCTTGTTTCTTACAACTTCTCCATGATCATTCAATTTATTCCTGAAAACCCACTTTGTTCCAATGACATTCTTATTAGAAGTTCTTGAAACAGGTTCCGAAGTCTTATTTTTCTCTATTTGGTCAATTCATTCATTCATTTATTTTAACCAATATTGGGTTTTACTGGCTTGTCCAAATCATTTGGTTCCTCTGTGGACAATAGGGCAACATGTGTTGGGGTAGGCAAATTTATCATTTTCCTTCTTGTTTGCACACTAGTATTTAATTCACCAACAATCTTATCAAGTGTGTCATATTTTTGTACATACCTAGAGGGATATTTGGCTTTAGGATTAGAGATTTCCTCATTTCCTTCTTCTGTAGAAGGCTCAAATTATTTTTCACTAATTATCATGGGTTCCCCAATGATGAATTTTACTATTTTTTTCTCTTCTTTATCAATGATTTCACCCACATTTACATCAATGCAATCAATGATCCTATAGGTTCTTCTGTTATAGAATTTGTATCCCTTTTTTCTGTCTGAGTATCCCAAAAAAATACCTTCATCTACTCTTGCATTGAACTTGCCAAGTTTTTTATAATTTCCCATGATGTAGAAGTTTCTACCAAAAACTATGAAGTGCTTAACTGCTGTAGGTGTTCCCTGCCATAACTCATAATGTGTTTTGACACTATTTGCTCTGAAATGAGCTTTGTTTAGGATAACCAATGTTTTGTGAATAACTTCTACCCAAAACCTTTGTTGAACATCCCTTTTGTCGAGGAGTATTTGCTATTGTAAACTACCTTTTCATGCCATTATTTTTACATAATTCATCAAATTATTTTGAAATGAACTCACCTCCATTCTTTGACCTTATGCTTTTGATTTTGCAATTAGTTTCATTCTCAGCCTTGGATTTGAACTCTTTAAACTTATCAAAAACTTTAGACTTCTCTCCGAGTAAGGTAACCCGCATTATCCTACTGAAATAAGCATAAAATATAATTTACTTGTGGGTTACTATTTTTTGGATCGTCCACACAGATCCATGTGTACCATTTGCAATGGCTTTGATGATGAGTTCTCTTTTTCCTTGAATGGATCTCAAGATTTCTTTCCCAATTGGCAAGATTTTCAAATTGTCTTATCTAGTTTTGAAATCCTAGGAAATTATTGGCAACATTTTTCTTGGTAAGCTTGACTATCTGATCAAAATTCCAACGTCGAAGTGTTTTATGCCATAACGAACACTCATTGATATTTTTAAAGAAACACTTATATGTCTTCTCTTTGAGCACATATACATGATTTTTTGTTCTCGTAGCTTCAAAAACTATCTCACCTTTGTCTATAAACTTCATTAATAGTTTTTGTCTTTAAATATCAAATCATACCCGTGATCACATATCCAAGATACACTAAGCAAGTTATGCTTTAACCGATCAAAATATAAAACATTCTTGGCTTGACATTTCCCATTTGATAAACTAGCCATCCATTTTGAAAATATTTTTCTTGGAGCATTGCTGCCAAAAGTTACATTACCTTTTTCAACTAGTTTTCAAGTCATAAACTTCCTTTTGTCTCATGAAATGTGCATCGATGAACCACTGTTCACATACCAATGTATCCCTTCACTCTATGAATACAATGTATATGACATTGATGTGATTTCTCCTTTTATTTCCATACCTCAAGGTTTTGCTAGTTTTTATCAATTAGTGGCTTTGTCTTCTTCCTCTTTAGCCTAAAATTGAATCATATATGCCAAAAAATATGACATTTAAAACATTGCACCAGATAATTTAGGGGAGGAAAAGAATTATTATACCTGGGTCTGCTTTGTCTCTGTTGAAATATCTTTCTATATATCAGCTTCCTCTAGGAAAGATTGGTTGTGTTATTTTCTACTCTGCGATTATAATTTGTGCATGTGAAATAGTACCCTAGGAAAATATTATTGTACCTGGAAGGCTGTCTTTTGTGCTATAGTAAATTCTAGGCAGTTCGATTTTCTTTTCCAACTTTCTTCTTTTGCCGCTACTTATTTTTCCTCAGCTGTGTGATTGTGTTTTGTTGTTGTGCAGTCCCTTCTCAAGTAAAGGTAATTTCCTTCTCTCCTTTTAATTCAATTGTTGCACTGGACTCAGCTTCAAATCTAAGACCACTACGATCTTTAGATGCACACTGAGCTTATAATATTTCATTCAAATCTTTAGTCCCTTTTCCAAATTTTCGGTTCGAATTGAGATGTGTTTTAGCCTTCTCAAATTGCTTCTTCAACAACATGATTTCTCCTTCCAGCCTTTCAGACGTTTTCATTTAGATTTTGGTTCAAAGAGACATGAATCTTCTTACCTTGTTCTATTTGTAAGAACAATGGCTCAACAACCTCAACCTTTTCTTTTATCGGAGATTCCTTCTAGTTTTTTTTCTTTCTCAACCTCTCTATTTCTTCAAGTGCACTTAAAAGTTCTCCTTCAAGATGGACTTTTCCCTCTTCATGATCAGAATTGATAGCCTCCACTTGCATATTATCTACAACCATCAACATAAAATATTTAGGGCTCTCATCATCTCTATCATCATCTAAGGATTGGCTAGGTTCACTTTTCGAGGACATACCTTCTTGAGCATAGAGCCCTCTCTTCTTAGCCTTATTTTTGTACCTTTGATCTTTCTTAAATTTATCATTAGGATCATAGTCTTTCCTCTTATTTTCAGGACACTTTGATGCATAGTGATCAACTTTTCTACAATTAAACACTTAACAGATAACGTTTCCTTATAATTTCTTGATCCTCACTTGAGCTTCCTCAAAAAGTTGACCTCTTCTTTATCTGATTCACAACATGAGGCATCATGCTCATTGTAATAGACCTGGTGAAAATTCCATGTAATAAAAGTTAAAAACAATAACCACAGATGAATGTGACACTTATTCCAAGCTGAATGTTGGGAAATACATCCTAGGGGGTGTGGATTTGGTTGTTTATGGCTAAGGAAATTGGAAAAGGGAATGGCTAAGGCTTTGGAAAGGTAAAATGTAATTTTGGCATGATCATTTATGAAAATAATGCAAATTAGGAGAAAAGGAGGTGAAATGTCACAAGTTGCATGTGAGGAGGAAAATGAAGGAAATTAATGGTAAATTAAGAAAATAGAGGTGTCATTCATAAAAATGTTTCTAAGGATCAATTGGTAACTGTTATAGACATTTTTGTGCCTTACAGCATTGAGCATGAAATTTCCATAATCCAAGGGATCCAAAGTCCCTAAAAGAGTTGTTCCTGCCCCTAAAGGAACAAGGTCAACCATTGACAGTTTCTCCCAGAAGTTCTCCACCAAAAACCACTCAGAAACAGTCAATTCAGGATCAATTCAGAAGCTCTTCTAGCTACCTGCGTTGCAGTGCACCCGAGTACACTAGCTAGGTGCATTGCAACGCACCTAAATGCACTACCAGGGTGCTCTGAGCGAGAAATGCCAAATGGAAATGTCATTCCGCAAGGTGTACAGACACTGGAAGCTTCCATAATCTTCCTCAATGACACTTGCCTCAATGAATTCGACTAGTGATGAGTAAGAGGCTCTCAACCTCCAAGTGGAAGCAAGAACTGACAGAGAGAAGCCACAAGTCAAAACATAAGCTGACTCATCCTCTCTGCTTACATCTATATATGGATCTCTCACCCAGAGGTCCAGGAGGCTGGAATTTTGTACTTTGCAGAGAATTGCTGTTGGTTTGAGATTGAGATTAGTGCATTGGGTGATTTATGCTTTGTTGGAGGAGAGGAAGGGATTCCTTTGCTGGGAGGTAGATGCTGGATCGGGACTCACTTGGTTGTATCTCCTCTTGGACTTTCTTATCATATCAATAAAACTATTTGAGTTTCTCCTATGTGCTTGTATATCAATGATGTTTTGTTATATTTGCATATTTAGTTTATATCTGATCCTAAACTAGTTATGAATGTAAATCTATGTCTTTTGTGTAGTTTTCCTCTCTTGTGATCTTGCAGGAACTGAGTGAAGCTGGACCAGTGAAGGAGCAGGCAGCGGGAAACAAGCAAAAGAGGAGAGTGATTGGATCGACAAGCTAGCGAAAGACACAGGTTAGTTACATCTTTCTTCTCCATTTACATTTCATAAAGAAGAATACTCAGATAGTTTTCCTTGTTTGTTGCTAAGGCACTATCACACCTTAGAGTGGGATAGGGGCATTCCGAATTGGATACTTTTCCCAACAACAAATTGGTGACTCCGCTTGGGATCGTATCTAGTTAGTTTATTTGTGTTTCTATTGTTGTTCTTCTCATAAACTCAGGAGTGCCGAATCGAACTGCATTTGCCATTTTCAAATGCAAAGTAGAGATCTGCTACTCTAGTCCATTTGCTGGGCCTGTTTATGATCTGAATAGCTGATCCACAAGTGCTCTAACAGCCCTTTGTGATAGATCTTACTCCTCCTTTAAATCATCCCTCTAATTGTACCTAATTGATAGCTTTTATCCGGGCCAAAAACTGTAGATTAAACTGCAAACCATGACCCAGAACCCAGAAACAACTCTCATTTCTGCTTCAGCGCAGACTCTGTGAAGAGGTTCTGCATTTCAACGCAGGTCCTGTGAAGGCTACCTGCGCTGAAGTTCAGTTTCTCTGTGCTGAGGGTGCGCTGATTAGCTTTGGCCTTGTGCAGGTGTGGTTCCCTGCTTCCTTTTGCTCAGTTTTATCTATGTTTTTTGCAACTTGTCATCAGTGTGTGTACCTATCTGAAACCCATTTTCTTTGCCTCAATTCCGCCTCAGTTGTATAAAGAAACTTTATTTGTTCTTTGTGTATTTGTTACATCATTTGCAGTTTCCCATCACAAAAGTAAACTAGTCATACTGTCGCCCTTAGATCTAGACCTGTCGTAAGTGTCGTTTTGATCTTAGGAGTGAGTTTGTTTGCTGTTCACAGTTGATTACGCTTTTACTTTTGTCTTTTGGTTTGAATTTATGCATTTCCAGTGTCGAAACAAGTAAATCATAAAGTGTCGTAATCGTCTTTTTGATTTCGAAAAGGAAACTTGTTTGTGTTTTCCACTTGAAATCAAATTCAAATTTATACAACAACTTTCTTTTTAGGCATCAATATTAAGAAAGTGAAAACAAATACATGCATATTTGCATTTGCATTTTGACAGTTTGTATGTGTTGATTTAGGAAAAGTGCATTACAGTGTGCTCTATGCTCTTTGATAAAAGATGGTGTCTTTCCTTTCCCCTTGTAGCTAGGATTTTCATTGTTGAAAAGATATAAAAGCTTGCTTATCATCTTTAGACTGCATTTAGGAATTGTATCATACATCTCGTGGTGATTCAAAAAGGCAAACTTCTAAGAAAGATCAACCTAAAATAAATCGAATGAACTTAACAACGCTTTGTAACTTAACGCACAACATAGAGGTCTAGGCTAGAGACGTGTTCCGGCGTCGTAAAACCTGGTCACTGGTCGCCTCACTGATGGTTGGGTGATTCCTCCTGAGAGACGATAAGCGCCAGTACGGATTGTGCTCCCACGTACCGTCGAGTATATATTGGGAGACCCCTATAGGCATAAAACCTTTATCCATAGGAAGCCGTGTCGGCCGCCCTACTGATCGCAATGCACTGAACACAGCATTCGGGAAGATTGACTGCCCGTACCTTAAAAAGTATTCTGTGGTTTTGCGAAAAGTTTGGCACACCCTCTACATAGAACTCCAGAGCAGTCCCTTTCGTTCCTTTTCAGACTCCTTAACGGAAAAGGTCCATCTGAGCACTTGTCACTTCAGGCTCATTAAAAATCGAAGGAGACTAGAGTCATCTTTAGCTTTTTCTCGATTCTTTAAAATTGAAAAAGCAAGTTGTGTCTAAGCGTTGTTAAAATTTATTTTAAACGGAATAATCACCCTCTTTCCTGCGTTGATCTTTAGGTTGAGAAAATGGAGCCTACCAACCAAGGAATTCCCCTTGGTGGAAATCCTAGTCCCTTCTCCTCTTGGGGAGATGTTGGTGCGCCCCATATGGCCTCATTGTCACTTCCAGGACTGACAATTGGCCTGCCCGTCTAGCTCTTCTCAACCAATGTCATTCAGAACACCAATATTCCTGAACAGTCGAATCAACAATTAGACAAGTCCAGAATTTCCCACCAACCTTCTACTTCCTCTCATTCCTCCTCTCTTCCTTCCTCTTCACGTGACGGGACTGGTAAAACTAAAAACCAAGCTCCCAAGGAGAAGAAGGAAAAGAAGAAGAAAGAGAAAAAGAAGAAGGAGCCAAAGGAAAATAAGGGAAAACAAGTGTCGTCTGATGAAAATCCACACACAGCACTGACCAGGCCTAAATCGCCATGTGTCATCTGCAAGGGAGACCACTTTCACAGAGATTGTCCTTGCATCCCTCGGATACTAAGGGACTGGTCTCCCCGTTTGCACAATCCGGTGTCATCAACCTCTAATAGCCATGTTGAAAGTACACCGTCAACTAGCGAAAGTGAAGTTCTAGGACAAAAAGGGAAAACTAGACCTCCCTGTAGACTATGCGAAGGCAACCATGCCCTCCACCGTTGTCCCTTCTTAGACGAGGCTAAAAGAGTCTTGGAAGATCGTCTGGTTTCACCGTTACGACTTCCTCCTGGATATAAAAAACTCTTTCCGAGTCCTGCGTTAGTTGAGAATCCAGCTGGCCCGCTCAAGTGGTCAGCTGAAGCGTCTATCATTGAGGATAAACCTACTGAATCCATACCAGACGAAAGTCAAAAGGTCGAGGCGGCAGTTGACCCGGTCTTGCCTTCAGAGGATTTATCTTCGAATGATACAGTCACTGAAGAGGATAAGGATGACACCATCCAGATTCTTTTCATCAACACAGACTCCGACGAACACGGGGGCAATCCACCCATTCCTTTATCGCAGGAAGGAAGTTCGTTAGAGGAATATCCGGCCATCTACTCGGTCCCACCACCAAGCAACCTGGTTGTATCCTTCGACTGGAACCAACTAGGCAAACCCCGGTTGCCAGCAAGCATACCATTCCGAATTATCGTTCAAATATATAGAATGGTCATGGCTGGCACCATCATTGATGAGGGGGCATCTGTGAGTATCCTTTCCTCTATTGCTTGGAAAGCGCTTGGTTCACCATCGCTTTTGCCTGAAATGAGAAATCTGACAGGCTTCGATAAAGGAACCAGTCGACCTTTAGGGATCCTCCCCAATGTGCCTATCACATTGAAAGGGAAGACCGTTCAAATGAACGTGATGGTCGTTCAAGGACCCTTGGATTATAACCTACTCCTTGGACGAGACTATATATATTGCATGGGAGCCATCGTCTCCTCACTCTTTAGAGTAATGTGTTTTCCGCACGAAGGAAGAGTGGTCAAGCTCGTGGACCAACTTTCATTTCGCAGATCACGCATCGCAAATAGTCATATGCCATCCCTAAATGGTCTCTTCACGCAAGAAATGTCTCAACCTACGGTCCGTCCTCCCGATGAGCGCGAGTGATTCGAAAGGATATGACTGGAACCCAGGGGGCATGCGTCCTGGTCTGCTTTGGCAGGAAAACTTTGGGTATAGGGTAGGTTTCCGCGAGAGAATATGACTAGTCTGTACCCCGCCCATGCTGGAAGAGGGTTATTCTAGAATAAGATTCTTTTGTCAAAGTTATGTGTTTGGCGCTCGTTGTCACTCGCCTTTGTCTATCTCGGTAGACATCGCCGAAGAAATGTTTTGTTCGCTGCGCAAATGAGACAATCTTTGGATAACCTGAAAGAGGTAGGCCTTTCCTGGTAGAACAAATGTTTTATCTGCAAATTGAGGGGTAACCTTGAAATCGTACTTTATGCCTGGGGGCATGCAAACCTTTTGGAGTGCAAGCAAGGGGCGGCTATTTATTTTTTAAATTTTTAGGTCCTCCCTTTAAACCTGTAGGTCTAACCCCTTAAACTCGTACGATTAGTTGTTTCCGAACTTGCATAAAGAAAGGAATACGGGGCAAAGCTTGATAAGGTGCAAGCTCCATAAAAAATGGCATCTTACATGAGACATTCTTATCATATGACTGGATTAATCGAGCAGTTTTAACACATAGTTCATGCTCGTTAAAAAATAAACATAAGATTGAGCAGTTTTAGCACATAGTTCATGCTTGTTAAAAAATAAACATAAGACTGAGCAGTGCTTTTCCGCATTTAAGCTCGTTAAAAAATGAACTACCCTCCGGTAAATAACCACCGTGAATGTAACATTATCAGCCATTAAAGCCTTGGTCGTGTTTGCACCGTCACCTCCACTTTTCCATTGGCCGATCATTCACCTCCATTTGATTGTTTACCCATTTTGAGGAACAGCTGCGAAGAGTGATTTCACTAGCCATCCTTGTGACACTGCCGTGATTGGAAAATTCCAACCCTTACCTAGAATCAGCTGCTACCCGTTTTATCACTCGTTCCTCAAAAGACGAGTCTTCTTTAAGCTCTTTTCATCTGACTCGTAAAATATGAAAAGATTGCCGAGTTTTGGCCTTCCAGCTCGTTAAAGTGACCGGAAGTGCTATCCCTCCTCTAGATTTTAATCTTTTTGGACCTGAGAGATTATTGCACAAAAAGATCGAGCGCTTGTTTTTTTCGGCTCGTTAAAACTATCAAAAATTCATCCCTTCTATATTGTTTTATAATTTTTCGGACTTAAGGGATTAGATGACGAAAAATGAACTTTGGAGTTATCTTTACGTACCTTTTCAGACTCTCTAAAAATGAAAAGGACCGAGTTATCTTTGTCGTTAGACTCGTTAAAAAAGATCAATAGCGACAAACTTGTCTTTAGACGAGAACGAGTTTCGCTATCGCTAGGCTTGTTAAAACATAGCGATGGGTTTTCCCGAAGGGAAAATTATAGAACAAGCATATGTTATCCTCCTCAAGCTTGACAAAAATAAAGAGGTACTGGTCAGAAATGACTGGGGAAAAATTGGGAAGAAACTCAAAGAACTTTTATTGGTAGCAAGTCGCTCTTGAACATGACACTTCCACTCCGTGCCTGAGTCGGGTTGGGTTGTTTGATTCACTGGTCACATCACCATGGTCTCGCCATACCATCCATCTTTGGGGTAAATGCTTCCAATCCATCACATAAGCGTCGCCGATATGTTCAAGAGAAGTCATCCAGAAGAGTCAACCGTGTCCCATCCACTACCATACATTATCCTTCATTCTTTCATGACCGCCACCCTGAACCATATATCATCAGATCGTTTTCACTTCCATAAAAATCGTTTGCTCCGTTCCGTGTCACTGATGTGGGATACATTAAGGCCCTCCTTTGACGGATCACTTCTTGTCGACATCTGCTCATTATCCAAGAAGTTGATCTAGGAACACCCCCTTCAGTACTTTGAAGCTTGCATGCCTCAATGGCAAGTTTCTCACTTCCGGCGACAGGTATACATCAATGACCTTCGGCCGAAAGATTTTTCGTGGTGTTCGACGCCAAGTCCTTTATTCACACCACGTGAATTGTACTGCAGTACCTTGAGGGTCATTATCATTATCGGTGATTCCTCTCGCGCTTGTTAACAGTTTACATCATTGACTGGTAATCAAGCGATGTCTTTCCATGTTCGACTTCAGAACATTTCTCACATGGATCGACTTGTACTTAGAGTGAAGATCGGACGAGATTGAAGACCCCGGATCTAGTTTCATCCATCCGGGCTGCGATATATATTCAGGAAAAATAAAGACATTGACATGTACAACATTGCAGCACGGATAATCATCCTACCAAACGGATGGTGATTTCATCAAAATCATCAGTCTACCATCAGACGATTGTCTGTTCTATGTACAGAAAAATGAATTTATAAAGCTGAGCATGGGAATGCCCGCCTCAGCTAGATCATGAAAACAGTATGAAAAATAATGTATTGTATTGTATTTTATTACAGGTCTCCTCCCAGCATTGGAAAGAACTTCGGATCCTCCTAAATAAAGCATTTCACCCGATAAACGGCCTCATACTTTAGGGGGCGACTGTTATAGAAATTTTTGTGCCTTACAGCATTGAGCATGAAATGTCCATAATCCAAGGGATCCAAAGTCCCTAAAAGAGTTGTTCCTGCCCCTAAAGGAACAAGGTTAACCATTGACAGTTTCTCCCAGAAGTTCTCCACCAAAAAGCACTCAGAAACACTTAATTCAGGATCAATTCAGAAGCTCTTCTAGCTACCTACGTTGCAGTGCACCCCAGTACACTAGCTAGGTGTGTTGCAATGCACCTAAATGCACTACCAGAGTGCGCTGAGCGAGAAATGCCAAATGGCAATGTCATTTCGCAAGGTGTACAGACACTGGAAGCTTCCAGAATCTTCCTCAATGACACTTGCCTCAATGAATTCGACTAGTGATGAGTAAGAGGCTCTCAACCTCCAAGTGGAAGCAAGAACTGACAGAGAGAAGCCACAAGTCGAAACATAAGCTGACTCATCCTCTCTGCTTACATCTATATATGGATCTCTCACCCAGAGATCCAGGAGGCTGGAATTTTGTACTTTGCAGAGAATTGTTGTTGGTTTGAGATTGAGATTAGTGCATTGGGTGATTTATGCTTTGTTGGAGGAGAGGAAGGGATTCCTTTGCTGGGAGGTAGATGCTGGATCGGGACTCACTTGGTTGTATCTCCTCTTGGACTTTCTTATCATATCAATAAAACTATTTGAGTTTCTCCTATGTGCTTGTATATCAATGATGTTTTGTTATATTTGCATATTTAGTTTATATCTGATCCTAAACTAGTTATGAATGTAAATCTATGTCTTTTGTGTAGTTTTCCTCTCTTGTGATCTTGCAGGAACTGAGTGAAGCTAGACCAGTGAAGGAGCAGGCAGCGGGAAACAAGCAAAAGAGGAGAGTGATTAGATCGACAAGCTAGCGAAAGACACAGGTTAGTTACATCTTTCTTCTCCATTTACATTTCATAAAGAAGAATACTCAGATAGTTTTCCTTCTTTGTTGCTAAGGCACTATCACACCTTAGAGTGGGATAGGGGAATTCCGAATTGGATACTTTTCCCAACAACAGTAACCTTTTGTTAGATTAGATTTGGAGTTCTTTCAGTATTCTCTCTCTCTACCATACACTTGGACACTTACATTTTTCTTGGAGCACTATGGCATTGGAGCAAGAAAGGAAAAGAAGGCAAGAGGAAGCAAAGATCAAACACGGAAAGGCAGGATCAAGTAGCTATAGTAGGATTCATTGTAGGTATTGAATCACATGTGTATTTTCCTTGCTATATTTCACATGCATGGAATTGCATTTGTCTCTTTTCTACTATGGCATGGGTTTTGTCAACTTTGACAATGTTTTTAGCCTAGCCTTGCAATTTCTTGATAGTTTTGATGAGATGGGTTATTTCATCCCGTTTATGTGGGACGGTCAGATTGGATTCGAGGATGAGTGGGGTGGATCTTCGAATTAACAAACAGATGGTGTAGTGGTCCCTGAACTAGACAAAGGATGCATAAATCCATTGGCCTAACAACCCCTGAACCAGACATTGGGTTGCGGTAAAGCCACATTGTGTGCCTCAGTGGGCCTAGGAATCCTTGTCGGTGAATGGAGGGATATGTCGTAAAGTGAAGAGGTGGATTTTCTCTACATTGGGCCTAGTGATTCCTGGATGGAATTCATGGTAAAGCCTATAGAGTATGTCTCAGTGTAGGATTTAGTGATCCTTTGATCTGACTGTGGATGCATGGTAAAGCTTAAGACACTAGCAGGAACTCAAATTCCTCACAGTATACGTAGAGAACTCTAATGGCATCCACATTTATTAGTGTTTTTGATGTGTTCTATGAGTCCCACATTCATTCATGGAGTATGGCACAAGGGTGATTGGATGAAGAGAGAATTGGACTAGCCAATCTATGTTCAGTTGGAACATGATAGTCCCATCACTGATTGGTTCATTGGATTGATTAATGAGAAGGTCATTTCATTGATTTTCATGTATAAATTTACTAGTGTATATATGGGTTTTCATGGCTGACATGTTTACTCTATTTATGTTCTTATTATGCTAGTTATATGCACATTTTCTGATAGGGGCTATGTTTGGCTCTCGACATGTTTTTACTTGTATTTGACTAGATAATGTATCTATCGCTTAATACATGGTAAGGAAGAAAATGACGTGAGGAAACAATGGATCATGGAGATTCTTAGATAAGTATGAGATCCCTACACTTAATTATGCTATTTACACCTGTAGGTTACATGTAGATGATGTGTTTGAAGAAATGCCTATCATGGATAGTAGGGGTTTGGTTAAGGTCTTTATCAACTATTTAATGTTACAACATTGTTTCCATGTACTTTACTTGATTCTATGATTTCATTCCATTATGGGTAGTGGTGTGGGCTCTAGACCTAAAAATTGTATTAAATCTTGGGGTCTCTATCACAGAATTGGAAACTTTAGTCCATAGTCACAGGTAGGCAGGCCTATGAGAGTCACTTTGGATTTATGATCACTCCCTTTCCAATAGCATGAGAGTGACTATGGTCTTAGTGGTCTAGAACAACAATGAGACCTAGGGATAAGTTGTCTGAGTGGTTGAATCTTCTACTGAGGGTTTTTTTGATGATGTTGGATAATTTTGTGTGATGTTCCATCGATTCTACTTCCTTAATGTTACCTAGGATGTCGAATATGATCATAGTAGCCTCTCATCTCATGTTTTCATTGGTTGTCATGGTTACTTGGATGGATGTGGGAGGAGGGTGTTACAGAGTGGTATAAGAGCATGGTTAAACTCTTAGACTAGATGGGTTAAATGTGTTAGTCATGCATGCATGTCAGTTGCATGTGTGTCTCATACACTTATATACTTGTTGCAATTGCTTGATGTTGGATTAGGGTTGTAGTATGGTTATCATGGAGAATTTGATGTTGATTTCATGAAGAGTATTTGACATGAGTATGTCATTGAATGTATATGGTTAATATGATTAATTGTCACATACATGTTGATTTTATGTCACCTACTTACATCTATGTATTTAGGTTACATTTTTAATATTATGATTATATGTATCAGCCTTGTAGGTTTATTGTAAGAATTGATCGATTATGCTCAACTACATGCATTTGTCCATATGTGAAGCTGGCTAGGCATTGCTTATGCATGATGTTGGTTGCATGTGGCAATGTGTATAATGTGGTAATGGTTGTTGTCATACATGAGGTCATAACATGCATTTTTTATATGGCCTTCCATTAATGACTGGACCCTAGTTATAGTGATGTTTATGAGTTGATACACTTACTTACAAATGTTAGTATACTATTATGTTTACGTTATATAGGTATCACATTGATTTGGTGATATTGCAGACAAGTCATCCTCCACGAGCTATACTGAGGTCTATTAATTTATTATGATTTTGTATATCTGACATATTATTCATTGCAGGAAGAAAAATATCAAATGGCTAGCAAGGTAGTAGATTACATCGAATCTCCTTTTGCATAAGATGAGCAGCGTGATGTGGGGCATAGACTTTGATCTAGCTGATACATTGAGAAGCTTGAAGGAAGAGATAAGGAGTTGTAAGGCAGATAATGACCAGATGATATCGGCACAAGAGAAGGAAGAAGAGGTCAATGCTATACTTCTTCAAAGTTTATCAGAACTGCAGTGACAAGGGCTGCTTCTGATCAGCCATGCACAGAAGGATTGGACTAATGGATCCTATGGTAGTATATCTCCCTATAGACACAGATCAAATAGATCTAACACAGTGAGAGATGGAAAGCTATTGGACACTCCAAAAAGGAGGGGCGATGAGTACAGGTATTATTCTAGTTATGGTTCTGATAGACATCATGATTGTCATCTTTATCATACTTACAAGAGGAATGATAGGGGATATTTACTAGATGAATTCAAGAAAGTAAAACCACCTACTTTTGATGGAGATGTGAAGAAGACAAAAGATGTAGAGGCTTGTATTCTTCGAATGAACAAATTCTTTAACTTGTGTTGTAGCGGCTACAACCACCCTCCAAAATTTTGCCTTGGCTTCATTTTGGAGCCTCCCTTCCAACTTTTCATAGCAACTTGCCTTGCTTCGTCAACTTCACAAGATTAAGTTTTTTGCTTGCACAAAGGCAGCCTGTTGATCATAGATCGATGCATTCCCCTCACAAGCTAATCTCCCGACCTTGGTCCAGCTATCGGTTGAATAGATCCCCCAAGAAATTGTGCAATTCTAGAGTGTAACCAACCTTCCCTCTATAAATTGCACAATCCTGACTGGCAACCGTCTGGGCTCCAGAATTGCACAATTCTGGCAGTAAACACTCACTGTGAAAGTTGTACAATTTTCCCCAGCAGGGCATCTCAGCCTAGAATTTGTGCAAATCTGGGCAACAGTCAACAGTTATGCCCATAAACTGTCCAAATCTCCTAGGCATCCAGCCTAGCTCCCAGCCATAAATGCACATTTTCTCCCACCAGTCGAGCAGTTTCTTTTATGTGCATCTGAGTTGATCGGTTCCCTCCGGAACCAAGTAAACCTGACTTGCATGCATGGGATGTTTATCCCAAGGCATCATGCAAATGCATCCTTTGTTTTATGGATCTATGTTTAGCAGTTGGAGGTTACATGAAAGGATCATTTTAGAAACATCCCACCAAGTGTCGGTTTCCCTAGATTTGTGGCATGCGCATCACAACCTCGATGCTATAAAAACTCATCAAATGGATGCTAGAAAGCTCATTCCTCACAACAATCATACAGCTCTGACATCCCACATCACATCTAGGAGTAGTTAGTACATTCATCTCAGCTGTTTTGGGGTAAGCCCACTTTCGATGCCTTTTGTTGCATTTCCGTCGCTTTCTTTGTTTTCACTTGTGTGAGTATTGTTTCCTTGATTTGCTTGAGCACTTGCTGTCATTTACATGTATACTAGCTTGTCCTAGCACTATTTCAGTTTTTGTTGTTATCTCATTGTTGTCACATGCATGAAATCATTTTTCACGAATGGTCGTTGATTTGGTGAATCACTTCACCCACATGCATGTTGATCTATTTACTAAATACTTCATTCAATGTTTACATGCACGAACAATGACTTCTACTTTCACTTAGTGCGGTCATGCATTCACTTCCACATTTACTTTCAGTTTCCCGTCAGCAAGTCTGGGTAGCCTTGGCCCGAACTCTGTCTCACTAAGAGCCTCACTACGACATCATTGCGCAATCCTGAGAGGGGAGGCTCTGCATTTCTCTCAAGAAATGTGTATTTCTACTCAATGAATGTCCTCCAAGACTGTTTTTCACATTTCCAAGGGACAGGGACTGTTGGTCCAGAAAATTGCACAATGCAGTCACTGAGTCTGCATTCATTGCCAGTTGAGATTGCTCATTGCAGAATTCTAGTAGTCAACAACCAGACTGTACTCTGCATTTTGTAGTTCTAGTAGTTAGTTAGTCTCCCAGCAACCCAGACTGTGCCTTGTGGAGTCTTGGTAGTCAGTCTCTCGACCTCTCGGTCGAAATTGCGTAACCTTCATGGTCAGTCACACAAGTATGTTGCAAGTGAGTTCTCAAGTTCATTTTGGTTTTCTACTAACAGATCAGTTGCCATGAGTGGTTCCATGTCTCCAGGTATTGCAATTGTTCATCTATCTCTTAGTAGTAAAGGTACAACAGTTTCCACGAGATAAGAGTTGAAGACATGTTCAGAGCACACCTGGAGATGCAGTCGATCAAATGTATATGAGCTTGCCTACTCGCGAAGATATCAAGTTTTGTGTAGAGAAGGACATCAAGATATGATAGCAACAACATCATAGTGAGTAGCATCATGAATAGTAGTTGAAGGAAACGTGCCAAATGCAAAAAATGCAATGAATGCAATGAATACAAGAGGAAGGTTGCTGACAACACAGAGGTAGAACAAAGCTGCAAGCTCAAGCAGATCCATTGATGATGCAAGAAACTTTGGAGACTGAGGCTATGAGGTGATGGTGTGACTTCAAGATTATGTGAAGATAGAGAATGTAACAATGAAGGAGTTTCATGTGCTGAAGCAGCGACTCAAGGAAGAACATGCAGTTGCACAAAAATATGAATGAGTTTCAATAGGGACAAGAACAACAGTGGGCGCAACATGCACTAATGGATGAAACTTCACCCATACATGTTAAAGATCCATCCCAATAGCTCGCACAAAGAAAACATGGTGAGAAGTGTTGTTGGTCACATGCAAGGGGTTCAGTAACATGAATCTCACTATTCACATGCATGCAAACTAACCCATTCAGCACAATCACTAAGGCGAAGACAAGAAGCAAGCACAATTGGAGCTAAAAATGTAGTTTAGCAAGTTGATGTGCATGACCACCATCACGCATTTGAATATCAACACCGACACTATGCATCAGTGTGTTGCCGATTCAGCCGCACCTAAGAATACCATGCACATGTTAGCAGAAAAGTTGGATGAATGAGCCATACCAATGCACATGATGCACTGGAGGCAAGAGTTTGCTTAACAAGATGTCAGCATGGGGTGCATGCAAACCATCACGAATAACCAAGCTTGGCATCAGCTCACCAACCTCACCATCACAAGCATGTCAAAGAGTTGGTCCCACCTCAATAGACCGAGTGTTAGAGATGTCTTGCATGGATTTCTCAAGCCATGTTGTCTCACATGAGCACATGTGCATTGTAATGTAGTGTCATGTCAAGTGTAAGTTCAAGTGCCAATAGTTGGATGTAATAGTCATAGAGTAGATGAAGATTCATGAGGGTAGATGAATTGTCACAAAGGGGAATTTCAAGGGTCACCCAACCTTTGCTATAAATAGAAGCTCATAACTCATTATAGAGGCTTTTGGTCAGCCAAGATTTCTATAAGACTATCTTCAAGAGAGCTTGGACAGTATTGTAGCGTGCCTTGGCTTCTCCACTGCATGGAGCTAGTACATCTCTTTGGAGGAGCAGGTGGATGTGGTTGTAACATTCCATTATTGGGGCTACCGCGTGTACATGGATGTATTGTATTATTGGAACTTACACTTCTTTATATAATAAGAGCCAACACCTTTCATGCATATGTTGTATTATATTCCAGTTGTCTTGTTTACTCTAAATGGCATATGTATTTTCTTTCTTACGCATGCATGTATGGACTATTCTCTATGAGCATGTATGAATCCTTCTAAAATGTGTTGATTGGATTAACCATCACTTTGGATTTCCAACTAACTTGCTTTCCAACTTGTGATGCATCTTCGCTCGTGTGTTCCCTTCCCATTAGAGTATTTTTGTAGGTTGCCAAGGGGTGAACTCATCTCAATCGACATGTGTTAGAACTTCTCATGCACTTTCCTTAACTCACCACAGTACTCACACCCTTGCTACTAAGAAAATTATATTATTGAGCTGACGCTTCTGTCATCCATATCAATATTGAGAAGATTTTTTGGCAAAAATCACATCATGATACATTTGTCGATGTGTTTCGAACCAACAAATGTGGTTAATCATGGGGACATGTTGAAGAACTAGACCATGGTAGTAGATTAAATATAGAGAGAAGATCATCGAATGGCTATATTAGACTAGGAAACAACTATATTTGACCGTGAAACGACTACGTTTGACCAAGAAACTGTACCTAGACCGAGGGATAGGGATAGGGAATTTACCTATCCCTATCCCTCAGTCCAAGTACAATTTTCTGGACAAACTTAGTTGTTTCCTAGTCAAATATATTCATTTCTTGGTCCAATATAGTCGTTGGATGATCTACTCTCTCTTTTTAATCTACTACCATGGTCTGGTTCTTCAACTTATCCTAACGATTAACCACACTTGTTGGTTCGAAATGCATCAACAAATATATCATGATGTGATTTTTGCCGAAAAATCTTCTCAATAAAGTTATCGTACTTTCCTTTGTGTGAAATCATGGTCAAGACATTTCTATATGACCCACTGCTAGGACTCCTACACCAAATGGTCTAAGGCTTAATTTGGACTTCTTACCAGGGAGATCCCCTTACATGTTGGCAGGTCCAGCACCGTCAACAATTTCGTGCTAGAAGGAGGGCCAAATGACAAGATGAGTCCCCACATATGTTTTGAATCTCTACACATCTATCATGACTCATTATCAAGCTACTCTTCTGGAATGTATGTCTTATGGAAATGATTTCATCATCTTGAAAAATCTCTCAGATAACTTGTCTCATAAAGCATTTGATGGTGGAGGCTACATAGTAAGGCATGTGGTCAACATTGTAGGCTCATGTGAAAGACATGGATTCTTTGAAGAATAAATGAGTCGCGTGTTGTTCATCTACACACTTTGAGGGCACCCAATGCACTGGTATGCCACTCTTCCAAAAAAATCTATTCATTCTATTGCTCATATGGTCGTAGAGATAGACTATGCTTTCAATCACTTTAACTGGAAAACACTTGATCAAGAAATTATGAAATTATGAAAAGCACCTGATGAATCCGTTGATCAGTTTTACACATTGTAATATTCCATAAAGATTCCCCGAAGATGAAATTGATTGGGAATTCCTTTATGGAATATTTGAGTATCTTCTGCACATATCTGAACCCCACTCAGCACACTTCGGTGATGGAGCTGTGCAATCACAGACAGGAACAGTCACTGTCACGAGTGACTGTCCGCTTTCACCTCATCAAATAGCTCCACCACTGTGGAGTGATGTGGGAGATCATGCACATGCCTCTGTTGAACTGTCACACTCTCCCACCCCACCTGCTCTTGAGATTTTCACAGATGTGGCTTGCAAGCCTGTTGGTTGTCACGTGGACTCTCTCCCTCGATCTCCATCCTTGTGTTATGTTGATCCTCCAGATTGTACTATCTTGTGTTCTCCCATTCTAGACTCCTCACCTGTTGTGAAGGAGGTTCAAGCTGTTGACAGAGTTGGTGTTAAGCGTCTAACCTACACCATCATTTATGATGATTGTGTGCGGGAATCTAAAGAAGAGCTCGCAATGAAGGATGACTACCATCAGTCACTCCTCATCTGATTCATCTTGACATCCTTTGTGATTCTACCACTACTGATTTCCCCATGAAAACCCATTTTCAAATGTTTCTACTTCTGATCATTCACAGGACACCTTGGATGTCAGTATATCATTATAGTGTGGAGAGGGCACATATTCCTCAGAAAATCCTTTCAATCTGTCATTTATCTTTCTTGAAAACACAGAGAGTGAACATCTTTTCTTCTCATCTACCCTTCTACCTGATTCATCAAATCATGAGGATGACAAAAAACATCCTGAATTTTCTGATCTCGGTTGTCGTGATCTATTCAATTCCTCATCTGATCATGTTGTTGATTCAACCATTCTTAATCTATCCAAGACACTGGTCTACAATGATCTATTTTTTAATGAGGTCGAAACCCCCCAGACTGTCGAGGCACTTCAGCCTGAGCAGATGGTTATGTCAAGCCCTCCCTATCATGAGGTTGGTTTCACTTCTGGTCAGGAAATTGTTGAAATACTCAAGGCTCCTCATCATTATCTACTTTACATTGAATATCAACAAAACACCCAAATTTCACTTCCTCCACTTGAACTACGTGATCCCTATTATCACTCAGGTTGTTCCCTGCCTCCTGAAGGGAATACGGCCGAGGTAACCACTAACCAATCTTTTAGCTATAGGTTCTAGCCTAGCTACAACCAGAGAGGGCTCTCTCTTTGTATTTTAGCTTTGTTTTGGTGTATTTTTAGGCTAGTTTTGATGCACAGAGTTTGATTTTTAGTTTGTTGGATGGTGATTTCAGGCAGAGCTGGGATGCAAAGTCCAAAAGAGTCTATACTATTGGGCAATGGAGTCAATGATGGTGTACTGCTGAAAGTGTTTCTTGGGTAAATGGTAATGCTACAGAGCAAGATAGGCAGTTTTGGAACAATTTTCAAATCTGAAATTGATGGAATGAAGTCAGGGAATGAAAGGCAATCAAGAATATTTCATTATGCTGGCAGAGGGAAAGAGCATGAATATTATCAAGGAGCAATAAAGAAATTCTAGGTAACATTCAAAGTGAAAGAATCAGTGCAAACATGAGAAGCTAAGAATTCATATTTATGACTAATCCTGAAGAAAACATAGTTAATATCAAAGATTGAACACAGGGTGCCTCTAAACAAATCCTGGGCTATTCTTCTTCTTTGTTACCAAGATTATGGAACATATATGGAATTTGCAAACACAGAAAACATAAAACACAGTTTAGAATAACTTATTGATCCATAGAATGACATAGGAATTATGTAGCAGGTCCCAGAACATCAAATCCACATCCAGACGGTCATCAACAATGAACTTCAATAGCTTTTGTATTAAAACAGTCTGAGAATTTACAACACAGTCTAGAGAGAAAATCACCAACCCCAAATACATTCTATGGGGAGGTATTTATACAAAAATGATATACAAAATATCTTGTAGATAAGTCTTCATGCAATAAATTTCTTCACCAACTCTTCAAAAGGAGTAAATAAGAGAAATAAATGACACAATAAATGTTGGTGTGCTGGCGATTTAGTATGTCAAAGATTTTTTGATTTTTTTGACTGAGTGAGACGGCTGGAGCTGCGTCTTTACTTTGTGTTCCTACGTCTATTGTTTCGCTGTTTTGTTGTCCTCGGTGCTTGGTCTTGTCTTTAATGAACTGCAGTTTCAATATGACTTCCTCTTTCTGCTGTCTTTACACTTTGGCAAGTGGCCTGCGTATGTGGAGTTGTTGACCTGTAGCTGACTCAAAAATGGAACAGAAATCAAATTACCTGGGTAGAATTTCAATCATTGCCTGCCACCAATCCTCTGTAGGCAGTTGATGTCTTTGTATTTTAATCAGTGTTTCATCAGCTTCAGTATATCTGTAAAAGTTGGGTTGAACCTCAAACAGGTGATTTATTTCATGTTCAATGTAGAACAAATTTCCTAACTTATCATAAAGATTCTATCCAGAGGAGGCCCTGTTTCTTCTGAGGTACTTGAGGATGCTATAATCTGATTGGAAACATAGTTTTTTATTCTGGTAGTATACTATTCATGGGTTAGCAATCTGCCACTACTGGTCAATAAGCTAAGCAACCCTCTGTTTTGCAATGTTGCCATTTTTAGCTTGAAGTCATTTATTTCTACATGCATTTCCTGGCACTTTCTTTCTAGAGTTTGCACAAAGTTTCTCAGGGTCAGCACCTTTTTCACTGTCAAAATAGTATCTGTCCTGTTGCTGATATCTAATGCTGCCAACTGCACTTTGGTATGAGTGTTCAGGAACTGAATCATTCTATTGGCTTGCTCAAGCATATTTCCCAATGATGCTCTGGCCCTTTGTGTCTCAAATTGAGCTAAGCCTATCAATTCTATTTGTTCATGTATGGTATGAATTGATTGCCATTGGCTAGTGATTGACTGGCCAATTTTGTCCCACAAAATTTTCTTTATTTCAGCTAGAGTTTTGTCTAGAGTAAGCTCCTTCTCTAAGGATTTTATTTTGTTGTCCAAGGCTTTTATTTCCCTTTGTTTCTCAGCCACTTTCATCTTGGACTTGTCATAGCTTGCCTCCATCTTGGCCAACTTTTCTTTGGCCTCTTTCACCTCTGTCACCTTAACTTCTAGCTCTTTGACTGCTTTCATCATTTCTTCCATGCTCATGCTAGATTCTGGTGCCATTGTTGTTACTGCTGCTGTAGCATCTGTAGTTGATGTAGCTGTTGTGGATGCTGGAATAACAGGAGGAACTGCTGCTGCTACTGTGGGAGGAATAGTGGGAACAGTTGGAGCTATTTTAGGTGGTTGGGAGGTCGACTCTCCCTGCTTGCCTTGCAATGTTTTCTCCAACTCTTGCTCCATTTGAATTATCCTTTGGTTCATCTTCATTAGGAGATCCATCATATCTTCACCTTCCTTCTCATGTAATGTTATAGCTCTGATACCAATTGTTGTAGATCTAACCCGGAAATACTATGATAATGGAAATAACCCAAGAATAACAAGATAGAAATAGATAGAAATGCTTCTTTATTGATCAAACCCTTAAGGTAGGGCAACACCATACATTTACTCCTTAAGGAAGGAGAACACTCCACAAGCCATATGCCTCTTCATACAATAATCCTTCACTATCTCCCATGTGGAGTCTCTAGCCTCTATATAGGCCTCATACATACAATACCATGGGTCATTACCATGGCTCTCTCATACCATCAACTAATACCATGGGCCCATTACATTATTATTAACTACTTGTGGTCCCTTACATGACATGGGTTAACCACCTTATTTATTACTATGGCCCATCCCATTATTACATTATTACCTTGGGTACCTCCCTTGGTACCCCATATTATCCCCTCTAGGTATATAACATTCCACCCCCCTAAGCATGTTTCGTCCCCGAAACCTGGGAAGTACACAAATAATAAGATCTACTCAAAAGAGTAGTCCATTGATACCATGCATGTGCATCTAGCCATCCAAGAGAAAGGTGAACCCTCGATCTCGCTGGTGCCTCACTCACTTGAGATGGAAGTTGATCGTGGCAGCTCTTCTGTGTTGATGTGTAGTGGGTGGATCTTCTCTCCTCGCTATCCGTCATGTGACTACTTTGTTTCCATCTTGATGGTTGTCTTGCGGGGTGATGTGGGTGATGATATGTTGAAGTTTTAACCCACGATGTCTTTTTCTTTAATTCACCCTACTGTGGTGCCTGTTGTGGTGTCTTCTTTTCCAATATGACTTCAACCACTGAACCCTCATCAGATGTGTCAGCACCTGTTACCTTTTCAGCTTCAGCCTCTATTTGTGTTTGATTGTTGACCATCAACTGCTCATCATCTGATATGTCAGTCCCTGTAACATATTCTGCTTCAACCTCATTGGACTCTACCTGCTTATTAATGGAAATATCCTGTAATGTAATTTTCTTCTTTTTATATCAGAGCTTCAGGAATTTCTTCTGCACATTAATATTTATAGTACCCACTAATTCCATCCAAGGGTATCCCAAAACAACATCCATGTTATCCATATCTGAAGCATAAAAATCACCATGAAACACATACTTATCCATAGAAAGTTTCAAATCCTTATAAATTTGAACATCCTTATCATCAACCTGTGTATTTTCAATATGTTTTGCTGGGACTTGCAATTTTTTTGCCAAATTAACATTGATAAAATTATGTTTACCACTAGGATTGATAGAAACAGTGATCTTCTCTTTCTGAATCAATCCATGAAGCTGCAATAAGGAGACACCCGTAGCAATTAACCCCTTATGTGTCTCATTCTCCTTTTTTCTAGCCCGAGACCATTTGTCCAAAAAGACTTTTTCAAATTCTACATCTGGAAGTTTGATCAACTGCTGGTAGTCAAGTGAATAATACCATTGTATAGCCTCATCTCTCATATTAAGCACCATTGGAAGCTTCCAATATGTCCCCTGTGTGGACTTGTATCTTTGTATGAATTCTTCAATAGTAGGACCATCATCTTTTCCTGTAAAATATAGAACCTTGCTAGAAGCCATGAAAAGGGTTTTGAAAAAATTCACTTAGTTGGCGAAAATTTAAAGTGGCCACAGTTTAGTCAATATTGCTCAGAATCTTTATTATGACCTGTTTTCGGAAATGGAATGACCATTCTGCATCTGCCCATGTGATAGAAATCCTGATCCAGGCACTAGAATTCCAGATCTGTGCTGCAACTCTCCCGCCATCACCAAAATTTCTGCAAAAAAGAGCTGATTTTAAATTAGCGATATCTCCGTCATTCAGACTCCGATTCGACTGATTTTCTTTTTGAAATTGGGTAATTTTTCTCAAAAAATTCAGATCTACAATTAGATTTTGTAGATCTGCGCTGAAAACTCGCTGCCTTGAAAATTGTCTACAACCCCGCTGATTTTTAAATCAGCGATATCTCCTTCATCCGGACTCCGATTCAACCGATTTTTTTTTTTGAAATCGGCTATTTTTTCACAAAGAATACAGATCTACAATTAGATTTTGCAGATCTTGCACCAAAACATACAGATATGATTTGCAAATTCGCCACCCAAAATCCCTGCAAAAAAAAAATATAATTTTTTTTTTCCACTTTGGTGCCCAAGAAAGAGCTCTGATACCAATTGTTGTAGATCTAACCCAATAATATTATAGATCAGATATGAAAATATAAGGTAATGCAAATAAACCCAGAAATAATATGAAATGATTCTTTATTCATATCAAAACCTTAAGGTAGGGCAACACCATACATTCACTCTTTAAGGAAGGAGAACACTCCACAAGCCATATGCCTGTTCATACAATAATCCTTCACTCTCTCCCAAGTGGAGTCTCTAGCCTCTATATAGGCCTCATACATACAATACCATGGGTCATTACCATGGTTCCCTCATACCATCAACTAATACCATGGGCCCATTACATTATTATTAACTACTTGTGGTCCCTTACATGACATGGGTTAACCACCTTATTTATTACTATGGCCCATCCCATTATTACATTATTACCTTGGGTACCTCCCTTGGTACCCCATATTATCCCCCCTAGGTATATAACATGTACAAGTTCTATTGTTTGAGGGTGCATAGTTGCAGGCAGCCTCAATTGCTTTCTCAGTGCAGCAATATCTTCTTCTTCTTTCTTTATGAGGGCCTGGATGCCTTTGGCATCCTTCTTAGGATCATGCCCTAGTTCCACACTGATTTCCTCCAATGACTTTATTCTATTATCTTTGGCCGAGGAAGACATTCTCTCTAAATCCAATTGAGTGTTTGTATTTTCAATGATTCCTTCAGTTGATGGGCCAGCATAGCCTTATCTGCTAGTGTAGCATAGACCATTTCACCTATTTGCTTGTGTAGCTCAATTTGGTCCATCGGGTCTGTGTCCTTGTAGAGGACCTCTAAGTTTGTCTTTATATAATCTGCAGTTGTCTGGGGCTGTGGTATCTTAGGCTTGAAATGACTTAGAATCATTTTCTCCTCCTTAAAGTCATAAGCTGCCATTAATCTCTGTTGTTTGGAGGGTGTTGTCTTGAGAACTAATCATATAGCTATACTCTTAACAACTCATTTTGGGCCTTGATTTCCATGAAAGTTCCCTTAATACCAGGTGGTTGCTTGCTTAGCTGCCTTGAGGAGGACACCTCCATACCATGCTGCCTTTCTTTCTCTTGCTAGAATGAGCTTGTAGGTGTTTGCTGGATAGTTTCTCTTCCCCTCCTCGGACTCTCTATGACTTCTTCACTAATTTCTTCCTCAGCTTGAGGATCAACTCTCTGTCTTTTGGCTTCTGGTTGCTGTGTTGACACACTAGCAGGTGTAGTTTCTTCCCTATCTCGCTTCTTGCCTCTTTCCTCATTAAGAGGAGTCTGTAAGGCTGGCACCTGTAGTGCCTCTGTTTGCAGTGGAGGGGCTTGCCCTTGACTCTGCTCCTTTGAGGTACTACATTGTTTTGTCACTGTTTCTTGCTGTGCATCCATTACCTCCTTGCCTTTTGCTGTACCTGTTGCTGGTGTAGACCTTTCTTGGGCAGCTTGTGGAGCTGCAGCAGTTGATGTGCCTTCTCTGACTTGTTGTGGTAGTTTGAATTTTACCTACTTAAAAGAATCCAAGTCAAGAGACTTTTCCAAATCTTTTACATTTTTCTCCATTATTTCTACCTGAGTGAACTCTTCAACTAGTGTGCCTTGCACCCACTCATCTTGATCAGCAAATTGTTCAATCTGTGGGATTTTACAATGTTCATAGGCTAACAACCTATATTTTATTTTTCTGGCATTAATAAAGCCATCTGGGTCATAAGGGTCCCACCAAAAGCTCCTCTTTAACTTGTGTTTCTCCCCCAATATTTAGTCAGCATCTTGCCACCCTTCCTTTTTGTTCATGACAAAGGGGCCTAGTTGGTCTTTGAATTTCAGGCGATCCTTTTGCTTGGCACTATGAAAATGAGTTAAATCTGAATTGATGAGTTGCATGTAATACCCTAAGGAAAACAGTCTCATTGGTACATATCTTGGCAGCCTGTAGGGACAGAGCTCACAACCATATATCCTAACGACAATGTGATTCTGGTAAAAGTACCAATCACCTATTTTGTAGTTCTTTGAAAGATGCAATATTTTTTGCATGTCATAGGATAACCTAGCAGGAGGAGTTTTCATCAGGAGACAAGAGACTGGATAGACAAACAGGTCAATAAACTCACACTAAGAGGAGTGGGAGTTCTGGACTTCATGAAAGACTGAGGTCTAGAAAATCACAGACCTCTTTTCTCCTTTAGAGTCCAATCTTTTGATGGGGCATTGGAATCAGTCTGGCTGATAATACATGAACAAACAATAGATATAGGATGAATATTTGAAGACTCCCTCCCTATCAAACTTCAACAGTTGGTCATGTACCTTATTGGCAATAAATTTGCCATAGTTGTATTTGATAGCAGGGGGCTGTCCTGGGGTAAATCTAGATAGCAAGACCAATATAGTATCATCAATATGCTCACTTGTCTTGAAGCCCAGTACATAAGATATCATATCTACTAGTAGTTTGCCCACTTCATTGAAACATACATAGAGAAAAGGAGGTGGCCCTGTAGGCTGGCGGTCTGCTCTCATGAATACTTTAGCAATTCGGGTTATCTCTGAGCTGGAGAGTTTAGGACCTTCATCAAGTAGGAATTTCATAGAAAAATGGACCAGAAGCTGAGTTTGCTTGAAGTTTAACATTTGGTTGATTGAGTCAGGAGTTATATAGAAGAGGGTGCTCCTAGATGGAGCCTTGACTGCTCTTTGAGTTGGGTCATAGCTTTCACAGCAGAGGCGAATAATTTCAGGGAAAACATTGACAGAAGGGAGGAAGTAGATGGGAAAGTTTGATTCCCAAATGCCATAAATGTCACTGTTGTTCAGGTAACTGTTCCTCAGCTAACAGAAGGTCTGCAAGTGGTTTCTATCACCAACTAAATCTTGAGTTAAGTGGTCTCTATCAGCCAAAGGTAATGCTTCAAGTTACTTATGAGGTGCATTAAGAGGAGTGATGTTCAAGGCTGTTGGAGTGGCCATCTTCAAATTCTCTGTCTTTGCAATTTGAAATTCTATCTTGTGTGCAACAACTGTCAATAGAACAGGGGCTATGAAACTTTTCCCAGGGAATTTGCAGATTGAATTTCGATGTGAAACAAGTTTATTAAGTAAAATTCACAGGGAGAACAAACTGTGCAGAGGCAAACTGGGAGACTGGATATACAGGGGAGATGGGAATCTTGGCAGGAGATTTTGACAAATGCACTTAGTTGATGGGCAGTTTGGAGACTCTGCCGGCGGAAACGAGCTTAAAATGTATTTTAATGGCAGAATTTGCAGAGGAGGGCCAGTTTGCCGGGTTGCTCTTGAACAAAGGGTCACCTAGTGAATTTACAGGTGGAATTTTAGGGGCTGGAGTGCATTTTAGTTTCAATTTGTAGATGCTCAATCAATTTCATTGGAGAAACTGCAGAAAAATAGGGTTTATGGGTAAACAATGGGTAAATTCTTGTTTTTTATGGTGCAGAGGGCAATTAGCAGGTACAATGCTGAGCTGAGGGGCTGAATTTGCAGGAGTAACTCGCTTGGTTGGGTAATCTAGAGTGGTGGCGGCAAATGCGTCGTAAAATGGCATGCACATTGTCGGCGGGCAACCAATAGAAATAAACAAAATAGTAGTTTTCATGACTTTTTAATGAATTTAAGACATTTTAGTGCTTTTGGCATTTTTTAATGATGACGTCAGCATGACGTATTTTTGGTGCATAGCGGGTACAGAGGGTGACGTGGCAGCTGACGCTTATGGTGATGTGGCAGACGACACGTTGGCAGGGCGGTGATTTCAACAGGTGATGCGGCAGTGGTACAGAGCAGCGGTGGGTGAAGTGGACGCAATGTCACCGGGTGACGTGGGCATGACGTCAAGGGGCAGGTGGTGGGGAGTAAGCGGTTTTCCCCGCACCGCCTTTGGCCCACGGTGGTTTTTCAGGGGGGAATTCAATCACACATGGAGATTGACGCGTGGGGGGGGGGGGTACTGCAGCAATACTGCCCATCCCCCAGACGCTAACCTTCAGCGGATCAGGGCAAGCGATATTTCCGCCAACCGTTGGATTAAGGGCTCTGGATCGGACGACGGATGGGAAGTTGAAGCTGTGGGGTTTGGAAAGAAGGGGGCCCACGCAATATTGAAACGTTTTATAATATATCTGGGGCATAAAACTTTGGATTATGGGTTTATATGGTTTATACAGTGCGGGCATAGTTATTGGTTTAATCAAATATTAAACTAATCCCTGTTGTTGGGAAAAGTATCCAATTCGAAATGCCCCTATCCCACTCTAAGAGGTGATAGTGCCTTAGCAACAAACAAGGAAAGCTATCTGAGTATTCTTCTTTATGAGATGCAAATAGAGAAAGAAGGATGTAACTAACCGATGTCTTCCGCTAGTTTGTCGATCCAATCTCTCTCTCTCTTTCGTTCGCTTCCCGCTGCCTGCTCTTTCACTGGTCCAGCTTCACACGGTTCTTGTAAGATCACAAGAGCAGAAGACTACACGAAAGATATAGATTCACATTCATAACTAGTTTAGGATCAGATATAAACTAAATATGCAAATACAACAAAACATCATTGAAATGCAAGCATATAGGAGAAACTCAAGTAGCTTTATTGATATGATAAACAAGGTTCAAGAGGAGATACAACCAAGTGAGTTCCGATCCAGCATCTACCTCCCAACAAAAGAATCCCTTCCTCTCCTCCAACAAAGCATAAATCACCCAATGTACTAATCTCAATCTCAAACCAACAGCGATTCTCTGCAAATACAAAATTCCAGCCTTCTGAACCTCTGGGTGAGAGATCCATATATAGATGTGAGCAGAGAGGATGAGTCAGCTCATTTTTTGACTTGTGGCTTCTTACTGTCAGTTCTTGCTTCCACTTGGAGGTTGAGAACCTCTTACTCATCACTAGTCGAATTCATTGAGGCAAGTGTCATTGAGGAAGATTCTGGAAGCTTCCAGGGTCTTTCCACCTCGTTGAATGAACTTTCCATTTGTCAATTCCCGCTCAGCGCACCCTGGTAGTGCTTCTACCTGCGTTGTAGTGCAGGTATCCAGTGCAGACTTTGCATTTCAGCGCAGACAGCTAGTGGAGCTCCTGAATTGATCCTGATTTGACCATTTCTGAGTGGTTTTTGGTGGAGAACTTCTGGGAGAAGCTGTCATTGGTTGACCTTGTTCCTTTAGGGGTAGGAACAACTTATTTAGGGACTTTGGATCCCTTGGATTATTGACATTTCATGCCCAATGCTGTAAGGCACAAAAATGTCTATAACAGTTGCCCCCTAAAGTATGAGGTCATTTATCGGGTGAAATGCTTTATTAGGAGGATCCGAAGTTCTTCTAATGCTGGGAGGAGACTTGTAACAAGATACAATACAATACATTATTTTTCATACTGCTTTCATAATCTAGCTGAGGCGGGCATTCCCATGCTCAGCTTTATAAATTCATTTTTCTGTACATAGAACAGACAATCGTCTGATGGTAGACTGATGATTTTGATGAAATCATCATCCTTTTTGGTAGGATGATTATCTGCTGCAATGATGTACATGTCAATGTCTTTATCTTTCCTGAACATATATCGTAGCCCGGATGGATGAAACTAGATCTGGGGTCTTCAATCTCGTTCGATCTTCACTCTAAGTACAAGTCGATCCATGTGAGAAATGTTCTGAAGTCGAACATGGACAGACATCGCTTGATTTCCAGTCAATGATGTGAACTGTTAACAAGCGCGAGAGGAATCACCGATAATGATAATGACCCTCAAGGTACTGCAGTACAATTCACGTGGTGTGAATAAAGGACTTGGCGTCGAACACCACGCAAAATCTTTTGGTCGAAGGTCATTGACGTATACCTGTCGCCGGAAGTGAGAAACTTGCCATTGAGGCATGCAAGCTTCAAAGTACTGAAGGGGGTGTTCCTAGATCAACTTCTTGGATAATGAGCTGATGTCGACAAGAAGCGATCCGTCAAAGGAGGGCCTTAATGTATCCCTCATCAGTGACACGGAACAGAGCAAATGATTTTGATGGAGGTGAAAACGATCTGATGATATATGGTTCAGGGTGGCGGTCATGAAAGGATGAAGGATAATGTATGGTAGTGGATGGGACACGGTTGACTTCTCTGGATGACTTCTCTTGAACATATCGGCGACACTTGTGTGATGGATTGGTAGCATTTACCCCAATGATGGATGGTATGGCGAGACCATGGCGAGGTGACCGGTGAATGAAACAACCCAACCCGACTCAGGCACGGAGTGGAAGTGTCATGTTCAAGAGCGACTAGCTACCAATAACAGTTCTTTGAGTTTCTCCCAATTTTTCCCCAGTCATTTCTGACCAGTACCTCTTTATTTTTGTCAAGCTTGAGGAGGATAACATATGCTTGTTCTATAATTTTCCCTTCGGGCAAACCCATCGCTATGTTTTAACGAGCCTAGCGATAGTGAAACTCGTTCTCGTCTAAAGACAAGTTTGTCGCTATTAATGTTTTTTAACGAGTTTAACGACAAAGATAACTCGGTCCCTTTTCATTTTTAGAGAGTCGAAAAAGGTACGTAAAGATAACTCCAAAGTTCCTTTTTCGTCACCTAATCCCTTAAGTCCGAAAAAGAATAAAACAATACAGAAGGGATGGATTTTCGATAGTTTTAACGAGCCGAACAAAACAAGCGCTCGATATTTTTGTGCAATAATCCCTCAGGTCCAAAAAGATTAAAATCTAGAGGAGGGATAGCACTTCCGGTCGCTTTAACGAGCTGGAAATCCAAAACTCGGCAATCTTTTCATATTTTACAAGTCAGATGAAAAGAGCTTAAAGAAGACTCGTCTTTTGAGGAACGAGTGATAAAACGGGTAGCAGTTGATTCCAGGTAACGGTTGGAATTTTCCAATCATGGCAGTGTCACAAGGATGGCTAAGTGAGATCACTCTTCACAGCTGTTCCTCAAAATGGGTAAACAATCAAATGGAGGTGAATGATCGGCCAATGGAAAAGTGGAGGTGACGGTGCAAACACGACCAAGGCTTTAATGGCTGATAATGTTACATTCACGGTGGTTATTTACCGGAGGGTAGTTTATTTTTTAACGAGCTTAAACGCGGAAAAACACTGCTCTGTCTTATGTTTATTTTTTAACAAGCATGAACTATGTGCTAAAACTGCTCGATCTTATGTTTATTTTTTAACGAGCATGAACTATGTGCTAAAACTGCTCGATAATCCAGTCATATGATAAGAATGTCTCATGTAAGATGCCATTTTTTATGGGGCTCGCACCTCATGAAGCTTTGCCCCGGAATCCTTTCTTTATGCAAGTTCGGAAACGACTAATCCTACGAGTTTAAAGGGTTAGACCTACAGGTTTAAAGGGAGGACCTAAAAATTTAAAAAATAAATAGCCGCCCCTTGCTTGCACTCCAAAAGGTTTGCATGCCCCCAAGTATAAAGTATGATTTCAAGGTTACCCCTCAATTTGCAGATAAAACATTTGTTCTACCAGGAAAGGCCTACCTCTTTCAGGTTACCCAAAGATTGTTTCATCAATGCAGCGAACAAAACACTTCTTTGGCGATGTCTACCGAGATAGACAAAGGTGAGTGACAACGAGCACCAAACACATAACTTTGACAAAAGAATCTTATTCTAGAACAACCCCTCTTCCATGAAGGACGGGGTACAGACTAGTCATATTCTTCCGCGGAAACTTACCCCATACCCAAAGTTTTCCTGCCGAAGCAGACCAGGACGCATGCCCCCTGGGTTCCAGTCGTATCCTTCCGAATCACTCGCGCTCATCAGGAGGACAGACCATGGGTTGAGACATTTCTTGCGTGAAGAGACCATTTAGGGATGGTATATGACTATTTGCGATGCGTGATCTGGGAAATGAAAGCTGGTCCACGAGCTTGACCACTCTTCCTTCGTGTGGAAAACACATTACTCTAAAGAGTGAGGAGACGATGGCTCCCATGCAATATATATAGTCTCGTCCAAGGAGTAGGTTATAATCCAAGGGTCCTTGAACGACCATCACGTTCATTTGAACGGTCTTCCCTCTCAATGTTATGGGCACATTGGGGAGGATCCCTAAAGGTCGACTGGTTCCTTTATCAAAGCCTGTCAGATTTCTCATTTCAGGCAAAAGTGCTGGCGAACCAAGCACTTTCCAAGTAGTAGAGGAAAGAATACTCACAGATGCCCCCTCATCAATGATGGTGCTAGCCATGACCATTCTGTATATTTGAATGATAATTCTGAATGGTATGCTGGCTGGCAAACGGGGTCTGCCTAGTTGGTTCCAGTCGAAGGATACAACCAGGTTGCTTGGTGGTGGGACCGAATAGACGGCCAGATATCGCTCTGACGAACTTCCTTCCTGCGATAAAGGAATGGGTGCATTGCCCCCGTGTTCGTCGGAGTCTGTGTTGATGAAGAGAATTTGGATGGTGTCATCTTTATCCTCTTCAGTGACTGTGTCATTCGAAGATAAATCCTCTGAAGGCAAGACCGGGTCAACTGCCGTCTCGACCTTTTGACTTTCGTCGGGTATGGATTCAGCTGGTTCATCTTCAATGACCGGCGCTTCAGCTGACCACTTGAGCGGGCCAGCTAGATTTTCAACTAACGAAGGACTTGGCAAGAGTTTTTTATATCCAGGAGGAAGTCGTAACGGTGAAACCGGACGATCATCCAAAACTCTTTTTGCTTCGTCTAAGAAGGGACAACGGTGGATGGCATGGTTGCCTTCGCACAGTCTACAGGGGAATCTAGCTCTCCCTTTTTGTCCAAGGACTTCACTTTCGCTAGTTGACGGTATGCATTCAACATGGCTATCAGAGGTTGATGCTACCGGATTGTGCAAACAGGGAGACCAGTCCCTTACTATCCGAGGGATGCAGGGACAATCTCTATGGAAGTGATCTCCCTTGCATATGACACATGGTGATTTAGGCCTAGTTAGTGCTATGTGTGGATTTTTGTCAGACGACACTTGTTTGCCCCCAGTCGCTTTTGGCTCCTTCTTCTTCTTCTCTTTCTTCTTCTTTTCCTTCTTCTCCTTAGGAACTTGGTTTTTTGTTTTACCAGTTTCGTCAAGCGAAGAGGAAGGAGGAAAGGAAGAATTAGAGGAAGTAGAATGCTGGTGGGCAACTCTGGACTGGTCTAACTGTTGATTCGACTGTTCAGGAATAGTGGTGTTCTGAACGACATTGGTTGAGAAGAGCCAGACCGGCAAGCCAATTGTCAGTCCTGGAAGCGACAATGTGGCCATATGGGACGCACCAACATCTCCCCAAGAGGAGAAGGGACTAGAATTTCCACCAAGGGGAATTCCTTGGTTAGTGGGTTCCATTTTCTCAACCTAAAGATCAACGCAGGAAAAAGGGGTGATTGTTCCGTTTAAAATAAATTTTAATGACGCTTTAGACACAACTTGCTTTTTCAGTTTTAAAGAGTCGAGAAAAAGCTAAAGATGACTCTAGTCTCCTTCAATATTTTAACGAGCCCGAAGTGACAAATGCTCGGATGGACTTTTTCCGTTATAGAGTCTAAAAAAGGCCAAAAGGAACTGCTCTGGAGTTCTAGGTAGAGGGTGTGCCAAACTTTTTGCAAAACCGCAGAATACTTTTTAAGGTACGGGCGGTCAATCTTCCTAAATGCTGTGTTCAGTGCATTGCGATCAGTAGGGCGGCCGACACGGCTTCCTAAGGATAAAGGTTTTATGCCTATAGGGGTCTCCCAATATATACTCGACGGTACGTGGGAGCACAATCCGTACTGGCGCTATCGTCCCTCAGGAGGAATCACCCACCATCAGCGAGATCGACAGTCACCAGGCTTTACGACGCCGGAACAGGTTTCTAGCCTAGACCTCTATGTTGTGCGTTAAGTTACAAAGCATTGTTAAGTTCATTCAATTTATTTTAGGTTGATCTTTCTTAGAAGTTTGCCTTTTTGGATCACCACGAGATGTATGATACAATTCCTAAATGTAATCTAAAGATGATAAGCAAGATTTTATATCTTTTCAACAATGAAAATCCTAGCTACAAGGGGAAAAGAAAGACACCATCTTTTCTCAAAGAGCATATAGCACACTGTAATGCACTTTTCCTAAATCAACATGCAAACTATCAAAATGCAAATGCACAAATGCATGTATTTCTTTTCGCTTTCTTAATATTGATGCCTAAAAAGAAAGCTGTTGTACAAATTTGAATTCGATTTCAAGTGAAAACATAAACAAGTTCCTTTTTAAAAATCAAAAAGACGATTACGACACTTTATGATTTACTTGTTTCGACACTAGAAATGCATAAATTCAAACCAAAAGAAAAAGTAAAAGCTAAATCAACTGTGAACAGCAAACAAACTCACTCCTAAGATCAAAACGACACTTACGACAGGTCTAGATCTAAGGGCGACAGTATGACTAGTTTACTTTTGTAATGGGAAACTGCAAATGATGTAACAAATACACAAAGAACAAATACAGTTTCTTTATACAACTGAGGTGGATATGAGGCAAAGAAAAGGGGTTTCAGATAGGCACACTGATTGATAACAGGCTGCAAAAACAGAGATAAAACTGAGCAAAAGGAAGCAGGGAACCACAGCTGCACAAGGCAAAGACTGATCAGCGCACTCCCAACACAGAGGTTTTGACATTCAGCGTAGGTAGCCTTCACGCGACCTGTGTTGAAATGCAGAACCTCTTCACAGAGTCTGCGCTGAAGCAGAAACGAGAGTTGTTTCTGGGTTATGGGTTACGGTTTGCAGTTTTTTCTACAGTTTTTGACCGGATAAAAGCTATCAATTAGGTACAATTAGGAGGATGATTTATAGGAGGACTAAGATCTATCACAAAGGGCTGTTAGAGCACTTGTGGATCAGCTTCTCAGATCATAAACAAGCCCAGTGAGAGGGCTAGAGTAGCTGATCTCTACTTTGCATTTGTAAATAGCAAATGCAGTTCGATTCGGCACTCTTGAGTTTATGGAATGAATAGCAATAGAAACACAAGTAAACCAACAAGATACTCTCCCCAGTGGAGTCGCCAATTTGTTGTTGGGAAAAGTATCCAATTCGGAATGCCCCTATCCCACTCTAAGAGGTGATAGTGCCTTAGCAACAAACAAGGAAAGCTATCTGAGTATTCTTCTTTATGAGATGCAAATAGAGAAAGAAGGATGTAACTAACCGATGTCTTCCACTAGTTTGTCGATCCAATCTCTCTCTCTCTTTCGTTCACTTCCCGCTGCCTGCTCTTTCACTGGTCCAGCTTCACACGGTTCCTGTAAGATCACAAGAGCAGAAGACTACACGAAAGATATAGATTCACATTCATAACTAGTTTAGGATCAGATATAAACTAAATATGCAAATACAACAAAACATCATTGAAATGCAAGCATATAGGAGAAACTCAAGTAGCTTTATTGATATGATAAACAAGGTTCAAGAGGAGATACAACCAAGTGAGTCCCGATCCAGCATCTACCTCCCAGCAAAAGAATCCCTTCCTCTCCTCCAACAAAGCATAAATCACCCAATGTACTAATCTCAATCTCAAACCAACAGCGATTCTCTGCAAATACAAAATTCCAGCCTCCTGAACCTCTGGGTGAGAGATCCATATATAGATGTGAGCAGAGAGGATGAGTCAGCTCATGTTTTGACTTGTGGCTTCTTACTGTCAGTTCTTGCTTCCACTTGGAGGTTGAGAACCTCTTACTCATCACTAGTGGAATTCATTGAGGCAAGTGTCATTGAGGAAGATTCTGGAAGCTTCCAGGGTCTTTCCACCTCGTTGAATGAACTTGCCATTTGTCAATTCCCACTCAGCGCACCCTGGTAGTGCTTCTACCTGCGTTGCAGTGGAGGTAGCCAGTGCAGACTTTGCATTTCAGCGCAGACAGCTAGTGGAGCTCCTGAATTGATCCTGATTTGACCATTTCTGAGTGGTTTTTGGTGCAAAACTTCTGGGAGAAGCTGTCATTGGTTGACCTTGTTCCTTTAGGGGTAGGAACAACTTATTTAGGGACTTTGGATCCCTTGGATTATTGACATTTCATGCCCAATGCTGTAAGGCACAAAAATGTCTATAACAATCCCAAAAAAATGCGCCGGGGGGGGGGGGTTAACATATGGCTTCGGTGGGTGGTTTGAGCGCGGTTTGTTTATTTAACCGGGCGTTAAATAAACCTCGACGGTTTAATGAACGCGAAAGGGTTAATATAAAGTCCCGGATGGACTTAATATTTCCGGAAACTATATTGTATGGCTATATTGCAAAGGGAAGGGATATTTAGTATTTTTGGGGTTTTTTATATAGTTTTTTGTATAATAGGGGTGGGAAAATGATTGAGGGAGCTAAATAATAAAATTAAATGTTAATATGACTTTATGGTATGAAATTGCGTGAATAAATGCTAAGTTTACAGAGTCAAAACTTAGGCATAGGGAAATGGAATGAGTATGGAATGATGATTTTTACATAAGAAATGTGGCTTCTTTCCACTAAGTAAACTCAGAGTTCAACTTAGCATTCTTCATAAAATGAAGTGAAGTAGGACTATTGGGCAGATCCCAAGGGCCTTGAGGGGATGCTACTAAATGATTTCTGGGGGAATGATAGGGGAATTAGTCATGCTTCCATTGTCCTCCAACCAAACACTGCCATGGTACTTGTGTTATTGATGAGATGAATCCTTCTTGACAAGACAAAAATGATCATAAAATTTCTTCTGCAACCTCAAACTGCCTCCCCAGCCTAATACACCTAGCATTTTTTCTTCCTTTGGGTTGGGTGCATTTGGACTGGCAAACCCTGATTGTCCTCTTTTCTTTTGACTGCCTCCTATCTAAGTCTACCCTTATCTCTTCCAATGGCCCAGATTAAGCAGTTGGGCTCCTTAATTTCTCTACCTATCTACTCATTTTCCAAGCTTGAACTATTTGGATAGATATTCATTCTCTATTCTACAACAACAAATTAAAATATGGAGTGGTCCAGATTGAACTGTTGGGCCATCCATCAAGTGTGATAAGCAAGAGTATTTGCACATTGTGAGCTTGCAAATAAGATAGCAGTGGCATTTTGACTCGCCACTTTCCTGGTCTTTTCGTTTGGGGTTAATTTCTATTATTTTTTCTGACCAATTCATTCTTGCCCTTTGATTATTTTTTAAATTTTTTTCATTTGTTTACAAAATATGGAACCTTTGCAAAATGAAAGGATGAACACATTTGGCACTTCCACAGTCAATCACGAAAAATGAAACCTATTGGTATAGGAACCTAACAATGGCTCCACTTGGGGATGGCTTTTCCTGGTGAAAAGCCAAGAACAACAAGTCAGATGGCCTTATTCTCAATTGGCTGCTGTAATTCAAAACTTCCTTCTCCTGGAAACCAATGATCTGGCTCTTTGTATCCTGTGTGGACTCCTTATGAGCTGATCTGTATGAAATTATAGCTCTGTCTTTTCTAGTTTCTCTGAGTATTTATCATCATCTGTATAATTCCCAAGTTTTCTTCTTGATCTCTTCTGGTAAATTCAAAATCTTACACAAAATGTAATGTACTTAACTGACTTTTTCCTCAAAATCTGCTGCATCTTTTTCCTTAGTTCATTGCTGTAAATGGAAATTGATGGAAATACAAGTATTTATGTACAATATACAGTTGTGTTGTGTTGATCAAGGGAATCAAAATAATGCTTGAGCTTTCGCCCATCGATTGGGCCTTCCTCAGTATCTATGCCATCCAAACTCTTCAAAAAATAGGTGTTGTTACCTTGTGCAACCTGAATAATAAATGGTCCTTTCCAAAGAAAATCAAATTTCCCATGTTTCCCTTTATCCTCTCTTCTAGAATCCCATCTCAGCACTTTGTTTCCTATGAAGAAATCTTCAGCTTTTGTTCTTTTGTCAAAGATCTTCTTGAGTTTATCTTGCAGAACCTGGGTTCTCTGATATACTTCTTCTCTTTTCTGCTGCAAGTGAATAGTTTGATTGATCCTTCTCTGAATATCATTGGGCTCTGCTTGTATTTCCTGCAACAATTTGATCATAGGGATTCCCAAAGATGAAGAGAATCTTGCCTCCATTCCATAAACCAATTCATATGGACATGTACCAATAGATCTTTTGGTGGTCAACCTATCTGCCCATAGTGCATTCACAAGGTTTTTATGCCAATTCTTTTTATTCTCCTCCAAGACCTTTTTGATGATGTTGATGAGGCTTTTGTTGGATGACTCAGCTAGGCCATTACCTTGAGGGTAATAGGCTGTGGAGTGGCCCAAGGTAATGTGGTACTTATGGCAAAAGTTGATCATTCTTTTGGATTTGAATGCATCAACATTGTCTGTAATATTCTTTTCTGGACAGTCAAATCTAGACAAAATGTTGGTTTCTAAGAATTGCATGATGATTGAGTCATTGGCTTGCCTACACGGGATGGCTTCTATCCATTTGGTAAAATAGTCTGTGGCAGTCAAAATCCACTTGTGTTGGCTAGAAGATGAAGGATGAATTTCACCAATGAAGTCTAAACTGCATTGTTGAAATGGTCTTTCAGTTGAAATATGTTTGAGGGGAAAAGATAACAGCTTTCTCTTGCCTTCAAAGATCTGGCATTTATGGCAAGACATTACAAATTTTTTCACATCAGCAAACAGGGAGGGCCAATAGAAACCAGCTCTTAGGATCTTATCATTTGTTGACTTCCAATACAAGTGTCCTCCACAGTCACCTGCATGAAATTCCTTGAGTGCATTTTCAGTTTCATCCAATGTTAGGCAATTAAGCAAAATACCTTCATGATTTGTCCAAAACAACACATTATCTATAATACAAAACTTTGATGCTTTCATTTTCAAGAATCTCTTTTTAGTCCTTGACAACCTTGGAGGAGCTTGCAGGTTTAACAATACAAAACATATGTTAGCATACCAAAGTGATTGTAAAAAGGCTTGATTGATCTGTGGAGTCGCCATCTCCTATTCGTTATCCAGTTCATTCATGTCAAGGGCTTGAAAATTGGTTTTAGTCATTAGCTTGGCTAATCCTTGTCCTTTTATGAGTTTTGTAGTCTTGATTTAAATGTCATACTCTAAGATGTTGGCTATCCATTTGCCCCTCTTTCCTTAAAATCCTTCTTGAGTTAGAATGTCCTTAACCATGGCATTTGGAACATAGGCTATCACATGAGAGTACAAGATATAAACTCTGAAATCCTTGATGGCTTTTACAAGGGCATAAGCTTGCTTTTCCATGATATGAATATTTTAAGGGAGCATCTCTAAGGACTTTGCTGAAGAAAGCAATGGACTTCTCACACCATTGGTCATCTTTTTGTAATAGGACAACAACAATAGTATGCTCAGATGCAAAGGAATAAATGATGAAATCTCTATCAAACTTGGGACTTGTGAGGACTGGTGTTTTTTTTCGGGCTATTTTGATGTCCTCAAAGGCTTGTTTAGCTTCCACTGTCCATTTGACTTTGGAATCTTTCTTCAGCATATTGTTCAACAGTCCTATCAGCTCGGCCAAATTGGGAATGAATCTTCTTAGGAAATTAATCTTTCCTAGAAAGGCTTGTAGTTCCTTGATGTTTCTTGGATGAGGGACTTGGAGAATAGCTTGAATTCTTTCTGGGTCAATCCTAATGCCATCTTTTGCAATTATATGACCTAGGAGTTTTCCTTCTTCTATGCCAAACAGTGATTTCTTTGGGTTCAATGATATGCCATATTTTCTACAAATCAAGAATACTTGCCTTAAATGCTCTAAATGTTCTTGGTCTGATTTTGAAAAAGCAGTGAGATCATCAAGGTATATGACGAAGAAATCATGGATCTCTTTAGTAAAGGCTATGTCCATCGCTCTTTGAAATGTGGCCCCTGCATTTTTGAGTCCAAAAGGCATTTTGACATATTTGAAGGTTCCCCAAGGTGTTGTAAAGGTAGTTTTGTCTTAATCATCCAAGTGGACTAAAATTTGATTAAATCCTGAGAATCCATCTAACAATGAGATCCTAGAGGCTCCCACTACCATTTCTAGGATATGGTCCATCTTTGGTAAGGGGTAATGGTCTTTGAGAGAGACTTTATTCAAATTTCTCAAGTCAACACATAGTCTTATCTCTCCGGTTTTCTTCCTAGTAGGCACTAGATTTGAAATCCATTCTGAGAACCTAATAGGTGCAATGATTCCAGCTTCATACATTCGTTTAACTTCTTTTTCAATTAAGGGAAGGAGGATAGGATTCACCCTTCTAAGCTTTTGTTTAAAATGTTTTTGATTCTCTTTCAGGGGTATAGTATGTTGGATGACCGAAGTATCATAGGATTTGAGGTCCTCATAACTCCAGGAAAAGACATCTTGGAACTGTTTAAACAACCCAATGTATTTTAACTTCTCATCAGCAGGCAAAGTTTTGGATAGTTTTACCATTTTGGGATTTTCTGTGGTTCCAATGTTGCAGTCCTCAATTTCTACATTGAGTGGTTGCATTTTTGGCTTCCTTGAAATATCATTTGAATCGAATATATCCTCCAAAGGAGTTAAGACTGTGGGCAGAAAGTTATCCTTTAGTTCATTTACCTCAGATTCTGCCTCAGCTATTTCATCAAAGTCTGTTTGCTTTAGCTCTTGTGAATTTTTGTCATCAAAAGTTTTTGGGTGCAAAATTAGATTTGTTGTTTCAGCTGATATGCTTTGCTCACTTTTGTCTATTTGTTGTAGTTCATCAACAGTGCTAGTATCAATGTTTATAATTGAGAATTCCTCTTTCAAAGTCAAGAAATTATTTATCTATGTATGATTCTCAAAGACCTGCCAATTTATGACATTATCTGCGATAGCGGGTCTGTGTTTGATTTCAGTAGTGAAATGGTGGTTCGGCTCAAAAGGAAGCTTGCAAGTGCTGGCAAAAGTTGCCAAGCTATGTGCATGTAAATTTTGCTTTCTAGGAATTTTGGTGAGCTGACATTCTGAGAAGGTTTTAAGTATTTCAATGGCTGCCCCTATGTAAGCTCTCAACCTAGGATAATTTGTAACAAAATTTCCCTTCATCTGCTGTATCATCATATCTGAATCCCCTAGAATCGAAACCTTGGTTGCCCCTAGACCTTTGATGAGTTTGAGACCTAACAAAAGGGCTTCATACTTGGCCATATTATTTGTATGTCTGAAATTTAATCTATATGCATGTCCTTCACCATGGTTATTTTGCATGTTGTGTGTCCAAACCCCTGCCCCTTCTCCTAATTTGTTCACAGAGCCATCAAACTCCAAGTACCATAAGATTTCTTGGTTATGACTAGCCTTAAGAGTTTTGGAAGCTTGTTCAGTGGGCAGATTTGGCTCTTGTAACTCATATGATATGTCATTTTCCTTTATTGTATTAATCACATCAACAATTTTTTGATCTTGGGCACTAATTTTTCATTCATGCTTTGTGTTTGTGCTGCTCCTGGGAGTTTGACATCAGTTTCGGGACACATCCCAACATTATATAGAATGAATGAATCCATATCGGAATGCATAGAATAGACGGGGATGTTTTGGGTTTTTTCTTGACTACTAATGACATATTTCGTTAGTGTTTCCTGGTATAATCTCTTTGGCTTTCCAAAGACTGAAATAGTGGCATAGGACATGTCTAGCTGTAAAGACCCTTGGAGTTTTGCACCCCAAGATCTGGAAAAAAGCATGTCATACTTAGGTGGAATATCAGCTACCACCACATCCATCAATATTGTTTTAGCTGGATATTGGACTAAAGTTACACAAAGATCTTTGATTAGGCCTAGACACCTGACCTGGTTGGAATCAAATGAGAATAAGTCTTTGTAGGGCCTTGTGATGTCTAGGTCGAGTCATTCCATCACAGATTTAGGCATTAGGTTATGGGAAGCTCCTGAGTCAAACATTACATTATGCAGCACTTTGTCATGAATATTTAAGCTTACATAGAATGGAGAACTCCTCCATCTACTATTTTACCATTGACATCAGGACCGAGAATTAACTCTGGTTAATCATAAAGAACATTGACCGCATCCCTATTCTCTAGTATTTGCTGTGACCTATTGATTTGCTGTCTATAAATTTCATGTTTGGCCAATCCAGACAGAGGAATAATTATTTTCAGCTTGCCAATTTCTGTTTCTAAATTAAAAGGTTTTTCTATCTGAATTTTTGTATTATGGATAGCAAACTTTTCCTTTTGAACTGAATTTTCAGTGATTCTCTCTTGATCAGGAGTGTTGTTTTGAGGTACATCTGATCTGAAATTACTTTCAGGAGAACAATTTACATTTTATTTTGAAGAATGGGATGTGTATGGTTGATTCTTTGAGGGCTGTAGGTCTGATATGTCTTCCACAGTGACTTTCTTTGGTTCTGGGTCTATTTTAGTGGAGGGTTCTATCAGGATAGCTTTATCTTTTGTTTTCTTTGGCTGTTTGCTATCCCTCAGCTTGGTAGGTTCTAGCACATCTATGGTTCTGCTTCTTAATTTGTATTGTTTATGAACCTCATAGACTACTGCATCATAGCCTTCCTTGAAATCAAATGACTCTCTGGATTTGGTCTGAAATTGATTGATATTATGAGCTTCTTGGTAGTCTTGTGTTAGAAAAATTTGCTGCTCACTGTTTAAACCCATAAGGTTGATTTGGGTGTCCTTTATTGTCTCACTAGAGGTTGAGGCTTCGACATAGATCTCTTGAAAGGGAGCTCTAATGTTCTGGTCAGGGCCAGCCCTTACAACATTTGGATTTTGATTTTTTCTAAAGTTTGGGTTTCTTGCAGTGTTACTTGGTTGAACTTCCCATGATAATTTTCTTTCAATAGTTTCTACCCTATCTCCATGTATGTCCATACCTTTGATGATTGCATCAAGTTTTTGTTCAAATGCTGAAGGCTCTTCTTTGAAAGTTGTTCTTCTTTCAGCTCTTGCCCGATTTCGTTTAGCAATTAGATTTTCCTCCACACTAACAGCTATATTCTGCATGTCTGCTAAGCTTGGAGGGGCTCTTTCCCTAAGTTGGTATGCCATGTAAAAACAAAATCCATCAGGGAATTTGATCAAAGCTAAATCAGGTGGAGGTCTAAGGTTTTGAGGAATAGCATTATAAACATTGTTGAACCTAGCACAATAGTTTTAGACAGTTTCTTGTGGGCCTCTTTTCAAATTGTCATATTCTGTTAAGATGTGTAAACGGTCTTTATTCTTTTCCCATCTGTTTAATAAGGTTTTATAAAGAGCTTCTGAATCAGCTACTAAATTTGCAGCAAGTGCTCTAAACCAAATCCTCACATCACCAGTTAGACTTTGGACAAAAATCTTCATTCTCACATCATCATCATCCATTTCATAATTCTCAAAATAATCTTGCATCTTCTTAGTGTGTTGTTGGGCTATATAGGAGCCAGTACCATCAAAATATGTGATTTTACTCTGATAATCCTGAGGCATAGCCCCTAGATTTCTAGGCAACTGAAGAGGAGCATAACGGTTTGCTATATTTACAAGGATAAATGGGACAACATGAAGAAATAAAATAGCTGGAACAACAGGGACTGGAGTGGAAATATGTGCAGTGGATGGGGGTGTGGAGAAGGTGCTTTGAGAGGTGGATGAGGAACTGGGAGAAGCGACAATAATGTGAGGACAGACTGACGCTTTAGAAGGAGTTGGGATATAGCTCTGCTGAACTATTTCAAGGTCTAAACCAGCAGAATTTTGTTGAGCTTCTTGTTTCCTAAGGGTCTTAGGGATCAAGTTGGGATTTTAAAAAACAGCTGGAGGATCTGGGTAAGGATTGGACCTGGTGTACCAAGTTTTCTTCTTTGGAGCTAGCTTCAAAACTTGTTTTTGGTATTCTTTGGGAATGTTTTAATATCACAGCTTTTTACAATATTCTACAAGAGTTTCTTTGAAATATAGGAGGCTTTGGGCTTTCCTTTGAATATGTTGAAACAGAGGGAACTGATAAAATCTTTGGAATAGCTGTTTATAGCCTAAAACTACACTGGAGATTGACTGAAGCAGCTTTTATTTACTCCTGTAAATGCAGAGCAAAGATAGTTTCAAAGGCTACCTAGCTAACTTCAGGCTCCATCTGTAGCTTTAGAAAATAGACAGCAGTCACAAATAGCCATTCAGGTCCCCAGTGGAGTTGCCAATGATGTTATCACTTAGGTTGTTCCCTACCTCCTGAAGGGAATATGGCCGAGGTAACCACTAACCAATCTTTTAGCTGCAGGTTCTAGCCTACCTGCAACCAGAGAGGGATCTCTCTTTGTATTTTAGCTTTGTTTTGGTGTATTTTTAGGCTAGTTATGATGCACAGAGTTTGATTTTTAGTTTGTTGGATGGTGATTTCAGGCAGAGCTGGGATGCAAAGTCCAAAAGAGTCTATACTATTGGGAAATGGAGTCAATGATGGTGTACTGCTGAAAGTGTTTCTTGGGTAAATGGTAATGCTACAGAGCAAGATAGGCAGTTTTGGAAAAAATTTCAAATTTGAAATTGATGGAATGAAGTCAGGGAATGAAAGGCAATCAAGAATATTTCATTATGCTGGTAGAGGGAAAGAGCATGAATATTATCAAGGAGCAATAAAGAATTCCTAGGTAATATTCAAAGTGAAATAATCAGTGCAAACATGAGCAGCTAAGAATTCATATTTATGACTAATCCTGAAGAAAACAAAGTTAATATCAGAGATTGAACAGAGGATGCCTCTAAACAAATCCTGGGATATTCTTCTTCTATGTTACCAAGATTATGGAACATATATGGAATTTGCAAACATAGAAAACATAAAACATAGTTTAGAATAACTTATTGATCCATAGAATGACACAGGAATTCTGTAGTAGGTCCCAGAACATCAAATCCACATCCAGATGGTCATCAACAGTGAACTTCAATAGCTTTTGTATTAAAACAGTCTGAGAATTTACAATGCAGTCCAGAGAGAAAATCACCAACCCCAAATACATTCTATGGGGAGGTATTTATACAAAAATGATATACAAAATATCTTGTAGATAAGTCTTCATGCAATAACTTTCTACACCAACTCTTCAAAAGAAGTAAATAAGAGAAATAAATGACACAGTAAATGTTGGTGTGCTAGTGGTTTAGTCTATCAAAGATTTTTTGACTTTTATGACTGAGTGAGATGGTTGGAGTTGCGTCTTTACTTTGTGTTCCTATGTCTGTTGTTTTGCTGTTTTGCTATCCTCGGTGCTTGGTCTTGTCTTTAATGAACTGCAGTTTCAATATGACTTCCTCTTTCTGCTGTCTTTACACTTTGGTAAGTGGCCTGCGTATGTGGAGTTGCTAACCTGTAGCTGACTCAAAAATGGAACAGACATCAAATTACCTGGGTAGAATTTCTAGCATTACCTGCCACCAATCCTCTGTAGGCAGCTGATGTTTTTGTATTTTAATCAGTGTTTCATCAGCTTCAGTATATCTGTAAAAGTTGGGCTGAACCTCAAACAGGTGATTTATTTCATGTCCAATGTAGAACATATTTTCTAACTTATCATAAAGATTCTGTCCAAAGGGAGGCCCTGTTTCTTCTGAGGTACTTGAGGATGTTGTAATCTGATTGGAAACATAGTTGTTTATTCTGGTAGTATACTGTTCATGGGTTAGCAATCTTCCACTACTGGTCAATAAGCTGGGCAACCCTCTGCTCTGCAATGCTACCATTTTTAGCTAGAAGTCATTTATCTCTGCCTGCATTTCCTGGCACTTTCTTTCTAGAGTTTTCACAAAGTTTCTCAGGGTCAGCACCTTTTTCATTGTCAAAATAGTATCTGTCCTGCTGCTGATATCTAATGTTGCCAACTGCTCTTTGGTATGAGTGTTCAGGAACTGAATCATTCTATTGGCTTGCTCAGGCATATTTCCCAATAATGCTCTGGCCCTTTGTGTCTCAAATTGAGCTAAGCCTATCAATTCTATTTGTTCATGTATGGTATGAATTGATTGCCATTGGTCAGTGATTGACTGGCCAATTTTGGCCCACAAAATTTTCTTTATTTCAGCTAAATTTTTGTCTAGAGTAAGCTCCTTCTCTAAGGCTTTTATTTTGTTGTCCAAGGATTTTATTTCCCTTTGTTTCTCAGTCATTGTCATCTTGGACTTGTCATAGCTTGCCTCCAACTTGGCCAACTTTTCTTTGGCCTCTTTCACCTCTGTCACCTGAACTTCTAGCTCTTTGACTGCTTTCATCATTTCTTCCATGATCATGCTAGATTATGGTGCCGTCGCTGTTGTTGCTGCTGTAGCATCTATAGTTCATATAGTTGTTGTGGATGCTGGAATAACAGGAGGAACTGCTGCTACTACTGTGGGAGGAATAGTGGCAACAATTGGAGATGTTTCAGGTGGTTGGGAGGTCGACTCTCCCTCCTTGCCTTGCAATGCTTTCTCCAACTCTTGCTCCATTTGAATTATCCTTTGGTTCATCTTCATCTGCAGATCCATCATATCTTCACCTTCCTTCTCTTGTACAAGTTTTGAGTTTTGAGGGTGCATAGTTGCAGGCAGCCTCAATTTCTTTCTTAGTGCATCAATATCTTCTTCTCTTTTCTTTATGAGGGCCTGGATACCTTTGGCATCCTTCTTAGGATCATGCCCTAGTTCCACAATGATTTACTCCAATGACTTTCTTCTATTATCTTTGGCCAAGGAAGACATTCTCTCTAAATTCAATTGAGTGTTTGTATTTTTCAATGATTCCTTCAGTTGATGGGCCAGCATAGCCTTATCTGCTAGTGTAGCATAGACCATTTCACCCGTTTGCATTTGTAGCTCAATTTGGTCCATCAGGTGTATGTCCTTGGAGAGGACCTCTAAGTTTGTCTTTATATAATCTGTAGCTGTCTGGGGCTATGGTATCTTAGGCTTGAAATGACTTAGAATCGTTTTCTCCTCCTTAAAGTCATAAGCTGCCATTAATCTCTGTTGTTTGGAGGGAGTTGTATTGAGAAATTGATCATATAGCTGTACTCTTAACAACTCATTTTGGGCCTTGATTTCCATGAAAGTTACCTTAATACCAGGCGGTTGCTTGCTTTGCTACCTTGAGGAGGACACCTCCATACCATGCTGCCTCTTTTTCCCTTGTTGGAACGAGCTTGTAGCTGTTTGCTGGCTAGTTTCTCTTCCCCTCCTCACACTCTCTATGAATTCTTCACTAATTTCTTCCTCAGCTTGAGGATCAACTCTCTGTCTTTTGGCTTCTGGTTGCTGTGTTGACACACTAGTAGGTGTAGTTTCTTCCCTATCCCGCTTCTTGCCTCTTTCCTCATTAAGAGGAGTCTGTAAGGCTGGCACCTGTAGTGCCTCTATCTGCAGTGGAGGGGCTTGCCCTTGACTCTGCTCCTTTGAGGTAGTAGGCTGTTCTGTCACTGTTTCTTGCTCTGCATCCATTACCTCCTTGCATTTTGTTGTACCTGTTGCTGGTGTAGACCTTTCTTGGGCAGCTTGTGGAGCTGCAGCAGTTGATGTGCCTTCTCCAACTTGTTGTGGCAGTTTGAATGTTACCTACTCAAAAGAATCCAAGTCAAGAGTCTTTTCCAAATCTTTTACATTTTGATCCATTATTTCTTCCTGAGTGAACTCTTCAACTAGTTTGCCTTGCACCCACTCATCTTGATTAGAAAATTGTTCAATCTGTGGGATTTTACAATGTTCGTAGGCTGACAGCATATATTTTATTTTTCTGGCATTGATAAAGCCATCTGGGTCATAAGGGACCCACCAAAAACTCCTCTTTAACTTGAGTTTCTCCCCCAATATTTGGTCAGCATCTTGCCACGCTTCCTTTTTGTTCATGACAAAGGGGCCGAATTTCAGGTGAGCCTTTTCCTTGGCCCTATGAAAATGAGTTAAATCTAAATTGATGAGTTGCCTGTAATACTCCAAGGAAAACAGTCTCATTGGTACATATCTTGGCAGCCTATAGAGACAGAGCTCACAACCATATATCCTAATGACAGTGTGATTCTGGTAAAAGTACCACTCACCTATTTTGTAGTTCTTTGAAAGCTGCAATATTTTCTGCATGTCATAGGATAACCTAGCAGGAGGAGTTCTCATCAGGAGACAAGAGACTGGATAGACAAACAGGTCAATAAACTCACAGTAAGAGTAGGGGGAGTTGTGGACTTCATGAAAGACTGAGGTCCAGAAAATCACAGACCTCTTTTCTCCTTTAGAGTCCAATCTTTTGATGGGGCATTGGAAGCAGTCTGGCTGATAATACATGAACAAATGATAGATATAGGATGAATATTTGAAGACTCCCTCCCTATCCAGCTTCAACAGTTGGTCATGTATCTTATTGGCAATAAATTTGGCATAGTTGTATTTGACAGCAGGGGGTTGTCCTGGGGTAAATGCAGACAACAAGACCAATATAGTATCATCAATATGCTCACTTGCCTTGAAGCCCAGTACATAAGATATCATATATACTAGTAGTTTTCCCACTTCATTGAAACATAAATAGAGAAAAGGAGGTGGCCCTGTAGGCTGGCGGTCTGCTCTCATGAATACTTTAGCAATTCAGGTTATCTCTGAGCTGGAGAGTTTAGGACCTTCATCAAGCAGGAATTTCATAGAAAAAGGGACCAGAAGTTGAGTTTGCTTGAAGTTTAGCATTTGGTTGATTGATTCATGAGTTATATAGAATAGGGTGCTCCAAAAATGGAGCCTTGACTGCTCTTTGAGGTGGGTCATAGTTTTCACAGCAGAGGTGAATAATTTTAGGGAAAACATTGACAGAAGGGAGCAAGTAGATGGGCAAGTTTGATTCCCAAATGCCATAAATGTCACTGTTTTTCAGGTAACTATTCCTCAGCTGACAGAAGGTCTGCAAATGGTTTCTGTCACCAAATAAATCTTGAATTAAGTGGTCTCTACCAGCCAAAGGTAATGCTTCAAGTTCCTTATGAGGTGCATTAAGAGGAGTGATGTTCAATGCTGCTAGAGTGGCCATCTTCAAATTCTCTGTGCTTGCAATTTGAAACTCTATCTTGTGTGCAACAACTGTCAATAGAACAGGGGCTATGAAACTTTTCCCAGGGACTTTGCAGATTGAGCTTCGATGTGAAACATGTTTACCAGGTAAAATTCACCAGGAGAACAAACCATGCAGAGGCAAACTGGGAGACTGGATATATAGGGGAGATGGGAATCTTGGCAGGAGATTTTGACAAATGCACTTAGTTGATGCGCAGTTTGAAGATTCTGCCGGCGGAAACAAACTTAAAATGTATTTTAATGGCGGAATTTGCAGAGGAGGGCCAGTTTGCTAGGTTGCTCTTGAATAAAGGGTCACCTAGTGAATTTACAGGTGGAATTTCAGGGGCTGGAGTGCATTTTAGTTTGAATTTGCAGATGCTCAATCAATTTCAATGGAGAAACTACAGAAAAACAGGGTTTATCGATAAACAATGGGTAAATACCTTTTTTTGATGGTGCAGAGGGAAATTAGCAGGTACAATGCTGAGCTGAGGGGCCGGATTTGTAAGAGGAACTAGCTTGGTTGGGTAATCTCGAGTGGTGGTAGCAAATTTGTCATAAAATGGCATGCACATTGTCTGCCGGCGACCAATAGAAATAAACAAAATAGTTGCTTTCATGACTTTTTATTAAATTTTGGACATTTTAGCGCTTTTGGCGCTTTTTAATGATGACATCAGCATGACGTATTTTTGGCGCATAGCGGGTATGGAGGGTGATGTGGCAGCTGACGCTTATGGTGATGTGGCAGATGACATGTTGGCAGAGCGGTGATGTCAGCAGGTGATGTGGCAGTGGCATAGAGCAGTGGCGGGTGAAGAGGATGCAACGTCACCGGGTGACGTGGGCATGACGTCAATGGGCAGGTGGCGGGCAGTAAGCTGTTTTCCCCACACCGCCTTTGGCCCAGGGTGGTTTTGCAGGGGGGGTCTCCAATCACACCTAGAGATTGACACGTGGCGGTGGTACGGAAGCAATACCACCCATCCCCCGGATGCTAACCTTCAGCGGATCAGGGCATATGATATTGCCGCCAACCGTTGGATTAAGGGCTCTGGATCAGACGACGAACAAGAAGTTAAAGCTGCGGGGTTTGGAATGAAGGGGGCCCGTGCAATATTGAAATGTTTTATGATATATCTAGGGCATAAAACTTTGGATTATGGGTTTATATGGTTTATACAGCACGGGCATGGTTATTGGTTTAATCAAATATTAAACTAATCCCAAAAAAAAACGCACCCGGGGGGGGGGGGGTTAACATATGGCTTCGGTGGGTGGTTTGAATGCAGTTTGTTTATTTAACCGGGCATTAAATAAACCTCAACAGTTTAATGAACGTGGAAGGGTTAATATAAAGTCCCAGATGGACTTAATATTTCCAGAAAACTATATTGTATGGCTATATTGCCACGGGAAGGGCTATTTAGTATTTTTGGGGTTTTTCATATAGTTTTTTGTAGAATAGGGGTGGGGAAAATGATTGAGGGAGCTAAATAATAAAGTTAAATGTTAATATGACTTTATGGTATGAAATTGTGTGAATAAATGCTAAGTTTATAGAGTGAAAACTTAGGCATAGGGAAATGAAAGGAGTATGGAATGATGATTTTTACACAAGAAATGTGGCTTCTTTCCACTAAGTAAACTCAGAGTTCAACTTAGCATTCTTCATCAAATGAAGTGAAGTATGACTATTGGGCAGATCCCAAGGCCCTTGAGGGCATGTTAGTAAATGATTTCTGGGGGAATGATAGGGGAATTAGTCATGCTTCCATTGTCCTCCAACCGAACACTGCCATGGTAACTTTTGTTATTGATGAGATGAATCCTTCTTGACAAGACAAAAATGATCACAAACTTGCTTCTGCAACCTCAAATTGCCTCCCTAGCCTAATACACCTAGCATTTTTCTTCCTTTGGATTGGGTGCATTTGGACCGGCAAACCCTGATTGTCCTCTTTTCTTTTGACTGCCCTCCTATCTAAGTCTACCATTATCTCTTCCAAGGGCCCAAATTAAGCAGTTGCGCTCCTTAATTTCTCTACCTATCTACTCATCTGCCAAGCTTGAACTGTTTGGACAAATATTCATTCTCTATTCTACAACAACAAATTAAAATATGGAGTGGTCCAGATTGAACTGTTGGGCCATCCATCAAGTGTGATAAGCAAGAGTATTTGCACATTGTGAGCTTGCAAATAAGATAGCAGTGGCATTTTGACTCGCCACTTTCTTAGTATTTTGGTTTGGGGTTAATTTCTATTATTTTTTCTAACCAATTCATTTTTCTTGCCCTTTGATTATTTTTTTAATTTTTTTCATTTGTTTACAAAATATGGAACCTTTGCAGCATGAAAGGATGAACATATTTCGCACTTCCACAGTCAATCATGAAAAACTAAACCTATTGGTATAGGAACCTAATAGTGGCTCCACTTGGGGATGGCTTTTCCTGGTGAAAAGCCAAGAATAGCAGGTCAGATGGCCTTATTCTCAGTTGGCTGCTGTAATTCAAAACTTCCTTCTCCTCGAAACCAATGATCTAGCTCTTTGTATCCTGTGTGCACTCCTTATGAGCTGATTTGTATGAAATTACAACTTTGTCTTTGCTGGTTTCTCTGAGTATCTATCATCATCTTTATAATTCCCAAGTTTTCTTCTTGATCTCTTCTGGTAAATCCCAAGTAATGTACTTGCCTGACTTTTTCCTCAAAATCTATTGCATCTTGTTCCCTAGTTAATTGCTGTAAATGGAAACTGATGGAAATACAAGTATTTATGTACAATATACAGTTGTGTTTTGTTGATCAAAGGGAATCAAAATAATGCTTCAGCATTCGCCCATTGACTGGGCCTTCCTCAGTATCTATGCCATCCAAACTATTCAAAAAATAGGTGTTGTTACCTTGTGCAGCCTAAATAATAAATGGTCCTTTCCAAAGAAAATCAAATTTTCAATGTTTCCCTTTATCCTCTCTTCTGGAATCCCATCTCAGCACTTTGTTTCCTATGAAGAAATCTTCGGCTTTTGTTCTTTTGTCAAAGATCTTCTTGAGTTTATCTTGTAGAACCTGGGTTCTCTGATACACTTCTCCTCTTGTCTGCTTCAAGTGAATAGTTTGATTGATCCTTCTTTGAATATCATTAGGCTCTGCTTGTATTTCCTGCAGCAACTTGATCATAGGGATTCTCAAAGATGAAGGGAATCTTGCCTCCATTCCATAAACCAATTCATATGGACTTGTACCAATAGATCTTTTGGTATTCAACCTGTCTGCCCATAGTGCATTCACAAGTTCTTTATGCCAATTCTTTTTATTCTCCTCCAAGACCTTTTTGATGATGTTGATGAGGCTTTTGTTGGATGACTCAGCTAGGCCATTACCTTGAGGGTAATAGGATGTGGAGTGGCCCAAGGTAATGTGGTACTTATGGCAAAAGTTGATCATTCTTTTGGATTTGAATGCATCAGCATTGTCTGTAATAATCTTTTCTGGACAGCCAAATCTAGACAAAATGTTGGTTTCTAAGAATTGCATGATGATTGAGTCATTGGCTTCCCTACATGGGATGGCTTCTATCCATTTGGTAAAACAGTCTGTGGCTGTCAAAATCCACTTGTGTTGGCCAAAAGAGGAAGGATGAATTTCACCAATGAAGTCTAAACCCCATTGTTGAAATGGTATTTTAGTTGAAATGGGTTTGAGGGGCAAAGGTAACAGCTTTCTCTTGCCTCCAAAGATCTGGCATTTATGGCAAGACATTACAAATTTTTTCACATCAGCAAATACGGAGGGACAATAAAAACTAGCTCTTAGGATCTTATCATCTGTTGATTTCCAATACAAGTGTCCTCCACAATCACCTGCATGAAATTCCTTGAGTACATTGTCAGTTTCATCCAATGTTAGGCAATTAAGCAAAATACCTTCATGATTTGTCCAAAACAACACATTATCTATAATACAAAACTTTGATGCTTTCATTTTCAAGAATCTCTTTTTAGTCCTGGACAACCCTGGAGGAGCTTGCAGGTTTAACAATACAAAACATATACCAAAGTGATTGTAAAAGGCTTGATTGATCTGTGGAGTCGCCATCTCCTGTTCGTTATCCAGTTCATTCATGTCAAGGGCTTGAAAATTGGTTTCAGTCATTAGCTTAGCTAATCCTTGTCCTTTTATGAGTTTTGTAGGCTTGATTACAATGTAATACTATAAGATGTTGGCTATCCATTTGCCCCTCTTTCCTTCAATTCCTTCTTGAGTTAGAATTTCCTTAACCACGACATTTGGAACATAGGCTATCACATGAGAGTACAAGATATAAACTCTAAAATCCTTGATGGATTTTACAAGGGCATAAGCTTGCTTTTCCATGATCTAATATTTTAAGGAAGAATCTATAAGGGCTTTGCTGAAGAAAGCAATGGGCTTCTCACACCCTTGCTCATCTTTTTGTAATAGGACAGTACTAGCAATAGTATGCTCAGATGCAAAGGAAAAAATGATGAAATCTCTATCAAACTTGGGACTTGTGAGGACTGGTGTTTTTGTTAGGGCTGTTTTGATGTCCTCAAAGGCTTGTTTAGCTTCCACTATCCATTTGACTTTGGAATCTTTCTTCAGCATATTGTTCAATAGTCTTATCAGCTCAACCAAATTGGGAATGAATCTTCTTAGGAAATTAATCTTCCCTAGAAAGGCTTGTAGTTCCTTGATGTTTCTTGGATGAGGGACTTGGAGAATAGCTTGAATTCTGTCCGTGTCAATCCTAATGCCATCTTTTGCAATTATATGACCTAGGAGTTTGCCTTCTTCTAGGCCAAATAGTGATTTCTTTAGGTTCAATGATATGCCATATTTTCTGCAAATCAGAATACTTGCCTTAGATGCTCTAAATGTTCTTGGTCTGATTTTGAAAAAGCAGTGAGATCATCAAGGTATATGACTAAGAAATCATGGATCTCTTTGGCAAAGGCTATGTCCATCGCTCTTTGAAATGTGGCCCCTGCATTTTTGAGTCCAAAAGGCATTTTGACATATTTGAAGGTTCCCCAAGGTGTTGTAAAGGCAGTTTTGTCTTGATCATCCGGGTGGACTAAAATCTGATTAAATCCTGAGAATCCATCTAACAATGAGATCCTAGAGGCTCCCACTACCCTTTGTAGGATATGGTCCATTTTTGGTAAGGGGTAATGGTCTTTGAGAGAGACTTTATTCAAATTTCTCAAGTCAACACACAGTCTTATCTCTCCGGTTTTCTTCCTAGTAGGCACTAGATTTGAAATCCATTTTGAGAACCTGATAGGTGCAATGATTCCAACTTCATACATTCGTTTAACTTCTTTTTCAATCAGGGGAAGGAGGATAGGATTCACCCTTCTAAGATTTTGTTTAAAAGGCTTTTGATTCTCTTTCAGGGGTATAGTATGTTAGATGACGGAAGTATCATAGGATTTGAGGTCCTCATAACTCCAGGCAAAGACATCTTGGAACTCTTTAAACAACTCAATGTATTTTAGCTTCTGATCAGCAGGCAAGGTTTTGGATAGTTTTACCATTTTGGGATTTTCTATGGTTCCAATGTTGCAGTCCTCAATTTCTGCATTGAGTGGTTGCATTTTTGGCTTCCTTAAAATATCATTTGAATCGAATATATCCTCCAAAGGAGTTAAGCCCGTGGGCAGAAAGTTATCCTTTAGTTCAATTACTTCAGATTCTACCTCAGCTATTTCATCAAAGTCTATTTGCTTCAGCTCTTGTAAATTTTTTTCATCAAAAGTTGTTGGGTGCAAAATCAGATTTGTTGTTTCAGCTGATATGCTTTGCTCACTTTTGTCTATTTGCTATAGTTCATCAACAGTGCTAGTATCAATGTTTATACTTGAGAATTCCTCTTTCAAAGTCAGGGAATTATTTATTTGCGTATCATTCTCAAAGACCTGCCAATTTATGACATTATCTGGGACAGCTGGTCTGTGTTTGATTTCAACAGTGAAATGGTTGTTGGGCTCAGAAGGAAGCTTGCAAGTGCTAGTAAAAGTTGCCAAGCTATGTGCATGTAAATTGTGCTTTCTAGGAATTTTGGTGAGTTGAGATTCTGAGAAGGTTTTAAGTATTTCAATGGCTGCCCCTCTGTAAGCTCTCAACCTAGGATGATTTGTAACAAAATTTTCCTTCATCTGCTGTATAATCAGATCTGAATCCCCTAGAATCGAAACCTTGGTTTCCCTTAGACCTTTGATGAGTTTGAGACCTAACAAAAGGGCTTCATACTTGGCCATATTGTTTGTACATTTGAAATTTAATCTATATGCATGTCCTTCACCATGGTTATTTTGCATGTTGTGTATCCAAACCCCTGTCCCTGCTCCTAATTTGTTCACAGAGCCATCAAACTCCAAGTACCATAAGATTTCTTGGTTATGACTAGCCTTAAGAGTTTTGGAAGCTTGTTCAGTGGGCAGATTTGGCTCTTGTAACTCATATGATATGTCATTTTCCTTTATTGTATTAATCACATCAACAATTTTTTGATCTTAGGCACTAAATTGTTCATTCATGCTTTGTGTTTGTGTTGCTCCTCGGAGTTTGACATCAGTTTCCGGACACATCTCAGAATTATATAGAATGAATGAATCCATATTGGAATGCAAAGAATAGATGGGGAAGTTTTGGGGTTTTTCTTGACTACTAAGCACATATTTCATTAGTGTTTCCCAGTATAATCTCTTTGGCTGTCCAAAGACTGAAATAGTGGCATAGGACATGTCTAGCCGTAAAGACCCTTGGAGTTTTGCACCCCAAGATCTGGACAAAAGCATGCCATACTTAGGTGGAATATCAGCTACCACCACATCTATCAATATTGTTTTAGCTGGATATTGGACTAAAGATACACAAATATCTTTGATTAGGCCTAGACACTTGACCTGGCTAGAATCAAATGAGAATAAGTCTTTGTAGGGCCTTGTGATGTCTAGGTCCAGTCTTTCCATCACAGATTTAGGCATTAAGTTACGGGAAGCTCCTGAGTCAAACATTGCATTATGCGGCACTTTGTCATGAATATTTAAGCTTACATAGAATGGAGGAACCCCTCCATCTACTATTTTACCATTGACTTCAGGACCGAAAATTAACTCTGGTTGATCATCAAGAACATTGACTACATCCCTATTCTCTGGTATTTGCAGTGACCTATTGATTTGTTGTCTGTAAATTTCATGTTTGGCCAATTCAGACAGAGGAATAGCTATTTTCAACTTGCCAATTTCTGTTTCTAAATTAAAAGGTTTTTCTATCTGAATTTTTGTATTATGGACAACAAACTTTTCCTTTTGAGCTAAATTTTCAGTGATTCTCTCTTGATCAGGAGTGTTGTTTTGAGGTACATCTGATTTGAAATTATTTTCAGGAGAACAGTTTAGATTTTCTTTTGAAGAATGGGATGTGTATGGTTGATTCTTTGAGGGTTGTAGGTCTGATATGTCTTCCACAGTGACTTCCTTTGGGTCTGGGTCTGTTTTAGTGGAGGGTTCTATCAGGACAACTTTATCTTTTGTTTTCTTTGGCTGTTTGGTATCCTTCAGCTTGGTAGGTTCAGGCACATCTATGGTTTTGCTTCTTTATTTGTACTGTTTATGATCCTCCTAGACTGCTACATCATAGCCTTCCCTGAAATCAAATGACTCTCCGGATTTGGCCTGAAATTGATCGATATTATGAGCTTCTTGGTCATCTTGTGTCAGAAAAATTTGTTGCTCACTGTTTAACCCCATTAGGTTGATTTGGGTGTCCTTTATTGGCTCACTAGGGGTTGAGGCTTCAGCATAGTTCTCTTGAAAGGGAGGTCTAATGTTCTGGTTAGGGCCAGCCCTTCCAACATTTGGATTTTGATTTCTTCTAAAGTTTGGGTTTCTTGCAGTGTTACTTGGTTGAACATCCCATGATGATTTTCTTTCAATAGTTTCCAACATATCTCCAAGTCTGTCCATACCTTTGATGATTGCATCAAGTTTTTGTTCAAATGGTGAAGGCTCTTCTTTGAAAGTTGTTCTTCTTTTAGCTCTTGCCTAATTTTATTTAGCAATTAGATTTGCCTCCACACTAACAGCTATATTCTGCATGTCTGCTAAGCTTGGAGGGGCTCTTTCCCTCAGTTGGTATGCCATGTCAGAATTAAATCCATCAGGGAATTTGATCAAATCTAAATCGGGTGGAGGTCTAAGGTTTTGAGGAATAGCATTATAAACATTGTTGAACCTAGCACAATAGTCTTAGACAGTTTCTTGTGGGCCTGTTTTCAAAATGTAATATTCTGTTAAGATGTGTAAAGGGTCTTTCTTCTTTTCCCATCTATTTATGAAGGATTGATAAAGAGCTTCTGAATCAGCTATTGAATTTGCAGCAAGTGCTCTAAACCAAATACTCACATCACCAGTTAGACTTTGGACCAAAATCTTCATTCTCACATCATCATCATCTATTTAATAATTCTCAAAATAATCTTGCATCTTCTTAGTGTGTTGTTGGGCTATATAGGAGCCAGTACCATCAAAATATGTGATTTTACTCTGATAATCCTGAGGCATAGCCCCTGGATTTCCAGGCAACTAAAGAGGAGCATAACGGTTTGCCATATTTACAGGGATAAATGGGACAACAAGAAGAAATAAAACAACTGGAACAGCAGGGAATGGAGTGGAAATATGTGCAGTGGATGGGGGTGTGGAGAAGGTGCTTTCAGAGGTGGATGAGGAACTAGGAGAATCAACAATAATGTGAGGATGGACTGACGCTTTAGAAGGAGTTGGGATATAGCTCTGCTAAACCGTTTCAAGGTCTAAACCAACAGAATTTTCTTGAGCTTCTTGTTTCCTAAGGGTCTTAGGGATCAAGTTGGGATTTTCAAAAATAGCTGGAGGATCTAGGTTAGGATTGGACCTGGTGTACTTAGTTTTCTTCTTTGGAGCCAGCTTCTAAACTTGTTTTTGGTATTCTCTGGGAATGTTTAAGATCACAATTTTTTACAATATTCTACAAGAGTTTCTTTGAAATATAGGAGGCTTTGGGCTTTCCTTTGAATATGTTGAAACAGAGGGAACTGAAGCAGCGTTTATTTACTCCTGTAAATGCAGAGCAAAGACAGTTTCAAAGGCTACCTGGCTAACTTCAGGCTCCATCTGTAGCTTTAGAAAATAGACAGGAGTCACAAATAGCCATTCAGGTCCCCAGTGGAGTCGCCAATGATGTCATCACTCAGGTTGTTCCCTGCCTCCTGAAGGGAATACAGCCGAGGTAACCACTAACCAATCTCTTAGCTGCAGGTTCTACCCTACCTGCAACCAGAGAGGGCTCTCCCTTTGTATTTTAGCTTTGTTTTGGTGTATTTTTAGGCTAGTTATGATGCACAGAGTTTGATTTTTAGTTTGTTGGATGGTGATTTCAGGTAGAGCTGGGATGCAAAGTCCAAAAGAGTCTATACTATTGGGCAATGGAGTCAATGATGGTGTACTACTGAAAGTGTTTCTTGGGTAAATGGTAATGCTACAGAGCAAGATAGGTAGTTTCGGAACAATTTTCAAATATGAAATTGATGGAATGAAGTCAGGGAAAGAAAGGAAATCAAGAATCTTTGATTATGCTGGCAGAGGGAAAGATCATGAATATTATCAAGGAGCAATAAAGAATTCCTAGGTAATATTCAAAGTGAAAGAATCAGTGCAAACATGAGCAGCTAAGAATTCATATTTATGACTAATCCTGAAGAAAACATAGTTAATATCAGAGATTGAACACAGGGTGCCTCTAAACAAATCTTGGGATATTCTTCTTCTCTGTTACCAAGATTATGGAACATATATGGAATTTGCAAACACAGAAAACATAAAACACAGTTTAGAATAACTTATTGATCCATAGAATGACACAGGAATTCTATAGCAGGTCCCAGAACATCAAATCCACATCCAGACGATCATCAATAGTGAACTTCAATAGCTTTTGTATTAAAACAGTGTGAGAATTTATAGTGCAGTCCAGAGAGAAAATCACCAACCCTAAATACATTCTACGGGGAGGTATTTATACAAAAATGATATACAAAATATTTTGTAGATAAGTCTTCATGCAATAACTTTCTTCACCAACTCTTCAAAAGGAGTAAATAAGAGAAATAAATGACACAGTAAATGTTGGTGTGCTGGCGGTTTAGTCTGTCAGAGATTTTTTGACTTTTTTGACTGAGTGAGATGGCTGGAGCTTCATCTTTACTTTGTGTTCCTATGTCTGCTGTTTTTCTATTTTGCTGTCCTCGGTGCTTGGTCTTGTCTTTAATGAACTGCAGTTTAAATATGACTTCCTCTTTATGCTGTCTTTACACTTTGGCAAGTGGCTTGCGTATGTGGAGTTGCTGACCTGTAACTGACTCAAAAATGGAACAGAAATCAAATTACTTGGGTAGAATTTCCAGCATTGCCTGCCACCAATCCTCTGTAGGCAGCTGATGTTTTTGTATTTTAATCAGTGTTACATCAGCTTCAGTATATCTGTAAAAGTTGGGCTGAACCTCAAACAGGTGATTTATTTCATGTTCAATGTAGAACAGATTTTCTAACTTATCATAAAGATTCTGTCGAGAGGGAGGCCCTGTTTCTTCTGAGGTACTTGAGGATGATGTAATCTGATTGGAAACATGGTTGTTTATTCTGGTAGTATACTGTTCATGGGTTAGCAATCTGCCACTACTGGTCAATAAGCTGGGCAACCCTCTGCTTTGCAATGCTACCATTTTTAGCTTGAAGTCATTTATTTCTGCCTGCATTTCCTGGCACTTTCTTTCTAGAGTTTGCACAAAGTTTCTCAGGGTCAGCACCTTTTTCACTGTCAGAATAGTATTTGTCCTGTTGTTGATATCTAATGTTTCCAACTGCTCTTTGGTATGAGTGTTCAGGAACTGAATCATTCTATTGGCTTGCTCAGGCATATTTCCCAACGATGCTCTGGCCCTTTGTGTCTCAATTTGAGCTAAGCCTATCAATTCTATTTGTTCATGTATGGTATGAATTGATTGCCATTGGTCAGTGATTGACTGGCCAATTTTGGCCCACAAAATTTTCTTTATTTCAGCTAGAGTTTTGTCTAGAGTAAGCTCCTTCTCTAAGGCTTTTATTTTTTTGTCCAAGGCTTTTATTTCCATTTGTTTCTTAGCCACTCTCATCATGGACTTGTCATAGCTTGCCTCCAGCCTGGCCAACTTTTCTTTGGCCTCTTTCACCTCTGTCACCTGAACTTCTAGCTCTTTGATTGCTTTCATCATTTCTTCCATGCTCATGCTAGATTCTGGTGTCGTTGTTGTTGCTGCTGTTGTAGCATCTATAGTTGATGTAGCTATTATGGATGTTGGAATAACAGGTGGGACTGCTGCTCCTACTGTGGGAGGAATAGTGGAAATAGTTGGAGTTGTTTCAGGTGGCTGGGAGGTCGACTCTACCTGCTTTCCTTGCAATGTTTTCTCCAACTCTTGCTCCATTTGAATTATCCTTTGGTTCATCTTCATCAGCAGATCCATCATATCTTCACCTTCCTTCTCTTGTACAAGTTCTGTTGTTTGAGGGTGCATAGTTGCAGGCAGCCTCAATTGCTTTCTCAGTGCAGGGCCTCAATTGCTTTCTTTATGAGGGCCTGGATGCCTTTGGAATCCTTCTTAAGATCACGCCCTAGTTCCACAATGATTTCCTCCAATGACTTTATTCTATTATCTTTGGCCAAAGAAGACATTCTCTCTAAATCCAATTGAGTGTTTGTATTTTTCAATGATTCCTTCAGTTGATGGGCCAGCATAGCCTTATCTTCTAGTGTAGCATAGACCATTTCACCTGTTTGCTTGTGTAGCTCAATTTGGTCCATCGGGTCTATGTCCTTGGAGAGGACCTCTAAGTTTGTGTTTATATAATCTGCAACTATCTGGGGCTGTGGTATCTTAGGCTTGAAATGACTTAGAATCATTTTCTCCTCCTTAAAGTCAAAAGCTGCCATTAATCTCTGCTGTTTGGAGGGTGTTGTCTTGAGAAACTGATCATATAGCTATACTCTTAACAACTCATTTTGGGCCTTGATTTCCATGAAAGTTCCCTTAATACCAGGCAGTTGCTTGCTTTGCTGCCTTGAGGAGGACACCTCCATACCATGCTGCCTCTCTTGCTCTTGTTGGAATGAGCTTGTAGGTGTTTGCTGGCTAGTTTCTTTTCCCCTCCTCGGACTCTCTATGACTTCTTCACTAATTTCTTCCTCAGCTTGAGGATCAACTCTCTGTCTTTTGGCTTCTGATTGTTTTGTTGACACACTAGCAGGTGTAGTTTCTTCCCTATCTCGCTTCTTGCCTCTTTCCTCATTAAGAGGAGTCTGTAAGGTTGGCACATGTAGTGCCTCTGTCTGCAGTGGATCAGCTTGCCCTTGACTCTGCTCCTTTGAGGTAGTAGGCTGTTCTGTCACTGTTTCTTGCTCTACATCCATTACCTCCTTGCCTTTTGTTGTACCTGTTGCTGGTGTAGACCTTTCTTGGGTAGCTTGTGGAGCTGCAGCAGTTGATGTGCCTTCTCTGACTTGTTGTGGCAGTTTGAATGTTACCTGCTCAAAAGAATCCAAGTCAAGAGTCTTTTCCAAATCTTTTACATTTTGCTCCATTATTTCTTCCTGAGTGAACTCTTCAACTAGTGTGCCTTGCACCCACTCATCTTGATTAGAAAATTGTTCAATCTGTGGGATTTTACAATGTTCATAGGCTGATAGCCTATATTTTATTTTTCTGGCATTGATAAATCCATTTGGGTCATAAGGGACCCACAAAAAACTCCTCTTTAACTTGAGTTTCTCCCCCAATATTTCGTCAGCATCTTGCCACCATTCCTTTTTGTTCATGACAAAGGGGCGTAGTTGGTCTTTGAATTTCAGGGGAGCCTTTTTCTTGGCACTATGAAAATGAGTTAAATCTGAATTGATGTGTTGCCTGTAATACTCCAAGGCAAACAGTCTCATTGGTACATATCTTGGCAGCCTGTAGGGACAGAGCTCACAGCCATATATCCTAATGACAATGTGATTCTAGTAAAAGTACCAGTCACCTATTTTGTAGTGCTTTGAAAGCTGCAATATTTTCTGCATGTCATATGATAACCTAGCAGGAGGAGTTCTCATCAGGAGACAAGAGACTGGATAGACAAACAGGTCAATAAACTCACAGTAAGAGTAGGGGGAGTTCTGGACTTCATGAAAGAATGAGGTCCCGAAAATCACAGACCTCTTTTTTCCTTTAGAGTCCAATCTTTTGATGGGGCATTGGAAGTAGTCTGGATGATAATACATAAACAAATGATAGATATAGGATGAATATTGGAAGACTCCCTCCCTATCCAGCTTCAATAGTTGGTCCTGTATCTTATTGGCAATAAATTTGGCATAGTTGTATTTGACAGCAGGGGGCTGTCCTGGGGTAAATGCAGACATCAAGACCAATATAGTATCATCAATATGCTCACTTGTCTTGAAGCCCAGTACATAAGATATCATATCTACTAGTAGTTTGCCCACTTCATTGAAACATACATAGAGAAAAGGAGGTGGCCCTATAGGCTGGCGGTCTGCTCTCATGAATACTTTAGCAATTCGGGTTATCTCTGAGCTGGAGAGTTTAGGACCTTCATCAAGTAGGAATTTCGTAGAAAAAGGGACCAGAAGCTGAGTTTGCTTGAAGTTTAGCATTTGGTTGATTGAGTCAAGATTTATATAGAAGGGGGTGCTCCCAGAAGGAGCCTTGACTGCTCTTTAAGTTGGGTCATAGTTTTCACAGCAGAGGCGAATAATTTCAGGGAAAACATTGACAGAAGGGAGGAAGTGGATGGGAAAGTTTGATTCCAAATGCCATAAATAGTTGTTTAGGTAACTATTCCTCAGTTGACAGAAGGTCTGCAAGTGGTTTCTGTCACCAACTAAATCTTGAATTAAGTGGTCTCTATCAGCCAAAGGTAATGCATCAAGTTCCTTATGAGGTGCATTAAGAGGAGTGATGTTCAAGGCTGCTGGAGTGGCCATCTTCAAATTCTCTGTGTTTGAAATTTGAAACTCTATCTTGTGTGCAACAATTGTCAATAGAACAGGGGCTTTGAAACTTTTCCCAGGGAATATGCAGATTGAGCTTCGATGTGAAATAGGTTTACCGGGTAAAATTCACAGGGAGAACAAACCGTGCAGAGGCAAACTGGGAGACTGGATATACAGGGGAGATGGGAATCTTGGTAGGAGATTTTGACAAATGCACTTAGTTGATGGGTAGTTTGGAGACTCTGCCAGTGGAAACGAGCTTAAAATGTATTTTAATGGCGGAATTTGCAGAGGAGGGCCAGTTTGTCGGGTTGCTCTTGAACAAAGGGTCACCTAGTGAATTTACAGGTGGAATTTCAGGGGCTGGAGTGCATTTTAGTTTGAATTTGCAGATGCTCAATCAATTTCAATGGAGAAACTGCGGAAAAATAGGGTTTATGGGTAAACAATGGGTAAATACCTGTTTTTGATGGTGCAGAGGGCAATTAGCAGGTACAATGCTGAGCTGAGGGGCCGGATTTGTAGGAGGAACTCGCTTGGTTGGGTAATCTGGAGTGGTGGCGGCAAATTCGTCGTAAAATGGCATGCACGTTGTCCACGGGTGACCAATAGAAATAAACAAAATAGTCGTTTTCACGACTTTTTAATGAATTTTGGAGATTTTAGTGCTTTTGGCGCTTTTTAATGATGATGTCAGCATGACGTATTTTTGGCACATAGCGGGTACAGAGGGTGACATGGTAGCTGACGCTTATGGTGACGTGGCAGATGACACGTTGGCGGGGTGGTGATGTCAGCAGGTGATGTGGCAGTGGTACAGAGCAGCGGCGGGTGAAGTGGATGCAATGTCACCGGGTGACGTGGGCATGACGTCAAGGGGCAGGTGGCGGGCGGTAGGCAGTTTTCCCCGCACTGCCTTTGGCCCAGGGTGGTTTTGCAGGGGGGGGCTTCGATCACACTGGGAGATTGACGTGTGGCGGGGGTACGGTAGTAATACCGCCCATCCCCTGGATGCTAACCTTCAGCAGATCAGGGCATGCGATATTGTCGCCAACCGTTGGATTAAGGGCTCTGGATCGGACGGCGGACGGGAAGTTAAAGCTGCGGGGTTTGGAATGAAGGGGGCCAACACAATATTGAAATGTTTTATAATATATCCGGGGCATAAAACTTTGGATTATGGGTTTATATGGTTTATACAGTGCGGGCATGGTTATTGGTTTAATCAGATATTAAACTAATCCAAAAAAAAACGCGCGGGGGGGGGGGGGGGTTAACATATGGCTTCGGTGGGTAGTTTGAGCGCAGTTTTTTTATTTAACCAGGCGTTAAATAAACCCCGATAGTTTAATGAACGCGGAAGGGTTAATATAAAGTCCCGAATGGACTTAATATTTCCCAAAAACTATATTTTATGGCTATATTACCAAGGGAAGGGCTATTTAGTATTTTTAGGGTTTTTTATATAGTTTTTTGTAGAATAGGGGTGAGGAAAATGATTGAGGGAGATAAATAATAAAGTTAAATGTTAATATGACTTTATGGTATGAAATTGCGTGAATAAATTCTAAGTTTATAGAGTGAAAACTTAGGCATAAGGAAATGAAAGGAGTATGGAATGATGATTTTTACACAAGAAATGTGGCTTCTTTCCACTAAGTAAACTCAGAGTTCAACTTACCATTCTTCATAAAATGAAGTGAAGTAGGACTATTGGGCAGATCCCAAGGTCCTTGAGGTGATGTTAGTAAATGATTTCTAGGGGAATGATAAGGGGAATTAGTCATGCTTCCATTGTCCTCCAATCAAACACTGCCATGGTAGTTGTGTTATTGATGAGATGAATCCTTCTTGACAAGACAAAAATGATCACAAACTTGCTTCTGCAACCTCAAACTGCCTCCCCAGCCTAATACACCTAGCATTTTTTCTTCCTTTGGATTGGGTGCATTTGGACTAGCAAACCCTGATTGTCCTCTTTTCTTTTGTCTGCCCTCCTATCTAAGTCTACCCTTATCTCTTCCAAGGGTCCAGATTAAGTAGTTGGGCTCCTTAATTTCTCTACCTATCTACTCATCTGCCAAGCTTGAACTGTTTGGACAGATATTCATTCTCTATTCTACAACAACAAATTAAAATATGGAATGGTCCAGACTGAACTGCTGGGCCATCCGTCAAGTGTGATAAGCAAGAGTATTTGCACACTGTGAGCTTGCAAATAAGATAGAAGTGGCATTTTGACTGGCCACTTTCCCGGTCTTTTGGTTTGGCGTTAATTTCTATTATTTTTTCCTGACCAATTCATTTTTCTTGCCCTTTGATTATTTTTTAATTTTTTTTTCATTTGTTTACAAAATATGGAACCTTTGCAGCATGAAAGGATGAACATATTTGGCACTTCCACAGTCAATCATGAAAAATGAAACCTGTTGGTATGGGAACCTAACAATCCCATCGCTCATGTGTTGGAGGAATCTTACACAGTAAACACACATGAATAACACAAGTGGTTTACCTTTCTCACGTTTTCTTGCATGTCACAATCAAGAGAATGCATACACTAAACATATGCATGCAGTGTATCACAACATCATGGCAACTCCACAAAATGCTTGTCATGCACTTTCACCCATTCTTGTTCTGTGGTCGCTTGTAAGCTCGGAGTGTGTTTATCTTCACTATTACATCTTTCTTGTTTGTTGGTTCGTACAACTGTCATGTTCAAAAATAATGCCTTCACCAACATGTTTCAACCAATGTGCTGGTGGCTGCTTTGGAAGTATCACTTCACGTGAGATGACTTGTGCATTGTTAGCTTAGGAGTAGTAGTGTTTGATTTTGAGTTGTTTGCTTGCATGCTTGTTTTCTTACTTGCTTTGTTTGTTTGTTAGTATGCCTGCTTGTTTTCTTACTTGATTTTATTTCATTGTTGCTTCTTCTCTTACTTTTCTTTGATTTTTTGTTAGTTTGCTTGTTTCGTTTTGTAGGATAGTTTCACAAGAAACCATGTATGACTCTTGAAAGAAGCAGGGTAAAGTACAAGAGGTTTTGTGCAGCTATCACTACTTGGTTATTTGTCATGTTGCATCTATATGATGAACTTGTTACTTTCATTCCATGATACGTTGATGGAAAATACATATTCTTCCAATTGAACCTATGTGAAAGCACAATTCTTGTGCACTAACTAGTGGCACCTACTCTAGTCGGTTGTTTTTGGGTTAACCCTTGTCAGCTCAATCAGGTAGAGTAAGGTGAGGGGGGGAACTTAACAGACACTACATCTATGTAGTAATAACCTTAGAGCACGTTAGAGGTATAATAAACTACTTCTATGTAGGAATAACGTCTTTTTCTCTCAATAAGTTAGGATCCCTCTTCCGCCTCTGAAATGAATAAGTTCTTTCACAGTTATGAAGATGAAAAATAACAAAAAAGAAAAAGTGAAAAATTAAAAAAAAATGAAAATGAATAAGGTGAAAGAAGAGAAAGGATTCCTACACAAAGAGGTGATGCAAGTAATTCTGTCGGGGTACTGACTAGCCTCGTTGGTAGTGGAGCTATACTTGTGTTCCTATGTCACTCCGTTGGGGTATTGTTCAGGCCTGCTAGCAATAGAGCAACACCAGAGATGAAACTAAGACTCTGATGACTATACTACTTGTGCACCAATAAACCCATCAACCCCAATCAAAGCGACTGTGTTGCCTTAGCTTGGAATGTGTGTCAATTGACCAAGATCTTGGTAGATGCTACATCTTACAATCAAGCTAGTGTGGAAAACAAGAGGAGCTGAGAACTGAACAATACTTCCGGAGGGGTTAGATTTGATTTTCATGAAAAAGGTCCATTCAGAGAGCTAGAATTCTACCCGTGTGTCACCAAGTGTTGTACCGGCTACAACCACCCTCCAGAATTTTTCCTTAGGTTCATTTTCGAGCCTCCCTTCCAACTTTTCACAACACCTTCCCTTACTTCGTCAAGTGCACAAGCTTCAGTGTTTAGCTTGCACAAAGGCAACATGTTAATCACAACTCGATGCATTCCCCCCATAGGCCGACCACCCAGACTTGGTCCAACAGCTAGTCAAGAAGGTAAATGACACAATTCTAGAGGGAAACCAACCTTCCCTCTAGAAATTGAGTAATCCTAACTAGTAGCCTGGTTGACTCGATAATTGTGCAATTCTGGAAGTCAATACTTATAGTGAAAATTACACAACTTTCCCGAGCATTGCTGCTCAGCCTAGAATTTTCACAAATCTAGGTACAAGTCAACTGCTCTACCTAGAAATTATGTAAATCCCCTGGGTAGCCTACGTAGCTCCCAGCCAAAAATGCACATTTTCTCCCAGCAGTTGAGCAGTCTCTTGGATGTGTAGCTGAGTATAGAAATTTTGAATAATTTAACACATATTCAATGGAGATTATCCTGATCATGTACTATTATGGAATACATACACAATACATAAGCTCCTCTACGTTGATCATCAATATAGCAGCATCAATAACAATAAAACATTAAGAGAATTCACACATTAACACAGAATGTAACCTGGGGAAAGCATCTCGCTAAAAACCCCACACTATCTGTATATTAATGATTGAGACCATGTAACATTAAAAAGTACAATGCTTATCACAAGCAATCCAGTACCAGCTCCACCTATTACACACAATATAGCTCAGATCTGATCTCCAAATCTATTCCACTGCTTGCCTGCCTCTCCAGCTCAATACCTGGTCAAGAACTGATGAGAATGGTTTACCAAACTCGTATTTCACCTGCAAAGAATCACTCACACTCTATTGGACGTGAGCACAAGCTACAATTCTTGATATTGGCCAATTCATTGGCATACTCAATCCCTCTGATTGTGCAAATCATCATGCACAACTATAGTCACAACTAATAGCAATCTGATCCTCTAACACCTGTCCCTGCTGAACTGAACATGCATTGACATGTGTCTGAGTTAACTGATGTATTCTATAGTTGCATTATTAGTTAATAACTTGTGAATTAATTAATAACTAATTCACCCAACTCATCTCTAGTCTATTTTCCAGTTAGACTAAATACAACCAGTTTAATAAAGCTAAACTGAACACAACTCCATCAGCTGCACCTCCAGTCCACTAAACTCAACTCGCTTGAGTTCTAACTGAAGTCCTACATGCAAATATTAGTCATCCCATAGGTAACCACGTATTTTATTCTGGGATCTGCATGTACCACATCCGTAGCTCATCCTGAAGTGCTCCAAGAGAATAAGATCAAGTTTATAGTCCAAATATTATTATGAGACAATAATATTTGACTTTTCTATTTTTGACAGCCAGTCTAAAAATAGACTTTGATCACTCACACTGTGATCACTCACACTGTGGTCACCCACACTGTGGTTACCCACACTGTGATCATCCCTAGTGGGATCAAAAATAGAACTTGCGCCATAATTTGCCTGCGGGCCCACTTAGTGAAGGCGACTCCTTTCACTAAGCTCCATCATCTTGTTGCAATCTCAACACTCCCTCTTGACAAGATATGGATTATCAGCAACCCCTATCCTGCCTCGGTGGTACTCGAATTTGCTCCTGGTGAGAGCCTTCGTCAGAATATCACCATCCTGATCCTCTGTTGGAATGTATGAAAGCAACATGATCCTCCGCTGCACATAATCTCTGATATGATGGTACCTGATGTCAATATGCTTAGATCTATCATGAAATACAGGATTAGCCGAGAGTTTAATGCAACTCTGGTTATCATAGTAAATCACAGTAGGATCCAAATGAGAACCGAACAAACCAAACAGGATCTTCCTCATCCATATAGCCTCGCATGCAGCCAAACTTGCTGCCATATACTCGGCCTCCGCTGAACTGAGTGCCATGGATCTCTGCTTCCTGCTGTACCAAGAAAGTGCTGTTGATCCAATACTGAAGACCCCTCCTAATGTGCTCTTTCTGTCCGTTGGGCTCCCTGCCCAATCTGCATCCGTGAAGCCACATAGCTTCACCTCATCCTCCTGTCTGTACCATCATATCCCGATGTTCCTCTCAAGTAGTGCAATACATGCTTGCCCACCTTCCAGAAGAGCTTGGTAGGCTTAACCATAGCTTGTGAAAGCTGGTTAACTGCATAGCATATATTAGGTTGTGTATTGACCAAATACATCAGCGACCCCACCAACTGTCGATAAACAGTGGCATCCACTTCTTCTCCCAAAGTGGCATCCTCCTTCCTCCAACCTCCAGGAAGAGGAGTATCAACAGGCTTGCAGCCATGCATGTTGAACTTCTCCAGTATCTCCCGAGGATACTTGCCCTGAGAAACAAACAGTCCACCACTGTGCTGCCATATTTCCAATCCTAGGAAATAGTGAAGGAGGCCTAAATCCTTCATCTCAAACTCTGTAGGAAGATCCTTCTTGCATGAGAGTATCAACAACTCATCACCCATTAGAATCAAATCATCAACATACAGTACAATGATAAGCAACTTACCCTCCACCACAATCTGGTATAGGTTAGGATCCGCCTCGCTCTTGGAGAATCCATGTCTTGTGAAATAGCTGTCTATCCATGTGTACCAAGCACATGGTGCTTGCTTCAACCCATACAGCGCTCTCTTGAGCCTGCACACATGCGACTCGCTGCTGAAGACCTCAAAGCCTTCGGGTTGCTCAATGTACACCTCCTCCTCAATGACTCCATTGAGGAACGCAGTCTTCACATCCATCTGATGAATGTGCCATCCCATCTGCGTTGAGAGAGCAAGAATCGTCCGTATGGAAGAATACCTGGCTACAGGTGCAAAGGTCTCCTCATAATCGATCCCCTCTATCTGTGAAAAGCCTCAGGCAACAAATCTTTCCTTGTACTTCTCCACACTCCCGTCAGCTACCTGCTTAACTTTGTAGATCCATCTCGAACCCACCACTGATTTCCCTTCCGGTCTAGGAACAATCTCCCATGCACTGTTTCTGACAATAGAATCATACTCTTCCACCATGGCATCTACCCATGCGGGATCCTCCACAGCTTCCTCGAAAGAGGATGGCTCAGTCACAACACACTTGCTCATAAGAGCCATGTATCCAATGTACCGATCAGGTGATTGTCTCTACCTATGTTGGGCTGTAGGTGGTCCTACAACTTTCTCTGCATCTTGAGCCAGTCGCTCAGCTTCTGTCAAGCACTTTCACCCTCTGATGGTTGGCGCTGCATGAGTGGTCTCTTCCACTCCATGAACCTTGTCCTGTGGCTGATCCACATCCTGAAGCTCATCCTTAGGAACTAATAGCTCCTCATCTGCATGCAAGTGTAGCTCCCTCTCAAGCGAACACTTCATGGCTTTCTCCTCCTGAAATTTTATATCCCATCGCACGATAGTTTTACCACTGTCTGGAAAATACACACGATAGTTGTGGGGCATATCAGTGTACCCCACAAATATCCCAACCTCTGCGGTCGGCTCCAACTTCTTCCTGGCATCCTTCGTCACATGCATGTAAACGTTAGCACCAAAAATCCTCAAATGAGAAAGATCAGGGTTCTTACCAGAATAAGCCTCCTCGGGTGTACTCATGCCAAGCATCCTATGAGGACAACAGTTCTGCACATAAACTGGTGTATTGAATGCTTCCGCCCACAAGTGAAGGGGTAGGCCCTGATCACGCAACATTGCCCATGGAGCACCCACAATCATTCTGTTCTTCCACTCAGCTACCCCGTTCTACTGTGGGTTATGGGGAGCTATGAGCTCTCTTTGAATCCCTTTTTCCTTGCAGAAATCCTTGAACTCGTCCGAGATGTATTCACCACCATTATCTCTCCTAAGAGCCTTCACCTTCTTCCTTGACTCCTTCTCGACCAGTGCTTTGAATTCACAGAACTTTGAATATGTCTCGCTCTTCTTCTGCATAAAGAAGATCCAGCACTTACGAGAGAAATCATCAACAAAAATCACATAATACCTATGTTTTGTTGTCGAAGCAACTGAGAAAGGTCCACACACGTCTGTGTGAATTCTCTCAAGGATCGTCGTGGCACGACTATCCTTCTCGTGAAAGGTGGCTTTCACAAACTTCCCCAAAGTACACCCCTTGCATTGATCTGACTGCGCAAGTGTGCCTTTAGGAAGCCCTGTAGTGATCTGTTGCAGTATCTTCAAGGCTCCATGGTGAAGGTGACCCAATCTCCTGTGCCACAACTCGCCATCATCACGGCTCACCAATCCTTCTACCTTGCCCACCATTGCTGCGCATCCATCTACATGCAACTGATAAAGGTTCCTCACTCGAACCCCTATCTTCCGGGTCTCACCAGTTGTCTTGCTGCGCAGGAAAGCCTTTCCCTCGCTGAAAACAACATCATACCCCTTGTCTTCTAACATCGCCACTGAGATAAGATTATTCTTCAATCCTGAAACATGCATGACTTCCTTCAATACAAAGGGTTTACCAGAATCCCTCTCAAAGGAAATGGTTCTGATACCGGCCTCACTGTATCTACCATCATTGCCCATCTCGATGTGCACTCCAAGATCTTTGTCCTCCAGATTAGAGAAAAAATATCTATCTCCCGTCATGTGAAAAGATGCACCACTGTCCAAGAACCACACTCATCCCATCACACTTGAAACCAAGCATGTGATCAATGAAAAATCAAGCTCAAACTGTGAGGTTAGAGCCTCTCCTGCTGAAGATCCGGCAGCCTGCTTGTTCTTCTTCTTCTGCGGACAATTAGTGGCATAGTGTCAGTGCTGGTGATAGTGAAAACACTTCACCTTGGACATATTGTGCTTCTTGCCTTTCGCACCAGACTGAGAAGCTTTCTTACTCTTCCCTTTCTTTGCTTTGGCAGCCAAAGCACAATTCTCTTCATTAGCTCCCTTTGACGAAGATCCGTCCCTGGTACTCCGCCTGATCTCCTCCTGCACAAGATCTGACCATAGTCCTTCCCATCCTGGCAATTTCTCCTGACCATTGACAGAGTCCTAATAGGAATGCCAACTCTTCGGAAGACCAAGGAGAGCCAGGCTCACCAAGTCCTCATCATTGACAGTAACCCCCACACTTCCCAGCTCATCTCGACACTAAGTGAACTTCGTGAGATACTTGGGAATACTGTCACCCTTCTCGCATTTGATGTTTCTGAGTTTATCTTTGAGCGCCAGCTTCCTCTGATCGTTCTTGCTTTGGAATAATTATGTTAATGATTTCCACATCAAATATGGAGTAGCCTTTCCATGGAGGTTGGACACAATGTGATCCTTCACGCACTCCAACAGAATCCTTCGACATTTTGCGGTCTTCTTTTGCCAAACTTTCGCCTCAACAGCATCAGTAGGCTTTGGGATATCCATATCTATGAACTCCTTCAGCCCGTTATCATCCAATACTACCTCCATCCTATCCTTCCATGCAATATAGTTTTAGCTGCCCTCAAGAGCATACTCCAATCGCAATCCGTTGAAAGACATTGCTGTGTTGTCACTAAGAAAACACTGCTGCAAATTCGAATTCCACCAGCAACCAACTCAACCGCCTCGGATCTAAGATTTGTGAGAACACAACATTTCTCGTATAGAGATTGACTGTATGGGAATTCACCAGATATCTCACCTTCCAAAGGAAGGATGAATCCAGAGGCTACCTGGCCCGATTACAGACTCTGCCTGAAGAAATATAATGTAAACACTTCCTGAATAGTAGATCTGATGATCAACAACTCTGATACCATGTAGAAATTTTGAATAATTTAACACATATTCAATGGATATTATCTTGATCATGTACTATTGCAGAATACATACACAATACATAAGCTCCTCTACGTTGATCATCAATATAGCAGCATCAATAACAATAAAACATCAAGAGCATTCACACATTAACACTCTATGCAACCCGAGGAAAGCATCTCACTAAAAACCCCACACTATCTGTATATTAATTATTGAGACCATGTAACATTACAAATTACAATGCTTATCACAAGCAATCCAGTACCAGCTCCACCTGTTACACACAATGCAGCTCAGATCTGATCTCCAAATCTATTCCACTGCTTGCCTGCCTCTCCAGCTCAATACCTGGTCAAGAACTGATGAGAATGGTTTACCAAACTCGTATTTCACCTGCAAAGAATCACTCACACTCTGTTGGACGTGAGCACAAGCTATAATTCTTGATATTGGCCAATTCATTGGCATACTCAATCCCTCTGATTGTGCAAATCATCATGCACAACTATAGTCACAACTGATAGCAATCTGATCCTCTAACACCTGTCCCTGTTGAACTGAACATGCACTGACATGTAACTGAGTTAACTGATGTATTCTATAGTTGCATTATGAGTTAATAACTTGTGAATTAATTAATAACTAATTCACCCAACTCATCTCTAGTCTATTTGCCAGTTAGACTAAATACAACCAGTTTAACAAAGCTAAACTGAACACAACTCCATCAACTGCACCTCCAGTCCACTAAACGCAACTCACTTGAGTTCTAACTGAAGTCTTGCATGAAAATATTAGTCATCCCATAGGTAACCATGTATTTCCTTCTGGGATCTGCATGTACCACATCTGTAGCTCATCCTGAAGTGCTCCAAGAGAATAAGATCAAGTTTATAGTCCAAATATTATTATGAGACAATAATATTTGACTTTTCTATTTTTGACAGCCAGTCTAAAAATAGACTTTGATTACTCACACTGTGATCACTCACACTGTGGTCACCCACACTGTGGTCACCCACACTGTGATCATCCCTGCTGGGATCAAAAATAGAACTTGCGCAATAATTTGCCTGCGGGCCCACTTAGTGAAGGCGACTCTCTTCACTAAGCTCCATAATCTTGTTGCAATCTCAACACTGAGTTGACCGGTTCCCTCCAGAACCAAGAAAAATTGACTTGCATACACAAGTTTTTTCTCTCAAGGCAACATGCAAAGGCATCCCTTGTTTCAGGGATCTATGTTTAACAGTTGGAGGTTACATGCAAGGATCATTTGAGAAACCTCCCACTAGGTGTTTCTTTCCTTAGATTTGTGGCATGCGCATCACAACCTCGATGTTATCAAAACTCATTAACTAGACATTTTAGAGCTCATTCCTCAAATCAAACTTGTAGGTCTGACATCCCACATCACATCTAGGAGCAATCGGCACATTCACCTCAGCTACTTTGGGGTAAGCTCACTTTCCATGCCTTGTGTTGCATTTCTGTTGCTTTATGTATTTTTTCTTGTGTGAGTATTGTTTTCTTGATTTATTTGAGCACTTGCTCTCGTTTACATGTGTACTAGGTTGTCCTAGCATTGTTTTAGTTTTTGTTGCTATCTCGCTATTTTCGCATGCATGAAACTGTTTTTCACGAACGGTCTTCAATTGGGTGACTCGCTTCACCAACATGCATGTTGATCTATTTACTGAATCTTTCATTCAATTTTTACATGCATGTGTTGGTCACTTTAATTGTTTAATGATAAAACAGTCGAGTGCCACATTAATTATCAACCCGGGAAAGTATGATTATTCCAAAGGTGATTACGTACTGTATGTACTCAATCTTAATGGCATTAAAAGCTGTAGTATAAATAGTCTATTATATTATGAAATCCCTACTTGGTGTTACAGCAGTTACATTAGTTACAACCTATTGCAGAAAATGAAATAAGAACAAATAACTTAAAAGAAACAAATCTGCAAAAGGAAGTGATGGTTGTCCTGCAACAAAGGATCAGGACCCTATCCTCAGAGTAAGGACTTTCAGCACCTGCCTCTGTTGTCCAGTTCACACATACACTCTGTGAATCCTAATCACCGGTGAGGTACTCATATGCAACATTAATCAGCTAAAAGGAAAACAGAGTTTCAACAAAAGTAAATATCATTAGAAGCAGTAACTGTAAATTAAATAGAAATCACACACACACACCACACAACAGAAAGAAGATGGGTGAATCTTGTGATGAAGGTGGGCCCTGTCCTTCTCACAAGATTCCCTAGAACACAGGAATTAAAATAAAATGCTCAGAACAAAATTGTATTCATCTGCCAATAAACCATATTACAGAAAGAGATTCAGTCTCATCAATTCAGTACAAGTTCTGTGTTACCAGTTGTTACCCCACTCTCTAATGTAGATGTCTCCTCTTTATAGAGGAGAGATCTATTACAACAGATTTTCATACATTCGGTTTCAACCCTTTTGTACCAAAAATAAGAAAGCCAGTTCTTGATAACAAAATATTGTTACATCCATGAGGATCATGATCATTACGACCAATATAGTAGTCGGTCAGACTCTTTTGTCGATGCAGATTTGTTATGCAAATCCCAACTGTTCCTCAAAGTGCGCATGTTGTTCGTGGTGTTTCAACATCGAGGTTCATGATGTTCTTGCTGTTTCAGCTTCTTAGTTTGCGTTGTTTTCGTTGTTTCAGCAATGGGAGAATGTGATCCTGCCAGTTAGGCAGTTTCAGCAATTAGTCAACACTTTAATCAACTTCAGGAAATAATTATAAAGATAGCATGATTATGTGTTAAATAATTAAACATGTAGTAATGAGGAAAGTTATTCTGTACCTTTTGGAGTGATTAAGCCAAAACACTTAGCAAAGGCTTTCACTTAAGGGTTGAAGAGGGTAATACAATGGCAAAATATACAGTCAAAAATAGACAAAATGGGAACCTAACATCCCCCCCAACTGAAAATGTTGCATGTTTGCATGCAATGCCTAATCTGAATCGGAATCAGAATACTGGGCTGAACAGTGTAGATTGCTTATATAGTAAGTGTAGAAAGTGCTGTCAGCCATGTCTCTGAACCCTTGGGCATTCTGAATGCTTTTCCATGTTGCCAATTATTCCTTTTTAGTCAATGAAAATTGAGCCTTGTATTGTTCTCCAGGAAGCCATAAGAGAGGGAAATGAAAACGGTACCCAATCCATCGTTCAACACATTGTCTCATGCATTTTACATAAGCAGGTATCCTTGAGATTGCTGCCTGCAGATTGAGGGTATTGTAGGGATGGTATTCCCTTCTTTCTTTGGGACACTATTCCCAGAAAAATTCATTTGCTTTTATGGCCAAAGGTCCTTTAGCTTTGACATAATGCTGGCAGTCTTCCAAGACTTCTTCTTGCAAATTCCTAATGTGATCGGTCATTCCTGTCTCTCGTAGATTCCGTTGATGTCCCATGAGGAAGACGGCTGCATTCTGTGGTTCCGGGCGAATCCAGAGAAGACAGTTCTCCTCATTGTGTTGTGTAGACATGAAAGCATTCTGCCAAGTGAATTGGTTGGCCAAAAAGGAAATAAAAGCTCTTATTTGAATATCACCACAAATAGGAAGTAAGTTAGTCTTTCTATCTTCAGGCATAGCCTCGTTATGAAGATAGAGTTCGCACAACAAATTTTGATCATTGTTTGGTGCTTCTGCAAAAGTTTCAATGAATTGCTGTGGTGTAGAGACCTGGTGTGGTCTGCCATCCTTTATTGCTTTCAATTGGAGGAACGCCAAGCGTTCTCTCAAGAATACAGAGTAATTAAAAGAAGGCTTTCTTGAAGCCAGTAAGCGCTGGACCAAATCAAGGATAAGGGACAGTCTAGCTTTTAATTGCTTATTTTCTTTGTGCTATGCACGAGACTGTTCCATTGCTTCCCAATTCCTATAGGCATAGTTAAACCATAATGATTTCTACTGTTTAAATGCCTTTCCTTGGGAAAGCTCATATTCTTCTTTCCATGTGTAGCTTAATTCTTGAAAAGTAGAAGTCTATGCATGAGCATCACTAACACAGGGAGGTTCATTTTGTATATTCACAGTTGTACAAGATTTTGATTCTGGTTCCTGCTCATCAATAACTTGGGTAGGCTGGGGTGGTTCCATTTCTTCCTCTGATTTCTGCTCATCAATGACTTGGGTAGGCCGGAGTGGTTCTACTTCCTCTTCTAATTTCTGCTCATCAATAATTTGGGTAGGCCGGAGTGGTTCTGTTTCTTCTTCAGATTTATGCTCATCAATAATTTGGGTAGGCCGGAGTGGTTCTGCTTCCTCTTCAAATTTTTGCTGATCACTAACTTGGGTAGGCCGGGGTGGTTCTGTTTCTTCTTCAGATTTCTGCTCATCAATAATTTGGGTAGTCCGGGGTGGTTCCATTTCTTCCTCTGATTTCTGCTCATCAATGACTTGGGTAGGCCGGAGTGGTTCTGCTTCCTCTTCTAATTTTTGCTCATCAATAATTTGGGTAGGCTAGAGTGATTTTGTTTCTTCTTCAGATTTCTGCTCATCAATAATTTGGGTAGGCTGTTGTGGTTCTGCTTCCTCTTCAGATTTCTGCTGATCACTAACTTGGGTAGGCCGGGGTGGTTCTATTTCTTCTTTAGATTTCTGCTCATCAATAATTTGGGTAGGCCGGAGTGGTTCTGTTTCTTCCTCTGAAATCCTTGAAGACCCTCCTGGTTCTTGTGGAACAACAAGGTGTTACTTTTTAAATATAACAGGGTTGGCTCCAGTCAATGGGACTGCAATTATTTTATATCCTGCCTGAGTATAGATATCCCCACATTCACTGCACATGTATTCACTGTAATGTTATTTCTCTACACTCTTTTCAACTTGAGATGCTACTTGAGCTAACATGTACAGGTTGAGTTCTTCTTTATAGGCTTCCCTAGCCATTGCTAATTCTTTCTGATAGGCCCTAATTTCTGATTTTAAGAATTCATTTTCTTCTTGTAGGGAGGCTAGAGTGACTGGGGCTTCTACAGTTACAGATTCCAAAGGAAAAGAAAACTGTTGTTCAGCATTATCTTCCTCATATGTGTCCCGAATAGGTGGTCCTTGTGTTTCACCTATTGGGTCTGTTTGTGTATCAGTTTCACCTAGGGCATCTTCTTCTTGCTCCCCAACAGGTGGTTCTTGTGTTTCACCTATTGGGTCTGTGGCTGGTTCTTGTGTAACAGCCACATGCAGGTCGTCTTCTTTTTTCTCCCCAACAGGTGGTTCTTGTGTTTCAACTACTAGGTCTATGGCTGGTTCTTGTGTAATAGCCACATGCAGGTCGTCTTCTTTTTGCTCCCCAACAGGTGGTTCTTGTGTTTCACATATTGGGTCTGTGGCTGGTTCTTGTGTAACAGCCACATGCAGGTCGTCTTCTTTTTGATCCCCAACATGTGGTTCTTGTGTTTCACCTATTGGGTCTGTGGCTGGTTCTTGTGTAACAACCATATGTCCTATATCAGCTTGGATGTCTGGTTTGAATTTGTCGGCAGCTAGTTCTTATGGAGCAGCTGCCTCTGTTGAGAAAAATGATGCTACAAAATCGTGAACGCTTTGAATTTCGGCATCTGAGGGTGAAGGAGGTGAAGGTTCAGGGCTATGGGAAATACGGGGATTTAAAATAATAGGAGGAACGACCTCGGTTGCTGCAAACAACCTCGTTCATTGTCGAGGTAGGGAACCAGGAGAGACAGTAGTTTTCCTCTTGCGAGGACTTTTACTCAGGGAATCATGAGGACTAGTGGCTGCCTTTACTGAGGTCCTGGTTCTTGTTTTTGACGGGGTTGCAGTTTTTTGTTGCTTTTTCCTTTTTAGGAAAGTGATGAGGGTATCCTCGTCTGAATCATCGGTAGGGATGTGAACTATGGGAGTGGACAGTTCAGCTTCATCATGGGATGAGGAGTGCAGTGGATTTTCAGTGCTTAATTGGGATGTTCCTGCTGTTGGTTGCTGAGTTTCAGCTTCTTGCTAGGAATTTTCTTCATTTTGCTGAGGATTTTCCTCAGCTTGCTGGGGAGGGTTAATAGGGGGAGCCGGGTTATGCAAAGCGAAGCCTCTATTTATCAGGAGTTGGACCAAGCGATGGTGTGTGAGACAGGAGTTGATGCCTAGCGTTCGCAGTGTAATGTGCCATATTTTCAGACATCCAAGGAGATAATAAGGCATATTTACTAGACGTCCATGCTGCAAATGATTTAATAAAACGAAGTCATGTTGGTAGACTACCTGGTAGTAGCCCTCGCAAGTGAAGTAGTGCTTGACGAATTTTGCAACTTTTGGCCAAGGTGGTGGTAATGACCAAAGTGCAAAACCCCTGCCTTTTGCTTCCACCTGCTCCCCGGGTAGCAGGAAATCTTGCTATGCATTGAGGATAAGATGCTTCCTGCTGAACCAGCGAATGCCGTTGGTTGGAAGCCCCGAAACTTGTGCTATGTCTTCTTCTTTTACTGGGATTCTGACCCCTTGGACAGTAGAATACCCCTCCCTCAAGTTGCATGTAAATTCAAGAACTTCCTGCAAATCAAATTCCGGAAGTATTCTAAAATAGTCCACCCATCCCGCCTGAAGGAAGATTTGGTATGCATCTGGGTAAAGTTCCAGTAATGCCGTCGAGCCCAGTTCATGTCTAACAGCATCTCCACCCATGGTTACTGTTTTAGGAAGAATACAGAGTGCATAGCCGAGTTGCTGAAGTCGAAACAAAGCAGAACGTTGCAAAATAGAATTATGACATGGTCAGGCATAAGCGGGGTGGATTAGACACAACTGGGAGGAATAGGGATGGCGGTGATAGGCGTGTCCTATAATGATTGCAATATTTTGGTAATCCCCCCCAACTGCGGCTGAATGATATGGTTGGTAGTACGACACTTTTAGCGGTCATGTCAACTATCTCCTCATTATCTACAATTTAATATTCACACATAAGATGCGTACCTTTACAATTACCTTTGGTTGCTGCGCCGAAAAGTATTACCTCGTCCTTAATAGGTTAATGATCAAAAAGGATTTGTAAGGTGTGAGGGTTTTTATCCATGGGGTTTTTATTATTCACGAGAAGCAGTAGTGAAGGGGTATTATTAACAGGATAAATGGCTGATTCCCTTGAATCAAGAATGATATATTTCTTTTTTGGAATAATAGTTCATTCTCGGGAGTACGAATGGGGATATTTAGGAAAAATAGAAAAGATTGGTGTTTAAGCAGTGGGATTTGGTGTATCAGTAATAGGAACATGGTGTATCAGTAACGGGAAATGGTGTATCAGCAATGGGAAATGTTGTATCAGCAACAGGAAAATGGTGTATCAGCAACGGGAAATGATGTATCAGTAACAGGAAAATGGTGTATCAGCAACGGGAAATGATGTATCAGTAATAGGAAAATGGTGTATCAGCAATGGGAAATGGATTATGATTTGGAATGACAATGCTTTTCCAATCTGCAGATTAATTCCTCCTATCCTGGATTATTTCTTTTTTAGCCACCATCCAAAGCTAAGATCTGCAAAATAATTAGTTGTAACATGGCAACCCTTGACAGGGATTATTAGTTAAGAAATCTAATCTAAAAATAAATACATAAATAGGAAATTAAGTGCATTGAGGGATAGCAGATTCCCCCAAAAAGGTATAGTGTATGTCTGTCATGCAAGTAGCTTTGAAATCCTCTTTAGAAATAGGCCGTTTATACAAACGGAGTCGATACCCATTCACTAATAATGGTGTTCTGCTATCATCAATCGTTAGGAGTCTGATTGTTCCATTTGGAAAAACAACATCTACGTCATAAGGTCCTAGCCACCTTGTTCTTAATTTCCCTTGAAAATTTTCAAAACGGGAGTCATACAGTAAGGCCCAATTACCTTTTTGGAACTGCTTGTGCCTAATAGTTTTTTCATGCCACCTGGTTCTTTGCTGTTGTATCATGGTTGTTTGATGGATGGCATCCAACCTTTTTTCATCCAATTCCTGAAGCTGCTGCAACCTAGCTGTCTGTGCATCAGTCAAATCAAGGTTAACAACTAAAGCAGTCCTTAAGGTTTTGATCTCAAATTCCATAGGAAAAACAACATTTTTACCATAGACTAATTCATAAGGTGAAAAACATGTAGTGTTCCTCCAAGTAGTTCTGTAAACCCATAATGCTTCAGGCAACCTTTGAAACCAGTCCCTTCTTTTCTCCTTGACTGTCTTTGTTAAAATGTCTTCTATGACTTTATTTGTACATTCCACTTGCCCATTTGCTTGGGGGTGATAAGGTGTAGTCATCTTATGCTTAATGTGATATTTCTGGAGTATATCTTTGAAGCCATGAGAATTAAAAGGAGGTCCTCCATCTGTGACTAGTTCTATAGGCAAACCAAACCTAACAAAGATTTATTCAAATAGAAAAGTTAACAATGATTCTTCATTAGCTTTGATGAGTGCCTTAGCTTCTACCCACTTAGTCATGTAATCTGTGCAAACGAATATATAAACTCTTTGATTGGATGGAGGATTGATGGGACATATAAAATCTAGTGCCCGTCTTTCAAAACGTTCAAGTATTACCTGGGGGTTAAGTGGCATTTCATCCCTGTGATTAGGCTGGCCCATTCTCTGACAGCTATCACAGGCCCTAACATATTTCTTTGCATCCTTAAAAAGTGAGGGCCAATAGTAACCCATTCTCAGAACTTTATGTGTTGTTCTTTTATCTGCAAAATGCCCTCCACAAGGGCCATCGTGGCAAGCCTTCAATATATCATAAACTTCATCTTCTCTGATGCATCTTCGAATTTCTTGATCGAGTCCTGTGTGAAAGAGACACCCACTTATCCAGCTGTACCTAGCACATTGTTGAACGATATTTTTTTTCTCTCTGTGCGATAGGTGTGATGGTAGTTTCCCTGCAACTAGGTAATTGGCAATGTCTGCATATCAAGGTGAGTGAGCAGATATTGCAAATAAATATTCATCAAGAGAAGAATCATCTACTGGAATATTTTCATCAGTCTTTAACCGAGAAAGAAAATCAGCAACTACATTTTCTTTACCTGGTCGATCTACAATTGTGATATCAAATTCTTGTAATAATAATAACCATCTGGTAACTCGAGCATTTGTAACTGATTTGTTCATTAAATATTTAATGGTTGAGTGATCAATATGCACAAAAGTAGTGTAACTAGTAATATAATGTCGAAACTTGTTAATAGCATAAATAACTGCTAAGAATTCTTTCTCGGTGACTGTATAATTAAGTTCAGCAGGGGTCATATTTTTACTAATAAAATAGATAGCATAGGGAAGATTGTTTTCTTCTTGACCCAAGACAGCTCCTATTGCAGTGTCTGAAGCATCAGAGGATATATGAAAGGGGAGTGCCCAATCAGGTCCTCTTAAAATGGGAGCTGTAGACAATTGATGTTTAAGTTCATTAAATGCTTTTTGACAACCATCAGTCCACTTAAATTCAGCATTTTTCATAAGTAACACAAACAAAGGAGAAGCTATTTTAGAAAAATCCTTGATAAATCTTCTATAATATCCAGCATGTCCTAAAAAACTTCTTACATCAGTTTGTGTTTTCGGGATAGGCAGAGTCTGAATTACTTGTACCTTAGCCGGATCAACTTGAATTCCTAGGAATGAAATGAAGTGTCCCAAACCAATACCTTGATTCATCATCATATGACATTTTTCAGTACTTAAGGCAAGATGTGCTTCTATACACCGTCTAAGTACTTTTTCAAGATTTTGTAAAGCATCTTCAAAAGTCACACCATAAGGAGTAAAGTCATCCATAAATATTTCTAAGGAACCATTAAGCATATCAAAAAAAATTCCTATCACCGCCCTTTGAAATGTTGCTGGGGCATTACATAGTCCAAATGGAAGAACTTTATAGGCAAAAGTCCCCCATGGACTAGTAAAAGTGGTCTTGTCTTGATCTTGGGGTGCAATCTTGATCTGATTATAACCACTAAATCCATCCAAAAAGGAAAAGAATCTCTTACCTGCCAAATTATCTAGCACCTGATCAATAAATGGTAAGAGAAAATGATCTTTCTGAGTAGCCTTATTCAGGGCTCTATAATCCACACACACTCTCGATTTTCCATTTTTCTTAGGTACTATTACTAATGGTGAAACCCATTCACTATCAGATATAGGATATATGAATCCTGCATTCAACAGTTTTTGAAGTTCTTCTTTAACAATTTCCCTTAAATTGGGATTCATTCGTCGTTGGGGTTGGTAGACTGGGTGGGATCCTTCTTTAATATAAATTCGGTGAGTACATAATTCAGGAGAAATTCCCTTCATATCTGTGTAATCCCATGCGAATGCTTGTTTATTCTCGTGGAGTAACTTCATTAACTGTTGTGTTTCAGCATCTGTTAAGTTGGGGTTTATATTTAATGTTTTTCCAGGCTCGATTTCCACTGCTATACTTTGGAGGGGGTGTCAGCTGATGTCTGAGATAAATCTTCAGTTTTAAGATTCTGCTGTGATTCAGATTCCAAGATTGAAGTCAAGTGATCATGTATTTCAAGGTTAACCGAAGAAGGCTAAGAAATAAAGCTGCTAATTAACTCATCTTCGGTTGAATATTTAAAAGTTAAGGCTTGTCCGACAGTCAAAATGGGTTGGGTCTCATCATCCTCATAATCTAACCACACTGAATTATCATTGTTAATCATAGGTGTGGCATGAGGGTACAGAGTAAGCTGTTTGGTTTCACATCCATTAGAAATTGTCATTGAACCTGACCTACAGCTAATGAAGGCATTTGCTGTAGCCAGTCAAGGTCTCCCTAAAATCAATGGATGACCCCACAACTTACTTTTGGTCTGTAACACCACAAAATCAGCTGGGTAGTTCCAAGATTCGACTGAAATTATCAGGTCTTCAATGAATCCCTCAGGTTTGATTGTGGAGCGGTCAGCCAACTCTAGAATGGTTGGGGTTTCTCTAATAAAAAAATTTAACTACAGTAACTGTGTTGTTTCAAGTGTCATGATGTTTATTGCAGCACCCAAATCTACCAGAACTCTAGAAACAAAGGTTTTACCAACCTGAACTGTGACTGTAGGGTGACCAGGGTCACCATATTTCACAGGGGGGTTTTTTTCTGACATTAGAGCAGCTAGATCACCCATCACATGAACTGTGAGGGGGTCTTTAGCTTTTCTCCTAGGTTTCTTAATACAAATATCTCTAACAGTTCTGGCATAAATCGGTACATCTCTTAGTGCTTGTAAGAGTGGAATTTTAATATTTAAATTCTGCAGTTCTCCTAACAGATTAAAAGCAGGTGGCTCAAGTGTTTTGGTAAGAGCCAAATGTTTGGGGAATGGTGGCTGTGCTGCTTCAGTAGTCTTTTTAGAGGATGTTTCAACTGTTTTAGCATTGTTATTAGAAGATGATCCAACTATTTCAGCATTAGATCACTTTTCTTTTCCGATTTCTTCTTTATCAGAATCGGAAGTGATGTCATCAATAATGGGTTCAAGTATTCTTCCAGAGCGTAAATGAATGTCATTGCATTGCATAGGGGAAACTAGTTGGTTTTGAACATCAATTACTTGCAGAGCTTTATTATTATTCGGGTTGGGGTTAGGTTGTACAGGCAGTTGAGGTCTTATTGTCTGATTATTAGGTGGGGCATTTGATGGTAAGGAGAGAGATTGTTGATACTGAGGTAATTGGTTTGGAAATGGGATCTGTGGAGCTGTCCAATTCGGGTTCCATTGATTAAAATAGGTTTGCTGTAAAGCCCAGGGATTCCACATCGTAGGATCAACAAAAGGAGGGCTTGGTTGCTGCATGGGTGGAAAATTCATTTGATTAAGGTGTGGGTATTGCATTTGGTTGAAGGGTGGGTAATTTGTTTGAAAAGGAGGATGATTATTCCAACTATTAAACGACATGTTAGAATTTGTACCTGGTCCTCGTGGTTGCCATTGTCTTCTCTGTGTGAGGAGGTACACTGCTTCAGCTTCTTCTTCAGTTGGCTACAGTGCTGCCTTTATTCCTGGCAAAGAAGGGCATTGTTGATTCTCATGGTCCTTTTCACAGATAGTGTAGATTGATACCTTGTCCAGGGGGCATTCCCTTAGTGGGTGTTTTTTCTTGCATTTAGAGCAGAAAATAGCCAGAGCAGCTTTTGCTTATGCTTGCTTCTTTTTAACTTGCAAGGTATCAATTTGTGAAGAAAAAGAGCTTAACATTTCAGTTTTAAATTCCTCAAGTAAGTTACCTATTTCGGCCCGTGTTTCTCCTTCACTTGCTGATTTTTGGACTCTTGAGTATGTACTATCTTTTCTCTTTGGTCTGCTTGCTACTCATATTGAGCATCTTTTACAGAGATTGATAATCTCATCATAGGATTCCTTAGATATGTCTCCTTTTCCAAGCATATTTAACATATCTAAACAATCATCTCATACCCCTCTTAGCAGTATTGACTTGAGAATATCCTTACTCATATCAGGATGATCAGATCACTGTAAGTTATATTGTAGCCTTTCCATGAAATCTTACAGACTCTCGTCCTCCTTCTTAGTCATCTTGAATAATTCCTCCTTCCTTTCTCTTGTTCGATAATAATCTTGGTATTTATCCAAAAATTTCTCCTTCATCTCGTCCCATGTTGTAATCAAATGAGCTCCTAAGCTCATGAACCATCTTAATGCGTTCCCTTTTAATGTGGCTGGAAACAATTTTAATTTCTAAGCAGAATTAACATAGTCATAGCTTCTACACAGTATATCAAATTCAAAAAGAAATTCATCAGGATCTTCTGTGGATAACCCATGGAAATTGGGTAATGCCAAAAGTGGGATATTCTTCATAGGAGTTGCTCCTCTAGGGAGATCTCCAATGGGGAATTCCAGGGTGGAGAGAGAATTTTTTCCCCTTCCCTCTATTCCGCGACCTCCACCGAAAAGTCCTTTGTTGTTATCCTCCATTGGTTGTTTTCCTGATGTGCTTGCCCGGTCTTCAGAATTTTCTGTTGGAATTTCAATGTCCTGCACTGGTTCCTCCACCTTAACTTCCTCTATTGGTTCTTCCACTGATCGTTCGTCTTCTTCCACTGGTTCCTCAGTATATTCTGATGATCCTATAACCCTCTCTGGCCCCACTACTTCCTCTGTCTGAAAATCTGTCTGGGAAGAGTGTTGGATCTGTGGCCTCCGAGAGCTTAACCTCTGGGATGTCTCAGCTTTTGAAATAATATCGTCAATAAAAGTTTTTCTTCCTCCTCCCTTGCCTTTGCCGCCTGAATGGTTAACCTTCTTGCGTCCTCTCATGCTTCCTGCATTTATGTTAATACCCTTAAAATCTTCAGTCACCTTCCCCGACAACGACACCAAAATGTTGGTCACTTTAATTGTTTAATGATAAAACAGTCGAGTGCCACATTAATTATCAACCCGGGAAAGTCTGATTATTCCAAAGGTGACTACGTACTGTATGTACTCAATCTTAATGGCATTAAAAGCTGTAGTATAAATAGTCTATTATCTTATGAAATCCCTACTCTGTGTTACAGCAGTTACAGTAGTTACAGCCTATTGCAGAAAATGAAATAAGAACAAATAACTTAAAAGAAACAAATCTGCAAAAGGAAGTGATGGTTGTCCTGCAACAAAGGATCAGGACCCTATCCTTAGAGTAAGGAATTTCAGCACCTGCCTCTATTGTCCAGTTCACACATACACTCTGTGAATCCTAATCACTGGTGAGGTACTCATATGCAACATTAATCAGCTAAAAGGAAAACAGAGTTTCAGCAAAAGTAAATATCATTAGAAGCAGTAACTGTAAATTAAATAGAAATCACACACACACACACCACACAATAGAAAGAAGATGGGTGAATCTTGTGATGAAGGTGGGCCCTGTGCTTCTCACAAGATTCCCTAGAACACAGGAATTAAAATAAAATGCTCAGAACAGAATTGTATTCATCTGCCAATAAACCATATTACAGAAAGAGATTCAGTCTCATCACTTCACTACAAGTTCTGTGTTACCAGTTGTTACCCCCCTCTCTAATGTAGATGTCTCCTCTTTATAGAGGAGACATCTATTACAACAGATTTTCATACATTCGGTTTCAACCCTTTTGTACCAAAAATAAGAAAGCCAGTTCTTGATAACAAAATATTGTTACATCCATGAGGATCATGATCATTACGACCAATATAGTAGTCGGTCAGACTCTTTTGTCGATGCAGATTTGTTACGCAAATCCCAACTGTTCCTCAAAGTGTGCATGCTATTCGTGGTGTTTCAGCATCGAGGTTCATGCTGTTCTTGTTGTTTCAGCTTCTCAGTTTGCGTTGTTTTCGCTGTTTCAACAATGGCAAAATGTGATCCTGCCAGTTAGGCAGTTTCAGCAATTAGTCAACACTTTAATCAACTTCAGGAAATAATTATAAAGATAGCATGATTACGTGTTAAATAATTAAACATGTAGTAATGAGGAAAGTTATTCTGTACCTTTTGGAGTGATTAAGCCAAAACACTTAGCAAAGGCTTTCACTTAAGGGTTGAAGAGGGTAATACAATGGCAAAATATACAGCAAAAAATAGACAAAATGGGAACCTAACAGCATGATTAATCACTTCTACTTTCACTTAGTGTCACCATGCATTCACTTCCACATTTTCTTTCAGTTTCCCGTTAGTGAGTTTGGGTAGCCTTGGCCTGGACTCTGCCGCACCAAGAGCCTCACCAAGATGGCATTGCACAATATTGAGAGGGAAGGCCTTGCCTTCCTCTCAAGAAATGTGAATTTCTATCTAGTGAATGTCCTCCAAGGCTGTTTTTCACATTTATGACGGATAGTGACTGCTGGTCCAGAAAATTCCGCAATGTAATCACTGAGCCTGCAACCATTGCCAGCTGAGATTGTACATTGAGCAATTCCAATAGTTAGTAGCTAGATTGGACTATGCATTGTGTAGTTTCAGTAGTTAGTTAGTCTCCCAGCAGCCTAGACTGTGCCTTGTGCAATATTGGTAGTCAGTCTCCCAACATCCCAGCCAAAATTCCCCAACCTTCATGATCAGTCACACAGGTATGTTGCAAGTTAGTTCTCAAGTTCATTTTGGTTTTCGACTAACAAATTTCTTGCCATGAGTGTTACCATGTCTCTAGGCATTGCAAGTGTTCATATGCCTATCAGCAGCATAGGTATAATGGTTTCAAATAGAGAAGAGTCGAAGACATGGTTTCGAGCACACCTGGAGATGCATTCGATCAAATGTATGTGAGCTTTCCTACTCACAAAGATATGAAGTTGTTCATAGACAATGACATCAAGATATGACAGTAGCAGCATCACAATGAGCAACATCATGAACAACAGCTGAAGGCAGCATACCAAATGCAACGAATGCAATGAATACAATGAATGGAACAAATGAAAGTGGAAGGTTGTTGAGAACACAGAGGTGGAAAAAAGTTGCAAGCTCAAGAAGATCCACTGATGATGAAAGAAACTTTGCAGACTTAGGCTATGAGGTGATGGCATGACATGAAGATCGCATGAAGATAGAGAATTGAACAAAGAAGGAGTTGCATGTGCTGAATAAGAAACTCAAGGAAGAACATGAAGTTTCACAAGCAAATGAATGAGTTGCAGAAGGAACAGGGATAGCAGTGGGCGCAACATGCACTTACGGATGCAACTATGCCGTTACAAGTTAAACATCCATCCCAACAGTTGGCATAGAGTAGATATGGTGAGAAGTTTTATTGGTCCCATGCAAGGGATTTAGCAACATGCATGTCATTGTGCACATGCATATAATCCAACCCATTCACCACACTCACCAAGGCGAAGACAAGAAGCAAGTCCAACCGAAGCTGAACATATACTTTGACAAGTTGATGCACATGACCACCATCACACAATTGAAGATCAGCATGGACACTATGCATTTGTGCATTTCCAATTCATCTGCACCAAAGAATACCATGTGCATGTTAACAGACAAGTTGGATGAAGGAGCCATACCAATGCACCAGATGCAACGGAGGCAAGAGTTCACTTCAGTAAGATGTCACCATGGGGTGCATGCACACCATCACGGATGACCAAGCTTGGCATCAACTCACCAACCTCACCGTCACAAGCATGTCAAAGAGTTGGTCTCATCTTAACGGACCGAGTTTCAGTGATGTCTTGCATGGCTTGCTCAAGTCATTTTGTCTCACATGAGCACATGTGCATTCTAATGTAATGTCATGTCAAGTGGAATTTTAAGTGTCAATAGTTGGATGTAACAGTCATATAGTAGATGAAGAGTCATGAGGGTAGATGAACAGTCACAAAGGGGAATGCCAAGGTTCACCCCACCCTTTTCTATAAATAGAACCTCATAACTCATTGTAGAAGCTTTTCGTCAGCCAAGGTTCCGATAAGACTATCTTGGAGAGAGCTTGGACAATATTGTAACATGCCTTGGGTTCTCCATTGCACGGAGTTAGTACATCTATTTGGAGGAGTAGGCGAATGTGGCTGTAACATTCCATTGTTGGGGCTACTGAGTGTACATGGATGTATTATATGACTGGAACTTAAACGTCTTTATATAATAAGAGCCATCACGTTTCATGCATATGTTGTATTGTATTCCAACTATCTTGTTTACTCTAAATGAAATATTTATTTCCTTTCTTATGCATGCTTGTATGGGTTGTTCTGTATGAGCATGTTTGAATTTTTCTGAAATGTGTTTATTGGTGTAAGCATCACTTTGGATTGCCAGCTAACTTGCTTTCCATCTTGTGATTCATCTTCGCTTGTGTGTTCCCTTCCCATCCGAGTACTATTACAGGTTGCCAAGCGACGCACTCATCTCAACCCACATGTGTTAGAACCTCTCATGCACCTTGCTTGACTCACCACAGTTGTAACACCCTTTCTACTAACAGAGTTATCTTACTTGCCTCTATGCGAAATCGGGGTCAAGGCATTGTTATATCACCCACTATTGGGACCCCTACACCAAACGGTCTGAGGTGTAATTGGGACTTCCTACCATTGAGATCCCCTTAAATGTTGGTAGGTCCAACACCGTCAACAAGTTGCATGAGTACACGAATAAGATGAAGGTGAGAATAGCTCTGTTTAGATTGAAAGGTAAAGCAACCATATGGTGGGAAGATGTTAATTGAGTTAGATACATAAGGACATACGACTTGAGTTGGCGGGAATTCAAGAGGAATTTTAGGAAGAAGTACTTGTGAGAAAGGTACTACGACATTAAGGCTAAATAATTCTATGAGTTAAAGATGGGATCAATGACAGACAAAGAGTACACAACCAAGTTTTTGGAAGTATTGAGGTATGTACCGTGTCTCACTAATGATAAGGATAAAGTTCAAAGATTTTTCAGTGGGTTTCCATTAACATTTAGAGATCGGATTGAGTATGATGAGCCTTGGTCACTTAAGGAAGTTATTGGGAAATTGAAGCATTGCTATGAGAAATCAAAGAATAAGAATGAATCTGGTCATGGAAGAAAGGGAAAATAAAAAGGTAGAGGTAAATGGTAGCCTAAGAGGACAAGGCCTCAACATGCATATGAGAAAAAGAATGTGGCTCTACAAAAGAGTTTTAATGTAGCTAGATAGGGTCATTGGCCACAGCAGTAGCAACAATAGCATAAAGGTGAGGGCACTGGTTGGTTGGAGTGTTGGACATGTGGTGAGGAACACCTTAGGAGATATTGTCTTGAACATCAGGGTGGAAGGCCTAAGATATACAGTGCATAGGAGGCGCATACTATAGGGGATGTTGGTTAGAGTATTCCACGTATCTATATAGTAGTGGACAACTGGCAAGAAGAACACAACTCATATATCATTGAGATGGATGGTACGCTCTGTCATCAATTTATTTCTATTTTGATTGACCCTATATCTAATTATAGCTATGTTAGTCCTAACTTGATGGATAAGTATGTTGGAATAAAGAATGGTATGCAGCATCTTTGTTAGTGTAGTTGGCTACAAGTAGAAAGAAGTGAGTTCATCATTGGGTAAGAGTTTTCACATTTGAGTTAAATGGTATGCCTACAACAACAAATTTGAATGTGTTACAATTGGGATCATGCAATATGTTGTTGGGCATGGATTGGTTGTATCTAGATAGAACTAAGGTTGAATGCTATGACAAAGCTATCGAGTGTGTTGATGACAATGGAGAACCAAGAGTCTTGTAAGCTAAGAAGAAAGCCACATGAGTTAGGATGGTGAGAACAATGGAAGAAAAACATAGCCACAGTAAAGGGTGTAAGCCATTTGCAGTACACAGTTCTAGTGATAAGGGTAAGGAGGTTGAGGATATAGATGTGTTTAACATATATCTAGCTTTTGAGAATTTTTAGGATGTATTCCCTAAGGACATTACAGAGTTGCCACGTCACAGGGAGGTAGACTTTTTGATTAATTTATTATAAGGGGAATCTCCTGTATCAAAAGCACCTTGCAAGAAGAGCACACCTAAGTTGGTTGAGTTAAATTTGCGGCTAACGGAAATATTGGACAAGGGATACATTAGGCCAAGTGTATCACCTTGGGGCACACCGGTCTTGTTTATGAGGAAGAGAGATGGTACCCTCAGATTATGCATCGATTATAGGTAGTTGAACAAAGTGACTATCAAGAACATATATCCTTTGCCTAAGATTGATGACTTGTTTGAATATCTGAAGGGAGAAGTGGTGTTCACGAAGATTGACTTGAGATCTGGATACCATCATGTATGCATCAAAGAGGAGGACATTTACAAGACTGTGTTCAGGACCAAGTATGGGCATTATGAGTTTCTTGTTGTTCCATTTGGCTTAACTAATGCTCTAGCTACATTCATTTTATTGATGAATAATGTCTTGCATCTTTATAAGGATAAGTTTGTTATTGTGTTCATTGACGATATACTGGTATATTATAAAAATGATAAAGAGCATGTTGATTTCTTAGTAGTAGTATTAAGGTTGTTCAGAGAGCATTAGTTGTATGCTAAGCTCAACAAGTGTAGTTTCTTTCAGGCCGAGGTACACTACTTGAGGCATGTGGTTTCCAAGGATGGAATTGCAGTAAATCCAAAGAAGATAAGGGCCATCATGGAGTGGGTAGCTCCTATGAATGTGGATGACGTGAGATCTTTCATGGGTTTGGCAGGCTATTAAAGGAGGTGAATCAAGAACTTCTCACAGATTTCTTATCACATTACATCATTGCAAAGGAAAGGTAAGAAGTTCAAATGGAAAAAGGAGTGTGAAGTTATCTTTGAGCATCTTCAAAAATTGTTGATGCATGCACCAATACTAGAAATTGCAGATTTGGACAAAGAGTTTGGTATGGACAGATGATTGTAAGAGAGAGATTGGTGGAGTCCTTATGCACGGTCAACAAGTGGTATGTTATGAGTATCGGTAACTAAACAAACACGAGCATAACTATCTGACACATGATCTTGAGTTAGCAGCAATTATACATGCACTGAATATGTGGAGGCACTATCTTCTTGGCAGACAGTTTGTGCTTATGAGTGATCACATTGGGTTGAGGAATTTACTCTACCAACAAAATCTGAATTATAGGCAGGCTACATGGTTGGCCACGATCAATGAGTTTGATTTGGAGATTAGGTACATCAAAGGTAAGGAGAACATGGTGGTAGATGCTTGCAACAGATGGATAAAACTACATCACTTGGCATTTGTGAGATCCTATGGGATGGATTTATAGGATGGGATATGGTAGGTAGGACAACATGATTTCAAGTATGTTAATATTGTGCATACGTTGCAGCATGGTGATACTACATGTACAGGTGAAGGTATAGGTACAGGTAGTGGTATAGGTGTAGGTGGAAGTAGAGCTACAGGTACAGGTACAGGTACATGTGTAGGTGCAGAGGGCATGGACTATCATATGACATCAGATGGATTGGTCAAGTTCCAAGATAGGATAAATATACTAGATAATATTGAGCTCAAGAAGGTGATATTTCAGGGCTTTCATGCAAAACCAAATTCAGGTCACCCAGGTTATCAAAAGACACTGACAATAGTGAAGAGATATTATTATTAGCCGAATTTGAAGAGATATGTTGTAGAGTTCATGGCTACATGCCTTGATTTTCTGTGAGTGAAATCACAATGTAAGCATCCAGGTGGACTACTACAGGTGATCGCGATTCTATATTGGAAATGGGAGGTCATTTCCATGGACTTCATCACAGGGTTGCCGAAGATAGTGGAGCAGAATTATTCCATCATGGTCATTGTGGACATGTTGACAAAGGTTGCACACTTCAAACTGGTGAAGTCTACGTTCTCATATAATGATGTTGCATAGGTATTCATGAAAGATGTGGTTAGCCTACATGGCGTTTTGATGAATATTGTGTTAGACAAAGATGTGAAGTTCACTTCCATGTTTTGGAAGGAGTTATTTATAGTTTTGGGCACAGAGTTGGCCTTCAGCACAACTTATCATCCGTAGATAGATGGATAGACATAGAAGGTCAACATGATATTAGAGGAAATGTTGAGGATGTACGTGATGTATCAACAGTGGAAATGGGAAGAGTATCTCCCTTTGGTTGAGTTTGCATACAACATGGTTATCAGGATTCATTGAGGATGAGTCCTATTGAGGCATTGTATGGGCAGAGTCGTAACACTCCCATTAGTTGGAGTGATCTAGTTAGCATGGTATTGATTGGACCAGATATGTTGGCAGACATGGAATAACACATGCAGGTGATCAAGAACAATCTAAACAAAACATAGGATCGCCACATTATTTATTTAGACAGGAACATGTTGTTCAAGGAGTTCCAGGTTGGTGAACAGGTGTACTTGCACATCAAGCTGAAGAAGAGCTCCTTGCAGATTGGATCATGTGCCAAATTGGCACCAGAGTTTTGTGGACCCTTCAATATCATTGAGAGGATTGGGCCAATAGCCTACCAACTTGCACTGCCTCCGATAGTGAAAGTCCATGATGTTTTCCATGTATCTTTGTTGAGAAGAATGTTAGGGATGTTGATCACGTGATTGAATGGTTTGTATTGCAGGTGGAACTAAATGGATAATTCCAGTTGAAGCCTCAGTGTATATTGCAGAAAAAGGTGGTCATGCTCTAAAATTGAGAAATCGAGCAAGTTAAAGTTCAATGGAAGAACTTTGGGCCTAATGAAGCTACATGGGAGATGGTGGCTAAGATGTGGGCCATGTATCTATTATCACTTAGAATTTTCCTTAGAAGTTATCAAAAGAAGGGAGAAACCGAGGTAATCACAAACCAATATTTTAAGTATAGGCTCTAGCCAACCTATTACTCAGAGAGGGCTCTCTCTATATAATTTAGCTTTGTTTTACTGGGATTTTAGGTTAGTTCTTAATGTTTATTGGGGTTTTGGGTTTCAATTGAAGGGTGGGTGGTGGAATTCTTGGAACAGATGGATAGAGCAAGGTGTTTAAGCCATTGGGCTATGGAGTCAACAAATGGATAGTAGAACTGGATCAATTCATTAAAGGGAATGTTCACAAGGCAGGCTAGCAAAATAAAGTGCAAATCTTTAGGTCGAATGGGTGAAATGATCCTAACCAGGGTGAGAGAGCACTTAAGAATTCTCAGACCGGGGTTAAAATGAAGAACAAAGGATAATCATGAACAAAGGGAAATTAAGAATCCTTTGCTATAGACCACAAGGAACTACCTAAACTAAGGAGAAATCAAGAATTCCTTAACTTAGATTAGTGAAGAAAACATTCAGTATGCATAACAGTCAAAACAGAGTGTAGCTAAGCAATTTCTGAGATATCATTCCATGTTATAGCATTCAGATTTTTAGAGATACAAGTAAGATTGTGGAAAAACTTAAAGAAAAATAACATTGAACGTGATAGAATACTTATTTGAACCTTTATTTACACAAGAATCTAGTAAAATATCTGATCTTTATTCCTTGATCCAGCTAACTGATCCAGTAATTGATACAATAGAATTTCAGACATAAGAACAAGAAGTCTATAGAAATGTTTTGGAATCCACCACACATACTTCGATTTATAAAGTACTTATACAAAAAATTATTACAAAATATCTCAAAACAACTTGAGATTTAATCTAGGAAATACAAATATCTTCTTGCAAGAAGATAGAGACAACTATTGAACTATTTCATGCTATCCTTTTTTATTATGGTTGTGTTGGCCTTTAATGTTGAAGTGTAGCCCTTTATTCTAGCTTGTAGTTGTAGTGTTTCATGCTGCAATCCTTTTCAACTTTTACCTTTAATCTGATACTCTTGGACCCTGATGTGTTGTTTTTACTTGTTTTACCTGGCTATTCTATTTTTATTGTTCAGTAGCTTTTTTCTGTAAATTTATCATAGTAAATCAGTCATTGTCTCCCACCATTCTACATTAGGTAACTTTACATTCATCATTCTTCTATAGATTACGTCAGCTTTAGTATACTTGGCAAAATTGGTCTTGGCGAGGAATAAATGTTTGATCTTATGTTCCAGGAAAAACAAGTTTTCAAGTGTATTGTACAAAACTTTTCCTATTGGCAATGCTTTTATGGATGAAGAGTTGGCATGCTCCTTTGCCAACTATCTGAGTCTAGTATCATAGTATAACTATGTCATGAGTTTGTCATTGACAACCATAGGACTCGACAGACCTTTCTCCCTCAAAATCTGGAATTCAGCCGTGAACCTATCAATGGCTACTTGCATATTGTGACACTTTTCTTCTAAGTTAATCTTAAGGTTCCTTTTGGAGAGGACCTCTCTTATTTCTAAAATGGTCACAGTCCTATCTTATATATTTAGCTCATGGAGCTCATATCTATTCTTATTGTTGAGGAAGTGGATGAGTCTATTGGCATCCTTTGGCTTATCTCCCAACTCCTCCTTCACTTTCTGGATAGCTTCTGTAGTTATCTTTACTAACTTTGTTTCAAAAATAACTTAAATTGAGGGCCAAATATCCTTGACAGAGTCAATGATATTGGCCCAGAACATTTCCTTGGTTTTCCCTAGGGGTCTCTCCAGTGTCAAGTATTTCTCTAATATTTTAATCATTTCACTCATCCTTTGGGCCTTTTGTGCTTCCTCTTTTTGCTTAAGTTGGGCAAGTTTGCAGTCAGCTTCCAAACTAGAAACCTTTTCTCTTAACCTGCTCATTTTAGTAGCCTGGATAGACATCTCTTCCATGGCTTTAATCAGTTCTCCTGCTACCTCTCCTGATGCAATTGCTATTGATGTAGGTTCTGTTGTTGCTAGCAAGGGTATTACAAGTGGAGCTGTAGGAGCCAAAGATGTTGCTAGTGTTGATGGCACCACTCTATTGACTGTAGTGATAGCATTTGTTTAAGAATTGGCCACATATGCTTGTTTTAATTGGATTAAAGGATCCAATTCCTTTTATGTCTTTTTTAGCTTATCATTCAGCTTTAAGACTAATTCCATTAGTTCTTCATGCCCTTGATGGGCTTCCAAGACTTCCAATGTTTGTGGATGTTACAATTGAGGCATTTTTAGCTGTTTCTTCAATGCAGCTATATCATCGTTCTTCTTTTTAATAATCTTCTCTGTGGCTTTTATATCCTTGGGATTGTGTGCCAATTCAATCACTAAGACTTCTAAGGACTTGATCTTGGCATCCTTGGCCTGTGAGGAGGCCTTTTGTGCTGAAATGTTGTTTGGAGAGTTTTGTAGCTAGTGAGCAGCTATGGCTTTACCTGTCAGGGTGGAGTATATCATTTCTTCAGTTTGTTTGTGCAGTTAAATCTGGTATATGGGATGAATATCCCTTGCCAACACTTTGAATTCTACCTTTTTGAAATCAGAGGTTGTCTTTGGTTGCTGAGTTTTAGGTTTGATGAATGATATCTGCAGCTTCCCCTCTTTAATGTCAAAGGCTAACATTAGCCTTGCTTGAGTGGTAGGAGTCAACATTAGATATTGAGCATAAATTTGGGCCTTAAGCCTCTCATTTCTTGCTTTGATTTCTTTGTATCTTTCCTTGATGTCCAGGTCTCTCTCAGCAGGCCTGCTGAATGAAGACACTTCCACACTAAGCTACCTTTCCAACATCTAAGTTTGTGATGTGGAAGGATCTTGCATGCCTTCAGATGGAGTGGTAGGCTTGCTTTTGTTTCCTTCTGTGTTTGTGACCTTAGCTAAGCCCTTTGTATCCTCTTGTTCAAAGACAAGATTCATTTTCTGCCTTTTTTCTTGGCTTGTTTCTGGCTGAGCGTATGAGATTTCTCTTGCTGATATAGTTGCCTCCTCCCTACTTCTCTTTAGGTTCTTCTCCTCATTTTGAGGAGTCTGCATAACTGGAGGGGTACTCATGCTTGTCTCTGGTTTGTCTGATTGCTCTGATACCTGTAGGAAAGAACCCTCATGAAGTTGTCTTTCTAGATCAATGAGAGCATTCTCTATATCTACACTGGTGTTGTCTTGGTCCACTAAGGTACCTTCCACCCATTCTGTTTGGTTGGCATAGGCTTCAATTTTAGGTATGGCATGGTGAATGAAAGGTCCTAGCTTGACCTTTTGTCTCTTCTTGGTAACGAATTCCACAAGGTCATATCTCCAAAAAAAACTCCTTTGGAACTTTATTCTTTGCACAATTAGGTCTGCCTCTTTCCCTGCTTCTCTAGAATTGCATATGAAGGGACCTAATTGATATTTTATTCTGAGATTGGCCTTCTTCTTGGCATTGACGAAGTTTACTTCATCTGCATTGATGATTTTTCTATAGTATTCTAATGCAAACAACCTCATTGGGAGGTATCTTGGCAACTTGTATGGTGCAAGCATGCAACCATATATTCTGGATTTTATGTGGTTCTGATAAAGGTACCAGTCACGCACTCTGGTCTGCTTGGAAAGTTGGAGGACTCTCTATATTTCTAGACTGATTCTAGGGGGAGGGCTTTCGGTGAACATTGCCATGAATGGGTGTACAAATAAATCAGTAAAATCAAAATAAGAGTATGGAGACTGAGATTGGTGGACCAATGGGGTCCAACGAATGACTGACCTGGGCTAACCGTTGGTGTCCAACTTTTGAAGGGTGAATGGGAACTTATGAGGTTGATAATACAAGAACATATGATATAAGACTGAGGAATACTTGAAAACTCTTTCATTGCTCACTCTAAGAAATTGTCCATGCATCTTATCAGCTATAAATTGGGCATAGTAATAAATGATAGAAGGAGGTTATCCTAGAGTGTAGATGGACATGAAGGCAAGGATTAACTCATCAATGTATTCATTAGTGGTGTACTCCAAAACACAAGATATCATGGCTATAATGTTCTGGCTCCATGGGGAAAAAATAGCAGCTACATAGGGAGGGGAATCCTTAGGGATGTGTTTTTCTTGGCTGATGAAGGTTTTGAACAATTGGGCCAATTTTGCAGAACTAAGCTTGGGATACTGGTCCAACAGGTCTCCAATCGAGAGGGGAGTTAGGTTTGGCCCTGGTTGGAGCTGCAACATTTCATTTATGGATTTAGTAGTGATGGTGAAAAGTATGGTTTTGTCTAGGGACATGACTACTCTTTGACCAAGGATGTAATTGGCATGACAGTAGTGGACAATCTCTAGGAAAATGTGGACTTAGGGGAGTTGGTACATGGAAAAATTTGACTCCCGAAGGCCAATCTCATCAGTATGGTTGAGGTATCTATCCCTACTTTGGCAATGTACTTTGAACAGGGGCTCTATGGCAGTGGTATATTTTATTTGGAAATCTTTATCAGCTAAAGGAAGGTGGTCTAGGTCTAAGTGAGGTGTAGAGATGGGCTTTACATCCATTGAAATTGGGGTATCCATACTCAGTTCTTGTGGATCTGAGTGTGGGGGGTAATTCAAAGTTCTTAGGGAAACAACAGTTTTGCAGATGGTTATGGATCAGAGTGTAAAAAAAAAGTAAATTTGTTGTTTTTTACTTAATTAACAGTGTTACGAGGGTGAATTTACTTGGAATTTTATAGTGGAGTTGGTTTTCCACGGTCAAATACCTGGAATTGAGAAAAATTTACTGTAAATGGCGATTGATGGAGGCTATAAAGGTTCGTACGGTACTAGTACAGACTGGTGAAGAAGCTAGGTTTTCTACAGCGTCTGTGGAGAAATGGTGTTGTTCTGTGAGCGAATTCTCAGTTTGCAAGGGTCGCAATGACTTTTTGGGATCTCAACAGCAAATGTGCAAAAAGAGGGATAATGGGGCTTTTATAGAAAAACGTTAATTTTTGGCAGGTTCATTGTTTGTTGAATCATGGCAGTTTTTCAATTAAAATGGGGAAAGTGATTTAGGAGGGCCATCACACCACTTTTGAGAGGGAAGTGGTTTTCGGGAGAGATTGCCCGATTCCATTTATCATGTGACACGTAGCGTCGGGGGTCAGGGGGACAACCGCCTTATCGAGAGGGTAAAGGATGGACATCGGGTTGGGCCGATATGGACTAAGGCCGTTGGATGTGGGGGGAGGATGATCAATGGTGGTCGGGTGATGGAGCTGCGTGGTGATTTACACAAATGGTTTTTGAGGGGTCCATGGGTTTAATCACCAACGGTATAGGATTACATTAACACTTAATCTCATTGGGGGTGCCTTAATACAATATTTAAGGACTGAGGGTGGGATTTTAATATATTTTGTGGGATATGGGGTAGTTATATAGTTTATAACTAAACTAAGGGGTGGGGTTATTTTATATAAAGGAGTTAAATATATACGGGTTAATGGGTTTTTCAGGATTTTTTATATATTTAATTAAAAGTTAATATGAGGTGAAATGAGCGGAAGGGGTATTGTACTTAGGTATATGAACATTATGTGCTTTCCATACACTTAGTACTTAGGATAAATGCATTTGATGGGTTTTTTGCATAAAATATGTTTATCATGGGGTTTTCCTAGGCAAAAAGGAATTTAACCTTAGGAAAAGGGATTTTGTGAGGGGGATGAATGAATTGCAAGGGAATTTAACACCTTTCCTTCTTAAGTCATCGAGCCGAGGGTCCGGTCCCACCAGAAGTTAGAGAAATGCTCTGAGCCTCTTTGACTTAAAGAACTATAGGTATTAATATTTTTATTATGAAAGGGAAATTAGTGAGTGTTATAGGGGTTAAAATGAATGATGGGGGTGTTAAATAAATCATATTGTGAACCATTGCCTTTGCTTTGTTTACCACTTATGCATATTTTAAAATTGCATTTAAGATAATGACATAAGTGTTTTTTCATAATCACATGATATTTCTGCAACCTTTCTACTACTTACCCACTTACTCATCCTATCATTTTTTCTTCACTTTATTTGGGTGCATTTAGGCTAGCAAACCCTTATCAATATTTTCTTTTCTTTGCATAGAAACTATCTAAATCTAACCTTATATCATCCAAGGGCTTAGATTAAAATGATGAGCTCCTTTTATTAACTCTACCTATCTAATGATCTGCCAAGATTATACTGTTTGGTCAGATTTTATTCTCTAACTTTAAACATAAAATTTGAAACATGAGATAGCCAAGCTTAAACATTTTGACTATCATGTATTGTGGCATGAGTAACAAGCTGCACACAATCATTTATTATGCATAAAAAGTAAACAGTAGTGGCATTTTGACTTGCACACTTTCATGGTCTCTTTTTGTCTTTTGGGGTTCATATATTTTCATTTTTTTGACCTTTTTCATTCTTTTTGTCCTTTGATTATTCTTTTAGGACACACCCTCTTTAATTTTTTAAAATTTTTTATATGTAAAACATTTGCAGAAAGCAAAGGTATGTACAATATTACAAGGCTTAGCCTTAGTCATTCAAAATTATGACTCCTATTGGTTTAGGAACCTAACAATGGCTCCACTTGGGGATGGCATTTCCTGGTGAAATGTCAAGAACTTTGTATACCAATAGCCTTTGAATTGTTGTTGATGTTACCTTGCAATATTTCTCTCCATGTCTATGCATTATTGATACTTATGATAGTTAGTCCTTAAAGATTAGGGCCTTCTCTTTGGGCTTCAACTTCAAAAATCACCATCCAATCCAAGCTAGACTTTTTAAAAAATGAAATATGTACAATGGGAAATAAAAATTAGTAGTTAGGTTTAAAATTGTGTTTGAGCATTCGACCATTAATTGGCCCACCTTCTGCTTTTGTACCATCCATTTCCCTTAGGAAGAAAGCACTATTACCTCTGAAAGCATAAATGACATATGGGCCTTTCCATAGGAAGTCAAATTTCCCATGTTTACCTTTATGTTCCCTCCTTCAATCCCACTTTAGCACCTTGTCACCAACGTAGAAATCTTCACCCTTGGTTCTCTTATCAAAAAATATTTTTAATCCTTTCCTGCACAACTTGAGATTTGATGTAGCCCTCTTCTCTGGCTTGTTCAAGATGAATTGTTTAGTTGATTCTTCTTTGGATAATGTTTGGTTCAACATGCATTTCTCGAAGCAACTTCACCACTGGTGTTCCCAAGGAGGATGGAAAAACAACTTCCATCCCATAAACTAGTTGATAGGGAGAGGTACCAATTTATTTTTTAGTGGTTAGTCTATCTGCCCATAAGGAATTGACTAGCTTTTTGTTCCATGTTTTCTTATTGTCCTCTAACAACGTTTTAATTATGTTTACCAGAATTTTGTTTGAGGATTCTATCAGTCCACTTCCTTCAGGATAATAGGCTATGGAATGGCCCAGGGTTATATGATACTTGTTGCAAAAATCTATCATTCTTTTGGATTTAAAGTATACTGCATTATCGGTAATGAGCTTAGTTGGACATCCAAATCTTGATAGAATGTTGGTTTCAAGGAAGGTTATGATAATAATGTCAGAGGCTTGCCTTGAAGGTATGGCCTCTATCCATTTTGTGAAGTAGTCTGTGGCAGTAAGGATCCATTTGTGTTGGGCAGAGGACGGTGGGTGAATTTCACCAATGAAGTCTAGACCGCATTATTGAAAAGGTGTTTCAACAGAGATTGGCTTGAGGGGTAAAGGCATAAGCTTTTTCTTTCCCTCAAAAATTTGACATTTGTGACAGGAGGTCACATATTTCTTTACATCAGAAAACAAGGTAGGCCAGTAGAAACCATCTCTAAGAATTTTATCAATAGTGGTTTTTGAGTAAAGGTGTCCTCCACAGTCACCTGCATGAAACTCTAGCAATACTTTGTGAGATTCATCTTTTAATAGGCAATTAAGAAGAATAACTTCATGATCTATCCAAAACAAAGCATTGTATAAAATACAAAGTTTTACGGATTTCATCTTTAAAAACCTGCTTTTAGTTCTAGATAATTTGGGAGGAGCTTGTAAGTTCTGTAAAACATAAATGATATCAGCATACCATGGTGATTCAATAAAGGCCTGGCTGATTAGTGGAGTCACCATCTCCTCTTCATTATCTAATTGTTAAATAAAGTTTATATCCAGGGCCTGACAGTTCGATTCAGCCATGAGCTTGGCTAAACCTTGGCCCTTGATTAACTTAGTAGGTTTGATTTCTATGTCATATTCTAGAATAGTAGTAATCCATTTCCCCTCTTTCCATCTGGACCATCCTAAGTTAGGATGTCTTTGACTACTAAATTAGGAACATAGGCTACTATATAAGAATATAAAATGTATACCCTAAAATCCTTGATATCGTTGACCAAAGCAAAGGCTTGTTTTCCAATTATCTTATATTTTAAGGGGGCATCTCTCAAGGATTTGCTAAAGAAAGAAATAGGTTGTTCATAGACCTGGCCATTTTTATACAATAGAACTGTAGCAATTGTGTGTTGAGTAGCATAGGAAAATAAGATGGAATCTCTGTAAAATTTTGGACTGCTCAACACAGGTGTTTTAGTTAAGTCCAGTTTAATGTCTTCAAAGGATCTTAGCCTCAACAATCCATTTTCTGGTTGAATCTTTTTTCACCATATTGTTTAGTGATCTAATTAATTCTACAAGGTTAAAAATAAATCTTCTAAGAAAGTTAATTTTCCCTAAGAAAGCTTGTAATTCCCTAATGTTCCTTGGATGTTGTATCTATAAGATGGCTTCTATTCTTACAGGGTCTATTCGGATACCATATTTTGAGATTATGTGGCCTGATAACTTTCCTTCTTCTAACCTACACAAAGACTTATTGGGGTTCAAAGAAATTTCATGTTTCTTGCATTTAATAACAACCCGCCCTAGATGATCGAAATGTTGACTATCAAATTTTGAAAATACAATAATGTCATCTAGATATATTACAAGGAAATCATGAATTTCTTTGGCAAATCTATATCCATAACCCTTTGGAAAGTGGATCTTTCATTCATTAGTCCAAAAGTAATTTTCACATTCATGAATGTGCCCCAAGGAGTAGTGAAGGTAGTCTTGGCCTGGTCATCACGATGAACTAAAATATTATTATAACCAGAAAACCCATCTAATAATGAGATTCTCGTTGATCCAACTACCTTTTGTAAAATGTGATCCATTTTGGGGAGGGTAATTATCCTTCAATGATACCTTTTTGAGGTTCCTAAGGTCCACACAGAGTCTGATCTCACCAGTCTTATTCCTTGTTGGCACCAAGTTTGAAACCCAATCAGAAAATCTGATTGGTGTAATTGTTTTAGCATCATACATTCTCTGGATTTCCTTTTCAATTAAAGGTAATAGGACATGATTAGTCCTCCTAAGTTTTTGTCTAAAAGGTTTTTGATTTTTTTTTATATGGATTGTGTGTTGTATGATGCTGGTGTCATAGGACTTTGAGGTCCTCAAAATTCCAAGCAAAGTCATCTTGAAATTCTTTTAATAACTCAATGTATTTCACTTTTTTAGTGGGAGGTAATGATTTCAAAAGTTTGATCAATTTTGGATTTTCATCAGTGCCTATGTTACATTCCTCTATATCAGATTTCAAAGGTTCCATTTTAGGCTTCCTAGGAACATCATTTGAATCAAACAAATCTTCCAAAGGGGTTAATCCATTAGGTAAGAAATTGTCTTTGAGATTAATTACTTCAATGTCTTCGTTAATTATTTCATCAATATCAACCTACTTTAGGTTTTCTACATCTGATTTAGTAAATTTAGTTGGGTTAACTCTATCTGCTTCATCAGCTTCTATCTCATTAATTTCTAACTTATCCTTCGGTTCAGGATCTATGGATGTATCAGTATCTATGTTATGATTCGCAAACTCTTCTTCTAAATTTAAAAAGTTATTTATCTAGATTGACAAAAGTTTTTTGGCATAAATCATGTGATAGAATATTTGTTGATGTGTTTCAAACCAACAAGTTATTTATCTATTTATCATTGGTAAATACTTGCCAATTATTCAAATTATTTGGAATTGCAGGTCTGTGCCTAACTTCAGTAGTGCACTAGTGGTTAGGTTGAAAAGGTAACTTGCAGGTGTCGGCAAACATTGGTAAACTATGAGCCTGCATATTATGTTTTCTAGGAATTACAACAAGCTCAGTTTCTAAGAAAGTGTTTAGTATTTCTACAATAGTTCCTATATGACAACTTAATCTTGGGTCCTTCGTCATATATACACCATCAAACTCTTTATAACTAGTTCAGAGTCTCCCATGACAGAAACTCTTTTAGCTCCTAGATTCCTATCTAATTTAAGACCTAAAATTAGTGCTTCATACTCAGCCATATTGTTAGTACATTTAAAATTCAGTCTGTATGCATGGCCTTCTAAGTGATTGTTCTCCAAATTGTATATCCATACTCCTACTCCTGCTCCAAACTTATTTACTAATTGATCAAGTTCAAGATGCCACAATATCTCATGTTCATAATTTTCATCATCTGGTGCAACAAACTTTTCCTTATTTATAGCAATTTGGTATCTTGTTTAGTGGAAAGTTCTAAAGTTTGGACAGTTTCTTCTTGTTTTGAAACTACAATTTCTTTTGGTTCTATATCAATACTATCTAAAAGGGTTTCTTGTGTTTGATCAACATTATACGGAATGAAGGAATCAATGTATAAATGTACGGAGTAGATAGGAAAGTTTTGAGGCCGATCCTGGCTACTTACCATGTATTTCATTAAAGTTTCTCAGTACAAATTCTTGGGTTGTCCAAAAGCAGAGATTGTCTCCTATGACATATCAAGTTGTAAAGATCCTTGAAGTTTGGCTCAACATGATCTGGATAACAGCATGCCATACTTTGGTGGGATGTCATCAACCACAATATCCATAAGGTTGTCTTTGGCAGGATATTGAAGTAAGGTAAAATAGAGGTCTTTAATCAATCCTAGACACTTTACTTGACTTGAGTCAAATGAGAATAAGTCCTTATAAAGCGTTGTAATTTCTAGGTTCAATTTCTCCATTACTGATTTGGGCATTAAGTTCTAGGAGGCACCAGAATCCAACATTGCGTTATGTAGGATTTTGTCATGGATGCTAAGGCTAATGTAGAAAGGTGGTACTCCTCCTTCTAGTGGTTTGCCATTAACATCTGGACCAAATATAAGTTCTGGTTGGTCATCAAACAAGTTGACAGAATCCTCATTTTCAGCAATGTTTAAGGTCTGGTTTATTTGTGATTTGTAAGTTTCATTCTTGTTCAGTTTTGTTAAAGGGACTGAAATCATTAGCTTAGCTACCTCTACTCCCAGATTGAATGGGAAAGAGGTTTCTCCAATTGAGGGTTTTTAATTTTCACAACAAGAATATGAGTAGAATGGTCTTCTTTTCCTTTATTAGGGATCTTTTTATGTAGGTTTTCAGATCTGGTGTTTTGAGGTTTGTCCACTGGTTCTTTAGAGGGAATTGAAGTGGATGGCTGATCATCAGAAGGTTTATTAGGGGTTATATCTGCAATGGTGGGGCTAGAAGGATTCTAGATATGTCTGGGGAGGATCTAGAGGATTTTAGAAACTAGGGCTTCTTTGATTTTCTTAGGTTGATTTGACACTATTTTCTTGGTTTGGTCAGGGGTATCAGATTTCTTTTTACTCCTTAGGTTATACTATTTATGTACTTTGAATATGGTAGAATCATAACCTTGTTTATAATCAAATGACTCTCCAGACTAGATTTGCAATTGCTACAGCATATGCAATTCATGATCATCTTGGGTCAGAAAAACAACATCTTCATCATCTAATCCCATCAGGTTAATCTGTGTGTCTTGCTCTGGGTCTTCAAGATGGGATGGTTCTACATAATTTTCTTGAAAAGGAGGCCTAGTATTCTTTTTAGGTCCATTATTTCCAGTGTTTTGGTTTTGGTTTTTCGTAAAGTTCGGGTTTCTAACTGGAGGTGCTTGCTGATTATCCCACTAGGGTTTCCTTTCTATGTTATGTATTCTATCCATTAGTCTCTCCATACCTTTTTCTAGTCTATCTATTTTGATGTCAGATGGTGAAGCTTCATCTTTAGTGGTTCCTCTCTTTTCATTTCTAACTCTAGCTCTTTTAGCTAACAAATTAGCTTCAACACTAATAACTACACTTTGCATTTCTTCTAATGTTGGGTGGTTTCTTTCCCTAAGTTGGAATGCCATATATGTGTCAAATCCATTAGGGAAATTTATTAAGGCTAATTCAGGTGGGGGTCTAAGATTATCTGGGATTGCATTATATATACTGTTAAATCTAGTGCAGTAACCTTGAACAGTTTCATTAGGTCCCCTTCTAATATTTTCATATTCTAAAAGGATTTGTAGGGGATTTTTCTTCTTTTCCCATCTGTTCAAATATTGTTGATGAAATAGTTCTAAAATATCAATTCTATTATCAGGCAATGCTCTATACCATTTCCTAACATCACCAGCTAATGTCTGAGAAAATAGTCTCATTTGAGCATCCACAATATCAATTGCATGTAATTCAAAGTAATTTGTCATCTTATTGACATGGTGATGTGCAGTGTAGTGTCATGTGCCATCAAATTGAACAATTTTTCTCTGGTAGTCTGCTGGCATAGCACCAAGTGGGGCAGGTAAAACAAGAGGAGCATATCTATTTGCCATGGTTGTAGGCTGGGAGGGGTTAGGATGTGGATGAAGAATGGATGAAGAACCAGGACTAGTAGGTGGTAAATGGGATATAATAGGTTGGTGAGGGAGTGAAGGTATAAATGGGGGTGGAGAATGGACTTCAGAAGTTGAAGGGAACAATGGTGAACTGAAAGTGGTGGACAATTGTTCAGAAAGCTCAGGGATCTTAGCAGTACTAAGGGATGATTGTGGAGAATTCAGAATGTATTCATCAATTGACTAGTTGGCTTTTTGGACTTCAAGCTCGGTAATAAAATCACGGTATAGAACAATATCGTATATTTCACTTTCAGACTTTGAGTTAAATAATGAGAAATCAAATTGCTCATCAAAGGGAAGATCCTGTAAAAACAACCACTCATCAAGACATGAATTAGCTTTAATCAATGGTGTGTGTTTAGCTGAACTTTCTTCTTTTTTGGATTTTCTTCAAATCAGGTTGGGATTATCAAATACTAAGGTAGGGTTTGGATCTGGGTTAGCCCTAGTACAATGAGTTCTCCTTGAAGCCAGAATTTGAAATTTTTTCTAATTGTTTTCTTTTGTGAGATATTACAAAAATAACTTCCGATAGATTACTTTAAGAGGCTCAAAAATACAGATTCAAAATTTCTTAAAGATTTATTAGGACTGAGGGTTTGAGTTCCCCAGTGTGGTCGCCACTATGGTATCACTCAAAATTTTCCTTAGAATTTATTCGAAGAAGGAAGAAACCGAGGTAACCATAAACCAATATTTTATGTATAGGCTCTAGCCAACCTATGACTCAGGGAGGGCTCTCTCTATATAATGTAGTTGTGTTTTACTGGGATTTTAGTCTAGTTGTTCATGTTCATTTGGGTTTTGGGTTTGAATTGAAAGTTGGCTAGTGGAATTCTCATAATAGATGGATAGAGCAAGGTGTTTAAGCCATTGGGATATGGAGTCAACAAATGGATAACAGAACTAGATCAATTCATTAAAGGGAATGTTCACAGGGGAGGCTAGCAAAATAAAGTGCAAATATTTAGGTCGAATGGGTGAAATGATCCTAACCAGGGTGAGAGAGCACTTAAGGATTCTCACACCAGGGTTAAAATGAAGAACAAAGGATAATCATGAACAAAGGGAAATTAAGAATCCTTTGCTATAGAGCATAGGGAACTACCTAAACTAAGGAGAAATCAATAATTCCTTAACCTAGATTAGTGAAGAAAAGATTCAGTATGCCTAATTGTCAAAACAGAGTGTAGCTAAGCAATTTCTGAGATATCATTCCATGTTATAGAATTTATATTTTTAGAGATACAAGTAATACTGTGGAAAAACATAAGGAAAAATAACATTGAACGTGAGAGAATGCTTATTTGAACTTTTCTTTACACAAGAATCTGGTGAAATATCCGATCTTTATTCCTTGATCCAGCTAGCTGTTCCAGTCATTGATACAATAGAATTTCAGACTTAAGAACAGGAAGTCTATAGAAATGTTTTGGAATCCAAAAGACATACTTCGATTTATGAAGTACTTATACAAAAAATTATTACAAAATATCTCAAAAAAACATGAGATTTAATCTAGGAAATACAAATATCTTCTTGCAAGAAGATAGAGATAGTTATTGAACTGTTTCAAGCTCTCCCTTTTTATTATGGTTGTGCTAGCCTTTATTGTTGAAGTCTAGCCCTTTATGTTGGCTTGCATTTGTGGTGTTTCAAACTGCAATCTTTTTCAACTTTTACATTTCATTTGATACTCTTTAACCCTGATACTCTTTGACCCTGATGTGTTGTTTTTACCTATTTCAGCTAGCTGTTCTATTTTTACTGTGCAGTAAATTTTTGCTGTAAATTTATCACAATAAATCAGTCATTGTCTCCCACTATTTTGCATCAGGTAACTTTACATTCATCATTCTTCTATAGATTTCATTAGCTTCAGTATACTTGGCAAAATTGGGCTTGGTGAGGAATAAATGTTTGATCTCATGTTCTAGGAAAAACAAGTTTTCAAATGTATTGTACAAAACATTGCTTGTTCGCAATGCTTTTATGGATGAAGAGTTGGCTTGCTCCTTTGCCAATTGTCTGAGTCTGGAATCATATTCTAACTGTGTCATGAGTTTGTCATTGATAACCATAGCACTGGGTAGACCTTTCTCCCTCAAAATCTAGAATTTAGCCATCAACCTATCAATGACTACTTGCATATTGTGACACTTTTCTTCTAAGTTAAGCATAACATTCCTTTTGGAGAGGACCTTCCTTATTTCTAAAATGGTCACAATCCTATCTTTTATATTTAACTCATGGAGCTCATATCTATTCTTGTTGTTGAGGAAGTGGATGAGTCTATTGGCACCCTCTGGCTTATCTCCCAACTCCTCCTTCACTTTCTGGATAGCTTCTGTAGCTATCTTTACTAACTCTGTTTGTTCAAAAATAACTTGAAATGAGGGCAAAATATCCTTGACCGAGTTAATGATATTGGCCCACAACATTTCCTTGGTTTTCCCTAGGGGTTTCTCCAGTGTCAAGTATTTCTCTAAGATTTTAATCATATCACTCATCCTTTGGGCCTTTTGTGCTTCCTCCTTTTGATTAAGTTGGACAGTTTTGCAGTTAGTTTCCAAACTAGCAACGTTTTCTCTTAACCTGTTCATTTCATTAGCCTGGATAGACATCTCTTCCATGGATTTAATCAGTTCTACTACTTTCTCTCCTGATGCACCTAAAGCTAATGTAGGTTTTGTTGTTGCTGGCAAGGCTGTTGCAAGTGGAGCTGTACATGCCAAAGATGTTTCTAGTGTGGATGGCACTATTATGGAGATTGTAGGGATAAAATTTGTTGAAGTAGTGGCAACATCTACCTGTTTTATTTGGATTAAAGCATCCAAGTCCTTTTCTACCTCTTTTAGTTCATCATTCCACTTTAAGACTAAGTCCATTAGTTCTCCATTCCCCTGCTACACTTCTAGAACTTCCAATGTTTGTGGATGCTGTAGCTGAGGTATTTATAGTTGTTTCTTCAATGGAGCTATATCATCATTCTTCTTTTCAATAAGCTACTTTGTGGCTTTTATATCCTTGGGATCATGTCCCAATTCAATCACTAAGTATTATAAGGACTTGATCCTAGTATCCTTGGCCTATGAGGAGGCCTTTTCTAACTAAAATTGTGCTGAAATGTTGTTTAGAGAGTTTTGTAGCTGGTGAGCGGCTATCGCTTTACCTGTAAGGGTGGATTATATCATTTCTTCAGTCTGTTTGTGAAGTTATATCTAGTCTATGGGATGAATATCCCTCGCCAATTCTTCGAAGTCTACCTTTTTAAAATCAGAGGTTGTCTTTGGCTTTTGAGCTGTAGGTTTGATGAATGACATCTGCAACTTCCCCTCTTTAATGTCAAAGGCTGACATTAGCCTTGTTTGATTGGTAGGAGTTAGCTTTGGATATTGAGCATAAGTTTGGGCCTTAAGCCTCTCATTTCTTACTTTGATTTCTTTGTATCTTTCTTTGATGCTGTGGTCTCTATCAGCAGGCCTGTTGAATGAAGACACTTCCAGAGTAACCTACCTTTCCAACATCTGAGTTTATGATGTGGAAGGGTCTTGCATGCCTTCATATGGAGTGGTAGGCCTGCTTTTATTTCGTTCTATGTTTATGACCTCAGCTGAGCCCTCTGTATCCTCCTGTTCAAATACATGATTCATTTTTTGCCTTTTTTCTTGGCTTGTTTCTAGCTGAGCATACGAGGTTTCTCTTGCTAATGTAGTGGCCTCCTCCCCACTTCTCTTTAGGTTCTTCTACTCATTTTCAGGAGTCTGCATAACTAGAGGGGTACTCATGGTTGTCTCTGGTTGGTCTGATTTCTCTGGTACCTGTAGGAAATAACCCTCATCAATTTTTCTTTCTAGATCAATGAGAGCATTCTCTATGTCTACCTTGGTGTTGTCTTGGTCTGCTAAGGTACCTTCCACCCATTCTGTTTGGTTGGCATAGGCTTCTTTTTCAGGTATGGGATGGTGAATGAAAGGTCCTAGCTTGACCTTTTGTCTCTTCTTGGTAAAGAATTCCAAAGGGTCATATCTCCAAACAAAACTCCTTTGGAACTTCATTCTTTGAAGAATTAGGTCTACCTATTTCCTTGCCTCTCTGGAATTGCATATGAAGGGACCTAATTGACCTTTTATTTTGAAATTGGCCTTCTTCTTGGCATCGACGAAGTTTACTTCATTTGCATTGATGATTTGTCTATAGTATTCTAATGCAAATAACCTCATTGGGTGGTATCTTGGCAACTTGTATGGTGCAAGCATGCAGCCATATATTTTGATTTCTGTGTGGTTCTGATAAAGGTACCAGTCACCCACCTTGGTCTACTTGGAAAGTTGGAGGACTCTCTTTATTTCTGGACTGATTCTAAGGGATAGGGCTTCCAACCAACATTGCCATGATTGGGTGTACAAATAAATCAATAAAATCAAAATAAGAGTATGGAGACTGAGATTGGTGGACGAATGGGATTCAAAAAATGACTGACCTAGGCTTACCCTTGGTATCCAACTTCTGAAGGGTGAATGTGAACTTATCAAGTTGATAATAAAAGAACATATAATATAATACTGAGGAATACTTGAGAGCTCTTTTATTTCTCATTCTAAGGAATTGTTCATGCATCCTATCATCTATAAATTGGGTATAGTCGTAAATGACAACAGGAGGTTGTCCTAGAGTGTAGATCAACATGAAGGCAAGGATTAACTCATCAATGTATTCACTACTGGTGTACCCCAAAACACAGGATATCATGGCTACAATGTTCTCATCCCATGGGGAAAAAATAGTAGCTACATAAGGAGGGTAATCCTTAGGGATGTGTTTTTCTTCTCTGATGAAGGTTTGGAATAATTGGGCTAATTTTGCAAAACTAAGGTTGGGATACTGGTCCAACAGGTCTCCAATAGAGGGGAGTTAGGTTTAGCCTTGATTGGAGCTACAAAATTTCATTTATGGATTTGGCAGTGATGGTGAAAAGTATGGTTTGGTTTGGGGACATGACCGTTCTTTGACTAGGGATGTAATTGGCATGACAAAAGTGGACAATCTCTGGGAAAATGTGGACTTGGGTGAACTAGTATTTGGGTAAATTTGACTCTGAAAGGCTAATCTCATGAGCATGGTTGAGGTATATGTCGCTACTTTTGTAATGTACTTTGAGTAGGGGCTCTATGGCAGTGGTATCTTTTATTTGGAAATCATTATCAGCTAAAGGAAGGTGGTCCAGGTCTAAGTGAGGTGTAGAGATGGGCCTTACATCCATTGCAATTGGGGCAGCCATACTCAGTTCTTGTGGATTTGAGTGTGAGGGGTAATTTGGAGTTTTTAAGGAAATGACGGTTTTGAAGATGGTTATGGCTCAGAGTTTAAAAATCAAAGAAAATTTGATGTTTTTTAGTTAATTAAGAGCATTACAAGGGTGAATTTACTTGGAATTTGATAATGGTGTTGGTTTTCCACAGTTATATACTTGGAATTGGGCGAAATTGACTCTAAATCGTGGTTGATGGAGATTGCAGAGGTCTGTATGGTTCTAGTACGGACTGGTGAACAAGCTGGTCTATCTGCAGTGTCTGTGGAGCAATGGCAGAGATCTGTGAGTGAATTCTCAGTTTGCAAGTGTTGCAAAGAATTTTTGGGCTCTCAACAGCAAATGTGCGAAAAGAGCAAAAAGAGGGATAATGGGGCTTTTATAGAAAAACATTAAGTTTTTGGCAGGTTCATTGTTTGATGAATAGTGGTGGTTTTTTGGTTAAAATGGGGGAAGAGGTTTAGGAGGGCCATCGCACCACTTTTGAGAGGGAAGTGGTTTTTGGGAGAGGTTGCCCCATTCGATTCATCATGTGACATGTAGCATCGGGGGTCGGGGGGAAAGCCTTATCAGGCAGGTAAAGGACAGACATCGGGTCGAGCTGATATGCACTAGGACTATTGGATGTGGGTGAAGGATGATCAGTGGTGGTCGAGCGATGGAGCTGTCTGGTGATTTACACAAAAGGTTTTTGTGGGGCCCACGAGTTTAATCATTGATGGTATAGGATTAGATTAACACTTAATCTCATTGGGGGCACCTTAATACATGATTTAAGGACTGAGGGTAGGATTTTAATATATTTTGTGGGATATGGGGTAGTTATACTGTTTATAATTAAACTAAGCGGTGGGGTTATTTTATAGAGAGGAGTTAAATATATACGAGTTAATGGGTTTTTCAGGATTTTTTATATATTTAATCAAAAATTAATATGAGGTGAAATGAGCGGAAGGGGTATTGCGCTTAGGTATATGAACATTATGTTCTTTCCACACACTTAGTACTTAGGATAATTGCATTTGATGGGTTTTTTGCATAAAGTATGTTTATCATAGGGTTTTCCTAGGAAAAAAAGAATTAACTGTAGGAAAATGGATTTTGTGAGGGTGATGAATGAATGCAAGGGAATTTAACACCTTTCCTTCTTAAGTCATCGAGCCGAGGGTCTAGTCCCACCAGAAGTCAGAGAAATGCTCTAAGCCTCTTTGAATTAAAAAACTATAGGGATAAATATTTTTATTATGAAAGGGAAATTAGTGAGTGTTATAGGGGTTAAAACGAATGATGAGGGTGTTAAATAAATCATATTTTGAACCATTGCCTTTGCTCTGTTTACCACTTATGCATATTTGAAAATTTCATTTAAGATAATTACATAAGTATTTTTGCATAATCACATGTTATTTTTGCAACCTTTCTCATACTTACCCACTTACTCATCCTACCATTTTTTCTTTACTTTATTTGGGTGCATTTAGGCTAGCAAACCCTTATCAATATTTTATTTTCTTTACATAGAAACTATCTAAATCTAACCTTATATCATCCAAGGGCTCAGATTAAACTGATGAGCTCCTTTTATTTACTCTACCTATCTAATGATCTGTCAAGATTATATTGTTCGGTCAGATTTTATTCTCTAACGATAAACATAAAATTCAAAACATGAGATAGCCAAGCTTAAACATTTTGACTATCACGGATTGTGGCATGAGTAACAAGCTGCACCAAATCATTTATTATGCATAAAAAAGTAAATAGTAGTGGCATTTTGACTTCCACACTTTCATGGTCTCTTTTTGTCTTTTGGTGTTCATATATTTTCATTTTTTTGACCTTTTTCATTCTTTATGTCCTTTGATTATTCTTTTAGGACATACCTCTTTACATTTTTTAATTTTTTAATGTGGAAAACATTTGCAAAAAGAAAAGGTATGTACAATATTACAAGGCTTAACCTTAGTCATTCAAAATTATGACTCCTATTGGTATAGGAACCTAATAGTATCCTTCGTTGTTTTGGTGTTGAGGAAAAGCAACTTGACATGGTGGTTTGGTATTTGATTATGGTGTTTTGTTATTTGCTTATAGTGGTTTGGTATTTTCTTATGGTGTTTTGATATATTCTATATGATGTTTTCATATGTGCTTAGATATGACGAGTGTATATGTTTGATATATGTTTTGGTATATGATTTGGCATATGTTTCGGTATCTATATTTATGGTGATGTTGGTATATGTACCCATGTGTATGGATGTAAATACCATAATGAGTTGTGTTATAAAGCTCCACTATGAGGTATGTGTGTCATGTCATTATGGTTCTATTATCATGTTATTATGCGATCATGTGGTTATGTTATCATGATATTATGATGTCATGTGGATTGGCACTCAACAGGATGATCACTGTAAATACCGTAATGAGTTGTGATATAAAGCTCCACTATGTGTTATGTTTTCATTTCGTTATAAAATAATAGTGGAAATAATAAGGTAAGATTAAGTTACATCATCAAATTTTAGAGGGAAAAAAGAAAAAGCTATTTTTCAACTCATATTTTCAACTTATCTCCCTATGGGTTTACTCAAATTTCCAGTGGAAACACTCATTGAATGTCGAATTTTATTCCTCATCCAAGAATACCCATGTTGCATACTTTCATTCGACCCTATGTTATGAAACTAGCTCACAAAAAGATAGAAAAAATCGATAAACGCCTTCAAAATAAGCCTCTTTGAGGGGGAAACCTCCTTTACATTACACAAATGAACAATTCTTAGACGATAAAATGACAAGACCTCCTTTCTATATATAGGAGTCTAAGGGGTCATAATACAATTAGAGCCTACATAAAAATAATAATGTAAGGGTACAATAATAGCAATAGTGGACTTCTATGGGGCACAATAATAACAACATGGGGACTACATGGGTGCAACAAAATAATAAGGGGGTTGTAATAATAACAATAAGGGGTTACACTAGTAGTATAGGGACATAACATGCCCCTCTCCTTAAAAAAGTGTTGTCCTCAATGCTTGAGTAATTCTTGCTTCTTCTTGGTGAGAACCAGTATTGCAGCAATAATGCTGCAACTCCTGCGTTGCCTACTTTACTCTTATCAACCCAGTAGTTCGTAAAAAACATGGAAGTGATGGTGATGTATGCATAAGTACTAGTTCTTACTGCAGGTTGTTACTTGGTCAGCTGGCGCAAGATCACTAGGAGCTCAAGACAATTTCTAAGGATTTCAAAAGAAGCTTTATATGTGATGAAAGGAAAGAAAGAGAGATGCTATTCTAACTATAAAAAGGAGAAAGATTGAAATGCAAAGCAAACCTAATAAACCCTAATTAACGAACTAGTCCTACTTTTGTAGAAAGCACTATGAAAACCATAAAATGAATGCCATTACCTACTCCAAGAAGTAAACAACATCTACTTAAGCTATTTCTAGAAGTAAATAAGCAAAAAACTTCTTTTTGGATTTTTATGTATTTTTATGTGAATTTGACATGCATGTATTTTATCGTGTGTGATGGTGGCAACGAATAGGTGGTGTTGAAGGCTGGTTTTGGGACTTAAGAGGATGTAGGATGGTGTGGATAGGTCCTAGGAGGTCTCAGGTGGCCTTCTAGAGGCTTTTCCCACACTTGGCCTTCAAAAGAAAGCCTACAGGAAAATCTACAGGAAGACACAGGGGATCTACAAGAGGTCTACGGGAGGAGGCTGAGAGTAGCTTTCATTGTTTTGAGAGTGTGAGAGTGGGTGGAAAGGCTGATGAAGGTTGGAATAAGATGTTAGGGTTCCTAGGGTCTACCAAGAATCACCAGTAGAGATAAAGATGATTGGGTTTGCTCAAGGAGAGAGGAAGAAGTTCTATGGAAAAATGCAGAAAACTAAGGCAGAATTGAGGTGAGGTTTTGGCGACCTGTAGGGCATGGATCAGAGAGAGGTTGTGATGGATGATAGGTTGACTTTCTGCTAGAAGAGATCTGCTGCAATGGAACTGACAGTCAACCAATAAGATCAAACAAACAATGAAATGAGTGCATCTAGAAAAACAGAATTTTGCATCAAGCTAGTCTAAACTATGATCTATGAACGTAAATGTTGAGAAATTCTACAAGAAAAGAAAGCATGGAAGAAGACTATTGAAAATAAAGAAGTTAGAATGATGGTAAATGATCTAAAAAAGAAAATATGGACTATTAACCTACTAAAAACTGCAAACACTAGAAGTCCTATGAATGAGGAAAATTTGTGTTTTTGGGGCAGCAAGAGGATCTTTGCCTCAATTCATGGTCCCAAAGGAAGGAAGAGAGGCCAAGGAACTATTGCTAGCCTTTTGAATATTCTTTGTATCACTTCTTAACTAAATATAGAGAGCAGAAATGGAAGCAAACTATTGAATCATCAAAAGCAACCTATTCTTAACCATGAAAGAAATACATCTAATAGCAACTAATCTACAAACTGAAACAAAACATATGAATACAAGTAAAGAGGAGCTTGGCTGCTTGGATTGGGCTCTAAACCAAGAGCTTCAGCCCTCTGAGGTAACTCAATGCTAGCTCAAAAAGGATTTCATCTTTATTATCAAAACAATAACCAGATTACATGAAACTATCACAAAAATAAGCTCGAAGTTTAAGAGTTTACATAAGCAAAAACACAACAAAAATCCAACCCTAGTGTGGCCCAGGCCTCTCTACTTATACAAATGAAGCTACCAACAACTTCCTTAAAATTAGAGAGGCTTGGCTCCCAAAACTCGAGATAATCATCATTCATCCTCCACTTGCTTGGCTGCCTCCTAGTGCATTGATTCGATTATTTTACTCCAAGCTGAATGAAGGGGAATTCAAAATGAGGAGTAATAAATGAGGGGGATTCCCTCCTATAAGTCCTCTCCTTTGTCCACTTCAATTTATTGATACCATTTTTCCACTGGATCTTTTACTTTGACCTCAAAATTCAAGAATAATTTGCACTAAACACATGTTAGACCACATGGCATCATAACTAACTCCACTCACTCCATAAGCATAAATGTAATCAAAAAACCATACAACAAGCTAAGAGAATGGTTGATTTGACTAGGTTAGGAGGTAAAATAAGCCCATATAATTACCCATTTATGAGGCTCATCATCACCGCACTACTGAAGGTGTTGCTCATCCTTTGAGCAACTTAGTCCATCTCCTCATCTTTTATGGCCCTGGTGGCCTCCCTAGCATCCTAAGCTTCTGATGTCATCTCTTCTTCCTTGTCATAGAAGCTTTCCCTTCTGTCTCTCTCTTCTCACTGTTCCTACTCTTCTTCTTCTTTTATGTCTTCTAGCATTCCTAATAGCAGTGGGGGATTCAGTTTGAGGCCAATCCAGTTGACTTGTAGCCTCTGCATGGAGTGTTTGTACATTGGCACTCTCCTGTATGCCTCCTTCATCCTCATGGGGGAATGATATTCCCTATTCTGCAGAATTTGTGGAAAGGTGTTCCATCTCCTCATACGTGCATGCACACAGTCATCACCAAGTAGCATTTCCATATCCTCAAAGCATGCAATGGCTTGTGCTTGATCACTTATATATCTAAGGGCAGTCTAAGGATTATTGGCAAGCAGGTTGCATGTGCTGATGAGTGCCATGGGATATGATGGCTTAGCTCTAATCATTAATGGCTCATTCTGCTCTCTTATCATCAATCTTCTTATTTCTGCTCCTCTCAACTCTTCTTGGTTCATCCATGAGGCCACGGCCATTAGTTGTAGGTCCCCTAGCCTAGCATTGGGGTCCCACACATCCATGTCTGTGAGGGCCATGTTATGTAGGTAGAATACTACCATATTTTCCTTATCCTCTGTAGTACTTTGGTCACATAGATCCATAAACTGCCTATAATCTTAGGAAGGCATTGTGCCTCTTTGTGCCAAGGTATTTAATTGAAAGTATAACCATTGGTCCTTGAGATATAAGCTATAGGATTTTATTGGTGTTCTACATTGAAATGCCTCCATGGATAAGCTGGCCATGCATGCCAGTTGAGTCTCTTTCTCTTTTAGCTACCTCCTTAGCAATTCATTTTTAGTTTCAAGTTGGCTTCTTGTAATTTCTTCCATGTGTCTGACAACACTCAACTCTCTGCCCATTTCTCTAAGTTTGTTTTCCATATGGCCAACATCCTCAACTCCCTTGGATTTGGCTATTTTCATCCACCTATGTGTTCTTATTCTTTCTTTTCCTAATTCAAATAATAATGGAATTGCAAATTTTTGTGGGATTATCCTTCCTCCCTCAAGAATATGGTAATAGGAGGCAAGGCTAGGCTGGGGATCAGGTTCTTATAGCTCTGTAGCTTCCTCCTTCATCCATGACTATTCTTTTATCCTTTTCTCAAGCTATTGGGTCTCCTATAGTTTTGACAGTGTCTCTTGTAGAACTATTTGAGCCTCATGTAGGACTATTTTTGGGTTCTATAGTACTACTTTCTCCTTCCATGTGGAAGATCTAGGAGTCCTCCTTTGATATGTGATAGGTTTGTTCAAAGGGGATTCTTCCTCTTTGACAGAGGGTGAATCTTCAATTGTAATTGGCACTATTGAAGATGGTTGAGGTTTGCCTATTTTGATCCTTGTGCTCTTCCTAGGCTTGAAATACATGGAGGCCTTCATTTTACTCTTTTTCTTTGGCTTAATTGGTGTGGTGAGGGTAATGAGGGCAGCTGCTACCTCCTTTTTCAGAGTCTCAGGGGACTCTTTTGCGTGTTCTGCCTTTTCTACCTCTTTTTGTCCTTCTTCTGTTTCCTTGTCTGTCTCTTCCTCTCTCAATTTCTGCAGCTTTTTCCTCTTAAATCTTAGTTCCTTCCTCCTCCCTTTCTTGTCCTACTGAGTCATTGGTTTCTTCACCTTCTCCCACTTTGTGCTCTTCCTCCTCACTGCCAGGAGGACTAATATCATAGGTTAGGGCCTTTATGTCATCTTCTGCTGTCATGTTTCAGAAGACTTCCCATGCTATAGGGAGTGTGAATGTATGGAGGGCTTCCTCCACTAAGATTTTGATTAACCCATGGTGAGCTAGCTACTCTAAATTCTATACTTGAACCCTACCTACTAGAGTCAATGAGGGACTACAGGAGGAAATAGGGCATGTTGAGCTTCTGGGGTGTTGGAGTGTCCATGCCATACCTTAATTCATGAAGGATTATAAAGTGGTAACCATAGAAAATGTTGTACCTCCCCTCACAGGAAATGTATTTTATTATTTGGTAGCTAACCTCATTCCAAGGATATGGTATGCTAGCCCTTCTAATGCCATTTTTATCCTCTACAGGGATTTTATTGTTTTGGAAAAAGTTTCTCTTGGCAACTTGTCCAATTGGTTTTTCATCTTTGCTCCAAGGCAACCCAAGAGGAAGGGTAGTAACCCTACTGATAAATTCAGGGGTTATCTCCATGGAAAGACCTCTAAATGTGATAGTTTTATCTATTCTCGAATGAGGGAATAAAGAGAGAACAAATTCCTGGGCAATCTCCTCATCAAACCCTCAGAATTTCTCAAAACCTTTTATCCAATTTGTCATTGTGAATATGTCCATTACATGGGGATGTTCATGGAGCCTGGTGGAGTTAGTGGGCTCCTTCCTGATAAATACTCCTATCATTTGGATTATACCCCTTTGGAACACCTAATGTGGAGATGGAGACAACAAATTTTGAAGAAAATAGGAAAACCGAGGAAACTGTGTGTTTTTTTAAATAAGCAGAAAATTTCTTATGTATTTTCTCTTCTCCTACAAACTTAATTCCTCCATAAATTGAGACCATTTCTTGCATATACTAATAATAAATGAGGGCATGAATGGAACCTACCTCCTCAGACTAAAAATCATGCTAAAAGCCCCGTGTTTTCTCCTTCAAAACAGCTCACTGCCCCTCCTGTAGAATTTCCTGTAGGTGCTCTTGTAGACCCTGTAAGTGCTCCTATAGAAATTGCCGAGAGCAGGAATATGGGAGAGATCGATGGAGAATGATGGTTTCAAGGCTGCGGGGGCATAAGGAGGCTGCTGTAGTTGAGTTACAAGGAGAGAATGAAGGAAAAGGTGGTTAGAGTGCTCGAGGAGGAGTACTTATTACTCTTTTTAGATATTTCTGGTGATGGGGGTGAGCTCGCAAAATTGTATGTTGGCCATATTTGGACCGTTTGTCCCCACCTACCTTTTCATCTTGGCTTCTCCTAGCAATCATCTCCCATCATTGCATTGGAGTTCAAACTTCCTCCACTACCTGTCCTTGACATCTCTCTTGAGTTGATTGTGCGCATGTGTGGGTGACATCTTCGGATGAGTGGAGTCAACTAGATAAAGGTGGCCAAGTTAACTAGACACCTTTCCCATGTTCAACCTAAACCATCTCGTTGCTCTTACATAACTTTCAATTACAAAAATGAAAATAGAGGAGCGGGTTAGTTACATACCTGTGATTCGAATGCATGCGTTGTGAGGTATTGTGGCTCTTTCTACTGTTGCATGCCTATATCTCTTTTGATGCATGTTGTTTGCTTGCTAATGTGTGGTTGTGTCTTGTGAAGGTTCTCCTCTAGCTAGATCTGAGCTTCAGGTGTCTTCTTCAACCTTCATGGTTGCACTTCTTTTGCTGTTGGGGCTGGATTTTAATGTGATCAGCTCCCACAGGAATTCCTACAAGAGCTCCTGTAGCTGCTTCTCCCCCTAAAACTTCATTTTCTTTCTATGCTTGGAGCTGTGAGGATGATGCCATAGATGCAGATGGAGATGGAGAGGTAATAGGTAAGCTACAGGTGAGATTTATGGTGCTGCTTCCTCTCTTATTTTTATTTTTTTTCTTTTACTGAAAAACTTTCTTTTTTGTGTTTTTCTAGGACAGGAAGAAAAAATGATGCTTGGGGTGTGATTCAGGTTTGGAAAGGATGGAAAGGAGCATTGAAGGCTATAGGAGGGTTTATAGGTTCTTCATGAAGCTTCCCTATCCCTCAAAATGCCTTTTATATCCATTTCTGGCTCTCTGTAATTCCTACAGGAACCTCCTGTAGAAAACACAGAGCCTCTTGTAGAAAACAAAGTTTTTGAGAAAGAAGCACAGTGGAGTGAAAGAAATGCCAGAAATGATGGACAAGAGTGTGGAGAAGATAGGATAGGTATTGGTGTGAATGTCAGGGTCCCTTTCGCATCTTCTCTTGCTCTCTGTAGTGCACATGAAAATTCAATTTTCTTTTTTCTTTCTTTTTCCTTTTTTTTTTGAAAACAACTAGGGCACCTTAGGGAGGTTTTGACCCTAATTCCCTGCCTTGGGCATCTCCAAGGGAGGTTTTCACCCAGTGATCTTATTCTTTTTTTTTTTTCTTTTTTCTTTTTTTTGACATCACTAGGCCGCCTCAAAAGAGGTTTTCAACCCAATGATGGGACTCAAGTGCCTCATGGAGGTTTTCACTTGAGTCTTTATTTTTTATTTCTCTTTTTCTTTTTCTTCAGTGAGTGTGTGAAGTGGAGGCTAAGACATGCTCCACTACCTTCACTATCTTATTCAAATCTTCAATGAACTCTCGCTTGGAGAGGGGATTCTTGTAAACTTTCAACCGATGCCCATTGACAAGTATGGATATGGCTTCATCATCAATGGTTCTGATCAAAACTGAACCATTGTCATTGCATTTCTCCATAGTGTAGAGTCCCATCCATCTTGTCCTCATCTTTCCTTTAAAATCTTTGTATCTTGAATCATAGAGTAATGCCCAATCTTCCTCTTGGAATTGCTTCTCCATATTTTTTTCATGCCATATCGTTGTCTGAAGCTGAACTACCATTGTATGGACAAATGCCTGCAATCTATGCTCATCCAATCCATTGAGCTGAAGTAATCTTTCTTTCTGTGCATGGTAGAGGTCTAGGTCTAGCTGAGCTACCATCCTTAATGTATTGAACTCAAACTCTATTGACAGCAAAGCTTTCTTCCCATAGACTAGTTCATAGGGTGTAAACCCTGTGGTGGTCTTCCATGTTGTGTTGTAGGCCCAAGTGGCCTCAACTAATCTGCTCGCCCAATCTTTTCTGCTGCTGCTCACTACCTTGGTCAAGATCCCTTCCAATGCTTTGTTAGTGACCTCCATCTACCCATTGGCTTGTGGATGATAAGGGGTTGAAGTCTTGTGCTTGATTCTATGATGTGTGAGCAGGTCTTCAATCAAATTGGCCGTGAACTGACTGCCTTGATCTGTGACCAACTCTCTTGGATACCCGAACTTGTAGAATATGTTTTCTCTTAAAAAATTAGCTACTTTTTCCTCTGTCACTGCTTTTATTTCTTTTGTTTCTGCCCACTTTGTCAGGTAATCGGTGCACACAATGATGTATTGTTTCTGCTTTGAAGGAGGGCTAATAGGATCCACAAAGTCCATGCCCTACTTCTCAAATGGCTCAAAGGTAACTTGAGGTTGCATGGGCATGTCATCCTTTGGAGTAGGTTTCCCCATCATTTGACACTGATCACATTGGTTGGTGTATCTCCTCACATCTTGATGAAGAGTGGGCCAATAGTAGCTTGCTTGTAATATCTTGAAGGCAGTTCTCTTTGCCACAAAATGACCTCCACAAGGCCCGTCATGACAGGTCAGGAGAATTTCAAAGACTTCCTCCTCCATGACACATCCTCTCAAGATCTAATATGGGCCATGTTTGAAGAGACTACCCCCAATCCAAGTGAAAGGGGTGCTTTTCCTTACTATCTTGGTCTTCTCTTTTGAGGACAAGTGTGGTGGAAATTGTGCTAAAACCAAGTAGTTTTCTATATAAACAAACCATGGAGAGAGTATTGACATAGAAAACAGATTTTCATCTGGCATTTGGTCATCCACCATTTCTTCTTCACCTACAGAAAAATTTACCCTAGATAAAATGTTAGCAACAACATTTTCTTTACTAGGCTTATCAATAATGGTGAAATCAAACTGCTACAATAAAAGAAACCATCTAATAATGTGAGCATTTACATTTGGTTTGTTCATCAAATATATAATTACAGCATTATCAGTGTGTATGAAGGTTTGATAGCTTGTGATATAATGTATGTATTTGTTTAAGGAACACACAACAGCTAGGAGTTCCTTCTCAGTCACTATGTAGTTTAACTCTGCCTTTGACAAGTTTTTGCTTATAAAGTATATGGCATAAGGTAACTTTTCATCAATTTGTCCTAAGGCTGCTCCTATTGCTTTGCTCAGGGCATCTGTGTGAATGTGAAAGGGTAGGGCCCAGTTTGGGCGTCTGAGAATTGGGGCAGTTACTAACTTTCTCTTCAAGGTATCTAGGGCTTCTTGACAATTTTCGAACCATATGAACTCAACATCTTTTCCTAAGAGGCCAAACAAAGGAGAGGCTAACTTGCTGAAATCTTTAATGAATCTCCTCTAGTATCTAGATAAGTGTAGAAAACTCCTGACATCTATCACCTTTTGAGGAGGTGGGACCCTTTGGATGATGGCAATCTTGTTGGGGTCCACCTACAGTCCTTACTGAGATATTGCATGACCTAACATGGTCCCTTCAATCATAAAAAATTCACATTTTTATGGACTAAGGGATAGGTTCATCTCAATGCACTTGTCTAGAACTTTTCCTAGGTTAGATAAAGCTTCCTGAAATTTAGAACCATAAGGAGTAAAATCATCCATATATATTTCCACTGCATCATGAACCGGTTCAGAAAATATACTCAATACCGCTCTTTAGAAAGTGGCTATCGTTACACAAACCAAAAGGAAGGACCCAATATGCAGAGGTACCCCAAGGACAAGTGAAAGTGGTCTTATCTTAGTCTTCTGGGCTAATTTGACTCTGATTGTACCTGCTAAACCCTTATAGGAAGGAGAAAAGCTTTTTCCTTGCTAGACTGTCTAACACTTGATCTATGAAAGGTAAAGGAAAATGGTCCTTTTTAGTGGCTTTGTTCAATTCCTTATAGTCGACACAGATTCTCCACATACCATTTTTCTTTAGCACTAGCACCAAAGGAGAGACCCATTCACTGTCAGAGATGGGATAGATGAATCATGCATCAAGAAATTTCTACAGTTCTTCCTTAACAATATATTTAAGTGTTGGATTCATCCTCCTTTAAGGCTGCCTGACTGGTTTGCAATCTTCCTTGATCTATATATGATGAGTAGATACTGAAGGGTGCAATCCCTTCATCTCCTTATAACTATAGGAGAAAGCATCTAAATGTTTTCTCAGTAAGCTCCATATCTCCTTCTCCTGGGAAGTGGATACAGATGGATTGATTTTCAAGGTTCTTTCTAGGCCAAACTATATATTCTTAACATGGAGAGAGGTAGGATCGGCTACACAGAGATCATTCGAGGGGTTTTTTTTGGTTTCTCTCACTATGTCCTCTAATGGTGATACACTGGGAGGTGGATTCTGAATCAAATTTTCAATCATATCATCCTCATCTTGCAGTTTTCCCCTCATGGTGGTTTCTAGTGCACAAAATGGTGCAGAATAGACTTCATCCTCCTCCTCCTCCTCCAGCTAGAGAGGTAGACATGTTCTAGCAAGGGTTGGGCAGGAGGGTATAGGATTAACTGCTTAGACATATGCTCGTTCTTTATGGTCATGTTCCCAGCTCAACAGCTGATGTAGGCATCGATGGTAGCCAACCATGGTCTTCCTAGAATGAGGGGATACCCAGTGAGCTTTACCTTCGGCTAGAGAACTAAGAAATTAGTAGGGTCCTCCCAAGAATCAATGGAGACCATCACATCTTCCACAATCCCCTCAGGGGTCACGGTGGAGTGGTCTGCTAGTTGCAGTACTGTCATCGTCTTCCTCAAGGAGCCTTAGAGGTTAAGTTTGAGCATTGTGTCCTCTGTCATCACATTAATGGCATCTCCCAGATCAATCAAGGTATGTGGGATCATGGTGCCATTGATGTGGACATCAACTACTAGGCTTCTAGGGTCCAGATATTTTGGACAGATTACCTACCTCAACATCGGGTCGAATAGTTGTCCGATGACATTGATGGTTGGGGCATCTCTCTTGCGCCTTACTAGATTCCTAAAGCACTTCCCTTTAATAAACCTATTGTAGATAAGCACATATTTTATGGATTGGAGAAGTTGTATCTTCACACATAGCTATTTCAATTCTCCCAGAAGTTCAGTTTCTTTTTGGGTAGGCTGGGTTGTCACGGATAGTCTCTTAGAAAAGGGTGGAATTGCTTTAGGTTCACTTTCCTCTGTATCTTCCTCAACCTCCCTGAGTGGACGCTGGCTATCGGGGAGAACCTTCCCAGATCGCAAGTTAATCTCTTGAATCTCCACAGCATAGGTTGGGCATGATGGTTCCCCACTATACATTTGCTAAGCCTGTCTGTTGTTCATGTTTGGATTTGGATAGGCAAGCATTTGTGGTTGCCTTGGCGGATCAGAAGGTAATGGTTGTGGTTGAGCAGGTGGTCGAGGCAAAAGAGTGGGAGGAGAGTTGTACTGGGGCCTCCACCACTGATGAGATGCATTCCATTGAGGTTGCGGCTGAGCATAGGATTGAAATGAATGAACGGCTGGTTGGGAATGATATTGAGATGGGAAGGACCAAGGACGAGGCATGGACCAGGAAGGATGAACAGGACGACCCCAAGAAGGTATGGAAGTGACTTGGTTGCGGTTGTAGTATGCTTGAGATGTCCCTTGCATCCCCTGCTGCTATGGTCTAGGTCCATGTAGCCTCCTTTGGTTCATGTCATAAATTAGTTCAGTGGCTCCTTCGGCCCCTTGGTATACATCTTTAAGTCTGGGCAAGGAAGGGAACTTATCTGTAGAGTGATCTTCTTCATAGATTGAACAAACCTCTATAGATTTCAATGGACATTCCTTCCTAGGATGCGTCCTGGTGCATCTAGGACAAAAAATGGCCAAATCCCTCTCTACTTCCTCTTGTTTCATTTTGATATGTAACGTATCCATTTTCATTGGAAGAGTCTACATCATCTCACTCTTGAAGTCTTACAGCATGTTTCCAATTTCACCTTTAATCGATGAACTGGAAGAAGAGGTATTGGGTATGGGTTGACTCCCCTACCTTTCTTTCTAGCTACTCTAGAATGGTTTTTGAATACAATCTTTATGTCCTCATAAGATAGTTGGTAGATGTCTCCCCCAGCCAGCAGAAGGAGGGTGTCTAGAAGGTCTTCCAGAATTCCCTTGAGCAGGACCAACTTTAGAGACTCGGGGTCAAGTGTACACATGGCCCTTTTGTAACTAAGCTAGAACCTCTCTTCATAATCTTCCAAGGATTAATCACTTCCCATCATCATTCGGAAGATTTTTTCTTTCGTATCTTTTGATCTATAGTAGTATTGATACTTGTCATCAAAGGCCTGTTGCATTTGAGCCCAAGTTGTGATGCTATTGCCAGGTAATCCCATAAACTAGTGCAATGCTACATCCTTGAGAGTAGAAAGGAATAGTTTCAACCTTTCCTCGTCTTCTGCATAGTCATAACTTTGACTGATGACAAAAAACTCAAAAAAGAAGGTGTTAGGACCTTTTGTAGTCAGACCATAGAAGTGAGGTAGGGCTAAAGGACTTATATTCTTCATTTTGGTGTCCCCGTTGGCCTCCTAAAATAGAAAGGTACCCTCTATTCTATCTCCATTTCCCCTAGCATTCATGTTTTCAGCCATTGGCTCAGGAGGGATGTTTTCTTCTTCTTCTTCCCCTATAGGTTCTTCAAATATCTCTGGCTGTTCATCTAAAGGTTCTTCCTGATCACAGCCACTCAAGAAGAGAGAAGGTTGGCTGTGTGAGGCAATGGGGGTGTTGGGAAAAAAATTTCCTAATTTATCTCTATTCCTACGAGGCATGAAAGGAAATATTTTTGGTTGTTTTTTGTTTCTTTTTCCCCACACTGATAGCACCTGCAAAACTGAAATTGATTGAACAAAACAAATTGCAACTAACTGAAATGAACTTGTTGAATTGAGGCTTTTGTGATCCATATCCAGTTTATGAGATATTTTTCAATGTAAATCACATGATATTTCATTTGTCGATGCGTTTTGAACCAACCCGTGTGGTTCATCATGAACTTGCCAGAATGAAATTTGTAGAATTGGAAAGGAATGAAAGGAAATGCAGAACTTGAAGGAAAAGAAATAACTAGTCTACTTTTGTTGAAATAAACTATTAGGAAAATGTTGCATTAGGAAATAGAAGAAAGCAGTAATCACCGAATACTCTGATGCTTCCCCAACAATGGTGCCAAAAGGTGGTGAGCACCAGTATTCCAACAATAATGCTACAACTCCTGGGCTTCTTACTTTACTCTTATCAACCCAGTAGTTCCTAACAAACTTGGAAGCGATGGTGCTGTATGCACAAGTACTAGTTCTTACTGCAGGTTGTCACTTGGTCAACTGGCACAAGATCACTAGGAGCTCAAGCCAACTTCTATGGATTTTAGAAGAAAATTTATATGTGATGAAAGGAAAGAAAGATAGATGTTATTCTAACTGTAGAAAGGAGAAAGACTGAAATGTAAAGCAAACCTAGTAAACCCTAATTAACCAACTAATCCTACTTTTGTAGAAAGCACTATGAAAACCATGAAATGAATGCCATTACCTACTCAAGGAAGTAAACAACATCTACTTAAGCTATTTCTAGAAGTAAATAAGCAAAAAACATCTTTTTCGATTTTTATGTATTTTTATGTCAATTTGACATGCATGTATTTTATTGTGTGTGAAGGTGGCAACGAATAGGTGGTGTTGAAGGGTGGTTTTAGGACATGAGAGCATGTAGGATGGTGTGAATAGGTACTAGGAGGTCTCGGAAGGCCTTCTGGAGGCTTTTACCACACTCAGCCTTCAAAAGAAAGCCTACAGGAAAATGTATAGGAGACACAGGGGATCTATAGAAGGTCTACAGGACGAGGTCGAGAGCAGTTCTCACTATTTTGAGGGTGTGAGAGTTGGTGGAAAAGGTGGATGAAGGTTGGAATGAGGTGTTAAGGCACCTACGATCTACCTAGAATCACCAAGAGAGAGAAGGATGATTGGGTTTGCTCAAGGAGAGAGGAAAGAGTTCTATGGAAAAATGCAGAAAACTAAGGCAAAATTGAGGTGAGGTTTTGGTGACCTGTAGGGCATGGATCAGAGAGAGGTTGTGATGGTTGATAGGCTGAATTGCTGCTAGAAGAGATCTACTGCAAAGGAAGTGATAGTCAACCAATAAGATCAAACAAGCAATGAAATCAGTGCATCTAAAAAAACATAATTTTTCATGAAGCTAGTCTAAACTATGATCTATGAAAGTAAATGCTGAGAAATGCAACAAGAAAAGAAAGCATGGAAGGAGACTATTGCAAATAAAGAAGTGAACATGATGGGAAAATATCTAAAGTAAAGCAAAGATGGACTATTAACCTACTAAAAACTGCAAACGCTAGAAGTCCTATGAATGAGGAAAATCTATGTTTTTAGGGCAGCAAGAGGGCCTTTGCCTCAATTCATGGTCCAAAAGGGAGGAAGAGAGGCCAAGGCAGTGTTGCAAGCCTTTTGAATCTTCTTTTTATCACTACTTAACTTGATATAAAGAGCAAAAATGGAAGTAAACTACTGAATCATCAAAATCAACCTATTCTTAACCATGAAAGAAATACATCTAACATCAACTAATCTACAAACTAAAACAAAGCATATGAATACAAGTAAAGAGGAGCTTGGATGCTTGGATTTGGCCATAACCTGAGGAAGTAAACCCTCTTAGGTAACTCAGTGCTAGCTCAAAAATGATTTCATATTTATTATCAAAACAATAATCAGATTACATGAAACTGTCACAAAAATAAGCTCGAAGTTTGAGAAGAGTTTACATTAAAAAAAATACAACAAAAATCCAAACCTAGTGAGGCCCTAGGCCTCTCTACTTATACAAATGAAGCTACCAATAGCTTCCTTAAAATTAGGGAGGCTTGGCTCCCAAAACTCAAGATAATCATAAGTCATCTTAAACTTGCACGGCTGCCTCCTAGTGCATTGATTCGGCTGTTTGTACTCCGAGCTTAATGAAGGGGAATTCAAAGTGTGGAGTAATAAATGAGGGGGATTCCCTCCTATAAGTCCTTTCCTTTGTCCATTTCGAGTTATTGCTACCATTTGTCCACTAGATCTTTGACTTTGACCTCAAAATTCAACAATAATCTGCATTAAACACGTGTTAGACCACATGGCATCATAACTAACTCAACTCACTCCATAAGTGTAAATATAATCAAAAAATCATACAATAAGCGAAGAGAATGGTTGATTTGACTAGGTTAAGAGGTAAAATGAGCCCATATAATTACCCATTTATGAGGCTCATCACTTCTGTATAAAATTCTTGTCCTCCCATGTGGAATATTGAGTGGGTAAGTTCTTCCACTTGATGAGATACTCTGAAATTGATCAATTTTTTAGCTGTCAGGTTCTTGTTTCTATGACTACTCCAAGTTCCAATATGATTTTTGCTGCCTCATCAAGTTATGGCAATATTGTTTGAACTGCGATCTTCTGCAACTTTTGAATGAGTGGCCACACTTCTTTGTCCTTCTTCCATTCATCCCTTCCTTTGTTTCTCCAATTTGGTTCGATAATAGAAATAGCATAAAACAATGCTTCCACATCCTCATCCTTTCTTGAGAGTGCATCTACAACAACATTTTGCTTCCCTTTTTCACAGATGATTTCAAAGTCATAACCCAACATATTTGTGACCCATCTTTTCTATTCTTCTAAAGATAATCTTTGTTCTAAAATGTATTTAAGGCTATCATGATCCATTTTTACCTTCAAGTGTCTTCCCATTAGGTGAGGTCGTGATTTATAAAGTGCATGTAGTATTGCCAACATTTCCTTCTCATAAATAGCTTGCTTGATATAGCAATAAAAATACCCAATCGCCTACATCAAAACTTTATTCATTGCGATGTTGATCTGCCTATTATTTCATTCGATTCTGCACCAAAGTGGCGTTATCCTATAAAAGTTTGAGAACTTGTTGTTGATGCTCGATGTGATCTTTCATTGCTTGAATCTTTTTATTCTTGATATGTCTTTCTATCTTGAGAGTTTGAGTGGTAATTTCTTCCAATGCATTACAAGATATGGTCGGATTCATTTCTTGATACTCGATGTGATGTTTCACTTCTTGAAATTTTTTCTTATTCATATGTCCTTCTATCTTGATAGTTTGAGGAGTGGTAATTATTTCCAATGCATTACAAGATATGGTCAGATTCATTTCTTCTTTCTCGATGTGATCTTTCACTTCTTGAACCATTTTCTTCTTGATATGTCCTTCTATCTTGAGAGTTTGAGGAGTGGTAATTCTTTCCAATGCTTTACAAGATATGTTTGGATTCATTTCTTCTTTCTCCGGGGTTGGTTCTTAGTGTATATCCTCTTATTTTTATGTTTCTTGTTCTATTTATTCCTCCTCTTCAAAATCTATGTAAAATAATTTCTTCTCAGCAAACTTATGACCTTTAATGTATTTGTTATCACAATTGTAACAAAGCCCTTTTGCTCTTTTTTCTTCCAATTGTGATCGTGTCAACCTTGTAGGTTGTGGAAGGCTAGGAGAAACAACACTTCCATCTTTATAGTTATGAGGGGTACACTTCTTTGCCGCCATAATTTTTCTTTCCAATCTTCTTTCCAACCCGAATGCCTTCTCTAATGAATCAGGTTCCCAAAGATGAACCTCATGTTGAATGTTATCATTTAAAGTCCCTATGAAGACATCAATCCTCTGCTTCTCTAGAATATCATTTTCCCTTTAATTCAATTTTTGAAAGTCCCCAATGTGCTCTACCATTGAACACTTTTTTTTGAGATTTATCAATTGGATAAAGAAGGTTTCTCTCTTTGTATCCTCATAATGTGCTATAATTTCCTCTGTGAAAATTGACCACATAACAAGTGGTTTACGAGAACAAAGCCCTTTATACCATAAAAATTGATCTGGTTGTAAATATGAATATGAAATACATACCTTTTGTAATAGTTGCACCTAATGTAGATAAAAATATTGCTCCACCTGTAGTATCCAATTTACCAGATCCTTGCGATCAAACTTCCTCATATCGCCTTTTCTTGATTTTAGGAGCTCGATCTTGAAATGCCTGTAACTCTGTGATTTCAGATCTCCAAGTTCTGAAATTGCATCCTACAGTAGCCCTCTACATTCTCTTTGTAACCCCGCAAGTCTGATCAAGATCAGATTCTGTAAGCGAGAGTTATGTCGAATCTCCCACGATGGCCTGATTATAGATTAGTTCAGTAGAGCACATTGTACAATGTGCCATGTGTCATTGTTTCAACCTTAGGATTTGAAAGCTATACAAAGAACACTAAGTCTATCCTCTTTCTATAACTTCTGGCAAAATTTCAATCTGATGCTTAGAGAGAAAGTTATCATGCTTTTCCCAAGGTCCCCTTTTTATATTGTAATTTGGGAGTCTGCAAAAAGCTCAACTTCCGGAGATTATATCTCTAACAATATAGTGACACAAGATCTTATATTCGGACTAGAGCTTCACCAAGACTTCGGCTCAAATGGGTTTTAATTTCAGAGTTTGAACCTTTGTAGAAACAATATTATAGCAAAAATTCCATGACGACCTGTTTGAGATGAAATTCTAGAGCTTCCAAAAACGCTAACCTCCTTAGATCATATCTCCGAAAATATAGCACGACAAGATCTGAAATTTGGACTCGAGATTTAGATCAATTTCTTCTTAAACGGGTTTTTTTTTGGCTTCTAAAAATTTGTAGTGAAAATGTTATAGGGAAAATGCCACGATGGCTTGTTTGGAGTAGTGAAACCCTAAACTCCAAAGCTCTGATACCAAATGTTATGAGACTAGCTCACAAAAAGATAGAAAAGATAGATAAATGCATTCAAAATAAGCCGCTTCAAGGGGGAAACCTCCTTTACATTACACAAATGAAAAATTCTTGGATGATAAAAATGACAAGACTTCCTTTCTGTATATAGGAGTCTAAGGGGTCATAATATAATCAAAGCTGACATAACAATAATAATGTAAGGGCATAATAATAACAATAATGGGCTTCTATGGCACACAATAATAAAAATGTGGGGACTACATGGGCATGTTAGATGATCCAAAAATACAATATTATCATAGGTTATAAAATTGGAATAAAATAATTATTATTTTAAGATATAAAATTTATAATTATTATTCTAGAATGTGTAATTATTTAATGAAGACATTTAGAATTAGTGTATTGTTGTAACAAGATATGACTCTCCAAAAGTGTCGTATCTTAGGCTCTATTTTAGGAGATTTGTTAGCTATATGGTTTGAATAGCATTTATTGTAAATGGACACTTGTTATTTAATAAGTGATCCATAATTAGAGGTAGTTAGGACATTGAGCTTATAAATAGCTCATTGCAAGAGTGTTTGGTTGTTTGGGTGTAAACTCTTGCAAAATAAAATTATGTAATTATTTTTTCTAATTAATAAAATTACATGTCTGAGGACACTTCTGCCATTATTGTGGTATCATAGCTCTAGTAATGCTGCAGTGGATGTGAAGAGGAGATTCCAGCTCTACAAGTTTTTGGAAAACTCCATTGAATTGCTTAGTGAATGATTGGTATGAATTTGTCCAATTTTATGTTCAAAAGAAAAGAAATTTTATTATTTTAGTGATTTTAGATTTTTTTAAATCTGAAAATCAATGGTAAGAATTATTGCTGCCACCGTGCACACTAAAGCAGCAATTGCAGATGCCCCAATTCAACCTAAGGCCATTTAGATGATGAGCAGGCCCATTGTGGTGTCACTATGATGTGATTCGTAAACCTCAAGAAATGACTGAGATTTTGTATTTTGAAGAGTGATTCAATTAATATAAATTCTCTCTTCCGCATGGGATTGAATTTATGAATCGTTCTTGTACCATCAAGTCTCGTTTTCAGGGTAACAACCAAATAAATAAATTCATTGCAACCTAGGCCTTGAGGTTTCCGATTCTTAGGCTTTAAATTAGTCACCGTTAAGCGCAATTCTACTACTGCTTCTACTATCTCCTCGCTTACTAGAGAGGATACTTGGCAATCCCGTCGAGAACTTGTTATTGACATTTTGATCATTATGATTCATTGCAATAGGATTTTTTTTATCTAACAAAAAAAAAAAATGCTTTTTCATCAAGAAGCAATTGCCCAACGCAAACAACAAAACACCATTCATGCTTGTAGTTAAATCTGTCTTCGTGCCGCCCTACCACACTGAATTTCTGAACAAGGCACTGGAGGATTCTTACTTGCACTCTGGTTTGATTTTCAGGTTTGACTTGCGTTAGATTTATTTTATGCGGTGGATGCTTTCTTTTTCAAAAAAGGAATGGATGGTTGTAGGGCAGGCATATTATGGGACAACAATATAATAATGGGGTTGCATTAATAAAAATAAGGGGTTACGATAGTAGTATAGGGACCTAACACCCTACTACATGAAAAATGGAAAATACATGAAAACATGAATTCAATAACATTTTTCATGTATTTCTCATATTTTGTGTAGCAAGGTCAATCACAAGTATGCAACATGGGTACTCCTTGGATGAGGAATTAAGTTTTTCATCCAAAAATTACTCCCACTTTAAATTTGATTAAAACCTTAAGGAGATATGTCAAAAATACGAGGTGAAAAAGTAGTTCTATTATTTTATTATTTTTTAATATTTTTACATTTTTACTCCAAAAATAATGAGTCATCCCCCATGGTTGACATCATCATCTTGAATCTTATTGGTTCTTATAAAGTTTAGTTTGGTTGTAAATTTTTCTTAGGGGACTCATTTTAGACCTCAAAATTCCCCTAATGTGTCATGATGTTCTTCTCTTAAGTAGATATTTCATTGTAAATACTACATTGAGCTATTTTATAAAGCTCCATAAGCAGTATTTCTTCCTTTAGCAGGTTGTTGAGCTATATGTGTGATTGAAAATCGAGGAAAATGTTCCCAAAGGGGTAGGGTTATCAAACAGACCTCGTGAAAATTCCATGTAATAAAAGTTAAAAACAATAACCACTGATGAATGGGACACTTATTCCAAGCTAAATGTTGGGCAACACATTCTAGAGGATGTTCATTTGGTTGTTTATGCCTAAGGAAATTGGAAAAGGCAATAGCCAAGGATTTCGAAAGGAAAAATAGCATTTTGGTACAATTATTTATGAAAATAATGGAAATTAGGAGCAAAGGAGGTGAAAGGTCACATGTTGCATGTGAGGACGAAAATAAAGGAAAATAATGGAAAATGATGAAAATAGAGGCCTCATTGATAAAATAGATTCTGAGGAGCAGTTGGTAACTTTTTGTCAGTTTAGCTTTCGATTTATTTCATTATTCTCTCTCTCTCTCATACTCTTGGACATTTAGAGTTTTCTTGGACCACTTTAGCATTGTAGAAAGAAAGGAAAATAAGGGAAGAACAAGAAAATATTAGGCAGGGAAAGGTAGGATCAAACAGCTACAACATGCTTCATTGCATGTATTGACTTGCATGTGTATTCTCCTTGCTATATTTGGCATGCATGGGATTCCATGTGTTTCTTTTCTACCATGGCATAGGTTTTTCGAGGTGTGACAGTATTTTCAGCCTAGCCTTGCCATTTCTTGATAGCTTTGATGAGGTGGGTTATGTCATTCGGTTTATGTGGGATGGCCATATTGGATTTGAAGCTAAGTGGGGTGGATCTCTGAATTGACAAGCACATAGTATAGTGGTCCTTGAACCAGACTTGGGATGCACGAAGCTACTAGCCTAGTAACCCCTAAACAGGATAGTGGGTTGTGGTAAAGCCAAATTGTGTTCCTCGGTGGGCCTAGAAATCCTTGCCGGTGAATGGAGGGATATACAGTAAAGAAAGGAGGTGGATTTTATCTTTCTTTGGCCTAGTGATTCCGGAATGGAATGCACGGTAATCCTGAGAGACTATGAGGAACTCAAATTCCTATGGTGTAGGTGGAGAACTCTGGTGACATCCACATGGATTGGCATTTTTTATCTGTTCTATGAGTCCCACATTCATGGTTGGAGTATGGCACGACAATGATTGGGTGAAGAAAGACTTGGCTCAACCAATCTATGGTCAAGTGGAATGTGGTAGTCCCATCACTAGTTTGTTTATTGCATTGATTAATGAGAAGTACACTCAATTGATTTTCATGTGTAAATTTATTGGTATATATATGTATTTTGATGGCTGATATGGTTATTATATTTATGTTCCTATTATTTTTGTTCTATGCACATTTTATGACCGCAACAATGTTTGGCTCTCAGCATGTTTTTACTTGTATTTGAATGGATAATGTATCTATGACCTAATACATGATAAGGTAACAAACGAGATGAGGAAACAATGCTTCATGGTGATTCTCAGATAAGTATGAGATTCTTACACTTAATTTTATTATTTACACCTGTAGGTTACATGTTGATGATACATTTGATGAAAATCCTACCATGTCTAGTAGGGGTTTGGTTAAGGTCTTGATCAACTATTTACTTTTGTAGTGTTTTTTCATGTACTTTACATGATTCTAAGCTTTCATTCCATTTTGGGTAGTGGCGTGGGCTATGGGCCTCAAAAAGTGGCTTAAATCCTGAGGTCTCTGGCACAAAACTGGCAACTTTAGTCCACAGTCGCTGGTAGGCAGGCCTATGAGAGTGACTTTGGGATTCTGGTCACTCACTTACCCATAGCATGATAGAGACTATGGCCTCAAACGTCTAGAAGAACATTGGGACCCAGGAACAGGTTGTCTAAGTGGCTAACTTGTCTCCTAATGGGTTTGTTAATGATGTTGGATTATTGTGTGATGTTCCATCAATTCCACTTCCTTAAGGTTACCTAAGAGCTTGAATATGATCATAGTAGCATCTCATCTCATGTTTACCCCTGTTTGCATGGTTACTTGCATGGATGTGGGAGGATGGTGTTACACTCATGCTTGCACTTATTTTATACTTTTCAGGTTGATTTTTTGGTTGCATAGTTTCCTTTCAGAATTCTCATCTCATAGGCATTGAGTATACCAAGTAGTTGATTTAGAGTGAGAGTGCTCAGATTGGTCATTTCATTAATGTACAATACATTAGGATTAAACCTCTCAGGAAGAGATCTTGACACATTTTGAACTACCATAGCTTCATCTAACTTCTCATAAATCCATCTTATGGTGTTCAGAACTGCATCAACTCGTAAGAGGTACTTTGTAATATCTTCATCATCATGCATGCTTAAAGATTCAAATTGAATCCAATAACCTTGGAGTTTTTCTTTCTTTACCTTGTTGTCTTCTTCATAGTAGTTGCTCATCTTATCCCAGATAGGTTTGGTAGATGTGCAATCAATTACTTTGACAAGCTATGATTCAGGTGAGCTAGCAAGGAGAGAATCCATTGCTTTAGAATTGCATGTGAACTCCAACTTCTGATCTTTGGTAACCACTGCTGGAGGTATTTGATATTCTTGTTCCATAACATCCCTCACATCAACTGTAAGTGATTGCATGTAGGTCTTCCTCGTCACTTTCCAAAACACATAGTTTGTCCCATTGAAAATAGGTGCCCTATTACAATAACCTCCTTCGTTGTTTTCCATGATCCTTGATCTTTATTCTAGTTGTTAAAATGACATGAAGTGAGTTTTTCTAATAGAAATTGTTGGGAACGAGGGCAATATTGAGAGGGGGGTGAATCAATATTGTATGAATTTTATCAATTAACAACTTTATTTTTCCTTTTGTAAAAATATTGGAACACCATTAAATACTTTTGTAATTCATAAGCATAATAGGAATCAACTATCTCAATGGAACACACACAAAATAAGTAAAATTTTCAGAATTGATATTAAATTCATTTATAAGGTAGCCTACAATTTTTTGATACATTTCAATGGCTACATTGAGGAGGAAGATACAACTCCTTGATTTATCAGCTACAAATGAATGGAGCTACCACCCCAAGTATTTTCTAACACCCACCAGATTGAGCATCAACCCATGATCTGCAAACTACAACTTGCTTTGACACACACTCGTTCACCTTTCATCCATTTTCATACTAAAAACAATGAATCCCTTTTCTTCTTCCAAAAAAAAATAAATTCCTCAATCACCGACACCTTCACCCAATCGTTGATCACTAAGAAACACTAGTAGCAATCCAACCTGAGCACACCAAATCTCATCTCTTCTCTCTATTCATTGCAAATAGTTTTCACAAGCATGTTTATAAAGAATTTTTGGATTGATATTTTTGGCTTCTTTATCTTTTGATTGATGCATGCATTCTTTTTTTTTCCCTTTGTCCTGTTCATTTCAGTATTTTGATAGTGTTCACCAAGTTATCAAACTTCAACAACCTTTTCCTACAGGTTAAACTCAGTTCTTTCACTAATTTTAGCAATTATAGGCTTTTAGATGTTTTAGCAGTGCTCATTCTATGTTTACCTATAGTTAACTTTGGTTTCAATGGAAAATTTACTGCCAAACCTGACAGTTCCGCCATTTTGAGCCTAATCCCCTTTCTCTCTAGCCCATTTATTTCACTCTGTCATAAAACCAGGTCTCTGTTGTAACATCACTCGTGAAAAGTTCATGTAAGAGAAGTTAATAAAGGTAAAATAAGACCACAGTTCAAGGACGCTTATTCCAAGCTAAGTGTTGGGAAAAGATATCCTAGTGGGCATCACTGGATGCGTGTTTCGGTTAAGGAAAATTGGAAAAGGCTAAGGCAAATGAATTAAAAGAAAAATAAGTCATTTTGGTACATTTATTTATGAACATAAAGGAAATTAGGAGAAAAGTAAGGTGAAAGGTCACAGGTTGCATGTGAGGAGGAAATTGAATGAAAATAATGGAAAATGAAGAAATTAGAGGTGTCATGCATAAAAGGGCTTCTCATGATCAGTTCATGGAATTTTTCATGTTCAAGTTTGCAGCACTCTCACTATTATCTCTCTCTCTCTCTCTCTCTCTCTCTCTCATTCTTGATCACTTGGAGTTTTCTTGTAGCATTCTAGCTTTGAAACAAACGAAAGGAAAATTAAGGAAAGGAGAGGAAAAGAAAACAAAGGAAAGAGGGAAAGAAAGCAAGGATCATGGAAGCAAATTAGGATCAAGAAGATTCAGTAGGAATACTTGTAGGTAACCTTTTTCATGTGTTATTCCCTTGCTAGTTCAAACATGCATGCTAGTGTATGGTTCTCCTATTGTCATTGGCATGGTTTTGTCAGGTTAGGATAGTGGTCTTTAACCTAGCCTTTCCTTTTTCGGATACCATGGAATTGGGATGTTTATTTTGGTTTTTTGATATTTGGTCTTCCATATGGATTTGGGATTCCGAGAAGGAGGTGGTCTCAAGTTCCATTCCCAAAGGCCTAGGAATCCCTTGACCAGTTTTGGTGATATACACGGTAAATCCCGAGGGAGATGTCTCGTTTTAGGGCCTAGTGATCTGGGTTGGGATTCCGGTAAATCCTTAAATACAAGAAGAAGAAAATTTCCTCTATCATACTGATGGATTCTGGTTGAAATTCCAAGTTCTATTTGGTTGTGATTGGAGCATTGGTTTTGGTGTGATCATGGTTTGATAAGGGTGGAGGTGGTTTAGTGTCTAGATTCCCTTGGTTGTTCTTGGATTCGTTTTTCTATCAAATCCCACATTCTTGCTTTGAATATGGTACGGGGGTGGCTGGCTGAAAGAGAGGTTTGGTTCAACCATGTCTATGGTCACGTGGTATGTGGAGCCCTGAACCTAGTTGGATTTGCCTATGATTAATAAAAGCTTAGTTCTATTGCTTTGGCACTAATTTATATGTGAATTTAATGGCTATCTTATCTCTGATATTTACATGGTTTTATGCTAGATATAAGCATGGTTAAATGATAGGTTCATGTCATGGTGATTTCATGTATTTACTTGTAACTATTAAATGGATGGATGCAAGACCTAATTGATGATATAGTAGTTCAATGGAGAAGGAGGTGATTGCATATTCCTAAGGTTGATTTCATTGATCATCATTCCTATCACACCTTTAATGAATTATGAAGGTTGTATCAAATTTTGGGTATATGGTAGGATTTTGAATTAGAAAAGTGGCTTAAATCCTGGGATTGCTGGCACAAAACTGGTAATTGTGGTCCACAGTCATTGGCAGGCAAGCCTGCGAGAGAGACTTTATGTTGCAGGTCACTCCCTTGCCCATAGCATGAGAGAAATTATTGCCTAAGAGATCCAGAAAATTGGTGGGACCAAGAGATAGGCTATCCGCATGGATAACTTATCTCTTGAGTCTTCTGTTGATGATGTTGGATGACTATGCATGATGTTTTGTCAATTACACTTCCTTAAGGTGACATATGAGGTTGAATCTGATCATAGTAGCCTCTCGTCTCATGTTTACCTCGGTTGTCATGGTTACTTTTCATAGGCTTGGGAGGGGGTGTTACTGACTGGTATCAGAGCATGGTTCACCGCTAAGACTGGATGGGTGGTGTATGTTGGTCATGCATGCATGTCAATTGTATGTGTGTCTCTCACACTTGTGTTCCATGTGCTTGTTCAATTGCATCATGTTGATCATGGTTGTAGTAAGGTTATCATGAGAGACTTGATGAGATTTTTTGGAATGTAGTGTCATAAGTATGTGACTGGTTACTTGATTATGTGCATCTTATACGCAACTTGATTACATCTTTATATGTTGGTTTGCACTCTTGATTGTTTGATTTCATGTAAGAGTCTTGTAGGTTGCTTACAAGATTTGCTTGCGTATGCTCGACTGCATGTGGTTATGCATATGTGTAGTTGATTAGGAATTTCTTATGCATGTTGATGGATGCATGTGGTAACATGTACGATGGAATAATAGTTGTTGTGATGCCTAAGGTAATAGCATGCATTGGTGATATGGCCTTGCATTGATCACTAGACCCTACCTAGAAGGATGTTTATGTGTTGATCCATTTATTTGAAAGATGTCTATATGCTATTATGATTATGTTATATATGTATCATGGTAATTTGATGATATTGAAAATAAGGTATCCCCCCTGAATTATGCTAAGGTGCGTTGGTTTATTGTAATTGGTTTAGTTGACATAGTATGCCTTGTAGGAAAGAGATCAAATGGCTAGTAAGGTGGTAGACTACATAGAATCTCCCTATGCATCAGATGAGTGGCATGCTGTGACACGTTCTTCTGATTTGGTAGAAACATTGAGAAGCTTGCTGGAAGAAATAAGGAGTTTCAAAGTGGACAATGATAAAATCATGTAGGCACAAGAGAAGCAAGTAGAGGTGAATGCAATACTACAGACTTTGTCTGAATTGTAGCGACAGGAGCCACTTCCGATCACCCATGCGTAAGAGGACAAAACTAATGGGGCATATGGAAGTAGGTCTCCTAGTAGACAAAAGATTTATGGTGGGCATCGGTTGGATACATTGAACACGATCAGAGATGGCAAGTTGTTGGACACTCCAGAGAGGAGAGGTACTAGTCATAGGTATTATTCTAGTTCTGGTTGTGATAGGCATCATCATCGTCATTGTTATCACCCTAATAGGAGGAGTGAGAGGGGATAATTGGAAAATGAGTTCAAGAAAGCGAATCCACCTACCTTTTTTGGACAAATGAAGAAATCGTAGGATGCATAGGCATGGTTGCTTGGTATGAGGAAATTCTTTAAATTGCATGATTATTCAAAAAACATGAAAGTAAGGATAACCCCTTTTAGTCTCAAAGGTAAAGAAAATATTTGGTGGGAAGATGTGAAGAATATTAAAGCTATTGATGAAGATTATTTGACTTGGCATGCATTTTAAAGGATCTTCAAGAGGAGTTTGTTATCGAAGAGGTACTATGATGACAAAGCTAAGGAGTTTTATGGGTTGCGGATGGGTTTTATTGGAGATGATGAGTATACTAGCAGATTTTTGGAGCTTTTGAGATATGTGGCTTACCTCAAGGAGAAGATGGCCAAGGTTTAGAGATTCATAAGTGGACTTTCAATAGCATACAAAGAGCAGATTGAGTTCAATGAGCCTAGATCATTGTAGGAGGCCATTTGAAAGTTGAAGCATTGTTATGACCAGTTGAAACACAAATTTGAGATGAAGCATGATTTGAATGTAAATTAGAAAGCTAAAGGAAAATGGCCACCAAAGCGAGGAAGACCTCAAGATGCAGGATAGAATGAAAATGCAATCCCTTACAAGAGATTTAATACAGTCGAGAAAGGAGATGGAGACAAATAGGCTAGAGGCAGTGGTAGAGAACCATTGTAGTGTTGGATATGTGGTACAGATCATCGTAATAATAATTGTCCACAGTATCAGAGTGGTGGTAGACCTTAGATCTGCAATGCTCAGGAGGCACATAAAATGGGCTATGTTGGTCAAATAATTCCTCAGATATATTCAGCTATGGACAACATGCAGGAAGATTATTAGGCATCGATCATTGAGATGGATAGTCAACTTTGTGATCAAGTTGTTTCTAATTTGAGTGGTCTTTGATATAACTATATTTATATTAATATTGACTAGATAAGTGTGGTTTGAGAAAAGAAGCGCATGCAAAATCTTGGTTGGTACAATTGGCTATAGGTACAAAGAAGAGAGTTCACCATTGTGTAATAGCTTATGCCTTTCAGTTATATGGTATGCCTACAATAGCACACTTGAATGTGTTGTCATTGGGATCAGATAGCATGATTTTGGGTATGGATTGGCTAAACCTTTACAAAACCAAAGTGGATTGCTTCCATAAGGCCATTGAGTGTGTTGATGATAGTGGGGAAAAGAGGACTTTAAAAGGAAAGAAGAAGGCTACATCAGTGAAGATGGTTACCACTATGTAGTCTAAGTGTAGTCACAAAAAATGTTGTGTGATGTTTGCAGTGCACATTTCTAGTGACAAGGGTAAGGATGTTGAGGATGGAGATTTGTTGAATAGGTACCCAGTTTTGTAGCAGTTTGAGGATGTATTCCCTAAGGATGTTACAGAGTTTCCACCTCACAAGGAGTTATATTTATCTATTGAGTTAGTGCCAGGGGAGGCTCCAGCATCAAAATCACCTTACAAGATGATCACACATGAGTTGGTTGAGTTAAAGTTGTAGCTAAAGGAAATGTTGGACAATGGGTGCATTAGGTCGAGTGTATCACCTTGGGGTGCACGAGTATTGTTCGTGAAGAAGAAATATGGTACTCTTAGATTGTGCATTAACTCCAAGTAGCCGAAAAAAGTAATGATCAAAAACATGTACCATTTACTGAGCATTGATGATTTCCTTGATCACTCGAAGAGAGCAATGATGTTCTCTAAGATCAACCTCATATCAGGATAGCATCAAGTACGCATCAAGCAAGAGGATATCTTCCATAACACATTTAGGACTAGGTATGGGCATAATGAGTTTGTTGTTGTTCCATTTGGTTTGACTAATGCTCCAGCTACATTTATGTGTTTGATGTATTGTGTTTTTCATCCTTATCTAGACAATTTTGTTATTGTATTCATTGATAACATACTAGTATACTCTAAGAATGACAAAGAACATGCTAAGAATTTAGAAACAAGTTTGAGGTTGCTAAGAGAGCATCAATTGTATACTAAACTTATAAAGTCAAACTTCTTTCAGAATGAGGTAGACTACTTGACATGTTATCTACAAGGAAGGTATTGTAGTAGATCTAGTGAAAATAGGAGCCATTGTGGAGTGGGAAACTCCTTGTTGGGCCCCTAGTTTGTCATTATTATTATCACTCTTTAACGCCTATTTCATCCATTTCTACCATTCTTTATCACGTCATTCAGCATACTTTATCACATAATTCCATTCTATAACTATTTATGCTCTTATGGATAAATATATTCTTCTCCCTTATTTCTAATAAATTAATGATTATTATGCATGATTTTACCAATGATGGTTTATTAATTATTTTTTTGTAACATCACTCACCATCTTAGCCTCCAAGATATTTTCCAAATTGCAGATTTGGTCTCTAGCTCATCATTAAATATTCCAACTCAGAAATTTGTTGGAATAAGAAGTGACAATTTTGCATTGGATGTTTCAGGCAAATGGAAAAGACTCTTGAAAATCTGAAACATGGGTTTTGTTCACAATAGACTGAGTTAGTTTTACAATGTGCAGTTTTCCAAAATTTGGTCTGTATTAAGAGAAATAGAAGGTTCTCTGAAGATGATTTTCTTAGATTCATTGTTGCGGCTATCTTCCAAATTACCTCAGTGGCAATACCAAACTTGATCTGCTCCTGTTGAATGTTGATGGAAATATATTTCAGATATGATCTTAGTGATGAATTTGTTGTGAAGAATCAAATTTTGTTATGGGAATCATTTTGTAATCATCTCTGTTGTAACTTCTCCCTGCTCTCTGTGTATTTAAATGAAAACAGAGATCAAAGAAGGGGATTATTAGAGATAGAGATAGATAGGATAGGATAGGATAGGAGGAGAAGGGCTAATGGAGAGATTTAGCTTTTCACTTGGGACCTCAATTGTAATTTCAATATACAGAATGTGATTCTGACGGAGATCGTATTGTAATGACAAATGAATTTGATGATTAATATATAACTTGCGTTCTTGTTCATCCAGATATTCTGAAGTAGCTCGGTAGTATTCATTGATAGCTAGGGCTTGGTCTTTGGCAGATCTTACTACTATTCTCTGTTTGATACTTTTCCATTTCCTGTAAGGTTATTCTATTTTATATCTTTGCATTTCCTATGATTTTATTTTGTTTGATATCTTCTGATTTCATGTGAGTTTACATTGCAGTTAGTTTACTTTCCTTTATCATGATCTCATGTACTTTGCAACTTTGTCATTTGATTTCATTTGTGCTCACTACAGATTGAATTAATTATCAGTTAAGACATTTATTTCCATTGATTAATATAAGAGTATGATTAGTATAGAATCAACTGAAAGAGATTGGTTAATGCTACTAAACTCTCAGTTGATGTTATTTCCATTCACTTTGCTCAAAGTAGAATAGAGTGTGATTAATGTAGATCCAGCTGAAAGAGATTAGTTACTGCTACAATACTCTTGGTTAATTTTATTCCCATTTGAATTGATTGCTTAAGATTGGATTATGGTTTTGCTTGAGATTAAGTCTTGATGATTAGATGTATTATTTCCTTTAAAATTTATAGCTTGAGATTTATGATTGCATCTGTTTACTCTTGTATTGAATTTAATAGATTACCTTAAATCATTACTCTCTAGATTTATAGCTTGCACATATTGTGTACACTCTTGAAACAAAAAGACTTACCCAGGTTGATAATTAATGTGAGGCAATTAGGAGTTTTAAAAGACACCTTTTAGCACCCAAAATTTTGGCGCCGTTATTGGGGAGAGTGTTGCCATTTCACAAAGAGTGATGTATGTTTGATATTTGCTGCTGGGAAAGAATTGGGTATTAAAAATGGAAGGTAAGAACCTACATAACGAGCAAGTAAAGTGCTTGCTCCTCCGCCCACTTTTCAGCACAATTGCATAGAAGTTGAAGTAGGTGTTTGATGTTTGTTTGTTGTGAAAGAATTGGATATTAAAAATGGAAGGTAAGAACCTGCGTAACGAGAAAGTAAAGTGCTTCCTCCTCTGCCCGCTTTTTAGCATAATTGCGTAGGAATTGAAGTAGGAATTTTAGAGGTAGAATTTTTGAAAAAAATCTCAGAATTCCACTCGAGTGGTCATGTAAGCACCCATTTCACTAACCAATTGATAGGAAAATTTGAAGGAGGATCCTCAAAGAAACACATGAAGAACATCTTTTATTATGGTAAGAAATGGCTGAGATTTCTACTTTTGAATTCCCTATCAAAGATCTAGGAGGAGTGACACAAATGCACATAATTTCCCATCCTCTCTACTAAATTTTCATGGTTTGACAAATGAAATCCAGATACATTCTTAGTTGAGTTTGAAATACTTTGTAGAGGATATGATTATTGTATTAATAATCGAAGGTTGAAAGTGTTTCCTTGTACTCTAAAAGGAGCATCTCTTTGATGGTTCGGGAGCCTTAGTGGGAACTGCATCCAAACATGGGAGGACATGAAGAACATATTCTTGAAGAAGTAACAAAACTATTGCAAGGTCGATGAAGATAGTTTCAATATGATACAAGGGGAAGATGAAAGCTTGGAGGACTATGTGGAGCAATTTCGATACAACCTTCAAAAATCAAAGCATAAGTATTTGGAAAAAGAGATCTTAAAAACACTCATACTCGAAGGAATCAAAGAAGAATTTTTAGAACTCTTCAATCTGATAGGAAAAGGTGATGTTTCTCAGCTATCATATGATGATGTTTGTAATTTATGCATAAGGTATTCAAGAGGAATCTCTAAGGTTGGTAAGAATTCTAGAGAATTTTCTTCTTTCCTTTCCAAGTGTACTACAAGAACAAGAGACATAAGAGTTGAAATCAATGATTTATTTGAACATTTTAAAATTGATTTTATTAGCTCTTTGAATTCAAAACTGGATGTTTTGCAGGTTCAGAAAAATAAAGAAATTGAAGAAGTGTTTTTCCCTCTTTACCGAAAGGAGCATTCCATATATAGTTGTTCTTCCTTATCTATGATGGAAGTAGCATATCAAAGAGATGGGGAAGCTACAACAAAGTCAAAACCATGGAAATTGTAGTCGACATGTGTGGTTCAAAACACTTCTTCTCCATCTTCTTACTTGCATAATCCATTATGGAATACTCATGTGTTAGGGCAGCCATGCCAATCTCAATGTAACCACCACCAATCTTGTCTACAAGTTTGGCATGGTTCACCTTATGATTGCATGACACCTCTTCCTCGTCTTGTAGAACAAACACATCATCCATATTCTTCACCAACTATTCCACAACATCTTGCTTGCACATCAAAATCATCCACACAACCCAATCAACCACATCATCAAAATGCTCCATTCCCTACACAATTTCCTGCTCAACTCATTCCACACCCTTATCATAATAAACCAGTACAACATGCTTACAGTGTTGAACTACAAAATTTACCTGCCCTTCCCACCCATTCTATCTCACATGCACCATTGCAGAAAACTTATATTGGGACTGGGAATGTTTCAAATCCAAAAATTGTAGAAGTTATGAAAGAAAATGAGGTTTCTTCTAGCTTGCATCAACAAGTCATTTTAAAAGCTCAAGAACTTCATGATATGATGGCTATGGGAAATCAAGATATTAAAGGATATATTGAATATTGGTTTCACTCCATCATTTGTTTGCAGCATCACTCCATACTTCAACAATTTTTGACACAATCTTTTCAAGCGAAGTTGGCTTCTCATACCCTAATATTTATTAACATTTATTTTTCAAATTTGGGTATATACACACTTCAGGCCTTATTTCGAAAATGGCTCCACTGGAAGTACTCTTATACGTAATCATACTCATTTTTCAAAATAGAATAGGTTAGTGTAGAAAATAAAATAAATAAGGAAATAAAATAAACATTTCTTTTTAATGTAAAAATAGTTGTTTTTATTGTAACACGTTGTGGAAATAAACATTGGGGATAAATGTTTTAATTTATTTATGGATGTAGATGTATTATATTTAAAATAACAAGTTCTACAAACACTCATATTCATTTTTATCACCAATTTGAAAAAATTGCTTGAATATCGTTTTTTTGGCTTGTGGGCTTGATGAAATTTCTGAAGACACAGTCGAGACAGTCATGTTTTGAGGGACCAAAAAGGAATATCTTTAAAAATTGTTCCTATCCTAAGTATCTCTTGATGTATACTTTCCAACCCAATTTTAATCACCCAATTTTTATTTGAAACGAAAACATTATAATCAAAACATTGACAGAGTGTCTAGTAGGCAGCCCAAGAACAGAGTTGGGATAGTCAGTTTTTGGAAGCCTAAATGACTATGTTTTGAAAACATATTTCAATCCTAAGTATCCCTTTATGTCTACTTTCCAACCAAATTTTAATCACTCAATTTGGATTTGAAACAAAAAAGTTATAACGAAAACATTGACAAGGTGTCTAGTAGGAAGCTCAGGAATAGAGTTAGGCCAGTCTGCTTTTGGAGGCCTATATGACTATATTTTTAAAACCTATTTCTATCCTAAGTAGCCTTTGATGTTTACTTTCCAACCCAATTTGAATCACTCAATTTTGATTTGAAACGAAAATATTATAACCAAAACATTGACAGGGTGTTTAGGAGGCAGCTCGGGAAGAGAGTTGGGACAGTCAGTTTTTGGAGGTCTAAATGACTATATTTTGTAAACTTGCTTCTACAGTGTATTTTTCTACAAATATAGTTTACAAGGGAATTTTAATGACTGATTTTCAATATCGTATGAGAAAGTTATGACCCAAATACTGACTGTCTATCGTAAATCAACACTCTTGAAACTTTGTTTTTTCGGCTATTCACTAGAGTATTTGACCCATCAATTCCTTTTGTTTTCAAAACATATTTCTATTGGAGATAAATAAATAAATTTCATTTCATTTCCAATTTGAATCATTTGAATCTGTTATGAAACAAAAGATCTATGCTTAAAATATCCACTGTTGTTCTAAGTGGGGAAATCGAAAATGACTCTGTTATGCAGGTTGTTCTAAGTAAACTTGACATATCACATCATTGAATTTTGAAAACCTGTTTCTATTGGTGATATATCCTTGAATTATCTCTCATTTGGATTTGGAATCACTCAAATTGGATGAAAAACAAAGAATTTATGATTAAAATACTGCAGGTTAGCATGATTGGCCACTGCTCTCCCGCAGGTGACAAATAAATTTTATTTTGTTATTTTTTTCCATGGATTTGCTTTACAGAGGAACTACTTGTTAGTTTTTTTCATAATTCTTGGATTAGGGAGCCCGATCACCTCCCTTTCTCCATGATTTAATGTTTTATTGCAGGTAGACACTTGTTTTCTTTGCAGGTCTTAGGCGAATAAAGAAGGTCAATTTATGGACGAGCGATTCTTGAAAGAAATTTTAATGAAACAAGGGCATTTCATCCAGTTCATTACCTAACAGATTCACAACAGAATAAATGAAGAATTGATTTCTATTTGAAGATTCATCTCACTGCTGCCAAAACATTTTTTCCAAGAGATCACTTTTTTCCATTCACAGATTGATATTCCCTTAGGAAATAACATCATAGTTGTTGTAACTTAATTTATTTATTTATATATTGTTTTTTTTATAAAGTGTTGCTTCTTTTTTGATTTCTCTTATGTTTTTGTGTTTCAGGTGCTGCTTCCTACAAATTGTAGTTTCCACTCCATTGGTGATTGAACAATGAGGACCCCACCATGCAAGTTTTAGTTGCAAAAGGCAATCCTTCGGCGACTTCATTTCTGTAAAATGTTATTTCTTTTTAAATTGTAAATATGATTGTTTTATGTGTTTTTCTCTGTTTGTTTGCTGCTATAAATATGATTTCTTTTCTCTGTTTTTTTGTAAATACAAACGCTTTTTTTTGTTTTTCTCTATTGCTTTTCTTTCTTTTTATGATTACCCTTCTGTTGTATAGAGTAGTAAGGATGATTGTTTGTCTATTTTTTTTTTTCTCTTTCTGTTTTTTTTTGTTCCCTCAAGGGAACAACGGTTTTTTGGAGTGTTTTTTTGCTATTCCCTCAAGGGAACACCACTTTTTTCGAGTGTTTTTTTTGTTGTTCCCTCAAAGGAACAACACTTTTGGAGTTTGTTGTTCCCTCAAGGGAACAACACTTTTTTTGGAGTGTTTTTTTTTGTTCCCTCAAGCAAACAACACTTTTTTCGAGTGTTTTTTTGTTGTTCCCTCAAGGTAACAACAATTTTGGAGCTTCATGTTCCCTCAAGGGAACAACACTTTTTTTGGAGTGTTTTTTGTTGTTCCCTGAAGGGAATAGCTATTGTTCCATCAAGGGAACAACACTTTTTTTTTAGTGCACTTTTGTTGTTCCCTTAAGGGAAAAAAACTTTTGGAGTTTGTTGTTCCCTCAAGGGAGCAACACTTTTTTTGAAGTGTATTCTATTGTTCCCTCAAGGAAACAGCTGTTGTTACCTCAAGGGAACATCACTTTTGGAGTTTGAGGGAACAACACTTCTTTTGGAGTGTTTTTTTGTTGTTCCCTCAATGGAACAACACTTTTTTCAAGTGTTTTTTTTGTTGTTCCCTCTAGGGAACAACACTTTTGGATTTTGTTTTTCCCTCAAGGGAACACCACGTTTTTGGAGTGTTTTTTGTTGTTCCTTCAAGGGAACAACTGTTGCTCCCTCAAGGGAACACCACTTTTTTCGAGTTTTTTTTTGTTGTTTCCTCAAGAGAACAACATTTTTGGAATTTCTTGTTCCCTCAAGCGAATAACACTTTTTTCTAAGTGTTTTTTGTTGTTCCCTCAAGGGAACAACACTTTTTTCGAATGTTTTTTTGTTGTTCTCTCAAGGGAACAACACTTTTGAAGTGTGTTGTTCCCTCAAGGAAACATCACTTTTTTTGGAGTGTTTTTTGTTGTTCCCTCAAGGGAACAACACTTTTTTCAAGTGTTTTTCTATTGTTTCCTCAAGGGAATAGCATTTTTGGAGTTTGTTGTTCCCTCAAGGGAACAACACTTTTTTTCGATTGTTTTTTTGAGGGAACAACACTTTTGTAGTTTGTTTTTCCCTCAAGGGAACAACACTTTTCTGGAGTGTTTTTTTGCTATTCCCTCAAGGGAACAACCGTTGTTCCCTCAAGGGAACAACACTTTTTTCGAGTGTTTTTTTATTGTTGCCTCAGGGGAACAACACTTTTTTCAAGTGTTTTTTTTGCTGTTCCCTTAAAGGAACAACACTTTTTTTTGGAGTGTTTTTTGCTCTTCCCTCAAGGGAACATCATTTTTCTGGAGTGTTTTTTTTGTTGTTCCCTCAAGGGGACAATGCTTTTTTTGGAGCGTTTTTTGTTGTTCCCTCAAGGGAACACCTGCTGTTCCCTAAAGGGAACAACACTTTTTCCGAGTGTTTTTTTTGTTGTTCCCTCAAGGGAACATTACTTTTTTTTTGTGTTTTTTGATGTTCCCTCAAGGGAACATCTGCTATTCCCTCAAGCGAACAACACTTTTTTTTTAGTGTATTTTGTTGTTCCCTCTAGGGAGAAACACTTTTCGAGCGTTCTTGTTGTTCCTTCCATGGAACAACACTTCTAGAGTTTTATTGTTCCCTGAAGGGAACAACACCTTTTGAGATTTTTTGTTGTTCCCTCTTGGGGACAACATTTTTTGTGTTTTTGTTGTTTCCTCTTCGAAACAGCATTTTTTCTTCTTATGAAGTTTTGTGTGTTGTGAATAACACCTCCTTCCTCTTGTGGAATTAATTCTAGTTCATCTCAACTACATTTTATTGATTCCCTTTTAGGGAATGAGGTACACTACTTTTATGAGGACAAGAATTATGGATTCTATTGAAGCGAGTTAATATCATTCACATTATGATCTCTAACATAACAACTCTTTGATGATAGATTATTTTCAAAAGGGACATAATTATTTATATACTACTTTACTGCATTGTTTTTTGTTGTACATGATACTAATTGATCATCTTAATACCATGTTGGTTCCACCCTTTCTGGTTATAATCTCCTCTGTTTGTAATAAATGAGATTATGGGTATAGCTTTTTTTTATTGACATGTTCAACTTCTTCCACCATCCCTACTCTTAAGGAGTACTGAGCCTCCCTCTATTTATAAAAAAAAGTGTAATAAGAGAAAAATTTTGCCTAGAGATAGAGGATAGGGGGTCTCATCAAGAGCCAGCCTACCATGTTCATAAGGATGTAGCGAAGTGACATTCCCACTATAGCCACCACACCAGGGTTATGATCCATTGGATAGCCAAAATATCCTTGGAACAGGAGGTCTCATCATGAGTCAGCCTTATCACTTGTGCTACATCGCAATGAATGGCAGTGTATTATTTGGTTACCACGCCAACACACTGATCTCTTTTTTAGAACAACACTGGAACTCTCCATTTATAAATTGAGGATCCTTGCTCATATGGGTTAAAAAACAACCCTGTCGAGGCTATGGATGCCTGCTGGCAGGAGAGGCTATGCTTATGGTATTGAAGTTATATCTTATCATCAATTATTACTATAATACCATTTTCTTATTCTATTTTTTTATTGGAGAGGTTATTTCCTTAATTTTTCCCTATTTTTAACCTTTACGCATGAGAAATTGTTTTCCAATCAATCGCATCATTTTCGGCTAGAATACCATCAGCAAAGCATCTTTTTGGGCATATTTCTATCCTTTTCTTTTTCGCATAAATTATCATCAATCCAAAGCATCCTATCTCTTATTCATAACTATCTTTACACACTCTAATCTCATTATAACCATACCTCTTGCCGTCCTGTTGTTGGGAAAAGTATCCAATTCGGAATGCCCCTATCCCACTCTAAGAGGTGATAGTGCCTTAGCAACAAACAAGGAAAGCTATCTGAGTATTCTTCTTTATGAGATGCAAATAGAGAAAGAAGGATGTAACTAACCGATGTCTTCCGCTAGTTTGTCGATCCAATCTCTCTCTCTCTTTCGTTCGCTTCCCACTGCCTGCTCTTTCACTGGTCCAGCTTCACACGGTTCCTGCAAGATCACAAGCGCATAAGACTACACGAAAGATATAGATTCACATTCATAACTAGTTTAGGATCAGATATAAACTAAATATGCAAATACAACAAAACATCATTGAAATGCAAGCATATAGGAGAAACTCAAGTAGCTTTATTGATATAATAAACAAGGTTCAAGAGGAGATACAACCAAGTGAGTCCCGATCCAGCATCTACCTCCCAGCAAAAGAATCCCTTTTTCTCCTCCAACAAAGCATAAATCACCCAATGTACTAATCTCAATCTCAAACCAACAGCAATTCTCTGCAAATACAAAATTCCAGCCCCCTGAACCTCTGGGTGAGAGATCCATATATAGATGTTAGCAGAGAGGATGAGTCAGCTCATGTTTTGACTTGTGGCTTCTTACTGTCAGTTCTTGCTTCCACTTGGAGGTCGAGAACCTCTTACTCATCACTAGTCGAATTCATTGAGGCAAGTGTCATTGAGGAAGATTTTGGAAGCTTGCAAGGTCTTTCCACCTCGTTGAATGAACTTGCCATTTGTCAATTCCCGCTCAGCGCACCCTAGTAGTGCTTCTACCTGCGTTGCAGTGCAGGTAGCAGGTGCAGACTTTGCATTTCAGCGCAGACAGCTAGTGGAGCTCCTGAATTGATCCTGATTTGACCATTTCTGAGTGGTTTTTGGTGGAGAACTTCTGGGAGAAGCTGTCATTGGTTGACCTTGTTCCTTTAGGGGTAGGAACAACTTATTTAGGGACTTTGGATCCCTTGGATTATTGACATTTCATGCCCAATGCTGTAAGGCACAAAAATGTCTATAACAGTTGCCCCCTAAAGTATGAGGTCGTTTATCGGGTGAAATGCTTTATTAGGAGGATCCGAAGTTCTTCTAATGCTGGGAGGAGACCTGTAACAAGATACAATACAATACATTACATTATTTTTCATACTGGTTTCACAATCTAGCTGAGGCGGGCATTCCCATGCTCAGCTTTATAAATTCATTTTTCTGTAAATAGAACAGACAATCGTCTGATGGTAGACTGATGATTTCGATGAAATCATCATCCTTTTTGGTAGGATGATTATCTGCTGCAATGATGTACATGTCAATGTCTTTATCTTTCCTGAACATATATCGCAGCCTGGATGGATGAAACTAGATCCGGGGTCTTCAATCTCGTTCGATCTTCACTCTAAGTACAAGTCGATCCATGTGAGAAATGTTCTGAAGTCGAACATGGACAGACATCGCTTGATTACCAGTCAATGATGTGAATTGTTAACAAGCGCGAGAGGAATCACCGATAATGATAATGACCCTCAAGGTACTGTAGTACAATTCATGTGGTGTGAATAAAGTACTTGGCATCGAACACCACGCAAAATCTTTCGGTCGAAGGTCATTGACGTATACCTGTCGCCGGAAGTGAGAAACTTGCCATTGAGGCATGCAAGCTTCAAAGTACTGAAGGGGGTGTTCCTAGATCAACTTCTTGGATAATGAGCTGATGTCGACAAGAAGCGATCCATCAAAGGAGGGCCTTAATGTATCCCTCATCAGTGACACAGAACAGAGCAAATGATTTTGATGGAGGTGAAAACGATCTGATGATATATGGTTCAAGGTGGCGGTCATGAAAGGATGAAGGATAATGTATGGTAGTGGATGGGACACGGTTGACTTCTCTGGATGACTTCTCTTGAACATATCGGCGACACTTGTGTGATGGATTGGTAGCATTTACCCCAATGATGGATGGTATGGCGAGACCATGGCGATGTGACCGGTGAATGAAACAACCCAACCCGACTCAGGCATGGAGTGGAAGTGTCATGTTCAAGAGCGACTTGCTACCAATAACAGTTCTTTGAGTTTCTCCCAATTTTTCCCCAGTCATTTCTGACTAGTACCTCTTTATTTTTGTCAAGCTTGAGGAGGATAACATATGCGTGTTCTATAATTTTCCCTTTGGGCAAACCCATCGCTATGTTTTAACGAGCCTAGCGATAGTGAAACTCGTTCTCGTCTAAAGACAAGTTTGTCGCTATTAATGTTTTTTAACGATTTTAACGACAAAGATAACTCGGTCCCTTTTCATTTTTAGAGAGTCTAAAAAGGTACGTAAAGATAACTCCAAAGTCCCTTTTTCGTCACCTAATCCCTTAAGTCTGAAAAAGTATAAAACAATACAGAATGGATGGATTTTCGATAGTTTTAACGAGCCGAACAAAACAAGCGCTCGATCTTTTTGTGCAATAATCCCTCAGGTCCAAAAAGATTAAAATCTAGAGGAGGGATAGCACTTCCGGTCGCTTTAACGAGCTGGAAGGCCAAAACTCGGCAATCTTTTCATATTTTACGAGTCAGATGAAAAGAGCTTAAAGAAGACTCGTCTTTTGAGGAACGAGTGATAAAACGGGTAGCAGTTGATTCCAGGTAACGGTTGGAATTTTCCAATCACGGCAGTGTCACAAGGATGGCTAAGTGAGATCACTCTTTGCAGCTGTTCCTCAAAATGGGTAAACAATCAAATGGAGGTGAATGATCGGCCAATGGAAAAGTGGAGGTGACGGTGCAAACACGACCAAGGCTTTAATGGCTGATAATGTTACATTCACGGTGGTTATTTACCGGAGGGTAGTTTATTTTTTAACGAGCTTAAACGCGGAAAAACACTGCTCTGTCTTATGTTTATTTTTTAACGAGCATGAACTATGTGCTAAAACTGCTCGATCTTATATTTATTTTTTAACGAGCATGAACTATGTGCTAAAACTGCTCGATAATCTAGTCATATGATAAGAATGTCTCATGTAAGATGCCATTTTTTATGGGGCTTGCACCTTATGAAGCTTTGCCCCGGATTCCTTTCTTTATGCAAGTTTGGAAACGACTAATCCTACGAGTTTAAAGGGTTAGACCTACAGGTTTAAAGGGAGGACCTAAAAATTTAAAAAATAAATAGCCGCCCCTTGCTTGCACTCCAAAAGGTTTGCATGCCCCCAGGTATAATGTACGATTTCAAGGTTACCCCTCAATTTGCAGATAAAACATTTGTTCTACCAGGAAAGGCCTACCTCTTTCAGGTTACCCAAAGATTGTTTCATCAATGCAGCGAACAAAACACTTCTTTGGCGATGTCTACCAAGATAGACAAAGGTGAGTGACAACGAACGCCAAACACATAAATTTGACAAAAGAATCTTATTCTAGAACAACCCCTCTTCCATGACGGACGGGGTACGGACTAGTCATATTCTTCCACGGAAACCTACCCCATACCCAAAGTTTTCCTGCCGAAGCAGACCAGGACGCATGCCCCCTAGGTTCCAGTCGTATCCTTCCGAATCACTCACGCTCATCGGGAGGACGGACCGTGGGTTGAGACATTTCTTGCATGAAGAGACCATTTAGGGATGGTATATGACTATTTGCGATGCGTGATCCGGGAAATGAAAGCTGGTCCACGAGCTTGACCACTCTTCCTTCGTGCAGAAAACACATTACTCTAAAGAGTGAGGAGACGATGGCTCCCATGCAATATATATAGTCTCGTCCAAGGAGTAGGTTATAATCCAAGGGTCCTTGAATGACCATCACGTTCATTTGAACGGTCTTCCCTCTCAATGTTATGGGCACATTGGGGAGGATCCCTAAAGGTCGACTGGTTCCTTTATCAAAACCTGTCAGATTTCTCATTTCAGGCAAAAGCACTGGCGAACCAAGCGTTTTCCAAGCAGTAGAGGAAAGGATACTCACAGATGCCCCCTCATCAATGATGGTGCCAGCCATGACCATTCTGTATATTTGAACGATAATTCTGAATGGTATGCTGGCTGGCAAACGGGGTCTACCTAGTTGGTTCCAGTCGAAGGATACAACCAGGTTGCTTGGTGGTGGGACCGAATAGACGGCCGGATATCGCTCTGACGAACTTCCTTCCTGCGATAAAGGAATGGGTGCATTGCCCCCGTGTTCGTCGGAGTCTGTGTTGATGAAGAGAATTTGGATGGTGTCATCTTTATCCTCTTCAGTGACTGTGTCATTCGAAGATAAATCCTCTGAAGGCAAGACCGGGTCAACTGCCGTCTCGACCTTTTGACTTTCGTCGGGTATGGATTCAGCTGGTTCATCTTCAATGACCGGCGCTTCAGCTGACCACTTGAGCGGGCCAACTGGATTTTCAACTAACGAAGGACTTGGCAAGAGTTTTTTATATCCAGGAGGAAGTCGTAACAGTGAAACCGGACGATCATCCAAAACGCTTTTCGCTTCGTCTAAGAAGGGACAACGGTGGATGGCATGGTCGCCTTCGCACAGTCTACAGGGGAATCTAGCTCTCCCTTTTTGTCCAAGGACTTCACTTTTGCTAGTTGACGGTATGCATTCAACATGGCTATCAGAGGTTGATGCTACCGGATTGTGCAAACGGGGAGACCAGTCCCTTCGTATCCAAGGGATGCAGGGACAATCTCTGTGGAAGTGGTCTCCCTTGCATATGACACATGGCGATTTAGGCCTAGTCAGTGCTGTGTGTGGATTTTTGTCAGATGACACTTGTTTGCCCCCAGTCGCTTTTGGCTCCTTCTTCTTCTTCTCTTTCTTCTTCTTTTCCTTCTTCTCCTTAGGAACTTGGTTTTTTGTTTTACCAGTTCCGTCAAGTGAAGAGGAAGGAGGAGAGGAAGAATTAGAGGAAGTAGAAGGCTGGTGGGCAACTTTGGACTGGTCTAACTGTTGATTCGACTGTTCAGGAATAGTGGTGTTCTGAACAACATTGGTTGAGAAGAGCCAGACCGGCCAGCCAATTGTCAGTCCTGGAAGCGACAATGTGGCCATATGGGGCGCACCAACATCTCCCCAAGAGGAGAAGGGACTAGGATTTCCACCAAGGGGAATTCCTTGGTTAGTGGGTTCCATTTTCTCAACCTAAAGATCAACGCAGGAAAAAGGGGTGATTGTTCCGTTTAAAATAAATTTTAACGATGCTTTAGACACAACTTGCTTTTTCAGTTTTAAAGAGTCGAGAAAAAGCTAAAGATGACTCTAGTCTCCTTCGATATTTTAACGAGACCGAAGTGACAAATGCTCGGATGGACTTTTTCCATTATAGAGTCTGAAAAAGGCCAAAAGGAACTGCTCTGGAGTTCTAGGTAGAGGGTGTGCCAAACTTTTCGCAAAACCGCAGAATACTTTTTAAGGTACGGGCGGTCAATCTTCCTGAATGCTGTGTTCAATGCATTGCAATCAGTAGGGCGGCCGACACGGCTTCCTAAGGATAAAGGTTTTATGCCTATAGGGGTCTCCCAATATATACTCGACGGTACGTGGGAGCACAATCCGTACTGGCGCTATCGTCCCTCAGGAGGAATCACCCACCATCAGCGAGATCGACAGTCACCAGGCTTTACGACGCCGGAACACGTCTCTAGCCTAGACCTCTATGTTGTGCGTTAAGTTACAAAGCATTGTTAAGTTCATTCAATTTATTTTAGGTTGATCTTTCTTAGAAGTTTTCCTTTTTGGATCACCATGAGATGTATGATACAATTCCTAAATGCAGTCTAAAGATGATAAGCAAGCTTTTATATCTTTTCAACAATGAAAATCCTAGCTACAAGGGGAAAAGAAAGACACCATCTTTTCTCAAAGAGCATATAGCACACTGTAATGCACTTTTCCTAAATCAACATGCAAACTATCAAAATGCAAGTGCACAAATGCATGTATTTCTTTTCGCTTTCTTAATATTGATGCCTAAAAAGAAAGCTGTTGTACAAATTTGAATTCGATTTCAAGTGAAAACATAAACAAGTTCCTTTTTCAAAATCAAAAAGACGATTACGACACTTTATGATTTACTTGTTTCGACACTAGAAATGCATAAATTCAAACCAAAAGACAAAAGTAAAAGCTAAATCAACTGTGAACAGCAAACAAACTCACTCCTAAGATCAAAACGACACTTACGACAGGTCTAGATCTAAGGGCGACAGTATGACTAGTTTACTTTTGTAATGGGAAACTGCAAATGATGTAACAAATACACAAAGAACAAATACAGTTTCTTTATACAACTGAGGTGGAATTGAGGCAAAGAAAACGGGTTTCAGATAGGCACACTGACTGATAACAGGCTGCAAAAACAGAGATAAAACTGAGCAAAAGGAAGCAGGGAACCACAGCTGCACAAGGCAAAGACTGATCAGCGCACTCCCAACACAGAGGTTTTGACATTCAGCGCAGGTAGCCTTCACGGGACCTGCGTTGAAATGCAGAACCTCTTCACAGAGTCTGCGCTGAAGCAGAAACGAGAGTTGTTTCTGGGTTCTGGGTTACGGTTTGCAGTTTTTTCTACAGTTTTTGGCCAGATAAAAGCTATCAATTAGGTACAATTAGGAGGATGATTTATAGGAGGACTAAGATCTATCACAAAGGGATGTTAGAGCACTTGTGGATCAGCTTCTCAGATCATAAATAGGCCCAGTGAGAGGGCTAGAGTAGCTGATCTCTACTTTGCATTTGTAAATAGCAAATGCAGTTTGATTCGGCACTCTTGAGTTTATGGAATGAATAGCAATAGAAACACAAGTAAACCAACAAGATACTCTCCCCAGTGGAGTCGCCAATTTGTTGTTGGGAAAAGTATCCAATTCGAAATGCCCCTATCCCACTCTAAGAGGTGATAGTGCCTTAGCAACAAACAAGGAAAGCTATCTGAGTATTCTTCTTTATGAGATGCAAATAGAGAAAGAAGGATGTAACTAACCAATGTCTTCCGCTAGTTTGTCGATCCAATCTCTCTCTCTCTTTCGTTCGCTTCCCACTGCCTGCTCTTTCACTGGTCCAGCTTCACACGGTTCCTGCAAGATCACAAGAGCAGAAGACTACACGAAAGATATAGATTCACATTCATAACTAGTTTAGGATCAGATATAAACTAAATATGCAAATACAACAAAACATCATTGAAATGCAAGCATATAGGAGAAACTCAAGTAGCTTTATTGATATGATAAACAAGGTTCAAGAGGAGATACAACCAAGTGAGTCCCGATCCAGCATCTACCTCCCAGCAAAAGAATCCCTTCCTCTCCTCCAACAAAGCATAAATCACCCAATGTACTAATCTCAATCTCAAACCAACAGCAATTCTCTGCAAATACAAAATTCCAGCCCCCTGAACCTCTGGGTGAGAGATCCATATATAGATGTGAGCAGAGAGGATGAGTCAGCTCATGTTTTGACTTGTGGCTTCTTACTATCAGTTCTTGCTTCCACTTGGAGGTCGAGAACCTCTTACTCATCACTAGTCGAATTCATTGAGGCAAGTGTCATTGAGGAAGATTCTGGAAGCTTCCAGGGTCTTTCCACCTCGTTGAATGAACTTGCCATTTGTCAATTCCCGCTCAGCGCACCCTGGTAGTGCTTCTACCTGTGTTGCAGTGCAGGTAGCTAGTGCAGACTTTGCATTTCAGCGCAGACAGCTAGTGGAGCTCCTGAATTGATCCTGATTTGACCATTTCTGAGTGGTTTTTGGTGGAGAACTTCTGGGAGAAGCTGTCATTGGTTGACCTTGTTCCTTTAGGGGTAGGAACAACTTATTTAGGGACTTTGGATCCCTTGGATTATTGACATTTCATGCCCAATGCTGTAAGGCACAAAAATGTCTATAACACGTCCTATCATCGATGTGTTTACTTTGCTTCATTTCCTGCCATATTGTTCATTCCCTTGCCTTGCCACCAAAACAACACTTTTCCTATACTTTATGGTCATGAATGTCCTTTTCCAATTGGAGGGGGGAGGTATGCATTATGGGATAGCATGCAATATAATTACTGCACTCTACCATAACTTGTTGATTTGACAAAATATTAGTATTGCATTTATACAAAAAAAAATTCCGATTGAAATTTTTGCATGCGCCTGTTGTTGTTCAAAACTAAAGCTGTGGATTCAATAAATTTGAATGCAAAATAGTGATTTGTTTACAGGAGAACAACAAGTATGGGGGGGGGAACTCTATTCACAGCAAGGCCACACTATTGCATCTAACAAAAGGGGCTCGAGAAACTCGCAAACGCAAATAATTGTTTAGACATGATGTGCTTGCTTGGATTCCACCTTTTGTATCACTTTCAGCATCAACTCAGCCTACATCAGCTTCAACAAATGCCAGTCCATACATGTCATTCCATATTTTCTTGGAGGTAAAACTTGAGGTAAAATATCATAAGTTTCTAATTTAATGAAAATTTAGGAGGCTTTCATGAAAATCCATTGAGCATTATTTATCATCATTCATTCCACATCTCTACCACTTCCCACTTTTCAGAGACATATCAACTTTCAGGTTGGGGGAGTGTTACTTTCATTCATTTCTTCCTTATGTGCGTGCCATTAATATTCTTTATCATCCATTGATCTTCTTTTTCATTCTCAACACCTCCCTTATTCCATGTTGTTTTACACCAAGCATAGATTTCAACAGATTGTAGCAACCACCTTAATTTGTTTTTTACCATTGCATGAGGCCATGCTAATTCTCCAGTTTGGGGGAGGAATTGCTACACATGATGAATGTTTTTTAATTCCTTTCTCATTTAAGGCATACAATTTCATTTTTATATAGTGCAGAAATTGATTGGTGTACATCTTTAAAACTATGAACTTAATTCTTGTGATTTTTGGATAACAAAGGGGCATCATTAAAATACAGAAACCCAGAAAATTTCAAGTTAAATTAGTATTGGGAAACGGAGGCCCCGCGTAATAGTTCTAGGGCGTAAAGCCTGTAGTTTAGGGTAATTATGTGGTAAAAGTCCACGAAGATCATAGAGTGCGAAATGTAATGGGTTGAGTCAAAGGGTTGTCTGCCCAAAAATAATTTAAAATAATGGAAAGCAAGTCGGCTTGCCCATGGTCTACACACCATGGGAAGGTATAAATAGAGCGAGGTTCTAAGGGTAGAAGGTAGCTTTTTTGGTAGATCTGATGTGCTATGGGTTTGGAAAGGCAATAGTAGCTATGAGTCTATAAGCCTGAGTTTGGGGTTGTAATAGGAGAAAGAGGCTCCGCGGCTATGTGCATGGATGCCCGGTAGAGTCTGCAACTATGTGCACAAGGAAGAAGTGGAATGTACTAAATCAAAGATATTAATAAAGATAAGTGGTTCTAAAAGATTACGGATCTTCTATTCTTCTAGTTTATGCATTGTTTATTATCTATTTGTTTATGTTTATGTTCTGGGTTTATCTAAATTGGTAAGGTGTATTAATACGCGCATTATTTATCTCGGTTAAATGTTTGCTTAAAGACCATAAGTAAGTAGATCTGAATAAACTCATTAATAATAAATGTTAAGAGGTGCCTCGGTTCAGATCTATGCGAAAGCCTGATAGCAGTGCAGAGTGGCGTGAGGCTACAAACCGATTCACAAACCTTCCAAATCCTCATCAAGAATCACTAAGGTGTGGAAACCTGGTTCCAACACCCACCCCTGCTACCTCGAGTGAGACTTCAGTCCGCTCTCTGTGGGCTTTTGCTGAAGGGTCCGGTACCATGGGAATTGTTTGGCTAATAACTCTTCCAAACATGGGTTAGGCCCCAATAAGCCAACAAATGGTTCCATTGCTGAGACCAGGATCTACCTAAGCAGTGTCTTGTGACGAAATAGGACCCTATGAGGAAAGGGATTGAAAATTGATTGGATCGGAAGACTATATGAGTTCATGGTTGACCTGAGCACACCTCTGCCAAATCAGAAGATAACATGGCAATCGCGATCAAGTTACCTGTGTTCAGAGGAATAGGAAGTGAAAATCCAGAACAGTTTTGGTTCGTAATAAGGGCAGTGTGGGAAGCGCATGGAGTCACAGATGATAACGTTAAAAAGGCTACTTTAGTAAGCGCGTTACAAGATCATGTGTTGACATGGTATATAAAGAAATCTAGCGATCATTCGAATGTGGGGATAACAGAGATCTAGACCGCATTGAACAAGGAATTTAGCCAACCATTTTCAGAAATGTAGTCAATCATTGGATTCAAGGAGATCACGATGCTGCCAGGTGAAACCCTGCAGGATCTAGATCAGAGATTGAAGAGTATGATTCGAGAGGCTAACATGACACTGATGGATGCGTAGCACTATGTGTGGTTTGTGGCGTCTTTGTCACCACATCTCAGGACAAGGCTGTCGTAGCAGAAGATCTTGACCTAGGCTGAAGCATTAGAAAGAGCGATGAGTTTGCATGAGACTCCAATACAGGATTCTGGGTTAGGTGTTCAGAAAATCCATGCACAAATCCAAAACCTATGCCTAGAGATGCAAAGCTTGAAATAAGAAAAGGCACCCAGGCCAGAAGTGCGCGAAGAAGTATGGTGCATAAAGTGTAAAGGCCAGGGTCATGATAAGGATCATTTTCGGGTGTTCACGAACTATTTGATGGTGGGGGACCAATGCCATTGCGACCAAAGGCACAGATAGGGCCAAGCATGACACCCTCACTCTGGTGCGCACTTTGTCAGGTGGGAGGAAAGCACATCACAGACAACTGTCACCTACTACCAAAATTTAACCAGACCCCCTAACAGCTATTTTGCAAGTTTTGTAGATTGGTGGGCCACGATGAATGAAACTGCTGTAGTTATGAATTTTTGATGGATCAGATACCCACCTACAAGATGCAGACTAAGGTGCGAGGTCAGGATCCAGTTGCAGCAATAGCGCGCAGTGGGTTCCTGGGACGCAGACGAGGACGAGGAGGCACGGGCCTAGGAAGGGGCCGCGGGCAGCTGATTTGTTATAACTGTGGAGGACCAGGGCACTACACATGTGATTGTACCAACCTACCAAAGTTTCGTGCCCCTAATGTGAACAGCTCAATCATGAAATGATAGATTGCTCGACACTGATAGCATAGATACATGAGAAAAGGGTAGAACAACCTATGCCGACGCAGAATGTCCAAATGAAGAGGTCCAAGATGCATAAGGAAGAGTCCAACGTGAATATGATGCTTAGAAGTGGCATGGCCAGAGGAGAGGATAAAGGGGAACTGACCAAGGAAGACGTTGGGGTTCGCAAGGAGATAGGTTTGGAAGCTAGGAAGAGCTTCGCAGAGGTCTCTACTCTAGGTAGTAAGGATCAACCTGAATCAGATATGGGTCCCTCAATCTTAGCTACCTTTTTAGAGACATGTATAAGGTTGTTATGTGACAATAAGGTGTTAAAGGATTGCAAGAACTAATAACTAGATGTACAGGATCAGGTGAACCTCACGTAATCAGGAAATTAGGAAAGCAGGCTTTATGCACTGGTAGAGAAATGTGATTAATGGCACAGATTGGCGACTATGAGATGGATCAGATCATTCTAAACTTAGGGTCGGATGCAAACATACTACCTAAACAAACATGGGAACACATGGGTAGGTCCACATTACAGTGGTCTCTAATTTAGTTACAGATGGCGAACCAACAAAAGATCTTGCCCATGGGGAGACTATGAGGAATCACAGTAGATATAGCAGGTGTAAGCACACAAACGGACATTGAGGTAATAGAGGTTGTGGATGACAGTAGCCCCTACCCTGCATTATTAGGGATATACTGGGCCACGGATATGAATGCAGTCATCAATTTAAAGAATCGAGAGATGATATTTGAAAAACAGTCCTTACGCGTAGTCATTCCGCTGGACCCAGCTGAAGGAGCACGCTACATGGAACCTGTACGCGGTGATCAGAGTGATAAAGACTTCGATCATATCTACAAGATAACCGCGCGAGATCAGGAGTGGGTAAATCTGATAGTAGAAGGAAGGATGTCATGGGGACACACAGAGCCCTACAATTCAGACTCAGATGAAGAAGATGAACAGTGGCATAATCAGTTGAATGGAGTAACCACGCTAAACTGCAACATGATGACTAGGTCACTGTATTGTGTAAAAGTTCAGGATCGAGAGTTACCGATGTATGATGGGCTAGCATAGGTAGACGTATTCCTGACCAAGATTGAGAATGCGGTACCAGAGCACCAACAGTTTGATGCATTAAAATAGGCGTTGCGCATCACACCTGCACGGTGATGGGGAACACGTGAAGGAACCTTTGAAAACTGGTGCAGCTATAGGAGAATGATGCAGATAAGGTTTGGGAAGCCAGAACTAAGAATGACCGAGAAATACGATGGACGTGATGACCCGTGCATGCACCTCACAAGATGGACCAAAGCCTATGGAGAAGAGCCCCAACCGGAGTGGGTACATCTATTTTATCATACCCTGGATGTCATCCCAAGGAACTGGTATACTGAAACTGAGCTTCGATATGGTATAGGCAAGTGGGATACCTTGCATGAAGGGTTTTAAAAAAGATTCTTATTTGAAGATAAATGGATGGATACTGTTGATGATTCATTGCAAGCTGTGAAAGCCGCCATTTTCAAAATACATCTAGAACCTGAAGAAATAGTGTAGCCAGAATGGTCGTATCTAGAATGTTACAACATACAGGTAGATGATGAGGAGGACGACCCCAAAAACATCAATATTCCAGAAACAGAGGGGAGTCGCAAGGTTCATCGACTAGCGATTGAGGACCCCAGTATCACTGTGCGATTGAAAACAAAACAAGTGAACATTGGTAAGGAGGAGGAGCCGAAGTATGCAATGCTTGGGGACTATTGGGATGATGCCAGATTGGAGAAAGTTGTCGAGTTACTTCGAGAATATCAAGACTTATTCCCGACAAAAATCACAAAGTTGAAAGGGATCCTCGGCAACCTAGGAATGATGAAGATAACTTTGAAGTCGGATGCAAAACTAGTCAAGTAGCGGCCTTATCGGTTGAATCCAAAATATAAATCAAAGGCCTGTGAAGAATTGGAAAAAATGCTTGCAATAGGAATAATTGAACCAGTGGAGGAATGTGATTGGGTAAGTCTTATGGTTATACAGGAGAAAAAACAGAAGGGAGAAATTCGCATCTGTTTGGATCTCAGGAAGCTCAACGATGAATGTTTTAATGATCCATTTCCGACACCATTTACAAATGAAGTACTAGAAAATGTTGGTGGGCAGGAAGCCTACTCCTTCACGAACAGTTTCTCAGGGTACCACCAGATAAATATTGTGCCAGAGGATAGGAGTAAAACAACTTTCGCAACTAAATGGGGTTGTTTTCAGTACACAGTCATGCCCTTTGGACTAAATAACGCACCGACAATATTCTTGCGCGTTGTGGTAGCTGCATTCAAGGAATCTATACATAAGTTTTTAGAGGTATATCGCCATGATTGGACCATCTTTGGGCTAGTCAAGAAACATATCGCGAGCTTACAGTTAATGTTGGATACTTGCCGATGGCACTAGATTGTGTTAAATCTAAAGAAGTGTACTTTCCTCATCCCCTTCGGGAACTTTCTCAGCCATGTGGTCTGTAGGCAAGGGTTGATGGTAGACACGACAAAGATTGTTGTCATACTCAATCTGCAAGCGCCGTGAAGTTTCAAACAACTATATGCCATGCTGGGACACACTTATTACTATTGGAAGTTCATAAAAAGATATGCGTAGATCACGACTCTGATGGAACAGTTATTGAAAAAGGATGCTACTAATTGTTGGAATGAGGAATGTACAAAAGTCTGGAAAATCCAAAGGAAAAGATGGCATCAGCTCCCATATTGGTCTTTCCATAATTGGACATCGAATTTCACGTGCAGGTTGATGCGTCATGTATCGCGCTGGGTGCGGTACTCACACAGGAAGGACTAGAAGGAATTGATCACCTGATCATGTTCACAAGCTGACGATTGTCAAAAGATGAAAAGAACTACTCTAATATTGAGCATGAGGGGTTGGCGATGGTATACACGCTCCAAAAATAGACCACTATCTACTTGGGGGACACTTTAAGATGTACACAGATCATTCTGCATTAAAATACCTAGTGAATAAGCCTGTGTTGGGGGGGCACATTTGTAGATGGTTGTTATTGTTCCAGGAATATGATTCTAAGGTCATCGTAAAGGCGAGACATCTAAATGCAGGCCCAGATCACATGTCCCAAATTGAGAACAGTGAAGAGCCCACGAACTTATAGGAAGGACTACCATATGCACAGCTCTATGCAGTACATGTCACAGATGGCCACTTTGAGGAGATAATCCACTTCTTAACCATAGGAACCGCACCGCAGGGGTATTCTGTGCAGCAGAAGAAAGAACTGGTGATACGCGCAGCGGAATTTACTGTTATTGTAGGGCACCTCTACAAAATGGGCAACGATGAAATATTACATAGATATCTAGCAAAGTTTGAGCAAGGACAAATCCTTGCCAAAGAACATGGGGGAGTTGTAGGAGGACATTATGCAGGATGTGTCACAGCATAGAAAATTCTTCGCGCTGGACTATGGTGGCCAACTCTACCTCAAGACTCAAAAGCATACTGTCAGGCATGCGACGTATGTCAACGGATCGGGAAACCATCGCGGAGGGATGAAATGTCGCTCAAGCCATAGATGATGCTGCAGCCGTCGGAAAAATGGGCGATCAACTTAATGGGGCCTATCACACCTCAAGGAAAGATGGGTGTGCAATATATCATCACTGCGACAAAATATTTGACCCAATGGGCAGAAGCACAGATAGTTAAGGACTGCATGGTTTCTACAGCTACAAAATTTTTGTTCAAAAATGTATTAACACGGTTTGGATGTCCAAAAATTCTAATGAACAACCGTGGAATTCACTTCCTGAATGAGACTATCAGCGCACTCACAGAGTTCCAGATATATCATCAACAGAGTATGCTTTACCATCTGCAATCAAATGGGACCATTGAAGCTTTTAACAAAATCTTGGAGATTGCATTGACAAAGGTATGCAATGCACAAAAAAATGATTGGGATCTGCACATACCACTGCGTTATGGGCATACTGAACAATGTGCAAGAAGTTGATGGGCTAAACACCTTTCTGTTTAATTTATGGTAAGGAAGTTGTCATGCCAATGGAATACATTGTACCTAGTTTGTGAATTGCAGCCGTGACATGCATGGCAGACCGTAGAGCGTTGGAAGAGAGGATCACGCAACTAGAAGAGCTTGAGGAGGAACGATTTTTTGCAGGGTTCCATCAGCAAGTACAGAAGTAGCAGGAAAAAGCATGGCATGATCGCCATATCAAGATGCACACGTTCAAAGAAAATGATCTAGTCTTACTATACGACAACAAGTTCCAAAATTTCCCTGGGAAGTTCTAAATGCATTGGTTGGGATCCTATGTAGTCAAAGAAGTCACAGATGGAGACGTGGTCCAGCTTTCCAAGCTTAATGGAGAACCCTTCTTGGGCAGAGTAAATGACAATCGCTTGAAGCTCTACACTGGTGGGCCAACCTCCTGACTAACCGCTCGACGTATAGTCTCACCGCTCCAGAAAGTTGAAAGAGAGTGCGGGATGATAAAGCAGTTCGTGAGGAAGCTGCACAATAACAAGGATGCACATAGAATAGGTAGGGCACAAGGGTCGCGATTGTGTAGAAGGGGATGCGAGGCTGCATGGCTAAACTGGGAAGTGAAAACTACCGTCACTGTTCATGACAAGATGTCTGGGCTAAGGAGAAAAGGAGCGGGCAGAGGGCGATTAAGATACAAGGTACGAGCCAGATCGAGAATGATCCACAATAGATGACATGTTATGATGCCTGAAAAGGAGGGAATAGCTGAATTTGATTTTCGAACTACTTATAAATTAAAAGGGGGCATCCACCGAACGATCTGTGATTTTGAAAGGAGTAAGTTATTTTTCCTGTCCATTGGTATGGAACTATTGATCATTGAAGCTAAGGGATTAAGCCCCAGGGATGTAATATGGCGAATGGAGATGCGGGACTTTCTGGGAAGTGTGGTGTAGACGGCCACGGGTGTCACGCAGAGTTCAGCACTAATGGTAGGAGATGTACCAAAAACTCATAGACACAAAGCATAATTGGTCTGAATGTCGTTGCCTAGCGCAAGGGCTGGCCGACGACCCATAAAAGATAAGGGAAACACTGTCAATATGGGGACAAATGATGGAATTGCAGTTAATAGTTCATCTCTGATATACCTTGAAGATTGGGAGTTCACAAACAACAACATCTTTCTTGCAAAAATGCAACACAAGCAGCAATAGACAGTGTGTATAGTAGACTAGACATGGAATATTTGTTGCGATGGCATGAAGAGTTCCTATATGCGGCACCCCAGCTTGATCTAAAATATTATGAGGGGGTGCTCTATGTTAACCCAACAGAGTAGAATGAGCATCATCGGTTGCGTGAAGTAGTAGAGGAAATGGAGCAGGATCATGAAGAAGAGTTGTAGGAGATAAAGAAGGAATCGCAGAATGTAGTGTGTCACTCATAGGGATGGTGGACCATGAAGCCATGCTAGTGCATATCACCGAACCGACGAGTGAGTCAGGACGAGTCACAATGATTGCGTTGGGCATCTGTTAGGAAGTGGAGGCCCTGCGTAACGGTTTTGGGGTGTAAAGGCCGTAGTTTAGGGTAATGATGTAGTAAAATTCCATGAAGAGCGCGGAGCGCAAAATGTAATGGGTCGACTCAAAGGGTTGTCGACCTGAAAATAATGTAAAATAATAGAAAGCGAGTCGGCTTGCCCATGGTTTGCGGACCATGGGAAGGTATAAATAGAGTGAGGCTCAAAGGGTAGAAGGTATATTTTTTGGTAGATTTGATGTGTTATGCATTTGGAAAGGCAATATTAGCTCTGAGTCTGTAAGTCTGAGTTTGGGATTGTAATAGAAGAAAGAGGCTCCACAACTATGTGCACGGAGGCCTGGTAGAGTCCGTAACTGTGTGCGTGGACCCCTGCAGCTATGTGTGTAGGGAAGGAAGTGGAATGTATTGAATTAGAGATATTAATAAAGATAAGTGGTTCTGAAAGATTGCAGATATGTTATTCTTCTAGTTCACACATCGTTTATGATCTATCTGTTTATGTTTACGTTCTGGGTTTATGCAAATCGGTAAGTTATATTAATTCATGCATTATTTATCTCAGTTAAATGTTTCCTTAAAGACCATAAGTAAGTAGATCTGAATAAACTCATTAATAATAAATGTTAAGAGGTGCCTTGGTTTGGATCTACGCGTAAGCCTGACAGCAGTGCAGAGTGGCGCAAGGCCACAGACCGATTCGCGAACCTTCCAAATCCTCATCAAGACATCCCTAGGGTGAGGAAACCTGGTTCCAGCACCCACCCCTGCTACCTCAGGTGATACTTTAGTCCGCGCTTCACGGGTTGTTGCCGAAAGGGCCAGTATCATGGGATTTGTTTGGCTAATAACTCTTTCGAACCTGGGTTAGGCCCCAATAATCCAACAATTAGTTTGTCAAATTTCAGATATCTTGCACTATCACCTACAACCATTTTGCTTATATCTCATGATCCCTGGATCAAAAAAATCTGATTTTTGGATTAGAGATGTATTAATATAATAGAAATATAATTGCAAAATCTCAGCAAAATCGGGTTTGTATTATTTGAGAAAATGGTTAATGAATTTTGTTGTTACTTATATCATATTGTTGCAACTTCATATACATATAGTTGAACGTCAATGTAAAAAATTTTACACCTTCATCAACATTGCCAAAATTGAATATTCATTATTTGAGGAAGGAGTCATTTGTTCCATCCATTTCAAGAGTTGGGATGAACAATTTTTGTATTATTTCTTGGTTAATACAGAGACTTTGGGTTGCATGAGGACATGCAATATATTTAGTTTGGGGGTATGCTAGGCTGCTAGTTTTTCATTATTATTATCACTCATTAACGCATATTTCATCCATTTCTACCATTCTTTACACATCATTTATCATACTTTATCATATAATTCTGTTTTATAATTATTTATTCTCTTATGGATAAATATTATTTATTCTCCTTTATTTTTAACAAATTAATGATTATTATGCATGATTTTACCAATGGTGGTTTACTAATAAACTTGTTGTAACATCACTCACCATTTTAGCCTCCAAGATATTTTCTAGATTGCAGATTTGATCTCCAACTCATCATTAAATATTCCAACTTAGAAATTCGCTAGAATAAGAAGTGATAGTTTTGCATTGGACGTTTTGGGTAAATGGAGAAGAACCTGGAAAATCTGAAACATGGGTTTTGTTCAGAATGGACCGAATTAGTTTTATAATGAGCATTTTTTCCAAAGGTCTTTATTAAGAGAAACAAAAGGTTATCTGAAGATGATTTTATCAGATTCATTGTTGCGGTCGTCTTCCAAATTATCTCACTGGAAATACCAAATTCGACCTGTACCTATTGAATGTTGATGGAAAGATATTTCAGATATGATATTGCTAATCAATTTGTTATGAACAATCGAATTTTGTTATGGGAATCATTTGTGATCATCTCTGTTGTAACTTCTCCCCACTCTCTGTGTATTTAAATGAAAATAGAGATCAAGGAAGGGGATTATTAGAGATAAAGATAGATAGGATAGGATAGGATAGGATAGGAGGAGAGGGCTAATCGAGAGATTTAGCTTTTCGCTTGAGACCTCAATTGTAATTTCAATATATAGAATGTGATTCTGAAGGAGATCATATTGTAATGACAAGTGAATTTGATGATTAATATATAACTTGCGTTACTATTCATCCAGATATTCTGAAGTAGGTCGGCAATATTCGCTGCTGGATAGTGCCTGGTCTTTGGAAAATCTTACTACTATTCCCTATTTGATACTTTTCCATTTCCTGTAAGGTTATTCTGTTTTATATCTTTTCATTTCCTATGAGTTTATTTTGTTTGATATCTTGTGATTTCCTGTAAGTTTACATTGCAGTTAGTTTACTTTCCTTTATTATGATCTCATGTACTTCACAACATTGTCATTCGATTTCATTTATGCTCACTACAAGACAAAGGGATGCAAATGATTTTAGATGATACAGTGAATCAAGAGTAAGTGTAATTGCAGAGGGACTGAAGCTTTGACATATCAGGGAAACGATTCCAGAGTTTGGCAGTTGTTGGATCCATAGGATCGGTGGTCATGATGACGTGGCAGAGATCAAATGGAAGGCAAAAATGAGTGGCCCAACCCAGGAAGTTCAAATGAAAAGGAGGATATCCAAACACAACATGAAGCAAAATGTGCCATGTTCAAGAGTGAGCTGCCAACATGACTGATAGAATTTCCAAATTTCCCCCCACCATTTCTGGAAGGTACCCCTATAATTTTTTAACGCAAGCTTGAAGGGGATAGCATATGCTTGCACTGTAAGTTCATCCTTCGGACGAATGAAACCTAGTAAGTTTAATGAGACCTAGGAAGGAGAAACTCACGTTCGTCATGGTGACAAATCTAATGTCGTTTAATGTTTTAAAGAGTTAGACAAAGGGGTAACTCGGTCTATTTTTCATGTTTATAGAGTTTGAAAAAGATACGGAAAAGAAAACTTCCCATGGTCCCTTTTCATACATTTGTGTCTCTCGAGCCCGAAAAGGTAGAAAACGATACTTGAGAGAACCTCTTGACCATTTCAGTCAAGGAGTACATTTTTCGTAAATAGTGCATCCCAACCTAAAAAGGGGTAAATATATACTAGGTGAATGATGTTTCGCAACGTTTAACGAGTTCAAAATGACAAGAGATCAACAATCTTTTTGTGTTTAAAGAGTCGGAAAATAGCATGAAAGAATTCCCCCCATTTTATTCTCTTTTACGACTCAAAAAGGGAAAAATACTCGGCGATATTTTCATCTAAGTTTTACAAGTTGAGAAAAGCACTGAAATGCAACTCCAATACCATCATCGACAATCCATCACCTATCGCTGCAAAAAAAGGTAAATGCATTATCTAATTCTGAGGCAAAATAGGTCAAAAAATACTCAAAAACCCTAATATGTTATCAAAAAAATGAATAAAATGGTGCAAAAGTAATTATTTTTTACCATTTACCATTTTACCTTTAAGTGAAGAGCTTTTTACCCACTCGTTTGCTAACTTTTCCAGAGAAGATTGCGGGAGATCCAGGAGGTCATTTGTCGAGCAGTCAATTGCAGGTAAGAGCCAACACCTTAAGCTCCATTTTCATACTAAGTTTACCTATATCGTTTTTTTTTTATTTCATGGGGAGGTTTTGGAAAAACTTTTTCTCCCTTGCTTAGTGTGATTTCCTAGCACAGAATCTCACCGATCGGGGGTTGCTAAGACTACCAACTGCGCCAATGCAGTGAAAAAATAATTTTCATGTTTTTTTATCAATTCGATTATTTGAATCCAAACTTTTCTGGCCAGAGATGATCATTGACTTGATTATATGGTTTTTGCAGGGAAAAAATCGTTAAAAATGGTGGATTGCAAAGAACACAAGCATGAGGATATTGACACTCAAACAATAACTGACCCAAATTGCTTTGAGGGTTTGAGCAACTGTGGGCTTCTCAAATTATTTCTTACACCAAGTCTACGGGCTCAACCCAAGTTGCTACAGTACATGATCAGTCTTTGGGATGTGAATCTGGAAATTTTCATCATTGATGACCAAGAGTTAGAGTTGGAAGCTTCAATGATTTATTTCATCACAAGATTGTCCTAGAGAGGGGAACCAGTCAATCTATATGGGTCGAGGTCGATTGGGGAATGTGTGACCATGGTACTTGCTGAATATTTCCCAGAAGCTCTCAAATCAAAAAGTGGCAAGATCGAGATTATGATTGTTTGGGATCTCATGTTGAGAGTGTTGTTGCTACCCATCAATCGAGTGGCTAGGTCCCTAGCGCCACATGAGACCAACTGTTAGGCCCCTATACTACTAGTGTGACCCCTTATTGTTATTAGTACAACCCACTTATTATATTGATGTACCCATGTAGTGCCCATATTTTTACTATTGTGCCCCATAGAAGCCCGCTATTCTTATTATTGTGCCCTTACATTATTATTGTTATGTCGGCTCTGATTATGTTATGACTCCTTAGACTCCTATATATAGACAGGAAGTCTTTTCATTTGTATCATCGAATAATTGTTGATTTATGTAATGTAAATGAGGTTTCCCCCTTGAAGAGTCTGAATTCTAAGGTGTTGATCTATCTTTTCTATCTTTTTCTTGAGCTGGTTTCATAACATTTGGTATCAGAGCTTTGGATTCTAGGGTTTTGTTGCTCCAAATAGGTCATCATGGAATTTTCACTATAACTTTTTTTCTATGATGTTTTAGAAGCTAAAAAAAACCCATTTGAGAAGATATCACGCTGAACCTCAGGTCCAAATTTCAGAGCTTTTCAAGCTATATTTGTGGAGATATGATCTGAGGAAGTTGGTCTTTTTGCAGACTCCTGAATTACATTCCAAACAGATGACTTGGGGAAATCATCATAACTTTGTCTCTGAGAATCAGATTGAAATTTCATAAGAAGTTATAGAAATAGGATGGACTATAGTTTCTTGTAGATATCTTTCAGAGCCAAAGGTCGAAACAGTGACTCGTGGCACGTCGTACAAGTTCGCTCTACTAAACTAGTCTATAATCAAGTCACTGTGGGAGATTTCGTATAAATCTTCCTTGGAGAATCCAATTTGGGTCAGACTGGTGGCATTGGAAAGAGGACACAGAGGGCTATTGTAGGTCACAATTTTAGAACTGGATGATTAGAAAGTACAGAGATACATTAGAGGCAATATCGAGCTCCTACAAAGTGAAAAAAGGTGTGTAGATTTTTTTAAATTTTTTCTTAAGCTTGGTTTGAAAATTTATTTTGAAGGAATTTAAATGGCATAGTAGAGCATTATTATCAGTAATTGATGCCCTAAGGAAAGAAAATGCAAACACCTAGTAAGAAACCTGAAAGCTCTAGCATGACTCATGAAGAAGAGGAAGAAATGCTACATGATATATCAAAATTACAAGAACAAGTGCAACAAATGTCACTCTCACAAAAGCTAGCAGAAGCTAAGATAAATTGCGTGGAAGCTAAGATGAATGGCATGGAAGCTAAGATGGACAACTTGAAGATAGATTTGAACACAAATTTGAAGACAGGCATGGCAGATTTGAAGACAGATTTGACAAATTTTCTACAAGAAATACTTACTAATGGTGAAAAGGTAGTAAAGGAAACTCATGATGCGAACGAAAGAAATGTTAATCATGGTTTCTTAGACTCTAATGTGGGATCGAAGACCCACCATATTCCAAAAATCGATATGAGGATGTTTGATGGCAAGGATCCCGCAACATGGATATTACAAATGGAGCAATTTTTCAATCTCAATAATGTGCAAAACACACAAAAGGTACGTATTGCAACTTTATATTTGGAACCAAATCAGTTTGTATGGTATCAATGGCTTTTCTCTCATAAAAAAATTATCACTTGGGAAATTTTTATGAAAGAATTGATAGCACATTATGAGGATACAAAAAGCAACACTTTTTTTGGTCAATTGATAAGTCTCAAACAAAAGGGTTCAATAATGGAGCACATTGAGGAGTTCCAAAAATTGAACATAAGGGTAAAAGATATTCTAGAGGAGCATAGGATTGATGTGTTCATAGGTACTTTAAAGGATAATATCCAACATGATGTTCGCCTTTTGGATCCTGATCCATTAGAGAAGGCATTCAGGTTAGCAAGAAAAATGGAAAGCAAAATTATGGCAACCAGGAAGCATACCACTCACAACTAGAAGGATGGAAGTGTGGTTGCCCATAGTCTTCTATAACCTATAAGGTTGACACCACAACAATTGGAAGAAAAAAGATCAAAAGGGCTTTGTTACAGTTGTGATAGCAAATACACTAAAGGTCATAAGTGTGCTGAGAAGAATTTATTCTACATAGATTGCGAAGAGGAAGAAGAAAAGGAACAAGAAATGTCAAAAGAAGAGGATATACTCCAAGAACAAAGCCTAGAGAAAGATGAAATGAATCGAACCATATCTTGTAATTCATTGGTCAAAATTACCACTCCTTAAACTATCAATATAGAGGGACATATCAAGAAGAAAAATGTTCAAGAAGTGAAAGATCACATCAAGCATCAAGAAATGAATCTGACCATATCTTGTAAAGGATTGGAATAAATTACCACTCCTAAAGCTCTAGAGATAGAAGGACATATCAAGAAGAAAAAGTTTCAAGCAGTGAAAGATCAAATCGAGCATCAACAACAAGTTCTCCAAATTTTAAAGGATAACGCCACTTTGGTGCAAAATCAAATGAAACAACAGGTAGATCAACATCGTAGTGAAAAATGTTTTGATGTAGGTGATTGGGTATTTTTACTGCTACATCTCAAGCAAGCTATTTATGAGAAGGAAATGTTGGCAATACTACATGCACTTAAAAAATGGTGACCTTACCGAACGAGAAGACTCTTCAAGGATGAGGATGTGGAAGCATTATTTTGTGCTATTTCTATTATCCAACCAGAATGGATAAACGAAGCAAGGGATGAATGGAAGAAGGACGAAGAAGTATGGCCACTTATTCAAAAGTTGCAAAAGATCCCAATTCAAACAATATTGCCAGAAATTGAAGAGGAAGGAAAAACCATATTGGAACCTGGAGCAGTCACAGAAACAAGAACCCGACAGCTATGAAATTGATCAATTTCAGAGTATCTCATCAAGTGAAAGAACTTACCCACTGAAGATTCCACATGGGAGGACAATAATTTTATACAAAAGCATCAAGAACTACTCAAGCGTTGAGGACAACACTTTTTGAAGGAGAGGGGCATGTTAGGCCCCTATACTACTAGTGTAACCCCTTAATGTTATTAGTACAACCCACTTATTATATTGATGTACCCATGTAGTGCCCATATTGTTACTATTATGCCCCATAGAAGCCCACTATTGTTATTATTGTGCCCTTACATTATTATTGTTATGTCGGCTCTGATTATGTTATGACCCCTTAGACTCCAATATAAAGAAAGGAGGTCTTTTCATTTGTATCATCGAAGAATTGTTCATTTATGTAATGTAAAGGAGGTTGCCCCCTCGAAGAGGCTGAATGTAAGGCGTTGATCTATCTTTTCTATGTTTTTCGTGAGTTGGTTTCATAACACCAACAAGTCGAAGCTTCATTATGCTATTGACTGCACGACACCCACTATATTTAACTGGGCAAAAGCTATGAAAGTCAACATGAAGCGCGAGCTATCAGAAGTTAAGGTGGGAAACCTGAAGCAGTTTTACTTTGGATCTATGCTAGTGACCTTCTTCCTCAAGAGAGTTCAATTTTTCCAATACCAGCTAACTAAGGTGGATCTGTCGATGCCACGAGACACACAGATGGTCCGTTCGAGTGAGTTGATGCCTAGGGTTAGCAGAGGACAACAAATTTCCTATAAGCCTTCCTTTTCTCGTGGCTATGATGACAACTGATTGTAGTAGACGATTGGCCTTACAACAGTACCAACTTCTGCGGAGATTCAAATATCCTGTTCCTAGTGGGGGAGGATTTTGACAATGGAGGTAAAAAACAAAGAATTATTTTAATTTTTTGATGTTTTTTATTGTTTTTGAGATATATGTGTTCATGACATTTTCATTTTATGAATGAAAATGTTGGACTAAAACGCTCTGCCAAGATGTCCCTGATCACAAGGCGTGTTGCTTGGTAGTTCGATGTCTCTCCTTATCAGGAGGGAAGTGACAATGAGGAGGAGATTGTGCGAAATCTCGAGGGTTTGACCCATGGGATCCCAAAGTATGCACAGATGGGTGATGTCCCACGCTAGTACCAGAGGCATACGGTGGGGGTGTCAGATCGAATCCGTCGACTACAGACTCATGTAGTGTGAGAAGTTGCATGCTATCATGAGCATCATGCTATTTAGTGCATAGGTCTAGCATTCCACATTTTTTAGGTGCCAGCCACGGATGTATAAGACTTGCGAGCCACCAATGTATTTGGAACACATATTATTTTTTGAGGTTTTTATGTATGACAAACATTATCGGCACACACACACACACACACACACATATGTTGTACTTCCTTTCTTACTATGGTACAAATGTTTTATTTTTTAATATTTTACATGTTTAGTAAATGTCTATCCAACACATAATTAGCTAACTCATCTAGTAATGTATTCATGTGTTTAGGAATATGATGATATGTAATGTAGTCAAAACTTCTTTCTAGTAGACGAATACGTAGATACATTCTCAATATATGAGGATTTATAACCAAATATTGCCCGTTAAGTTGTAGAACAACAAGTTGTGAATCAAGGTTGACAACCAATTCGCAGATGCCAAGAGCGATAACTTCTGACAATAATTCGATAACTACGCTATACTCAACGATGTTATTAGTTGTTCGACCTAGACATATACCTTGAAGATCAATCAACTCATCATGGGGGTCATAAATGGCCCATGCTGCGGATGATATATTTTGGGTACTACAACAAGCACCATTAATTAAACCGATGTGACGAGACAGCGGCATGTGCAAAGTAGGAAAAAGATAATAAGAAGGAAAGTTTCTTGTAAAATAACACACCAAACCACAATGTATAAAAATGAATAACACACTATTGTACAAAGGTAACCATGCAAGATGACCTAAGCATAGTAATTTTTGAGATAAAGCCCATTCCCGGGCTTGTCTAAGGGACTTCCCTCATAGTCAATGAGCTCATAGGCCCCTTTTTGTAACACACATTTAACAATGTAGGGCCCATGTGACATGGGTTCAAACTTACTTGCCCCTACCTTATCATTAGCCTTATCATACAGAAGAACCAAATCACCCTTGGAAAAAGCTCGAGGGGAGACACACTGATCAAAATGGGATTTGACCTACTTTTTCTGTGCTTCGATGACCAAAGCAGCAAAACGATGAGTCTCGTCAGGTAACTCTAGGTACAAGAGATTCTCTTGCTAGGCTGAGGTCTCGGGGACAAGTTCGACAACCAACTTGAGGGATGGAATTTCACACTCAATAAGTAAAGTTGCTTCCGGACTGTAGACTATATCACATGGTGTGAATCTAGTTGCATCCTTGGTCATGGTTCAGTAGGCCCACAAATATGAAAAGAGCATGAGATGTCAATTTGAATTGTGAATCCCAATGGTGTGTTAAAGCATCGTGACCTGAAATTTGTTCATAGCTTCAATTTGGTCATCGGCCTGAGGGTAGTACGTGTTTGAGCCATCGTGCCACAAGCCCAACGTAGAAGTTAGCTCAGCCACCATGTAGTCTTGAAAATGGGAGCCATGGTCGGTGACAATGGCCTGAGGCACTCCAAACCTAGAAATAATGTGATTAAATAGAAATTGAGTTGCCGTTTTACCATCCACATAGTATGTAGGCATCTCTTAGGTCCATTTGGTGAAATAGTCCACAATAATAATAATATACACATGTGCCCCGACTGAACGAGGGTTATAGGTCATATAGTTGATGCCCCATTTGGAAAAAGGACCAACAGTAATAACGAGGTGTAGGTGAGCGAGTGGGGTGTGCATCTTACGCTCGTAAATTTGGCACTCATGTAACTTGCGAATGGAAAGGATGTAATCCTTGAAGATAGATGGCCAAAAATAACAAGTGCGAAGAGTTTTTTGAGCAGTATCATATCCCAACAAGGGACCACCACATGCGCTAGAATGGAAGTCATTCAAGACTCTCTTAGCCTCCTCGAGAGAGACATCGACAAAGAATTGAATCGACATCAATGCGGTATAAAGTATTTCAAATGATACGGTAAGTTTGAGATTGATGCTGAATGCGTCGTTGATCATCCTTGGTCAATGTAGACCAAAAGGTGGATGTCTGGAGATATACGGTGATATCACTATACCAGGGGTCAAGAGTGATAATTAAGAAAAGAGTCTCGTCTGGGAGTTGCTCATCGACACCAACAGGGAGAGAGGTAGAGGGAAGGGAGAAAATCAACTCAACAGACCAATGATTTCTTCGATTTGGTAGTAGTAAACACTAAATCAAATTATTGGAGGATAAAAATCCACTTTGAATACATTCCCCCCAGCAACTGATGAATCAGGATGTAGGTCATTGGGTTGCATTCCAAAATCACAGTGGTAGTGCAAAGTAGAATGTAATGTCGAAAGCATTGAACAACCTGCACGACAACTAAAGACAACTTCTCAACATGAGCATAATGCATTTCAACATCGAGGAGATTGTGATTGAGGTAGTAAATAACATGTTGATTGCCTTCTTCATCATTTTGTACCAGCACCATAGTGATGGCACTAGAGGATGTAGCTACATAAAGGAAGTAATCATGATGATAGTTCAGGGGATGCAACAAAGGAGAATTGATGAGGAAAATATTTAGGTAATCGAAAGACTTTTGAGCAAACTCTTCCCAAACAAACAGGGTTCCTTGCTTGAGCAACTCGGTGAACCCTGAAGTTACCTCAGCATAGTTCAGTACGAAATGGTGGAGGAAATTTTCTTTTGCCTGTAGTCTCTACAGTTGATGCAATGAATATGGAGGGGGTAAATTAACTATGGCCTCAACTTTAAGAGGATCAAGGTGAATGCCTTCTTTCAAATTGATAAAGCTAAGGAGTCATCTGGATCCGATGCAAAAGACACATTTATGTGGAATCAGGCAGATGTTGTAGTGTCTACAACGAAGAAAGATTTTCTGCAGATGATCAGGGTGATCATGGAGATTACAAGAATGAGCGGGGAGATCAACCAAGTAAGGTTTAATGATGTTTCAAATGTCATGTGATGCATAAGACATCGCTCTCTGAAACATGGCCCCAACATTTTTAAGGCCAAAAGGGAGTTCTTTTATACGTGAAGGTCCCACACGAATAGATGAAGGCTGTCTTATCTTGATCAACTAGTGTAATGCTTATTTGGTTGTATATAGAAAAACCGTCCATAAAAGAAAAGAATTCACTCCCAGCACATCATCAATGATTTGGTCGATGGAGGGAGTTGGGTAATTATCCCTAGGACAAGCACGATGGAGATCACGATAGTTAACACAAACGTGAATAGTTCCTTGTTTCTTTGTCGCTGATACAATATTTGACACCCAATCCATAAGAGGGATCAGATAAATAAATCCAGCTTTTACAAGTTTTTCAACTTCACCCTTAATGGCAGCAACTTTTCTGTAGTGCAAGAAATGAAGCCATTGGCAAATAGTTTCACAAGAGGATAAGTTGAATCTCATGCACGACTATACTTAGGTCAATGTTGGGCATTTATTCATATGACCATGCAAAAAATTCTCGGAATTCTTGGAATAGATGAGTATAGATATTGATCTCTTTTAGAGAACATGTTAACTCGATATAGAAACTTTCGACTACACAAGGTTTAACAGAAATATCAATTGGCATTGTTTGGGTAATGTTACCCATGTTCCCTTTCGACCAAAGTTCATGAGTGATGATCAATGTCTGAAGTGACAGGGACGGGAACTGAGAAGAGAACTCCCCGAGACAAGTAGACATGACCGCCGGGCTACACAAGAACGAGGAATGATGATGAGTGTCATTCCAAGGTAATTCCTCTAGATTCATTACCTCCATGATACTCTCATCAGAAACAAAGGTATCGACTAAGGGATCAAGAGATTCCAAAGAACCAAGCCACGGGGATTGAGAATACACATTGAGATATGTTCTTGAAATAGGATGATCAGAGGATACCAAAGGTGAAGCCGAAACAACTTCCACGTAATTAGTTTCAACTGGACTTAATGGCATAACCTTGCCCCATGTATCAACAAGATCCAGTGAAGGAATGACCCAAGGATTAGACTTGACTGAAGTCATGTTGACAGAGGCAACATGAGAAGGTGGGAGAAAAAGTATTCCCATGAAGGCAGGAACATTTCCATTCGAGGAGGAAGAGGAAAAGAAGGACAATTAATTGAGTATGGATATCTTCTCTTGATGGGGAAAATGAATCAAGCAGAAAAGGGAGGAGGCTACACCATGCATGGCATGGGTCCAGCTCCGTCCGAGTAGAATATTGTAGTGGAGATTAGCATCAACGATCTCTACTTCGACATGTACCGACTACAAGAAAAAAGGACATTGGTATGGGGCAAAAAATGTCACCATAAGCTCATTTGTGACGGTCAAAAGAGCATTCATCACCAAAAACTGAATGCCACCAAAGATGGCATCACCAAAACTAAGGTGTTGTAGTGACATACAAAGTTCACCACCAATAATGATTTATAATTATGGATAACGACCATCACCATTTCATATGAGTAATGCTGATGGCCCATAGCCTCTGTCACCAAAAACTGAACGTCACCAAAGGTCACATCGCCAAAATTATAGGTGTTGTAGTGACATTCAAAGTTTGTCACCAATAATGATTTTTAGTGATAGATAGAGACCATCACCATTGCATATGAGCAATGGTGATGGACCATGGCTCGGTCACCAAAAACTGAATGTCACCAAAGGTGGCATCGCTAAAAGTATAGGTGTTATGGTTACATTCAAGGTCCATCATGAATATTAATTATAATGATGGATAGTGACCATCACCATTTCATATGAAAAATAATGATTTATTGTTATGGATCTTTAATGGCTATCACTATTGGTGCATATATATGGTGACATTCATTGACCATCACCAAAAGCTGCATTGCTAGAAGTATAGGTGTTGTGGTGACATTCAATGTCCATCACGAATAATGACTGTAATAACGGACAATGACCATCACCATTTCATATCAACAACAACGATTTATGGTTATGGACCTTTGAGGGTCATCACTATTTATGCGTATATATAGTGGCATTCATTGACCGTCACCATTTCATATTTTTGGAGAGGGTCGATAAATGTCACCAAACCTCATTGGTGATGGTAAAAAGAGCCTCTGTCACCAAAAATTGATCATCGCCATTCCATATGGATGTTAGGGAACAATGAAATCAAACCACCAACCTCCTGCTTGTAAAGAAGGTGCTCTTCCATTGACCTGCACCCTTTAAAGAATTATATTTTCTAAAAGTATACCTTCAAACTTCATTAATTGTAAATTCTACAACTTTCAATAAATTAAAGTCTCAGCAGTATTTTACTAAACAAGCAAAGCAACATCGAAGATGTAGGTCCCTACCTAATGGTTATTGAAGTTATGAAAATTGAGTGGAGGGAAAAATAGTTATGTATAAGAGAATCAATATTTTTAGCTGAATACTCAATTAGAAATGAAACTATGAAGACATTTATAACCTATAAATGACCTATAACTATCAAATTCACCAAATATTGCAAAGGAAATGTCATAAGTGGATATCATATGGAAGAAGAGGAGGTAGGGACTTGGAACCCTTGTACATCTTGGCATGCCTTAGCACTTAGAACATCTTAGATTGCTTAACATGCCTTTGTACTACCTGGCACATCTTAGAATGCCCTAGCATTCCCCAACACACCTTGGCAGTCATGACCTCACAAATACCATTTCATTTTTCCATGACTAGCGAAGCTTACATTTACTAGAACACCTTTCCACTTCATAGTTGTCATGCCCTCTATTATCCTCCATAATGTCCTAGGTTGATGAAGAGATCGATGGTGGTAACCACAAACCAAGCTTTTAGTTTGGTAGCTAGCCCTACCAAACCATAGAGGGCTTTCTCTATGAAATCACAACCAAGAGATGGCTGGAATGTAAAGGATTTTAGGTTAGATAGATAGGGTCAGGTGGGCTTTTGGAAAATTTAGCGACTTGGAACTCTATCCACCGGTGTCTTGTCTGGCAGGACTTTGTCAAGGAGGCAAGGACTTGGAACTCTGTCTAGGATAAAGCACCTAAAATGTTTGACAGAACTCCCTAGAATATAGTACCTCCTACCTAGAAGAGTGTCCCTTGCTAAAAATATAGAACCCTTCTCTACTATGCACTTTTCTTAAAGATAAATGTGTGCATAAAATAGCACTAAGAAAAACACCTAAATTAAGAAAAGTGAGCATCTAAGTCAAACTAGAAAAGTATAATAAATATGGCTCTATATAAGTTTGGGAATCACTAGACAAGCATGCTTTCATACAACAACAATAAGATGCCTAAAATCGATGCGATTCTTTCATCGTTGCTATACTCTTACAACAAAATTGGAATCTATAGCATGTACCCCAAGGCTGTATGCATTTGCTGAAGGTGTAGATTGAAAGGATTTGCTGAGATGGAGTACTATTGAAGGAGAAACACCTTCAAAACAATAGATAAAGTCTATTGTGAGTTCAACCCATTTGCACACAGACCAAGTCTGCTACTAGGTACACTTCTCCATGGAATGGAAACTACAATGTATTGTAGTGCTACTGAAGGAAAAACATCTTTAGTGCAACACGATAAAACTCTAACAAATATTGTCATAGTCCAAGGATGCGAAGAAATACATAAAATATTAAATAGCATGGTATAAGTCGATTGGAGGTTATTTTGAAATGGGAATGGAATTATCCTAGTGTGGGTTCTAATATATTGGGTATAACTTTAAATAAGAAACTAATAGTTATGGGGTTGAAATTGTCTCACAATTCATGAAAATTCCCAAATTTGTTCACTAGAAAGAAGTAGAGTGAGTCGTCAGGTTTATGGAAGGGAACACCCTATTCGCAGGATGATAACTTGAAATTAGTCATCCATATTATTTATCGTCTTCTTGTATGTGTGTGCTTTGAAAAGATAACCACATCCAAAGACTCCATAACAATTCTGGTAAAGTCTATAGATGTGAAGCACTTCTGAGAAAACCCATCGCATAATGACAATTGAGCGAGGAATATGTCAAAGGGTACAATCTTGCACTCAGACATAAAAAGGAATTTGGGGTATCCAGCATCTTGCCAACAAATCGACTCCAACCATAATGTGAAAGGCAGGTTAACTATGAAACCTATTTCCCACTTGGTAGTATTGTTCCCTCTTGAGTTCCAACAAGTATATGGCTATTTAGATCCACAAAACTCATGCCAGGTAAACTCTGCATGATACAATTGTGATGTGCAAGCTTGACACACACTCTAGCTTCCCTCTAAAAGAGGGTAAGTCAAAATATTATGACAATCTTAATTGTAATTTGATCATACAATATTGAGGTATTGCATGGAATAAACAATATACTATCAATGCACTAATGAAGAACTCAAAATAAACAAATTTCTCATTGCTACAATAGCACCTCTTGGGGTTCTAGGATAAAGCACCTAACCTACATCTCAAAAGCTCCCTAGAATAGAGTACCTCCTACCTAGAAGTGTGTCCCCCGCTAAAAATATAGAACCCTTCTCTATTGTGCACTTTTCTTAAAGATAAATCTGTGCATAAAATAGAATTAAGAAAAACACCTAAATTAAGAAAAGTGAGCATCTAAGTCAAACTATAAAAGAATACTAAATGTGGTTGTATACAATATTGAGGTATTGCATGGAATAAACAATATACTATCAATGAACTAATGAAAAACTAAAAATAAATGAATTTCTTATTGCTACAATAGCACCTCTTGGGATTCTCAAATAAAGCACCTACCCTACATGGTAAAAGCTTCCTAGAATAGAGTACCTCCTACCTAGATGTGTGTCCCTTGCTCAAAATATAGAACCCTTCTCTACTGTTCACTTTTCTTAAAGGTAAATCTATGCATAAAACAAAACTAAGAAAAACACCCAAATTAAGAAAAGTGAGCATCTAAGTCAAACTATAAAAGCATACTAAATATGCCTAAAATCGATGCACTTTTTTCATCGTTGCTACAACCTCATAGGAAAACTCTAATCTACAACATGTATCCCAAGGCTGCATGGATCTACTAAAGGTGCAAACCGAAAGTATCTACTAAGATGATGTATTGTTGAAGGAGAAACACCTTCAAAACAACAAATAGAGTCTAATGTGCATTCAACCCATCTGCACACAGGCCAAAGTTCCTACTAGGTACATTTCTCCCCTAAATGGAAACTGTAGTGGATTGTTGCTCTACTGAAGGAGAAACACCTTTAGAGAAACATGGATAAAACTATAACATATATTGTCATTGTGGTATCGGTTGTAGAAGTTCTCATCAATATAGGTAACAACTTCAATAATTGAAAAACCAAAAGGCGAGCTACATAGATCTTTTGAAATGATAGATTTGGGCATACTTTATTATTTTTTAGGAGTTTTAGTATAGAAAATGCAAGGTAGCCTATTGCATCTTTTTGTCATAGACCAAGAATGTGAATAAATATAGAAAACATTAAATAGCATGGTACAAGTCGATTGTAGGTTCTTTCAAAACAAGAATGGAGCTCTCCTTGTGCAGATTCTACTCTATTGGGTATAGATTTAAATAAGAAATTTATAGTTATGGGGTTGGAATTATCTCACGATTCATGGCAAGTCCCAAAGTTGTTCACTAGAACAAAGGTAGAGCGAGTCATCATGTTTATGAATGGGAACACCCTATTCATAGGTAGATAACTTCAAATTAGTTGGGCATATTATTTCTCCTCTTCTTGTACATGTGTTCTTTGAAAAGCTAACCACCTCTGAAGACTCAAGAACGACTCTAGTAAAGTTTATAGATGTGCAACACTTTTGAGAAATCCCATCACTTAATGACAATTGAGAAAGGAATATCTCAAAGGATTCAATCTTGCACTTAGTCATAAAAAAGAAGTTGGGGTATCCAACATCTTCCCAACAAACTGAATCCAAGCATAATGTGAAATCCAGGTTAATTGTGAAACCTCTTTCACACTTTGTAGTATTGTTTCCTCTTGAATTCCAACAGGTATCTTGCTGCTTAGATCCACAAAACATGTCCCAGGTAAACTTTGCATGATACAATTGTGATGTGCAAGCTTCACACACTCTAGTTTCCCTCTAAAAGAGGGTAAGTCAAAATATTATGACAGGATTAATTATAATTTGATCATACATTGTTGAGGTATTGTATCGAATAAATGCTATACTATCAATGCACTAATGAAGAACTCAAAATAAATGAATTTCTTGTTGCTACAATAGCACCACTCTTGGGATTCTCGAAGGAGCCACTAATTTATGCAAATTTGGAATCTTTACTTGGTTTGCAGAAAGATTAAGCAATGGTAGTGATCAGTCTTTGCCCTACCATGGAAGGTCTATACAAAGTCAGCAATAAATTGATTTAAAAGTGGGGTATATGCCTGAAAAGTAGGAATCCAACTCTTCAACTCTAATTTAGTGGCAAGGAAATATTCAACTGTAAATGCTTGATCTTCTAGAGCATAAATTTCTAGATAAATGGTTAGCGTAAATCTGTCCATTGTCCACATATCCCAAAAAACCATGTATGTTTGGACTCTGGTTGTGTGTAAGAGAGGGGAGATCACATAAATAATCCATTATCAACAAAAAAAGTTAAAACACAACATTCTATGGAGAATTTTTTTAAAATTTTATTACATACCTTAGAACGTTTGAAAGGACATAATTGAAGCTTCCCTCTCCTTCCACACTTCATTAAATATGCCCCTTTTCCAATGCAGATGTGGCCCGTAGAATCATAATCAACAAATAGAATATGAAAAGTAAGTTTAATGAATTAAAGTAGTTTTGTTATACCTCAAGAAAGTGGACTATGAGAAATTGGATTCATTCTCTACAAAAGATGACATAGAAAGATATAATTACATTTTTAACTAAAACAAAGCTAAATTGGATTCATGCTTTGCAATAAACGATATAATGAGATCTAATGACATTTTCAACTCAAACAAAGGTAAGTTGAGTAAGCTCAAGCTCCAAAATTATGGCATCCAACTTCTAAGTGGCAGTTACTATATATATCTAGATAGAGGCTATAACATAAAAATATTTGTTATATGCGAAGATAAAAAAATGAAAGGAATGTGAAATTTTGACCATCAACTATAAGATCTTGTCAAGGACTAGATCAAACCGTTACATTGGTATCACGATAATAAACTCACCCATTCTAGTACACTTCTAGTAGTTTCATGATAAAACTCAAACTCAATAAACTTCAAACAACATAAGTTAACCAACAATATGTCTGAGGTTGGTTACCTAAGGATTATATCATACTAAATTACCTTTTGCATCTAACATTGAAAATGAGTTTGAAAGAAATGAAGACAAATCAGTGATTATGATGGATGCATGTGATGAAATAAAATAAGAAAAGACATTTATTCTTGCTACTGATGAGCCTTCTAGGGGATTCTTGGATGAAGTTGATCCTGATCTACTTTCTGAAATCAAAGAGACACTTTCTAGCTACTCTGGTTTGACGGAAAACAAACCTAATGCTTATGAAAATGAATATGGAAAGCAATAAGCATCGATGAACCTGGTCTTGAAGAAGGTGTATCAAAGCCTAATACCGATAGTATTTTAAATTTCTACAGCTAGAAGAGGGGCTTCCCAGTTGGGTTCCCTAGAAAATTTTGTTTTTTTTGCTATAATGTGACTGTGTTTTATTTCTATTCTATTCCTCTACAAATTGGTATAGATATTTTTTGTCTTCATGCAACAATTAGTTTTAGATTTATTCATTCAAGTAGTAGCATAATTTCAAGGAAATTCTACACAAGGGACAATTAACCTATAATTTCACTTATACCTTTTGCAAGTAAAATTCACAAATTAATTTTCATCCAAAGTGTTTAGGTTACTAGAAAGTGGTATCACAACATATCTCAACATTTCAAGGCATAAATCATACTATTCAATAAGGTTGAGACTTGAGATACAATAACCTTCCCAGGTTATGCAAGAAAGAAAACTGTTGATTTTTAGTTTTAAATCTATCCAACCAGAACAAAATTATGCCATTTTCAACACCCTCTAGTCAAAGTTATTCCTAGCCTCATTCAACTCAATTAAGAATATGTCAATCTCGTTGACATTTCTTCTTCATTTCATGCTTCTAAGTTATATATTATGCAACCTAATATATCATTTATGTTAAGTGATTACTCATTAAAATTATTTAGTCTATCCAGTGCATCTACCTAATTTTCTGGTCAGTTTGTGGGAAGACTCTATCAAACATTTGTAGCAGAAAATAGAAGACTGTTTTAGTACCTAGTGTTATAAAACTCTAATCTAGAAAAAGTATTTTGGGTTGTTTCCCTAAAAATATTTACAAAATTTTCAATCCCAAAGCAATTTCAGGGAGAATTTTAGTCAGGGAGAACTTTAGTGTTATTTTTGGAAAATTTGAATGCAACTAAAATAAATTCTTCTCGTTTGCTCAAAAGATTCCAACACCAAATATGTGTGAATTCACAGAACTTAAGATTTGTAAATAATTAAATTTCACTTTTCTTTTCCAGGACCATATATGAGTGAATTCACAAAATTTGAGATTCGAATTCTAGAAACACTTAAATTTCACCTCATTTATTAGGATTGGAATTTCCCTAAGATACAAACACGTAGCATTAAGGATCTACTTTTATTGTTTAAGAATAATGTTTAGTTTATAAATAGTGATACAAGAATCCTTGTATACATGTCTAACATAACTCTTTGGTCACAACTAATGAAACTGAACTCCATTAATACATGACAGACAAGGTAGAATGTAAGAAAGCATCTACTTTTCAACATATACTCTGACAAAAATAAACATCTATATAGTCATATAAAGTTGTCACCACACGAAAGAAGGAATTAAAAACCAAAATAAAAATAGGAACAGGCTTGGATTGTTATGGTTACTCTAACAAAATATTAGATAGGATCAATATGTTAATATGGAAAATAGTGTAGTTTATTATGATTTATTGAGCCCAAGGGGTTAGCCCAATAGAATGTCATTAATGTTACTGGGTATTTGGCTAGTTCTATGCTAGCAGGTGCCCTGTTTGAAATCCCTTCGGTGAGGTGCAGTTGTCAACGCCAATGGATTTACCAGGGATTCCATCCATCAATGTGGGGAAACATCCATTGGGATTCCCCAGAGAGTTTTTCTTAGAAACGATAAAAATAGGATTTCCTAAAGAGAAATTTTGAGATGCATACAATGTACACCCAATAAAATCAACTCTGTAGAGACAAACCATAAAAGAAGGAAAAATACATATTCTTTTAGCTATGTTCCATGGTTTTCCCTCCCGCCCTATGAAAAGTGAAAATATGCTACTCTTAAACTTAAAAGAAAGGATGAAAAAATTAGGGAATTTTGAACCATTCCTCCTTGTGTGGAAGAAGACTAAAAGCGGGGTGGAAATGCAGCAAAGTTAGAAATGAAACATACCTAGGAGCCATTAATGGATTGAAGAGGTGAAACCTTAACTCACAACTCTCTTCAATCTCATTTTCTCTCCCACCCTGTGAAAAATGAAAATATGCTACTCCTAAACTTAAAAGCAAGGATGAAAGAAATAGTGAATTTTGAACCAGAGATGTGAGGTGTGTGTACTCCTCCCCGCACGAAAGAAGACTAAAAGTGCAGTGTAAATGCAACGAGGTTGGAAATGAAACATGCATGTGCGCCATTAATGGATTTGAGATACAATGGTGGGGCATCTGAGGTGTGTGTACTCCTCCATGTATGGAAGAAGACTAAAAGTGGGGTGGAAATGCAACGAGGTTAGAAATGAAACATACCTGGGTGCCTCTGGCCCTGTGAAAAGTGAAAATGTGTTACTCTTAAACTTAAAAGAAGGGATGAAAAAAATAGTTAATTTTGAACCAGTCCTCCTTGTGTGGAAGAAGACTAAAAGTGCGTGGAAATGTAGTGAGGTTAGAATGAAATATACCTGGGCTCCATTAATGGATTGAAGATACAATGGTGGGGTTCAATATATATTAGTCTGACCTGGTAAAACCTTAATTCACAACTCTCTTCAATCTTGCTTTCCCTCTCACCCTGTGAAAAGTGAAAATATGTTACTCATAAACTTAAAAGCAAGGATGAAAACAATAGTGAGTTTTGAACAAGAGATCTAAGGTGTGTGTACTCCTCCCTATGTGGAAGAAGACTAAAAGTGGGGTGTAAATGCAACGAGGTTAGAAATGAAACATACGTAGGAGCCATTAATGGATTGAAGATCTAATGGTGGGGTTCGATATCAATCTTCTACTGGTAAAACTTTAATTCACAACTATCTTCAATCTTGTTTTCCCTCCCGCCCTGTGAAAAGTCAAAATATGCTACTAGTTTTCCCTCCCTTCGCCTTATGAAAAGTGAAAGCTTAATTTTCCCTCCTGCCCTATGAAAATTGAAAATATCTACTAGTTTTCCCTTCACCCTATGAAAAGTGAAAATATACTACTTGTTTAAGAAAGTAAATGAAGATTGGAATTAGGAGGTCTTTGTTACATCAAAATTAAGGGTGAATTTTTTCAAAAATGTTAAAATTTCCCTCCCTAAAAAACAATAAATACAATATTATAGAGTATAGAATAGATGTGTAGGTGTAATGTAAGTATGTAAACAATTCTAAATATGGGCTTAGTTAAAGAATAATACTGATGATAATAATAAAAGTCAAAGTATGGGGATGAGTGCAAAAATCTAAATGTTAGCTAAACTAATAATAAAAATAATAAAAATCAATATGTTATATTTTGATTTTGTTATTAACTTCTGAATAGGTTTTGTTACAATACCATGAGCCAATACCATGGCTTATCAATACCTCAAGCCCAAAAACCATAACTTATTTCAAAACCAAAATATTTTATAACAATATGACAAGATTCTTAACCATGGATAATCACACCCCACTTTATAGTAGATATTATTAACTTGTAAAAAAATGGTTTCATCATAATACCATGGGCCAATACTATGGATTATCAGTACCACATGCTCTAAAAACATAACTTATTTGACAATCAAAATATTTTATAATAATATGAAAATATTATTAACCACGGGTATTCATTCTCACTTTACCATGGATATTATTAACTTGGAAATAGACTTTGTTACAATACCATGGGCCAATACCATGGCTTAATCAATATCACATGCCCAGAAAGCATAACTTATTTCAAAATCAAAATATTTCATAAGAATATCACAAGATTCTTAATCATCGATATTCACCCTCGCTTTGTCATTGATATTATGAACTTGTGAATAGGATTTGTTACAATAGCATGGACTAATACCATGGCTTATCAATACCACATGCCAAAAAAATCATATCTTATTTCACAATCTAAATATTTTATAACAATATGACATGATTCTTAACCATCCATATTCACCCCCACTTTACCATGGATGTTATTAACTTGTAAATAGGCTTTGTTACAATACCATGGGCCAATATCATGCCCTATCAATACCACATGCCCAAAAACCATAACTTATTTCACGATAAAAATATTTTAATTTAATTTAATTTTATAACATTTTTTATTTGAAGCTAATAGGAAAATGTTTGTCATTAGTTTTGAGATATATATAAACCCTCTATCCTCATGACTACTAAAATTATGAAATAGTCTATAACGCGACTTTTTGAAAGCCTTTCCGGCGGGTTTTTCCGGTCGAAATCCTGCAGGAATTTATTGGAATCGCAAGTTTGATAGCTAGTTTCTGCACAATGAAAGTGTCCCAGGGGTTTTCGAGGGTGCTGAATCCAAATATGCAGTTAAAAAACCATTTTAACTGCAGGAAATCAAGATTCTTCCGCCGGATTCCGTCACCGGAATCTCCAAAAAGTCGCATTATAGACAACTCCCTAAAATTATTCCCATATAAATTAAATTAAGATTTTAATAAAATTAAAAATGAGAATATTTTTGTATTTAAAGATGTGAAATTTATATAATACAAATATTAAGTAAGAACCAACATAGATCAATATTAACTAAGGATCCAAGTGAAGATAGCGAGCAAAGTGAAGGGAAGAGAGGGGGAGGGAGATAGTGACAAAGATGGAGGGTAGAGAGAGAGGGAGAGAGAGAAGGAGAGAGTGACAGAGTGATGGGGAGAGACAGAGAGAAGGAGGTAGGAAGATAGAGATGGGAGAGAGAGAAGAAGAGAGTGGGGGAGAGAGATATGAAGCTGGAGGGGGAGAGAGAGATATGGAGTTGGAGGGGGAGAGAGGGGGAGGAAAGAAATAAGGCATAGGTAGATAGACATGGAGAAAGAGAGGGGGAGAAGAGACGATAACAATGTAAACTTTGAAATGGGAACTATAAACTCAAAACGGAAACTCTGGCCAAAAAACCCCCAAAAAACATCAAAAATAGTGCTAAAAATGAAAAGTGTTGATGCTGGAATAATACCTTTTTTTCAGGGTAAATTTTCAACATGTTTTAAAAATGGCAGTGAAAACCAATTTTTTGTGCAAAAATTGTCCAAAAAGCACCCTCAAAACGAAGTGTTGATGTTCGAATAACATTTTTTTTTTCTCAATGGTAAATTTTGTGCAAAAAACACCCTCAAAACGAAAAGTGTTGATGCTGGGAAAACAATTTTTTTTTTCAAGGGTGAAATTTCAACATTTCGAAATAATAGCATAAAATATTTTATCATGACCCTGAAAAACATTAAAATTTCAAAAAAAAATAATAATAAAAATTAAAATTAAAACAATGAAAAAACACAAAAAATAAAATAAAATAAAAAATAACAAAACATAAATAAAAATATATACTAAAAACAAAACATAAAATAAAAATAAAAATAAAACAAAAAAAAACAAACATCAACAATAAAAATCAATCATAAAAATGTAAAATGTGACAAAAAATAAAAAAAAATAAAAAATTAACCTCTAAAAAATAAGAATTAAAAAACTAGAAAAAAATTACAAATTATAAACAAATAAATAGTAAAAAAGCATATTTAAAAAAATGAAAAAAAAACAAATATGTAAACCATAAAAAAAATTGGGAAAAGAAAAAAAAACACATTAAAAAAAAACTATAAAATTAAGTAGGTAAAAATAGAAAAATTAAAAAAATATTAACAAAAAACTAAAAAAAATTGAAAATTAAAAACAAACTAGATTTAAAAAAAAAATTGGAAAATTAACAAAAAAATAAATTAAAAAGTAGTGAAATTAAGATTAAAATGATGATTACTTAAAAAAATAAATGTAAAAATACATATATATGAGACAAAAAAAAATAAAAAATGTTTAAAAAAAATTGTTTCAGAAACCATAAAATAATTTGAAAAAAATATAAAAAAATATAATTTAAGTAAAAATAGAAAGATTAAAAAAATCATTAACAAAAACTAGCCAAAAAAATAAAAACAAAATAGATTAAACAAAAATAGAAAAATTAACAAAAAAATTAAAATTAAAAACTAGTAAAATTAATATTAATATTAAACAGTTTAAATAAAAATTATTAAATTTTAAAAATTAAATTTTAAAATTATTTTTTTTTATTAAATTTTAATATAATATTAAAATTTTATTATTAAACAGTTTTAAAAACTAAATTATTAAAAAAAATTATTAAATATTTTAATAAAAATTAAATTTTATTTTTTTTTATAAATTTTGTTTTTATGAAAAAAAATAAAAATAAAAAAATGGGCCCCGGCCGCGCCACCACCGGGCGGTAGGAGGGCCGTGGGGCGATTCCAGGAATCGCCCCATGGCTCTCGCGCCGCCCGGTGGTGGCGCGGCCGGGGGCCCCAAAAAAAAAAATATTGATTTTTATTAAAAAATTATAATAATTTTTTTTAATAATTTAATTTTTATTAAAATGGTTTAATTTTTTTTTATTAAAATTATTTAATAAAATAAAATTTAATCATTTTTATTAAAATTGTTTAATGTATTTTTTTTTCAAATAAAAAATAAAAAATTCGTTTAATAAATAGATAAAAAAATAAAAATTGTTTAATAAATTTTTTTAAATTATTAATAGATTATTTAATAAAAACATTTTTCATAAACATATTTATAATTAAAAATTAAAATTGTTTACTTTGGGTAGAGGGCCACCATTTTTTTTTTTACATTAACTTTAAAAAAAATTAATAATTTTTTAAATTTTAAATTAGAAAATTAAATTTGTTTTAAGAAAATTAAAATATTTTTTATGATTTGTGTTTTTAAATAAATAAATAATGTTTAAAAAAATGTAATTTTTTTTTAATAAAAAAAGATTGTTTAAAAAAAAATGTAAATTTTAAATATATATATATATATCTATATCTATATATATATATATATATATATATATATATATATATATAATGTAGGTTTAATTTTATTTTATTTTTTGAAAATATAGAATGTAGTTTAAATAATTTGTATTTTTAAATTAAAAAAATATAATAATAAAAATTGTATAAAAAATATATATATTTTTTTTTTTAATAAAAGAAAACATTGTTTAAAAAAAAGGAATTTATTTTTTTATTTTAAATAAAGTATGTATGTTTAATAAAAAATAATTGCATTTTTTCTTTCTTTAATAAAAAATAAGCATTTTTTTGGTTTTTTTTTTTTTTTAATAATTAATTTTTTTTTTTGTTTTTTTTAATATTAATTTCACTAGTTTTTTAATTTTTTTCGTTAATTTTCTATTTTTTTTAAAACTAGTTTGTTTTTATTTTCATTTTTTTTTTTTTTTTCCCAGTTTTTGGTAATGTTTTTTTTTTTTTTTTTTGGTTAATTCCTCTATTTTTACTTTTATATATATTTAAAAAAATTGTTTCTTTTTTCCAAATTCTTTTATGGTTTGTGAGTTAATTTTTTTTTACATTTTTTGCTTTTTTTTTTAATATTAATTTTACTAGTTTTTTAATTTTTTTTCGTTATTTTTCTATTTTTTTTAAACTAGTTTGTTTTTAATTTTTTTTTTTTCCTAGTTTTTGCTAATATTTTTTTTTAATTTCTCAATATTTACTTATTTAATTAGATATATATATATATATATATATATATATATATATATATATATATATATATATATATATATATATATATATATATATATATATTAATTTTGTTTTTTTTTCCAAATTCTTTTATGGTTTATGAGATAATTTTTTTTTAACATTTTTTAATTTGTTTTTTAGAGACAATTATTTCATGTGGATTGAAAATTTAATTAACGATGTATAAATATGTAGAATATCGAAAATGCAAAATATCGACCTTCTTCTTTAAATATGCAAATCAATAAAAACCCCACTACAAAAAAATAAAAAATAAAAACTAGAAAATATGAAGAAGAAGACCACTTCCAAAATTATTAAATTTACGAAATAATTATTTACATTTCATACATTAGAAAATTTAAAGTCAAAAAATAGGTCTTTAAAAAAAAGGGTTACGAAATAATTATTTACATTTCATACATTAGAAAATTTAAAGCCAAAAAACAGGGCTTTTAAAAAAAGGGGGTGATGCAAAATACTCACTTTTTTAAATCAGCATGAAAATCACTACCATTCTAAAACGATTCTAAAACGTAATGTACATAAAAAAAATTAAAGTGCCAAAAACTATGCTCTAAAAAAAACATGTTCGTTCTACATCACCCCTTTTCAAAATCAGGTCACTTTTTGCTATCTCTACGAAACGGGTAACAGTATCAGCTCCCGTTTCAAATTTTACATTGTTCGAGGGGAAAGAGAGAATAGGTGGGATAAGGATAGGGATAGAAGGGAAAGAGAGAGAGAGGGAAGCACAAAGATGGAGGGGGGAGAGATAGAGAGTGATGGTGGAGAACAAAGGGACGTGAGAGAGAAAGGGAGGGAGAGGACTAAAAGAGAGGAGAGAGAGATGAAGTTAGAGGGGGAGAGAGAGGGAAGGAAGAATAAAGACATAGAGGGAGAAAGGTAGAGAGAGAGAGAGAGGGAGTGACAAGGGAGCGATGGAGAGAGGAGAGATAGAGGGAAGAGAGAGAGATGGAGAGGAAGAGGGAGGGAGAGAGAGTGTGTATGTTTGGGGGGTGAGATAGAGAGATGGAATAAGAAAGAGGGACATAAATACAAATATAGATATTATATAGTATTATATAACCAGCCTAGATCCATCTTAACCTAGATCTATCAAGCGCAAAAAAAGAGGGTTGCACATCGAGAGATTGGATCCCTCTCGGCACTTGATAGATTCGGGTTAAGATGGATCTAGGCTGGCTTAATAATTTTGTAGTTGTATTTGATAAATTAACACTTTTTTTATCATTTTGGTTGAAAACAATTTTTCCATATTTCATCTATTTATCATAATAATAATAATATAAGTTTAATTTAATTTTAAGCTTACTTTTTTTATGCAATGATTTTGTTGTTAGTTTCTAGAGATAGACATGTTATACTTTTGGAATTTGAAAAGGAAACATGTGCTCTTAACTTGGTTGTATTGAAAACATTTAAGTGTAAGAAAGAAACATGCCCTCTTAACTTGGTTGTATTAAAAACATAAGTGTTCTTGTATACTAGGTGGGTGCAAACAAGAGAGAGTATATGGTAAGTGGATTAAATAGTTAAAAACAAATGTTAGTTAAGGAGAAAGTTACAAAAATCTAACAAATAGGCTAGGGTTAGGATATTACTGTTTTGGGACATCTAAAGTTGATGGTACATTTTATGTAGGTGTAGTCTAAGCCATTGGGTGTAGAGAACATATTATGAGTATCTTGAACTTTTGGGGTGTGTTAGTGGTGTCAACTAGTGGTGGAGTGTCCAACCAATGAATAGGAAAAGTTTTTCATTTACAGGGTTGGCATCAATCAAGTATTCTCCCTCTCTACCCAACTCTAAGATGAGGAGTGTGCATAACGAACTTATTCTTGTAACAAATTGAAAATATTTGATTATCTTTAAGTTCAAGAGCTTGAAGTTGCTGCCTCAACCTACAATTCTTTAAAGGAACTATGTGTTTTTCAATTAAACCCTTGTGGTAAATGAGCTGCAAAAGAGGAAGGCCTTATGGCTATTTTTAAGGGGTTGTAATGACCGTCGACTTGTCGTAAATATGTAGATATGATGCTAATGGTCTTGATCTTAGTAAATTCACGTATATAATGTAAATATTTTCCTATTACCTTACATTGTTTAAATATGATAATATTTTGTGGTTACCCTAATGTACATGTTGAAGTTCCACTTGCATGATTATGGGAATCACTTCTCAGTTATCCTTGTGTACATGGGGAAGATCATATATACTCTATGCGATAAAAACACCTAGTAATGTTTTCACACTAAACACTATAAAATAGACTTAACCCTAATATCTTAGTGAAGAACAAGTAACTAGCTAGACTCTGGAAGGGTTTTTGGATTGAATGTTAGTGAGACTCATTGCAGTTAGGTGTGCCAATGTGTGGTGAGTGTTTGTGAGTGCTAGGGAAACACAAGGGAGTACTAGGTCAAAATGCATGGAAATGAATGAATAAGAGTGTGTGAGAGGGACTTTCAATGAGTTCCAAGAGTGGTAAGAGGGGAGTGACATGGTATGCTAAGTAGTGCTAAGTCATTCTAGCATGCCAGAGAGACATGAAGCCAATATGTACTAGTTGCCAAGGTGTGCCAAATAGTGCTAGGAAGTGTTCGGGAGTGTTTTGGAAACACAAGGGAGCACTAGGTGAAAATAATGCATGCAAATGAATGATTAAGAGTTTGTGACAGGAAGTGTCAGTGATTTCAAGGTGTGCTAAGGAGGGAGTGACAAGGTATGCTAGGCAGTGCTAAGGCATTCTAGAGGCCAGGGAAACATGACAAGATGTGCTAGGTTCTAAGGTGTGCCAATGCATGCCAGGGAGAGTTATGGAGTGTCAGGGAAAAACAAGGGAGCACTAGTTTCAAATGCATGGAAATGAATGAATAAGAGTGTGTGACAGGGATTGTCAATGAATTCTAAGTGTGCTAAGGAGAGAGTGGCAAGGTATACTAGGTAGTTCCAAGGAATGCTAGAGTGCCAGGGAGACATGCCAAGATGTGCCAAGTCCTAGGGTGTGCGAATGTGTGTTAGGGAGTACCATGAGAACACAAGGGAGAACTAGTTCAAATTTCATGGAAATGAATAGATAAGAGTGTGTGATAGGGAGTGTCAGCAAGTTCCAAATGTGTTAAGGAGGGGGTGACAAGGGTATATGTTAGGCAGTACCAAGGCATGCTAGAGTGTCAGGGCATGTTAGGGAGTGATAGGGTATGTTAGGGAGTGGAAAATCATGCCAAGGAATGTAAGGGATGATAATGTGTTCCATGTAGTGCCAATGGATTATTATATGTGCCAGATGTTATGGCATGTGAAGATGTAAACTATGTTGCTTAGTTGTTTTTTGGGCATTTTTGGATGCGAGCCTTGACTTGGTAACTTGTTAGGTGGGATGAGTTAATATTGGACATGAGAAGCATAAGATGATTTATATTGCATTAGGGGAACAAGGCATAGTCTAGTTGTAGTAAATGTAACTTGGTAAAGTTGTTGTAGTCGAGGTAGGACTTGGTTCGGTTCCTAAGTCTAAAAGAAAATAAGGGTAGTTATGAGGGAATGATAATTAAGGAGTTCCATGGCATGCCAAGGAATGAAAAGGCATGCTGACATATGCCAGATAGTGTCAACCCATGTCAGAGTGTTTTGGAGTGTCAGGGAATCATAAGGGAGAAGTAGTTCAAAGTGCATGGAAATGAATGAATAAGAGATTATGCCAGGGAGTGTCAGTGAATTCTAGGCGTCCCATGGACAAAGTGTGTTAGGAGAATTTCATATTAGGACTTGTAGGAGGAAATCCTACGATTGTGATAAGAGAATGGAAAAATCAGTTTGAGACAAAGGGAGACTTTGGTCAACACATTATAGGGATTGCCAAGGAAACACGAGGACTCGTTTCAATTACATGTAAATGAATGAATGTGCGTGTGTGATAGGGAGTGTTAAAAAGTTATAGGTGTGCTAAGGAGGGAGTGACAATGTATGATAAGCAGTGCCAACAGACAATAGAGTGCTAGGAAATCCTACTAAGATGTGACAAGCGCCATGGTGTGCAAACGTGTGCCAAGGAGTGGTAGGGAGTGTTAGGGAAACACAAGGGAGCACTAGGTCATAATGCATGGAAATGAAGGAATAAGATTGTGTGGCATAGAGTCTTAGTGAGTTCCAAGTGTGTTAAGGAGGAGTTACAAGGCATGCTTGGCAATGCTAAGGAATGCTAGAGTTGTAGGGCGACATGCGGCCAAGATGTGCCGACGCATGTAAGGAAGTGTTAGCTAGGAGTGCCAGGGAAACACAAGGGAGAAATATGTCAAAATCAATGGAAATGAACAAATAAGAGTTTATGATTAGAAGTTTCAGTGAGTTCTAGGTGTGCTAAGGACAAATTGACAAGGTATGCTAGGTAGTGTTAAGGCATGTTAGAGGCTAGGCGGCATGCCAAGATGTCATAGGTGCTAGGATGTAACAACATGTGTCAAGGAGTGATAAGGAGTGCTAGGGAAACGTAAGGCAGAACTAGGTAAAATTGCATGGAAATGAATGAATAAGAGTTTGTGACCAAGAGTGTCAGTGATGTCTAAGTGTGCTAAGGAGAGAATGATAAGGCATACTATGTAGTGCCAAGGAATGCTAGAGTGTTAATGCAGTAGGCCAAGATGTGTCAGATGCTAGGGTGAGATAGGGAGTGTTAGGGCGTGTCAAGGAAACATAAGGAAGCACTAGTTCAAAATTCATGGAAATTAATGAATAAGAGGGTGTGAAAGGGAGTTTCAATGAGTTCTAGGTGGGTTAAGGAGGGAGTGACAAGGTTATATGCCAGGCAATGCCAAGGTATGCTAAACTACCAAGGCATGTCAGGAAGTGCCACGGTGTGCTAGGGAGTGTCAAAGCATGCCAAGGAATGTAGGGTATGTTAACGCATGCCACATAGTGCCAAGGCATTCTAAGACATGTCAGGTGTTATGGCATGTCAAGATGTAAATTGTGTTGCTTAATTGTTTTAGACCAAGGTTGGATGTGATGAACCTTGTCTTGGTAACTTGTTAAGTGGGATGAGTGAGATTGTACATGAGTACCCTAAGATGAGTTACAAGTAGTTCTTAGGTGAACAAGGCATATGTTGAATTTCCATGACACATGAGAATCTGAGTTTGGCCTTAGAATTTTTAATGTGAACACACTCAAGTGCCACAACACATCTACTATACAAAACAGAATCTTCCATGAAAGAAAAATTAATGGATTTAATGCACATAATTTAGGGTCTGCACATCTTCATATGTTAATGCTTATTATTGTGATATACAATAGCCATTAATATGTCTGGTGTAAGACTCCTCTGGTGATTTCTATCCAACGACAACATCTCTGTGGTAAAAGGTGTACTGTCAGAGGTTACTCCATCAAAAAAAGAAACCAAAAGGGACCTTACTGTGCACACAGATGAAGAATTAAGAATATTTTTATCTATGAGTGCTAATGTGGAGGTATGGGACAAAATTACATAGGTAGCGAACCTTTTTGTTCAACCAATCAAGATCTAAAAAGGAAAATGTGTGATTATATATACATGTGTGATAGTATTTGGAGGAATGCCAACCTAACCGAAAAATTTGTTGACATTTTGTTGGATCTGACCTATAATTTTTCCTAAATTTAATAAACATGTAAAATAGGACTGACTTTTCAATACAAAATATAAATTGATTGGAACATGGCCAAATTGTGTAAGTGTAAAAATTGGTATGGTTTAAAGGGACCAATCCATTTGAAAAGTCTTAAATGTGGTAATGAAGGTTGAGCCTTGTTCTAGAACCCCTTTGGGCATCCATCTTAGAAATTGGTGTAGGATGCAACACTTCAGAATAATTTTTGTAGCGGTGATGTCAACACTTGTATAGTGACATGGGGTTGGAGTTGGCCTGTCAAAGATCATTGGTTTGCTTTGGAACTTCTCTAGGGTAATGCCTTAGATGATTTGGAGTACGAGGGCATGATTTGATATTTATTTTGCATTGAAGAAGCTTTGGAGGATAGATACTGTAGAAAAACCCCTTGTTCTGAATAGGGAAGCACATGCCACTGAAGAAAGTAACAACAAGTACACAGATTTGAAACTCAAATCACATCACTATTATTACTCTTTGAAACAAGAAATAACTAAAAATTTCAAACACTATTATTCACTTTTCCTTTAGTCTAGAAGGTACAATGAATCAGGAAACATCTACAACGGTGTCTCAACTTTCTTAACTCCTAATCCTAATGCACCTTTCTTGCATGGATAGACCAAGACAATTAAAGTCTACTGCTAGTGAATACGATATGAGATATGCAAACATGCTTCCTTAGCTAAGGCTGAAAATTAATAACTAGGGAAGTGCTCCTTTTAACTGTGCATGCAAAAACTAAATAAAGCAAAGAGTTTCACTACTCCAGGTGCCAAAAACAAATCCACTCCCTCAGGTAAGTGCTTTTCCCAGAACATGATATTAAGGACTCAGAAACTTTGTTGCTTCCTTCAAGAGAGGTGTATGCCAAAAAGAACTAAGCTATCATGCACTATCCTCCAAATTTATTCACCTTTAATAGAATTATTATGTCTAGAAAAAGAAAAGGGACCCATATCCAACAGAATTTGCTGATCAGCCAGAGACCCTTGTGATCAAACAGTGAGATAATAAAGGAATGTCAACTAGGGTGGAATATTTCACCACCAAAATTGAAAAGAGATAGAAGGAGTCAAAAACTATAAGACCTAATGCTCAAGAACAAATGAATTAATCCACACTTGGTGATCCAAAATGAATTTAATCCTTATTTATTTATAGATTTTCAATAGGGGTTTCATATTCTTAAGTGATTAAGTAAACCTTACTCCAAACCCCAAATTTGTGTTTTTTAAGCCTAGTTTCTCCAAAATTTTCCCAACAATGGGTATTTTAGGGATTTTGCACCTTTATGCAGGACTATAGTCTACGGGGATGGATAGGATATTACATCCCATTCATCCTCAATTTGTATACGATGTAACATGGCACCTAATAAAAGAAACAATGATTTAGTTTAGGAGGTAATAACTAAATGCTTATTTCTTTCCACATAGGACATACATCTTGCAAAAATGATCATGGGGTACAAATACTACAAGAGGCCTAAATCTTACTAGCATTGTCATAGTCCAAGAATAAAAAGCCTTCCAAGTGAAACAAGGTCAGTACCACATACTACAAGCACAAATGACAAATTCAAAAACAATATTCTTATTCAATGAAAGAATGACTAATCATATTAGCACACTTTAAATTTAATAGCTCTAGAGTTGCAGTATCAACCAAAATTTCTCAGGTTGCATCATAATTAAGTGCTCAATGTTGTTTTGGGTCCAATTTGGGGAAAAGGAGGAGCTCTTGGTGATAGTGAGATGATCAAGATTTTCAGAAGGGAGCTCTGCTATACTTTTCATCATACAAGCCATTCATTATAGTGGAGGAGATATAGAGAAGCCTTTAATAAGGACCTTTCCAAGATCAATTTGGAGGAAAATCCATTTTCAAAGCTTAAACATAGTTCTAGATTCAAACAAGAGTAGTCATTTTTAAAAACAATTATTAATTCCCAAGAAATTGGAGCCAAGCTGACATGTTGACCATTTATTCTTCTACTGGACAAGGATGCATTTCAGAAAAGTCCTTGGCCCTTTGATCCAGTATTTGATGTAAATTTCTTGATTAGAAATGTAATAAGAGATGTAGTTTATATTAAGGAAAAGGGAAAAGTAGGGGGCCAGTTAATAATTATCTCTAAAAAACTATCAATAGAATCCTAACATATTTGAAATGGAAAAGGATAACTCCATGGTTATTTTTTGCTTTAGAAACTTTGCTAATTTCCATGATTGAAGCATGTATTCATGCCTTGAAAGAAGCTCACAAATTTTTTTGATATTGGTTGAAGCAAAAGAAAATGTGCAAAGTTACACTCACATAGAGGTATGGAAAAAAAATATGTGGAGCATCTTGTCCCAGACTCCAAACAAATAATGGATAAAAGGTGAAAAAACCAAGTCAAAATGTATGTGTAGCGTTTTTCATGTAGAGGTAGGTGTTAACCCCACACTCTACAGTGAAGGCTTTGTGGTGCAAGTGACACAAAGGTTTGCATGTAGAACTTTGGAATAAAAGGAGTGGAGCTTGATGCTACATGTCAACTATTACCCCACTTTCTGTATGAGTTACAGGAGATAAAAAGTAGATACTTTTGTTATTCAAATTTAATAAAAAATATTACTATGTCTTCCTCAACATAAAAGAAACATCTTTCATAAAATATTTTCTCCATGAACCTAATTTAAAATTAATCTCTTCCGTTGACACACCCAGCAGCAAATAGAAACGATGCCGATGGGCAAATTTCAGCTTAGAAAATTAACAATTAGTTTCAATTGTAAGATCTCATATCTTCAATTCAAATTTTAGTTACAAGTAGTGAAACAAGATTCACAGATCAATCACAATTAATCACGAGTAGGAATCTACTCGCTCTCCAAATGATTCGATCTAAATATTTGTGATTCAAACTCACTTTGACCAAGTTTAACTCATGGTCAATTCAAGTTTGACTTGAGACTTGCCGATTAAAGAAGATTCCTGTGATCGATTCCAATTTATTCAATTTTCAGCCTTCACTCAATGAGCATGAGTTTTTCAAGTTTAGGTATGCCGCATTGATAAAAACTAAACGTCAGTCATTCCAAAAAAAATTTCTCATTTCTCAGGCCCAAAAATCATACATCGAGACCTTCAGTAATCAATCACTACTCACTATTACACATTCCAGACTCAATATCGGGGAACTGCCAAGGTGAACCTAAGTCCAGACTACATATCGGGCAATCGCCAGTGTGTGCTCTATCCTATCGACCCTCGGGCAGTCGTACGTCACCTTCAGCATGTGTTACCTTTAGGCTTAGCTGCTTCGCTATTCAACAATTGAGATACATTGGCACTTGGCTTAAATAATAGGTATATTACTATGTTGAAGTTTCAATGTCGTTTTCAATGGCAAGTTTCAAGTTTCATTGTTCAACAATCGAATGTTCGGCGTATTCCTTTGGTTATGACTTTTCAACCCTATAAATGGGGCTTAAATAGATTTTAAAAATTCACTAAGAAATGGATTCATACCAACCATCGATGAAATCATCAAGCATTCCTTCGTTGGTCGATGTCTTGTCAACTTCAAAGGCTTTAACCATGCATACACAACTTTGGGTATTTTTGTTCTTCCAGAATCTGTTATTGATGTATTAGTTCAGTTGTCTTATGCTAAACGAACTTGCAAATTCAAGATTACAATGTAATATAGGTTGATAATATTTCCTTTAGGTAGCATTTCCTCATATGTACCTAATTATGTTTCAACGTCATAATGATATATTAGGTCGAAATGTGCTTCTGTTGCTGGAAAGACTCCTCTTTGATCCTTAACAAAACCTCATATCCTTTAAAACCAACCCTCTTTTTTGCGAAGTTATATATGGCATTTTAAATTTTAAATTTTTATTGTATTTTACAAGAACCAAATTAAATAGAAGGTACAACTCCAAATCTAAACAGAAGCCACAATTTAAACACAATTCCAAAACCACAACAATGCTGAGGGAGAATGACTTTGCTTGGGCTTATTGTGACAAGATTCTTGGAGACCCTAAGCTCCTTTATAAATTTTGCAAAGTGAAATCTAGTGGAGGCATTTATAGATTCAAGTAACACCTTGCACAAATACCTAGCCATGATATAGGTCTCTACAAAAACGTTGATGAAAATGTCAAACACCAAGCAACCTTGGCCATTGATATGTTGAGTCAGCATAATGCAAAGAAAGAAAAGCAAAGAAAAGAAATAGGAACTGCTAGACTTAACAATTTTTCTTCCACTACCCCATTGTCATCTCCCTCTATTGAATCCTCAATGTAGTTCCCAAGTTTCCCACACATACCTCCAAGTCCATGTCAAGCTCAAGGCCAAATGAATACTCTTGCATTCAACATTGGAGGTGGAAACATAAACACCTTTTTTTCTCCCCACACAAAACCTGGTTCCAAACCTACCTTTGATACCATTGGTTGGAAAAGGAATATCCATAGTCAGGCAAGGAAGGCTATTGCTAACTTTTGGTCATATTTTGACATACCTTTCCAATGTGCCATAAGTCCTTTTTGGCAAGCTATGATGGATGCAGTTGTTGTAGTAGGTCTAGGGTTCAATGCTCCTTCCCTAGAGAGAATTAGGACAAATTTTCTTTTAGAAAGTGTTGAAGATGTCATGCTTGTGCTATCTAAGTGTCATTCATCATTTGTAGAAACAAGGTGCACGATCATGAGTGATGGATGGATAGATCAGAGGAATAGAAATTTAATAAATCTCCTTGTATCTTGTCGAGTAGGTACAATGTTTCTCAAATCAGTGGATACCTCATACAAGGTTAAAATTGCACAACTTATTTGTGAAATGATGGAGGAAGTCATTCAAGAAGTGGGAGAAGAACATGTTGTACAAATTGTCTAATTATATGGCTGCTGGTAGACTTTTTGAGATTAGGCACCCCACTATTTTTTGGACCTATTGTGTTTCCCATTGTATATATTTAATTCTTGATGACATTGGTAAGCTTCATTGGATACATGAGGTTGTGGATAAGAAAATTTCCATAACCAAATACCAATACAACCACATTATTGTCCTAAACACCATGAGAAAATACATTGAAGGTAAAGAAATTGTTTGACCTGCAGTGACTAGATTTGCAACAAATTTCATATCTTTGCAATTTGTGGTTGAGCAAAAGATAAATCAAAAGAGGATGTCCTTGGGACCTGAGTGGATGGCATATAAACATTCCAAGGCCCTTGAATGCATTGAATTTGTTGCACTTGTGTTTAATCATGGTTTTTGGAAGGATGTCGAAGAGATTATTGTTGTGATGGAGTCCCTTGTTAGAGTTCTCAGGTACTTCAAATCGTTTAACTTTTTCATGTTTTAAATTTCATTTCAAGCTTCTTTTATTTTCAATGTTCATATTAATTTAAATTTGAAAGCTTGAACTTTCACGATGGTTGATGGTGACAAAATTTCTATGGTTTACATTTATGAGGTGATGGATCTCACAAAGGAAGCCATCAAGAAAAGATATGGGGATGAGAAGACAAAGTATATGCCTCTTTGGGACATTATTGATGCACACTGGGATAGGAAGTTACATTCCCCCTTACATGCTGCTAGGTACTTCCTAAACTCATAGTATTTTTATGATAAAAGCAAATTTAGTGAGGATGGGGAGGTTCATAGAGGACTTACAACATGCGTAGAAAGGTGCTTCCCTAATCCAGAATTTCAAAGTCATGTCTTTTCCCAACTATAGGATTATAGAGAACCACCTAAATTATTTTCCTATAACAATGTTATACGAGAAAGGTCTAAGGTGTTGCCAGGTACCCTTTGAGGCTTGAAGGCTTTATTAGTTCATTAAATTTGTTTAAACTTTATTTTCTATGTTAAATGTTTTATTAAATTTTGTTGTATTTTTAATATTTTACTATTTAGTACTAGTACATCTACTAATGAACACTTTCCATGTGCTAGGTCTTTGGTGGAAAAACTTTTGTAGTGATACGCCAAATTTGAAGAAATTTGCCATTCGAATCTTAAACCAAGCATGCGGTGCTTCAAGTTGTGAGTGCAACTGGAGGATGTTTGAGAAAATACATTCTAAGAAGCACAACCAATTGACACAAAAGTTCTTAAATGACCTTCTATTTTTCCATTACAATCTACAACTTTGCAACAAGAAAATACTAGGTGAGAGCTTGAATTTAAAGGTTTCATATTCTGATTTGGAATTTAAAGTTTAAACTTTGAAGTTCATAGTCAAACTTAAATTCACATTTCAATGTCTCATTATAGTGACAGCTCTTGATCATTCACCAATATACCTTGAAGAGAAAGCTTTGCAAACTACAAATGTAGCAGATTGGGTCCAATTAGAGGAGGCTCTTGTTTTAAGCATACATGACTTGAAGAACTTTGAGAGTCAAGCAAGTGAAGTAGTTGGAGGAATCACTTCTAATTCTCACTCTTAAGAGTCTTACACTCTTATTTATAGATTTTTTCTAATTAGTATGCAATTTTTTGTAAACTTTTAGAAGTAGTTGCTTCTAGTTCTATGTAGTCACTAGTTAGGAGTCATGACTTAGTACTTTGGATCATGTTTGGACTCATAACATATATGAGATTCTTATTCATTCATGATATTTTGGACATCTATTGGTATTATGAATTTTTTGGACATGGCTTTACTAAATATCAATGAAAAATGTTTTTTTTTTTTAATTCAATATATGTGTATATTTTTATTTATTGAATTCACTGATTTTTTCTCGATTTTTTTCCGATTTTTCCCCAATCTGATTAAAAATATTAGCTCTTTTTCCTCGCCGATTTTTTGTCTATTCTGAGTCTCGTAACATTGGTTACAAGTTTCATTCTTCAGTTAAGAGTGCTAAGGTGTGCTAGAGAGTGCCAATTGTTATCGGGAAATCTAGTGTCTATTTAGAGATGCTAGTCCCACTAAGATGGGTAGCTACCTTAGAAACAAACAGATTAAAGTAACTTGTTTTTCCTTTATGAGAGAGAGATGAGAAAGAAGTAGAGAGTACCAACCTTAGTCTTTCGCTTGGCTCCTTCCTTGTTTCCTTTCCCCTTTGACAGAATCTCGCCACTGCTTCCTTACTTGTCCCGCTTCAAAGAGCACCTATAGATTCACAGCAGCATAATACCATCAAAGCATAGAGATCTTTCACTATAAACAATATAGGATCAGATATATATTGACCATACAAATGCGTATATCAACACAATATTCAAAGATACACAAGAATATGGAGGAAAACTGAAATAGATTTATTAGTAAAAGTAGTAGAAGAGAGGATTACAACCACTTGGTATAACCCAACGCCATCCTTCCATCTTGAAAGCCCTATTCACCTCACAGAAAGCAAGATCACCCAACAATGTCTTCAAAGAGAAACCAACAACACCTCTTTGCAAATTACCCAATTCCAACCTTTGGATCTCTGGGATGAGGGATCCATTTATAGATATTTGCAGGGGGGTGAGTCAGCTTCTGGGATTTTGATTAGTGTCATCTCTCTGATAGTTCTTGCTTCCACTTGGAGATTTCCTGATCTCCACCTAGAAAACTGCTTGTGCCATTTGTCTGCTCTCGCTCATCGCACCCTACAAAAGGGATTTCCAATATGCATCACACTTTTTGCATGTGGCAGGTGAGGTGCATCGCACCCTTTGCACTGGGCAGTCTGTATGGTCCTGCTTTGACAAGTTCTGAGTGGTTTTTCATGGAAAACTTCTGGGAGATGATGTAATCAGCTGACCTTGCTCCTTTAGGGTATGAAACAACACTTTTAGGGACTTATAAGCCTTTGGTTTATGGACATATGTGATTGGGGTTGCAGTGCCCAAATATGTCTATAACAGTTGCCCCCTAAAGCATGAGGTCGTAAATCTTTTGATGTCGTGTGAAATGATTTATAATGAGGATCTGAGATTTTTCGCACTGGAAGGTGACCTGTAATAAGATACAATACAATACATTATCTTCATAATGTTTTCATGATCTAGCTGAGGTGAGCATAGCCATGCTCAGCTTGATAAATTCATTTTCATGTACATAGGACAGACAATTGTCTATGTGCAGACTGATGATTCTAGTAGAACCATCATCCCTTGGTTTGGATGATTATCTTTGCAACAATGATGTACATTTGATGTCTTTATTTTCCTAATTATATTGCAGCCCGGATGGATGAAACTAGATCCAGGGTCTTCAAAACTCATTCGATCTTCGCCTAAAGGTACATGTCGATGCATGTGAAAAAGATGTTCTGATGTCGAACATGGAAGGACATCGCCTGATTACCAATCAATGATGTAAGCTGTTAACAGGCATGAGAAGAATCACCGATGATGATGATGAGCCTCAAGGTACTGCAGTACGATTCACGTGGCGTGACTACATGAGTCGATGTCGAACACCATGCAAAATCTTTCGGTAGAAGGCCATTAATGTAAACATGTCGCCGGAAGTGAGAAACTTGCTATTGAGGCATGCAAGCATCAAAGTACTGGAAGGGTTGTCCCTAGGTTGACTTCTTGGATAATGAGCTGATGTCGACAAGAAGTGACCCATCGTAGGAGGGTATTAATGGATCCCACATCTACAACACAGAATTGAGAACATGATTTTGTAGAGGTGAAAATGATCTGATGATACAAGGTTTAGGGTGGCGGTCATGAAAGAATGAAGTGTGAAGGTATTATAGCAGATGAGACACAAGCTGGGTAGGTGAATTCTCTAAGCGACTTCTCTTGAACATATCAGAGACATTGAAATTGATTGACCTAGCGTTAACCCCAAAATTGGATGGTACGGTGGACCAATGGTGATATGACCGGTGAATGGAACAACCCAACCCAACTCAATCATGGTGATGGAGTGAAAGTGTCATGTTCAAGAGCGACCTGTTACCAATAAAAATTCTTCAATTTTTCTTCCCAATTTTCCCCAATCATTTCTGACCAGTACCTATTTATTTTTGTCAAGCTTAAGGAGGATAACATATGCTTGTTCTATAATTTTCCCTTCGGGCAAACCCGTCGCTATGTTTTAACGAGCCTAGCGACAATGAAACTCGCTCTTGTCTGAATGGACAAGTTTGTCGCTATTGTTTTAATGAGTTTAATGACAAGGATAACTTAGTACTTTTCAATTTTAGAGAGTCTGAAAAGATACAGAAAGGAAACTCCAATATTTCTTTATCTTAATATAATCCCTTAAGTCCGAAAAAGTATAAAACAATGTGAAAGGGATGACTTTTCGATAGTTTTAATGAGCCAAACAAGACAAACGCTTGATATTTTTGTGTAATAATCCCTCAGGTCCTAAGAGATTGAAATCTACAGGAGGGATAGCACTTCCAATCACTTTAACGAGCTGGAGAGGCCAATTGCTCGCCAATCTTTTCATATTTTACGAGTTAGATGAAAAGAGCTTAAAGGAGACTCATTTTTTGAGGAACGAATGATGTTTTTAGATAGCAGCTGGTTCCAGGTAAGGTTTGGAACTTTCCAATCATGGCAGTGAAGAAGGTGGCTAATAGGATCACTCGTCGTAGCTGTTCCTAAAAAAGGGTAAACAATCAAATGGAGGTGAATGATCGGCTAAAACAGAGTGGAGGTGATGGTATGAACATGACCGAGGCTCAAAAGCTGATGATAATCATTCACAATGGTTATTTACTAGAGATGGGTTCATTTTTTAATGAGCTTGAACTCTGGTGGAACATATGCTCATTTCTAGGCTTAATTTTTAACAAGCTTGAACTTTGCATAAAACTGCTCATGATAATGGTCATTGATATTCGATTCACCATTAACACTATGTTCTTTTGACGGTCGTACTACCTGTTCAATTGCTCCATCAAAATGATTAGAAATGAGTACATATGCTTGAAAAATGAGTTAAACATCTAATACCCTACTTAAATTACGTGAAAAGTAACTTAAAATAGTCTTTTACCCCTCATTTTACCATTTCTTTTGGAGTTGTGACTGTTGGAGCTCTGGAGGTGTTTTCCCCCTTGATTTTCATCAGCTGATTCTAGGAGATTCTGTGGACGATTTTTGGCGCCGTCTGGACTAGGTAGGAGCTAAACCTGAGCTCTTCAATTGCATTCTTTCCTTTTTTAATTCTAAGCATGTTTTCCTGCTTTTCTGGGCCCCTGGGGTTTGAACATTTCGTTCTTCCCCCATCGCACCTAGTATACATCGAAAGGTGCAATGCATCCTAGGCTGGCCACTGGCCAGTTAGGATGCATCTCACCTAGTGCACAGCTAGGGTGCGATGGGTGCAAGGAGGAAAACTTTTGCACTAATTTTTCATGGACATTTTTCTTGTTTTTTGCCAAATCAGGGTCCTAATTCTTCTATTGTTTGTTTTTCAAAGATTCATCGGAGAAAAAATGGTTGTTACATGGCATGAATGCGAGCATGAAGAAGAGGACATGGCTACCCCTTGATGATCCGGGTATGGTAACTGCATTGCGAAACTGTGGCTTGCTCAAGTTCTTCCACATGTCTAGCATGAGACAACAAATCAACTTGTTAAAATATTTCCTCGATGCATGGGATCCTACTGACCAAGTGTTCCAAATAACAGGAAAATCCATCCCCATGACTGTTGAGGACATCCATTTCTTGACTAGTTTATCGAGGTGTGGCGCTCCTCTCTCACTATCAGGTTTCGCCCATGCGGGCGAATCCGTGAGGGATTATATTCGCCGATATTACAGAGAAGGATCTCAGCCAAGCAGGGATGGCAACATCAGTATCCGAGATGTCACAGACTGGTCCTTCAGTACTATTTTATTTACCTTTTCTAGATTGGCTGGTAGCGCAACCCTTAACTTGGCCAATAGGTCCTATATGCAGTACACTTTGGAATGTCTTGAACCCAAGGTATTCAACTGGTGTGATGCAGTACTTCTAGTGATCAAAGAATAGCTCACCAAGGTGAAAACCTAAAGATCTAAGAACTTTGGCTATGGTTCAATTCTGACCACTTTTGCCTTGGAGAGGATCCCACTGATGCAGCCCCAGTATATCTCACTTGGCTTGCCACCATCGACTGAGCCACGGATGCAGAGATGGGTAAACCTTATGGCCAGACATGTTGGTCAATCACAGGTCATTTTCTGATGCTTTCTTCGAGTGGTTCACTGTCAGCTGATGACTTATGCCAAGTATCCATATGATGGGATGGACTTTTGGGGTGACCCAGACTTGGTGCCGCCTGCTGGCAAGCAGTGGGGTGCCATAGGTGAAAATCTCTGACCATATCTTTGTTTATTTTTTTTATAATGTTCTTGTGTTTTTCAAATGTTCATCAAGACTAATCAAAACTCATGTGCTTATGCAGATATTGGGCCTGTGCGACCAGCAGTCCATCCGAGAGTAGCAACTACTGTTCCAGCAGGAGAGGCTATAGGGAGGGCCATCCTTCACGACCTCGATGTATCCGACACCCTTCTAGTGTTGCAAGATCAGATCGAGGGTCTCACCCTTGGTATTCCTAATGTGAGGACCGATGAACTGCCTCTGAGATTACAATGCCATACCACTGGCATGCTGTGCCGTTGGACTTGGCTCTTATGCATGATTGCACAGGCAGTGACTAGTTATCACCAACATCATTAGACTAGGGTGCCTCCTTGCATTTTGAGTTTTTGGGTCATATGACCGATTTTTTCCTGGACGCAAAACACTATGTACAAACTATAAATAGTCATATATATATTTTTTTGATTTTCGGAGTTTAATTTTGGTTAATTTATATGATCCTGATGCAGTTATTGATAAAATGCTTTCCTTTTACAAATGTTGCAAATGTCTATCTAACACATAATTTGCTAATGAATCGGTTAATGTGTTTAAGTTTCTGGAAATATGTTGATATTGAATAGAATCAAACTACCTTTCCAAAATCTTGACCCTTAGGAACATACAATAGATCGTTGGATTCCGAACGGAATAGATGCCTGTAAGTTGTAGAATGACGAGCTGTGAGTCTAGCGTAACGACAACTCAACGTATGCCATGCGTGATGGCATCAGAGAGGAGTTTTATCAATGCGCTATATTCAGCGATGTTGTTAATTTATTGACCAATACACACCCCTCTTAAACTCACTAACTCACAGCTTGGATCAAAGATGGCCCAAGCTACAGAAGATAGGTTCCGCGTACTACGACTCGCCCCGTCGGCATATCAAACAAATGATTCGAATGCGTTCGACATCTACAGCAAGATGCAAAAGTGGATTACCTAACCAAAATGATCACTCTTAACGAAAACAAAAATTTAACAAAAGCATATGAAGAGGTTACCATGCCGAGTCAAGCATAGTAACGCTTAAGGTACAACTTGTTTCGGGGTTGCGACAGTGGAATTCCGTCATAATCTACTAGCTCATAGGACCCTTTTGCTAATGCATGCTTGACAATATAAGGACCCATCCACGAAGAATAGAACTTACCTACTCCCAATTTATCAGATTCCTGATCATAAAGCAAGACCAGGTCACCTTTTGAGAAAATGCGGCGTTTGAGATTCTTGTCAAATTGTGCTTTGACCTATTTCTTATGTGCTTCGTTATCCAAGGAGGCGTCACATCGCGTTTCATCCAGTTGGATTAACTCTAAGAAATGAGCCTCTTCCTCTAAAGTTCCGGGGAGGAGGTCAATTGCAAGCTTGAGAGACGAAATTTCACATTGAACTGGTAAGATCGTTTCCAAGCCATACACCAGTTGAAATGGTGTAAACCTGATCGCATTTCTTACCGATGTCCGGTATGCCCACAAGGCTGAGTACAGGATTAGGTGCCAACTCTGTTTATGGACTACAATCACCCTTTGCAGCGTGCGTTTCAAGAATTTTTTGATTGCCTCAACTTGCTCGTTAGCTTGTGGATAATACAGAGTAGAGCTGTCGTGGGATAGTCCTAATTTGGCGGCCAATTCAACCATCATGTGATTGAAGAAATGTGATCCATGACCTGCGACTATAGCTTGTGTAATGCCGAACCTGGCAACTACATGATTGAAAAAGAAAAGAGCGGCCATTTCACCACTGTTGTTTAATGTAGGCAGCTCCTTGGCCCATTTCGTAAAATAGTCAACTGCGACTATGATATACCCATGTACCCTGGCTGAGGTGGGGTTACATTGCATGAAATCTATGCGCCATTTGGCGAATGGCCCAACAAAAACTATTGGCTGCAGATGTGTGGGTGGTATTCCGGTTTTGCAGTCAAAGATTTGACAAGCATGGGAACTTCTAACTGTGGTTGTACAGTCTTTGAACATTGTTGGCCAGAAGTATCCTGCTCGTAAAATCTTTTGTGCCGTAGCATAACCAGATTGATGCCCCCCACATGAACTTGAATGACAATCACTCAGGACTTTTTTGGCCTCCTTGTGGGTGAGGCACCTTAAAAGAACTGTATCGACATCACGACGGTAAAGCGTATCACCGACGATCATGTAGTCTTTTGCTTGGTATCAAGTACGTCGTTGTTCTGAGCGAGAGGTATTAGACCTATACATTTGGATTTGGAGATAAATGATTATATCTCCATACCACGGATCACTTGAAGATATCAGAAACAAAAATTCATCCACGATTGTTGTTTTGGATGTTGAATCATTGGACGACAATGGGAAATCACATAGTAACTCCACGAAAACTAGAGCTTTCTTTGATTTGGATTTTACGAATTCCAGATCAAACTCTTGCAAAATTGCTATCCACTTTGAATATTTTCCCCAAGAAACTGTCGTGACAAGATGTAAGTCATGGGGTTGCAATCTGACAAAACGGTAGTTTTTCAAAAGAGAACATAGTGTCGAAATCTCTGTATTGCTTGAATGGCAGTGAGAGCTAGCTTTTCAACATATGAGTACTTGATTTCTGTATCATTTAAGTTTCAACTTAAATAATAAACAGGATATTCGATTCCATTGTCTTCTTGAACTAAAACCATTGCGATAGTCGTATCTACTGCAGCCAGATACAGGTTAAAGTCTCTTTGATAGTCAGGAGCATACATTAATGATGATTGTATTAGGGATTCCTTTAGAGCATCAAAGGAAGCTTGCACGACCTGATCCTAGCTGAGGGGTACTTATTTTTTCAAAAGACACGTATAACCTTTAGCAAGTTCAGCATAATTTGGAATGAACCTTCTGAGAAAGTTTGCTTTCTGTCACACGCAATGAGTTGATCTTGCGGACAAGATTGACCTTCCTAGAATCTAACGATATCTAGTGACAAGCAAGCCAATAAAAAGCTATCTTTCTCTAAATATGCAATATATAAACAAATGCAAACAAGTGTTTTAGGCCTACATTGGGTCCAATGCAAGTTTGTGGAAGCCTCGCTCCTTTGATCCAAATGAGCTTCCATGTAGCGAATCTGCAAACACAAACAAGCAAACAAATTAAATAGCACTTGAAAAGCCAATATCACAAAGCATACTTATCATGATGATCAAGGAATTCATGAAACAAATGACATAAGACAATTTGTTGAGAAAAATGAATCTGATTGTATTAATTCAAATCAAAGAAGAACTTTACAACCTGTGCCTTGACATTGTACAAGCTCCTCCCAGGGTCCAACAAGAAGCCTCCTCTACTTTGACAAGTTTCACTCTCTTCCTAATGAAGCCAAAAGGTATGTGATCTCTCCTCCCAAGCTTAACTAGGAAGTCTCAATTCCACCAACATTTACCCTCAAAAATGTTCAGCTTCTAACCTCTTTAGCAACCATCCCAATGCCTTAATTTATAGTGCAATGGAGGGAAGTTACTAGGTCCTCCTTCAAAGGGATAGCTCCTCTCATCAAGGGATTATCTACTTCTCTTTTGGGATGCATGAACCACCTAAGAGCGAACAATCGACGTCAAAATTCCTTCTAGAATCATCTAGAATTAACCCAAAGTGAGTTTTTAAGAATAAACTTGCGCCTTTTTTACTTTCACAGGGGTCTGCACCCACTCCTTTAGGGACAGAGTGGGCAGGTCCGCAGGTAATGTGAACAGGGGGTGCGGGACCGCACACAATAGTGAGAGAAAGTGCGGAACCAGAGCTTTGTTGATTTTTAATGTCTTTCTCTCATTTCCAAAGCTTGACTTGAAGAGCTGAGGTCTGAGACTTGCTTAGGAGGATAGTATAAGTAGTGATAGACCCATACTGACTACAAATAGTCATGGCGATGATATTTTTGTGTAACAGATTGCCCCCTAAAGTGAGAAGTCTGTAGTAGATGAGGATTTCATTTATTATCTAGGAAGAGTGAAGTACTTTATCATTTCGAGGATCATCTTGTGGAGAGCATGGTTGGAACCTGTAAAAACATTCAATGCAAAAAATATATGTGAGATCATATCATTGCTGAGGTAGGCATTCCCATACTCAGATCAAAACTGACTAGAAAACTAACTACTGCTCTGATATAGGAATGATCTTGTAATACATCACAAGTATAGACATGTAGACACAATATGGATGCATCCATCTGTTTATGAATAGTACACAATATAATGAATACAAAATTCCTCGCAGCCTGGATGGCGGAAACTAGATCCAGGGTCTTCATTTCTACTTCCCAAAATAGTACGATTCTATCCATGCGAATGAATGTGTTGAAGTCGAACATGGTAGAAACCACTTGATTACCAGTCAATGATGTAAACTGTTAACAAGTGTGAGAGAAACTACCAGTAATGTCAATGGCTCTCAAAGTACTCAGTACAATCCATGAGATGTGAATAGATGTGTTGATGTCGAACATGCCACGGAATCCTTCGATCGAAGGTCAATGATGCAGCCTGTCATCGAAGGCGAGAAACCTGCCATTGAGGCATGGAGATCCCAAGGTACTGATGATTTCTTGATCATCTTTCTAGATAATGAGCTGAATTTGATAGAAAGCGATCCGTCGTAGGCAAGCCCACAAAACGAAATCATAGATAGAGTTGAAGAAATTTAGTTGCAAGGACTGACTCAGGGATGGTCAAGATGGATGACAGATATTTTGTAGATGAATGGCTTATTTGCACAGACCTCTTGAACACATAATGACATGGCAGATGGTTTGGTGACAATTTACCCAAAGTTAATACCCAGAAACCGGCTGAAGACTTTCAATGTGGTTTGATCAACTGTTAGGCGAAGGATTTCCCAACCCAGGTGAATAAAAGTGTCGTGTTCAAGAGTGGTTACAAACTATGACAAACAGGCTCATTTTTCTCTCTTTTCCCCCACCATTTCTGGCAAGTACCTCTTTATTTTTGACAAGCTTGAGGAGAATAAAATTTTCTTGATTATATGCTCATCCTTCGAATGAGTCCAACTTAGTTTAAATTCAAACCCTAAAAAGGATTGGTTTGTTCCTTTTTGTAATTGAACAGGTCCTTTACTGTTAAATTTTAACGAGTCTAGTATAGGAGAAACTCGGCGTTTTTCAATTTTAGAGAGTCAAAAAAAACTTAAGAAGACTCCACGGTTGACCTTTTTTGTAAAGTTGTGTCTCCCAAGCTCGAAAAAGTATAAAATAATACTTGAGAGAACCGCTTGATCATTACGACCAAGGAGTACTTTTCGTAATTAGTGCCTCTGATCCGAAAAAGTAAAAACTTGGCGATATTTTCATGTTTTAGGAGTCAGAAAAGAGCTTAAAGGTGACTCTAATGTTTTTCGTCGAAAATGACTGATTTCGCCTGAAAAATCCGTTATCCTGAACAAAAACTCAAACATTACTCATACCTATTTAAAATGGATAAAAATGCTGCAAAAGTTACCTTTCTAAAGTGAAACATAAACAAATTTACAATTCATTTATTCCAAAAACTTATAAAAAGGGCTTTTGTCAATTCATTTTTACCGTTTGAGATTTGGGCGAGAAAATAGAGCTTTTGGTCAGAAACTTCCCGTGAAGATTGCGGAAAATCCGTCCATCATAATCGAGCGCCGCCTCCTCTAGGTAATCCACATCATCCTACTCTTCAATTTCATCTGTTTCAATTTGTTTTCTAGGGTTTCATTTCATTTTTAGAGGACTTTTAGGCTAGAAACCCGTGTGCAGGGGCCCACGGGCATAACACAGGCAGCCTGCAGACCCCGACTTTTCCTCAATGGGGAAAAAGTCAGGGATCTGCACCTGCCGTGAAGGCAAGGTGCAGACCCACATAATGTCTCTAATAGAGAGGGTGTGGTCCCCGTAGCAAGGGTTTTTAACCCTAAATTTCTCAAAATTCACCCAAACAATTCAATTTTTTATATTCTAATTCACCTTTTTGTTGGATGTAGAGTATACGTCATGCTTGATTGGCGAGAATGGGAGCATGAGGACGTAGATATTGCCACGTTAAATCACCAACCTTCAATCGATGCATTGAAGGCATGCGGCTTGTACAAATTCTGGGCCATACCTGGCATGAGGGCCTAGGTGGACTTCTTGTAGTGGCTGGTAGACAGGTGGAGCATACAGGACCAGTGCTTCTTCATTGGCAGTCACCAGCTTGAAATGGATCCAGCAAACATATACTTTTTGACTGGTTTTCCTAAGAGAGGTGAAGACTTGACTCTATTCGGGACTAGGCCAGGTGGCCAGTCTGTCAATAACCTCCGGCTAGAGTTTTGTAACAACCAGACTAGAGACAAAGGGATAGACATCAAAACCATATCCCATCCTGAAATCATGGTAATTGCATTTACTATTACCAGGATTTGCGGGAGTGCAGCACTACATATACCCACTGGATCCCAGATGCGGATGGCAGTTGACTGCTTTCGAGGCACCATCTTCAATTGGCGCGATGCTGTGTTGGCTAATGTGAAAGACCAATTGACTAGAGCCAAGAACGGACAACTGAAGACCTTTGGATATGGTGCTTTAGTTGTGAGCTTTGGTCTGGAGAGGGTACCAATGTTGGTCCCGCAGCACCTCACTGTTGGAGCTGGACTTCCTCGAGAGCCCAAACTGATGCGATGGGTTGCAGTTATGGCCCGTCGTCCTGATGAGGGGACAGAGGTCATTCGATTCAAACCTGAGTATTTCCATTGGTTGGAAAACTAGGTTTTTGCTATTTAGGACTTTCTTTATGCTGGGGTAGATTTGCGCAGTGACCCAGACATGGCTCTTCCACCAGGAGAGCAATGGGATGACTCAGGTAAAATCATTTTCAACATTTTCCTAATTTAATTTTTTTTTGTTTTTATCTCATCCCAAAATTGATAGTAAAAGTTTCAAATACAGTTGTGGGTCCACAACGACTAGTCGCTCTCCAGCCTTATGAGAGGAAACATCCAGCTGTCGTGGCACCAACCCCACAGGACGAATCAGCAGAGACCTTGGCCGAATTGGAGAGCCATCTAGAGCATTTGACAGGAGACATTCCAGAGACCGGCATAGATGACATTCCTCTTCTACTACAGCGCTATGTGATTGGGGTCCCAGAACCTTTTAGGAGGTTACTTTGTAAGGTGGCCCGTACAGTGGTTTCTTATCGAGATCATCACCAGTGATAGGATGATCGCCTATTGTAGACACATATGACATTTTTGCTTTTTGTACTATCATTTTTACCGATCATAAGGTGTTTTTCAACCTATGGACAATGTATATTTTGACACACTCCTATATTATACTATAGCACTATTACCGACTTATCTTGTAAAACATGTCATGGAATGTTTTTAAATTTATTTCTATGATTATTGCAAATGTCTACTTAACATTCGAGAAGCAATTGCATCTGCTAATGTATTTAAAGATCTTGGAATATGCTGATATTCAATATAATCAAATTCACGTTCCAAGAGACGCATTCTCAAAAATAATGTCAATAACACTAGATTTCTAATGGCATATACTCTATTAAGCTGTAATACAACGAGTTCAGAATCTAACCTCACTATCAAACTCCGAATCCCAAATGAAATAGATTCAGATAATAACTGAATCACTGCACTATACTCTGCAATGTTGTTCGTTGTTTGACCAACGCTTACCCCATGCATAGATACCAACTCGTCAGAGGGCGAATAGATAACCCAAGCTGCGGAAGAAATATTCCGTGTATTATGACGAGCACCATCAGCAAAACCAATGTATGTTTGGAGAGGCATCGACATCTGCAATATCAAGAGTAAAACCAGGATAAATAGGAATAATGACAAAAAAAACACTGTCTAAGCTAAGCACACTTTTTAAACTAAAACACACCAGCTAGAAAGAAAACTAACCTAACTAAAAATATCCACACCCATTTTTAAGCATAATACCTCTTCAGGTAAAGACCATTTCTGGGTTTACCTAAAGAGTCCCCGTCAAAGTCTACCAATTCATAGGCCCCTTTTGCTAGCTTTTTCTTAACAACATAGGGACCATGCCACATAGAAACGAATTTTCGAGCGCCTAATTTATCATTAGCTTGATCGTACAATAAGACTAGGTCTCCTTCCAAAAAATTTCAAGGGATCACATTTCGATCATACTGAGCTTTAATACGTTTGGTATGAGTTTCGATTGCCAATGCAGCATCACGTCGATTCTCATCTAGCTGAGCCAAGTATAACAAACGTTTCTCCTCTTAGGAAGTGGCTAGAAGTAACTCGATGGCCATTTGCAATGATGGGATTTCGCATTCAATGGGTAACACAACTTCTAGACCATAAACTAGTTGGAAAGGAGTGAACCCTGTTGACATTTTTACTGAGGTTCGATACGCCCAAAGCGCTGAAAATAGCATGTTATGCCAATTCGACCGATGAATCCCAATGATTCGTCAGATCATGATGACTAGAACTTTGTTTATGGCTTCAACTAGACCATTAGCTTGTGGATAATAAGGAGTTTAACTATCGTGACGCAAGCCAGGCTGGCCTGTAATTTCAGTCATCATAACGTTTCAAAAATGACGCCTATGATCAGTGATAATCACTTGTGGAACACCAAACCTAGCAATTATATGATTGAACACAAAAATTGCAGCTGTTTTGCCATCTGCCTCAAATGTAAGCATCGCCTCGACCCACTTGGTAAAATATCTACCGCAAGGATGATATACGCATGCCCCCTAGCTGAGCGAGGGTTACATGTAATAAAATCGATACCCCATTTTGCAAATGGACCAACGTTAATTATAGGGTGGAGAGGATCAGGTGGAGTGTGCATCTTTCGATCAAAAATTTGGCAGTTGTGGCATTTTCAGACCGCGTTAATACAATCTTTAAACAAGGACAGCCAGAAGTAGCCACCGTGCAATATCTTTTGGGTTGTAGCATACCCAGACATATCACCACCACACGCTCTAGAGTGACAGTCATTTAGAACCCTTTCAGCTTCCTCATGAGTTAAACAATGTCGAAAAGAAGAGTCCGCCCCACGACGATAAAGAGTATCTCCAATAATTCTGAATTGTTGGGACTGGAATCGTATTTTTCGACATTCGGATCTTGATATTTCTGGCCGAAAGGATTGGGTCTGGAGATAAATGATGATATTCCCATACCATGGATCTAAAGTGTTGGTTAGAAACAAGGATTCATCCGCAATGGGCTCCTCCGCCATAGTTTCTGTGTCAGCACGCGAGAAGTCACACATTAACTCCGCAAAAACTAAAGATTTCTTCGACTTAGACTTTTCAAATTCCAAGTTGAACTCCTGCAGGATGACAATCCATTTGGAGTACTTGCCCCCTAGCAATTGGTTGGTCAAAATATAGATCATAGGGTTACAATCAGAAATTACTGTAGTTTTACATAGTAAAATGTAATGATGAAAACGTTGGACAGCTTGAATAGCTGCTAATGCCAATTTATCCACATGTGAGTATTTTAGCTCAGTTGGATTTAAAGTTCGACTAAGGTAATATATCACATGTTCAGTACCGAATTCATATTCCTGAACTAACACCATTCCGATGGTGGAATGGGAAGCGGCGACATATAAGAAGTAGTCCTGGTTGTAGTTGGGAGGATGCAATAACAGTGCATGGGTCAACACGTGTTTTAGTGCATCAAAAGATTTCTCAGCTATCTCATCCCAAAAGAATGGAGTATTCTGTTTCAACAACCAGGTAAAACCCTTTGTAATCTTGGCGTAGTTAGGAATGAATCGACGTAAAAAGTTTGCTTTCCCTTGCAAACTTTCGAGTTGGCGAAGACTCGAAGGAGGAGGCAATTTGACAATAGCTTCAACCTTCGAGAGATCGACGTGAATGCCGGCTTTCGAAACAACAAACCCCAGTAACCGACCCGTTTCTATACAGAAAACACACTTGTGTGGATTCAACCTAATCCGATAATGCCTACACCTCATAAAGATTGCTCGTAAATGGATGAGATGATCAGCTCGATGTAATGAATGAGCAGGCAAATCATCGAGATAGGGTTGCACAATGTGCTTGATGTCATGAAACACATAAGACATGGCCCTTTGAAATGTTGCCTCGGCATTCTTGAGCCCAAAAGGTAATTTGTAATAAGCAAATGTCCCCCATGGACAAATTAAAGCCATTTTTGGTTGATCGTCAGGTAGAATATTGATTTGATTGTATCCGGAAAAACCACCCATGAAGGAGAATATTTTGCTGTCGGCACAATCATCAATGATTTGATCGATATAGGGAGTTGGGTAATTGTCTTTTGGACAGGCTCGATTAATATCCCTATAATCGATACATATTCTTATTGTCCCTTGCTTTTTGTTAACAAGAAAAATATTCGATACCCAATCCGTTAACAGAATCGGATAAATGAAACCTACTTTGAGTACTTTTTCAACTGCTGCTTTAATAGCAGCAGCTTTTCTCGGGTGAATCTGACGCAAACGTTGCTGGACGGGTTTAGCGTCTGGGTAAGTTTTGATTTCATGAATGACAATTGCAGGGTCAATTCCTGGTATTTCCTTATATGACCAGGCAAACATGTTGTGGAATTCTTGAAATATGGCCTTATATATTTGAATTTCATCTTCGTATACGAGGCACCTATATGAATGTTTTCAACAATTCTAGGCTTAACCAAAATATCAATAGGAATAGTTCAAGAAATGTTTCCCAAATTTAATTCGGAATTAGGATTTTTCATTGGATTCTGAGGTTCCTTGACATATTCAATCATAAAATTTGATGAAATATCATTTTCAAAACTATCACTCTCGGGTAAAAACGAAGATCTATGATGAATATCTTCCCATGGTAAATCATCGACACATAGGATTTCACGAATTTGTTCATCAGTATGAACAAGTTCGAAAAATGTTGTTGAATCCGAGTTTGATGTGAAAAGTGATTCCTCATGGACCACATTCATTAAGTCAATTTTGGTTGAATATGGGTCGGAAAACAACTGCACGGCCTGATACGCAATTTCATATGGACTCAAAGGCATAACATCACCAAATGAGTCTATCTCAGATTCGGAAGGTATGATCCAAGGATCATCATAAACAATGGTGTCTGACGAAATCATATGAATGGCTGCAGTAGAAGACGATGCATTGATAGGAGTAAAAGGAAAAGTTCCCAGTAAACCGACATCTTTAACTAGTCCTACTCCAACGTCCTTATACGGGATAGTCGTTTAGCCGACATGCTGAATACTTTCAGAATATGTTGGGTCAGATGAAAAGTAAGTCAGCTGGTCTATAGTTACAATCTTTCCATTATGAGGGAACTTTATAAGATGAAAGACCGATGAAATGACAGTTGTCACAGCATAAGACCAACTACGACCCAAGAGAAGGTTGTAATCTAGAGGGGCATCAACCACCTCCACATCTAGATTAACAGTTTTTCCTTCAACCCCTATAGGTAAATCTTATAGAATGCCAAAAGGATGAAACCCACGGCCATCAAAGGCCTTTAGAATCGTTGGGGATTGATTTAGCGAAGGAGAACCAAGCGATCTCCAACACTATATCGACATAATACACGTTGAGTTTCCCTCATCAATCACAGTCGTATAAATAGGTCTGTTTTTTACTAACACTGGGATGTGGAAAGCCATTTGATGAGGTAAGCGTGGTGTACTATTTTCTAGATCAACAATTATAAGGTTCGAGTCCTGAACGTCAACAACTCCTATAGCCGACAATAGTAATTTACACTGTGCTGGACATGATTGCAGCACTTCCAAAGCCGACATTGCTGAAGGTGAAACAGCCAAATCTTCAACAACGTTATAGTTCTGAGTCACTCTCACATGTGGATTGAAAGCTAAATTTCGAAGTATACTGTTGGCGGGTGGTTTGATTACTAAGTCTGGGTTAGGTTTCTCGATCTGTAGCGGATCGGAACTAGGAGCTGAGGTTGATGGGTTAGAATGAGAAGATTCTACTTCTTTACCATCAATAGGACTTTTACTACCATAATCATGCAATTGAGTCACAATCATAACATGGAACATCATCAGTATGGGTTCCTCGTTGGCATTTGAGGAAGAACCTATCATCTTACTGTCTTGACCTGGAAAAGGATCCTTCAAAACAACAGGCGTTTGGGAACCTTTGACAATTTTCGCAACCTCTTCTCGATGAGGGCAGTCTCTTGTAAAATTCTCTTCATCACAAATGAGACAAGGATAACGAGGTTTGCATTTCTCATCATTTGATTCCACTTTTTCTGGTTTCTCTTTAGAATTTTTATCTGTTTTATTTTTCTTCTTCCCTTTCTTCTTACCACTGGATTTTGATTTGGCTGTAGATGACTCTACAACATGAATATTGGCGGAAATTTCCGCGGAAGGATCTCCTATCGGGGAATCTGGCAAGGTTATGATAGGAGAAGAATACTTGGAAGACTTTTTCTTACTTTTGGTATTAACCGTACCAATCATACCATCAGCGACATGAGACCCTGAAAGAGGTGCAGCGATTTAATTTTGCTTAGGAAGATTGGGGATTTTCTCGTGTAACGTACCTGACTGCATATAAACCAGGTCAAGGTACTATGCTTGAGCAATTACTTTCTCCTCAATAACGACTCCAGCCTTAGCTACACCCTCAGTGATATTTGGCAATAAAGATTTTACAAACCATTCAGCTAAGATCTGATCCGGAATAAAAACCTTCACTAAACGCTGTCGACGTCTCCATTCATGAATGTGATCTAAAATGTAAGTGGACATAGACTGCTTTAACGAAGTTAACAATTCTGTGCCATTGTCATATCTGACTGGAAACTGAAAATGAGTTAAAAATGAAGTAGCTAACTGACTAAAATTATAAAAAGTGGCTCACGGTAACTCAATGTACCACTTGGCCGCAAGACCAATTAGAGTGCGCTGGAAAAGCCTTAAATGGATTGAAACTTTTGAAATGGAATTAGACGCACACTAGAGGTGATAAGTCATCACATGGTCCGACGAGTCCTCTCCTGATTTGCCTTCAAACTTAGGACTATGACTAGGCAACTTATTCAGCATTGGCGGCCAAAACGGAAGATAGTTAATGGGATCGTTTGTAAGGCGCGACAAGTCAGGCAAGTCCAAAGTTGCGTTAAACGGTAACTGACGATTAGGGTCCCTAAAACTCTGGGTCATGAGACCAGCCCTAGGATGAGGATATCCAAGATAACTAGGAATTGGAATTGCATTTGGGATATTATATCCTCCCAGAAAACCAGGATTAACCAGACCGTACTGGGGTTGTTGAGGTTGTTGATATGTATACCCAGGGTACGGTTGATACTGATAGAATGGCTGCTACATAGCAGGACCGAATTGGTACTATCCCTGGTACGGTTGATAAGTAAATTGAGGTTGACTTATGACAACTGTACTTGAACTAGGTTGTCCTATAGGCATTTGAACCGATGTTTGAATTGTGGATCCAGACTGAGGTAAAGATGTCTGAGGAGTTGATACAGGAAAAATAGAAACTGGAGCTGTCGATACTCCAGAAGTAGGTGGGGTAGATTGAACAGATGTTGCCACAGTTGCAACAGCCGTTTGAGGTGGAGTACGAGGGGTACTAGGCCCAGGCTGAGAAACTACAGAAGGTACAAAAGTTTGAATAGTAGATTGGACAGGTTGCTGGGGTGAACCAGAAACTAAGGGTTGTCCAGTTTGAGATGACAACTCTACATTTGGTTGCAAGACCTGTTGAGTTTGAGATGCATCCCACACTAAGTTCATTCCGGGGTACGGACCCATAACAGGTTGAGAATATTGAGGACCATAACCGAGTTGAGGGTAGGGTTGATAATTCAGAGGTACATTTCTAGTTCCTTGGACATATGATTGACCGAAAAGTGGCTGGAAACCTTGGTTCGAGTATTGACCTTGGGGTTGATAACCCTGAGGCACGTACTGATATTGTGGTTGACCTTGAGGTACATATTGATACTGGGGTTGACCCTGAGGTACATATTGAGTCTGGGGTTGACCTTGAGGAACGTACTATCCCATAGGTATGTACTGTCCTTGAGGTTCCCCCCAGGCGCAAATTGGGTACCTTGAGGTTGCCCCCCAGGCGATAATTGAGTATTTTGAGGCTACCCCCCAGGCAGTTATTGGCCACCTTGAGGTTGAGGATTAGGAATAGTACCTGACATCATGAGAATATCTTCTACACTCAACGGCTTAGTACCATTGTTTCCAGTTAATAACCCTTGTTCAATAGGTTGAGAAGATGCTCCCGAAAAAGTACCAGTAAGTGACTGATACCTAGAGGGAACAGAAGGACAATTGTACAAAAAGGATTCTAGAGATTGATAAAACATGGACGATTGTCTTGACATATCTAATGGAGGATAGTAACCCCTAGGTGTTGGGTGATAAGGAATACGAGGTGGTGAAAAACTTAGTCTCGGGTTTTCCAAGAAATTAGTCAATGAAAGATACCAAGCACTGCTCCTAGGTGGACTGTAAAAGATTGATTAACGCTCCCTAAGTTCTATAACAGGTTGATTTTCAGGGATATGGATGCCTACTTCTTCTGGAGTAGCAAGTTCTTCAATAGCTATTAGTCCAGAAGGAAGATTTTGGGTAATTATTCTTTCTACCCTGGGTGAACCAGGACCACTAGAAGTTGGAGAGGTAAACCCCGATGTTGGAGTAGCAGCAAATTCACTTTCAGGTTCGGATATTTCACTCTCCTCACCTATATCACTAGTAGATGAAAAGATACCAGTAATTTCGGAAACAGGCACAGATTGTGGATTATAATCTGCTACTAAAGCTTGAAAACCAGGATGTACCACCAAAGAAGACTCTCCTTCTTTAGGTGACCCAACTCTACTGTCTCTAGGAGTTATGAGGTCTCTTAACCCTTTAGGATGGCTCGATGAAAACTAAGGAGGTTGGCCCCGAAGTCTACGAAACTTCCTCGGTAATTCAGCCACGATTAAATATTTTAACTACTTCACACGCAAACAAAGTAAAATCTAAATGAAAACCACCTAAAGCCTCTAAAGAACAAAACAAATTTGAATCACACGCCTAAAGAATCTAGGAGATCAAACCACACACAAACAGTAACTTTCCATACTAAAAACACTAGTTGGTGATGAAATCCAATGTTGCAGAGTTCAATACAGAAATGGCGGTTGGAACAGTTACCCCGGCGACCTGCTTAATGAATAGACTAGCACAATTTCCTCCACTAAACCGTCTCGAATGAAGAGAACCCCCCAGAAAATCCAAGTGAGTCTAGCCAACGTCTGCTCCAGGTATAGTGGGATCTTCCCTTGACCATCACCTTAGCAAGAATCCTATAGAATATGGTCACTATGGTTACCAACGGAAACAAATATACCTGGGGGAACAGTCTACGATTCGATACGCACGCAAGGGCAGAGTAACAAGCTCAATCCCCTTAAAGGCTCCTTGACATAATCCAAGGTTTACCAACAAGTGACCTCAGGCTCCTCGACAATGGTTAATCCAAGGTTTACCATTTTTAATACGTGAATATCTGGCATCGTTCCCAATGAGGAAGGACTGATTCCCACACTGGTTCGGACATGATCTCGTGCTTCTCCTTTAAGAGGAGCTTTCCCAGAGCATAGATGAAACAATTGGACTTTTCTCCTACCGCAAGATACAGCTACTTGTTTGTTTTACTGTCTTGGAGAGTTAATTACTCCCTACTCCAAGACACTAGCCTAAGCTATGTTGGTGTATTAGAGCCCTAGAAATAAAAAGATTACTAGATAGATTTTACTTTAAGCGTTATTTTTATTGGTTTTTGTTTAAGTCAAGAGGTGGAGAGATGAAACTTGTGGTGTGAAGACTTCACTCGAAATCACTAAAAAATGCACTTAAGATGATTAAGCAATCTTTTCTCTTAAATGAATTTCTAGCTAGGAAAGAGTTTGAGAATGCAAATGCTTGTAAACAAAAATCTTTCTTAACAAACAAATCAAAAGAAGAGATTTTTGTCTTTTACAATGCACTCAAAACGAGACAACTAGTTATTTTCACAAAAATTTCCCTTTTCTTTCAAACACTCAAATACTACAAAAACAAACTTTTTCAAAAGAGACTTTTTATTTTTTTATAAAACACTCAAAACTATGGAAATAACTAATCTTGAGATCTATAAACCTTAAAAAATATTTGAAGTCAAAGCTTACAAGATGTCTTTTTCAAGGATGTTTTACTTAGCTATAAGCAAACTAAGGACTAATTTGTCCAGAATCACAAATCAGTCAAAAAACAACCAATTTTTGTTTTCTTTTCTAAAAATGAAATCCAAACTTTTAACACAAGTCTTTTCAAAGTTTCGCAAAGAGAAAACACAATATGGGTTCCTCAACAAAGGTAGATTTTGCAAATGGTCAGACTCATAAGAAGGCTAGTAAAAACCAAGGTGATCTGAGGCTTCTACAGCTTCTAAGCTCTGAGCTACTACAAGACCAAAATGAAAACCAAGCCCGACAACCAAAACTTCTAGGAATTTCACCTAAAACCCTAACACCAATGGAATTAACCTAAGAAAAGCTTCTGACAAGTTACATGCAGGTCTGGGCAGGGGATAACAACAACTAAACAAAAAATAAACTGACTAAAAGAGAAAATCTTAGGTTTTTTCAAAATTTTAGCAGGGTCCGCAGACCCGCAGTTCACACAGGTGCGGTACCACTCTGTGCGAAAAGAAAAAGTGCGGATAGGTCCGCACTGTGTTGCAAGCCGAGGGTGCGGTCCTCTCCCAAAGTTATGAAAAACAAAAAATAATCCTAGATCTACTAAATCTACCCAATTCCACACACAACAAGCCAAAAACAGAAACAAAAACATAGTTTCTCAGGTCAAAGTAAAAACAAGGAAAAAAATCAAGTCCCCAGTGCAGTCGCCATTTTGTCACATGGAATGAGTCGATCTTGCAGACAAGATTGACCTTCCTAGAATCTAACGATATCTAGTGACAATCAAGCCAATCAAAAAATATCTCTCTAAATATGCAATATATAAACAAAGGCAAACAAGTGTTTTAGGCCTACCTTGGGTCCAATGCAAGTTTGTGGAAGCCTCACTCCTTTCATCCAAATGAGCTCCCTTGTAGTGAATCTGCAAACACAAACAAGCAAACAAATTAAATAGCACCTGAAAAGCCAATATCACAAAGCATACTTATCATGATGATCAAGGAATTCATGAAACAAATGACATAAGACAAATTGTTGAGAAAAATGAATCTGATTGTATTAATTCAAATCAAAGAAGAACTTTACAACCTGTGCCTTGATGTTGTACAAGCTCCTCCCAGGGTCCAACAAGAAGTATCCTCTACTTTGACAAGTTTCACTCTCTTCCCAATGAAGCCAAAAGGTATGTGATCTCTCCGCTCAAGCTTAACTAGGAAGTCTCAATTCCACCACCATTTACCCTAAAAATGTTCAGCTTCTAACCTCTTTAGCAACCAGCCCAATGCCTTAATTTATAGTGCAATGGAGGGAAGTTACTAGGTCCTCCTTCAAAGGGATAAAGCCCTCCTTCAAAGGGATAGCTCCTCTCATCAAGGGATTAGCTCCTTCTCTTTTGGGATGAATGAACCACCTAAGAGCGAACAATCCACGTCAAAATTCCTTCTAGAATCATCTAGAATTAACCCAAAGTGAGTTTTTTAGAATACACTTGCGCCCTTTTGACTTTCACAGGGGTCCGCACCCACTCCTTTAGGGACAGAGCAGGCAGGTCTGCAGGTAATGTGAACAGGGGGTGCGGGACCGCAGGAAATAGTGAGAGAAAGTGCGGAACCAGAGCTTTGTTGATTTTTAATGTCTTTCTCTCAAAGCTTGACTTGAAGAGCTGAGGTCTGAGACTTTCTTAGGAGGATAGTATAAGTAGTGATAGACCCATACTGACAGCTAATAGTCATGGTGATGATATTTTTGTGTAACACTTTCCCTTGGAGTTTCCCTAGTGGAGTCGCCATTTTGTTATTAGGAAATCTAGTGTCTATTCAGAGCTGCTAGTCCGACTAAGACGAGTCATTACCTTAGAAACAAACAGATTAAAGTCACTTGTTTTCCCTTTACGAGACAGAGATGATAAAGAAGTAGAGAGTACCAACCTCAATCTTCCGCTTGGCTCCTTTCTTGTTTCCTTTCCCCTTTGACAGAATCTCGCCACTGCTTCCTTACTTGTCCCGCTTCAAAGAGCACCTGTAGATTTACAGTAGAATAATACCATCAAAGCATAGAGATATTTCACTGTAAACAATATAGGATCAGATATTTATTGACCATACAAATGCATATATCAACACAATATTCAGATATACACAAGAATATGGAGGAAAACTAAAATAGCTTTATTAGTAAAAGTAGTACAAGAGAGGATTACAACCACTTGGTCTGACCTAGTGCCATCCTCCCATCTTGAAAGCCCTCTCCACCTCACACAAAGCAAGGTCACCCAACAATTTCTTCAAAGAGAAACCAACAGCACCTCTTTGCAAATTACCTAATTCTAACCTTTGGATCTCTGGGATGAGGAATCTATTTATAGATATTTGCAGGGGGTTGAGTCAACTTCTGGGATTTTGATTAGTGTCATCTCTCTGATAGTTATTGGTTCCACTTGGAGATTTCATGATCTCCTACTCATCCTTGGGTGGATTCAGGGATGAAAGTGTCAAATGAGAAGCTTCTAGAATATTCTCAGGGTCTCCACCTAGAAAACTTCTTGTGCCATTTGTCTGCTCTTGCTCATCACACCCTACAGAAGGGCTTTCTAGTATGCATCGCACTTTTTCATGTGGTAGGTGAGATGCATCACACCCTTTGCACTGGGTAGTCTATATGGTCCTGCTTTGACCATTTCTAAGTGGTTTTTTATCGAAAGCTTCCGGGAGATGATGTAATCAGCTGACCTTGCTCCTTTAAGGTATGAAACAACACTTTTAGGGACTTAGAAGCCCTTGGTTTATGGACATATGTGATTGGGGTTGCAGTGCCCAAATATGTCTATAACACCAATGCATGCTGAGGAGTGTTAGGGAGTACTAGGACAACACAAGGGAGCACTACGTCAAAATGCATGGAAGTGAATGAATATGAGGGTGTGTTGGGGAGTGTCAATCAGTGCTAGTTGTCATGCCAAGGAGGGAGTGACAAGGTATGCTAAGAACGGGTAAGGCATGCTAGGAAATATCAGGGAATGTCAAGAAGTGCTAGAGTGTGCTAGGTAGTTCTGGGGTGTGCTAACATGTGCCAAATAGTGCCAAGGCATTGCAGGTGCTAAGAAATGCTAGGATGTGCAAGGTGCCAAAGTATGCCAATATCCTTCAACGCGTTTCAAGCCAAGAAAAGGAACAACCAAGCTAAAATGAAAGGAAATGAACATATAAGAGGGTTAATATGTCAGGACTTTATCTTTTTCAAAAGGGGCATGCTATGCACACTAATAATATGTTCCAATACATGCCAAGTGCAAATGTGCACCAAGTGCTAATTTTTGTCAATGCAATATTATGCCAAGGAGTTCCAGGGAATGCTAGGGACTACATGGAATGCCAACACATGATAGAGGAGTGCTATGTTATGCTATGGCATGCCAACATGTGCTTTGGCGTGCTACTCATGGAAAGGTGTTCTAGGTACAAAGGTGTTCCATGTACAAAGATGTTCCAAGACATGTGAGGTGCCAAGGAATGTTAGTGTATTGTTCCAAAGCATTTTAAGGTGTGCCATGAGTGTTGAGGAGTGTTAGGTCTCTCTCATTAATAGAATTGATAGAGCTTGATTATGTATTAAATAATATAGTTCCTACACACACTAGTGGAACTTTATTTAAAGGAAATTTGCTAGATAATAAACCCAATAGAGATGAATCATGTGTTGACTCATAGGAAGACTATATTCTTATAACTTGAGGGAAATGATACACACTAATTACATCTTAACAAATTGACTAGCTACTCTAACCAATATGACCTTGGACACATAATGAAAAGACTCCACAAAAATGGTCTTAAATCATTATATTTTGACAAAAAATATAGTAACAGGTACATAGCCTCATCAAAAAATCATTAGAATGATCAATGATGATGAACATCTTTTGACCGTCACCAAAAGTAACCAAAAAGAGCATCGGTGAGGGTCAATAAAAGATCGTCACTCGAAGTGTCACCAAAGAGAGAATTAGTGATGGGAAATTAATGACCCTCACCAAAAGTTTCATTGAAAATGGCTTTGTTAACAAACTTTAAAGGACCATCACTATATACACCTACAACAACAATTTTTTAAAGACCGTCACCATATGCAACATTGGCAATGGACCTTAAAGGTTCGTCACAGGCATGAAGCGTCATCAAAAACTCATTGGAATGATATACCATCACCAAAAGTAACAAAAAAGATCATTGGTGATGGTCAATAAAAGATCATCTCTACAAGTGTCACCGAAGAGAGAATTAGTGATGGGCCTTTAACGACCCTCACCAAAAGTGTTACCAAAGAGAGAATTAGTGAGGGGCCTTTAAGGACCCTCACCAAAAGTTTCATTGAAAATGGCTTTGGTGACAAACCGTAAATGACCATCACTATATACACTTACAACAACGCTTTTTTAAAGACCGTCACCATATACGACATTGGTGATGTACCTTAAAGGTTCATCACAAGCATGACCCTCACATGTGACCTTATTTCTTGTAGTGCCCATTTTTCCATCCAATGTAATGGAAAGGTTGGGAAGGACATCGAATGGTTGCGAATCATGCCTGTTAAAAGCTTCCAGAGTGCTAGGGGACTAGTTCAGAGTAGGAGAACCAATTGCCTTCCAACAAGCAACAGCCGTGATATAGGTAGAAGCACCTTCATCAATGACAGTCTTATGAATGGTTTTCTCATTTATGATTACCTGAATGAGAAAGGAAATTTGATGAGGTAAACATGGAACATGGTTTTCCAGGACAAAATAGATTAGATTAGAGTCAGCTGGATCAATACCCCCAATAGCCAATAGTAGTGATTTCTGCTGAGAAGGGAAACTTTGAAGGACCTCAAGAGGAGACATAGATGATGGCACTTGACCCAAATCTTCTAAGAAAAGTTATAATGTTGAGCGGCTTGAGCTTTGGGATTGTATGATGACTTTCGAAGCACACCTTGAGAAGGTGGTCGAATGGCAGAATCAGGATTAGGTCACTCTATATGGAGAGTAGCAGAACTGGATGGGATGGAAGAAGAAGGGGTACCTTCTTTCTCTTTCCCTATCACCAAGGTGGGAGTTTAATAATCTTTTGACCTGGAAACCAAATTAATCGGGGTACTCATCGTGAAAACTTGTGAACCCGAGGAATCAAATGACTGAGGCTGATCTACCATTTGAGTTTGTTGGGATGGAAAGTGCTCTTTCAGGATAGCGGGGTCCCTTTGAGAAATTGACTAACTTCGGACCATCTAGGAAAATCCTTAGTATAGTGATCCTCCTCATAGCTGAGGCATGGATACTTGTGTTTCCATTGGGAAGCATCACCAGCAGATGGTTTAGGAGGGCCCTATTTTGGGGCATCAACTTTATCCTTTCCTTTGCATTTCTTCTTACGTTTAGAGGATTCATCCGCTGCGGTAGACTGGATAGCATGAAACTTTGAGGTCTTACCAGGGCCAGATGCACTGTGAGAGGAATCGTTGGGATTAATGTTGGAGACTGACTTCTATTTGGAAGAAGATTTTGCAGGGGTCTAAGTCACTAAACCAGTTACTCCATCAATAGGAGGGGTAGCCAGAGACTTAGATGTCGTCAGTCAAACGATGGGCTGGGTGCATTGGGTAACATATCATGTAACATGCTGGACTATGAATAGACAAGATCTAGATACTCGGCACACACAATGGCTTGTTCCTCAATGACGCATCCACCCACCACAATGTCCTCAACAACTTTGTTGACAAATGATTTGATAAAAAACTCGGTCAACAACTGATCAACAATTTCAAAATTAATGAGACGGTGCCTACGTCTCCAAACATGGATGTAATCAGAAATGTGGGTCGCAGTGTCTTGCTTGAGCAACCTTAACAGATGGGTACTAGTTTCATAGTGAACCAACAACTGGAAATGTATAAGAAATTCCATGGCAAGAGTATTAAAGTCATGATAGGCATTTCGAGGTACCTCGATATACCATTTGGCTGTAGACCCTCTAAGAGTTCGTTGGAAAAGGCGAAGATGAATGGAGTCATCAACGTAGGAATTTGAGGAGCACCAGAGGTGATATGTCATCACGTGCGCTTGAGGATCCTCTTTCGCTTTTCCTTCAAACTTTGGACAATCGCTTGGAATCTTGGAAGGCACTGGAGGCCAATATGGCGAATGAAGAATCAGGTCATTCATGAGTCTAGAGACATCTGGAAATTCCAACGTAGCCAAGAATGGCAACTGAGTATTAAAAGGCATTTGAAATCGATAAGGGGACCCAACTAGCAGGGCCCATCCCTGCTGGTAAGGATTTTGTCCATAAAGTGGAGGATGTTTTCCATAAGGCATTTGATTTTTCCCCCACTGTAGGTTACCCTGCCGGTAGGGATGATTCTAACCTTGAAAGCTTTGAAAGTTTCTAGCCAGGGTTGTTGATAAGAAACATACTGGTTAAAAGAATGGTGAGCATGCTGACCTTGGACATATGGATTTTTCACCTGATGTCCCTGAGCATAAGGGTTTTAGACCTACTTCCCCTGGATGAATGGGTTTTGGACCTGCTACCCTTGAAGTAAGGATTCGGCAATTGTTTTCCTTGGACATAGGGTGGCTGAATATGTTGCCCTTAGACAAAAGGATTATGTGCCTCTTGCTGCAGGACTTGACCCTGGCCTTGCCCTAGCAAGGGTTGACCCTATTGATATGAGTATAATGGTTGTTGCTTCCCAGGTTGACCTTGTTGTTGCAAGGGTTGACCTGGCAGTTGTAAAATTTGTTCCTGCGGGTCCAGAGGTTGACCTTATGAAGGCATAGGCTGGGAGGATTGTGATGCATAGTACATTTTGAATGCATGGTTTGTTGTAATTGTTGCAAGGGTTTCCCCTGCTATTGTTGTAGCTTTCCTTGCTGTGACATCATCTGGCCTTACTGTTGCATGGATGGCCCTTGCTACAACGAAGGTTGCCCTTGCTGTTGTATGGATGGCCCTTTCAACAAAGGTACCCCTTGCTGCTGCAGGAGTCATCCTTGCTACTACAAAGGTACTTGAACAGTTCCCAGACTGACAACTTGAATGTTCTGAAATTGTATCTGGCCATACCCACTAGGCACGGCAGATGGACCAGGCTAGACATAAGGTCAAGGCTGAAGGATGTATGACAGATTATCCATTGCTTGTGAACCATATGGAACATAAGGAGGTTGGTACTAACCTTGAGCCATATTGGGCTGCTGGTACTAGACGTGAGTTAACCAAGACAGACCAACATTGGGTTGTTGGTACTAGACATGACTTGACCCAGATGGATGAACATTAGGCTTTTGGTACTGGACGTTACCTGATCCAACAGGACCAATAGGATTTGAAATTTCACCCAAAAAGGGTTGGTTCATCCCAAGCATGTGAGGTTGTTAGCCAATCACATTGGTTGTGCCAGACATCATAGAAACATTCAGACTCTTCCCCCTAGGCAGTGGGATAGTCTATCCACTTACTAGAGGGATCGAAGAACTCACAATGAAATGGCTCGAGATCATTGATTGGACCAGACGGTTACTTGGACCGATGAAACAAGAAGATTGGGAATGATAGGTTGCATCGGGACTGAAGTAACTGTAGAAATCATCGGTTGTTGGGAGGTAAAGTTCTAAATGAATGGACCGATGGTAGGCATAGCGCCAAATGCCCAAATAGGGTTGTGAAACAAATATGAGGTAGTAGGCATGCCTGAAACCAACTGAGATAAAGTCATGTAATTAAGCAATAACTCAGGATGAACATTGGTCAGAATGCTTCTCGTGTAAGGAAAACCTTCTAGAGGGAAAGTATATTCCTGCTTCTCAACTGTGCGTGTAGTGGAAACCTCCAAGTGACCCGGAGAGGAGACTTGAATTTTTCCTTTTGATTCCATGGGTTAAAATAGACGATGACAAAATATCGAAGATGTTTGAGGGGATAATTCCAAACAAATACCCAACTAATCGTATAGACTGTATGGATGTTGTGGTGATATCACAACAAGATTGAACAAAAGATTTAGAGGATAAACAACTAGTCCAAAATGACATTCATAAGTTGACAGACTCTGGAGAGTATGGATAGGGTTATCCAGAGATTCCGGGCCAATGTCAAAAAGTTACCCAGTATCTGAAGGGGGAGGACAAGATGGAAAAGGTTAAATACTCAGAACAATTTCAAGCTCAACACCTTGGTCCTCAAGTCACTGTGGAAATTCAGGAAAAGGCTCCTCAAACAATCTTTTAGACGAAGGAGAGGAAGAGGATGTAGGCGAACCAGTTGGTTCATCCACGATGATTTTGTCTCAAATCACCAAAAGAGAGATTGATTGCAAGTGCTTTAAAATGTATTTAAAGGTATACTCATGATGTTCTCTAAAAAAGACTAACATGGTTGTTATAAGATGGTGAGAAACAATTTTTTAAGATGCAAAAACAAACTGGTGCTCTTTCATGTTTTAAGATTCAAGAAACAAGCAAAGGTGATTGTATCAATTTCAGTGTGAAACGAGCTCAAAAGGACAAGTGCTCGAGTGATATTTTATATTTAGAGAGTCAAAAAGATCAAAATGACTACTCAAGATGATCTAAGTAAAGATGATTACTAGGTAAGCGTGAACTGAAGAATACCTCACAGTGAACCAAGAAGTACAGACCAACAATCTCCCAGAATGTTGTGTTTAGTGTATCACATTTACAAGGCAGAAAACTCGGCTTCCTATGGATAAAGGATTACAACCTAGTGGGGTATCCCTTTATATAATTGATGGTATGGGAAGCACAAGTCCTTATTATCACTGTCTAGTGTCAAAGCGAATGACAACTGTTAGGTTTTAAGACACCGGAACACATCTCTAGCCTAGACATTTTAAAATGTGGTTTTCAGATTTCAAATGCGCCTTAGGTTAATTGAGTACATTTTATAGTTTACCTTGAAATTATGTCTCGATTTTCAGGGCTTATCGATGCGACTCAAAAACACCTATATGCAGCTAAATGAGACAACACCCTTTCAATTCTATGAATTGTCTACACTAATGAGAGTAGAAAACACACTCAAATGCAACAAAACAAGCAATTGAAAGAAAAATGATTTTTTCATTATTTCGCCTTTTGAAAACAAAATGATGAAAAAACTCTTTCCAATTCCTAAATTTCCCATCAAATTCACTACAGGTAGTCCTTTCTCTAGTAAAGAGAATTCATTTTTTTTCTAATGCAAGTGACCATGCAACTCTAGTCTTCAACGATGCTAACTAACATAACATATTGATTCAAAAAGCTAGAATTATGCATTCTTCAATGAAATGACGAAATCAATATTTTACAAACACTTCAATGAAATATTCCCAATAGAATAAATCATAGGAAAAGAGGATCAGCGTAAATGGAAAAGGACTCAGTCGCGTCAATTGGCATGAGGGCTAGTTTTAACCTCTATAAATCAGTGTGAGGAGAAAACTAGTCAGTAGCGTCATTCTTGTAAACTGGGATAGAAGAAAGATTTTTGGGAAATGGTGTAAAGGGGAATTATTCTGCTCATGAAGAGGGACATACTGGGAGTTTCTTCATGATTGTAAAACATGTCGGGTACACTACAGACGTACTCTAGGATTGTATATGGGGAATACACGAACAATGACAAAATGTTGTGTAACAGATGCCCCCTAAAGTTTGAAGGCCGAACTAGAGTGAGGGGTGAAATGCTTTACAAGTGGAAGAAGGGAACGGGATTCCATCATCAGAAAACCAACAAGCAAGCATAGATACATATACATCACTAAAAGCTATGAATAATGATACATGAATCATGGTATGGATGCAACCATACAAAGAATGATCATGTAAATGGATACAAGGCATGGGTGCAACCATCCAGTAGAAAGGATCATAATGAAACCAAGGTATGGTTGCAACCATCCAATAATGAGAAGGATCACATATAACATCTCATGTTATGGTCACAACCATCCATCTAAAAGAGATATTTATATCAACATGACCATGTCACAATGCCTCACAACCTGGACTTGTGTAATCTTAGCCCAAGGTCTTGTGCTCCAAACGACCCGATCAAAGTACAAATCCTAACATGTGAATGAATGTGTTGAAGTCGAGCATGATAGGAAGTCGCGTGATTACCAGTCAATGATGTGAACCCCTAACATGCACAAGAGAAACCACCAATAATGAAAATGGCTCCCAATGTACTATCAGCACAGTTCATGGAATGTGAATAAAGGAACTGATGTCGAAGAATCGTGAAATCACCTGATGGAAAGCCAATCATGTGAGCTTGTCGTCGAGTGCAAAGAACTTGTCATTAGCACATGCAAGCTCTAAGGTACTGGAAGGGAGTCTCTCAGCTAGGTTCCTGGATAATGAGTTGAAGTCAATAGGAAGCAACATTGTCAAAGGAGGGCCATGATGTATCCCACATCATCGACACAAGACAAAGGGATGAAAATGATTTCAGATGACATAGAGAATTAGGAGTAAGTGTAATTGTTGAAGGACTAACTCTTGAACATATCAGCAACACGATTCTGAAGTTTGGTAGTTGTTGGATCCATAGGATCGGTGGTCATTATGACATGGAAGATATCAAATGGACAGAAAAATGAATGGCCCAAACTAGGAATGTCAAATGAAAAGGAGGATATCCCAGCCTGACACGAAGCAGAAAGTGTCATGTTCAAGAGTGAGCTGCTGAGATGACTGATAGAATTTACAAATTTTCCCCCACCATTTCTCACAGGTACCCCAACTATTTTTAATCACAATCTTGAACAGGATAGCATATGCTTGCACTGTAAGTTCATCCTTTGAACAAATCCAACCTAGTAATTTTAAGGAGCCCCAGGAAGGAGAAGCTCATGTTTGTCATGGTGATGAGTCCAATGTCGTTTAATGTTTTAACGAGTCTGACAATGGGGTATCTCGGTATATTTTTCATGTTTAGAGAGTTTGAAAAAGACACAGAAAAGAAAACTCCACATGATCCGTTTTCATACATTTGTGTCTCTCGAGCCCAAAAAGGTGGAAAATGATACTTGAGAGAACTGCTTGACCGTTTCAGTCAAGGAGTACCTTTTTCGTAAATAGTGCATCCTACCCCGAAAAAGGGGTAAACGTATATTGGGTGATGATGCTTTGTAACCTTTAACGAGTTCAAAACAACAAGATCTCAGCAATATTTTCATGTTTAAAGAGTCAGAAAAGAGCTTGAAAGCAAACCCCCCACTTTATTTGCTTTTACAAGTGAAAAATGGAGAAATACTCAGCGATCTTATCATTTGAGTTTTACGAGTCGAGAAAAGAGCTAAAATGCAACTCCAGTACCATCATTGATAATCTGTGACCTATCGCTACATAAAAAAGGTAAATGCATTATCCAGTTCTATGGCAAAATCGGTCAAAAAATACTCAAAACCCCTAATACTTTATTAAAGTGAATAGAATGGGGCAAAAGTAATTATTTTTATAACATTTACCATTTTATCTTTGTGTGAAGATATTTTTACCCACATGTGCCCTAATTTTTCTGGAGCAGATTGCGAGAGATTCGAGAGTTCATTTGTCAAGTAGTCATTTGCACGTAAGAACCAAGACCTTAAGCTCCATTTTCATACTGATTTTACCTATTTTTATCCATTTTTTGGATTTCATGGGGAGGTTTTGGCAAAAAAAGAGTCGCATTGACAACGTAGTGGGAAGTCTTAGCAACCCTCGATCGGTGTGATTCCATGCCAAACAGTTCCACTGGCACCGTGAGCAAAGAATTTTCATGTTCTTTTTCTCAATTCGACCATTTGAATCCAAATTTTTCCATCCAAAGATTACCATTGACTTAATTATATGGTTTCTACAGTGAAAAAATCCTGACAAATGGTGGATTAGAAAGAATAGCGAGAATTAGGATATTGAAACTCAACCAATGGCCGACCCAAATTGCTTAGAGGCTTTGAGGAACCTTGGGCTCCTAAAATTATTTCTTATGTTGGGTTCACAGGCTCAACCCAAGTTACTACGGTATCTAATCAGTGTTTGGGACATGAATCAGAAAATTTTCATCATTGGTGACCAAGAGGTGGATTTGGAAACTTCAAACATTTATTTCATCAAAGGACTATCCTGGAGAGGTGACCCAGTCAATCTATATGGGTCAAGGATGATTGGGGCATGTTTGACCATGCTACTTGGTGAAAATTTCCTAGAAGCTCTCAAATCCAAAAGTGGCAAGATGAAGATTATGACTGTTCGAGATCTCATGTTGAGAGTGTTACTGCTCACCATCAACACAATGGTTGGGTCCCAAGCACCACATGAGACCAGTAAGTCAAAGTTTCATTATGCTATCTACTACACAACATCCATTATCTTTAACTGGGTGGAAGCTATTAAAGTCAACATGAAATGCCAGCTATAAAAACCTAAGGTGGGAAACCTAAAGCAGTTTTGCTTTGGGTCTGTGCTAGTGACCTTCTTCCTAGAATGGGTTCTGCTGTTCTAATACCAACTGACTGAGGTGGATCTGTCAATGCCACGAGACCCACGGTTGGTCTGTTGGAGTGAGTTGAAGTCCAAGGTTAGCCTATAACCCCACCATTTTCTCATGGCTACGATGACAACTAATCATAGTGGAGGATTGGCCACACAACAGTATCAACTTCTACGGAGATCTAGATATGTAGCTCCCAGAGGGGGAGGATTTTGATGATGGAGGTAAAAAGCAAACCATTTTTTTTATTTTTGATGTTTTTTATTGTTTTTGAGATATATGTTTTCATGATATTTGGATTTTATGAATGCAGATGTTGGACCAGGAAGCCCTACCAAGATGTCCCCGATCACCAAACATGTTTCTCAACAGTTTGATGTCTCTCCTTATCAGAAGTGAAGCAACAAAGAGGAGGAGATTACGTGGTATCTCAAGGGTTTGACCCATGGGATCCCAGAGCATGCCCGAATGGGTGATGTCCCATGCCAGTACAAGAGGCATACTGTGGGGGTGTCATCGGCTGACTGTTGACTCATGTAGTCCGAGAAGTTACACGCTATCATGAGCATCATGCTATTTAGTGCATATTTCTAGCATTCCATATTTTTGAGGCCCGCGAGCCACGGATGTATAAGGCTTGCGAGCCGTTGATGTATGAAAAACATTACCGGCACACATATATACGTATGTTGTACTTCCTTGTTTACTATGGTACAAATGTTTTAGGTTTTGAGTTTTTACATGTTTCGCAAATGTCTACCCAGCACATAATTAGCTAATTCATCTGTTAATGTATTCATGTGTCTAGAAATATGATCATATGTAATGTAATCAAAATTTCTCTCTAGTAGAGGAATACGTAGATACATTCCCAATATATAAGGGTTTTTGATGGAATATTGCCCGTTAAGTTGAAGAACAATAGGTTTTGAATAAAGGTTGACAACCAATTCCCAGATGCCAAGAGCAATAGCTTCTAACAAAAATTCGATAATTGCACTATACTCAGGGATGTTATTAATTTTTCTACCAATACATATACCTTGAAGATCAATCAACTCACCATGGGGGTCATAAATGGCCCATCCGATGGATGATCGATTTTGGGTACTACGGAAAGCACCATCAATGAAACCGATGTGAGGAGACACTGACATTTGCAAAGCAGGCAAAAACATAATAAGAAGGAAAGTTGCCTGCAAAATAACACACCAAACCACATTGTACAAAAATGAATAACACACTATTGTGCAAAGGTGACCATGCAAGATGACCTAAGAATAGTAATTTTTGAGATAAAGCCCATTTTGAGGCCTGTGTAAGCGATTTCCCTCATAGTCAATGAGCTCATATGCCCCTTTTTGAAACACGTGTTTAAAAATATAGAGCCCATGCCACATCAGTTCAAACTTACCTACCCCTAGCTTATCATCAGCCTGGTCATACAAAAGAACCAAAATGCCCTGGGAAAACCCTCGAGGGGAGACAAACTGATGAAAATGGGATTTGACCCACTTTTTCTATGCTTTGATGACTAAAGAAGAAAGACAAAGAGTCTCATCAAGTCGTTCTAAGTAGAAGAGACACTCAGGGTGAGATCTCGGGGAGAAGTTCGACAGACAGCTTGAGGGATAGAATTTCACACCCAATCGGTAAAGTTCCTTCCAGATCATATACTAGCTAGAATGGTGTGAATCGAGTTGCATCCTTGGTCAAGGTTCGGTAACCCCATAGAGCAGAAAAGAGCATGATATTCCAATTTGACTTATGCATCCCAATGGGGTGCTGAAGCATTGTGACCAGAACTTTGTTCACAGCTTCAACTTGGCCATTAGCCTGAGGGTAGTATGGGGTTGAGCCATCGTGGCACAAGCCCAACGATGTAATCTTGAAAATGGGAGCCATGGCTAGTGACAATGGCCTGAGGCACTCCATACCTAGAAATAACGTGATTGAATAGAAATTGAGCCACTGTTTTACCATCTTAAAAGTATATAGGCATCGCTTCAGCCCGTTTGGTGAAATAGTCCACAACAATGATAATATACCCATGCCCCTTAGTAGAACGAGGGTTACAGGTCATATAGTCGATGCCCCATTTGGTAAAAGGACTGAAAGTAATAACATGGTGTAGGTGAGTGGGTGGGGCGTGCATCTTACGCTGATAAATTTGACACTCATGGCACTTGCGAATGGCAAGGATTCCATCCTTGAAGATAGAGGGCCAAAAATAACCATCGCGAAGAATTTTTTGAGTAGTATCATATCAAAACCAGTGGCTGGCACATGTGCCAGAATGGTAGTCATTCAAGACTCTCTCAGCCTCATTGAGAGTGAGACATTGGTGAAGAATTGAATTGACATCGATGCGGTATAAAGTATCTCCAATGATATGGTAAGGTTGAGATTGATGCCGAATGTGTCACCGATCATCCTTTGTCAACGCAGACCAGAGGGTGAATGTCTAGAGATATACTATCATATTACCATACCAGGGGTTGAGAGTGCTAATTAGGAAAAGGGTCTCATCTAGGAGCTGTCCATCAGCGCCAGCAGGCAGAGAGGCAAAGGGAAGGGAGAAAATCAACTCAGCAAAGACTAATGATTTCATAGATTTTCCAGTACTAAACACCAAATCAAATTCTTGGAGGATAACAATCAACTTTGAATATTTTTCCCCTAGAAACTGATGAGTTAGGATGTAGGTCATGGGGTTTCATTTCAAAATCACAGTGGTAATGAAGAATAGAATGTAATGCTGAAAGCTTAACAACCTCCACGCAGCTAAAGCCAACTTCTCATGATCATCTTGTACCAGCACCATGGTGATGGTACTAGAGGCTGCAGCTAGATAAAGGAAGTAATTGTGGTGATAGTTCGAGGGATGTAACAAAGGATCATTAATGAGGATAGTATTTAGGTCATCGAAAGACTTTTGAGAAACCTCATCCCAAACAGATGATTTTTCTTGCCTGAGAAACCAGGTGAACACTGAAGCTAGCTCAACATAGTTCAGTATGAAACGAGAGAGGAAATTTTCTTTTCCCTGCAAACTCTACAGTTGATGCAATGAAGATGGAGGGGGTAAATTAACTATGGCCTCAACTTTAAGAGGATCAAGGTGAATGCCTTTTTTCGAAAATGATAAAGCTAAGGAGTCATCTGAGTTCGACACACAAGACACATTTATGTGGATTCAACTAGATGTTGTAGTGTTTATAGCGAAGAAAAATTTGCCAGAGATGATCACGGTGATCATGGAATTTACGAGAATAAGCGGGGATATCATCCAGTTAAGGTTGAATGATGTTTCTAATGTCATGGAACACATAATACATCGCTCTCTGAAAAATTAATTCGCAAAACTAATGAGGCAAACGCTGAATAAAAAACAAGATGGGAAATGTAATCTGTGCCTGAAAAGAGATTCTCAAATACTAAACGAAACATTTCAAACTTGTTAAATGGAAACCAAAGCAGCAAAAGGACTAATCAGATGAAATGCAAGCAGAAAATTTGACTATCGATTTGACTTTTTGAGTAGGAAAACAAACGAATGGGTGACGACCTAGATGCCTTAGGGCTATACACCATCCAAGAACTCAAGAAACCAAGTGAAGAAAATGAAAATAAACCAATCATATAGACTAGACTAAAAGAGCTTTCTAGCCAGGGAGAACACAGTCAAAAGAAGCTAAGAGATAGAAATTAGAAGGGCAAGACACACTGGCTATGATCTAGGGTAGAACTTGATCTTCACCTATAGGAATCGGTGCGACTACCTAACTGACAACATGTGACAAAAGGGGGTCAGCATGTCTATTAGAAAAATAAACACGCTAACCAAGGATTCAAGGAGAAAAATGAATTTTTTCAAAGGTTAAGACTAGACTTTCCACTGTAAATTTCAGGCTCAGAGCAATAAACTAGTCAAAGAAGAGAACACTAAATGGAAATGGTGATACTAGAAAATTTCACACAAAACCATAAAATGAAAACCAATCAAATAGAAGGATTCGCTCCAAAGTGGACTCACCACTTTGTGGTGCAGGTAAATTCTCAATGCAGACACAAACAATTACTCTAGCCTGAGAGAGCGGGTCTAGCCAAAAACAAACAATCTATGGAAAATCTCCTTAATCAAAATCAATTAAGAGGGCCTACCTCTTATAATGCTATTCCACTTGGTCATGATCATACTTCCTCACTCCAGCTATCTTCTGTTTCCTTCCACCGAATACCTGAATCAAGAAAACAACAACAACAACAAACATGATAGCATACAATATTGTATTCATCATACTTAATAGGCCAAGGAACATTAATCCATAAGTATGTAAAATGACACTTCATGTAGGAAATCAATCAATAGTTGCATTTATATAAATCAGAAAGAGATTGCAACTGGTGCGTTGACGTTGGTGGTCTCCTCTGACGTATTCGAGTTCCCACACTTTTGTTAGCACTTCATGGATAGCCCCAACAATGGAAGTTTTAAGGCCTCTTTCCCTCTAGTATAAGACCAAACCAAAATCATACTATTCTCCCTCAAACATACACTACAAATCTACAAGCTATAGATGACTTGTTGGTTATTCAAACTTGCTCTTAAAATCCAACTAGCTTTTTCTTGGGAAAAGGAGAGGTTTATATAGCTTGGATGGATGGGATATGGTTCCTCTCGTCATGGGAGAAGGTCTTATATCTTGAGGTTCTTCCATCCTAATAGGGGAAAGGAGCCCAAACTAATTTCCTTAGCTCTATTCGGCCCAACCATCTACCATATTTCTTTTACGATGCTTCAAGGCACGGAAGCTTCAGCTCCTTATTTAAAAAACCTTCCAAAAGATGATTGGCGAGACTGGAAAAAGGCTCAGTTGATCTGAATGGCATGAGGGTTAGTTTTAACCTTTATAAATCGGTGTGAGGAGTAAACTAGTCAGTAGCGCTAGTCTTGTAAACTGGGATAAGAGAGATTATTGAGAAATGGTGTAAAGGGGAATTATTCTACTCATGAAGAGGGAGATATTGGGAGTTTATTCATGATGGGAAAACATGTTGGGTACACTGTAGAGGTCCTCCAAGATTGTATATGGGGAGTGCAGGGACAGTGAAAAAATGTTGTGTAACAACGCGATTCATTAGGAACTTCTCACACATGGTGTATCCTATCACATCATTACAACCAAAGGGTAATAATTTCAAATGGACCAAGGAATGTGATGTTAGTTTTGAGCAACTTAAGTAGTTGTTGACACATGCACTATTTCTGAAGATTGTAAATCCAGATAAGGATTTTATAGTGTGTGCAGACACTTGCAAGACATGACTTTGTGAAGTTCTCATGCAAGAAGGATAGGTAGTGTGCTATGAGTCATAGAAACTAAATGAGAATGAGAAGAACTACCCAACACATGATCTTGAGTTGGAAGTGATCATACATGCATTAACGATGTGGAGACACTATCTTCTAGGTAGATGGTTTGTGCTGATGAGCGATCATTGTGGGTTGAGGTATTTGTTTGACAAGACAAATATAAATTCTGGGAAAGCTAGATGGTTCGATACCCTTAGCGATTTTGACTTTGAGATTAGATATATCTAAGGGAAGGAGAATCGGGTTGCATATGCTATTAGCAGGAAGGTACATCTAAATCATGTAGTAGTTATGAGCTCTTATGAGACAGAGTTACAGGATAGGATATTTCATGTAAGACAACAGGATGAAAAATACATGGAGATCATGCACATGTTACAATAGAGTACAACTATAGGTGATCAAGATGTAGACTATCATCTCATGATAGATGATTTTGGTGAGATTCAGGGCTATGATCTATGTGTCAAATTGAAGTGAACTCTTATCTTGAGGGAGTTTCGTGTCAAGACATACTCGGGTCATCAAGGATATCAGAAGATGTTGACGATGGTAAATAAGTTTTATTATTGGCCGAATCTGAAGAAGGAAGTGGTAGAGTTCATGGCTAGATGTTTAGATTGTCAACAGGTAAACACAAAATACAAGAATCCACGTGGTTTACTACAACCTATTTTGATTCCAAAATGGAAATGGTAGGCCATTTCGATGGATTTCATTACAAGTGTTCTAAGGAAAGTGAAGCAACATGATTTTATTATGGTCGTGGTTGACAAGTTGAGCTAGGTAGCTCACTGCATTCCAGTGAAGAATACATATTCATCTAGTGAGGTAGCATAGGTTTTCTTCATAGAGATAGTGAGACTTCCTGGTGTTCCAAAGAAGATTATGTCAGATAGGGATGTAAAGTTGACATCCAAGTTTTGGAAGGAGTTATTTACAGCCTTGGGTACAAATTTGGCCTTCAATACAACTTATCATCCAGAGACAGATGGACATATAGAGAGGGTCAATAGGATTTTGGAGGATACACTGACGATGTATGTGATGCCCCAATAGAGGAAATGGAAGGAGTATCTTCCTTTGGTTGAGTTCGCATACAAGAATGGTTATCATGAGTAATTGAGGATGAGTCTATTCGAGGCATTGTATGGCTGGACTTGTAATACATTTATCAGTTGGACTGATCTGGTGAATAGTGTATCAATTGGAATGAATATGTTGGCAGACCTGCAACAAGAAATGCAGGTTATAACGAGGAATCTAAAGGTAGCAAGATAGGCAAAAGAGCTATGCAGATAGGAATAGGTTGTTCAAGGAGTTTTGGGTTGGTGAGAATGTCTATTCGCGCATCAAGCTGAAGAAAATCTCTGTGAGGATTGCTTCATGTGACTAGTTGGCACCATGATATTGTGGGCCTTTTGAGATCCTTGAGAGGATTGGAATAGTGGCATATCAACTTTCACTACTTCAAATAGTGAAATTTCGTGATTTTCTCAATATTTCATTTCTTAAGATGTATATAAAGGATGTTGATCATGTTATTGATCAGTCTACATTGCAGGTGGAGTAGGAAGGAGAGGTTCAGTCGGAGCCTCATTGTATATTGCGGCGGAAGCATCTCATGCTTAGGAACAAAGCTATAAATCAAGTTAAAGTGGAGTGGAAGCACTTTGGGCATGAAGAAGATCCATGGGAGATAGTTTATTATATTCGGGCCATATATCTGTCATTGCTTGTAGTTGAGGCAAAGTCGTTTTGGTTTGATGTTTGGTATATGGTTGGCATATGTGTTATAGACATATTTGGGCACTTCAACCCCAGTCACATATGTCAATAAACCAAGGGCTCTTTAACCCCTAAAAGTGTTGTTGGTCAACTGCTTATATCATTTCCTAGAAGTTCCACCTGAAAAACCACTCAAAACTGGCCAAAACTTGACAATATTGACTGCTCCATTGTCAAGGTGCAATGCATCTCACCTTCTACACACGGGGGGTGTGATGCATACTGAAAAGGCCTTCTGCAGGGTGCGATAAGCGAGGATGGACAAATGCCTGAGACAATTTGCTAAGTGGATGATTATGGAATCTTCCAGAAACTTCTCATATGACACTTGCCTCTCTGAATTTGCGTAGGGATAAGTAAGGGATCAATGAAATCTCCAAGTGGAACTAAGAACAATCAGTGGAATGACACTAATCAAAAACCCATAGTTGACTCACATCCTTGCAAGATATCTATAAATGGATCCCTCATCTAAGAGATCTAGGGGCTGGAATTTTGTAATTTGTAAGGAAGTGTTGTTGGTTTATCTGTGAGAAGAGACAATGTATTGTTGGGTGATCTTACTTTTCATGAGGTGAAGAGGGCTTTGATGCTTGGAGGATGATGCTAGATGAGACAACTAGGTTGTAATCCTCTCTTCTACTATCAATAAATTTCTTTGAGTTTTCATCCATATAATCGTGTATTTGTGAATCTTGTTGTTTATGAATGCAATTGTATGGTCAGTGTATTTCTATTTCTCCATTGTTTATGATAATATAGATCGAGATGCTTTGATGGTGTTTTCTTACTTTGACTCTACAGGTATTCTCTGAAGCAGGACAAGTAGGAGAGGAGTGGCAAGCTCTATCGAGGAAGAGAGAAATCAAGCAGGGAGGCAGGCAGAAGATCAAGGTTCATCCTCCTTTGCTTCTCTCTTATCTATCATACATAAAGGAAATCACAAATTGCTTTGATTGTTTGTTTCTAAAATAGCTACCTGTCTTAGTGGGACTAGCAGATCGAATAGACACTAGTTTTCTTGGAAACATAATGACGACTCCATTGGGGAATGAATAGTTTGTTTGTTTGTTATTGTTTTTTGCTTTATAAACTATAGACGGAGCCTAAAGTTAGCCAACTATCCTTCGAACTACTCTTGCTATGAAATTGCAAAGTAGATGAATGCTGCTTCAGTCAATCTCTAGGTTGGTTTATGGACTGAACGTTTGACTTACAAGAATTCTAAGCGCCCTTGTGGTAGCTCAATAACCTCTTGAGATCATACCCCTGTACTTTGTTTTTTATTGTCCATCATAGCTCAGTTGAAATAACTAAACTTAGCTGCAAATTTTGAGCAAAATCCAAACTCAGTTTCGCTCCCTGGTCCATCGCACTGTTTGTAACTGGAAGCCTGTATATATTTCACCTCCTGTGTGTTGTAGGTGAGATGCATCCCTATTTCCCTGAAGGACAAGTGCAATGACTGACTGATACTGTTTCTCTCTTTGGAATTTGGTTTTTTCTCCTTCTTTTCAACTCTATTCAGTAGTTTTGTTGCTTATGATCAGTATCTCATTGCCGAAAGCTCCTTCCTTTACATTATTCAGCCTCCATTGATTAGGATTTGTAAATTTTTTTATGTATTTTTCCATCATTTACTATCCTCCTTTGTCAAAAGTAGCTTAATTGAACTGTCGTTTTTGATGCAAAAGTGTCGTAACTGTCATTTTGAGTCAAAAAAGAAGAGTGTCATAAAGTCTTCCTCCTCTAGATAGTCGATTGTACTTTTTTCATTGTATTTCATTTGAATTGTTAATATTTGAAGTGTTGAAGGCATTTTTCCATTTGAAATTGAAAAGTGTCGTTTAGTCTTCCTTTCATTTTGAAAAGAAATTGTCGAAATGGTGCTTTGAAGAAAATAGTTCAGATCTATACTTAGTTTTCTCTTTTGAGCATTCTCACATTAAGGAAACAAAAAACAAATACATGCATTTTCATTTCCATTTAGACTATGCGCAAAAGATGATTTAGGAAAAGTGCATTTAGTGTGTTCTCTTTGCTCTTTGTTGAAAGAATCATACACTTCTTTCCTTAGTAGCTAAGATTTTCATTGCTAAAAGAAAAATAAACGACTGTTTATCATTTTAGATTGCATATTTAGGAATTTTACATCTACATCACGTGGTGAACCTTGAAAGGCAAACTTCTAAAAATATCAAATCTAAAATAAATCTCAATGAACATAAAAACGCTTTAGAACCTAACGCAACACATCTAGAAGTCTAGGCTAGAGACGTGTTTTGGCATCGTAAGACTTGGTAACTATCCAAGTCTCAGTAAAACCCTCATCAAACATGAAATCAAATTTACCAGAGTCCAATTAATTAAAATTTCTGAAAAACTTCTGAGATTGCATCTCGTGCTAGCATCGGCTCTTCGTTCTGATCTCTAGCAAATGAAATATTTTTCAAATAACTATTAATAAGCTCCGTAATTTCACGCTCTCTCTTCTCAAATACAAATCTCGTTGCCCTGATGATGGACTCACTAAGCTAGTCCAAAACGTTGGTTTCAAAACTGTTCACAGGTTTTTCCTCAAAATAAAAATTCTATCAACCTATATGGACTCCCTCTTTAACACCATTAAGTCCCACCATGGAAGGGACATAATGAACAATGCTTTAAATTTTGAGAAGATGAGAATCTACAGAGCTAGAAGTATGTCAAATCTCATATTTCTAAAAGAATGTAGGGATAAAAACCTCATTCCAAATTTCGCCAAATGTAACCATCCCCTTAAACGAGGTCGGAACATTTCTGTCTTCAATAATCTTAGTAAAACCCTCGTCAAACATGAAATCAAATTTACCAGAGTCCAATTAATTAAAATTTCTAAAAAATTTCTGATATTGCATCTCGTGCTAGCATCGGCTCTTCGTTCTGATCTCTGGCAAATGAAATATTTTTCAAATAACTATTAATAAGCTCCGTAATTTCACACTCTCTCTTCTCAAATACAAATCTCATTGCCCTAATGATGGACTCACTAAGCTAGTCCGAAACATTGGTTTCAAAACTTTTCACAGGTTTTTCCTCAAAATAAAAATAAAAAACTATCGTTCTCATCGAAGGTTGGGTGATTCCTCCTCTTTGATACGACAAGTGCTAGTACGGACTTGTGCTCCCCGCACTGTCGAGTATATATTGGGAGACCACAATAGGCTGATATCCTTTATCCATAGGAAGTCATGTCCACTGCCCTATCAATCGCAATGCACTGAACACAGCATTCAAGAAGATTGACTGCCGTACATAAGTCCTTGGTAATTTCTCTTTAATTTATCACCAAGGTGTATTTTGTCATTTTACGATTGGTTTGGTAATCCCTCTGTCCAAATTTATAGAGTCACTTTCATTCATTTTTGACTCCTTAAAAGAAAAGGTCCATCTGAGAACTTGTCACTTCAAGCTCATTAAAAATTGAAGGTGACTAGAGTCAGCTTTAGCTTTTTCTCGAATCTTAAAAATTGAAAAAGAAAACTTGTGTCAAAGCATCATTAAAATTTATTTAATACGGAACATCCTTTTCCCCTTAATTTTGAGTTGATCAAGTAATCCGCAATCGTGGAAGAAAGTCAATCAAAACCCTGTCGTTCGTGGAGACTAGCGAGTCAACTGTCTTTGCCTCCATAAATGAAATCTTTGGCTAGGAAATATTTTGGATAGGCTAAATATGTCTGAACAACCATCAACTTCTAGGATGGTGTCATCTGATATAGCCATAGCAGAACTTCCTACTGCCACTCCAACGATGTTTTCTGGTATACCATCTGTCCCATCTAGTCATCAATTACTAGATGGAGTCCACCTAGGGACTGTTTTGATGACATCGTATGTTCCTACTTGTTCATCTGGAATCCTGTCTGGCATTTTTTATGTTCAAACTCAGCAAATTGATCTTGCACACCAGTTTCAATTTGGAAAATCTAGTCTTGAAATACCAATCTATCATTTGAGCATTGGACTGTCGCCATATGGGGGCAGTATGCTTTTTCATTATTCCCTCCTGGAGAACAACCATATGTGAGTTCATAACAAAATTTAGGTCAAACTGGAATTACATCCAGTGGTTGGATACTGATACTACCTCAACAACCAAGAGTTGTATATTTAATGCAACCAAACCAACATGTGTCGAATATTCCCACTACACCTGCTATTGTAATTGTGTTGTAAGTACAAGCACTACCTATTGTATGCCAACCTCAAGTCTCTCAGGTTGCAATACAACAACCTCTTGTCTCTACAGCTCAATCACAATCTCAGGCTAGTGTTTCCTTACCTGGAATGACTCAGGCTCAAATGGGTACTATCGCCCCGCACCTTGGTCAATCATCCAGTATTGAGCAACAGCAAGTGGTCCAACAAACATGGCTAGTGCAATATCAACAACCACAATTCCAACAAGCTTAACAAGAACCTGAGTAAAAATGCTTTGTAGGTAGTGGAAAACCACATTTTCGAAACGGTTATCAACAAACATACTATAATGGTTATACCCATCAATGTTATCAAAGTTATCAGCATCAGATACATTATGCTGGTATGCAAAGACCTCCTGCTTAGGCAATCCCATCTTATCCTGGGTATGCTTCGCCAAACCTAAATCAACAGTTGTCTTTTGTGGCAACTCTAGAATTACCAGATTTGAACCAGCTGATGAATGATCCAATTGATTATGCCCCTTGGTGGCCAGTGATTCATCATAAACTTCCCTCTGATATTCCTAAATTCAATGGAAATCCAGGTGAAGATCCATCTAATCACGTAATGACTTTTCATTTGTGGTGCTCATCTAACACCCTAAATGATGATTTGATTAGGCTTCGCCTTTTTTAGTGAATGCTAACTGGTTTGGCAACAAAATGGTATATTGAATTGCCTAGAGCCTTGTTTGATAAATTCAACATCCTTGCCACAACTTTTCTAACCCATTTTCAGTTACCCATAAGGTATGAAATAGGGCCAAAACTCCTTACCAATTATAAACAGACAACAACCACTCACATATCTGATCATATTCATGAGTGGCAGCGTCATTGTCGAATGGTAAAGACGTATGTTCTTGATCATCTTTTAGCTGAATGATTTATTAAGTCATTATTTCCCTCTATTACAAAGGATGTGTGTAACGGAGGATTTGTCACTGAAGAGCAAGTCATTTCTAGTGCACAATATTTAGACTTGATCTATACTCAGTTTGGCATGCTCTACAACAAAATTCCCGACGCTCCTAGACCAGAATTTTTTGTTCCTCCTCCTCCTAAATCAAAGAAGGACTCTCATGCCGATGATGGTGTGATTGGTACCACAAGCATGAAAACCACAAAGGCTCCATCTAAAGAATCCCTTGTAGTTTCTAATCAAAAAGAAAAAGAAGAACCTCTAGCCTTGGAGATTAATGCTATGTCATTTGACAAGGGAAAAAATCCAAAGCAACTAAGCGGCAAGAAGAAAAGGAAAAATAATAAGAAGAAATAGGAAAATTAACCTCCTGAAAAACCTGTTGGGCAAAAGAAACCTCGTTATCCATGTTACATATGTGACGATGAGCATTTCACGAAAGATTGTCCACATAAAGTTGAGGTTATGAAATTTTTAAAAACTTCAAATACCCCAACAGTGTTGACTAAGCCGTTTTCAAGCCCAGCGCATCTACCTAATTTTATGGTCAGTTTGTGGGAAGACTCTATCAAACATTTGCAGTAGAAAATAGAATACTATTTTAGTACCTAGTGTTATAAAACTCTAATCTAGAAAAAGTATTTTGAGTTGCTTCCCTAAAAATATTTACAAAATTTTCAATCCCAAAGCCATTTCAGGGAAAATTTTAGTCAGGGAGAACTTTAGTGTTATTTTTGGAAAATTTGAATGCAACTAAAAGAAATTCTTCCCATTTGCTCAAAAGATTCCAGCACCAAATATGTGTGAATTCACAGAACTTAAGATTTGTAATTAATTAAATTTCACTTTGTTTTTCTAGGACCATATATGAGTGAATTCACAAAACTTGAGATTCGGATTCTGGAAAAACTTAAATTTCATCTCATTTATTCGGATTGGAAGTTCCCTGAGATACAAACATGTAGAAATAAGGATCTACTATGCTTGTTTAAGGACAATGTTCATTTTATAAATAGTGATACAAGAATCCTTGTATACATGTCTGACACAACTCTTTGGTCACAGCTAATGAAACTGAACTCCATCAATACATAACAAACAAGGTAGAATGTAAGAGAGCATCTATTTTTCAACATATACTCTAACAGAAATAAACATCTATATAGTCATATAAAGTTGTCACCACACCAAAGAAGGAATTTAAAACCAAAATAAAAATAGGAACAGGGTTGGATTGTTATGGTTACTCTAACAAAATCTTAAATTGGATCAATATGTTAATATGGAAAATAGTGTAGTTGATTATGATTTATTGAGCCCAAGGGGGTAGCCCAACCGAATGTCATTAATGTTACTGGGTATTTGGCTAGTTCGATGCTAGCAGGTGCCCTATTTGAAATCCCTTCGGTTAGGTGCACTCGTCAATGCTGATGGGTTTACCAGGGATTCCATCCATCAATGTTGGGAAACATCCATTGGGATTCCCCAGAGAGTTTTTCTTGGAAACAATAAAAATAGGATTTCCTAAAGAGAAATTTTGAGATGCATACAGTGTACACCCAGTAAAATCAACTCTATTGAGACAAACCATAAAAGAAGGAAAAATACATATGTTTTTAGTTATGTTCCATGGTTTTCCCTCCTGCCCTATGAAAATTGAAAATATTCTACTCTTAAACTTAAAAGAAAGGATGAAAAAAATAGGGAATTTTGAACCATTCCTCCTTGTGTGGAATAAGACTAAAAGTGGGGTGTAAATGCAGCGAAGTTAGAAATGAAACATACGTAGGTGCCATTAATGGATTGAAGAGGTGAAACCTTAACTCAAAACTCTCTTTAATCACATTTTCTCTGTCGCCCTGTGAAAAGTGAAAATATGCTACTCCTAAACTTAAAAGCAAGGATGAAAAAAATAGTGAATTTTGAACTAGAGATGTGAGGTCTGTTTACTCCTCTCCGCATGAAAGAAGACTAAAAGTGCAATGTAAATGTAATGAGGTTAGAAATGAAACATACATGGGCTCCATTAATGGATTTGAGATCCCATGGTGGGGCATCTGAGGTGTGTGTACTCCTCCATGTGTGGAAGAAGACTAAAAGTGGCGTGGAAATGCAATAAGGTTAGAAATGAAACATGCCTGGGCACCATTCATGGATTGAAGATCCAATGGTGGGGTTCGATATCAGTCTGCTATGGGTAAAACCTTAATTCACACCACTCTTCAATATCGTTTTCCCTCTAGCCCTATGAAAAGTGAAAAAGTGCTACTCTTAAACTTAAAAGAAGGGATGAAAAAAATAGTGAATTTTGAACCAGTCTTCCTTGTGTGGAAGAAGACTAAAAGTGGGGTGGAAATGTAGTGAGGTTAGAAATGAAATATACCTGGGCTCCATTAATGGATTGAAGATACAATGGTGGGGTTTGATATATATTAGTCTGCTACTGGTAAAACCTTAATTCACAACTCTCTTCAATCTCGTTTTCCCTCTCATCCAGTGAAAAGTGAAAATATGCTACTCATAAACTGAAAAGCAAGGATGAAAAAAATAGTGAATTTTGAACCAGAGATCTGAGGTGTGTGTATTCCTCCCTATGTGGAAGAAGACTAAGAGTGTGGTGTAAATGCAACGAGGATAGAAATGAAACATACCTGGGAGCCATTAATGGATTGAAGATCTAATGGTGGGGTTTGATATCAATCTGTTATTGGTAAAACTTTAATTCAAAACTATCTTCAATCTTGTTTTACCTCCCGCCCTCTTAAAAGTGAAAATATGCTACTAGTTTTCCCTCCCTTCACCTTATGAAAAGTGAAAATTTAATCCACAACTCTCTTCAATCTTGTTTTCCCTCCCGCCCTGTGAAAATTGAAAATATCTACTAGTTTTACCTTTGCCCTATGAAAAGCGAAAATATACTACTTGTTTTAGAAAGTAAATGAAGATTGGAATTAGGAGGGCTTTGTTACATCAAAATTAAGGGTGAAATTTTTCAAAAATGTTAAAATTTCCCTCCCTACAAAACAATAAATACAATATTTATAGAGTATAGAGTAGATGTTTAGGTGTAATGTAAGTATGTAAACAATTCTAAATATGGGCTTAGTTAAAGAATAATAGTAATAATAATAATAAATTCAAAAGTATGGGGATGAGTGCAAAAATCTAAATGTTGGCTCAATTAATAATAAGAATCAATTTGTTATATTTTGATTTTGTTATTAACTTCTGAATAGGTTTTGTTACAACACCATGAGCCAATACCATGGCTTATCAATACCTCAAGCTCAAAAACCATAACTTATTTCACAACCAAAATATTTTATAACAATATGACAAGATTATTAACCATGGATATTCACCCTCCACTTTACAGTGGATATTATTAACTTGTAAAAAAATGGTTTTGTCATAATACCATGGGCCAATACTATGGCTTATCAATACCACATGCTCTAAAAACATAACTTATTTCACAATCAAAATATCTTATAACAATATGAAAATATTTTTAACCACGGATATTCATTCTCACTTTACCATGGATATTATTAACTTGGAAATAGACTTTGTTCCAATACCATGGCTTATCAATATCACATGCCCAAAAAGCATAACTTATTTCAAAATCAAAATATTTTATAACAATATCACAGGATTCTTAATCATGGATATTCACCCTCGCTTTGTCATTGATATTATGAACTTGTGAATAGGATTTCTTACAATAGCATGGGCTAATGCCATGGCTTATCAATACCACATGCCAAAAAATCATATCTTATTTCACAATCTAGATATTTTGTAACAATATGACATGATTCTTAACCATCCATATTCACCCCCACTTTACCATGGATATTGTTAACTTGTAAATAGGCTTTGTTACAATGCCATGGGCCAATATCATGCCTTATCAATACCACATACCCAAAAACCATAACTTATGTCACAATAAAAATATTTTAATTTAATTTAGTTTTGTAACATTTTTTATTTGAAGCTAATAGGAAAAGGGTTGTAATTAGTTTTGAGATATATATAAACCCTCTATCCTCACGACTACTAAAATTATTCCCATATAAATTAAATTAAGATTTTAATAAAATAAAAAATGAGAATATTTTTGTATTTAAAGATGTGAAATTAATATAATACAAATATTAGTAAGAATCAACATAGATCTATCTTAACTAAGGATCCAAGTGATGATAGCAAGAAAAGTGAAGGGAAGAGAGGGGGAGGGAGATAGTGACAAAGATGGAGGGCAGAGAGAGGGAGAGAGAGAAAGAGAGTAAGAGAGTGATGGGGGGAGACACAGAGAAGGAGGTAGGAAGAGAGAGATGGGAGAGAGAGAATAAGAGAGTGGGGGAGAGAGATATGAAGCTAGAGGGGGAGAGAGAGATATGGAGTTGGAGGGGGAGAGAGAGGAAGGAAAGAACTAAGGCATAGGGAGATAGACGTGGAGAGAAAGAGGGAGTGACAAGGGATAGATGGATAGAGAGATAGGGAGAGAAGAGAGGAGGGGAAAGAGAGAATAGCTGGGGATAAAGATAGGGATAGAAGGGAAAGACAGAGAGAGGGAGGCACAAATATGGAGGGGGGAGAGAGAGAGAGAGTGATGGGGAGGGACAGAGGGAGGTGAGAGAGAAAGGGAGAGAGAGGACTAAGAGAGAGGAGAGAGAGATGAAGTTAGAGGGGGAGAGAGAGGGAAGGAAGAAGAAAGACATAGAGGGAGAAAGGTAGAGAGAGAGAGAGGGAGTGACAAGGGAGTGATGGAGAGAGGAGAGATAGAGGGAAGAGAAAGAGGTGGAGAGGAAGAGGGAGGGAGAGAGAGAGAGATATGGAGAGAGAGTGTGTATGTTTGGGGGGTGAGATAAAGAGATGGAATAAGAAAGAGAGACATAGATACAAATATAGATGTGATATAGTATTATATAACCCACCTAGATCCATCTTAACCTAGATCAAGCGCCAAAAAATAGGGTTTCACATCGAGAGATTGGATCCCTCTCAGTGCTTGATAGATCCAGGTTAAGATGGATCTAGGATAGCTTAATAAGTTTGTAGTTATATTTGATAAATTAACACTTTTTTTATCGTTGTGTTTGAAAACAATTTTTCCATATTTCGTGTATTTATCATAATAATAATAATCTAAGTTTAATTTAATTTTAAGCTTACCTTTTTTATGCAATGATTTTGTTGTTAGTTTATAGAGATAGACATGTTATACTTTTGGAATTTGAAAAGGAAATATGTGCTCTTAACTTGGTTGTATTGAAAACATTTAAGTGTAAGAAAGAAGCATGCCCTCTTAACTTGGTTGTATTAAAAACATAAGTGTTCTTGTATACTAGGTGGGTGCAAACAAGAGAGAGTATATGGTAAGTGGATTAAATAGTTAAAAACAAATGTTAGTTAAGGAGAAAGTTACAAAAATCTAACAAAAAGGCTAGGGTTAGGATATTACTATTTTGGGACATCTAAAGTTGAAGGTACATTTTATGTAGGTATAGTCTAAGCCATTGGGTGTAGAGCACATATTATGGGTATCTTGAACTTTTGGTGTGTGTTAGTGGTGTCAACTAGTGGTGGAGTGTCCAACCAATGAGTAGGAAAAGTTTTTCATTTATGGGGTTGGCATCAATAAAGTATTCTCCCTCTCTACCCAACTCTAAGATGAGGAGTGTGCATAACGAACTTATTCTTGTAACAAATTGCAAATATTTGATTATCTTTAAGTTCAAGAGCTTGAAGTGGCTACCTCAACCTACAATTCTTTAAAGGAACTATGTGTTTTTCAATTAAACCCTTGTGGTCAAGGAGCTGCAAAAGAGGAAGGCCTTATGGCTATTTTTTAGGGGTTGTAATGACCGTCGACTTGTCGTAAATATGTAGATATGATGCTAATGGTCTTCATCTTAGTAAATTCACCTATATAATGTAAATATTTTCCTCTCACCTTGAATTTTGTAAATATGATAAATATTTTGTGGTTACCCTGATGTACATGTTGAAGTTCCACTTGCATGATTATTGGAAACACTTCTCAGTTATCCTTGTTTACATGGGGAAGATCATATATACTCTATGCGATAAAAACACCTAGTAATATTTTCACACTGAACACTATACAATAAACTTAACCCTAATATATTAGTGAAGAACAAGTAATTAGCTAGACTTTGGAAGGGTTTTTGGATTGAATGTTAGCGAAACTCATTGCAGTTAGGTGTGCTAATGTGTGGTGAGTGTTTGTGAGTGCTAGGGAAACACAAGGGAGTACTAGGTCAAAATGCATGGAAATGAATGAATAAGAGTGTGTGACAGGGAGTGTCAAATGAGTTCCAAGTGTGGTAAGAGGGGAGTGACATGGTATGCTAAGTAGCGCTAAGTCATTCTAGCATGCCAAAGTGACATGAAGCCAATACGTACTAGCTGCCATGGTGTGCCAAATAGTGCTAGGAAGTGTTAGGGAGCGTTTGGGAAACACAAGGGGGCACTAGGTGAAAATAATTCATGCAAATGAATGATTAAGAGTTTGTGATAGGAAGTGTTAGTGATTTCAAGGTGTGCTAAGGAGGGAGTGACAAGGTATGCTAGGCAGTGCTAAGGCATTATAGAGGCCAGGGAAACATGACAAGATGTGCTAGGTTCTAAAGTGTGCCAATGCATGCCAAGGAGAGTTATGGAGTGTAAGGGAAAAACAAGGGAGCACTAATTTCAAATGAATTGAAATGAATGAATAATAGTGCATGACAGGGATTGTCAGTGAATTTTAGGTGTGCTAAGGAGAGAGTGACAAGGTATGCTAGGTAGTTCCAAGGAATGCTAGAGTTCCAGGGCGACATGCCAAGATGTGCCAAGTCCTAGGGTGTGCCAATATGTGTTAAGGAGTGCCATGAGAACACAAGGGAGAACTAGTTCAAATTTCATGGAAATAAATAGATAAGAGTGTCTGATAGGGAGTGTCAACAAGTTCCAATTGTGTTAAGGAGGGAGTGACAAGGGTATATACTAGGCAGTGCCAAGGCATGCTAGAGTGGTAGGGTATGTTAGGGAGTGGAAAATCATGCCAAGGAACGCAAGGGATGATAATGTGTTCCATGTAGTGCCAATGGATTGTTATACGTGCCAGATGTTATGGCATGTGAAGATGTAAACTATGTTTCTTAGTTGTTTTTTGGGCATTGTTGGATGTGAGCCTTGACTTGGTAACTCGTTAAGTGGGATGAGTTAATATTGGACATGAGAAGCCTAGGATGATTTATATTCCATTAGGGGAACAATACATAGTCTAGTTGTAGTAAATGTAACTTGGTAAAGTTGTTGTAGTCGAGACAGGACATGGTTGGGTTCCTAAGTCTAAAAGAAAATAAGGGTAGTTATGAGGGAATGATAATTAAGGAGTTCCATGGCATGCCAATGAATGAAAATGCGTGCCGACATATGCCAGATAGTGTCAACGCATGTCAAGGAGTGTTTTGGAGTGTTAGGGAATCATAAGGGACAACTAGGTCAAAATGCATGGAAATGAATGAATAAGAGATTATGCCAGGGAGTGTCAGTGAATTCTAGGTGTCCCATGGACGAAGTGTGTTAGGAGAATTTCATATTAGGACTTGTAGGAGGAAAGCCTATGATTGTGACAAGAGGATGGAAAAATCAGTTTGAGAGAAAGGGAGACTTTGCTCAACACATTCTAGGGATTGCCAACGAAACACAAGGAGGAATCGTTTCAATTACATGTAAATGAATGAATGTGCGTGTGTAATAGGTGTTACAAGGAAAAGTGTCTATTTAGAACTGCTCTGTCCCACTAAGGTGTGACAGCTACCTTAGAAACAAACAGAGAAAAACTACTTTTGTATTTCCTTTATGAATTATAGATAGAGAGGAATAGAAAGAACCAACCTGTGTCTTGCGCTAATCCTTTGATCTAATCCCTCTCTTCTTTGATAGTCTCCAGCTACCTGCTCCCTTACATGCCCAGCTTCACAAAGTACATGTAAGATCACAGAATAAGAGCACTATACAAAGACATGGATCTATATTCATAAACAACTTAGGGTCAAATTTAAGTTAACCATACAAATGTAACAAGCATTAATGATACAAAAGCATGGAGGAGAACTCAAATAGCTTTTATTGATAAACAAGAAAAGATCTAGGAGGAGTTACAACCGGTGGTTCTGACCCAGCATCAACCTCCCAACAAAGAAGCCCCTCTTCACCTCAAACAAAGCATAAATCACCCAACAATCTGATGTTTGTCTCTAGAAACCAACAGCAATTCCTTACAATATGCAAAATTCCAGCCTCCGGATCTCTGGGATGAGGGATCCATATATAGATATCTGTAAGGAGGATGAGTCAGCTTGTGATTTGATTAGTGTCTTCTCTCTGTCAGTTCTTTCTTCCACTTGGAGACTAAGGGCCTCTTACTCATCCTTGGTCGAATTCAGTGAGGCAAGTGTCACAGGAGAAGATTCTGGAAGCTTCCATTGCCTCTCCACCTCGCGGATGACACTGCCATTTGTCATTTCTCACCCATCGCACCCTATAGAAGGGAGTTTTGAAATGCAACGCACCCTCACAGTGTATTTAGGTGCAATGCAATGCACTTAGCCAGTGGAGCAGCTGAAATGATCCTATTTTGACCAGTTCTGAGCAGTTTCTGGTGGAGAACTTCTGGGAGAAGTTGTAATCTATTGACCATGTTCCTTTAGAGGTTAGAAAAACACTTTTAGGGACTTAAGAGCCCTTGGTTTATGGACATTTCATGCTTGGAGTTGTAGGGCACAAAAATGTCTATAACAGTTGCCCCCTAAACTATGAGGCCGTTAACCTTTTGGTGTCGGGTGAAATGCTTTATTATGAGGATCCGAAGTTCTTTCAATGCTGGGAGGAGACCTGTAATAAGATACAATACAATACATTATCTTCATACTGTTTTCATGATCTAGCTGAGGTGGGCATTCCCATGCTCATCTTTATAAATTCATTTTCATGTACATAAGACAGACAATCGTCTGAGTGTAGACTGATGATTCTGATAGAGTCATCATCCTTTTGGTAGGATGATTATCTGTGCTGCAATGCTGTACATTTAATGTCTTTATTTCCTTGAATATATATCGCAGCCCAGATGGATGAAACTAGATCCGAGGTCTTCAGTCTCGTCCGATCTTCACTCGAAGTACAAGTCGATCCATGTGAGAAATGTTTTGAAGTCGAACATGGAAAGACATCGCTTGATTACCAGTCAATGATGTAAACTGTTAACAAACGCGAGAGGAATCACTGATAATGATAATGATCCTCAAGGTACTGCAGTACAATTCACGTGGTGTGAATAAAGGACTTGGCGTCGAATCACCACGTAAAATCTTTCGGTCGAAGGCCATTGATGTAAACCTGTCGCCAGAAGTGAGAAACTTGCCATTGAGGCATGCAAGCTTCAAAGTACTGAATGGGGTGTTCCTAGATCAACTTCTTAGATAATGAGCTTATGTCGACAAGAAGTGATCCGTCACAGGAGGGCCTTAATGAATCCCACATCAATGACACGGAATGGAGCAAATGATTTTGATGGAGGTGAAAACGATCTCATGATATAAGGTTCAAGGTGGCGGTCATGAAAGAATGGAGTATAATGTATGGTAGTGGGTGAGACACAGGTGACTTCTCTGGATGACTTCTCTTGAACATATCGGCGACACTGATGTGATGGATTGGTAGCATTAACCCCAAATGTGGATGGTATGGCGTGACCATGGTGATGTGACCGGTGAATGAAACAAACCAACCCGACTCGAACATGGAGTGGAAGTGTCATGTTCAAGAGCGACTTGCTACCAACAAAGTTTCTTTGAGTTTTCTTCCCAATTTTTCCCCAGTCATTGCTGACTAGTACCTCTTTATTTTTGTCAAGCTTGAGGAGGATAACATATGCTTGTTCTATAATTTTCCCTTCGGGCAAACCCATCGCTATGTTTTAACGAGCCTACCGATAGTGAAACTAGTTCTCGTCTAAAGACAAGTTTGTCGCTATTAATCTTTTTAACGAGTTTAACGACAAAGATAACTCGATCCTTTTCAATTTTAGAGAGTCTGAAAAGGAACATAAAGGTAACTCCAAAATTCCTTTTTCGTCATCTAATCCCTTAAGTCCGAAAAAGTATAAAACAATACAGAAGGGATGAATTTTCGATAGTTTTAATGAGCCGAACAAAACAAGCGCTCGATCTTTTTGTGTAATAATCCCTCAGGTCCAAAAATATTAAAATCTAGAGGAGGGATAGCACTTCCTATCCCTTTAACGAGCTGGAGAGGCCGATGGCTCGACAATCTTTTCATATTTTACGAGTCAGTTGAAAAGAGCTTAAAGGAGACTCGTCTTTTGAGGAACGAGTGATAAAATGGGTAGCAGCTGATTCCAGGTAAGGTTTGGAATTTTCCAATCACGGCAGTGTCACAAGGATGGCTAGTGAAATCACTCTTCGCAGCTGTTCCTCAAAATGGGTAAACAATCAAATGGAGGCGAATGATCGGCCAATGAAAAGTGGAGGTGACGGTGCAAACACGACCAAGGCTTTAACAGCTGAAGTACTACATTCACGATGGTTGTTTACCGGGGAATAGTTCATTTTTTAGTGACCTTAAACGCGGATGGAAACATTTGCTCATGTCTTATGTTTATTTTTTAACGAGCTTGAACTATGTGCTAAAACTGCTCGATTAATCCAGTCTTGTGATAAGAATGTCTCATATAAAATGACAACTTTTAGAGTTTTGCCCCACATCCTTTCTTTATGCAAGTTAGGAAACGACCAATCCAAGAAACAGATAAATGATTGCTCTTTGCTTGCACTCCAAAAGGTTTGCGTGCCCCCAGGTATAAAACAGAGTTTCAAGGTTACCCCTTCTTTAGTCCATTAAAACATTTGTTTTACCGAGAGAGGCCTACCTCTTACAGGTTACCCAAAGATCGTTCTATTCACAGCGCAAACAAAACACTTCTTCGGCGATGTCTACCGAAATAAGCAAAGGTGAGCGGCGGTGCTCGCCAACTCACATAACTTTGACAAGAGAATCTTGTTCTAGAATAACCCCCTCTTCCAATCACAGACGGGGGTATAGAATAGTCATATTCTCCCGCAGAAACCTACCCTATACCCAAAGTTTTCCTGCCGAAGCAGACCAGGGTGCATGCCCCCCTGGGTTTCAGTCATATCCCTCTGAATCACTCACGCTCATCGGGAGGACGGACTGGAGATTGAGACATTTCTTGCGTGAAAAGACCATTCTAGGATGGTATATGACTATTTTCTTTGTATGATCCGGGAAATGAAAGCTGGTCCACGAGCTTGACCACTCTTCCTTCGTGCGAAAAACACATTACTCTAAAGAGTGAGGAGACAATTGCTCCCATGCAATAAATATAGTCTCGTCCAAGGAGTAGATTGTAATCCAGGGGTCCTTGAACTACCATTACATTCATGTGAACGGTTTTCCCTCTCAATGTTATGGGCACATTGGGAAGGATCCCTAACGGTCGACTGGTTCCTTTATCAAAGCCTGTCAGATTTCTCATCTCAGGTAAAAGCGGTGGTGAACCAAGCGCTATCCAAGCAGTTGAGGAAAGGATACTCACAGAAGCCCCCTCATCTATGATGGTACCAGCCATAACCATTCTATATATCTGAACAATAATTCGGAATGGTACACTAGCTGGTAAACGGGGTCTGTCTAGTTGATTCCAGTTGAAGGAGACAACTAGGTTGCTTGGAGGTGGGACTGAATAGATGGCCGGGTACGACTCTGATGAACTTCCTTCTTGCGGTAAAGGAACGGGTAAGTTGCCCCCATGTTCATTGGAGTCTGTGCTTATGAAAAGAATTTGGACGGTGTCATCCTTGTTCCCTTCAGTGATTGTGTCATCTGAAGATGGAACCTCTGAAGGCAAGACTGGGTCAACTGCCGCCTCAACCTTTTGACTTTCATCTGGTATGGATTCAGATGCTTCATTTTCAATGACAGATGCATCGGATGACCACCTGAGCGGGTCAGCTGGATTTTCAACTAGTGATGGACTCGGCAAGAGTTTTTTATATCCAGGAGGAAGTCGTAACGGTGAAACTAGACGATCATCCAAAACTCTTTTAGCTTCGTCTAAGAAGGGATAACGGTGGATGGCATGATCGCCTTCGCACAGTTTACAAGGAAATATATATTTTCCTTTTTGTCCTGGGGCTTCACTTTCACTAGTTGACGGTGTGTTTTCAACATGATCATCAGAGGTTGACGACACCAGGCTGTGCAAACGAGGAGACCAGTCCCTTAAGATCCGAGGGATGCAAGGACAATCTCTGTGAAAGTGGTCTCGTTTGCAAATGACACATGGCGATTTAGGCTTGGTCGGTGCAGTGTGTGGATTTTCGTTAGATGACACTCGTTTTCCCCCATTCGCTTTCGGCTCCTTCTTCTTCTTCTCTTTCTTCTTCTTTTCTTTCTTCTCCTTAGGAACTTGACTTTTGGCTTTACTAGCCCCATCAAGTGAAGAGGAAGGAGGAGAGGAAGAATTAGAGGAATTAGAAGGTTGGTGGGTAACTGTGGACTCGTCTAATTGCTGATTCGATTGTTCAGGAATAGTGGTGTTCTGAATGACATAGGTTGAGAAGAGCCATACAGGCAAACCAATTGTCAGTCCTGGAAGCGACAATGTGGCCATATGGGGTGCACCAACATCTCCCCAAGAGGAGAAGGGACTAGGATTTCCTCCAAGGGGAATTCCTTGGTTGGTGGACTCCATTTTCTCAACCCAAGATCAACATAGGAAAGGGGTAATGAATATTCCGTTTAAAATAAATTTTTAGACGCTTTGACACAACTTGTTTTTTCAGTTTTTAAGAGTCGAGAAAAAACAAAAGATGACTCTAGTCGCCTTCGATTTTTAATGAGCCTGAAGTGACAATTGCTCAGATGGACCTTTTCCGTTAAGGAGTCTGAAAAGGAACGAAAGGGACTACTCTGGAGATCTAGGTAGAGGGAGTACCAAACCAATCGCAAAACTGTAGAATACTTTTTACGGTACGGTAGTCAATCTTCCCAAATGCTGTGTTCAATGCATTGCGATCGATAGGGCGGCAGAGACGGCTTCCTAAGGATAAAGGATTTAAGCCTATAGGGGTCTCCCAAAATATACTCGACAGTACGTGGGAGCACAAGTCCATACTAGCACTTATCGTCTCAAAGTGGAGGAATCAACCAACCATCAGTGAGGACAACAGTTACCAGGCTTTACGACGCGGGAATACGTCTCTAGCCTAGACCTCTAAATGTTGTGCATTAAGTTCCAAAGCGTTGTTAGATTCATTGAATTTATTTTAATTTGATCTTGTTTATGAAGATTTCCTTTCGGGTTCACCACGAGATGTAGATGTAATTCCTAAAATGCAATCTAAAGATGATAAACAAACTTTTATCTCTTTTGTGCAATGAAAATCCTAGCTACTAGGGGAAAAGAAAGACAAAATCCTTTCACAAAGAGCAAAGAGCACACTGTAAATGCACTTTCCTAAATCAAGCCAAACAGACTGTCTATATGCAAATGCACATGCATGTATTTGTTTTTGACTTTCTTAGTATTGATGCTAAAAAGAAAGTTGATGTACAAATCTGAATTTCTTTTCAAGCGACAAATATAAACAAGCTCTTTTTCGAAATCAAAAACAGAGATGATTATGACACCTTACGATTTTGAAATGAACACTCATTCTTGACACTAGAAAATTACAAATTCAGACCAAAGGTAATAGTAACAGTATAATCGACCATCAACAGCAATCAAACTTTCTCCTATGATCGAAATCGACACTTGCGACAGATTCAAATCAAAGGACGACAGTACAACTATTCTACTTTTGCAATGGAAAACTGTAAACGACTCAACAAACACACAAAAACATCTACAGTTCTTTTGTACAAAGGAGGCAGAATAACAGCAAGGAAAAGAGGTTTCAAACAGACATATACTGATCACAGGCAGCAAAATTCAGGGATAGAATTGGAAAGAATGAAGCACAAGAACCACAGCTGCACAGAGCTAGTCTGATCAGCGCACCTGTAACACAGAGAATCTGAAATGCAGCGCAGGTTGCCCCTTCGGGAAATGCGCTTAAATTCAGGATCTCTGAACAGTACCTACACTGGGCCAGAAACGAGACTCTATCTGGGTTCCGGGTCACAGTTTGCAGTTCAGTCCTTGGTTTTTGGCTGAGTAAAAAGCAATCAGCAATGCAATAATCAGGGGTAGATCTAAGGAGGATCTAAGAGCTATCACAAGGGCAATAACATAGTTTGTGAATCAGTTGTTTAAATCATAAACATATCCAGTGAATGGATTGAAGCAGCAGTTATCTACTTTGCATTTGTTATGGCAAATGCAGTTCGAAAGCTACTTATAAGTTTATGAAACAAACAACAAAGAATGATACACAAACAAACTAATTAGACATTCCCCAGCGGGGTCGCCATTTTGTTACAGGGAAAAGTGTCTATTTAGAACTGCTCTATCCCACTAAGGTGTGACAGCTACCTTAGAAACAAATAGAGAAAAACTACTTTTGTATTTCCTTTATGAATTATAGATAGAGAGGAATAGAAAGAACCAACCTGTGTTTTTCTAATCCTTTGATCCAATCCCTCTCTTCTTTGATAGTCTCCAACTACCTGCTCCCTTACATGCCTAGCTTCACAAAGTACCTTTAAGATCACAGAAGAAGAGCACTATACAAAGACATGGATCTATATTCATAAACAACTTAGGGTTAGATTTAAGTTAACCATACAAATGTAACAAGCATCAATGATACAAAAGCATGGAGGAGAACTCAAATAGTTTTTATTGATCAACAAGAAAACATCCAGGAGGAGTTACAACCGGTGGTTATGACCCAGCATCAACCTCCCAGCAAAGAAGCCCCTCTTCACCTCAAACAAAGCATAAATCACCCAACAATCTGATGTTTGTCTCTAGAAACCAACAACAATTCCTTACAATATGCAAAATTCCAGCCTCTGGATCTCTGGGATGAGGGATCCATATATAGATATCTGTAAGGAGGATGAGTCAGCTTGTGATTTGATTAGTGTCTTCTCTCTGTCAGTTCTTGCTTCCACTTGGAGACTGAGGGCCTCTTACTCATCCTTGGTCGAATTCAGTGAGGCAAGTGTCATAGGAGAAGATTCTGGAAGCTTCCATTGCCTCTCGACCTCGCAGAATGACACTACCATTTGTCATTTCTCGCCCATCGCACCCTACAGAAGGGACTTTTGAAATGCAACGCACCCTCACAGTGTATTTAGGTGCAATGCAACGCACTTAGCGAGTGGAGCAGCTGAAATTATCTTGTTTTGACCAGTTATGAGCAGTTTCTGGTGGAGAACTTCTGGGAGAAGCTGTAATATGTTGACCTTGTTCCTTTAGGGGTTAGAACAACACTTTTAGGGACTTAGGAGCCCTTTTTTTATGGACATTTCATGCTTGGAGTTGTAGGGCACAAAAATGTCTATAACAATAGGGAGTGTTAACAAGTTATGGGCGTGCTAAGGAGGGAGTGACAACGTATGATAAGCAGTGCCAATAGACAATAGAGTGCTAGGAAATCCTACTAAGATGTGACAAGTGCCATGGTGTGCAAACGTGTGCCAAGGAGTGTTAGGGAGTGTTAGGGAAACACAAGGGAGCACTAGGTCATAATGCATGGAAATGAAGGAATAAGAGTGTGTGGCATGGAGTGTTAGTGAGTTCCAAGTGTGTTAAGGAGGAGTTAAAGGCATGCTTGGCATTGCTAAGGAATGCTAGAGTTCTAGGTTGACATGCGGCCAAGATGTGCTGACACATGTAAGGAAGTGTTAGATAGGAGTGCCAGGGAAACCCAAGGGGGAAATATGTCAAAATCAATGGAAATGAACAAATAAGAGTTTATGATTAAAAGTTTCAGTGAGTTCTAGGTGTGCTAAGGAAAAATTAACAAGGTATGCTAGGCAGTGTTAAGGCATGTTAGAGGCTAGGCGACATGCCAAGATGTCATAGGTGCTAGGGTGAAACAACACGTGTCAAGGAGTGATAAGGAGTGCTAGGGAAACACAATGGAGAACTAGGTAAAAATGCATGGAAATGAATGAATAAGAGTTTCTGACCAAGAGTGTCAGTGATGTCTAAGTGTGCTAAGGAGAGAGTGACAAGGTATACTATGTAGTGCCAAGGAATGCTAGAGTGTTAAGGCAGTAGGCCAAGATGTGTCAGATGCTACGGTGAGATAGGGAGTGTTAGTGGGTGTCAAGGAAACATAAGGAAGCACTAGTTCAAAATGCATGGAAATTAATGAATAAGAGTGTGTAAGAGTGAGTTTCAATGAGTTCTAGGTGCATTAAGGAGGAAGTGACAAGGTTATATGCTAAGCAATGCCAAGGTATGCTAAACTACCAAGGCATGTCAGGAAGTGCCACGTTGTGCTAGGGAGTGTCAAATCATGCCAAGGAATGTAGGGGATGTTAACGCATGCCACATAGTGCCAAGGCATCCTAAGACATGTCAGGTGTTATGGCATTCAAGATGTAAATTGTGTTGCTTAATTGTTTTAGACCAAGGTTGGATGTGATGAGCCTTCTCCTGGTAACTTGTTAAGTGGGATGAGTGAGATTGTACATGAGTACCCTAAGATGAGTTACAAGTAGTTCTTAGGTGAACAAGGCATATGTTGAATTTCCATGACACATGAGAATCTGGGTTTGGCCTTAGAATTTTTTATGCAAACACACTCAAGTGCCACAACAAATATACTATACAAAATGGAATCTACCATGAAAGAAAAATTAATGGATTCAATGCACATAGTTTAGGGTCTACACATATTCATATGTTAATGCTTATTATTGTGATATACAATAGCCATTTATATGTCTGGTGTAAGACTCCTCTGGTGATTTCTATCCAACAACAACATCTCTGTGGTAAAAGGTGTACTGTCAGAGGTTACTCCATCAAAAACAACAACCAAAAGGGACCTTACTGTGCACACAAATGAAGAATTAAGAATATTGTTATCTGAGTGCTAATGTGGATGTATGGGGAAAAATTACACAGGTAGTGAACCTTTTTGTTCAACCAATCAAGATCTAAAAAGGAAAATGTGTGATTATATATACATGTGTGATAGTATTTGGAGAAATGCCAACCTAACCGACAAATTTGTTGACATTTTGCTGGAGCTGACCTATAATTGTTCCTAAATTTAATAAACATGTAAAATAGGACAAACTTTTCAATACAAAATATAAATTGATTGGAACATGGCCAAATTGTGAAAGTGTAAAAATTGGTATGGTTTAAAGGGATCAATCCATTTGAAAAGTCTTAAATGTGGTAATGAAGGTTGAGCCTAGTTCTAGAACCCCTTTGGGCATCCATCTTAGCAATTGGTGTAGGATACAACACTTTAGAATAATTTTTGTAGCAGTGATGTCAACACTTGTATAGTGACATGGGGTTGGAGTTTGCCTGTCAAGGCTCATTGGTTTGCTTTGGAACTTCTCTAGGGTAATGCCTTAGATGATTTGGAGTATGAGGGCATGAATTGATATTTATTTTACATTGAAGAAGCTTTGGACGATAGATACTGTAGAAAAACCCCTTGTTCTGAATAGGGAAGCACATGCCACTAAAGAAAGTAACAACAAGTACACTGATTTGAAACTCAAATCACATCACTATTTATTACTCTTTGAAACAAGAAATAACTAAAAATTTCAAACACTATTATTCACTTTTCCTTTACTCTAGAAAGTACAATGAAGTAGGAAACATCTACAACAATGTCTCAACTTTCTTAACTCCTAATCTTAATGCACCTTTCTTGCATGGACAGTCAAGACAATTAAAGTCTACCGCTAGTGAATATGATATGAGATATGCAAAAATGCTTCCTTATTTAAGGTTGAAAATTAATAACTAGGGAAGTGCTCCTTTTAACTGTGCATGAAAAAACTAAATAAAGAAAAGAGTTTCGCTACTCCAGGTGCCAGAAACAAATCCACTACCTTAGGTAAGTGCTTTTCCCAGAACAATATATTAAGGACTCAGAAACTTTGTTGCTTCCTTCAAGAAAGGTGCATTCCAAACAGAACTAAGCTATCATGCACTATCCTCCAAATTTATTCACCTTTAACAAAAATCTTGTGCCTATTAAAAGACAAGGGAACCATATCCAATAGAATTCGCTGATCAGCTAGAGACCCTTATGCTCAAATAGCAAGATAATAAAGAAATGTCAACTAGGGTGGAATATTTCACCATCGAACTTGAAAATAGATAGAAGTTGTCAAAAACTGTAAGACCTAATGCTTAAGAACAAATGAATTAATCCACACTTGGTGATCCAAAATGAATTTAATCCTTATTTATTTGTAGATTTTCCATAGGGGTTTCATATTCTTAAGTGATTAAGTAAACCTTACTACAAACCCCAAATTTGTGTTTTTTAAGCCCATTTTTCCAAAAGTTTCCCAACAATGGGTATTTTGGGGATTTTTCGCCTTTATGGAGGACTATAGTCTATGGGGATGGATAGGATATTACGTCCCATTCGTCCTCAATTTGTATAGGATGTTACATGACACCTAATAAAAGAAACAATGATTTAGTTTAGGAGGTAATAACTAAATGCTTATTTCTTTCCACATAGGACATACATCTTGCAAAAATGATCATGGGGTACAAATAATACAAGAGGCCTAAATATTACTAGCATTTTCATAGTCCAAGAATAAAAATCCTTTCAAGTGAAACAAGGTCAATACCACATACTACAAGCACAAATGACAAATTCAAAAACAATATACTTATTCAATGAAAGAATGACGAATCATATTAGCACACTTTAAATTTAATAGCTCTTGAGTTGCAGTGTCAACCAAAATCTCTCAGGCTGGATCATAATTAAGTGCTCAATGTTGTTTTGGGTCCAATCTGGGGAAAAGGAGGAGCTCTTGGTGACAATGAGATGATCAAGCTTTTCAGAAGGGAGCTCTGCTATACTTTTCAACATACAAGCCATTCATTCTAGTGGAGGAGATATAGAGAAGCCTTTAATAAGGACCTTTCCAAGATCAATTTGGAGGAAAATCCATTTTCAAAGCTTAAACATAGTTCTAGATTCAAACAAGAGTAGTCATTTTTCAAAATAATTATTAATTCCCAAGAAATTGGAGCCAAGCTGACATGTTGACCATTTATTCTTCTACTAGACAAGGATGCATTTCAGAAAAGTCCTTGGCCCTTTGATCCAGTATTTGACGTAAATTTCTTGATTAGAAATGTAATAAGAGATGCATTTTATATTAAGGAAAAGGGAAAAGTAGGGGGCTAGTTAATAATTATCTCTAAAAACCTCTCAATAGAATCCTAACATATTTGAAATGGAAAAGGATAACTCCATGGTTATTTTTTTGCTTCATAAACTTTTCTAATTTCCATGATTGAAGCATGTATTCATGCCTTGAAAGAAGCTCACAAATGTTTTTGATATTGGTTGAAGCAAAGAAAATGTGCAAAGTTACACTCACATAAAGGTATGGAAAAAAAATATGTGGAGCTTCTTGTCCCAGACTCCAAACAAAGAATAGATAAAAGGTGGAAAAACCAAGTCAAAATGTATGTGTAGCTTTTTTCAAGTAGAGGTAGGTGTTAACTCCACACTCTACAGCAAAGGCTTTACAGTCCAAGTGACATAAATGTTTGCATGCAGAAATTTGGATTAAAAGGAGTGGAGCTTGATGCTACATATCCACTATTAGCCCCACTTTCTGTATGAGTTACAGGAGATAAAATAATGAGATACATGAGATACAAAGTAGATACTATTGTTATTCAAATTTAATAAAAAATATTACTATGTCTTCCTCAACATAAAAGAAACATCTTCCATAAAATATTTTCTCCATTAACCTAATTTAAAATTAATCTCTTCCGTTCACATGCCCAGCGGCAAATAGAAATGATGCTGATGGGAAAATTTGAGCTTAGAAAATTCACAATTAGTTTCAATTGTAAGATCTCATATTTTCAATTCAGATTTCAGTTACAAGCAATGAAACAAGACTCGCATATCAATCACAATTAATCACAAGTCAGAATCTACTCACTCTCCAAATGATCCAATCTAAATATTTGCAATTCAAACTCACGTTGACCAAGTTTAACTCATGGTAAATGCAAGTTTGACTTGAGACTTACCGATTAAAGAAGATTCCTGTGATCGATTCCAATTTATTCATTTTCAGCCATGACTCAATGAACATAAGTTTTTCAAGTTTAGGTATGCCACATTGAAAAAAACTAAACGTCAGTCATTCCAATTTTTTTTTTCTCATTTCTCAGGCCCAAAAATCATACGTCGAGACCTTCAGTAATCAATCACTACTCACTATTACACATTCCGGACTCAATATCGGGGAACCGCCAAGGTGAACCTAAGTCCAGACTCCATATTGGGCAGTCACCAATGTGTGCTCTATCCATACTCCATATGAACCCTCGGGTAGTCGCACGTCACCTGCAACGTGTATTACTTTTTGGCTTAGCCGCTTCCCTATTCAAAAATAGAGGTACATTGGCACTTGGCTTAAATAATAGGTATATTACTATATTGAAGTTTCAATGTCATTTTCAATGGCAAGTTTCAAGTTTCATTGTTCAACAATCGAATGTTCGGCGTATTCCTTTGGTTATGAATTTTCAACCCTATAAATGGGGCTTAAATATATTTAAAAAATTCACTAAGAAATGATTTCATACCAACCATCGGCGAAATCATCAAGCATTTCTTCCTTTCTCGATGTCTTGTCGACTTCAAAGGCTTTAACCATGCATTCACAACTTTGGGTATTTTTGTTCTTTCAAAATGTGTTATTGATGTATTGGTTCAGTTGTATTATGCTAAATGAACTTGCAAATTCAAGATTACAATGTAATATATGTTGATAATATTTCCTTTAGGTAGCATTTCCTCATATGTACCTAATTATGTTTCAAGGTCATAATGATATATTAGGTCAAAATGTGCTTGTGTTGCTGGAAAGACTCCTCTTTGATCCTTAACAAAACCTCATATCCTTTAAAACCAACCCTCTTTTTTGCCAAGTTATATATGGAATCTTTAATTTTTAATTTTATTGTATTTTACAGGAACCAAATTAAATAGAAGGCACAACTCCAAATCTAAACAGAAGCCGCAATTTAAACACAAGTCCAAAACAACAACAATGCTGAGGGAGAAGGACTTTGCTTGGGCTTATTGTGACAAGATTCTTGGAGACCCTAAGCTCCTTTGTAAATTTTGCAAAGTGAAATCTAGTGGAGGCATTTATAGATTCAAGTACCACCTTACACAAATACCCAGCCATGATATAGGTCTCTACAAAAACGTTGATGAAAATGTCAAACACCAAGCAACCTTGGCCATTGATATGTTGAGTCAACATAATGCAAAGAAAGAAAAGCAAAAAAAAGAAATAGGAACTCCTAGAGTTGACAATTTTTCTTCCACTACCCCATTGTCATCTCCCTCTATTGAATCCTCAATGCAGTTCCCAAGTTTCCCACACATGCCTCCAAGTCCATGTCAAACTCAAGGCCAAATGAATACTCTTGCATTCAACATTGGAGGTGGAAATGTAAACACCTTTTTTTCTCCCCACATAAAACCTGGTTCCCAACCTACCTTGGATACCATTGGTTAGAAAAAAAATATCCATAGTCAGGCAAGGAAGGCCATTCCTAACTTTTGGTAATATTCTGACATACCTTTCCAATGTGCCATAAGTCCTTTTTGGCAAGCTATGATGGATGCAGTTGTTGTAGCAAGTCTAGGGTTCAAAGCTCCTTCATTAGAGAGAATTAGGACAAATTTTCTTTTATAAAGTGCTGAAGACACCATGCTTGTGCTATCTGAGTTTCACTCATCATTTGTAGAAACAGGGAGCACGATCATGAGTGATGGATGGATATATCAAAGGAATAGAACTTTAATAAATCTCCTTGTATCTTGTCCAGTAGGTACAATGCTTCTCAAATCAGTGGATGCCTTAGACAAGGTTAAGACTGCACAACTTATTTGTGAAATGATGGAGGAAGTCATTCAAGAAGTGGCAGATGAACATGTTGTACAAATTGTCTAATTATATGGTTACTGGTAGACTTTTTGAGATTAGGCACCCCACTATTTTTTGGACCTATTGTGTTTCCCATTGTATAGATTTAATGCTTGATGACACTGGTAAGCTTCATTGGATACATGAGGTTGTGGATAAGGAAAAATCCATAACCAAATACCAATACAACCACATTATTGTCCTAAACACCATGAGAAAATACACTGAAGGTAAAGAAATTGTCCGACCTGCAGTGACCATATTTGCAACAAATTTTATATCTTTGCAATTTGTGGTTGAGAAAAAGATAAATCAGAACAGGATGTCCTTGGGATCTAAGTGGATGGCATCTAAACATTCCAAGACCCTTGAAGGCATTGAAGTTGTTGCACTTGTGCTTAATGATGGTTTTTGGAAAGATGTCGAAGAGATTATTGTTGTGATGGAGTCCCTTGTTAGAGTTCTCAGGTACTTCAAATCGTTTAACTTTCTCATGTTAAAAATTTCATTTCAAGCTTCTTTTTATTTTCAATGTTTCATATTAATTTAAATTTGAAAGATTGAACTTTCACAATGGTTGATGGTGACAAACTTGCTATGGGTTACATTTATGACGCGATGGATCTCACAAAGGAGGTCATCAAAAAAAGATATGGGGATGAGGAGACAAAGTATATGCCTCTTTGGGACACTATTGATGCACACTGGGATAGGAAATTACATTGCCCCTTACATGCTGCTAGGTACTTGTTAAACCCATAGTATTTTTATGATAAGAGCAAATTTAATGAGGATGGGGACGTTCACAGAGGACTTACGACATGCGTAGAAAGGTGCTTCCCTGATCCAGAATTTCAAAGTCGTGTCTTTTCCCAACTGTACGATTATAGAGCACCACCTAAATTATTTTCCTATACAAATGTTATACGGGAAAGTTCTAAGGTGTTGCCAGGTACCCTTTGAGGCTTGAAGGCTTTATCAGTTCATTAAATTTGTTTGAAATTTATTTTCTATGTTAAATGTTTTATTAAATTTTGTTGTCTTTTTAAGATTTTACTATTTAGTATTTAGTACATCTACTAACGATTGCTTTCCACTTTCTAGGTCTTTGGTGGCAAAACATTTGTAGTGATATGCCAGATTTGAAGAGATTTTTCAATCGAATCTTAAACCAAGCATGCAATGCTTCAAGTTGTGTGTGTAACTGGAGCATGTTTGAGAAAATAAATTCTAAGAAGTGCAACCGATTGACACAAAAGCGCTTAAATGACCTTGTATTTTTCCATTACAATCTACAACTTTGCAACAAGAAAATACTAGATGGGAGCTTGAATTTGAAGGTTTCATAATCTGATTTGGAATTTAAAGTTTAAACTTTGAAGTTCAAAGTCAAACTTAAATTCACATTTCAATGTCTCATTATAATGATAGGTCTCGATCATTCAGCAATATACCTTGAAGAGAAAGATTTGCAAACTACAAATGCAGCAGATTGGGTCCAATTAGAGGAGGCTCTTGTTTTAAGCCTACATGACTTGAAGAAATTTGAGAGTCAAGCAAGTGAAGGAGTGGGAGGAATCACTTCTAGTTCTCACTCTTAAGAGTCTTACACTCTTATTTATATATTTTTTCTAATTAGTATGCAGTTGTTTGTAAAATTTTAGAAGCAGTTGCTTCTAGTTCTATATAGTCATTAGTTACGAGTCATGACTCAGTACTTTGGATCATGTTTGGACTCATAACATATATGAGATGCTTATTCATTCATGATATTTTGGACATCTATTGGTATTATGAATTCTTTGGACATCGCTTTACTGAATATCAATGAAAAATGTTTTTTTTTTTTTTAAATTCAATATATGTGTATATTTTTATTTATTGAATTCACTGATTTTTTCTCAATTTTTTCCCAATTTTTATTTTATTTTTCCCCAATTTGATTAAAACTCTTAGCTCTTTTTCCTCATCGATTTATTGTCTATTCTGAGTCTAGTAACATTGGTTACAAGTTTCATTCTTCACTTATGAGTGCTAAGGTGTGCTAGAGAGTGCCAATGCATGCTGAGGAGTGTTAGGGAGTACTAGGACAACACAAGGGAGCACTAGGTCAAAATTCATGGAAGTGAATGAATATGAGGGTGTGTTGGGGAGTTTCAATCAGTGCTAGTTGTCATGCCAAGCAGGGAGTGACAAGGTATGCTAAGAACAGGTAAGGCATGCTAGGGAATATCAGGGAATATCAAGAAGTGCTAGAGTGTGCTAGGTAGTTCCGGGGTGTGTTAACATGTGCCAAATAGTGACAAAGCATTCCAAGTGCTAAGACATGCTAGGATGTGCAGGGTGCCAGAGTATGCCAATATCCTTCAAGGAGTTTCAAGACAAGAAAAGGAATAACCAAGCTAAAATGAAAGGAAATGAACACATAAGAGCGTTAATAAGTCGGGAGTTTGTCTTTTTCAAAAGGGGAATGCTATGCACACTAATAATATGTTCCAATGCATGCCAAGTACAAATGTGCGCCAAGTGCTAATTTTTGTCAATGAAATCTATGCCAAGGCGTTCCAGGGAATGCTAGGGACTACAGGGAATGCCAACACATGATAGAGGAGTGCTATTTTATGCTATGGCATGCCAACATGTGCTTTGGCGTCCTACTCATGGCAAGATGTTCTAGGTACAAATGTGTTCCATGTACAAAGATGTTCCAAGACATGCGATGTGCTAAGGAATGTTAGTGTATTGTTCCAAATCATTTTAAGGTGTGCCATGAGTGTTGAGGAGCGTTAGGTCTCTCTCATTAATAGAATTGACAGAGCTTGATTATGTATTAAATAATATAGTTCCTATACACACTAGTGGAACTTTATTTAAAGGAAATTTGCTAGATAATAAACCCAATAGAGATGAATCATGTGTTGACTCATAGGAAGACTATATTCTTAGGACTTGAGGGAAATGATACACACTATTACTTCTGAACAAATTGACTGGCTATTATAACCACTATGACTTTGGACACATAATGAAAAATATTTGACAACAATGGTCTTAAATTATTATATTTTGACAAAAAATATAGTAATAGGTACATAGCCTCATCAAAAAATCATGGGAATGATCAATGATGATGAACATCTTTTGACCATCACCAAAAGTAACCAAAAAGAGCATTGGTGAGGTTCATTAAAATATCGTCACTCGAAGTGTCACCAAAGAGAGAATTAGTGATGGGCCTTTAACAACCCTCACCAAAAGTGTCACCAAAGAGAGAATTAGTGATGGGCAATTAATGACCCTCACCAAAAGTGTCATTGAAAATGGCTTTGTTAACAAACCTTAAAGGACCATCACTATATACACTTACAACAACAAATTTTTAGAGACCGTCACCATATGCAACATTGATGATGGACCTTAAAGGTCCGTCATAGGCATGAAGCGTCATCAAAAACTCATTAGAATGATAAATTATGACGAACATTTATTGATCGTCAGTAAAAGTAACAAGAAATATCATCGGTGATAGTCAATAAAAGATCGTCTCTAGAAGTGTCACCAAAGAGAGAATTAGTGATGGGCCTTTAATGATCCTCACCAAAAGTGTCACCAAAGAGAGAATTAGTGATGGGGCTTTAACGACCCTCACCAAAATTTTCATTGAAAATGGCTTTGGTGACAAACCGTAAAGGACCATCACTATATACACTTACAACAACACTTTTTTAAAGACTGTCACCATATATGACATTGGTGATGGACCTTAAAGGCTCATCACAAGAATGACCCTCACCAATGACCTTTTTCCTTGTAGTGACCGTTTTTCCCTCCAATGTAATAGAAAGGTTTGGAAGGAGATCGAATGGTTGCGAATCACACCTGTCAAAAGCTTCTAGAGTGCTAGGGGACTAGTTCAGAGTAGGAGAACCAATTTCCTTCCAACAAGCAACGGACATGATATAGGTAGAAGAACCTTCATCAATGACGGTCTTATGAATGGTTTTCCCATTTTTTATTACCTGAATGGGAAAGGAAATTTGATGAGGTAAACACGGAACATGGTTTTCCAGGTCAAAACATAAGAGATTAGAGTCAGCTGGATCAATACCCCCAACAGCCGATAGTAACAATTTCTGCTGAGAAGGGAAACTTTGAAGGACCTCGAGAGTAGACATAGCTGATGGCACTTGATCCAAATCTTCAAAAAAGTTATAATTTTGAGCTGCTTGAGAATTGGGATTGTATGAGGACTTTCGAAGCACACCTTGAGAAGGTGGTTGAATGGCGAAATCAGGATTGGGTCACTTTATATGGAGAGGACCAGAACTGGATGGGATGGAAGAAGAAGGGGTACCTTCTTTCTCTTTCCCTATTGACAGGGGGGGACTTTGATAATCTTTTAACCTGGTAGCCACATTGATCGGGGTACTCATCATGAACAATTGTGAACCCAAGCAAATGAATGACTGAGGTTGATCTACCATTTGAGTTTGTTGGGATGGAAAGGGCTCTTTGAAGATAGCGAGGGCCCTTTGAGCAAACGAATAACTTCGGACCGTCTGGGAAAATCCTTAGTATAGTGATCCTCCTCACAGCTGAGGCATGGATACTTGTGTTTCCATTGGGAAGCATCACCAGAAGATGGTTTAAGAGGGCCCTATTTTGGGGCATCAACTTTACCCTTTCCTTTGCCTTTCTTCTTACGTTTAGAGGATTTATCTACTGTTGTAGACTGGAAAGCATGAAACTTTGAGGTCTTACCAGGGCCAAATTCATTGTGAGAGGAATCATTGGGATCAATGTTGGAGACTGACTTCTATTTGGAAGAGGATTTTGCAGGGGTATGAGTCACTAAACCAATTATTCCATCAACAAGAGGGGTAGCCAGAGACTTAGATGTCATCAGGTTAGATGATGGGCTGGGTGCATCAGGTAACACATCATATAACATGTTGGACTGTGAATAAACAAGGTCTAGATACTTGACACGCATAATGGCTTGTTCCTCAATGACTTACCACAATGTCCTCAGCAAGTTTGTTGACAAATGATTTCATAAAAAAGTCAATCAACAATTGATCAACAATTTCAAAATTAATCAGACGGTGCCTACGTCTCCAAACTTGGATGTGATTAGAAATGTGGGTTACAGTGTCTTGCTTGAGCAACGTTAATAGATGGGTACCAGTTTCATAATGAACCGACAGCTAGAAATGTATGAGAAATTCCATGGTGAGAGTGTTAAAGTCATGATAAGCATTTTGAGGTACCTCGATATACCATTTGGCTGCAGACCCTGTGAGAGTTCATTATAAAAGGTGAAGATGAATGGAGTCATCAATGTAGGAACATGAGGAGCACCGAAGGTGATATGTCATTACATGGGCTTGAGGATCCTCTTTCGCGTTTCCTTCAAACTTTCGCCGATCGCTTGGAATATTGGAAGGCACTGGAGGCTAGTATGGTGAATGAAGAATCAGGTCATTCGTGAGTCTAGAGACGTCTGGAAATTCCAACGTAGCCAAGAATGGCAACTGAGTATTGAAATGCATTTGAAATCGATATGCGGACCCAACTAGCGAGGCCCATCCCTGCTGGTAAGGATTTTTTCCATAAAGTGGAGGATTTTGTCCATAAGGCATTTGATTTTTCCCCCACTGTAGGTTACCCTGCTAGTAGGGACGATTCTGACCTTGAAAGCTTTGAAACTTTCTAGCAAGGGGTTGTTGATAAGAAACATACTAGTTAAAAGGATGGTGAGCATGCTGACCTTGGACATATGGATTTTTCACCTGATGTCCCTAAGCATAATGGTTTTGGACCTACTTCCCTTAGACGAATGGGTTTTGGACCTCCTGCCCTTAGACGTAAGGATTCGACAGTTGTTTTCCTTGGACATAGGGTGGCTAAACATGTTGCCCTTGGACAAAGGGATTCTATGCCTCTTGCTGTAGGACTGACCTTGGCCTTGCCTTAGCAAGGGTTGACCCTATTGATATGAGTATAACGGTTGTTGCTTCCTAGATTGACCTTGTTGTTGTAAGGGTTGACCTTGCGGTTGTAAAAGTTGTTCTTGTGGCTCCAAAGGTTGACCTTATGAAGGCATAGGCTGGGAGGATTGTGATTCATACTACATTTTCGAATGCATGGTTTATTGCAACTGCTGCGAGGGTTTCCCTTGCTATTGTTGCAGTTGTCCTTGCTGCGACATCATCTGGCCTTACTATTGCATGGATGGCCCTTTCTGCAATGAAGGTTTCCCTTGCTATTGTGTGGATGGCCCTTGCTGCAACGAAGGTATCCCTTGCTACTGTAGGAGTTGTCCTTACTACTACAATGGTACTTGAATAGTTCCCAAAATGACAACTTGAATGTTCCCGAACGGTATCTGACCATACCCACTGGGCATGTCAGATGGACCAAGCTAGACATAAGGTCAAGGTTGAAGGATGTATGACAGATTATCCATCACTTTTGAACCATATGGAACATACGGAGGTTGGTAGTAACCTTAAGCCATATTGGGTTGCTGGTATTGGACATGACTTAACCGAGATGGACCAACATTGGGTTATTGGTACTGGACATGACTTGACCCAGATGGACGAAAATTAAGCTTTTGGTACTGGACGTTACCTGATCCAATAGGACCAACAGGATTTGAAATTTCACCCAAAGAGGGTTGGTTCATCCCAACCATGTGAGGTTGTGAGCCACTCACATTGGTTGTTCCAAACATCATAGAAACATTCGAACTCTTCTCCCTAGGCAGTGGGATAGCCTGTCCACTTACTAGAGGGATCAAATAACTCACAACAAAATGACTCGAGATCGTCAATTGAACCAGACGGTTACTTGAACTGACAAAACAAGAAGATTAGGAATGGTAGGTTGCACCAGGACTGAAGTAACTATAGAAATCACCGGCTGTTGGGAGGTCGAGTTCTAAATGAATGGACCTATGGTAGGCATAGTGCCAAATGCCCAAATAGGGTTGTGATACAAATATGAGGTAGTAGGCATGCCTGAAACCATATGGGATAAAGTCACGTAATTAAGTAGTAACTTAGGATGAACACTGGTCGGAATGCTTCTGGTGTAAGGGAAACCTTCAAGGGGGAAAGGATATTCCTGCTCCTCAACTGTGCATGGAGTGGAAACCTCTGAGTGACCTAGAGAGGAGGCTTGAATTTTTCCTTTTGATTCCATGGGTTAAAACAAATGACGACGGAATATCAAAGATGTTTGAGGGGATAACTCGAAAGGAATACTCGACTGATCGTACAAACTGTATGGATGTTGTGGTGATATCACAACAAGATCGAACAAAAGATTCAGAGGATAAACAACCAGTCGAAGATGACATTGAGAAGTCAACAAACTCTCGAGAGTATGGATAGGGTTATCCAGAGATTCCAGGCCAATGTCAGAAAGTTACCCAGTATCTGAAGGGGAGGATGAGATGAAAAAGGTTGAATACTCAGAAAAATTTCAAGCTCAACACCTTGGTCCTCAAGTGACTGTGGAAATTCAGGAAAAGGCTCTTCAAACAATCTTTCAGACAAAGGAGAGGAAAAGGAAGTAAGCGAACCAGTTGGTTCATCCACGATGATTTTGTCTCAAATCACCAAAAGAGAGATTGATTGCAAGTGCTTTAAAATGTATTTAAAGGTATACTCACGATGTGCTCTAAAAAATACTAACATGGTTGTTATAAGATCATGAGAAACAATTTTTAAGATGCAAAAACAAATTCGTGCTCTTTCATGTTTTAAGAGTCAAGAAACAAACAAAGGTGATTGTATCACTTTCAGTGTGAAATGAGCTCGAAAGGACAAGTGCTCGGGTGATAATTTATATTTAGGGAGTCAAAAAGATCAAAATGACTACTCAAGCTGATCTAGGTAAAAATGATTACTAGGTAAGCGCGAACTGAAGAATATCTCATGGTGAACCAAGAAGTACGAACCAGCAATCTCCCAGAATGTTGTGTTCAGTGTATCACATTTACAAGGCAGCAAACGCGGCTTCCTATGGATAAAGGATTGCAACCTAGTGGGGTCTCCCTTTATATAATCGATGGTACTTGGAAACACAAGCCCTTATTAGCACTGTCTAGTGTCGAAGCGAATGCCAACTGCTAGGTTTTAAGACACCGGAACACATCTCTAGCCTATACCTTTTAAAATGTGGTTGTTAGATTTCAAATGCACCTTAGGTTAATTGAGTACATTTTAGAGTTTACCTTGAAATTATGTCTCGGTTTTCAAGCCTTATCGATGCGACTCAAAAACACCTATATGCATCTAAATGAGACAAGACCCTTTCAATTCAGTGAATTGTCTACACTAATGAGAGTAGAAAACACACTCAAATACAACAAAACAAGCAATTGAAATAAAAATGATTTTTTCACTATTTCGCCTTTTGAAAACAAAATGATGAAAAAACTCTTTCCAATTCCTAAATTTCCTATCAAATTCACTACAGGTAGTCCTTTCTCTAGTAAAGAGAATTCATTTTTTTTCTAATGCAAGTGACCATGCAACTCTAGCCTTCAACGATGCTAACTAACATAACATATTGATTCAAAAAACTAGAATTATGCATTCTTCAATGAAATGATGAAATGAATATTTTACAAACACTTCAATGAAATATTGCCAATAGAATAAATCATAGGAAAACAGGATTAGCATGAATGGAAAAGGACTCAGTCATGTTGATCGGCATGAGGGCTAGTTTTAACCTCTATAAATCAGCGTGACGAGAAAACTAGTTAGTAGCGTCATTCTTGTAAACTAGGATAGAAGAAAGATTCTTGGGAAATGGTGTAAAAGAGAATTATTCTGCTCATGAAGAGGGACATATTGGGAGTTTCTTCATGATTGGAAAACATGTTGGGTACATTGCAGAGGTACTACAAGATCGTAGATTGGAAATACATGAACAATGACAAAATGTTGTGTAACAGATTCCCCCTAATGTTTGAAGGCCGAAGTAGGGTGAGGGGTGAAATGCTTTACAAGTGGAAGCAGGGAACTGGATTCCATCATCAAAAAACCTACAAGCAAGCATAGATACATATACATCAATGAAAACTATGAATAATGATACATGAATCATGGTATGGATGCAACCATACAAAGAATGATAATGTAAATGGATCTAAGGCATGGGCGCAACCATCCAGTAGAAAGGATCATAATGAAACCAACGTATGGTTGCAACCATCCAATAATGAGAAGGATCACATATAACAACTCATGGTATGGTCCCAGCCATCCATCTGAAAGAGACATGTATATCAACATGACCATGTCACAATGCCTCACAACCTGGACTTGTGTAATCCTAGCCCAGGGTCTTGTGCTCCAAACAACCTGATCAAAGTAAAAATCCTAACATGTGAATGAATGTGTTGAAGTTGAACATGATAGGAAGTCGCATGATTAACGGTCAATGATGTGAACCGTTAACAAGCACAAGAGAAACCACCAATAATGAAAATGGCTCTCAAGGTATTGTCAGCACAGTTCATGGAATGTGAATAAAGGAACTGATGTCAAAGAACCGTGAAATCACCCGATGGAAATCCAATCATGTGAGCTTGTTGTCGAGTGCGAAGAACTTGTCATTAGCACATGCAAGCTCTAAGGTACTGGAAGGGAGTCTCTCAGCCAGCTTCCTAGATAATGAGTTGAAGTCAACAGGAAGCAACGATGTCAAAGGATGGCCATGGCATATCCCACATCATCGACACGAGACAAAGGGATGCAAATGATTTCAGATGACATAGAGAATCAGGAGTAAGTGTAATTGCCAAAGGACTAACTCTTGAATATATCAGTGACACGATTCCAAAGTTTGGTAGTTGTTGGATCCATAGGATTGGTGGTAATGATGACATGGAAGAGATCAAATGGAAGGAAAAAAATGAACAGCCCAAACTAGGAAGGTCAAATGAAAAGGATGATATCTCAGCCTGACACAAAGCAGAAACTGTCATGTTCAAGAGTGAGCTGCCGACACGACTGATAGAATTTCCAAATTTTCCCCCACTATTTCTCATAGGTACTCCAATTATTTTTAATTACAATATTGAAGGGGATAACATATGCTTGCACTGTAATTTCATCCTTTGAACAAATCCAACATACTAATTTTAAGGATCCCTAGGAAGGAGAAGCTCATGTTCGTCATGGTGATGAGTCTAATGTCGTTTAATGTTTTAACGAGTCTGACAAAGGGGTATCTCGGTATCTTTTTCATGTTCAGAGAGTTTGAAAAAGACACAGAAAAGAAAACTCCAGATGATACGTTTTCATACATTTGCATCTCTCGAGCCCGAAAAGGTAGAAAATGATACTTGAGAGAACCACTTGACCATTTCAGCCAAGGGGTACCCTTTTCGTAAATAGTGCATCCTACCCCAAAAAATGGGTACACATATATTGGGAGATGATGCTTCGTAACCTTTAACGAGTTCAAAATGACAAGATCTCGACAGTATTTTCATGTTTAAAGAGTTGGAAAAGAGATTGAAAGCAAACCCCCCACTTTATTCACTTTTACAAGTGAAAAATGGAAAAATACTCGGCGATCTTTTCATTTGAGTTTTATGAGTCAAGAAAAGAGCTGAAATGTGACTCCAATACCATCATCGACAATCCATCACCTATCGCTACATAAAAAAGGTAAATGCATTATCCAGTTCTATGGAAAAATTGGTCAAAAAATACTTAAAAACCCTAATAGTTTATAAAAATGAATAAAATGGGGAGAAAGTAATTATTTTTATACCATTTACCATTTTAGCGTTGTGTGAAGATATCTTTACCCACAAGTGCCCTAATTTTTCTGGAGTAGATTGTGGGAGATTCGAGAGGTCATTTATCAAGCAGTCATTTCCACATAAGAACCAAGACCTTAAGCTCCATTTTCATACTAATTGTACCTATTTTTATCCATTTTTTGGATTTCATGGGGAGGTTTTGGCAACAAAAAATTGCCCTTGGTCAGCACGATTTCCAGGCACTGAATCATGCTGATCGAGGGTTGCTAAGACTACCAACTACGTTGTTGACATGATTCTTTTTAAAACAGTTCTATTGGTGCCGTGAGCAAATAATTTTCATGTTTTTTTGCTCAATTCGACCATTTGAATCCAAATTTTTCCATCCAAAGATTACCATTGACTTGATTATATGGTTTCTACAGTGAAAAAATCCTGAAAAATGGTGGATTAGAAAGAATAGCGAGAATTAGGATATTGAAACTCAAGCAATAGCTGACCCAAATAGCTTAGAGGCTTTGAGGAACCTTGGGCTCCTCAAATTATTTCTTACACTTGGTTTACGGGCTCAACCCAAGTTGCTATGGTACCTAATCAGTCTCTGGGACATGAATCAGGAAATTTTCATCATTAGTGACCAAGAGGTGGATTTGGAAACTTCAAACATTTATTTCATCAAACGACTATCCCGGAGAGGGGACCCAGTCAATCTATATGGGTCAAGGATGATTGGGGCATGTTTGACCATGCTACTTGGAAAACATTTCCCAGAAGCTCTCAAATCCAAAAGTGGGAAGATGAAGATTATGACTGTTCTGGATCTCATGTTGAGAGTGTCACTGCTCACCATCAACATAGTGGTTGGGTCGCAAGCATCACATGAGACTAGCAAGTCGAAGTTTCATTATGCTATCTACTGCACAACGTCCACTATCTTTAACTGGGCAGAATCTATGAAAGTCAACATGAAATGCCAGCTATCAAAAGCTAAGGTGGGAAACCTAAAGTGGTTTTGCTTTGGGTCTATGCTAGTGACCTTCTTCTTGGAACGGGTTCTGTTGTTCTAATACTAGCTGACTGAGGTGGATCCGCCGATGCCACGAGACCCACGGTTGGTTTGTTGGAGTGAGTTAATGCCCAAGGTTACCGGGGGCCAAAAAATACCCTATAAGCCCACCTTTTGTTCATAGCTACGATGGCAACTAATCATACTAGAGGATTGGCCATACAACGGTATCAACTTCTACAGAGATCCAGATATGTAGCTTCTAGAGGGGGAGGATTTTGATGATGGAGGTAAAAAAAACCATTTTTTTTATTTTTGATGTTTTTTATTTTTTTTGAGATATATGTGTTCATGACATTTGGATTTTATGAATGCAGATGTTGGACCAGAACGCCCTACCAGGATGTCCCCGATCGCCAAGCACGTCGCTCAATATTTTGATGTCTCTCCTTATCAGAAGTGAAGCGACAAAGAGGAGGAGATTACATAAAATCTCAAGGGTTTGACCCATGGGATCCCAGAGTATGCCCAAATGGGTGATGTCCCATGCCAGTATGAGAGGCATACTGTGGGGGTGTCATCGGCCAACCGTTGACTCGTGTAGTCTAAGAAGTTACATGCTATCATGAGCATCATGGTATTTAGTGCATAGTTCTAGAATTCCATATTTTTGAGGCCCGCGAGCCATAAATGTATAAGGCTTGTGAGCCACTGATGTATTTTGAGCAAACATCTTATTTTTTGAGGTTTTGATGTATGAGAAACATTACTGGCACACATATATATGTACATTGTACTTCCTTGTTTACTATGGTACAAATGTTTTAGGTTTTGAGTTTTTACATGTTTCGCAAATGTTTGTCCAACACATAATTAGCTATTTCATCCGTTAATGTATTCATGTGTCTAGGAATATGATCATATGTAATGTAATCAAAATTTCTCTCTAGTAGAGGAATACGTATATACATTCCCAATATTTGAGGGTTTTTGACGAAATATTTCCCATTAAGTTGAAGACCAACAGGTTTTGAATCAAGGTTGACAACCAATTCCCAGATGCCAAGAGCAATAGCTTCTAACAAAAAATCGATAACTGCACTATATTCAGTGATGTTATTAATTGTTCTACCAATACATATGCCTTGAAGATCAATAAACTCACCATGGGGGTCATAAATGGCCCATGCCGCGGATGATCGATTCTAGGTACTATGGAAAGCACCATCAATGAAACCAATGTGAGGAGACACCGACATCTGCAAAGTAGGAAAAAACATAATAAAAAGGAAAGTTTCTTACAAGATAACACACTTAACCACATTGTACAAAAATGAATAGCACACTATTGTGCAAAGGTAACCATGCAAGATGACCTAAGAATAGTACTTTTTGAGATAAAGCCCATTCCGGGGCTTGTGTAAGGGATTTCCCTCATAGTCAATGAGATCATATGCCCCTTTTTATAACACATGTTTAACAATATAGAGCCCATGCCACATCGGTTCAAACTTACCTGCCCCTAGTTTATCATCAGCCTGGTCATACAAAAGAACCAAAATGCCCTGGGAAAAATCTCAAGGGGAGACAAACTGATCAAAATGGGATTTGATGCACTTTTTCTATGCTTTGATTACCAAAGAAGAAAGACAAAGAGTCTCATCAAGTCGTTCTAGGTACAAGAGACACTCTCTTTGGGGTGAGGTCTCGGGGAGAAGTTTGACAGGCAGCTTGAGGGATAGAATTCACGCTCAATTGGTAAATTTGCCTCCAGACCATAGACTAGCTGGAATGGTGTGAATCGAGTTGCATCCTTGGTCGAGGTTCAGTAAGCCCACAGAGTGGAAAAGAGCATGAGATTTTAATTTGACTTATGCATCCCAATGGTGTGCTAAAGCATCATGACCAGAACTTTGTTCATAGCTTCAACTTGGCGATTGGCTTGAGGGTAGTATGGGGTTGAGCCATTGTGGCACAAGCCCAATGATGTAATCTTGAAAATGGGAGCCATGGCTGGTGACAATGGCCTGAGTCATTCCAAACCTGGAGATAACGTGATTTAATAGAAATTGAGCCACTATTTTACCATCTGCAAAGTATATAGGCATCACTTAAGCCCGTTTGGTGAAATAGTCCACAACAATGATAATATACCCATGCCTCCTAGCAGAACGAGGGTTACAGGTCATATAGTCGATGCCCCATTTGGTAAAAGGACCGAAAGTAATAACAGGGTGTAGGTGAGTGGGTGGGGCGCGCATCTTATGCTGATAAATTTGACACTCATGGCACTTGCGAATGGGAAGGATGCCATCCTTGAAGATAGAGGGCCAAAAATAACCATCACGAAGAATTTTTTGAGTAGTAGAATATCCAGACCGGTGACTAGCACATGTGCCAGAATGGTAGTCATTCAAGACTCTCCCAGCCTCATCGAGAGAGAGACATCGGTGATGAATTGAATTGACATCGATGCGGTATAAAGTATCTCCAATGATAGGGTAAGGTTGAGATTGATGCCAAATGCGTCGGCGATCATCCTTTGTCAACGCAGACCGGAGGGTAATTTCTAGAGATATACGATGATATCACCATACCAGGGTTGAGAGTGCTAATTAGGAAAAGGGTCTTGTCTGGGAGCTACCCATCAGCACAAGCAGGGAGAGAGGTGAAGGGAAGGGAGCAAATCAACTCATCAAAGACCAATGATTTCATATATTTGGTAGTAGTAAACACCAAATCAAATTCTTGGAGGATAACAATAAACTTTGAATACTTGCCCCGTAGAAATTGATGAGTTAGGATGTAGGTCATGGGGTTTCATTCCAAAATCACAGTGGTATTGCAAAGTAGAATGTAATCCCGAAAGCGTTGAATAGCTTGAACAATAGCCAAAGCCAACTTCTCGTGATCATCCTGTACTAGCACCATGGTGATGGTACTAGAGGCTGCAGCTAGATAAAAGAAGTAATTGTGGAAATAGTTCGAGGGATGCAAAAAAGGAGCATTAATGAGGACAGTCTTTAGGTCATCAAAAGACTTTTGAGCAACCTCATCCCAAACAAATTATTTTTCTTGCTTGAGAAATCGGGTGAACACTAAAGCTAGCTCAACATAGTTCAGTATGAAATGAGAGAGGAAATTTGCTTTTCCCTGCAAACTTCGCAGTTGATGCAATGAAGATGGAGGGGGTAAATTAACTATGGCCTCGACTTTAAGAAGATCAAGGTGAATGCCTTCTTTCAAAAATGATAAAGCCAAGGAGTCATCCGGGTTCGACGCACAAGACACATTTATGTGGATTCAGCTAGATGTTGTAGTGTTTATAGCGAAAAATAATTTGCCAGAGATGATTAGGGTGATCATGGCTTTTACGAGAATGAGCGGGGATGTCATCCAGGTAAGGTTGAATGATGTTTTGAATGTCATGGAACACATAATACATCGCTCTCTGAAAAATTAATTCTCAAAACTAATGAAGCAAACACTGAATCAAAAACAAGATGGGAAATGTAATGTGTGCCCGAAAAGAGATCATCAAATACTAAATGAAACATTTCAAACTTGTTAAATGGAAACCAAAGTAGCAAAAGGACTAATCAGACGAAATGCAAGGAGAAAATTTGACTATTGATTTGACTTTTTGAGTAGGAAAACAAACGAATGGGTGATGACCTAGATGCCTTAGGGCTATACACCATCTAAGAACTCAAGAAACCAAGTGACGAAAATGAAAATCAACCAATCATATAGACTAGAATAAAAGAGCTTTCTAGCCAAGGAGAACACAATCAAAAGAAGCTAAGAGGTAGAAATCAGAAGGGAAAGACACACTGGCTATGATCTAGGGTAGAACTTGATCTTCACCTATAGGAATCGGTGCGACTGTCTGACAACAGGTGACAAAAGGGGGTGGGCGCGTCTGTCAGAAAAATAAACGCACTGATCGAGGATTCAACGAGAAAAATGAATTTTTTCAAAGGATAAGACTAGACTTGCCATTGTAAATTTCAGGCTCAGAGCAATAAACTAGGAAAAGTAGAGAACACTAAATGGAAATGGTGATACTAGAAAATTTCACACAAAACCATAAAATGAAAATCAATCAAATAGAAGGATTGGCTCCGCAATGGAGTCACCACTTTGTGGTGCAGGTAAATGCTCAGTGCAGACACAAACAATTCCTCTAGCCCAAGAGAGTGGGTCTAGCCACAAACAAACAATCTATGCAAAATCTCCTTAATCAAAAATCAATTAAGAGGGCCTACCTCTTAGAATGCTATTCCACTTGGTCATGATCTTGCTTCCTCACTCCAGCTATCTTCCGTTTCCTTCCATCAAATACCTGAATCAAGAAAACAACAACAACAAACATGATAGCATACAATATTGTATTCATCATACTTAATCGGTCAAGGAACATTAAGCCATAAGTATGTAAAATGAAACTTCATGTAGGAAATCAATCAATAGTTGTATTTATATAAATTAGAAAGAGATTGCAGCTGGTGCGTTGACATTGGTGGTATCCTCCGACGTATCCAGGTTCCCACACTTCTGTTAGCACTTCATGGATAGCCTCAGCAATGGAAGTTTTAAGGCCTCTTTCCCTCTAGTATAAAACCAAACAAAAATAACACTATTCTCCCTCAAACATACACTAGAAAGCTACAACCTATAGATGACTTGCTGGTTATTCAAACTTGCTCCAAAAATCCAACTAGCTTTTTCTTCAGAAAAAGAGAGGTTTATATAGCTTGAATGGATGGGATATGGTTCCTCTCATCATGGGAAGAGGTCTTATATGTTGAGGTTCTTCCATCCTAATAAGGGAAAGGAGCCCAAACTAATTTCCTTGGCTCTATTCAGTGCAACCATCTACCATATTTCTTTTACGAAGCTTCAAGGCATGGAAGCTTCGGCTCCTTATTTAAAAAACCTTCCAAAAGAGGATTGGCAAGACTAGAAAAAGGCTTAGTTGATCTGAATGGCATGAGGGTTAGTCTTAACCTCTCTAAATCGGTGTGAGGAGTAAATTGCTCAGTAGCGCTAGTCTTGTAAACTGGGATAAGAGAGATTCTTGAGAAATGGTGTAAAGGGGAATTATTCTACTCATGAAGAGGGACATATTGAGAGTTTCTTTATGATGGGAAAATATGTCGGGTACATTGTAGAGGTCCTCCAAGATTGTATATGGGAAGTATAGGGACAGTGAAAAAATATTGTGTAACAAGGCTGTTCATTAGGATCTTCTCACATAGCTTATCCTATCACATCATTACAACCAAAGAGTAATAATTTCAAATGGGCCGAGGAATGTGATGTTAGTTTTGAGCAACTTAAGTAGTTGTTGACACATGCACTATTTCTGAAGATTGCAGATCCAGATAAGGAGTTTTTAGTGTGTGCAGACACTTGCAAGACAAGACTTTGTGGAGTTCTCACGCAAGAAATACAGGTAGTGTGCTATGAGTCATAGAAACTAAATGAGCATGAGGAGAACTACCCAACACATGATCTTGAGTTGGAAGTGATCATACATGCATTAGCGATGTGGAGACACTATCTTCTGGGAAGGTGGTTTGTGTTGATGAGCAATCATTGTGGGTTGAGGTATTCTTTTGACAAGCAAAATATAAATTTCGGGAAAGCTAGATGGTTCGATACCCTTAGCAATTTTTACTTTAAGATTAGATATATCTAAGGGAAGGAGAATCAGGTTGCATATGCTATTAGAAGGAAGGTACATCTAAATCATATAGTAGTTATGAGCTCTTATGAGACAAAGTTACAGGATAGGATCTTGCACATAAGACAACGGGATGAAAAATACATGGAGATCATGCACATGTTACAATAGAGTACAGCTATAGGTGATCAAGGTGTAGACTATCATCTCATGATAGATGATTTTGGTGAGATTCAGGGATATGATCTATGTGTCAAATTGCAGTGAGCTCTTACCTTGAGGGAGTTTTGAGTCAAGACATACTTGGGTCATCGAGGATATCAAAAGATGTTGACGATGGTAGATAAGTTTTATTATTGGCCGAACTTGAATAGGGAAGTGGTAGAGTTCATGGCTAGATGTTTAGATTGTCAGTAAATAAACACAAAATACAAGAATCCATGTGGTTTACTACAACCTATTTTGATTCTGAAATGGAAATGGTAGGCCATTTTGATGGATTTCATTATAGGACTTCTAAGGAAAGTGAAGCAACATGATTTTATTATGGTCATGGTTGATAGGTTGAGCAAGGTAGCTCACTTCATTCCAGTGAAGAATACATATTCATCTAGTGAGGTAGCATAGGTTTTCTTCATAGAGATAGTGAGACTGCCTAGTGTTCCAAAGAATATTATGTCGGATAGGGATGCAAAGTTAACATCCAAGTTTTGGAAGCAGTTATTTGCAGGATTGGGTACAAATTTGGCCTTCAATAGAGCTTATCACCTAGAGACAGATGCACATATAGAGAGGGTCAATAGCATTTTCGTGGATACGCTGAGGATGTATGTGATGCCCCAATAGAGGAAATGGAAGGAGAATCTTCCTTTGGTTGAGTTCTCATACAAGAATGGTTATCAGGAGTAATTGAGGATGAGTCTATTCGAGGCATTGTACGGGTGGACTTATAATACACTTATCAGTTGGATTGATCTGGTGAATAGGGTAGCAGTAGGGATGAATATGTTGGCAGACATGCAACAAGAAATGTAGGTTATAAAGAGGAATCTAAAGGTAGCAAGATAGGAAAAATAGCTATGCAGATAGGAAAAGGTTGTTCAAGGATTTTCAGGCTGGCGAGAATGTGTATTTGTGCATCAAGCTGAAGAAAATCTCTGTGAGGATTGCTTCATGTGACTAGTTGGCACCATGATATTGTGGACCTTTTGAGATCCTTGAGAGGATTGGAACAGTGGCATATCGACTTTCACTGCCTCAAATAGAGAAAGTTTGTTATTTTTTCAATATTTCATTTCTTAAGATGTATATAAAGGATTTTGATCATGTTATTGATCGGTCTATATTGCAGGTGGAGCAAGAAGGAGAGGTTCAGTCAGAGCCTCATTGTATATTGCGGGGGAAGCATTTCATGCTTAGGAGCAAAGCCATAGATCAAGTTAAAGTGGAGAGGAATCACTTTGGGCATGAAGAAGCTACATGGGAGATAGTTTATTAGATGCTGGCCATATATCTGTCATTATTTGTGGTTGAGGCAAAGTCATTTTGGTTTGATGTTTGGTATATGGTTGGCATATGTGTTATAGACATATTTGGGCACTTCAACCCCACCCACATATGTCGATAAACCAAGGGCTCTTTAACTCCTAAAAGTTTTGTTTCATACCCTAAAGGATCATGGTCAACTGATTATATCATTTCCCAGAAGTTCCACCTGAAAAACCACTCAAAACTGGCCAAAACTGGACCATACTAACTGCTCCATTGTTAGGGTGCAATGCATCTCACCTTCTACACATGGGGGGTGCGATGCATACTGAGAAGGCCTTCTACAGGGTGCGATGAGCGAGGATGGACAAATGTCTGAGACAATTTGCTAAGTGGATGATCATGGAATCTTCCAGAAACTTCTCATATGACACTTGCCTCTTTGAATTTGCCCAGGGATAAGTAAGGGATCAATGAAATCTCCAAGTGGAAGCAAGAACTATCAGTGGAATGACACTAATAAAAAACCCAAAGCTGACTCACATCCTTACAAGACATCTATAAATGGATCCCTCATCTAAGAGATCTAGGGGCTGGAATTTTGTAATTTGTAAGGAAGTGTTGTTGGTTTATCTGTGGGAAGAGACATTGTATTGTTGGGTGATCTTGATTTTCATGAGGTGAGGAGGGCTTTGATGCTGGGAGGATGATGCTGGATCAAACAACTAGGTTGTAATCCTCTCTTCTACTATTAATAAATTTCTTTGAGTTTTCCTCCATATAATCATGTATTTGTGAATCTTGTTGTTTATGAATGCAATTGTATGGTCAATGTATTTCTGATTCTACATTGTTTTATGATATTATAGATCGAGATTCTTTCATGGTGTTTTGTTACTTTGACTCTACAAGTATTCTCTAAAGCAGGACAAGTAGGAGAGGAGTGGCAAGCTCTATCGAGGAAGAGAGAAATCAAGCGGGGAGCCAAGCGGAAGATCAAGGTTGGTCCTCCTTTGCTTCTCTCTTATCTATCATACATAAAGGAAATCGTAAATTGCTTTGATTGTTTGTTTCTAAGATAGCTACCCATCTTAGTGGGACTAGCAAATCGAATAAGCACTAGTTTTCTTGGAAAGAAAATGGAAACTCCACTGGGGAATGAATAGTTTGTTTGTTTGCTATTGTTGTTTGCTTTATAAACTATAGATGGAGCCTGAAGTTGGCCAGCTAGCCTTTGAACCGCTCTTGCTATGCAATTGCAAAGTAGATGAATGTTGCTTCAGTCAATCTCCAGTTTGGTTTATGAACTGAACATCTGACTTAAAAGAATTCTAAGTGCCCTTGTGGTAGCTCAATAACCTCTTGATATCATACCCCTGTACTTTTTTTTTTACTGTCCATCATAGCTCAGCTGAAATAACTGAGCTTAGCTACAAATTTTGAGCAAAATCCAAACTAAGTTTCACTCCATGGTCCATCACACTGTTTGTAGCTAAAAGCCTATATGCATTGCACCTCCCGTGTGTTGTAGGTGAGATGCATCCCTGTTTCCCTAAAGGATAGGTGCGATGACTGAGTGATACTATTTCTCTCTTTGGAATTTGGTTTTTTCTCCTCCTTTTCAGCTCTATTCAATATTTTTGCTACTTATGATCAGTATCTCATTGCCAAAACCTCCTTCCTTTACATTATTCAGCCTCCATTAATTAGGATTTGTAAATGTTTTTATGTATTTGTCCATCATTTACTGTCCTCCTTTGTTGAAAGTAGCTTAATTGAACTGTTCTTTTTGATGCAAAAAGTGTCGTAATTGTCATTTTGAGTCAAAGAAGAAGAGTGTCATAAAGTCTTCCTCCTCTAGATCTTTGATTGTACTTTTTTCATTGTATTTGATTTGAATTGTTAATATTTTAAGTGTCAAAGGCATTTTTCCATTTGAAATTGAAAAGTGTCGTTTAGTCTTCCTTTCATTTTGAAAAGAAATTTTCGAAATGTCGCTTTGAAGAAAATAGTTCAGATCTATAATTAGTTTTCTCTTTTGAGCATTCTGACATTAAGGAAACAAAAAACAAATACATGCATTTTAATTTGCGTTTAGACTATGTGCAAAAGATGATTTAGGAAAAGTGCATTTAGTGTGTGCTCTTTGCTCTCTGTTGAAAGAACAATACACTTCTTTTCTTAGTAGCTAAGATTTTCATTTCTAAAAGAAAAATAAATGGCTATTTATCATTTTAGATTGCATATTTAGGAATTTTACATCTACATCACGTGGTGAACCTTGAAAGGAAAACTTATAAAAAGATCAACTCTAAAATAAATCTCAATGAACATAAAAATAATTTGGAACCTAACGCAACACATCTAGAAGTCTAGGCTAGAGATGGGTTTTGGCATCATAAGACCTGGTAACTATCATTTTCATCAAAGGTTGGGTGATTCTTCCTCTTTGATAAGACAAGTGCTCGTATGGACTTGTGCTCCCCGTACCGTCGAGTATATATTGGGAGACCATAATAGGCTGATATCCTTTATCCATAGGAAGCCATTTTTGCCACCCTATCAATCGCAATGCAATGAAAACAACATTCAAGAAGATTGACTGTTGTACATAAGTCCTTGGTAATTTGTCTTTAATTTATCACCAAGGTGTATTTTACAGTTTTGCGATTGGTTTGGTAATCCCTTTGTCTAGATTTCCAGAGTAGTCACTTTCGTTCCTTTTCGACTCCTTAAAAGAAAAGGTCCATCTGAGCACTTGTCACTTCAGGCTCATTAAAAATCGAAGGCAACTAGAGTCACCATTATCTTTTTCTCAATTCTTAAAAATTGAAAAAGAAAATTTGTGTCAAAGCGTCATTAAAATTTATTTAATACAGAACATATTTTACCCCTTAATTTTGAGTTGATCAAGTAATCCTCAATCGTGGAAGAAAGTCAATCAAAACCTTGTCGTTCATGGAGATTAGCAAGTCAACTGTCTTTGCCTCTAGAAATGAAACCATTCCAGGAAAAACAGTCTCGTTTAACTAAGTCAAATTCTCTTGGTTTATTTGAAACTTGTGTTTCAACATCATCAGAGACTCGAGATACTCCAATCATTTCAAGTACATCTACAGAAGAAGTTCCGTAGTTATAAGAGGACATTAGAGCTAATCATAATGTGAGAGTAGACCCTTCTATTCCTGAAATAGCTCCATCTAGGGCTGATCCAAAAACTGAAGTTCACTTACCTGAACATCTGGAAGTTGAGTTCCAGAATTCAGAAGGTGCCACCCCTTCAGTATCTGTCACTGCAGAAGCTATACCTTCTTCGGCTCCAAAAATATTTTACAAACCTAACGGTCTACCTCTTCCACCTGGACTGATTTCCATAGAAGAGATTGTAGAGGATCTTCCATCCAGTACCCCATTGCATTTTGGAACTTGGATCCACTTATGTCCTTCTACTACAGAAGTTAGTTCTTTTAATCATCCTTCATTGCAAGTTCTTATCGAATCACTAGGAAATCTTTTGGACATGCTAAATACGTCTGAACAACCATCAACTTCTAGGACTGTGTCATCTGATACAGCCACAGTAGAACTTCCTGCTGCCACTCCGACGATGTTTGCTGGTATACCATCTATCCCAACTAGTCATCAATTACTAGATGGAGTCCACCTAGGGACTGTTTCGACGACATGGTCTGTTCCCACTTGTTCATTTGGAATCCTGTTTGGCATTTCTTATGTTCAAACTCAGCAAATTGATCATGCATACCAGTTTCAATTTGGGCAATCCAGTCTTCAAAGACCGATCTATCCTTTGAGCACCGGACTGCTGCCATATGGGGGGGCAGTATGCTTTTTCATTGTTCCCTCCTGGAGAACACCCATATGAGAGTTCACAACAAAATTCAGGTCAAACTGGAATTAGATCCAGTGGTTGGATACTGACACTACCTCAACAACCAAGAGTTGTATATTCAATGCAACCAAACCGACCTGTGTCGAATATTCCCACTACACCTGCTATTGTAACTGTGTTACAAGTACAAGCACTGCCTGTTGTATGCTAACCTCAAGTCTCTCAAGTTGCAATACAACAACCTCTTGTCTCTACAACTCAATCACAATCTCAGGTTAGTGTTTCCTTACCTGGAACGACTCAGGCTCAAATGGGTACTATCACCCCACATCTTGGTCAATCATCTAGTATTGAGCAACAGCAAATGGTCCAACAACCATGGCTAGTGCAATATCAACAACCGCAATTCCAGCAAGCTTACCAAGGACCTAAGCAACAAGGATTTGTAGGTAGTGGACAACCGCATTTTCAAAACGGTTATCAACAAACATACTATAATGGTTATGCCCATAAACGTTATCAAAGTTATCAACATCAGATACATTATGCTGGTATGCAAAGACCTACTGCTTAGGCAATCCCATCTTATCTTGGGTATGCTTCACCAAACATAAATCAACAGTTGCCTTTTGTGGTGACTCTAGAATTACCATATCTGAACCAGCTGATGAATGATCCAATTACTTACACCCCTCGGTGGCCAGTGATTCCTCATAAACTTCCCTCTGATATTCCTAAATTCAATGGAAATCCAAGTGAAGATCCATCTAATCACATAATGAATTTTCATTTGTGGTGCTCATCTAACACCCTAAATGATGATTCGATTAGGCTTCACCTTTTTCAGCGAATGCTAACTGGTCCGACAGCAAAATGGTATATTGAATTTCCTAGAGCCTTGTTCGATAACTCAAACATCCTTGCCACAACTTTTCTAACCCATTTTTAGTTACCCATAAGGTATGAAACAGGGACAGAAATCCTTACCAATTATAAACAGACAACAACCACTCACATATCTGATCATATTCATGAGTGGCGGCGTCATTGTCGAATGGTAAAACATATGTTCCTAATCAGCTTTTAGCTGAATGGTTTATTAAGTCATTATTGCCCTCTATTACAGAGGATGTGTCTAGGGAGGATTTGTCACTGAAGAGCAAGTCATTGCTCGTGCACAATATTTAGACTTCATCTATACTCAGTCTGGCATTCTCTACAACAAAATTCCTGATGCTCCTAGACCAGAATTTTCTGTTCCTCCCCCTCCTAAATCAAATAAGGACTCTCATGCTGGTGATGTTGTGATCGGTACCACAAGCATGAAAACCACAAAGGCACCATCTAAAAAATCCCTTGCAGTTTCGAGTCAAAAAGCAAATGAAGAACCTCTTGCCTTGGAGATTTGACAAGGGAAAAAATCCAAAGCAACCAGGGGGAAAGAAGAAAGGGAAAAATAATAAGAAGAAACAGGAAAATTCACCTCCTGAAAAATCTTTTGAAAACCCTGCTGGGCAAAAGAAACCTCTTTATCCATGTTACATATGTGACAATGAGCATTTCTCGAAAGGTTTTCCACATAAATTTGACGTTATGAAATTTTTAAAAACTTCAGATACCCCAATGGTGTTGACTAAGCCATTTTCGAGCCCAAAAACAAACATGGTTGCTATCAATCATGCTTCCCCATCCCATGTGCTTATACTATCCATCTCGAAATAGTAAAATGATGCTTTGATATCGACAAGGAATAAAGATTGTGGGAATCCAAAGTTGTCGAACAACAAGGCTACAGATCAACCCAATAGTTCAGCAACAACTTCACCTAAGGTTTTTCCGCCCATCATTCCTAAACTGACTTTAAAGCCACCAAAGGGAGTAGTACATAAATCGACATTTAATCCTTGTGCTCGAGCAGCACAGAGTTATAATATAGTGGAGGATTTCTCTCAATCACCATCCACTATGTCAACACATGAAGTACTGCAAAATTGCCCCTCCCAAAAGAAGGCTTTGTTATCGACAATAGGTGGGATTGACCTAGCGGATTCCAATCTTGTGGCCATTAACCATAAAGCATATGAACCTGTTGTGGCCACCAGCAATCCCCCTCCTTATTTAGTATTAGCAATAACACTAGGTAAGTGGGGACCCTTAGTAAAAAAAAAAAAAATTTAATTAAAACTCATGTATTATACTCCTTAAGAAAATATCGCATTGCGCAAAGAAGATAGGACATTTCCTTGTGAGTAAAATGATAAACTACGAGAAGGCAACGCGAAATCCATCGCATCGCATGCATTAAGAAACGCTCAGAAATGAAAACTTTAAGAAATCGCCAATGGCCGATATGCGACATCGCATATTGCAACATCGCAAAAACAACACATAACTATTTAACGAATTGTAACAATCTGCGATCTTGCAATAATACGATAATGGGATCGACGATCTTGCGATCGCACGAAACAGTAATCTGCGATTATGCGATAAACGTGATCGGCTAACCCTGCGATAGCACATCTTGATAAAATGCGATAACGCGATGATGCGATGTTGTGATGCGAATCACAAAGATTGTCCATCGTAGATTTTCCCCGGCTCAACATTCATGAAAAATCGAATACGTGCGTTAATGAAAATTAATGAATGTATGCCAAGTGTTAATGAAAGACAGTTTTGTGTTTTTCGAAGAGTTAGTTCACATTAGGTGGCATGTTTTCATACATCTGTAGAGCTCAGATCTTTCTTGCCAATTTTTATTATCATTATGCTCTCCTTATGTGTGAACTGCAGGAAGGAAAGATGGAAACAATATGAAGCAATGCGCAGGGAGCGATTAAGGAAAAAGGTAAAGCTCCAATGCTTAGAAGCAGAGAAGAAATGCCCTCATGAATGGATATTGCATGCAACAGAGCTGCAAATTTCAGAGCGCTGTTGAGCTATTCATTACAGATCTATCAGTCAGAGCCATGGTTCAATGAATGGTTGAGCAATGTTGATATCAACAGGCGATTTAATGCTCAAGGGTAGAAGTTCACAAAAGCAGCATGTTTTCAAAATTTTAAAGCTTATACCCGGCGAAGGAAAGGCGCTAAAGGCGAAAAATGCACTAGAAAGGCCCGGATCAAAGAACAGAGGTAGTTTTCGATGCGCGATTAGCGCCTAGCGCTAATCACGCATCACTGAGAAAATTGCTCAAAAAGCAAAGTCGTTAACTGCTTAGTCACTCGTAATCCCGGAAACGCAAGAAAGTAAAGGCAGAGGCAATTTAAGGGTTAACCAAGTGGAATTTGGGTTATTACTGAGCATACACAGTAAATCCACATAGCCAGAGATGATTCTAAAGCATATCTGCTATTTTGCTGGAAAAAATGGTGCCAACACTTGCCATTTCTATTTTCTTAGCTCAACCAAAAGCAGAAGACAGTCAGCCGACTCTACCTAGGAAAATATTGAATGCTCGCAACATTAAGGAGCAAATGCAGAAATAGTTATATATTAGATTTAATTTTTAGAAGTAATTTTTCTTAGAAAAAGGGCGGTCATTTAAACCGTATCCTGAATATGTGTAATTAAGTTATTTAGTTAGTAGTATTTAAACCCTTCTCATGCATTTAGAGAAGGGTCCAAAAATTTATCAAAAACTTGTCCTCAGAACATGCACTTTTGCACCCTCAGAGGAGGTTTTGGTGAATGAATGGATCAACATTTGTTGATTTTTGCATTTGGTATCTGCTACTGATGTTGCACTTCTGTACTCTTAGTAGATGTTAGAGCAAGGAGAAGTAAATCATTATTGCTTGAAGGTTATGAGTAGGACCAGTCATAAATGGTACTTTTATCTCTTGACCATTTCTGCTTATATGTTAAAGTGATATACAGATTTTAGTTGTTTATACGTTATTGCATGAATGCTTGAGTTGCCATTTGGCACTTTTGTATGGTGGTAGCTATTTATTTATGTTTAATGTATGAATAGCTTATTATGCGATATGCTGTTCATAACTGTTTTGCCTAACTTTTTATGCGAAATAGTTCATCTTAATTGATTTCCTTTCTTATAATCATTGAATGATCTTTATTACCAGTTGTTATATGAAATCTCTTTATATCGCATAATAGAAGAGTTACATCCCAGGTTAGCATAGATTAGATGTGTTGTTTTTATTAGATTACCATAGTATAGAATTAGATTAAAGTTTGAATTAGAATAAATTAGATAGTCACTGTTAGATCAACAACATCCAATTCTACACACACACACCCATAGATTGGGAAACTAGTCCCATTATCCCCAGTCGGACCCGCTATACCAAATGGATAAGGAGCTGCCAACCAAGCTCCGGACCGGGCGGGTATCCCCCTTGTTGTCGACCCGATTTTCGGGGCTTCAACATATTTGGCGCTAGAAGGAGGGCCTGAACTATGAATGGCAAGTAAATCCAAATCTGAATACCATTCTGAGAGTAAATTGCCCTCATCATCTCCCCCGACTTCCCCATTACATTTAAATCCAGAGTCAGAAGTCACTCAAGTATTAACCGCTGCTACACACCCTGATATTTCAGACCAATCTACCATTGGACCTCCTGAGGTCGAATCCCTGATTCACAAACTTCAGTGATTTTCCATCTCCCCTCAGAGGTCTAATAAATCTCAAGGCAGCGTGACTTCGCAGTACAACCCTGCTCATCCCCTGACCAGGTTAAAAGAGTGAAAAGTTTGGCGTTCAACCAACCTAATTACCTCTTCCCACCAGGAAAAGAGCAAGGAAATTGCCGCAAGAGTCTAACAGTGAGACTCTTTCGTCTGCATCATCCATCTCAACTACTTCACCACGAAGTCAACCATCCACACCTCCACTCCAGATCATCGTTCATCCATCCACTGAAACTCCCAAAACTCCTCTTCAATCATCTACGATCATAGTATTCTCATCCTCCCAGCCACAGGCATCATCTTCCACACTTTCCTCTGTTAACAGTTCAACGATGGCCCAGTCTCCATGGAACAACCCTGGGGCAGTCTTAATGCCTGCACCCTTGAGTCAAATACCAGCCCATCTTGAGAAATGGCTGCCCAAATTCAATCCCGAGGCAGGTATGCTAGCAGAAGAGCACATAAATAACTTCACGCTTTCCATTAATCTCAATGGGGTTACTAATGAAGATGCTATTGTTCGGCTTTTTCCTTATACACTGTAATGGATAGTCGGGTCATGGTACCTTTCATTACCCTCTGGATCCATTACAAGTTGGGATATCTTCCAGGACCAATTCCTAACCAAGTTTAGTGATGACAGATCAACAACAATGTTAATCAATGACCTATCCAATCTTAAAGCCGAAGCTAGAGAGCCTATTAAGGATTTTGATTTATGGTTCAACAAAATTTTCAACAAAATTCCTACTGCTTCTCAGCCCAGTGAAGAAGTACGATGCGAATGGTATATTACCGCTCTGCCATCGAACATAGCCATCTTCGTGGACAGGGAAAATAAAACAACCTTAGCTGAAAACATGAAAGAGGCGATAGCAGTAGAAAAACGAATAATAGCCCTGGAAAAGAGATCCGCGATAGAGGAACGTAAGTCCAAAAAAGTCACCTTCAAGGAAGACTCCAAGAAGAAACAGCGAAAAGATCCTTTTGATTTAGAAGGATTGCAGAAAGTTCTAAAGACCATGTCCAATGAGATGGTCAACATAAAAAAGCAAGTAGCGGAAACTTCTTCGAAAAAGCCCTACAGAGCTTTTAAAAGAGGTCCTTCAATGGATGCAAAGCCACCCAATGCCATTTCAAATGCTGAATCCGAGGAAGAGGAATAGGAAATTGCCACTGAAGGGCACACTGATGATGAAGAAGTTGTGGAATTACAAGGAATGTGGTATTTCATCCTCCCGCAAGAGGAAGATCAAGAAGTATTTCCAATTAGCACACGAAGTAAAAATCAGCTTGATCCTCCCCAAACTACCCCTAAACAGAAGAGCGCAAGCTCTGCAACAAAAGTTAAAGTTGCAACAAAGAAAATGACATCCAAAGCGACTCAAACTAGCCCAGTCCAAGCAGATGAAACGACTCCATCGAAAACACTGATAGTGTCGGATGAAATGGAGTACAATATTATTGATGACATGAAAAAGGCTAGGGCTAATATCACCCTTTACGAACTGAGAAAATTGAAACATCAACAGAAGATAATGATGAAAGAATTACATGCCGTGCTAGTTGCACCTTTGCCTGCCATTATACTTTCACAAGCTTCCCACAACATGGGAAGACCTCCAATGAATGTGATTAGTAAGATTGATCCAAATGACATTGCCTCGATTGGAGGAAGATCAAGATCTCACACTCCCCCGTTTCTCCTTACTTATGAAATCTTCAATAAAAATGTGCACAATTGTTTAGTAGATTCTGGTGCTTCATCGAATATTTTACCCAAATCTATATGTGCCAAATTAAATGTTCAACCACAGAAATCCGCGGTGCGCATAGTTCAGCTCGATCGATCTCAAGTCAAAGTGAGCGGAGAACTAAATCAAGTAACCATAAGATTGTCATCCAACCCGAAGGTATGTCAAGTTATTGACATTCTAGTTGCTGACATCCCAGAATTCTATGGCTTAATCCTTAGCAGGGATTGGTTAGAGAAACTCCATGGATACTTCGCAACTGATTGGTCGCACATGTGGCTGCCCTACAATGGTAAACCAAATCAAATAAAAGTTGAAGGAGAGCTACACCAGAAGTACATAGTAACGGAGTTAGAGGGAGAAAATGAACCGGTAGCGTATAACAGCAGTATCATTGGCAATTACTCAGTAGATTCCTTCCTCGGTAATTTCAATGCTCATGCGTCACCTTATTTAGAAAATTTTGTTTTGTCCCAAGTTGAGAATTTTTCTCGAACTGATAGTTCGAAATGTATTAAGTTTTTAGATAAACCTGTAAATACATCTTTGTTTTGGAAATTATTTTTTGATGGCTCTAGATCTAACGAAGGAGCAGGAGCAGGATGCGTTCTGATTAGTCCAGAAGGAGAAAAGATCATGCTTACATGTAGACTCAAATTTGATTGTACAAACAATACAACAGAATACGAGGCTTTGGTTCAAGGCCTGTACAAGGCAATCAAGTTAGATGTCAAGTATCTTCAAGTATTTGGAGACTCTGAGATTGTGGTTAAGCAGGTACGTAACACTATACATTTCTTATCAGGTCACTTAAAATACTATCAATATTTAGTACAAGATCTGACTGATCATTTCATAGCATTTAATATTTCTTCAATCCCCAGACTCCAAAATGCAAGTGCAGACCTTTTGGCTAACGTAGCTTCTAAGCTTATTCCCTCCGAAAAGTTTAGTCCAGATAGATTCTCAATAGAATTAATATTTAGACTGTCCATTCCTAACAACATCACAAATTGGAGAGTATTCAATGATGATCGAGATATCGTAAATTTCCTTACATCTGAAGGATCCTACTCCAATCAAATAATTGACGAAGACCAGCACGATCGACAATTGCAACAAAATAGCACTAAAAATGCTATACCAAAGTCGGTGCTCAAGTTAGAAGACTTATACAATTTGAAAGATCGTTTAAGAGGTCTACCAATTCAAAACTCTACAGTTCAACCTTGAACTATGAATTAGTAAACCTAGGGACTGATGCTAAACCACAAAACATTAATCTAGGCCTCGACCTAACCGTTGAAGAGAAACTAGTGTATATTCATCTTTTGAGACAATATAAAAATGTTTTTGCCTGGAATTATGATGAGCTGAAAACATATGACACTTCTATCATCCAGCATACTATTCCTATGATTGATAACGAAAAACCTGTCCAACAAAAACTAAGAAAAATCCACCCCAATTTAGAAAATCAGATAAAAACCGAGCTCAACAAGTTACTGAAAGCCAGGATAATTTTTCCCGTCAGGCATTCCAAATGGGTCTCCAATATGGTACCCGTTAGAAAGAAAAATAGAGATATTAGGATTTTCATTGACTTTCGGAATCTTAACAAAGCCTGTCAAAAAGACAATTTTCCTCTTCCACCTATGGAGCAAATACTGCAGGCGGTGGCAAGTTCAGAACTAATGTCTTCTTGGATGGATTTTCAGGGTATAATCAAGTGTTGGTACATCCTGATGATCAGTTAAAAACCACATTCAGAACTAAATGGGGCACATATGCATATCGGAAGATGCCATTTGGCTTGATTAATGTTGGTGCTACATTTCAGAGAGCCATGGACATCACATTCAAAGGTTTAGTCAATAAATCTGTAGTAATTTATTTGGATGATATAACAGTGTACTCCAAGAAGTGAAGCGACCATCTCAAAGACCTGAAACAAATCTTTCAAAGGTGTTTAAGGTATGGAATTTCACTTAACCCAAAGAAATTTTTTTTCTCATTAAGTGAAGGGAAACTTCTAGGATTCATAGTGTCAAAGTTCGGTATTCCCATTGATCCCGACAGAATCAAAGAAATTTCTGAAATATCCCTACCTCATAACAAAAAATCCATGCAATCTTTCCTTGATCAAATCAATTTTGTAAAGAGATTCGTTCCAGATTTTTCGCGAATCGTGTCTCCTTTGCAGACCATGATTAAAAGGAATTCAAATTTTAAATGGGGTCAAGATGAACATGAAGCATTCAACCTGATTAAGCAAGCTTTTATTAATGCTCCATCTTTAGAAACCCCGAATTTTTCAGAACCTTTTATTTTATACACATTTGCCTCAGATAAGTCATATGCCGTAATACTAACTCAAGCGAAACAAGAAAAAGAGGAAGCTCCAATCGTGTTTTTTAGCTCAAATTTACAAGGTGCTGAACTCAATTATTCTAACGTGGAGAAACAAGCTTATGTTGTTTTCAAAGCGGTCAAATACTTCAGACCTTTCGTACTTAAAACCAATACTAAGATCATAGTACCGTTTCCAGTGGTAAGGAATCTTCTAGTGCAGAAGGATGTGGGTGAGAAAAGGGCCAATTGGGTTACTGCCTTACAGGAATATGACCTTGAGATCAAACCAGCAAACATTGTAAGAGGTCAGGGCTTTTGCAAAATGTTGGCTGGAGCATCGCAAATTTCTGAAACTCCATCTGAAGAGGTACAAATGGGTGAGGTAAGCCTAAATGAAGCAGAATCATTATATGCTGATATCATTTATTATCTTAGGAACGAGTATGCTCCTTCACACCTTGATCATACTAAGAAAAGAGATCTAAGATTGAAAGCTAAACAATATCAGCTCATAAATGATATTCTTTTCAGAAAAAATTATGATTCTGTTCTTCTTAGGTGTCTTGAAAAAACTGAAGCTGAAAAAGTTTTGCAGGAACTCCATGATGGGCCAGCAGGCGAACACTATGCTGGAGATGCTACTCCACATAAAATCTTACGCGTAGGATATTACTGGCCCACACTGTTCAAAGACTCACACAGTTACATGAGAAGATGTCAAGTCTGCCAAACTACTGTTGGGAGACAAAAGAAGCTGTCCCTGCCACTACAGCCGGTAAACATTGAGCAACCTTTCAGTCAGTGAGGCTTGGACATAATAGGTGAGATCATTCCTGACTCTTCTAAGCAGCATAGATACATCCTCACGGCAACAGATTATTTCACAAAATGGGTAGAAGAAGTTCCACTCAAGACAGCTAATTCTGAAAATATTATAGAGTCCATTGATCAATTTATAATCACTACGTTTGGATTGCCATCTGCTTTAATATTTGACAATGCATCATACTTTTCTGGAAATGCAATGACTAATTTTGCACTTAAAAGAGGATTCAAACTTAAATATTTGGCCAATTACTATCCGGAAGGTAATGGGTTAGCTGAGTCAACAAATAAAAACCTAATCAGGAATATTAAAAGAAAAGTTGACCAGAATCAAAAGAATTGGCACAAAGCTTTGGTATTTGCTTTATGGGCAGATAGGATAACGCAAAAAGCTTCAATCGACACTTCTCCCTTTAATTTAGTTTATGGGAAAGAAGTGGTTCTTCCAACTCACTTAGCCATTCCCTCTTTATCTTTAGTACAATACATTGATGAAGTACCCATTTCCTCCTTACAGCTGAGACAAATGGAAAAAATTAAATTAGAAGAACAATGAGAACAAGCTAAGAAAACGCATGCTCATCATCAAGCACTTGTAAAATCCTCTTTTGATTCAAACATAATGAGCAGAAAAGATTTTCACATGGGAGATTTAGTTTTAAAGTGGGATAAGGCTCATGAAGAAAATGGTAAACACACAAAATTTCAAAGGATGTGGCTTGGTCCTTTTCATATTATTGAAGTCATAGGTCCATCAACATTTGTGTTAAAGGATTTAGCAGGTAGGAGGGATCCTTTGCCTGTTAATGGACAAATTCTCAAGAAATATTTTCCATAGAAGATTATTCTTCTATTTTTTTGTAGAATAGTTTTTCTTTTCTTAATAAAATCAGTTGTGAGTGGTTACATTAGGTATTTACGAAAAAGGCACCTATTCGCTTTCAGATTTTGAGCTCTTCGCTTGTATAAATAGAAAATCTTTTGGAAAATTGATCTTTATTATTGACAGATACAGTTGAAAACTTTAGCCTAGATATGATACGAGTTTCAACTTCAAGGAATTTGATGAAAGCAACCTTTAGTGAAGAAATTGTTTTATATCAGCACAATGATAGGTATCAATAACAAAATGAATATTCTCTGTAAAACAACTGTTTCCAAAAACTCTATTATTGTCGTCCAAAGCCATATTAAGGAAACAATGACTTCCTCCCTGCTAAAGGAAAATCGCAGCTTTCAGAGGGATAATCCAAGGATACACTATATCTTGAAGAATAAGAGGTCTCATCACGAGCCGGCTTATCATGATCACAGATATCATAACTTGCTGACTTTGCCAATACTGTCTACCACAACAGGGTAATGACTCAAGATTGTTGCAATCAAAAGACAAGGGGTCTCATCACGAGCTAGCTTGTTCAACAAATTTATGAATCAAGTGAGTGACTGTGTCATAATTTGGCTACCAAACCAAGACATTGTTCTTTAAGAATAAAAAGAAAATCAAAGCAATAAGTGTAAATATGGATTTTTCTTTGAAAGTTGTAGGTCACCTTAAGTAGGATATAGGATCATTGCTGGGTAACAGGTAACCCTGTCAAGGCTATAAACACCTGCTGGCAGCAGAGGCTCTACCTACGAAAAATGAGCATATTTAAAACTGGTTTACAGAGGAGACTTTATTTTATCTTTACAAGACCAAGTAATGACTGATGTAAATACAAGGACTAGCCTAAGGAAGAAAATAATTAGAATGAAAAGAGGATGAAACAAAATATCATTGCCAGTTTAAATCATAATGTACTCTATATGTCCATAACAAAGTTTAATTTTCTGAAAATTTTTTTGTTTTGGAAGTTTGAAAAATTCAATAGGAAAACAGAGATAACTGGTTCTTCCAAGTGAATCGCCAATTGTTGTGGCCACCAACAACCCCCCTCCTTATTTAGTATTAGCAATAACACTAGGTAAGTGGGGAACCTTAGTAAAAAAAAAAAATTCAATTAAAACTCATGTATTATACTCCTTAAGAAAATATCGCATCGCGCGAAGAAGATAGGACATTTCCTTGTGAGTAAAATGATAAACTGCGAGAATGCGACGCGAAATCCATCGCATCGCATGCACTAAGAAATGTTCATAAATGAAAACTTTAAGAAATTGCCGACAGCCGATATACGACATCACATATTGCAACATCACAAAAACAGCACCTAACTATTTAACGAATTGTAACAATCTGCGATCTTGCGATAATGCGATAATGCGATCGGCGATCTTGCGATCGCACGAAACAACAATCTGTGATTCTGCGATAAACGTGATCGGCTAACCCTGCGATAACACATCTTGATAAAATGCGATAACGCGATGATGCGATGCTGCAATGCGAATCGCAGAGATCGTCCATCGCAGATTTTCCCCGGCTCAACATTCAAGAAAAATCGAATACGCGCGTTAATGAAAATTAATGAATGTACGCCAAGTGTTAATGAAAGACAATTTTGTGTTTTTCGAAGAGTTAGTTCATGTCAGCTGGCATGATTTTGTACATCCGTAGAGCTCAGAGCTTTCTTGTCAATTTTTATTATCATTACGCTCTCCTTATGTGTGAACTACAGGAAGGAAAGACGGAAACAATATGAAGCAATGTGCAGGGAGCGATTAAGGAAAAAGGTAAAGCTCCAATGCTCAGAAGCAGAGAAGAAATGCCCTCATGAATGGATACCATATGCAACAGAGCCGCAAATTTCAGAGCGCTGCTAAGCTATTCATTACAGATCTATTAGTCAGAGCCATGGATCAATGAATGGTTGAACAATGCTGATATCAACAGGCGATTTAACGCTCAAGGGTAGAAGTTCACAAAAGCAGTATGTTTGCAAAATTTTAAAGCTTATACCGGGTGAAGGAAAGGAGCTAAAGGCGAAAAACGCACCAGAAAGGCCCGGATCAAAGAACGGAGGCAGTTTTTGGTGCGCGATTAGCGCCTAGCACTAATCGCGCATCACTGAGAAAATTGCTCAAAAAGCAAAGTCCTTAACTACTTAGTCACTCGTAAGCCCGGAAACGCAAGAAAGCAAGGGCAGAGGAAATTTAAGGGTTAACCAAGTGGAATTTGGGTTATTACTGAGCATACATAGTAAATCCACATAGCCAGAGATGATTCTAAAGCATATATGCTATTTTGCTGGAAAAAATGGTGCCAGCACTTGCCATTTCTATTTGCTTAGCTCAACCAAAAGCGGAAGACAGTTAGCCGACTCTACCCAGGCAAATATTGAATGTTCGCAACATTAAGGAGCAAATGCAGAAATAGTTAGATATTAGATTTAATTTTTAGAAATAATTTTTCTTATAAAAAGGGCGGTCATTTAAACGGTATCCTGAATATGTGCAATTAAGTTATTTAGTTAGTAGTATTTAAACCCTTCTCATGCATTTAGAGAAGGGTGCAGAAATTTATCAAAAACTTGTCCTCGGAACATGCACTTTTGCACCCTCAGAGGAGGTTTTGGTGAATGAATGGATCAAGATTTGTTGATGTTTGCATTTGATATCTGCTACTGATGTTGCACTTCTGTACTCTTAGTAGATGTTAGAGCAAGGAGAAATAAATCATTATTGCTTGAAGCTTATGAGTAGGACCTGTCATAAATGGTACTTTTATCTCTTGACCATTTCTGCTTATATGTTAAAGTGATATACTGTTTTTAGTTGTTTATATGTTATTGCATGAATGCTTGAGTTACCATTTGGCACTTTTGTACAGTGGTAGCTATTTATTTATGTTTAATGTATGAATAGCTTATTATGTGATATGTTGTTCATAACTGTTTTACCTAAATTTTTATGCGAAATATTTCATCTTAATTGATTTCCTTTCTTATAATCACTGAATGATCTTTATTACCAGTTGTTATATGAAATCTCTTTAGATCGCATAATAGAAGAGTTACATCCCGAGCTAGCATAGATTAGATGTGTTGTTTTTATTAGATTACCATAGTATAGAATTAGATTAAAGTTTGAATTAGAATAAATTAGATAGTCATTGTTAGATCAGCAACATCCAATTCTACACACACACACCCATAGATTGGGAAACTGGTCCCCTTATCCCCAGTCGGACCCGCTATACCAAACAGGTAAGGAGCTGCCAACCAAGGTCCGGACCAGACGGGTATCCCCCTTGTTGTCGACCTGATTTTCAAGGCTTTAACAGAACCTCAGTTACCGGCCCAACTCACTTTCCTTATATAGGTAAAAGCCCTCAATAAAACTGTTCATCAAACAATCATTGATGAGGGGGCATCTACCTATATTATGTGAATGAGTTGCTAGAGAACTTTGGCCTCACCACCCTTTTCACAACCATCAATGACATTAAAAGCGTTCAATGGAAGAACATACATGACGTATGGGATTTCAAGTAACTTACAAGTTGAACTGGGGGGCAAGACAGTAGAAATTGAAGTCGAGGTCATTGATGGAAACCTTGACTACAATATCTTGCTACGAAGGCCCTAGATTTATGCTATGGCCTCTGTTGTGTCAACATATTTTAGAAATATTGCATTTCCCTTCCAAGGTAAAATTACAATTGTTGACCAACTAAAATTTTTCCCCAATAGTTCACAAGCTATTGGAAGCATTCCATTGATCCATGGATGTTCTCAATCACTTCAAAATGTCAGAGTAGGTCTCCTAAAAGGCCCTTCCTTAATGGGTACTTTTTCCCTCCCGCCCCCAAGTAATCTAGCAGAAGTGGCCACAGTGGAAACCTGTCTCCCTCCCCTTCTTCCTCTTCGCTTGGTGAAGATAGCGATGCTAGTAACCAGGTGGCTGAGAAAGTGAGAACAATACCATTTAAATTCTTTTGTTACTTCAGAGTCTGATGAAGTTGGGGGCAATCTGCCCGTTCCTTTAAAACAGGAGAAAAATTTCCTAGTTCAAGGGGTTCATTCAACCATTTATCCGGTACCCCCTTCAAGCAGTCTAGTCGCTTCCTTCGATTGTAATCAACTAGCAAGACACCACCTTCCATCTAATGTACCATTCCAGATCATAGTACAAGTTTACAAAATGATCGTGTCTGGCACTATCATAGATGAAGGGGCTTTAGTGAGTATCCTTTCCTAAACTGCTTGGAAAGCACTTGGTTCGCCATCGCTTACGTCTGGTACGCAAAGTTTATCAGGTTTTAATAAAGGAACCAGTTGACCGTTAGGGATCCTTCCTAACTTGCCGATAACTTTGAGAAGGAAAAAATTTCACTTGAATGTGATGGTGGTCCAAGGGTCATTAAATTATAATCTACTCCTTGGACGTGACTATGTTTATAGCATGGAAGCTATTGTTTCCACACTCTTTCAAGTGATGTGTTTCCTGCATGCAGGCAAAGTTGTCCAGCTTATCGACCAGCTTTCATTTCCTGGTTCAAACAAAACTCCAAGTCAAACATCATCCCTAAATGGTCTCTCTGAGTCAAGTATGACTCTTCAACCTTCATTCCATCCACCTAATTACTGCAAGTATTCTGATGAATGTAACGAAGCTTAGGAGGCATGCACCCTTGTCTATTTTGCGGACAAACCCAGCTATAGAGATAAGTTTCCCTGTAAGTTATGTGATCGATCTGGGTGACCTTTCACCTTTGTTTATTTGGCGGACAAAGTGCAAGAAGTGTTTTGTCTAAGTATTGACAGAAAATCATCTTGCTTAACCACAACAAGTTTCCATATGGTTACTGAAGACATTTTTTTTTTATGCTGGGGGAATGCAAACCTTTTTATGTAAGCAAAAATGACCAATTTCATTTTTTAGCTTTTTAGCATTTTTAGCTTTTTAGATTTATAGTTTTGTCATTCCTATCTTACATAAAAAGGAAAATGAGCATACATTCTGCAAGGTTCTAGCTCACTAAAAAATGAACCTACACCCATGAGAAATGTTTCCGTAAGGTTCAAGCTCGTTAAAAATAAACTCGCCTATGAGCATAGTTTCTCCCGGTTCAAGCTCATTAAAAAAAAGAATCCACCCTCGGTAAATAACCTTCGTGATTTCCCTGCTATCAGCCTTTTGAACCTTGGTTGTGTTCCTACCGTCACCTCCATTCGTTTGGTCGATCATATGCTTCCACTTGATTGTTTACCCTTTTGAGGAACAGCTATGACAAGTTGTCCTATCAGCCACCCTCTTTACACTACCATGTTTTGAGAAGTTCCAAACTTACTTGGAACCAGTTCCTACCCAAAAACACCACTCATTCCTCAAAAATGAGTCTCTTTCAAACTCTTTTTAGACTCGTTAAAAATAAAAATATTGTCGAGCTATTGGCCTTTCCGGCTCGTTAAAGTAAGGAGAAGCGCCATCCCTCCTATATATTTTAATCTTTTTGGACCTGAGGGATTATCAAACAAAAAGAACGAGTGCTTGTCTTTTTTGGCTTGCTAAAGCAAACAAAAAGTCATCCCTTTCATATTATTTTATACTTTTTCAGACTTAAGGGATTATGCTACGAAAAATGACTATAGGAGTTTCCTTTTCGTCCCTTTTCAAACTCTCTAAACATGAAAAGGATCGAGTTATCTTTGTCATTAAACTCGTTAAAACAATAGTGACAAACTTGTCTGTCCAGATAAGAATGAGTTTCACTATCGCTAGGCTCGCTAAACATAGCAACAGGTTTGCCCGAAGGGCTAATTATAGAACAAGCATATGTTATCCTTCTCAAGCTTGACAAAAATAAAGAGGTACTAGCTAGCAATGACTGGGGAAAAAGGGAAGAAAATTTGAAGAATTTTATTGGTAACAGGTCGCTCTTGACAATGACACTTTCACTCCATCACCATGATTGAGTCGGGTTGGGTTATTCCGTTCACCGGTCATATCACCATTGGTCCTCCGTACCATCCATCTTTTGGGGTTAACACTACCAATCCATCTCAGTGTTGCTGACATGTTCAAGGGAAGTCATTTAGATATTTCACCATCCAACAAATGCCTCATCCACTGTAATACCTTCACCCTTCATTTTCATGACCGCCACTCCTGAACCTTATATCACCAGATCGTTTCCACCTCTAGAAGATCTTTTTTGTTCCATTTCATGTCGTAGATGTGGGATACATTAAGGCCCTCCTATGGCAAGTCACTTCTTGTCGACATCAGCTCATTATCCAAGAAGTTGACTTAGAAACAACCCTTTCAGTACTTTGAAGCTTGCATGCCTCAATGGCAAGTTTCTCACTTCTGGCGGTGGGTTTACATCAATGGCCTTCGACCAAAAGATTTTGTCTGGTGTTCAACAACAGCTCATATATTCACACCACATTAATTGTACTCTAGTACCTTGAGGGTCATTATCATTATCGGTGACTCCTCTCGCACCTGTTAACAACTTACATTATTGGCTGGTAATCAGGTGATGTATTTCCATGTTAGAGTTCAAAACATCTTTTCACATGGATCAACTTGTACATCGGGCAAAGATTGAATGAGTTTGAAGACACCAGATCTAGTTTCATCCATTCGGGCTGCGTTATATTCGGGAAAATAAAGACTTCAATTGTACACGGAAGCTGCACAGATAATCATCCAAGCTAACAGATGATGACTCTACATATAAAGAATCACTGATTTGCAACAGCAAATGATTATCTGTCCTATGTACATGAAAATGATTTATAAAGCTAAAGATCAGAATGCCCGCCTCAGCTAGATCATGAAAATAATATGATGATGATGTATTGTATTGTATCTTATACAGGTCACCTTCTAGTTCGAATACCTCAGATCCTCATGATAAAGCATTTCACTCGACATCAAAAGATTTACGACCTCATGCTTTAGGGGGCAACTGTTATAGACATATTTGGGCACTTCAACCCCAGTCACATATGTCAATAAGCCAAGGGCTCCTTAACCCCTAAAAGTGTTGTTTCATACCCTAAAGGATCATGGTAAACTGATTACATCATTTCCTAGAAGTTCCACCTAAAAAACCACTTAGAACTGGCCAAAACCGGACCATACTAACTGCTCCACTATCAGGGTGCGATGCAACTCACCTTCTACACATGGGGCATGCGATCCATACTGAAAAGGCCTTCTGCAGGGTGTGATGAGTGAGGATGGGCAAATGTCTGAGACAGTTTGCGAAGTGGATGATCATGGAATCTTCCAGAAACTTCTCATATGACACTTGTATCTTTGAATTCGCCCAGGGATAAGTAAGGGATCAATGAAATCTCCAAGTGGAACCATGAAATATCAATGGAATGACACTAATAAAAAACCCAAAGCTGACTCACATCCTTGCAAGACATCTATAAATGGATCCCTCATCTAAGAGATCTAGGGGCTAGAATTTTATAATTTGTAAGGAAGTGTTGTTGGTTTATCTGTGAGAAGAGACATTGTATTGTTGGATGATCTTACTTTTCATGAGGTGAAGAGGGCTTTGATGCTGGGAGGATGATGCTGGATCAGATAACTGGGTTGTAATCCTCTCTTTTACTATTAATAAAGTTCTTTGAGTTTTCCTCCATATAATCATGTATTTGTGAATCTTGTTGTTTATGAATGCAATTGTATGGTCAATTTATTTCTGATTCTACATTGTTTATGATATTATAGATCGAGATGCTTTGATGGTGTTTTGCTACTTTGACTCTATAGGTATTCTTTGAAGTGGGACAAGTAGGAGAGGAGTGGCAAGCTCTATCGAGGAAGAGAGAAATCAAGCAAGGAGCCAAGCGGAAGATCAAGGTTGGTCCTCTTTTGCTTCTCTCTTATCTATCATACATAAAGGAAAACACAAATTGCTTTGATTGTTTGTTTCTAAGATAGCTACCCATGTTAGTGGGACTAGCAGATCAAATAGACACTAGTTTTCCTGGAAATAATATGTTTGTTTATGTTTTGATATTTGTATATGTATATGTGTATGGATGTAAATACCTCCATGAGCTAAGTTATAAATCTCCAATAAGAGGTACGGTTGTTATATTGTCATGTTTTTATGATGTTTTTCTTTGGAGCGGGTCTTTCATTGTAAATACTGCAACAAGCTAAGTATATAGCTCCATAGACAATATGTTTTCTTTTACTAGTTTTGCTGAGGTCATGGTGTGTTTTAACACTGAAGATGGTGTTCCCCCAAGGGAGAGGCATTTGTAATAGCCTTGGTGAAAGGTTCATGTAATAAAATTTAATAAAGGAAAAATAAGACCACAGTTAAGGCACACTTATTCCAAGCTAAGTTTTGGGTAAAGATATTCTAGTGGACATCACTAGATGTGCGTTTTGGCTAAGGAAAGTTGGCAAAGGCTAAGGAAAAGGCATTAAGAGGAAAAAAGGCATTTTGGCACATTTATTTATGAAAATAAAGGAAATTAAGAGAAAAGTAAGGTGAAAGGTCATACGTTGCAAGCGAGGAGGAAATTCAAGGAAAATAATGCGCAATGAAAAATTGTAGGCCTCACGCATAAAAAGGCTTCTGAGAATTAGTTCATGGCTTTTTCCAAGTTCAAGGTTGGATCTATCTGATTATTCTCTCTCACTCTCTCACTATTGATCACTTACAGTTTTCTTGGAGCATGCTATCTTTTAGGCAAAGGAAAGGAAAGCCAAGTTGTTGATGGTGTTTGACTCGCCAACATGTCAAGGGGATCTCCCCGGTAAGAAGTCCCAATTAAACCTCAAACTGTTTAGTGTAGGAGTCCCAGCAGTAGGTTGTATGGTAATTCCTTGACCATGATTTCGCACAGAGACAAGTAAGATAACTCTGTTGGTAGCAAGGGTGTGACATATTCAGTGAGTCAAGGAAGGTGCATGTGAGGTTCTAACACATGTGGGTTGAGATGAGTGCGCCCCTTGGCAACCTGTAATAGTACTCGGATGGGAAGGGAACACATGAGTGAAGATACATCACAAGATAGAAAGCAAGTTAGTGGGAAATCCAAAGTGATAGTTAAACCAACAAGACATTTCATAAATATTCATACATACTCATACAGAATAATCCATACAAACATGCATAAGAAAGCAAATCCATATGCCATTTAGAGTAAACAAGACAGATGGAATACAATACAACATATGCATGAAATGTGTTGGCTCTTATTATATAAAGAAGTGTAAGTTCCAGTCATACAATACATCCATGTCCAACCACTAGCTCCAATAGTGGAAATTTACAACCACATCTGCCTACTCCTCCAAAGAGATGTACTAGCTTCATGTTGTGGAGAAGTCAAGGCGCGTTACAATACTGTCCAAGCTCTCTCCAAGATAGTCTTATTGAAAGCTTGGCTGACCCAAAGCCTATACAATGAGTTATGAGGGACTATTTATATCAATTTGTGGGGTGACCCTTGACATTCCCCTTTGTGACAGTCCAACTACCATCATGAATTTTCACCTACTCTATAACTGTTACATACAACTATTGACATTTGAGTTACAATTGACATGACTTTACATTACAATGCACATGTAACCATGTGAAAGAAAATAGCTTGAGAAAGCCATGCTAGACATCATTCTGACCTAGAAAACAATGGAAGTCCAACTCCTCAACATACTCATGTTGATCAACAGTAACATATTGATGCTCCATGGTGACATCAGTCTAAGACCTGACTCCTACTTCCATAGCATCTTTGTACACTGCTTGGACCCCTCTATACAACTCATTCGAAAGCATGCACATCATTGTCTTCAATGTGGTCAAACCAACAACATACTAGTGCATGATGTCTGCACTGATGGGAAAGTGTGTGCTAGTGGCAATGCGCATCAACTCGTCGAGGTACGAGTCAAGCTCTAGTCGATCCTATTTCTTTATCTTCGCCTAGGTGAGAGTCCCAATAGATGAGATCGCATGTGTACATACCACAACATCCATACTATTGAATATTAGTGCATGGGAAGCCTGCATCCAGCTGCTCAACTAGTTGAAGGGAATGCACATTTTTGGCTACGATCTGGGCTAGCTACCCAGGAGATTTTTACAATTTATGGGTAGAGTAGCTGACTGCTACCCTGATTTTTGCAAATTATGGGCTAAGCAGCGTTTCTGGGGACAATTGCGCAATTTTTACTGTGAGTGTTGACTGGTGGAATTGCGCAGTTTTGGAGCTGAGCAGGCTACGAGACAGGATTACACAATTTCTGGAGGGAAGGCTGGTTGTGCTCCAGAAATGCCAAATTTCTTGGGGAAGTTGCTCAGCCTACAGCTGGACCAAGCCTGGGTCATTAACCTATGAGGGGAATGCATTAAGTTGTGATCGAAGGGCTACCTTTATGCAAGAAAAACACTGAAGCTTGTGTACTTGATGAAGCAAGACAAGGTGTTGTGAAAGGTTGTTAGGGAGGCTCCAAAACGAAGCTAAGGTAAAATTTTGGAGGGTTGTTGTAGCAACTACAACACAAGAAAAGGAGAGGAAAAGCAACCAAAGGAAAAAGGGAAAGGAAGAAAGTATCAAGGAAGGAGAGCAGGATCAAGGAGCTTTAGCAGGAATACTTGTAAGTAACATTTTGCATGTGTGATTTCCTAGCTAATTTGGAAATGCATGGCTTTTCATGCTATTGTATGGTTCTCCTGTTGTCGATGGCATGGTTTTGTCGGGTTATGACAGTGGTCTTCAACCTAGCCTTGCCTTTTTCCTGATGACATGGTGTTGGGATGTTTATTTCAGGTTTCTAAGCTTTGGTTTGCTGGATGGATTTCGAAATCTAAGGCAAAGGTGGTGTCAAGTTGGATTCCCAAAGGCCTAGGAATCCCTTGACTAGTTTTAGCATGATACATGGGAAAGGCTAAGGGAGATGTCTCGGTTTAGGGCCCAGTGATCCAGGTTTGGATTGTGGTAGCCTGGGAGAGAAGGAGATAGAAAATTCCTTGAAGGATAGTGATGGATTCCGAATGGCATTCCAAGTTCTGTTTGGTTGTGATCCGAGCACCTGTTTTGGTGTGATCATGGTTTGATGAGGGTAGGGGTGGTTTAACCTATGGATTCCCTTGATTTTTCTTGTATTTGTTGTTCTATGAGGTCCCAAATTCATGCTTCGAATATGGCATGGGGGTGACTCACTGAAAGAGATATTTGGTTTAGCCATGTATATGGTCGGGTTGTACGTAGAAGTCCTGAGCCTAGTCAGATATTCCTATGATTAATAAAAGATAAGTTCTCTTACTTTTTCATTGATATATATGTGAATTTAATCACTTTCTTATCCATGATATTTACATGGTTTTATGTTGGTTATAAGCATGGTTAAATAAGTGGTTCATGTCATGGTTATTTCATGTATTTACTTCTAACTATTAAAGGGATGGATGCAACACCTAATTGATGATGTAGTAGTTAAATGGGGAAGGAGGTGATCCTTATGGTTATGTTTCATAAGTTGTTTCATTCATTTATGCTCTGTATTGTTTCCTAGACTTGTAGGTTGCATTGATGCCAAGTGTTTGACAAAATGTCAGTCATGGATGGGGATGTTTACACCTAGTTGTAAGGTTTATTTTTATTGATCAACATTGTTATCATGTCATTAATGAATTATTAAGGTTGGAGCAAGTTTTGGGCAAAGGTTGAGATTGTGGGCTAGAAAAGTGTCTTAAATCTCGGGGTCGCCAGCACAAAAATGGAAATTTTTGTCCATAGTCACTTGCAGCCAGGCCTATGAGAGCGACTTTAGGTTGTTGGTCGCTCCCTTGCACATAGCATAAGAACAACTATGGCCTAAGAGATCTAGAACAACAATGGGACCGAGGGACAGGTTGTTTGAGTGGTTGATTTGTCTCTCGAGGGTTCTGCTGATGATGTTGGATGACTCTGCATGATGTTCCATTGATTCCATTACTTTGAGGTAACATAGGAGGTTGAATTTTATCATAGGAGCCTCTTGTCTCATGTTTATCCTAGTTTTCACGGTTACTTTGGGTAGAACTAGGAGGGGGTGTTACATCTGCGACCACTAGCCAAGGCTCTTAGGCGCTAAGCCACATTCAAGCCTACGTACAATTTATTCCATTTGTAAATGGGTTCATGATATTGGTCTTGTTTCTACACGAAATGACCAAACGCAAGGTCCTCATGTTAAATATGAAGCTCCGAAGCCTGAAACCTTTTATTTGTGTCTCTTTATATATCCACCGTGCCCCTTGTTTATTCTATGCGAAAATACAAAGGGTTAGGGCATAGATCGTAGCCCTCTTATCTCGACACATTACTTCTGTTGCATCATTTATAAGCCTTCACGGTCTCCCTTAAGGGATGAGCTATCCTTTAGGGACCACCCAACCTCATTCTCATTTGCTACCATTTCTTCCAATCTGTCGATTCCAATGTCTCTTGACACCCATTGCCCAAAGATTTCGCTTCTGCACCACTAAAAAATTGTCAATCTCCAACCAATGCGATGACATCATGCTTATGTCAAATATGCCATGTGTTGACCTATGATTGGTCCATGTGTCAATTACGAATGGGCCTTTTGGATACCTGAAAATGCCAAATATGACTACCATGTGTGATGTTTTGATTGGTTGGTCCTGAAATCATCATCCTCCATCGTCTAGGCCAATCAAATGTTACCAACTCTCCTTTATTAGATAGGAGAGAGAAAGGGCCTAGAGGCTTTGGTTTTTCACCAAATTCCTTTATAAAATATTTTAAAGGGTTCCCAAACATTTCTCCTATTTTGCTTCAAAATCCTCTAGGCCAGTTGTCCTTCACTTGCATCTTCACTAAACCTCTGATATGTCCATTACCAGGTTGAGCTGCCAATGTAGGGGCTGTCCCTCACTTCCCATTGAATCACGCTTTGTTGCCATGTCTTGGAATCCACCGCCCGATGAAATAATTTTAGGCATTGTTTTCCGAACGTTGGTGTGCACCCGCTGGGGTAATACTATCAAGATGGAGTCATCCTACTTCATTGATCCTAGCGCTAATAATTGTGCACCATTACTATGGCGCTTGGGTAACTTCGTCACGACAAGCTCTCAGCTAGCTCCTCCTGCGCAAAAGGAAATGTTTCTTGTTGTTATGTTCTCAATCATGTCTGCCCGATTCTATGTTTTTCCACTCCACCAAAGTTTGTTGTTGGGTTTGGCACTTGTGCAAACTTTGGCTAGGCACCAAAATCTCACCCAATCACCTTTTAACTCTGCTATCTTTGACTTGGGCTCACCAAATTTTTACTGGCTCTACCTTTAGATACAAGAGGCCATTTTCAATCCTCCATTTATCACTACAAAAAAATTTCGGACCTCTTTCCATCTAAGTGGGTTTCACCTAATTTTGAGATAATCTTCTATATCAAAACTAGCTCCAAATTATCTGCACCATTGTGCTTCCATGCTGCTCCTTATGTCTACCTCCCAAGACCTTCTTTGACACCAGTTGTCACACGGAATCTGTCAAGGGTGCGGACACGACTGACCTTCCTAGAAGTCTAAGACATTCTAATGACAAACAAGACAAAATGGAGTGATCTTTCTCTAAATACACCTTTTACAACATGAAAACTACAAGTGTTTAGGCTTACCTTATTCCAAAACGCTGTTGTTGAAGTCCGTTCTTGACGATCCGGATGAGCTCCTCCTTCAAGTCAATTCCTGCAACCACAAACAATCAAACAATTACCAAGCACTTGCATTTCATATAATAAAACATATATTCAACATGCAGACCAAGGAACACATGAAATAACTCATTAACACAAGCTATTGAGAAAAATAAACCAGTTTGTATTAATAACGAAACAAAGAAACTCTTACAACCTGGCCTTGGTGTTGTGCAAATTCCTCCCAGGGTCCATCAAGGGTTTTCCTCTACTTTGACAAAGCTCACCCTCTCCCAAGTAGAATCAAGTGAAGACAATCTCTCCTCACAAAGGCTCTAATGGAAGACCTCAATCCTGCAGCATTTACCCAAAGAAAATGTATAGCTCCAACCTCCTCTCCTTCTGGCTCAATGCCTTCATTTATAGTGCTGTAAAGAGGTTATTCAGGTCCACTATCAATGGGATCATCCCCCTCTATGGGTGGGATAGCTCCCTTATTGATGGGATAAGTTCCCCCTTAATAGAGATACATGAACCAACTGGAGGCGCATCCATTTCATCAAACCGACCTCTAGAATGTTCTAGAAGTAACCACAAGTAACTTTTTCAAGATAAAACTCGCGCATTTTGCCTTTTACAGAGGGACGCACCTGTCCCTTAACATACAGAGCGTCTATGGACGCGGATTTTGTGAACATGGTCAGCGTCCCCGCAGGTAAGGCTAGAGAGAACCTGCGACCCCAGAGATAAACATGATTTTTACAAGACTTTCTCTCTTCTTTGAGTTTGAGATGGATAACAGAGGCATGAGACTTGCCTAAGAGGGTAGCATGACTTGTTGATTGGAGCCATACTAACTGTAAGTAGTCAAGGTGACATTTTTTAGTGTAACAGATTGCCCCCTAAAGTGCGAAGCCTGGAATAGAATAGGGTTTTGTAATTCTAGGAAGGGTGAAGCGCTTTATCATTTCAAGGATTGCCTTGTGGATGGCCTGGTTGGAACCTGCAATTTTCAACACAAAATACATGGATAAGATTATATCATCACTGAGGTAGGCATTCCCATACTCAGATTCAAAACTTTAACTAATGGACTAACTATTCTGATACAGGAATGATCTTGCAGTACATCATTTTTATAGACTTTTGTAGACACAGTATGGACGCAGCCATCTGTTTATGATTAGTCTACATAGATAATGAATACAAAACTCCTCGCAGCCTGGATGGTAGAAACTAGATCCAGGGTCTTCACTTCTACTTCCCGAATTGGTACGATTCTAGCCATGTGATTAAATGATTCGATGTCGAACATGGTAGAAACCACTTGATTACCAGTCAATGATGTAAACTGTTAACAAGCGTGAGAGAAACCACCAGTAATGTCAATGGTTCTCAAAGTACCAAGCACAACCCGTGAAATGTGAATAGATGTTTTGATGTCGAACACTTCACGGAATCCTCTGATCGAAAGTCAATGATGTAAACTGACGTCAAAGGCGAGAAACCTGCCATTGATGCATGCAGACTTCAAGGTACTGTCGATTCCTAAGTCATCTTTCTAGATAATGTGTCGATGTCGATAGAAAGCGACCCGTTGCAGGCAAGCCTGCAACACGAAATCATTGTTCAAGTTGAAGAAATGTTGCTGTAAGGACTGACTCAGGGATGGTCAATGGATGACAAGTATTTTGCAGATGAAAGTTTTGCTTGCAGACCTCTTGAACACATAACGACACAACAGATGGTTTGGTGACGAATAACTCAAAGTTGATCCCTGAACCCGGTTAAAGATTTTCAAAGTGATTTAGTCAACTGTGAGGTAAAAGATTTCCCAACCCAGGTGAATGAAAAGTGTCGTGTTCAAGAGCGGTAATAAAGTTTCTTCTGAGGCAAAAGGTGACAAATAGGTTCATTCTTCTCTTTTTTCCCCCACCATTTCTGGCAAGTACCTCTTTATTTTTAACAAGCTTGAGGAGGATAACATATGCTTGATTATAAGCTCATCCTTCGGACGAGTCCAACCTAGTTTAAATGCGAACCCTAGGAAGGAGTGGTTCGTTCCTGTTTGTAATTGAACAGGTCCTTTACTGTAAAAGTTTAACGAGCCCAGTATAGGAGAAACTCGGCGTTTTTCAATTTTAGAGAGTCTGAAAAACTTAAGGAAACTCCACGTTGAACTTTTTCGTATATTTGTGTCCCTCAAGCCCGAAAAAGTATAAAATAATACCTGGGGGAACCGCTTGATCTTGCGACCAAGGAGTACTTTCATAATAGTATCGTTGACCTGAAAAGTAAAAAGCGATCAAAGACACGTCGTTTTATTTCCTTATCGAGTTTGAAACGACAAAAACCCGGCAATCTTTTCCTGATTTTACGGTCAGAAAAGAGCTAAAAGGGGACCGTCTTTTAATTCCGTTTTAACGAGTGAAAAAGAAACACTCGGCGATCTTTTCATGTTTTAGGAGTCAGAAAAGGGCTTAAAAGATGACTCTGAAATTTTGTTTGTGAAAAATTACAATTTCCCTTGAAATCCCTTCGTCCTGCACAAAAGCGACACATTACTCATACCTGTTTAAAATAGGCAAAAATACATTTGAAAACATCTTTTCATGGTAAAAAATGAACTAATTCATCCAAAAAACCTATAAAAAGACCTTTTACCATGTCATTTTTACCGTTTCACTGTTGAGGTTGAAAAAGGAGCTTTTGACAAGAAACTTCCCGTGGTTGCTGCGGAAAATCTGACCGTCGGAATCGAACGCCGCTTCACCGAGGTATTTTACACATCCCACTCTTCATTTTTATCCGTTTAGTTTTTTGTTTTTGGTCTCTGTTTCATTTTTTGGGGGGGTTTTGGGTTCAAAATGCGCCCCTCGGCGGACGCAGGTGCCCTTCGGGTGAGCCGCGTCCCCCGACTTTTTCTCACACGGGAAAAAGGTCTGGGGACGCAGTCCGCCTTCAGGCGAGCTGCGTCCGGACGCCCTGTGCTAAAAAGCCGGGGTGCGTCTTCCGCAAAGGGCGCATTTCAAAACCCTAACTCTCTCAAAAAACCACCAAATTTTCTCAAATTAATTTCTAATTGACTCTTTTGATGTGCAGGGCCCAAAACATGTTAGACTGGAGAGAGAGAGAGCACGTAGAAGACGATGAAGCTGCGATTAACCACCAACCCTCTCTGGATGCCTTAAGAACATGTGGATTGTACAAATATTGGACCATACCGGGCATGAGGGGCCAGGTAAGATTTTTGGAATGGCTAGTTGAGCGATGGAACGTTCAAGATCAATGCTTTTACATTGGAGGGCACCAGCTCGAGATAGAGCCCTCGGATGTATACTTTCTCACTGGCTTGCCAAACAGAGGTGAGCAACTCAACCTTGCGGGGACCAGGCCGGGTGGCCAATCCCTTGATGATCTCCGCGAGGAGTGGTGCAGACCAGGGACTCGCCATAAAAAGGGCGTGGAGATAAAGCACATCGCTCTGGCGGAACTTAGAGTTATTGCATTTACGGTCACTAGGATTTGTGGCGCGGCCGCCTTGCACATTGCTTCCGGATCCCAAATGCGGATGGCAGTTGACTGTTACCAAGGCACCATCTTCAACTGGTGCGAAGCTGTGTCGGCTCATATGAAGAGCCAACTAACCAAGGCAAAGAACGGACGACTAAAGACTTTTGGATATGGGCCTCTAGTCGTGAGCTTTGCCTTGGAGAGAGTTCCTATGCTGATCCCTCAGCAACTCACTGTTGATGACTTGGGTCCTCGGGAGCCAAAGCTTGTTCGATGGGTTGCGGTGATGGCCCGGCATCCTGACGAGGGTGCTGCAGTGGTTCGATTCTCTGACAGTTACTTCGACTGGCTAGAGGGCCAGCTTTTTGTGATACAAGACTTTCCATATGCCGGAATGGATTTCAGAGGTGATCCGGACATGGTTCTTCCACAGGGAGAACAATGGGATGACAGAGGTACTTTCATTTTCACAAGTTTTCTAATTATGTATTTTTTATTTTTCATATATATCGTCTCAACGTAACAGTAAAATTTTAAAAATGCAGATGTTGGACCACAGCGTCCAGCCAATCTCCGGCCTTACGACAGACGACATCCAGCTGCACCGGCACCGGCCTTACAGGATGCGACAGCAGAAGTACTAGCCGATTTGGAGCATGATCTAGAGCGTCTCACGGCAGATATACCTGAGACTACTATGGATGACATTCCAATGAGGCTTCAGCGCTTCGTGGTTGCAGTCCCTGGACCGTTTAGGAGATTTCTGCGCAAGATAGCCCGCGCAGTGGTGTCGTACAGAGAGCACCACCAGTGATTGACTAGTCACTTTTGTAGTCACATGTGACATTTTTGACTTTTTGCACTATCATTTTGCCGATCATAAGGTGTGTTAAACCTATGATCGAAGACGATGTATATATTTTTGGACACACTTCTATCTATATCTATATATCACTATTATCGGCTTATCTTGTTTAACATGTATGATGAAATGTCTTTAAATTTACTTGCATGATTATTATAAATGTCTGTCCAACACTTGAGAAGCAATTGCATCTGCTAATGTATTCAAAGACCTTGGAATATGTTGATATTCAATGTAATCAAATTCACGTTCCAAGAGACGCACTCTCAAAAACAACCTTAATAACACAGGATTTCTAATGGCATAAACTCTATTAAGCTGTAATACAACAAGTTCAGAATCTAACCTCACTATCAAACGTCGAATTCCAAATGAAATAGATTCGGATAATAATTCAACCACTGCACTGTATTCTGCAATGTTATTCGTTGTTTGACCGAGGCTTACCCCATGCATAGAAACTAACTCGTCAGAGGGCGAATAGATAACCCAAGCTGCGGAAGAGATATTCCGTGTACTACGACAAGCACCATCAGCAAATCCAATGTATGTTTGGAGAGGCGTCGACATCTACAATATCAAGAGTAAAACCAAGATGAGCCAAAATAATGACGAAAAACCACACTTGCTAAGCTAAGCACACTGACTAAACTAACACACTTGCTAGCTAGAAAGGAAATCTAACCTATCTAAAAATTTCTCCATCCACCATTTTAAGCATAATACCTCTTTAGGTAAAGTCCATTTCTGGGTTTGCCCAAAGAGTCCCCATCAAAATCAACTAACTCATAAGCCCCTTTTGCTAGCTTTCGCTTTACAATGTAGGGCCCATGCCACATGGGAACGAATTTTCCAGCACCTAGCTTATCGTTTGCTTGATCATATAATAGTACTAGGTCTCCTTCCGAAAAACTTCGAGGGGTTACATTTTTATCGTACTGAGCTTTCATTCGTTTCGCGTGAGTCTCGATAGCTAAAGTAGCGTCACGTCGAGTCTCATCTAATTTAGCTAAGTATAACAACCGTTTCTCCTCTTCGGAAGTAGCTGGAAGTAATTCGACAGCCATTTGAAGTGATGGGATTTCGCACTCAATAGGTAACACAGCTTCTAAGCCATAAACTAGCTGAAAGGGGTGAAACCTGTTGAATTTTTCACTGAAGTTCGATATGCCCATAGTGCCGAAAATAACATGTTATGCCAATTCGTTCGATGGATACCAATGATCCGTCGAATCATGACGACTAGAACTTTGTTGATTGACTCAACCAAACCGTTGGCTTGCGGATAATAAGGTGTAGAGCTATCGTGGCGCAAACCAAGCTGGCTTGTAAGTTCAGTCATCATGACATTTCGAAAATGGCTTCCATGGTCCGTAATGATTGCTTGTGGGACACCAAACCTAGTTATGATATGATTGAATACGAAAAGTGCAGCTGTCTTGCCGCTTGCGTCGAATGTAGGCATCGCCTCGGCCCACTTAGTAAAATAATCAACCGCAAGGATGATATACGCATGCCCCCCGGCCGAGTGAGGGTTACAAGTAATAAAGTCAATGCCCCATTTGGCGAATGGACCAGCGGCAATTATAGGGTGGAGAGGAGCAGGTGGAGCGCGCATCTTGCGATCAAACACTTGACAGTTGTGGCATTTTCTGACGGCAAGGATACAATCTTTAAACATAGACGGCCAGAAATAGCCAGCGCGCAACACCTTCTGAGCTGTGGCATACCCAGACATATGACCGCCACATGCTCCAGAGTGACAATCATTCAAAACTCTCTCAGCCTCATCGTGAGTTAAACAACGTCGAAAAACTAAGTCTGCCCCCAGGCGATAAAGTGTATCTCCAATAATTCTGTATTGCTGGGATTGAAACCGAATTTTTCGACGGTTTTCCTTGGAAGTTTCAGGCCGAAAGGTTTGGGTTTGGAGATAGATGATTATATCCCCATACCACGGATCTACAGTGCTAATAAGAAACAAAGATTCGTCCGCAATGGACTCCTCTGCCACAGTCTCTGTGTCAGCACTCGGGAAATCACACATCAATTCCGCGAAGACTAAAGATTTCTTAGACTTGGACTTCTCAAACTCCAAGTCGAACTCTTGCAGGATGACGATCCATTTAGAGTACTTGCCCCCTAGCAGTTGTTTTGTCAAGATATAAATCATAGGGTTGCAATCCGAAATAACAGTAGTTTTGCGGAGAAGAATGTAGTGACGAAAACGCTGGACAGCTTGAACGGCTGCCAGGGCCAATTTCTCCACATGCGAATATTTTAACTCAGTTGGATTTAAGGTTCTGCTAAGGTAATATATCACATGCTCTGCCTTGAATTCATCTTCTTGAACTAACACCATTCCAATGGTGGAATGCGAAGCTGCGAGGTATAAGAAGTAGTCCTGGTTGTAGTTGGGAGGATGCAATAACGGTGCATGGGTCAACGCGTGTTTCAGTGCATCAAAAGATTGTTGAGCAATCTCGTCCCAAAAGAATTGTACGTTCTGTTTCAACAACCGTGTAAAACCTTTAGTGACCTCGGCGTAGTTAGGGATGAATCGGCGTAAAAAGTTTGCTTTCCCTTGCAAACTTTGGAGTTGGCGCAAACTCGAAGGAGGAGGCAATTGGATGATAGCCTCGACTTTCGAGGGATCGACGCGAATGCCGGTTTTGGAAACAACAAATCCCAGCAATCGACCTGTTTCTATACAGAAAACACACTTGTGGGGATTCAACCGAATTCGATAATGCCTACACCTCATAAAGATTGCTCGTAAATGGACAAGGTGATCAGCTCGGTGTAAAGAATGAGCAGGCAAATCATCGAGATAGGGTTGCACAATGTGCTTGATGTCATGAAATGCATAAGACATGGCCCGTTGAAAAGTAGCACCGGCATTCTTAAGGCCAAAAGGTAATTTGCAATAAGCAAATGTCCCCCATGGACAAATGAATGCCGTTTTTGGTTGATCGGCAGGTAGAATATTGATTTGATTATACCCGAGAAACCATCCATGAAGGAAAACATCTCACTTCCGGCACAATCATCAATAATTTGATCGATATAAGGCGTAGGATAGTTGTCTTTTGGACAAGCTCGATTGATATCCCTATAATCGATACAGATTCTTATTGTTCCTTGTTTTTTATTGACGGGAACAATATTCGATACCCAATCCGTTAACGGGATCGGATAAATGAAACCTGCTTTCAACAGCTTTTCGACTTCGGCTTTGATTGCAGCTGCTTTTCGAGGGTGAATCTGACGCAACCGTTGCCGAATGGGTTTAGCATCCGGGTAGGTTTTGATTTCATGAACAACAATGGCAGGATCGATTCCTGGCATTTCTTCGTAGGACCAGGCAAACACGTCGCGGAATTCTTGGAATAGGGCCTTGTAAGTTTCAATTTCTTCGTCAGTACATGCGGCACCTATATGAATGTTCTCCTTGATTCCGGGCTTCACTGAAATATCAATGGGAATAGTACGAGAAATATTCCCTAAATTCAGCTCTGAATCAGAATGTTTCGTTGGATCCTGAGCGTCTTTGACATATTCAGCGGTAAAGATAGATGAAAAATCATTTTCAAAGGCATCATCCTTAGGTAAAAACGAAGATCTGTGATGGAGATCGTCCCATGGTAGATCATCTACACTTAGGATTTCGCGAAGTTGTTCGTCAGATGACACTTCTTCGGGAAACGTTATCCGTTCTAAGGGTGAGGTGAAAAGTGACTCTTCACTGACCACATTCATTTGGTCGGTTGAATGAAAGTCGGTAAAAGACATAAGAGCTTCATAAGCAATCTCATACGGACTCAACGGCATAACATCACCGAGTGAGTCTAGCTCAGAGTCAGAGGGAACATACCAAGGATCATCATAAATAATGTTTTCTGACGTGATCATATGAATTGTTGCGAACGAAGGGTCTGCATTGAGTGGAGGGAGAGGAAAAGTTCCCAGTAAACCGGAATCCTTAACTAAACCTACACCAATGTCCCTATAAGGGATTGTCGTTTTACCAACATGCTGGATAGTTTCTAAAGAGGTTGGGTCGGATGAAAAGTATGTCAGCTGATCAATAGTCACGATCTTACCGTTATGTGGAAACTTAATGACTCTGAAGACCGATGAAACGACCGCTGTCATAGCATATGACCAACTTCGACCCAAAAGAAGGTTGTAGTCTAGAGGGGCATCAACCACTTCCACATCCAGACTAACGGTTTTACCTTCGACCCCTATAGGCAATTCTTGTAGAATACCAAACGGACGGAACCCACGGCCATCAAAGGCCTTAAGGATGGTGGGGGATTGGTTCAACGAAGGAGAACCAAGCGATCTCCAACATTGAATCGACATAATACACGTAGAAGCTCCCTCATCAATCACAGTCCGATGAATAGGCCTGTTTTTGACTATCACTGGAATTTGGAAAGCCATTTGATGGGGGAGACGCGGTGTACTACTTTCTAGATCAAAGATCATTAGGTTCGGGTCCTGAACATCGACAGCTCCAATAGCCGACAAAAGCAATTTTCGTTGCGCTGGACATGATTGCAGCACTTCGAGTGCCGACATTGCTGAAGGTGAAACAGCTAAGTCTTCAACAATGTTGTAATTCTGGGCTGCTCTCGCATGTGGATTGAAAGCAGACCTTCGAAGTACACCCTTGGCGGGCGGCTTAATCACTAAGTCTGGGTTAGGTTTTTCGATCTGTAGTGGATCGGAACCAGGAGCTGAGGTTGATGGGTTAGAGTTAGAAGATTCTGCTTCTTTACCATCAACAGGAGCCTTACTACCATAATCTTGCGATCGAGTCGCAATCCTGACATGAGACATCATCAAAATGGGTTCTTCACTGGCATTCGAAGAAGAACCTATCATCTTATTTTCCTGCTCGGGGAATGGATTCTTTAACACAGCAGGAGTCGGAGAACCTTTAACTATTTTCACTACCTCGGCCCGATGAGGGCAGTCTCTCGTAAAATGATCTTCTTCACAAATGAGACAAGGATAACGAGGTTTGCGCTTTTCGTCATTGGTTTCCGACTTTTCCGTTTTCTCCTTTGGAGCCTTGTCTGCTTTAGCCTTCTTCTTTCCTTTCTTCTTTCCACCGTTTTTGGATTTGGCCGTAGATGACTCTACAGCGTGAATGTCGGCGGTAAGTTCAGGAGGAGAAGACTCTCCTGTCGGAGAATCAGGCAAAGTGATAATTGGAGTATTGGAGGTCTTGGAAGACTTCTTCTTACTCTTCGTAGTCACGATACCGATCATACCATCAGCGGCATGAGATCCCGAAGGAGCAGCAGCGATTTGGTTTGACTTTGGAAGATCCGGAATTTTCTCGTGTAACGTACCCGACTGAGTGTAAACTAAGTCAAGGTATTGTGCCTGAGCAATGACTTGCTCCTCAGTAACTACGCCGGCCTTAGCTACATCTTCAGTAATTCTTGGTAATAATGATTTTACAAACCATTCAGCTAAAATTTGGTCCGGGATAAAAACTTTCACTAATCTCCTTCGACGTCTCCACTCATGGATGTGATCAGAAATGTACGTGGATGTCGATTGTTTTAGCGAAGTTAATAATTCCGTACCATTATCGTATCTGACTGGTAACTGAAAATGAGTTAAGAATGAAGTAGCTAACTGGCTAAAGTTGTAAAAAGAAGCCCGTGGCAACTCAATGTACCACTTGGCTGCGAGACCAATGAGTGTACGCTGGAAAAGACGTAAGCGGATAGAATCATCTGAGATGGAATTTGATGCACACCAGAGGTGGTAAGTCATCACGTGATTAGACGGATCCTCTCCAGACTTACCTTCGAACTTGGGTATATCGCTGGGCAACTTATTTGGCATTGGCGGCCAGAACGGAAGATATTGAATTGGATCGTTCGTTAGGCGCGTCAAGTCGGGTAAATCTAAAGTCGCAATAAATGGTAACTGCCGGTTAGGATCTCTGAAACTCTGAGTCACAATACCAGCCCCAGGAGGAGGATATCCAGGATAACTAGGAACAGGATTCGCATTGGGGATATTATATCCTCCTGGAAAACCAGGATTAACCGGACCGTACTGGGGTTGTTGAGGTGGTTGATAATTGTACCCAGGATACGGTTGATACTGGTAAACCGGTTGTTGGGCAGCTTGACCAGGTTGATACTGTCCCTGGTACGGAGGTTGAACAAATTGAGGTTGAGTAGTAACAACCGTACTTGTACCAGGTTGACCTGCAGGCATCTGGACTGTGGTTTGAACCGTGGGTCCAGACAACGGTACAGATGTCTGAGGAACGGTTACAGGGACAGTAGAAACCGGAGCTGCCGATACTCCAGATGTAAGCATGGTAGATGAAGCGGTAGTTGCTGCAGCCGTGTGAGGTGGAGTACTCGGTGCAATTGGCGGCTGAGTAACTACAGAAGTTACAGGGGTCTGAACACTTGACTGGACAGGTTGCGGTTGCTGGGGTGGACCAGGAACTGCAGGTTGTCCTGCTTGAGGTACCGACTGTATACTTGGTTGCGACATCTGTTGACCCTGTGACGGATCCCATGTTAACATTCCAGGGTATTGACTCGTAACAGGTTGAGGATACTGAGATCCATAGCCGTATTGAGGATAGGGTTGATAACTGTAAGGTGTAGTCCCATATGATTGCCCTTGAGGTGGTTGATAACCTTGACCAGGGTATTGACCCGTAGGTTGATAACCTTGAGGTAAATACGAATACTGGGGTTGACCTTGACCTTGAGGTTGGTATCCTTGAGGTTGATACCCTTGGGGTTGATACCCTTGGGGTTGCCATCCTTGAGGTTGCCATCCTTGAGGTTGATACTGATACTGAGGTTGACTTTGGGGTACGTATTGAGGCTGGGGTTGATACCCTTGGGGTTGATACCCTTGAGGTTGCCCCCCAGTCACAAATGAAGTACCTTGAGGTTGCCCCCCAGGCATTAACGAAGGTTGCCCCCCAGGCGGTAATTGGCCACCTTGAGGTTGGTTAATGGGAGTTGAACCTGACATCATATAAACTTCACCTATACTCAATGGTACATTACCACTGTTTCCAACTAATAACCCATGATCAACAGGTTGAGGAGATGCTCCCGCAAAGGTACCAGAAAGTGACTGATACCCAGTAGGAACAGAAGGACCGCCATGTAAAAATGATTCAGGACTTTGTGAAAACACAGATGACTGACCAGACATATTTACAGGAGAATGAATTCCTCTAGGTGGAACCGGAGTACGAGGTGTAGAAAAACCTACTGAGTTGTCTAAAAAATTGGTTAATGCAAGGTACCAAGACTCACTTCTAGGAGGACTGTAAAAGATGGATTCACGCTCCCTTAGATCAAGGGTAATTAGATCTTCAGAATCAGAAACGCCTATTTCTTCCTCTGGAACAAGTTCTTCTATAGCAATTAATCCAACAGGAAGATTTTCGGTGATAATTCTTTCTATTCTTGGTGAATCAGGAACACTAGGAGTTGGAGTAACAGGTTCTGAAATTTCAGGTTCTTCGCCTGTTTCACTGGCAGATGAAAAACTACCAGCAAGCTCGGAAACTGTAACAGCTTCGGGATTGTAACCTGTTTCTAATCTTTGGTAATCTGGATGGACTACCAAAGAAGATTCTCCTTCTTCAGGTGAACCTACTCTACTGCCACTAGGAGGAGTTACAAGGACCTTTAACCCTTCTAAATGACCGGAATGTTTTCAGGAGATTCACCCCGCGATTTACGGAGTTTTCTTAACAAATCTATCCCGGTAACAATCTCAGGAGACTTGCCCCGAAGTCTACGGGACTGTCTCGGTAATTCCGCCACAATTAAAGATTTTAACTACAACACACGAAATCAAAGTAAAAAATTTCAAATCAAACCACCTAAAGTCTTCTAAAGAACCAATCAAATTTGAAGCACACGCCTAAATAATCTAGAGCGTCAAACCACACACAAACAGTAGTCTTCCGGACCAAAAGCGCTAGTTGGTGATTAGGCCCAACCTCGCAGGATTCAGTACAGAAATAGTGGGTGGAACAGTTACCCCGGCAACCTGCTTAATGAATAGACTGGACCAAGTTCCTCCACTTTAACCGTCTCGAAGTGAAGCGAACCCCCCAGAAAATCCAAGTGAGTATAACCGACGTCTGCTCCAGGTACAGTGGGACCTTCCCTCCACCGTCACCTTGGGTAGAATCCTAGATATTATGGCCACTAAGGTTACCAATCACAACAATTACACCTGGGGGAACAGTCTAAACTCCGACAGCACGCAAGGGCAGAGTAGCAAGCTCCAATCCCCTTACCGGCTCCTTGACAACAATCCAAGGTTTACCGATAAGTGACCCCTGGCTCCTCGACAATGGTTAATCCGAGGTTTACCGTTTGTAATACGTACTGCCTGGCGTCGTTCCCAACGAGGGAGGAATGATCCCCTCACTGGTTCGGACACGAGCTCGTGTTTCTCCTTTAAGAGGAGCTTTCCCAGAATGTAACTGAAACAATTGGATTTGTTCTACTCAAGATAGACTATCTGTTTGGTTTTGTAGTCTTGGAGAGTTAAGTACTCACCTACTCCAAGACCCTAGCCTAAGCTATGTTGGTGCTTCAGAGCCCTAGAAAAATAAAGATTACTAGATTGATTTTAATTTAAGCGTTACTTTTAAGGTTGTTTCTTAAGTCAAAAGGTGATGGAAGTGAAACTAGTGGTATGTTGACTCGACTCGAAACCACTACAAAATGCACCTAAAATGATTTATCCACTACTTTACTTTTTCGATGAATTGCTTAACTAAAAAGTTGAGAGAATGCAATCCTTATAAAAGCAACTTCTTAATTGAAGACAATCAAAGAAACAATTCGTTTTTCTTTTCCAAGCATAAAAACATAACTTCTCTTTACATGCACGAAAAAACTCTTTTCTTCTTTTGAAAACAAAAAGCTACTTGAAACAAGACTTTTAAGAAGATGTTTTTGTATTTTTCTTTTAATAAAGCAAATAAATCTAATATAACCAAAAATCAATCTTAACAACTCTTAAAATCTATGAAAATGCACTCATAAGCAAACTAAAGGCAAATTTACTCTAAGCAATCTTAACGAGGCCAAAACTAACAATGATTATTTCTAAGGTGTTTTACTTGATCACAATCAAATCAAGGACTAGCTTATTGCAGAACCAAAAACTAGTCAAAACAAAATTCTAATCTTTTTGTCCTTTTTGAAAATGGAAATCAATACTTTAAAAACAAGCAATTCGAAATTTGACCCAAAACAACTCAAATGACAAGTTGCTCAAACAAGGAGACTTTACGGCAGGCTCAACTTCTAAGAAGGTTGACTAACCAGAGATATCTAAGGCTGGACAACTTTCTAAGCTCAAAGTCACTACAAAGCCTTACCAAAAATCAAACCCTAGGTCTAAACTTCGTTGAAAACCACTAAAACACTCAAAGCTCACAAAACGAGTTCAGGTGAGAATTCTTGACAGGGTACTAAAGGATCTGGGCGGAAAACACTAAGAAAAAACAAAATCTAAAAGTAATTTAAGGCAAAAATGGAATTTTCTTAACTTTTACAGGAAGACGCAGGCCAGCCGTTTTCACAGGTGCGGCCCCGCACTGTGCAGTCAACAACAGCGCGTCCAAGGACGCACTGTGCAGCACACAGAGACTGCGTCTTTCTGGAAAAAAGAAGAAAAACTAAAGCCAACTAAAGCTACAGCTAAGCCACCCAAATACTAATTCTCACAGTCAAAAACCAGAAAATAAAAATGATTTTCTCAAAGCAAAGTTCATATAAAGGAAAAGACTCTCTCATTAATGGATTCCCCAGTGGAGTCGCCAATTTGTCACACGGAATCTGTCAAGGGTGCGGACACGACTGACCTTCCTAGAAGTCTAAGACATTCTAATGACAAACAAGACAAAATGGAGTGATCTTTCTCTAAATACACCTTTTACAACATGAAAACTACAAGTGTTTAGGCTTACCTTATTCCAAAACGCTGTTGTTGAAGTCCGTTCTTGACGATCCGGATGAGCTCCTCCTTCAAGTCAATTCCTGCAACCACAAACAATCAAACAATTACCAAGCACTTGCATTTCATATAATAAAACATATATTCAACATGCAGACCAAGGAACACATGAAATAACTCATTAACACAAGCTATTGAGAAAAATAAACCAGTTTGTATTAATAACGAAACAAAGAAACTCTTACAACCTGGCCTTGGTGTTGTGCAAATTCCTCCCAGGGTCCATCAAGGGTTTTCCTCTACTTTGACAAAGCTCACCCTCTCCCAAGTAGAATCAAGTGAAGACAATCTCTCCTCACAAAGGCTCTAATGGAAGACCTAAATCCTGCAGCATTTACCCAAAGAAAATGTATAGCTCCAACCTCCTCTCCTTCTGGCTCAATGCCTTCATTTATAGTGCTGTAAAGAGGTTATTCAGGTCCACTATCAATGGGATCATCCCCCTCTATGGGTGGGATAGCTCCCTTATTGATGGGATAAGTTCCCCCTTAATAGAGATACATGAACCAACTGGAGGCGCATCCATTTCATCAAACCGACCTCTAGAATGTTCTAGAAGTAACCACAAGTAACTTTTTCAAGATAAAACTCGCGCATTTTGCCTTTTACAGAGGGACGCACCTGTCCCTTAACATACAGAGCGTCTATGGACGCGGATTTTGTGAACATGGTCAGCGTCCCCGCAGGTAAGGCTAGAGAGAACCTGCGACCCCAGAGATAAACATGATTTTTACAAGACTTTCTCTCTTCTTTGAGTTTGAGATGGATAACAGAGGCATGAGACTTGCCTAAGAGGGTAGCATGACTTGTTGATTGGAGCCATACTAACTGTAAGTAGTCAAGGTGACATTTTTTAGTGTAACACCAGTGCCATCTATTTACATCATTGACCACTTTGTTTCCGTCACCCTATTTCCATCAATGACAACATGTTTCAACAAAATTCAATTGCAGGAATTGTTGAGTAAAGGGTACATTAGGTGCAACATATCTCCATGCAGCGCACCAATCCTTTTCATTAAGAATAAATATGGAATGTTCAAGATGTGCATTGACTATCGCTGGTTGAATAACGTACAGTTGAAAATAAATTCCCTTTACATTAAATTGATGATATTTTTGACCAAGTTAAGGGGGAAACTCTATTATCTACCTCAAATATGGGTGATAAAAAAAATGCATGGATAAAGTTACAATTGTGGTAAAATGGTGCTTTTTACAAATATTGCAATGTAATGTTGCTTTTAGGTGCTAAATTCCTTCAAGTTGAGAAAATTTCAGCATCACCTCCCCTTATAAAAGCGAAGGCATGATAAAGAACAAACAAGCTAATTAGTACCAAGTTAATTAGTACCAAGTCAAATGGACATAATTAGAATGACGAATCTTTGCACTATTTAGTGAGAAAAGGCCAAGATACTTGGTTTTTCCTAGATTATTTCACCATTGTTTGGACAAAAACCATATTAGCCTCTCCAATGCTAGTTATAACAAATGAAGTGCTTGAAATACATTCAAGAATTGCTGAGAGGAATTTTGTGAGGAAAGAAGAAGGTGTAGGGGACCTTTGAAGCTCTTTTGAGGCACTTAAACCAAGTGGAACGAATGCTTCTTTAGGTGCTTGAAGATCGCTAGTGCAACCAAGGACTTTCGCAACTCCAAGCTAAAGAACATTAACGCACTTAATACCTTGTACAAATGATTAGTAGGATAGCTATATATTCTACAATGAAAAAAAAACATGTTATTCAATCGAGAAATGCATGTAATTGCTATCTTCTCCTTTGGGAAACAATGGCCCTATAAAGGCCTAAACTACAAAATTTGGGAAAATAAATTGAAAGTATGATAAGTTACCTCAACGGAGAGAAAGGAAAAGCACAGAAAATTGCAAGGTCATGAACCTCCAAAGTAAATTCTTTTATTCATCAGGATAAAGTGATTATAACAATGTTTCTCTAAGCTCTCAAGCTTCCATACTGGTTAACAAGATAGAAAGAGCTTCAATTTATAATAGTTTGGCAAAACATCCTAATGAGGATAGGGGATCCCAAGTGACAAATGGTGACAATCCCAAGGCACAAAAAGCTACTACAATTTTACAATAATCTACTGCATATGGGCCAAATGAGGGCTCTGTCGAGCTCCAAAGGGGGCGACATAGATCCTCTTTGTAACTCGTGGGCCAAGTGTCGGAGTATTGTGGGAGTGTGGGGGTATGAAATCTCTCTTGGTCATGCCACAAAATCTAGTGATCAAACAACTAGCTCAAACTCAAAATCCATGTTCATAATGACAGAGAACATGCCTTTCACATGTGCAACTCAACCCTTCCATCTAGGAGAAAACTAACCCTTCCAACTGGAAATAAACTCAACCCTCATAGGTTTCTACCAACTCATGCTTCAACTCCTCTTTCATTCATTGTCACTTCACTTCAAGTCAATGTGACATTTATTAAACTAAAACCTTGTTTCTTGGTTGGCCCCAATTATTCAATTTTGACTTTTTGTCTTTTTCCTCACTTTTTGAGTAAAAGTGATATTTTTATGAAGAAAAGTCTATTTTTTGCAACCCAATGTGTGCGCTAGGATGACGTTGGTACTTTGAGTATCGATTTTGAGTACTCACATGCAATACAATATTTTCTAGTGCCACTTTTTATTTGTTACATAGAAATTGATTAAAATATCCGATTCTATTGGAAATTTTAATTATTTAAAAATCTTAGAAATGCCTACTGAAATTCCATAAGACTCTTGGATAATTCCTAGCATGGTAATATACATTGAACCTATAGTTACAAAAACACTCAAGGCCTAGTTGGTAGTCACACTCTAACTTTAAAGGAGATGAGTGCAATAACACAATAAATTATTAATTGTTAAACCATGGAAATGATTAATTAAGAGTAATTTTCTTGCCAACAAGGTCTGAGGGGCCTAAGTGCATTACATAAGCTCATTGTGCTAGTGCCATTTTATACAATTCTAGCGTGAGAGTAAGGAATTTACATGAAGAAAGAGGAGGGAAAAATTCGAAGAATAGAGAGAGAATAAGGGACAAAATTTCCCTACAAGAATTCTAATGTGTGTGGTGCCTTTTGCATGGTGAAATGAGGTCTTCAATCCCCACTAGCTGTATCTAAGATGATAATGATTCCTTCCTTCATTGACCTAAAAAGATTGATAGCTTTGTATTGGACTTTATTCATAAAATAAAATAGAAATATATCTATAAAATGATTCTTGATAGCATTTCTAAACATATTTCCAAAACCAAAACCGTGAAACCTAGTGATAATAAAAGGTTTATCTCATCAATAAATCATATACCCATTCAAAATTTAGAGCTATAAACAATACATTAAGTTTGAAACATTTCACCTTACCCACTCCATCTTTGTACCCTATAAACGAATTTCAAAATATGACACTAAAAGAACTACATCAAGTTTGACAGATTTCACCTTAACCACTCCATCCTTTCTACCTCATAATTAAATAAAATACTTCTTGGAAATATAACACTATAAACACTACATTAATTTTAAGACATTTCACCTTACCCAATCAACTCTTTCTAAACAATCACAATATCAACAAACATTATCAACAATGTGATGACTTTATATGCTTAGATTTCACTTTCCCCATTCTATCCTTTCTGAATAATAATATTATCAACAATGTGATGACCTTGACCTCGTAAGATTCAATCTCGTAATGATAATAAGTTCTTGATTCTTAAGAGCAAAGCGTTGAAATTTTCCTAAGCCTCAAGAATATATTCTTTAATGATTTGTCACTCTATTTAAGCCTTTAGATGATATTCTTAACGATTTTTATTTTTTAAAATTCCCTTTTCATTGTCATAATTTTTTTTACCAGGTTACCTTTTTTCTATTGTGATATCCTTATCCACAAGCCAAGAATTTGAGATTTACCATTCTTTATTCTGCTCGAGCCTATGAAGTATGTTTATTTTTTTAAGATTTTGGCTCCTAAAGTTTCCTCTAACTGCTTTGAACTTTTCAAAAAACTCCCCTTTTACAAACTTACATGGCAGTCGTAACATCATTTGCATGTGGTTTTTGGCAAAATAAATTAGAAATATAAACTAAACATTTTTCTATGTTATGACCCTAGTTCCATATTTATATAGATGTATGACACAGAAGAAGGTATATTTGAAGTGCGTGCCTCTAGACAAATGCCTTTACGAAAGCACAAGTTATTTCGAGTGAAATTTTGAAAACATATGTTAAACAGAAGAATATTCCTTTAAGACATCCCAAACGTTTGGAAGTGTCATTGAAAATGAAAATGATATTCCTCAATGTTGCATTAGCTAAATTAATACAATGGAGGTAAAATGAGCCATGACATAGAGGCAAAGATTGATGCAATAACTGTAAATGAGTTATTGACAAGATTACCATGGATAGTTGGTGCTAGAGGTAAGCATCCAACCTCACCTACACATTTTTTCATGTTTCTGTACATTTTTGCATATTTCCAATAGCAACAATGTCACCACTGGCATCGTAGATGATGATAAAATTCTGAAATCTGTGGACATCATGTGGAAAAAAAAACTTTACCTAACACAAATCATAAGAAGACAGAAAAGCCCTCTCCTTAATCAATCAGCCAAATTCCTGAAATAAAAATGAAATAGATCTATTTACAGCGTTATGATCAGTATAGTTGGACGTTCAAGGTCATTTAGTGCAGTAGAGGAGGTTATTCAAGAGACAAGAATTGAATATTGTGAATGCAAAGACTCCTTTTAGAATCTCACCAATCTCTATGGAAAATAAGGCATAATAGAAAAAGTCATAAGAAGCCTCACGTTATGGAAAACGATGACAAACTTACACTCTGAAAATGTGTTAGAAAACCTACACAAATGAATCTAGCTAGTAAAAGTTGAACACAGAGCTTTGCAGAGCAAAAACACTAAAAAAATTGAAAGAACAAAAAGAATTATTGATTAACAGAAAATAGGTTACAACGCTCATGATATAATACATGAGAGTCAACTAATATGCATCACTAGGTGAAGATCCCAAGGTAATGTGCCATAGTGGTGATCAATGAGAGGAATCGACACCTATAGCAAGTTTCGGAGAAAACTAGCGAGTTGTAGAGTGAAACGAGGAGCAAATTTGGGAGTAAATCATGCAGAAAGGATCCTGCATGTACTACCATGCATGCATGGACAGTTAAAGGCGCCAATCTGGTGAAGATTCCAATGTTGAAGCCTTGCATGTCAGTGAATACTCTAAGTGTCCGCATGTGCCAGTAATGAAGGTCCTAGGTGTGTAGTACCTCCAATACCCCCCCCTGAAAATACAATGTAATCAAAAGAAAAGAGGAAGAAAATACAATTGCTAAGCAACTGTGTCCTTCACTCCAAGACAATCGCGTAGAGAGTGAAACTTCTACTTAGTGAATGTCTTGGTGAAGATGTTTGCAGTCTATTATATTGAAAGACAGAATTTCAAATCAATGACCTGATCATATACTAAGTCTCTGATGTAGTGAATATGGATCTTTATGTGCTTCATCCGTTGCCGCTATACTGGATCCCTGCAAAATTTGAGAATGCTCTGGTTGTCACACTAGATGACAGTGGGTTGGTGGAACTGGATTCCCACCTCTATGAGGAAGTGCTGTAGCCACAGAGCCTGAATGGTGATGTTGACTACTCCTCTGTACTCGGCCTCAACTGAAGAGAGAGCAATAGTAGCCTGCTTCTTGCTCAACCAACGGATAGGGCTAGACCTTAGATTGAGTGAATATCCAGAGGTGGACTTGTGATCAATGATGTCACCTACCCAATCAGAATCTATGAAGCAAAGGTGATTCAATGCAATGCTTGCTGCATAGTGAATCTTGAAGGTGATGGTGCCCTGCACATATCGGAGGATGCACTTGGCATCTTTCCAATGTAGCTCATGCGGCTCCTACATGTATCTGGAAACTGCCCCTACTGCATATGAGAGATCTGGTCTGGAGTGGGTGAGGTACAATAAGCTCCCCACTAGCTGTCGGTAGAGAGTACTGTCAACTAATGTAGTGTCACCTCCATCCCTAAGGTGGACCCTAGACAGAGAAGGAGTTGGTGCTGGCTTGCAATCAGTCATGTGAAATGTCTCAAGGAGATCCCGTGCATACTTAGCCTCATAGAGTTTGATGCATGTGGCATCCTGGCTGGTCTCAAGACCAAGTAAGAAGTGTAATGTACCCATGTCTGTGATTAAGAACCTATCATGCAAGGTCCTCTTGACTGCAACAATCGTTGAAGCAGAGCTTCCGATGATCAGGAGATCATCCACATACAAAAATAAGATAAGAAGAGTGTCATGTGTCCTGAGCATGTAAAGATTCAGATCAGACTTACATCTTTGAAAGTTTTGTGATAAGAGAAAAGAATCCATGTTCGCATAGCAAGCTCTTAGGGCATGCTTAAGGCCGCAGAGAGACTTCTTCAATCTACAGACCAAAGATGAGTCCTAAATGAAACCTTGTGGCTGCTCCATGTATATCTCCTCAGATAGGTCTCCGTGAAGAAAGGAATTCTTCACATCCATCTGATGTAATTCCCACCCCTAGGTAGCCGTAATGGAAAGTGCAAGATGTATGGAATCCATCTTTGCTACTGGAGCAAAGATCTCATCATAATCAATGCCATGCACTTGCTGGAAGCCTTTGGCTAGTAGCCTCGCTTTCCGTCTGGTGATTTGCCCATCTGCAGCACTCTTGGACCTGTAGACCCATTTACATCAGACAAGTTTCCTTCCTGAAGGAAGGGGGACCAGATCCCAGGTCTGGTTCTCAAGGAGGGAGTTGTACTCCTCCTCCATGGCGGACTCCCAAGAGGGATGCACAATAGCGTCATCATAAGACTGCAGATCAAAAGACTGACCCAAATGACAATGCTGCTATGGCTTTGGTTCAGTGGTAGTGAGGGCAAGAGGAGGCTCAATAAACTCTGAGCTAGTCCTCCATGGATAAGAATTATCCCCCACAAGACCATTTCTAGCAGCCGGGTGGTCTTATGCATATATCTCACTTAAGCTCATTGTTCTCTGATTTATGACAGGGGAAGTTGATTCACCGCTGGAAGCCCGATCTGGGCTTGGATGTGGATCATCATATGCTTGCACTAGATTTGTATCTGAAGACTCTGTCTCTACATCTCCATGCTCTACCTCGGCATCTGCATGCTCTGTATCTACATCTGAGTGTACTGAGTCATCAGCTCGGTCATGAGGTAGATAAAAGGTGTCTACATGCGGCAATTAAGGTGCATGTGAGAGACTTTCCTCAAATTGGACACTTCGCTCAATGATGAGCTTGTCCATAGAAGAAATCAGGAGTCATTATCCCTTCACACCATCAAGGTATCCAACAAAGATGCACTCAATGCTCTGTGGATCAAGAGCTTTCCTTTTCTCAGAGGGGATCCTGGCCCATGCTCGGGAGTCGAAAACATGGAAGTGGGTGACCTCCGGTTTAGTGCTGCTCCAAGCCTCAAAGGGGGTCTGATCGTTGACAAATCTATGAGGAGATCTGTTCTAGATGTAGTTAGCACAATTAAGTGCTTCAACCCATAGATTATGAGGTAGTGACTTAGCATGCAGCATGCAGGTAGCCATCTCTTTGAGAGATCGATTCTTTCTCTCAGCAACTCCATTCTGTTGCGAAGTGTATGGAACTATGTGTTGCAATTGTATGCCGGACTCAAGGCAAAGGTTCTGAAGTGTTTTGTTAACATATTCCCCCCCATTGTTTGTACGGAGGGCTTTGATATTTCTCTCTGACTGTGTCTCAACTATTGCTTTGAAATCTTCAAAGTGTGAAAAACCTTCAGATTTGGCCCTGAGAAGATACACCCAAGTATACCGTGAGAAATCATGAATAAATGTAAGCACATACATTGCTTTTTTGATGGAAGGATGAGGAAAAGGCCCCATGAGATCACTATGGATCAGATTTAGAGGAGAGGATGCTTTGTGAGTCTTGCCGGTGTCAAACTTTTCTCCAGGATGTTTGCAAGGACACACCCTTCATAAACACCTTTGGAGAAACTGATATTTTGCAAGTCTTCCACCATCTCATGCTTGCTTAGCTGTTGCATATACCTATAATTTAGGTGACCAAACCTCTTGTGTCAAAGCCTACTACTATCATTAGCATGTGTAAGCAATAATGAGGATTCAGATTCAATAAATTCAGAAAATATATATAGTCTAGCTCCATTATTACCTCACCGGTTGCAATTTTGGAGCTGCTATGTAGGTCATATATGTTCACTGCATCTGGAGTGAATTCCACTCTCTTTCTGGTGCTGGAATGAGTGATTTGATAAACTGAAAGTAGGTTTACCGGAAGTTTTGGAACATGAAGCACATCTTCAAAGCTTCTGTGTAAACGTTCCACTCTACCTTTTCCGATGACCTCTATAGGTGAGTCATCTCCCATGAGGATGGGAGGTCCTTTACATGCATCCAAAGAGGAATAGACTTCCTTTGTAGCAGCCATATGAGTGATGCACTAGAATCTATAATCCATGCATCAGGGGAAGAGTTAATTGCAACTAAAGCATGAAAATTGTTACCTTTCCTGTGTGGCAGATCCTCAGTTTTCTTCTTGGCGCCTTGAGGGATGTCGTCCCCAAAGTTGTGCTTCTAAAGGATTTATGCTATTTGGCCAATTTACTTCTTCATGCAAGAGGATTCCATATGGATTCCTCAGTGAGATTAGGTGCATTTGTCTCCTTTCTTCCCTTTCTCATTCCTGGAGCCGGAGGAGTCATTGAAGGGCTTGGTGTACCCTTCCTTCTTTGGATGGAAATGCGCTTTTCGATGTCTTTTTGTTGCTGATTTTTTTGATTTGGATCAGATGTGTGATTTTTATTGTGGCTGCCATCATGTACAACAAGTGCATGTGCTTTTGGAGGTTTTATTTTATGCATGCCAATGAGTTTATCTTGCTCAAAAGTGAGGGACTCCATGTACTCTTTGAGAGAAGACATAGTGTAGTATTTAGTTGTTGCGAGCCTTACTAAATGAAATGTAGACACAAAGACAGAGTATTCTTGTGTGAGATTTGACATAATAGAGAGAACTTGGTGACTCTCCTCCTTGGATTTGTCAATTCCACAACCCTTGAGTTGCAACAATAGATCATTATATTTGGTGAGGAAGTTTTGAATTCTGTCATAGTTTTGTGGATCCAATGCGAGCAGCTCCACTTCGAGAAGATGTCCTTTCATCTCATCTTGTTCATGTAGAGTTATTCAACCTTTCTCCAAATCTCATTGGGAGTATTGCAGGCATATAGATGAAACTGCAACTCTGGGGAGATGCACATGTATATGAATCCGTGGGCCTCATCCATGCGGTTGAGGTACTTATTTCTCTACGGCTGAAGTGGGTTCCACTTCTGTAGCCATGGTAATCATGTACAATCCTTTCTAATGAAGGTATCGAGCAATTTGGTCCTTCCATTCGTGATAGTTGTACAATGTTAAATTGATGCCTTGGGAAACTCCATTTTTCTGTTGATCTTCGATCTCTAAGCTGTTATACCTGTAAAATAAAGTACCAGTGTGTCTTTTATCTAGCAACTTGTGGGCTCTGATACCATGTAAATGTGTTAGAAAACTTGCACAGATGAATGAATCTAGCTAGTAAAGTTTGAACACACAGCTTTGCAGAGAAAAAACACAAAAAAAATCGAAAGAACATAAAGAATTATTGATTAACAGAAAATAGGTTACAATGTTCATGATATACACATCACTAGGTGAAGATCCCAAGGTAATGCGCCATAATGGTGATCAATGAGAGGACTCGACACCTACAACAAGTTCTGGAGAGAACTAGCCAGTTGTGGAGTTAAAGGAGGAACAAATAAGGGAGTAAATTATGCAGAAAGGATCTTGCATGTAGTCTAATGCATGCATGGATAGTCAAAGGTGCCAATCTGGTGAAGATTCCAATATTGAAGCCTTGCGTGTCAGTGAATGCTCTGACTAAATGTCTACGTATGCCGATTATGAAGGTAGTACCTCCAACACGCCCAAAACATAAAAACATAAAAAATGACAACAAACCCACACCAAGAACATAAAAATATCAAAACTAAATTACATTTTCACATTCAAACAGGGACATCGCTCTTAATTTGAATTTGCATGTGGCATCTTAATAAACAAATGGTGGTACCAATTTAAAAAAAAATTGTGCGTGAAATATTGATCAACACGTTATGAGGTCGTTCCCATCTTCAAATGAATCTTTGTAATTATATTTTGGGAAGTACTCTCTCCCACACATTGGAGACACTGTTAACATAAAGGAAGCCATTATAGGGCAGAAGTGGTTATTAAAAATGGAGAGAGTGAGACCAACTGTTGTGCCACTGAATAATCCTTCTGAATTCTTGTTAGAATGCATTCATTTTGGCTGCACCCATGACAGTCGCAACAGTGTAGGTTTGATCGTAAGCTCATTATAATTTATCTTAGTGTTTTCCATAGAATATGGTTGTGATAATCTAACAAATTTTTTTTGAAGATATCTAGTTTAATTGTTCATATGCATCAATTTGCGCTCACTGTTCATGTATTATTTTAATATTTGGGAAATCACTTCAAAAAATAATAAGTTGCCAATAATCAGGGTTCCTGGTTCTCATCAACATTGTTAGAAATGAAGGCATTCCTCGTTTACATAAAAAAAGGATAATTTTGATGTAAGTAGAATTACTTGGTATGTGCCAGCATAAGAACAAAGTCGGTGTAAGTGAAATGTCCACCCAGATTTTGCGAAGTCATTCCCATCTTCAAGCAAAACTTTGAAATTAAATTTCGGGAAGTACACAGGATGATACATAAACTTATCTTCTCTCCCTTCATATCGTCAATATTGCTCAGAACTCTCCATATCAAGTAAATGAGATTTCTTTGAATGGAAATGACTCCCTTACCGTTTACCATTGTCCTTGGTGAATATATATTCATGGAACTCTCTTCCTTCTTGATGTGCACACAAAGGAGGTCGCTAACAGTAGATTACACGAGGAGGTTTAGAGTAGAAATACAGTGCGAACCCGACCCTTCCTCTTTGTTTTTGTCTGGGTGAAAACTAGAAATTGCATTATAAGGACCTTGTTGACCAAATTTGCTGGTGGAAGATAATTACCAGTTTTGAGGTTGCAGGCTGCCCTTTAATGTCTAACTATGTGCGAATTCAGTTGGCAGTATTGGTCAGATTGAAGAAAATGAGAATAAAAAACACATTAAAACACAGTTATCCAAATTGAAAAGCTAATGAAGTTTCTATTTCTTTTGGAATTTAGATACCACTTTGCTGCACCGCACCAAAAACCAGTTACATCTACTTGCTTGGCTTATCCAACAAGTTCATCGATATAGTCTAACTCATTATTGCAAATTCCTATCTGTGTATCTAATGCACTACACTACCAAACTGACATTTAGATTCAATTCTTCCTTGACTTTATTTTTATTACAATTTTAATTGTAAACAATTCTTAAGAACTATGTTTGAAATACAAAATGGGTTTTTGCCAACGGCATTGTAAAGATGTGCCCCACCTGATTTTTGCAATTGCAAAAGCTGAAAATAGACTTCACCATTGTTGACTACGTCTAGGATGAAGTGAAAATGGGTGACAATGTGTTTACTTTATCATGAAAAACATAATTTCAAGAAAGTGCAATATTTGAATTTGAATTATTAGGGCAGAAAATAGGATTGGCTCATTTCTCTCCTAGGACTAAAGATCACTTATCAATCTTCTTAACCAAAATGTCCTATATGTTGCTCTTCTTTCTGCTACAGACTCTGCTTTTGCAGATGAAATGGAGACAATATCTAGTATGTGTAAAATGATGAGCCCCAAATTTGGTAACTTGTTGGGCTCATTTGGCCTAATTATCCTTGTTCAGTCCTTATTCAATCCTTCATTTTTCATAGCTTATGCATTATTTTTCAGTATGTTTATGTCATTTGTACGAATAAGGGTAGTCACTCTTCCTAGGTGGCTAACATGTGCTCATTTCAGGTTCTTTGACACATGTTGGAGCAAAACCGAGCAATCATGGGATAGAAGATAGCCAAGCTTGAGGTGAGGATTCGTAGGGGGGTTGTCTATGGCATTAAATAGCCCTTCCTCAGGATCTTCACCCCTAACTCCGAGCTCCAAAGGCCACCAAAACTGGATCTAGAAGGCAGCCAAGCAGATTTTGGAAGGGGCTATCTACTCACAGTTTGGACAACCAAGTCCCATAGATCTAGGAGGCCAGCGAGGGCCCTTGTGGTGTATAAATGATAAGGCCTCAGCCTTCATAAGGGACTTATGAAACCATTGCATATTTTGCACTACAATGCTGTTAGCTTTACTTTGTTCTCTTGTAGCCATTTTGGCATAACTCTTGACTTATGACTATTTTTGATAATGTGAAGCAATCTGATTTTATATCAACTCTGAGTTTTCTATAGGAGCCATAGCTCTCAGGGTTGGGCCCAACCTGAGAGCCTAGGGCTTCCTTTTTGTACTGTTACCTTTCCCTTATGCATCGTTGTTTTCCTTTTATGCATTTGAAACGTATTTCTGTTGGGCAGATTTAGTTGTGTTGGTTAAATAGGTCACTGTTTATGAATAAAATTTCTTCAGATGTTTAAAATAGATTGGTAGGATAATAATAGGAAAAAAGCTCCAAGAAAAGGGTCAACAACACTCTCAGTTTCACCTCATCCTTATTGGATCAGGGGCTGGAATTGAAGAAACAGTGCTGCCCCAACAAAAACACTAGTTTGCTTGACCATGCAATCCTTAGTGTACTGTTTTCATTTGCAGAAGTTAGTTATGGGTTCAGATCTCTGAAATGTTTCTTTGCATGATTGATGTACATGGTTTTCTTTCCAAATAAAGCTATTGTTCATTTGTTTTATTGACAGTTAGATTAGATTAGCTAGGACTTTGATTATTTCTAAGACTTTGCTTATTCGGTTAAATGTACATCGTGCAGGGCATCTCTACCACTCTCTCTCATCCGCCTAAGCTTCATCAGAGATAGTTGTTCCATCTCCTAGCTAGGTTCCTCGTCTCACACCTGTCCTTTTGCCCACGTAACCCTACCTTCTTGCTCCATCATTGTCTTAGCATTCTTTAAGCCAAGTCAGCCTTCTACACCCTCTCACCACTCCATCCACCAGTCCCTGGGTCACTCCAGGCCCCTATCATACCTCCCTATCCATTCATGCATCTTCCCTCACTCACCCATCCTCTAAAATCCACTTTTTAAACATCCTGTAGAAATTTCTGAACATCCTGTAGAACCCTTGCAGACTTCCTGTAGAAGCTCACAAATGAGGTTTCTTGATAGCCAAACTTTGTGAAACTCTTCGGAAGGGTGTTAGGGACTCCTTAGACACTCTCTGAACCTTCCCAAACTTTTCCAAGAATTTCTCCTCCTTCATCCACCCCTGCACAGTAAAAAGCCAATTAAAAGCACATGCATGATAATTCTAATAACTTATTCAAAAATACAAAAACATGTTTTCTTTAGGTAGAGGTAGTCTAGACACATGTATTTTACCTTCATAGAGGTAATGGCGTCCCTTCCAGTAGTTTTCATTCTCTCCTTTGCATCAGTAGGACTAGCTGGTAGAATTAGGGTTTGCTAGGGTTTTCTTTACTTTTTGGCTTTCAATTTCTTTCCGCAAGTAGATTAGCTTCCTTTAAGTTAGCTTTCATCCATCAGTTAAAAAGCTTCTTCTAAGAGCTCATAGAAGTTGGCTTAAGCCCCTAGCGGACTTGTGCCAGCTGACCAAGTGATAGCTGTGGCAAGAGCTAGTACTTGTGCATACAACACCGTCGCTTCCAAGTTTGTTACGAACTACCGGGTTGATAAAAGTAAAGAAGGGAATCCCAGGAGTTGCAGCATTATTGCTACAATACTGGAGCCCACCATCTTTTTGGCATCATTGCCGGGGAAGCGTCAGAGTATTGGTGATTGTTGCTTTTCTTATATTTTCTCCTACAACCTTCTGCTAAGTAGTTTATTTCATTTCATTTCCACAAAAGTAGAGCAGATATTTCTTTCTTTCATAGATTAGCATTTCAATTCCGCAATTTCAATTCTGCAAGCGTAGATTAGTGTTTCAATTCAGCAAGCGTAGACTAGCATTTAATTCCTGTAATTTCATTTGAGCAAAATAGATTAGTCCTTTCGTGCTTTCATTTCAATTCCGTGTTTTCATTTCAGCAAGATAGTTAGTTGCAGTTCCATCTATTTTAGTTTTGGAGGTACTAGAAGAAAAAAAACAAAAGCAATCAAAAGTCTTTCCATTTCATGCCTCATAGGAACAGAGAGAAAACCGAAAAATTCTTACCCAACACCCCCACCACATCACTGAGTCAACCTTCTCTCTTCTCTGGTGACAGTGAGCCAAAAAAACCTATAGGTGAACTTCCTGAGATATACAAAGATCCTATAATAGAAGAAGAGTTAAAGAACACTCCATCTGAAGCCATGGCTGAAAACCAAAATGGTAGAAGAGAAGATGAGAGAATAGAAGGTGCCTTTCCCATCCGAGAGACCAATGGAGACATGAAAATGAAAAACATAAGCCCCTCCACTTTACCTCACTTCCATGGATTGACTACTAAAGACCCTGATACCTTCCTATTTGAGTTTGTTGTCCTTTGTTGAACTTATGACTATGCTGAGGATGAGCAAAAGTTGAAACTCTTTCCCTCTACCCTCAAGGACGCAGCATTACGCTGGCTCATGGGGTTACCTGGAAATAGTATCACCACTTGGGCTCAGATGCAGCAAGCTTTCAATACCAAATACCAGAACTACTGTAGATCCAAGGAAACTAAGGGAGAAATCTTTCGGATGACCATGGGAAGCGATGAATCTTTAGAAGACTACGAGGAAAGGTTCCAACTCAGTTACAAACGGGCCAGGTGCACACTTGACTCGGAATCTCTGAAGCTGGTTCTGCTCCAAGGAATCCCTGAAGACCTTCTCGACACCCTTAACATGCTGACTGGAGGAGACATCTACCAACTACCTTATGAGGACATAAAGACCGTGTTGAGAAACCATTCTAGGGCAGCCTGGAAGAGAGGTAGGGGGAATCATATTTCAGCTAGTACCACCTTATCCAAGCATGATTTTGCTAACCAGATGGAAGACCTCAAGAGTGAGATGAGACAGACTATTGCCATGCAACTTGATACCTTCCGAATTCAGCAAAAGAAAGAGGAAGCTGAGAGGGCTTTGGCCATTTTTTGTCCTAGATGCATGAGGAAGCATCCCAAGAATGAGTGCCCATTGTAGTCAGTAGAGGTATGTTTCGTTTGTGAGGAAGACCACCCCACCAACCAATGCCCTACCTTGTCTGGATTTAAAGCCATGTATCTAGGGGCTGAGGTGGCTACTGAACCTCTCTACTTCCTCAACCAGAGGAGGCCACATGGACCCAGACCTTACCATCAGGGGATGCAAGGGACATCCCAAGCTTATTATAACCCCAACCAATCCACTCATATACCTTCTTGGGCCCCCCCTGCTCATCCTTCCTAGTCCACACCTCCTCCATGGTCTTATCCATCTCCATACCATACTCAACCTCCTTCTCATTCGTTTCACTCACATGCCCAGCCACAACCTCAGTGGAATGCACCTCAACCGGGGTGGAGGCCCCAGTACAACACTCCTCTTGCCATTTTTCCTCCACCACCGGCTCAACCGCAACCATTACCTCCTACTCCTCCAAGACAACCCCAGATGCATGCTCAACCGAACCCAAACACCAACAATAAATAGGCCTAGCAGGTATATACTAGGGAGACAACATGCCCTACCTATGCTGTGGAGATCCAGGAGATCAACCTACGATCTGGGAAGGTCCTTCCAGAGTGCCAACCTCCTCCCCTAGAGGAGGAGGAAGAGAAACAGGAAAGTGAACCCCAAGCCATTCCACCCTTTCCTGAGCGACTCACAGTAACCACACAACCCAACCCAGAAGAGAATGAGCTTCTAGGAGAACTCAAGCAGTTGTGTGTGAAAATACCACTTCTCCAGGCCATAAAAGATGTACCGATATACAACAAATTGATTAAGGAGAAGTGTTTCAGGCACCCAGGCAGGTGAAAGAGAGATGCCTCAACCATCAATGTCATAGGACAACTGTCCGATCTCATGTTGGGGCAAGTAATCTGTCCAAAGTATTTGGACCCTGGGAGTCCTGTAGTTGATGTCCACATCAATGGCACCATCATACCCCACACCTTGATTGATCTAGGGGTCACCATTAATGTGATGACCAGGGACACCATGCTTAAGGTCAACCTTTAGAGTTCCTTAAGGAAGACCTCGATAGTGCTGCAATTGGCAGAACACTCCACCGTGACTCCCGAAGGGATTGTGGAAGATGTCTTGGTCTCTGTTGACTCCTGGGAGTACCCTATAGACTTTTTGGTCCTTCAGCCAAAGGAAAAACTCACACGATATCCCCTCATTTTGGGAATGCCTTGGCTGGCTACTGCGGATGCTTACATCATCTGTCGAGCAGGAAGCATGACCATAAAAAATGGGCCTATGTCCAAACAGTTGGTCATATACCTTCCTGCCCAACCTCTGCTAGAACATGACTTACCCCTATGGTTGGAAGAAGGAGAAGAGGATGAGGTCTAATTTACACCATTATGCACAATATAGGCCACCAAGGGAGGTCCTCAAATCGAGGATGATTTGATTGAGAACTTAATCCAGAATCCTCCCCCTGGTGCACTATCTTCGGAAGAGTTGGTGGAAGATACCCAAGCCAATGCTTTAGTGGACCTATGTGCGACTGATCCGACCACTCCAAGAGTTAAGAATGTGGAGTTTCGCCCTGAAAGAACTTTAAAGATCAGCTCCTCTCTCTCTCCCTCTCAGGAAAAGGAGCTATGTAGCCTCTTGACCCACCATTTGGAGGCTTTTGCCTGGAGCTACAATCAAATGAAAGGAATCCATCCCTCGGTCTATACCCATCATATTTACATTAAGGAGGACTACAAACCAGTCAGGCAACCTTAGAGGAGAATGAATCCAGCCCTTAAGGACATTGTTAAAGAAGAAGTGTGAAAATTGTTGGACGTAGGATTCATCTACCCTATATCGGACAACAAATGGGTTTCCCCTCTATTGTTGGTACCCAAGATAAATGGGAAGTGGAGAATCTATGTGGACTACAGAGAACTGAACAAAGCGACCAAGAAAGACCACTTCCCTCTGCCTTTCATAGATGAAGTGTTGGATGGACTGGCAAGAAAGAAGTTTTTCTCTTTCCTTGATGGGTTCAGCGGGTATAATCAGATCCAAATCAGCCCAGAGGACCAAGATAATACCACCTTCACTTGTCCATGGGGTACCTTTGCCTACCGAGTCCTTCGCTTTGGGCTATTCAATGCCCCTCCCACTTTCCAGAGAGCTGTATTGAGCATCTTTGCCGAGTTGGTTCATGATTCGGTGGAAATCTATATGGATGACTTTACTCCTTACGGGTCTAGCTTCCAAGAAGCCTTGTCCAACCTTGGAAAAGTTTTAAGCAAGTGCATTGAGATGAACTTATCCCTCAGCCCTGAAAAATGTGAATTCTTGATGACTGAAGGGACTGTGTTAGGTCATACCATTTCTAGCCAATGATTACAGGTGGATCCTAATAAAATTGCTATCATCAAAAAGGTTCCCCCTCCTCAGAAGGTAAGAGATGTTCGGAGTTTCTTAGGATTAACGGGATATTATAGAAGATTCATTAAAGACTTCAGTAAGCTAGCCTCGCCTTTGTTTGGCCTCTTAGCAAAAGATGTTGAGTTTAAATGGACGGACGACTGTCAGAGGGCTCTAAATGAATTAAAGGATAAGTTGGTGTCCGCCCGAATTTTGAGAGGCCCAAACTGGGCCTTACCTTTCCACATCCACACTGATGCCTCAAACAAAGACATAGGGGCAGCCTTAGGAAAAGTTGAAGAAAAAATTTCATATGCCATATACTTTGTCAGCAAAAACTTATCCAAGGCAGAAATGAATTATACTGTAACTGAGAAAGAGTTCCTAGCCATGGTCCATCCCCTGAACAAGTTCTGACACTACATCACTGGCTATCAAACATTTGTACATACTGACCATGCTGCAATTAGATATTTAATGGATAAGCCTGATGTGAATGCTCGTATTATTAGATGGTTACTTTTGTTGCAGCAGTTCGATTTGACTATTGTTGACAAACCAGGTAAAGAAAATGTTGTTGCTGACTTCTTGTCTAGATTGGATTTGCCTGCAGGTGAAGAAGGAATAGTGGATGACCAAATGCTAGATGAACATCTATTTGCTATCTCAGTACTCTCTCCATGGTTTTCTGATATAGCAAACTATCTGGTCTCAGCACATTTCCCTCCACATCTATCCTTAAAGGAGAAGAGCAGAATCATGAGGAAGAGTGCCTCATTCACTTGGATCGGGGGCAACCTGTTCAAACTTGGCCCCGATCAGATCTTAAGGCGTTGCGTAAGGTGTAGGTTTTAACCCCGTACAGAAATTACCTGCATACGAATTCTAAATCAGAGAAAAATAAACAATGCGAGAGCATAACACATAAAACACATATACACAGAGATTTTCCCCTAGATCCCAAAGCCGGGACTACCAGCTTGATTTTTCATTATGTTCCTTTCAATGTTACAATACATATTTATACATGCCGAAGCATCCAATACCATGGACCGAAAACCATCGCGTCCAAAACCATGGACCGAAAAACCATAGGTAGGTTCGCCCAACCTAATATAGGGTCCAAAAAAAAAATTCCTGGGGCGCTGTCCCGGACCCCGTACAGGGGGGCTACCCACCCCCCTCAAACCCCCCGGACAGGGGGGGCTGCTGCCCCCCTGTGACCCCCCCACTGCGCAATCGGCGTAGCAAAGGGGGGGCTCCGCCCCCCCTCTAACCCCCCGGTTCACTACATAGGTTAGTCGTGGAAAGAATATAACACAAAACAACAATCTCCCACTTGTTGTTTTCTTTCCACAGGGGGCCACAGGAGAGCTTAGTCATTTTTCCAGCCCTGAAATGCCCATTGTTTTTCTACACCAAGAGAACTTCTCAAAGCTCATAGATTTTGTCAATGCATCTGCAGTATTCTTCAAAGTGTCCACCTTTATTAGCAACACCTTTTTGTCTTCTATCATATCCCTCACAAAGTGATACTGAACATCAATGTGCTTTGTCTTCGACTGATAAGCAAGGTTCTTTGCCAAGAAAATTGCACTTTGGCTGTCACAGCCTATTCTTATAGGTCCATGTACTAACCCCATACTTGAACACAATCTCTGCAACCAAACTGCTTCCTTGCTTGCATGAGTGGCTGCCATGTATTCTGCCTCTGTAGTTGATAGTCCACTACAGATTGTTTCTTACTCATCCAACTGACTGCACCTCCAAATAGGTTAAACACATACCCACTTGTAGATCTTCTCTAATCCAGATCTCCAGCCCAGTCTGCATCAACAAAGCCACGAATATCCAACACTTTGTCCAATCCTGGTCTTCCCTGGTAGCACAAACCATAATCACTAGTGCCACGCAGATACTTGAAAACCCACTTCACTGTTGTCCAGTGCCCCTTCCCTAGTTTTGACAAAAACCTGCTCAATACTCCCACTACATATGCAATGTCTGGTTGAGTACAAACCATTGCATACATCAGGCTACCGACTGCACTCGCATATGGAACACAAGACATGTCCTCTTCCTCTTCTTGTGTCTTAGGACACTGTTCAGCAGATAACCTCACACCTACAGGAATAGGAACCTTCACCGGTTTACTATCATGCATATTAAACCTCTGCAGTATTGTCTCAACATACTTCCTTTGGTTTAACCAGAGCTTCCTCTTTGCCCGATCTCTTTTAATTTCCATGCCCAAAATATAGTTTGCAGCACCAAGATCTTTCATGTCGAATTTGGAGGACAATTGGGTCTTGAAATCCTGGATAATTTCTTTGTCATTTCCAACCAGCAACATATCATCCACATACAAGACCAAATAAATAACACGGTCACCAATTAATTTAAAATACACACAGTGATCTTCTTTGCTTCTGGTGAAGCCAAGTCCCCGTATAAATGTATCAAATTTTTGATACCACATCCTTGGTGACTGTTTTAACCGATACAGAGACTTCTTTAACTTGCATACCATTTCTTTCTTACCCTTCACCGCAAAGCCTTCAGGTTGCTCCATGTAGATTTCCTCTTCCAAATCCTCGTGAAGAAATGTTGTCTTCACATCCATCTGTTCTACCTCAAAATCAAAAGCAGCAGCAACAGATAAAAGTAACCTAATAGAAGTTACCTTAGCAACAGGAGAAAAAATATTACCAAAATCAATTCCCGGCACCTGGGAATAACATTTTTCTACCAACCGAGCTTTGTATTTCTCCACCTTCCCTTTTGCATTTGTCTTCTTTTTGAATACCCATTTGCTGCCAATGGGTTTCCTTCTAGCTGGAAACGCCACTAGATCCCAAGCCTCATTTTTATTCAAAGATGCCATTTCATCAACCAGGGCCTCTTTCCAGACTTTTCCATCCTCTGAATCTATTGCTTCCTTCATAGTTCTGGGATCATCATCAATAATAGACAAAGCAAAATTTGAACCGAAAGCAGATGGCCTATACCTTTCTGGCTGCCTTCTTTCTCGAATTGATCTTCTCAGAGCTGGAGTTTGTGGCTGTTCATCTTCTAATTTCTCCTTTGCTGCAGAGTCTGATTCTTTCCCCTTTAGCTCAAACTCTATCTTCTCAGGTTCCTTTGGTTGGACTTCATGTTTAATAACATATTTTACCTCTCTGAACACCACATCTTGGCTGTACAAAACCTTCCGTGTGACTGGGTTCCAAAGCTTATAACCCTTTAAACCATCCTTATACCCAATAAAGATGCACTTTGCAGATTTACTATCCAACTTGGTTCGTTTCTCCTTTGGAACATGTACATATGCATCACATCCAAATACCCTCAGATGTGAAAGAGAGGGTTTCTTACCAGTCCATACCTCTTGTGGAGTCTTATCCTCCAACGCTGATGAAGGTGACCTGTTGACCAGGTAACATGCACTATCCACCGCCTCTGCCCAGAATTCCTGTCCTAACCTGACACCACTGAGCATGCTTCTTGCCGTTTCCATCAACGTCTTGTTCATTCTTTCTGTGACTCCATTTTTCTGAGGTGTATATGGAGTAGTCTTCTGTTGTGCTATACCACACTTCTTATAGAATTCTTCAAATTCCTTGCTGCAAAACTCTCCACTATTATCTGTTCTCAGCACCTTTATCTTCTTCTTTGTCTGATTTTCCACCAGAGCATTAAATTCTTTAAACATGTCAAAGACTTCAGATTTCTTCTTAAGGAAATATATCCATGTATTCCTTGAGAAGTCATCTATAAATGATACATAGTACACAGACTTACCCAATGATGGAACTTATATAGGTCCAAACACATCACTGTGCACAAGCTCTAATATCTGTTTCACCCTCTTAGCACCAGAGGGGAAACTCACCCGATTCTGCTTCCCATATACACAATTTTCGCAGAAATCAAAATCCAGAGAGCTATTAATCATACCTTCTACCATACCTTTACCATGAAGTATTTGAAGGCCCTTCTCTCCAATATGTCCAAGCCTTTGATGCCACAACATGGTCTTCTCTCCAGAGACCACTATATTTTCAGCTCCACTTTCAGGAACCACAGAACTATTGCACCCATCAAAAACAGTGCTACCTTGCAGCTTGTACAGAGTTCCAGTCCGAACTCCCCGCATCAATACCAATGCTCCCCGAACCATCTTGCAGGTATCCTTCTCGAACACTGTTTTTACACATGCATCATCCAACTTGCTTACAGAAATCAGATTTCTGGCCAATGCAGGAATATGCAGAACACCCGGAAGTGTTCTAACCCTTCCACCTTGAAACTTCAACTTTACTTTTCCGCGACCAATGATTCTAGCCTTCCTATCATCTCCTAAGAAGACATCACCACCATCGTATTTCTCATACTCACAAAACCACTCTCTATGGGGAGTGAAGTGAAAGGATGCACCTGAGTCAATCAACCATGCCTCATGATCTACATGTGTACTTGAAGAAGCCAAGTACACATCCCCACCTTCATCTGAGGTGGTTTTCGCCTCTACAGAAGGAGCATCATCAGATCCCTTTCCTTTATCAGGAGCTTTAGATTTACAATCCCTTTCGAAGTGCCCTTCCTTTCTGCATTTCCAGCACACCACCTTTACAGGTTTTCCCGGAGATTTAGATCTCCCTCTAGATTTAGATCTCCCACTGGATGACTTATTTTTGTTTCTATTCTGGGACCGTCCTCGTACAGACAAGGCATCACCATTCTGGCTCTCCATATTTTTCCGTCTCATCTCCTCCATCAGCAAGGCTGAGACTATTTCATCAAACTGCAAAGCAGTTGCATTGCTACCTATTGCAATAACCAGACTATCCCACGAATCTGGTAGAGAACACAACAAACTGATGCACTTATCTTCATCTAAAATGTTAATATCAACAAACGCTAACTGACTTACCATAGTATTAAATGCGTTCAGATGCTCTATCACCGAGTCTCCATCTTTCATCCTCAGGTTATACAGCTTTTTTCGCAGGAACATTTTATTCACCAGAGACTTAGATTGGTAGAAAGTCCCTAACTTGTCCCACAAAGCCTTCGCCGTAGCTTCCCCTGATACATTCAAGAATACTTAATCTGAGACACACAATCATATTATGCTCTTTGCCTTTCGATCCAACTTCTTCCATTCTTCATCGGTCACTCCCGTTGATTTAGTACCTGGATCTACCACAATCCACTGATCTTTATCCAACAATAGATCCTCCATCTTGAGTTTCCACAACTCAAAACTCTGACCAATGAACTTCTCAGTCTCTATCTTTCCGCTGCTCGCCATCTTCTTTCACCACCAGAATCGATCTCACAGATCTACCACTGAACAGGGTCTACCACAGGCCCGAGCAAAACCCCTCAGCAACAAAGGCGTCCCCTTGAAGCCAAAACAACTCTGATACCAAATGTAGGTTTTAACCCCATACAGAAATTACCTGCATATGAATTCTAAATCATAGAAAAATAAACAATGCAAGAGCATAACACATAAAACACATACACAGAGATTTTCCCCTGGATCCCAAAACCGGGACTACCAGCTTGATTTTTCATTATGTTCCTTTCAAAGTTACAATACATATTTATACATGCTGAAGCATCCAATACCATGGACCGAAAACCATCACGTCCAAAACCATGGACCGAAAAACCATAGGTAGGTTTGCCCAACCTAATATAGGGTCCAAAAGAATTTTCCTGGGGCACTGCCCTGGACCCCGTAGAGGGGGGCTACCTGCCCCCCCATGACCCCCCCGCTATGCAATCAACGCAACGAAGAGGGGGCTCCGGCCCCCCTCTAACCCCCCCATTCACTATGTAGGTTAGTCGTGGAAAGAAGATAACACAACCCAACATAAGGGAGGAGGAAGTCTTTGACATCCTCCTAACCTATCACGATGGGCCTTGTGGAGGACATTTTGTAGTGAAGAGGACTGCCTTCAAAATTCTACAGGTAGGTTATTATTGGCCCACTCTTCATTAAGATGTCAGAAGATATATCAGCCAATGTGACCGATGCCAAAGGATGGGGACACCGACTCCAAGGGACGAAATGCCTCTCCAACCTCAAGTGACTCTTGAGCCATTTGAGAAGTGGGGTATGGATTTTGTGGGTCATATCAACCCTCCTTCAAGGAAAAGGTCTTACATCATTGTGTGCACAGACTATCTGACAAAGTGGGTGGAAACCAAGGAAATCAAAGCAGCAACAGAAGAAAAGGTGGCTGAGTTATTAAGAGAAAACATCTTCTACAAATTTGGCTACACAAGAGAGTTAGTCACCGATCAAGGAATCCAATTCACCTCCAACTTAACTAAAGACTTGCTCGCTCATCACAAGATCAAGCATAGGACTTCCACCCCATATTGTCCTCAAGCAAATGGGCATTTGGAAGTCACCAATAGAGCATTAGAAGGGATTTTGACTAAGGTGGTGAGCAGCAACAGAAAGGATTGGGCAGATCACTTGGTTGAGGCCACTTGGGCCTACAACACCACTTGGAAGACCACAACTAGTTTCACACCTTATGAGCTGGTCTATGGGAAGAGAGCTTTGCTGTCAATCGAGTTTGAGTATAACACATTGAGGATGGAAGCTCAGCTAGACCTAGATCTCAGCCATGCTCAACAAGAAAGGTTATTGCAGCTGAATGGGTTAGATGAACACCGAATGCAGGCCCTCCTCCACTCAGAAGTGGTTCAACTTCAAAGGAAGATATGGCATGACCGACACCTCAATGACAAACAATTCCAGCCGGGAGATTGGGCACTGCTGTATGATTCCAGACATAAGGATTTCAAGGGGAAGCTAAGGACAAGATGGCTAGGACCATATGTAGTGGAGAAGTGTAATGACAATGGTTCTGTCCTTATCAGGACCATTGATGAAGAAGCCATCCCCATGCTCGTCAATGGGCATCGACTAAAGATCTACAACAAAAATCTTTTGAGACAAGAGTTCATCAAAACTGTGGAAAAATCAGTGCTGGTCATAAAGAAGGGTTCTGCCTCTGTTTTGGGCACACCCTGAGCATCACTATATATAAAAGAAAAATAAAAAAATTGCAATAAAAAAATATCCTTGGGTGAAAACCTTTCTGAGGCGCCCAAGGCAGATGGTAGGGGTGGAAACCTCATTGAGGCGCCCCTGCTATCTCTCTGAAAAATGAATTGGAATAAAAAGATCCTTGGGTGAAAACCTCTCTGAGGTGCCCAAGGAAGATAGTAGGGGTGAAAACTTCATTGAGGTGCCCTTGCTGTCTCTTTAAAAAAAAAAAAAAAAAAAAAAAAAAAAAAAAAAAAAAGAAGAAGGAAGAAACAGAAAAAAACAAGTTTAATCTCTGGAAATTGTTGCAGGTTGCAGGAACACAATGCAGAAAGGAGGCCTCTCAATTCAAGGACAAGGGTCCCTACCAAGCTACTAGGCAACATCACATACACTCTGTTAGCCTCCTATACCAATAGGGTTTCATATTTCATGATTGACGGTGGAAGGGCTAAAAATGTTCATCTTTGGTGATACAAAGGTTCCATTTTTGCGGACAAAGCAAAAAAGTTAAAAAATGTAAAGAGGGTATGCCTTAAAAGAATAATCAAAAGGCAAGAAAATGAGCTGGTCCAAAGAAAAATAATTAAAATGAACCCCAAAGAAAGACCAGGAAAGTGGCCAATCAAAATGCCACTGCTATCTTGATGTATGGCTCAACAGCTCAAGCTGGGCCATGCCATGTTTTAAATTGCTTGTTTTAGAGTAGGTAATGAGTACCTGTTCAAACAGTTCCAGTTTGACAGATGACTAGCTGGATAGAGAAAGGAAGGAGCCCACCAGCTTAATCTGGGCCCTTGGAAGATATAAGGATAGATTTAGATAGGAGGGCAGCAAAAAGAAAAGAGCATATGAGGGTTTGCAAGTCTAAGTGCACCCTCCCTGAAGTAACAAAAAATGCTAGGTACTAGGCTGGGTAGGTAGCCAGAAGTTGCAGAATCCTGATCCTATTCAGTTTTGGCCTTGATCAAGAAGACACATCTTAGCAATTGCAGAGGCATCTATGCAGCATTTTGAAGGCAAAGTATAGAAGCATGACTAACTCCCCCTGTTTTCCCCCAAAGACTCTCTTTCTAACATCCCCTGGAGGACTTTAGGACCTTCCTAAATTAGTCCTCCTTGTATTTTTCCTTGGAAAGACTCATGACAGGTCTTCACCTTCTTCTCCAAAAAAAAAAAAAAGCCACATTTCTTGTGTAAAATCATTCCCCATCTACTTCCAAAAATCTAGGTTTACTCACTAAACTTAGTTCTCTATTCCTCACTTTCAATCTTTCATATTCCCAATTCACATTGACTTCTAACTTTATTATCTAAATCCCTAAGTGCCCCTTTTCCCCTACTACTATAGCACTATTGTGAAAAAAGCCCAAAAAATATGTAAATACCCCCCTTGGGCATTATAGCCATAGTTTCAAAGTTTGGAGAATGATACAGAATCAAAGGGTTCTGATATTTGGTTCACTTTAAAGATTGGGGATTGAGTTAACACTTGGTTAGTTCAATAACCCGTTCCTACCCTTATCCGCTTTGCAAACCCATAACAGTGCATTATCCACGCCATTGCATAAATTTTGTTAAACAAAACCCAAAATCCGCCGATAACCAAAGTTTTACCCTGGCGCGCCTTTCTAGAAATATTATTTTTTATTGTCTGCGCTCCGCCGTATCGGCCCATCACCTCTGCGCCCCGTCGACCATCGGATCCGGGCCCTCCGATCCGACGGCTCTCTGCAATATTGGACCACCCCCGACGCCTGAACGTTAGCGCCCGAAATTGTCAGAAGGGTGACGTCAGGGCTCGGACGCGTGTTGCTCCTAGATTTCATCGGGCGGCCTCCTGCCAAAACCATACCCGTACCATAAGCGATCCGATATTACCACTTACTGCCCTTCTATTTCCGCCATACGCCACTCCCACGTCACCCCCAAGTCATTGCCGCTTTAGCATCACATCAGCGCCCGATCCACCATTGCTCTGAGCTGTCTGCCCTGTCATCTATCCACGTAGAGCCTCTCACTGGCTGCCACGTCATCATTCCGTACTTGACCCCACCTATGACGTCATGCTGACGTCATCCGACAAAAGGCGCCAAAGGCCAAATTTTCCCTATTTTGCCCAAAAAGTCGTTTTTTCGCGTTATTTGCAAAAAGACCACTGTACTCCTGCATGAATATTTACGTTGCTTATCCACCAACTTTGGAGTTTCCTCTCTCGCTGCTGGCGTCGTGCATCCACCTCGCCTGCAACACCATTGTCTTACTGTACCCAGGTATTTATCAGTTTCCCTCTGCGTGCCTTGGTCTTTGCATAATTCACTGAAGCAAACAAGAAAAGAGGGAAAACACAGGAATTGCTAGGAATCCTCAGTAACTGAGCTTCATTTCCCACTGTAAGCCCAAATTCACCTACAGAGGTTCCACATTGTGCCAAATTACCACAAATTCATAGCTTATTTGCGCATTCACAAATCTAAACCTCTGCCACCGAGAAAGCAATTCTCAAATCCCAGCATTTTCTCATTGAATCTCTCCCAGGAGCATTTCAACTCAGTTTCTCCCCTATTTACCTTGTCCTCTTTGCAAATTTCCCCCCTCATTGAAAATTCACTGCTCTATATTGCTGTGCCTAGAAAATCAAGTTCAAACACAACTTCAAGTATCAGTTAACCATGGAGACCCCTGTGGCATTAAATATTGCACCATTGAATGCCCCACATAAGGACCTGGAATGGTTGGCCCTTGCAGACAGAGATTATCAGATGAGAGACACTGTAGAGCTGTGTAACAAATACCACATAGAAACAGTTTGTGAGTTAAGGAAGAAACACAGAGATGGTACAGACCTCCTGGGAATCTGGAAATCCCATTTGCCAATCTACTATCTCCCTCAGGTCAATGAGTTTCCTGACTTGATTCACCAGTGCTGCACAAACTATGACCCCAATCAAAGGGCTGTTCTGAGTCCTTCAGGCTCTGTCTTATTCCACATTACTCCTGAAGCCATCAACCAAATGCTACAGTTTAGACCTACAAAGCCACTGGTTCCTCTTACTATGCAGCTTTTACTAGAACAAGGTGCCAGGCTCTCCAACTCACAAGTTACAAGAATTGGCCAATTGTTTATGCTTCCAGAATTTCAGCCCAAGCAGCCTCCCCCTTATTTGCATGTCTGGTTCAATGACATAGGGAGACTGCTAGTAGACATGATATCCTCCATCCTGGGGTTCAAAACCAGTGAGTTTGTAGATGAGACAACATTGGTAGTGCTATCTATTTTTACCCCAGGACAGCCCCCTGCTGTCCAGTATGACTATGCTTCATTTATAGCCAACAAAATTCATGAACAGTTCATGAACTTGGAAAGAGAGAGGGTATTCAAGTACACTTCCTACATATATCATCTGCTATTATACAATCAGCCTGATGCCTTTCCTCTTTTCCTCAAGAAACTAGATCCAAAGGGAAACAGAAGGTCTGTAATGTTTTGGACATCAGTCTGCCATCATATTCATTACTCACCATACACTTACTGTGAGTTTATTGACCTCTTCATTCACCCAGCCTTGTCACTGCTGCAGAGTTCCCCTCCTCCTAGACTCACTGATGATATGCAAAAAGAACTCCAGCTTTCTAAGAACTACAGCATTGGAGATTGGTACTTTTACCAAGACCACATAGTGATCAAGATATATGGCTGTGAGTTAGCACCATACAGGCTACCAAAGTATGTTCCCATGAGACTCTTTGCACTAGAATACTTCAGACAGTTCGGCAATGCAGATATGATTCACTTCCATAGAAGAAACAAGAAGGCACAGTTGAAAATTAAGCATCAATTGGGTCCATTCATCTTTAATAAGAGGGAAGAAGCTTGGGAAGAAGCAGACCAAATGTTAAAAGGCCTCCTCCTCAAGACCAACTTCTACTGGGCACCCTATGACCCTAACCATTTCATAAGCCTCAGAAGAATCAAGTATAGGCTTGCCACCTATGATCATTTTAGCATTCCAGAAATTGAAAAACATGCTAACCAACTAGAGTGGAGGGAAGGCACCTTAGTAGAAGATTATTCTGAGGAAGAATTAGCAGAAAGAGCCATTAAAGCTTTAGAAAAGGCAGTTGACTTGGAATATTTTGGACAGGTTTGGTCTTCCGGCACTCAGCATCTTGGAGAAGCTGCCTCTTCGTCCACCGTTCCCAAGCAGCCTGCCAAAACAACTGATCAAGCAACAGACATGGCTAAAGGCAAAACAGTGCAGCAAGAAGAGTTACCCCCAAATGTGGAACAACAAGCAGGGCAGCAGGAAGGTACAACCAAGGAACCTGCCTCCACAGAACAGCAAACACAAGAGCAAATCCCTCCAAGACAGGAGGTAACAGTTGAATCCTCGGTTTTGCAAACACTTGCTAATGAGGAAAGAACAAGGAAAAGGGATAGGCAAGAGGACACTCCTCTTACTACTTCAACGGATCAGCAAGGAGAAAAAAGGCAGAGGATAAATCCCTTTTCAGAGGAGGAATTGCCAGAGAGACCAATTGATACAATGCCCCCTCCTAGCATTGAAACATCGGCCAGCTCCTTACAGCAAGGACAGGACGTGCCACATGGGGCAGAGGTGAGCTCTTCAAGGCAGCGATCTAAGGCGGACTCTAGCATCAAGCAATAGTTCATAGATATCAAGAAAAGGAATGAGCCCCTCAAACACCAAATCTACAACCAACTCTTGAAAATGGCACCAACTAATTAGCAAAGATTAATGTCTTCTTATGACATTCAAGAAAAAAAAATGACTCTCAGTCATTTCAGGCCTACTATGCAGCAACCTCAAACAGCTGCCGATTATATCAGGACAAATCTGGAAATTTTTGCCAAAGACATCCACCCCTTGGATCAAATTGAGCTACACAAGCAAACCGGGGAGATGATTTATTCCACTTTAGCTGATAAGACCCTACTAGCACACCAATTACAAAATTCTTTACACAATACTGCTGCTCAACTGGAACTGGAAAAAGCATCATCTCAAGCCAAGGACAACAAAATCAAGTACTTGGAAGAGATCATTGTAGAATTGGGTCATGATCCAAAGGACCCTAAGGGTGTGTAGGCACTATTAAAGAAAATAGATGAAGATATAGCAGCTATGAGAAAGCATATCAAGCTGCCAGCTACCCTTCACCCTCAGACTGGAGAAGTGGCAGAGCAAAAGAAGGATCAGGATGTGATGGCTTTACTCCTAAGTTTATACAAAAGATTGATGGAAACAGAGAGTGCACTGGAGGTAGCATTGAAAACAAAACAAGCTGAATTACCAATGCAGCCAGCACAAACATCAGAGGCAGGCCCTTCAACATCAGCACCAGCTACAGAAGTATCAGCGCTAGCAACAGCACCAGATCAGGGACCCAGCCTAAGCATGCAGAACATGATGAAGGAGCTTGAGGCTTTAGAAGCACAGATGGCTGAACTACAAGGGACCAAGGACAAATTGGCTGCCATTGAAGAAAAGTATGATAAATCAAAGCAGAGCGTGGCTGAAAAAACAAGAGAGGTAAGGGCTCTTGAGAAGAGAATAAAGGAACTGGAGAAAGAGCTCTCTCTTGATAAGGTTGTAGCTGAAATCAAGAAAATCCTGTGGGCCAATATTAGTCAATCTATTTCAGACCAGTGGCAATACATTGAAACCATCCATGAACATATGGATCTCATAGGCAAGGCCCAAAAAGAAAGTCAAAGAGCAAGAGCATCTCTAGGCAATATGCCTGAAATAGCCAACAGGATGATCAATGTCCTGAACAATCGCACTGGCCCCCAGCTGGCAACAATGGGTATCACTAACAGAACTGATACCATTTTACTAGTAAAGAGAGTGCTTACTTTGAGAAATCATGTACAGACACTGGACAGAAGGTGCCAAGAGATGCAGGCAGATGTGAACAAATTCATTGAGAAAATTACAGCACTACATAACAGAGGTCTTCCCAGCTTGGTAACCAGTGCAGGAAGGTTACTATCTCAGGAAAACTATGCTAAAAGAGTCGATACATATGCCACAAATCAGATCACTGCATCAACAAGTGCCCCAGAGGAAACAGGGCCTCCATCTGGGCAGAGTCTCTATGACAAAATAGAGAATTTATTTTTTATTATGAATGAGGTCAGACATCTTTTTGAAGTGCCTCCAAACTATTACAAATATACTGAGGCAGATGAGACTTTTGGCATAATCCTAAGACACCAATTGCCTACACAGGAATGGTGGACAGGAATGATACAAACACTGCTGTGAAGAAACAGGTTGTTCAACAAATTTTTGTATATCAATCACAAGTCAACATTTTCAGAAAATTTACATACTTACTCTGACTGGGAAAAGAGTGGAAAAAGCCAACTCAGCAATCAAGTTTGACCACCAAGCAGGACCGACAGATGCAGATGACGGGGCTGAGATAGCCGCAGCACGACAAAGCAGTAAAGAGCATGTTACTCAGAATCAATGCGATGCACCCAACCGACCCGGTTGCCTCCAAAAGTCAAAAAACTTCTGACAAAAGTGAACAATCATTCATTGTTCATTTAAAGTAGCAATAACTATTGCATCTGCTATTTTTGAAAGTTGGTAAAGACAGTTATTGAGTAAATGACTCATCGTTAAGATATTTTGTAAAACGATTGTATATATATCCCCATGCATAAACTTATTGGGGTTGTTGATTTTTCTTCTGCGGAGCTATGCTGTAAATTCAGACTTTCAATACAAGAAGCTAATGGAATTTCTGAAGTTCTGAGTTGTTTGAAGTGTTGTGGTGTGCTTGTTTGCTGCTACAGGATTCCTGCGCTATTTCATGTCACAATAAGTTTTCTGAACCATGTTATTATGTATTCCGCTCTTTCATAATCCACTTATGTTGTATGTTTCATAGGTTTAGCAGTAGAGAAAAAGAATAGTTCAGGATTTGTTCATTGAACACCCTAAACTCAATCTATGCTGTTATGAATGTTTTCTTCAGAATTAGTTATGAATGTGTAATTCTTAATTGCTCACATTTACACTAAATCTTTCATAGTAAATACTGTTCAGGGATTCTAATCTGCTCCTGAGTAATATTTCGTTTCTCCATATCACCAGCTTAGTGAAAGATTCTTAGTTGCCTCTCACTGGCTGGAAATAGTCCATATTCCACAATTTGAAGATTGTTTCATGAATACCCATATGGCCCTACAGTTTCATTAGTCTCACTCAACAACTCCAACAACACATAATCACAGACTCCATTGCCCAATGGACTGCAACCCCTGAAGATTACATTTTAGCTTTAGAAGACATCATTCAACCAAAACTTTAAACAAAATTATGTGCATCATAACTAGCCTAAAAACATTACTAAAACCAAGCTAAATTCTAAAGAGAGAGCCCTCTCTGATTGCAAGTAGGCTAGAATCTGTGATCCAAAGATTGGTCTGTGGTTACCTCGGCCGTATTCCCTTAGGAGTCAAAGGGAACAACCTGAGTGATAACACACTCCCTCCATGAACACTCATTTTTTCCAAGGTTTGGACACAATCTGGTCATGGTTTAGCCTTCTACAGGAAGCTACAGGACTTTCTACAGAAAGTTCTGTATTTCTATAGGAAACATCCTGTAGAGCCTTTAGGCGGGCCAGGATCGATTTTGGAGAAGGATTTGAAGCTTGAAGTTTGTTGAGGAGGCATGCAACCACTCTTTTCTTCCATCCTCCACTTGTTTCACCTCCTTTCACCACCATTGCTGCCATCTGGTCGAATATACCTGCACAGTCATACCAGAACCTTGTTTTCTCAGATAATTTTTTTTTTTTAAGTGGGAAATAAAGCATTCAGAGGCTCGCACACTTTACCTGTCAAGGCGACTTTAGGACCCTGCACCTGTCAACGTGACTCATTTATTTCAGCATGCACCCCAGGAGGAGAAACGGCTACAGGATGTCCTATAGGAATCCTGTAGCAGCTGATCCGGCTGGAGCACATACCATGGAGACACCAACAACTCATGAAGCTAGTGCATGCAGCATTCACCACTAGGAAATCGGGTCTCAAGGTCTCGTAGCCAGCAATATCCAATGAAGAGGAGCTCCAACACCCGTGCACGAAGCAGCAGCAAGCAGATCCAGCATTCCTCATCCCAAAACCTGAAAAAAACCACATCCACGGCCGCACATGTAAGTGCCTAACGTTATTTCATCAAATTACATAAGCTATACTCTAAATGTGCATGACTGTGAGCATGGACAAATTGAACAAGTCTGGTAGCCATTCAACTGGCCACCATAACCAGTCAGACGGCCTCGTAGGATCCAAATGGGCTTGGTTATGTCGAAAAGACGGGCAATTGACAAGTGGGAAGTGTCCAGTCGGGGAGAAGTGGCAGTATGACAGGAATGTCGGCGATGAATGTAGAGGGAAGAATTCGGCGGTCAGGGACACGACGAGGAATGATGGCTGTGACGTCGGCCAACGGATCGACCGGGACAGCTCACCCCCACGCCATGAATTCCGCAGCAATTCAAAATCAGCCGACTGAATAACTTATGATACATTGCAGTCATTTACACTCACAACCGTTTTGCAACCGAGTACGCATCCTCCTCCTCTGCAAGTTGTTTAGCCTGAGTTCTCGGTCTGTTCCAATGTCCTGTTGCTGCTAAGACTCGTCTAGAACCACTGTAACGTCCTCCAGAAGCCGTGCACGATTTCTACAGGAAGCTACGCTACAGAGAGTCTGGCATTATGAAGAAGCTTGGACTGTTCATGTCGATGGTGGAAATTCTTAGTGAGGTAGGCCTGAACATAAATTTCCCATGCAAATAATTCAAAAGGTGGTGAATTCGACGTGTTGAGGGGGTAGGGAAAATGTGAATGAAAGTGTGTCTATGAATTCAAAAGCCGTTTTCTTATCGCTGCATGAAATTGTCTTTGTAGTCTGCATGCGAGATTTTCTCCAGGGTATTGAATTAAATTCCCTCCTGTAGAAAAATTGAGACACTGTCAAGGCTCACCGGTGAAAGATTGTGAACTTTATATGACTGTGTGCATAACAGAGACATAGCTCTGTGCTCTATGTAGAGAAATCCCGAAGTCCTCCTTCTGTACACGAGCAAGCAAGTTCAGAACAACAAAAACAGAGGTTTTTACCATGCCGGGAGGGTTCATTAGAAAAGAACCTTCGGACTCCAAGAAATTATAGGAAACCCCTGAGGTGGTGGACTTGTTTTCCCGTGCACACTGGATGTCATTCTCTGACAAGCTTCAAGGTCATGATGATGAAATTACAGAAGAATTCCCAAGTTCCTTGAAGCCGAAGTCAAAGACATTGGCCGTTGTCAACTTCAGAGGATTGACCCTCAGACTCACCCCACAGCTCATTAGCAGAGTAACTGATCTACCGATGGGGTTACCCTACGATAAGGAGGAGAGAAAATTGTGTCAGAAAGCTAGAAAAGAGTTCTTCTTGCCAGAGGAACAATTTTCAGAGGACAAGAATGGAGTTCGAAGAACTAGCCTACAACCATTCTGGAGTGAAGTCAGCTTCCAAATTATGAAGTATATTACGTGTGAGGGTGGCGATTAAAGCAATGAAAGACGAGGAGCTGGACTAGTTGCTCAGAGGATGAGCAACCCTTTTAGCAGGGGGGTGATGATGAGCCCCAAATTTGGTAACTTGTTGGGCTCATTTGGCCTAATTATCCTTGTTCAGTCCTTGTTCAATCCTTCATTTTTCATAGCTTATGCATTATTTTTCAGTATGTTTATGTCATTTGTACGAATAAGGGTAGTCACTCTTCCTAGGTGGCTAACACGTGCTCATTTCAGGTTTTTTGACACATGTTGGAGCAAAACCGAGCAATCATGGGCTAGAAGACAGCCAAGCTTGAGGTGAGGATTCATAGGGGGGTTGTCTATGGCATTAAATAACCCTTCCTTGGGATCGTCACCCCCAACTCTAAGCTCCAAAGACCACCAAAACCGGATCTAGAAGGCAACCAAGCAGATTTTGGAAGGGGTTTTCTACTCACACTTTGGACAACCAAGTCCCATAGATCTAGGAGGCCAGCTAGGGCCCTCATGGTGTATAAATGTTAAGCCCTCAACCTTCATAAGGGACTTTTGAAACCATTGCATATTTTGCACTATAGTGCTGTTAGCTTTACTTTGTTATCTTGTAGCCATTTTGGCATAACTCTTGACTTATGGCTATTTTTTGATAATGAGAAGCAGTCTGATTTTATATCAACTCTGAGTTGTCTATAGGAGCCATAGCTCTCAGGGTTGGGCCCAACCTAAGAGCCTAGGGCTTCCTTTTTGTACTGTTACCTTTCCCTTATGCATTGTTGTTTTCCTTTTATGCATTTGAAACGTATTTCTGTCGGGCAGATTTAGCTGTGTTGGTTAAATAGGTCACTGTTTATGAATAGAATTGCTTCAGATGTTTAAAATAGATTGGTAGTATAATATCAGGAAAAAATCTTCAAGAAAAGGGTCAACAACACTCTCAGTTTCACCTCATCCTTATTGGATCAGGGGCTAGAATTGAAGAAACAGTGTTGCCCCAACAAAAACACTAGTTTGCTTGACCATGCAATCCTTAGTGTACTGTTTTCATTTGCAGAAGTTAGTTATGGGTTCAGATCTCTGAAATGTTTCTTTGCATGATTGATGTACATGGTTTTCTTTCCAAATAAAGTTGTTGTTCATTCGTTTTATTGACAGTTAGATTAGATTATCTAGGACTTTGATTATTTGTAAGACTTTGTTGATTCGGTTAAATGTAGATCGTGAAGGGCATCTCTACCACTCTCTCTCATCCGCCTAAGCTTCATCAGAGCCAGTTGTTCCATCTCCTAGCTAGGTTCCTCGTCTCACACCTTTCCTTTTGCCCATGTAACCTACCTTCTTGCTCCATCGTTGTCTTAGCCTTCCTTAAGCCAATTCAGCCTTCTACACCCTCTTACCAGTCCATCCACCAGTCCTTGGGTCACTCCAGGCCCCTCTTCTACCTCCCTATCCATTCATGCATCTTCCCTCACTCACCCATCCTCTAAAATCCACTTTTTAAACATCCTATAGAAATTTCTTGATAGAAGCTCACAAATGAGGTTTCTTGATAGCTAAACTTTGTGAAACTCTCCAGAAGGGTGTTAGGGACTCCTTAGACCCTCTCTGAACCTTCCCAACCTTTTCCAAGCATTTCTCCTCCTTGATCCACCCCTGCACAATAAAAATCCAGTTAAAAGCACATGCATGATAATTCTAATAACTTATTCAAAAATACAAAAAGATGTTTTCTTCAGGTAGAGGTAGTCTAGACACATGTATTTTAGCTTCTTAGAAGTAATGGTATCCTTTCCAATAGTTTACATTCTCTCCTTTGCATCAGTAGGACTAGCTGGTAGAATTAGGGTTTGCTAGGGTTTGCGTTACTTCTTGGCTTTCAGTTCCTTTCCGCAAGTAGATTAGCTTCCTTTGAGTTAGCTTTCATCCATCAGTTAAAAAGCTTCTTCTAAGAGCTCATAGAAGTTGGCTTAAGCCCCTAGTGGACTTGTGCCAGCTGACCAAGTGACAGTTGCGGCAAGAGCTAGTACTTGTGCATACATCATCGTCGCTTCCAAGTTTGTTACAAACTACCGGTTTGGTAAAAGTAAAGAAGGGAGTCCCAGGAGTTGCAACATTATTGCTGCAATACTGGAGCCCACCATAAAACAATACATATAAATCACATAAGAGACGGAAAATAACTTGCTAGCAATGAAACATTCAAATAAATCTTGATATTTCGGGAAAATCGGTACTCTTTGGAACTCTGTTGAAACAGTGCAATTTTTTTCTACAATTCTAGAGATATTTAGTGAAATAGTTTTTTGGGAGCTACCACTATCATATTTGTTCTTTGAAATTATTTAGAAATTTATGATAAAAACAGTAGCATTAGCAATACTTTTTGTTTTTTGTACGTTTACTGAAAAAGTTTCGTGGGAGCCACCACTATGATATTTGTGCCTTGAAATTATTTCGAAATTTATGATAAAAACACCCGCATTTGCAACATGTTTTGTCTCATGCTATTTGAAAAACAATGTTGGCAGAAACAATGTTATTGTCATTTCTTCTTTCTTATCTCTCAAATCTCCATAGAGTATTGGTTTTTTCTTGTTTTCTTTGTCCAAAAAAGTTCTACATGTAACTAGCACAATGCAATGGAAAATGATTCTTGTTATGTTCTTATTGATATTTTCAATTAATAATGACACATAATCTTTTTTTTTCCAAGTGATGACCATTGAATTGATATTAATTCAAGAAAACAAAAAGGAATTTAATATACAATTAACTAAATTTGGACTGGACTACCTTTATGTATTTATTTATTGTGTGTTCTATGTTTTTTTTTGGTCTCATCTTACATCTTTTTTGTAATTGTGCTCACAACATTTTAATAATGAAATGGCTATGCCTCAAATTGCAATTTGTGCAATGCATAGAGGCAAGAGTGAGGACGAAACACAATAAAAGCTTCCTCCACATGTTGCACATATTATTTAGATGCTTTTGATATTTCTCAAAATTTATTAATACATAGATATATATATATGTGTAGAGTGTGCAAGGAGCAATATAGTCTCTACTCTTTAAAAACTCCCCCGCACACAATTTCTATGCACACCCTTTCTCATGCACTTCTCGCACACCCTTTCTTTCCACAAAAAAGACAATGAAATTGACATTAAATTAACATATAAAGGCTTCATCCATATATAAGGAGGTCTAGAACCCCCTCAATTCTAGCATCATTGTGAAAAGTAGTAGCAAACATAACAGTGTCAAAGCATTCACTCATGGAATGTCCACTCACAAAATTAACCTTTTTTTACTTGCCTCAACTACGGATATTAAATTTTCCTTGTGTAGAGTGTAGAGGAAGAAAACTTACTCGATAGCTAATCTTTAACAAATTATAATCCCTAATCGCTAGCAAATTCTCCTCCCCACAACCTTTCTCCCTTTCTCCACACAAAAAAATAGTAACAATTTGATATTAAATTAATATATAAAAGCTTTGTCTATATATTTGTTCAACTCCTCGCCACCCCCTCACTTATGTAAGAGACCTTCAAACCCATCTGTTATGGAACCATTGGGTAAGTCAATAATAATGTTAAGCATAATGATGTGAGATCACCCACAAAATGACCACTCATAGAATTAGTTAATTCAAATTACAAAAATTCAACAAAATAATAAAAAATTAAAAGACTTTGACCAAGACAAGTGCTATAATCCCTAGCAAAATAAATACTAATAAAATCCTTATACCCGAGGAAATGTGACCGCTCTTCAAATGTGTGGTGGGTGAAAGAGGTCTTTGAGGTAAATAAATATGTGATATCACCCTACCACACATCATTGATTATTCATAAAGTAGATGTAAAGTGTTTTAATGCATTATATCATAGAGTAGACTTTGGCTATTATTAATATTTTTGTTTTAAGAAAAGTGTCGTATGCGTATAGGTTCGACTAAGCGGACTACAACTTTCTTAATAGTCTTTTTGATTATTTCTTAATTAGATGTTTATCTGCATTCCAAGTTTAATAACTTTATAACATTTTCTACAACATTTTTAATTTGCTTCTAAATTATTTTTTAATTAGATGTATATCTACATTCCAAATTTAATAACTTTATAACATTTTCTATTTTTTCGTCTCTCTCTTCATCTAATAGACATTCTGTACTTCACCTAAAACCAAGTGAGTCTATACTGTCTGCTTCTTTTAATGACGTGAGGCCCAAACAGAGAAAAAGTACATGAGATCATAATAGAACTAAATGATTTAGTTTTTCATGGTTGAGATGCTACGGAACATTGATAGCCTCAGTATCTTCTTCCTCGGGGAGATTCTCTACTTTACGTAAAACTGAATCTCTACTCTTGACTTCCTTCCCGTAATAACTTGAGGCGCAACCTGAGAAGGAGACCCTGATATCAGAGGCAAACTAAATAATTCAGTGTCTAAGTATAATGTTTTGCATGGTTGAGATTGCTACAGAATATTTCTTGGATCTTCTTATCAAGGGAGTTGTCGTTGGACTAAGGTCGGGACAACGGCTGAATTCCCAGATTGCGACTTGATATGAGGAGTTGTAGTGAAATTAGTAGCCCGAAAATTTATAAACATTTAGATAACGAAGGATAGTTTTTAGATAATCTTTTTGCCACGATAATTTTAAGAAATCTGTTAGTAATCTAATTAAATTCTTCATTCATCCACCTTTTGTTTAAAGGATGCTTTCGATCAGGTTTGCTCCATGAATCAACTAAAGCACCATGCTAAGGATTATAAATCTCGCCAGTTCTTCCATATACAAATTTGTGATTTGAGCCAAAGCATTTTCAGTCTCACTATGCTCTGATCTCCTCCTATATCATCCCTTGAAAATTAGTGGAGGAGCTCAGAGCTTTATCATCTCCTCTTAGATCATTCCTTGAAAATTAGTGGAGTAACGGAAAGCTTTATACGAATCCCCGCCAGTGAACGTAGTGAAAAACGTGGCTTGAAAGTGAGCTACATGGAAGGCAACTTGCCAGCTCTGATAATAAGCACAGGAATTATTTCAAACATGAGAACGAAATAATAACAGTTAAAAAATAGATGCTCATTTTATAACTGCACAGTATATGTAGAGCACAATATCTTATTACTGCAATTACAGCACCATACATTGCCTGTATGTTAAGAAATTGCGATCTGCATTGCGATGGGATCCCTTGGATAACAATGCACTAGAAATTCTCCTACGTCTTCCACAAATGCAATTGTTGCCTAATCTACCTGTATATGAATAACTCAGCTTTCAGAAAGCTTTCATATTCTGAAAGCTACAATGGGTTAGGAAACTGTGGAGTAGTGGCAACAGCAGCCTCCTCTACAGTTCTTTTGAACGTTTCAGCGTCTGGAGAAACAACAGCAACTGCATGACTTGAATACGTGGCACCCAGTACGACTATATGCATGATGTGTGATTCAGTAGCTTGAGCAATTACAGCGCCTCCCGGCTTTTTGTTTGGACCGTTCATATTCAGGCATTGTCTGCACATAGGGCAGGAGGAATGAGAGACAAACCATTTATCAATGCATTCCACGTGGAAGCCATGATTGCAGTTTGGCAGAATTCTCATCTTCTCTCCTTCCGCAAATTCTGCCAAGCAGATCGGGCAATCCGTAGGCACGGGCCCCGGATTTGACTTATTGCTGTAAATGATAATGGGTAGTGCTTTCATAGCCGCTTTCCTCAATCCAGGGTTTGCCACCCCATCGGATGATTCGACCACGATTCGCATCCTGCAGTGGAACAGACATCTGAACAACGAGCTGAGGCCGATCCCCAAGATGCAAAGGCAGAGCAAAGCAAGGACGGTGATAATGACTAGTCGATCGGGGTCTAGAGTGGCCTCGTTAACGTAAGAAATACACCCTGAACTAGAAGGTACAGGAGCAGAACTCAGTAACTTCCTGCCGATTGGCAACGGAAAATCTAAAACGCTCTGCATGTCCTTCATATAGTTAAAATCCAAAAAACCTTAGGAATAAACGAATTGAAGCTTTATCCTTTGAAAACTAACTACCTGTCTCTTTAGAATTTTGAAGAAACTCTTCGCTCATCATCACATGCCTAAAAGCCACTGAGTGGTGAGGTCTGTATGAATTTGGTATACTGCCTCTTCTATGCTTCTTATATGACGCTTGCTCTGAAGCCTCGAAATCTCTATCCCTCGGGCCTCATGTCAATCGCTTTCTCGCTATCAAATTTGATTCCCTTAAATCTAAAGAACTCTAAAAAATTTCTACCACTCTGGTCAATCGTTTTCTAGCCTTCAAATTTGATCACATAAATCTAATTAAATATGACCCCATTCAAACAATCGTTTTTATAATTATTACAAATTTTGGTTATTATTGTTTTTCTAGAACGAAAGGTTCTTCTTACGACCACCTTTTGTCTGAAGAATATTTCGTTTTGGATCACTTCTACTCAACTGAGTTATCAGGAAATGGTTATAAAATGCAGATAAAATGATATTTTGTGTACATATGGTCCCGTATCCCCCCACTTGGCTTCACCCATATCCGATAGGTGAAGAAGCACACGTAGTATCTCACCTTGTTGGCGAGCGCCCACCGCCTGCAACCTACCTCCAGATCTATCTCCTAGCAAATGGGCATAAAAGCAAGCGTTGCAGCTGACCAGCTATTTCTATAAAGACAACCATCGGTATTAATAAATATATCTTTTCAAAAAGTCCATACTTGCACTCTGTGGTACATAAAGAATCCATCCATGTAGATACATTACACTACAATCTCGATAAATGACAAGACAAATATTTATAAATAATCTTGATCCGGATAGACCAAACAACGGAAAGTAACACGTATTTAACAACAGGTGTACAGTTACTAATTATAACTGGTTGAGGCCATATTTGAGATCCATACAAATATTCCTTACACCTCAATACCGAAAAAATATCATATTGTGGGTAGGGAAAGAGAATCATATCTTATGTAGTACAATAATAGCTGCGAGCATCAATATTATAATACAAGCTTCCCTTTCGTTGCCTATAAACAACTTATCTCTAGAAGGAAATCTTCAAGTAACTATTTCTTAGGATAATGGACTAGGATAGTGGATTATAGCTGGAATGTAATGATATTGAAACGAAGAAGTCCCCATTGAAAGGATAATTCTTGATTTATGTTTACATCGTTTGATTATTTATATATGCATAATTGATTAACAAGTAATTGTTTTCAAAGAAGCAATAAGAACACCATATATTTTTTTCCTAGTTGAGGTTGACTTAAAATTCAATGAAATTCAAAATGATATGGAGTTGTAATTTCGATAGAATTGTTGATGAACAAAATAAAATAATTTTATGATTTTAATTTAATTAGATATTGAAAAGGAAATTTTAATAAAATTGTATTGCAATGATTTGAGTAATTTAATAATAAGGGTAATATCTATAGCGCAGTGAAGTTTTTTTTATATTGTTATTACTAATTAATGAAAGAAAAATTTCACACCATGAAAGTAAAATTCTCTCCACACAATTTTCTTTGCACAATCAAAGTTTTCAAGGCAAAGCTCTATGTAGTGAAATGATGCTTCTATATCTCGCAAAACCATCTTGTTTGCGCTGGATGGAAAGCTCCGCACAAATCTAGCAAATCTTTTCGTGGAATCAACTTAAGCCTATTGAAACTCCTAGCTCTTAGAATGCAGAAGTGGTTGGCCTATATTTAAATAGGGTAATTGCTTCACACACCATCCCAAGAAAACCACTTCATGACATATTTGTTAACATTAGACTATTACTAAATGAATATGAACTTTAGACTATTAATTAACATGAACGTTATACGTGGTGTGATCTCGAATTGAAACGGTCACGAATTTGAATGGAGCTTCCTGTTGTGCAGAAGAAACTTTCCTTCGAACAATGAGAGGAAACTTGTCTCCTCAAAACACTCGAAACTTGTCACCACATTTCCACCTCAGAATTAAAATAAATATATATATATCTTTACTGTGTTTATAAGTTTGTTGAAGAGGGACAAGCGGTGTATGGATCTTTTCTTGTACACAGCTTTCCACACAGTGAAAGCTCTGCACAAGAAAAGCTCCACATAAGGAAAACTCCACACAAGTATAACAAATATTTTCCTGAAATCAACATAAGTCTATTGAAACTCCTAGATCCTATAATGTGAAAGTTGTCGGCCTATATTTCTACAAAACCATTGAAAAATAGAAATTTTCATGAAGTCCATATTGGTGAAATTGCAGAACAAAATGGTAACACTATCATTAATTCACTATAACAATATTTCCTAAAAAGAGGACAAACATTTAGACTATCGTTTATTGTATTGTGCTTTTATATGATCTTAATGAGCTAAATTTTTAGCAAAACATCTCTTGGACAAAAAATGTGTGCCCTAAAACCCACAATCTCCTCTTAAACTTCATAACTTGACATTGTGTAAGACTAGTACAAAATGGCTAATTAGTCACTAAAAAAACGACTAAAATTTACTTATAAATGATCATTTTTCACTCGGCGACAAACAGTGGCTAATTTACAATATCTTATAACACAAGAAACTTTTAGACATATTTAGCTTAATCATTATTTGGTTGTATTAATTTTATTATCTAATAATATATTTAGTCATAATTTTGGTAATTAATTTAGTCATTAATTCTCACAGCTAATGACCAAATATGCAACAAAATATATTACTACATGATCCCCCAAGAAAATGAATTAATTGCCAAAGAAATATGACCAAAATGTTGGTCACATTATAAGATACTATATATTAGCTACTACTTGTCATCTATATTTAAATTTTAGTCAGCCTTTGAAAATAATTAATGAAAGAAAAACTATGAATAAATTTTGGTCATGTTATAAGATATTGTAAATTAGCTACTAATAGTTGTATATATGCAATTTTAGTTGTCATTTCTAATCACAAATTTACCATTTACACTGGTCATTTAACTTTTTTTATATTTTCATATTTCATATAAACTACTAATTTATTAGTTTAGATTCACTTTATTTTCGTTCAATAATAATCTTTATAAATGACTAATTTAATCATTGTATATTCATTTTATTTTTGTTGATCATTAATCAATATAAACTACTAATTGAGTATCTTTTGATTGATTCTATATGTTTAGTATTAATCAACATAAACGAATTAATATGAATTTACAATTAAATTAAAAGAAACACCATACGATATGCATGTTCATCTAATATGAAAATGCATGATAATTATAATACTAAATAATATCAACTATAACTATAAATACTTTCAACCACATAAATTATATTATATGAAACATCAACTATTACAATATGAGTTTCCAACTTATTATTGGTTGGACTACAATTTGCCCATGAAATATTTTTTCAGTACTTCAAAACATTATCAATGCATTTCCAATACATTGCCGGTGAATTCGCAAACTCTAAAGACTCAACCATCATTCTGCATGTGTGTGTCTCATGCAGGATATTGAATTTAAGGGTATCACTAGATCATTTCTCTTCTCTCCCTCTTTCTGCATTTGTCACTTCAATATTATTGTTCTCCTCTTTATTCAATTCCTTCTTCTTAAGATCAATATTGAGTTCCTCTTCTAAAAATGAATGAAGGTACAATGCAGAGTATAAGACATGAATGATGATGAACACTAGAATATAAAATAAAGCAGGCTATAAAGGATTTATGTGACATATACCTCAACATCAACAATGTCAATGTCATTTTTCCCTATAAGAGCAAGAAACTCGAACAAGGTTTCTTTTGTTGGGTGATAGAGGCTACTATGTGGCTAGATGCCGTCTATAAACAAAGCAAATAAAATGTCAGCATAGAAAATAACATCTTAGGAACTTAGTATCCAATCTTCATGAAAATCTTAGTAGCAATCATGCCAACTAAGTTCCATGTTAAAAAAATTTGGTTGTAGATAACTTATGAAAAAAATGAAAGAAAAAGACAACATATAATAAATAATGTTTGACAACTAGCTGGAAAATTGAATTATAGAAGGAAAACCTTATTTTGATTGTCCATCGTAATTTTTTAAAACAATTGAAACTAAAAGAGTAGTACCCGCAAATACCATATTACTTATGACAAAGAATATAAGAATGAACTAAGCATAAAATTCCAAATCAAATCACAGGGAAAGTGGGATGACTATAAGATCATCATTATTAACAAAACCAAACTACACTTTCATGCTCATGAGGTTGATACTCCCTATAAATTTCTCAAGAGAAAGTTATTCAAACATCATTTGCAATCATTGTTGTGACTAAACTAAAATCTAACAACTCTCATTAAGACAGTCACCATAAAAATGCTTCCAAAATAACATAAAGTAAAATAAATACATATTAAAGCTACAATTGAGAAGCCACTCTGGTTAATAGAAGATACTCAATCAAACATCAATAAAAATTTGTTAAGGTTATGCATGAAAAGAGTAAGAATAAATATGAAATATTGAAGAACAAAATGTAAATTCTAAAATCTTGACATATTATTTTCATCTAGAAAGGTTGTCTAGAAGAGTAATAACCCAACTACACCATGACATATTATTTTCATCTAGGAAAGTTGTCTAGAAGAGTAATAACCTAACTACACCAACAAGAACTATTATGATCGAGCAATATGCAAAAATCCTGCAACATGTCAACTTGTTTCAGTAAAGAAGTTATTACTACATACAATGTACAAATGGTTTTAACCTTAATTTATTTAAGACATTACTTTTCAGCATTTAATTTATAAATCAACTAGGAATCCAACATGGATCTGCATAAATGTATTTCACAATATTACATTTCATTGAAATTATACATGGAGATATTTTTGGATCACCTTTTTGTTGCAAACTTCCTCCCAATTAAATATGTTTTTAACATGATAATATATTCTTAACATCCTAAATATTTGTTAAAACTAAAACCCTTAGAAGGAACTAGAGTGACTATATTAATTCTCATGTTTTCCATCCACTTAGTTATGTAAAAGCGAACTTTTACACTAAGGCTTAACACATTACTGAGATGCTTGAAAATACACTAATAGCTTTCCAGTTAGCAAACTGTGACATATCTTCCCTCAATTTTTTCTAAACAACTACATTGTAAATAGAGAACAATATGTCATATAAGCCTTGAATCTAAAGCCCAAGACCCATAAAGAAAACATAAATAGGTACTCTGAAAAATAAGTAAAAGATTATATAAATAGAAATTTACGTACTCTAACATTTTCAAACCATTTGACATAGATAGAGACAAGGCATTAAGAATTATGAAATCATATATTACATGTACTATTTTCATGGAGCACAATGCTTCTAATTGATTTATGTCTTTATGCTTTGTTAGAAACCAATGGTGGTGCACCCTATTTACACTGCATAATTACATTCCCGAAGAGGGGAGAAAAATTCATATGAAGATGCATGCATAGACTGATTTTTTTTAGCTACAACCATGGACCCTATTTCGTATAGAGTTCTCAATACACACCACATATATCTCATGTGAATAGTGTGTTTATTAAGAAAAGGGTGATGATACAACATCAAAAGTTGAACATTACGTTGTGGATGAGGGATTAAATATAATTGTGGCTATAAACGAGGAGTAATGGAACCTAAAAATACTCCCAATATAACCTCATTGATGGAAATTGAACAAGGAATTCTAGAAGACTTTTTTGGTATGACAAAACCTAATCAAAATAAGTTTCCTAAAAAATAAAAAGTTCAAATTTAAAATTCAAATACATAAATTTTTTGTTTAATACAATCACATTAAGAGCAAATTCTTAAAATTCTTTTTACAAAATTCTCTTTAATTTAAGACAAAGATAACATTTCAGAAGTTAACAAAAACATATTTTGGCCTTGTTATTATGAGACGCTCAAGGACCATCAAATAGTTTTTTAAAGAAAATATACTTTAGTATACTTGGGGGGGATCATATGGGGTACAGAGGGAGGTACCCAAGGGAATAAGGTGATGTCATAATATAATGGGCCATAGTTAATAAATAAAGTTTCTAACCCACATTATTCAAGGGACCACAAGTAGTTAGGGAATGATGTGATAACCCATTGTAATGGATGTATGGTATTGAGAGAACCATGATAATCTCTCAATACCATACATCCATTACAATGGGATTATCACATGATTCCCTAACTACTTGTGGTCCCTTGCATAATGTGGGTTAGCCACTTTATTTATTTACTATGGCCCATTATATTGTTACATCACCTTATTCCCTTGGGTACCACCCTCTGTACACCACATGATTCCCCCTAGGTATACTACATTCCACCCTCTAGCCTCTACATAGGATTCATACATACAATACCATTGGTCTCGCAATACCATACATCCATTACAATGGGATTATCACATTATTCCATAACTACTTGTGGTCCCTTTCATAATGTAGATTAACCACTTTATTTATTAACTATGGTTTTCGTCATCTATACTCCGATTCGACCGATTGTTTTTTTGAACTTGGGTGTTTTGTCAGGAGGATCTCACATTGTAATGGGACATAGAGAATAAATAAAGTGCTTAACCCACATTATTCAAGGGACCACAAGTAGTTAGGGAATAATGTGATAAGCCCATTTATTTATTATCCTTACATCTCATTGTTACCTTGGGTACCTCCCTCTGTACCCCATATGATCCCCCCTAGGTATACTATATATACCTCTCCTTCATCGGAAGATAAATATTTTAATCATTATGTTTCTCTAGAATCAGAAGCGTATGTTGTTGATGCTGAAAGACATCCATTTTTATCAAAACCATATTATTTCATAGTTGATTTGATTCGCTAATGCAGGATCTTAGTGAGCGACTTCCAAGCTTATTTCAAAAGACAATACTTTTAGAAGTTAAAATTCAAGATGAGAAACATACATGTAAACATGAAAAACATAAGAATGTTATTGTAGAATTGATTGCTTACAAGTCACAACTTATCAACAACTAAAATAATGTTCTAAAAAATGCCACTACCATTGAGAATTATTTTATCGCATAGCATTATGAAGAAACTACTTTTATTGAAGAATGATATAGCCTACAACTTGCACAAAAAATAGTGTTTTAGTTTAATTTACTCCATTGAATTTGGATTATTGAAATTTATATAAGAAAAATATGGCTACTTACTTTACAATATGGCTTAGTCAAGTTAGTATTGTGAGCTAATGTTTCACCAAGAGGAATTTTTAAAACAACGATGAGAAAACAAAATGACCTGACAAGTAAAAAGAAAACAACATTTATTTTTCCAAGCCCAACATGGTGTTGGCTGATTTCATAGACAATATAATAGCCTAGGAAATTACCTCTATGCTTTGATATTTCTAATTGTGGTTGGCTTACCGGTAACAATATGTGAGGTATGTCTATTAGACATTATATTAATCCTTAGTCTAATAGTATAACATAGGAAAAATTTTCTTGCACATTACAAGAACCATATTTTAAGGATAGGTAAACAAATGAATTTTTTTTACCAGTTTTTGTGTGTTCCTCCACACTTTGGAAACCACTGACATTGAGGACACATCAACCCAGACTTAATGAATAATAAAACAATAAAACCTAGTAATGTATTTCATCCCAATATATCATAAACAATCGGGAATAGGCATGTAACATCGCCATTTTGTTGTTCCATTATGGTACATGGATCATGTGTGAGCATGGTGTTTAGGTGCCTAAGCCTTGTGAAAATTACAGAAAGGTACCTTATGTTGTAAATATTGTGCATACTAAGTCATTTGACCATGTAAAACTTGTCATGTGGGATATAAAGGCCAAGGCTCCAACAGTGAAAATGTTAGCTCACCTACGAACATTTTTCCTTTTGTTCAGTTGATGGGGTATAAAATCTAAAGTACACTAATGATGTAACCATGATATAAAATATATAAAAAAAAATATTTGCTTTTGGAGTGAGCTGGAGGGAGAGAAATGATATAACGAGTAACTCCCACTAAACTTACTATCCTTTTAATTGCAAAAACTAGCTTGAAAAACAAATGCCTGGAGGCTCAAGGAATACACCTCAATCCCATGCACTTGGATGTTCACATACCACCCTCCTACTATCTATACATCCTCTTGACACTTTGGAGGAGTTATTTAGTTATTACTTAGATGCTCAACTTCTCTTTGGCAATATTATTCTCACAAAAAGATCATGCTAGGTAAAGGGTGACAAACAAGAAATTACTACTTGAAGATGAATTCCCATGCAAGACTCAAGCATTTGGATCTCCACTATGAAAGATCACTATAGAGGTTTATTGTTGAGTATAAGATGAAAAATCTTGCTGTTGTAAAGGGGTTGCATAGATGGATTAAGGTAGATAATAATTCTGAAGTAGATTAATCATAGATCCATGATTTTGTTAGTTCTAGCAAGGATTAGGTCTTGCATCAGTTTGTGGTAACAAGGTTGTCTAGCTAATTGATGCAGTAGTTATTTTCTTGTAAGGCCTTCAGTTGTTATTTTTCAAAATTAATGTTCCTCTAAGAGGATAGCAGAGATGGATTGAGACATATGATGGTTGTGAAGGCATTTCATGGCACATCCTTGATCCTATTAGTTCTAACAACATGGATTAGATCCTTACTTCAAGAGATAGAATTGAAAGAGGTCTTGTACTATGTAGTGCCAGAAAGGCTACACTATGATAATTGTTGCAGTATTTCTTTCTTCTAAAGTCCTGGGCTATTATTGTTTTTACCTTGTTTAAGAAATAGGCTTGCAGAGGTTCTAACTATTTTCTTTTCTTTCTTCCCTACTTTGTAATTGAGCCTTGTACATAACCTTTGGAGGAATTTGTGAGTCACCACGTAGAATCCAAATATCTCACCCGTAGCTTCTTATCATCTCACAGCCTAAGATCGAGGTTCTTTCTATCATAAATGTTTGCGGTTGGGTAGTGCCTTCTCCCTTGGAAATCATTCTACATGTTATGTTTATCTTAACATAAGTGTTATGTCTCTTATTAGATTTATGTTATGTTATAGAATTAATTTGATATGATAAATTCCTATTTCTTCATTCCAGTTTTGAAAGTTACTTGTAGTCTTCACAAGAGTGTGCATAAAGCCATGAATACTTAAGATTGACTATGGCAAGGGATGCCAAAGTATCTTGTGGATAGACAAGATTCTCCCATGTGTAAATTTTTCCCCTTTTCTAAAATCACAGGTTGGGTTTGCTATGCCTGAGCGAAGTGTTATGCAGTCACATTTAACATACAAAGTCACAAAACCACCTGTATTGGTAACCTTCCAATCACAAGAAATTGTTGTGAATAAATATGGAACTATGTAGAAATAAATTACTCTCTTGGAGGGGTGATTTTAAACACGAGGAAATAATGGAGGAAAAATACTCAAACCACCACAACAACTATTCTACTTACTCAAGATAGAAACACCTTCCAAAAAAACATGGAAGAAAAACATACATGATAGGAATAGATATGGTTGACCATATCAAGCAAACACAATTGGATAAACCTAGCTATAATAATGGTTAACATAGTCCACAACCTATATAAGAGAAACCAGATAGTTTCAGATATATCACACATTGAAAAACTTTTGACAACTAAGAATGTATATTCAAGCCGCCATAACAGTTGTTATATTTTCTCAATACAACCACAAGTCCACAAAAACCAAGGTAAAGGTACATACATGACAAGCGTAGATGTGGTGAACCACATCAGGAAAACACAGTTGGAAATACCTATCTATAAAAGTAGTTAACATGGTCCACAACCTATATGAGAGAAACCAAATAGTGACAAATACAAAACATAGCGAAACAATGAGGTAGTTATCAATTTGAAAGTGGTCAAATCACAAGTCATTCTTCTAGTCTTATTCACAAACTTTGCACCCTAAACACAATCATGGTTAACCAAGACCAATTGGAAGTAAAAGATAATGGATGTAGCAACCAATAATGTTATGCAACCATGATCAATGAGTTCAAAATAAGCCTCTTCGAGGGGGTAACCTCCTTTACATTATAGAAATGAACAATTCTTAGATGATAAAAATGATAAGACCTCCTTAGTATATATAGGATTCTAAGGGGTCACAATATAATAAGAGTCGACATAACAATAATATTGTAAGGGAAAAACAATAAAAATAGTGGGCTTCTTTGGGGCACAATAATAACAATATGGGGACTACATGGGCACAACAATAAGAAAAGGGGTTGCACTAATAACAATAAGGGGCTACACTAGTAGTATAGGGACCTAACATGCCCCTCTCCTTAAAAAGGTGTTGTCCTCAATGCTTGAGTAGTTTTGAATGCTTCTGAATAAAATTATCATCCTCCCATGTGAAATATTCAGTGGGTAAGCTCTTCCACTTGATGAGATGCTTTGAAATTGATCGATTTTGTAGCTTTTGGGTTCTTGTTTCCATGATTGTTTCAGGTTCCACTATGATTTTTCCTTCCTTGTCAAGTTCTGACAATATTGTTTTAACTAGGATCTTGTCACCTATAACCTTATTTAAGCATGAAGCATGGAAAACTAGGTGCACTCAAGATGATGAAGGAAGATCAAATTTGTATGCGATAGTACCAATCTTTCACAGCACCTTGTAAGGCCAATGGTATGTGTGTGATAATTTGTTATCCTTTCTAGCTTGCTTTAGGGACATTTTTTCTTATGGTTGTAGCCCTAAAAATACCCAGTCATATGCAACAAAACTTCTTTCAATGTGATGTTCATATGCTTGTGGTTTCGTTTGATTATGCACTAAAGTGAGGTTATCCTTTAGGAGTTGGAGAACTTGTTGTTGATGCTCAATGTGATCTTCCACTACTTGAACCTTAGAATTTTCTCTTAAATGTGATGTGATGGATGGTGGTTGATATAAATAAATTTTCATAAATGGGGTCATTTTTGCTGCAGTATGGAAGAAAGTGTTGTACCACCATTCAGCTAGAGCTAACTACTTGACCCATTGTGTTTGTTTATCATATCCAAAGCAATGAATATATCCTTCCGAACATTTGTTCACTATCTCCATGTGTCCATGAGATTGAGGATCATAAGATGAGCTATGAGCTAATTGAGTACCCAGAAAACAAAATAATTCCTTTTTATTCTTGATATGTCCTTCTATCTCGAGAGTTTGAGGAGTGGTAATTACTACCAATGCATTACAAGATATGGTTGGATTTATTTAGTCTTTCTCTAGGGTTGGTTTCTGGTGTATATCCTCTTCTTTTGATGTTTCTCGATCCTTTTCTTACTCCTCTTCAAAATCTATGTAAAATAATTTATTCTCAGCACACATATGACATTTAGTGTATTCTCTATGACAACTGCAACAAAGCCCTTTTTCTCTTTTTTCTAGCAATTGTTGTGGTGTCAACCTTTTAGGTTGTGGAAGGCTAGGAGCAACAACACTTCCATATTTATAGTTACGAGTGGTAGGTTTCCTTGTTTCCATAACTTTTCTTTCCAACCCATATGCCTTCTCTAATGAATCAGGTTCCCAAAGGGGAACCTCATGTTGGATGTTATCCTTTAAAGTCCCTATGAATACATCAATCCTATGCATATCTAGAATATCATTTACCCTTATATTGAAATTTTGGAATTCCTCAATGTGCTATGCAATTGAACCCTTTTGTTTGAGATTTATCATTTGGCTAAAGAAGGTGCTTCTCTTTGTATCCTCATAATGTGCTATCATTTCCTCCGTGAAAATTGACCAGGTGACATGTAGTTTATGAGAACAAAGCCCTCTATACCATACAAACTGATTTGGTTCTAAATATAAAGATGTAATACATACATTTTGTAATAGTTTCACATCATGTAGATCAAAATATCGCTCCATCTGTAGTATCCAATTTATTGGATCCTTTCCATCAAACTTCCTCATATCTCTTTTTCTTTATTTTAGGAGCTCGATCTTGAACGAATGTAAATCTGTAATTTTAGATCTTAAAGGTCTAAAATTTTGTCATGTGGTAGCCCTCTGAGTCATATTTCCAACCCGATAATCTTGATTGAGATTGGATTCTCCAAGAAAGAGTTATAGCCAATCTCCCACAATGACATGATTATAGACTGGTTCAGTAGAGCGAACTTGTACAAAGTGTGACGTGTCATTGTTTAGACATTTGACCCTTAAAATGATACCCAACAACTAAAATCTGTCTTATTTGGATATCTTTTTACGAAATTTGATTCTGATCCTTAGAGAGAATGTTATGACGATTTTCCCAAGGTCACCTATTTGGGATGGAATTTGGGAGCCTGCACAAACCCTAACTTCCCCAGTTCATATCTCTGAAAATTGTGGGGGAAATGATCTAAAGGTTGCACACGATGTTCTTCAAGATTTCAACTCAAATGGGTTTTATTTTTAGCTTTTGAAGCTTCGTAAAAAAAATGTTATAGCGAAAATTCCTCGATGGTGTGTCTGAAGTAGAAAACTGTAAAATCCAAAGCTTTGAGACCAAATGTTATGCAACCAGCTCACAAAATAGAAAAAAAGATAGATCAACGACTTCGAAATAAGCCTCTTTGAGGGGGAAACCTCATTTACATTACACAAATGAACAATTCCTGGATGATACATATGGCAAGGCTTCCTTTCTATATATAGGATTCTAAGGGGTCAGAATATAATCCGAGTGGACATAACAATAATATCGTAAGGCAAAACAATAACAGTAGTGGGATTCTATGGGAAACAATAATAACAATATGGGGACTACATTGTTGAGAAAAATACTGAGAGAGGGGGGCGGGTGAATGAGTGTTTTCAAATCAAAAACTTTTTCATTTCATAATCAGATTTATATACACTACTTTAGTGAAGGAAACTCGCGTGTGTACGCAATTGTTCTTAAGGCAACCATCATATATCCAGTGAACTTATGATTCAGTTAATTCATCATATGTTGATATTTAATGAGTGCATTAGTACTTTATTAAACATTAAGCAGTAACCATGTGTAGTAATAATAGAATAAAATATCACACATAAGAAACACACATGAACACTAGGATTTAATGTTAAAACCCAATGCAAGAGAAAAACCACCTGTTGTTGTCATCCTTGTCTTCTTTTAATATAAATAAAATCTTTTTACAATCTTGTACTGGTGTAGACTCATACCAGTACGTAGGCACCCACCTGTAGAAGGCTACAACCTTTTCTAATTCTCTAGCTGCTCCTTGAAGGTAGCTACAACCCCCTCACTCTTGTACTAGCCGATTTGTTTACCAGTACATAGGAACAGACCTACAAAAGGCTCAAACCTTCACTCATTCTCGAGCTACTACTGGAAGGGACCTCTAACACCCTAGCTCTTATACTGGTAGATATGTTTACCAGTACATAAGCATTGGCCTACAGAAGGATACTACATTCACTCTTACTCCAAGGACCACGTTTCATAAATTTTCATACTAGATACTCCTGCTACACCACAATGTAATATGTAGGCCTCGTTTCATCAAATTTTCATACTGGACCCATCAGTAAGATTGAAGTTCAAAATTAATCACCATTGCAATACAACCATCAAATAGATCTGCATCAACCAATCATTGAAACACAATCATCAATCTCCAATATAACTAAAACCTAATCATCGCTTTCTCAATCAACCACCACTGAATCAATCAATCACTAAAAAACTCAATCAACCGACACTTAATCAAAATTCAACCAATCAACTAGAATAGACAGATAACTATAACCAGTACACAGATATGAACCCAGAACACTGTATCAATAACTAGAACCAACTACAATCTCAAAAATCATATGTTAGAATGTATACGCTACTTCAATGAAGCCAACCTACATGTATGCGCTACTTCCTTTAACCCAACCTGTGTATACCTCTGAAGATATTGAATCATAAAACCTATGAACCACAAACTTTACCAATGACTGACATTCAAAAGATCTACTATCAAAATACAAAGTTCTAAATAGATAGCAACAAAGGGTCACGCTTCTCACTCACTCAATCAATCAATTAGGCTCAATCTCCTTATATAGTCAGTTCTACTTTCAGATCTAATGAAGAAATCGTTGACATACATCAGTAAAACAACAACACTGATAAGATAGATCAGTCATCTCTAAACAATAGGATTTTCTTCTGCATATGCTACTTTAATGTGCCAAACTAAAATGTATATGTGCCTTTACCAAGGCCAACCAACGTATAGATATACAAATAATAACTTATAACTTTGGAGCTATTCCAGATTTTAGACATACACATATCATAACATATAAAGAATAAAACATATGCTAGCATTCAAATCTAGTCCAACCATTATTAGATCACACAATGATAAGTAATTTCAGGTATTATGATCCTGATCCATCATTAAATCTCATCCATCACCAAACACTCAGGTGCATACTTAGTTCAGGTCAAGCAAAGCATCAGAAACCCATAACATGCATATTAATTTTTATATAATTGTTCATGAGATATTCATTGCTTGCACGCCTTCATTCACCTCCTTATATACTTAGAACCTTTTTCAATACCTCAGACCAAAACAACCTTAGACGAGATCAAGTAACCATTATTCTTCTCAATATTGTGGATTAATACCATGGTATGTGTTGGAAATAATACTGAGAGGGGGGGTGAATCAGTATTATCAGATTAATCAAACTTTTTAAATGCTCAGAAACATACACGCTACTTCAGTTAAGTGAACCAGCGTGTACACGCTACTGTGACGAAGTAAAACAGCGTATAAGAAGAAAACTCACAATTTAGTTAGCTTATTCTTCAATTAAGTGCATCAGGACATTATTCACCACATTAACAGTAAACATGTGCAGTATAACAGAACAGATAAAAAGCCACACACATGAACACCAAGATATAAGGTGGAAACCCAATGTGGGTGAAAACCACCTGCTGCAAGTTGTCTCTATCTTTCTTTAATATGAAACTTCAGTTTACAATCTTTTGTACTGGTGCAGCCTTATACCAGTACGCAGGCTACAACCTGCAGAAGGCTACAACCTTCTCTCGTTCTCCAAACTTCCTTGGAAGGGAGCTCCAACCCCCTTTGCTCTTGTACTAGCCAAGATACTAGTACGTAGGTGCTGACCTACAATCTTCCTTCTTCCAGGTATCACTTTTCATACATTTTCAGACTTGGATATTCCTGAAGCACAACATTACAATCTGAAGACCACAATTCATTCAATTTCCACAACAGATCATTGAAGCATAAAACAACCAAACTTTGAATCACTGAACCACTGAACCCTGTCAATCACCAGTTACCAGAACACAGAGCAGACTACAGAACTCTGCAATAACAGTCAGACCCCACTGTAAACCCAAAATCAAGCTTCAAAAGATATACGCTACTTCAATGAGCAAAACCCGCGTATACACGCGCTTTTACCGAAGCCAACCTGCGTACAGATCTAAAAATAAACTTTCTCAATTTGCAGCTGTACCAGACATTAGTTAGACCCAGAACGTAACATTGCGACAATATGCAGATCTAGAAATACGCATAATCAACCATATCATGATAGTGCATTTCAAACCATTAGATCCCGATCTATCCTTAGATCTAGTCTTCCATCAACCGATGTGATCTCTCCTTGGCTTAGATCAAGCAACTCAGAACCTGCATATCAGATCTCTTTCTCTCTTAGATATTCAAGCCTTGTCGAAAGATGATTTTGCCTAATGATCTTCTTCTCCTTATATAGCCTTAGGCCTTTCTCAATACCAAGAGCCAAAACCATAGAAACACAATACCATCAACTTTAAAACTAGGGATCGACACGCCCGTCGAGACATAATGGTCCGAAATCATAGGCACAACTTCCAAGGACTAACCACCATGAACCAAAGGAACCTTTCCACATACACGCGCTTTTTCTGAATCGAACTAGCGTGTACACGCGACTTGGGCTTAACGAAACGGCGTGTATGAGCTTCCTTGGCATGCTGTACTGAGATCTGTCTTCTGATTAAGTTGCCATCACCTGTACCAACCTCTGAGCACCTGTACCATCCTCTGAGTGAGTTGCCATCAAGGACAACACTTGAATCATAATGCCAACAATCTCCCCCTTTGGACTTGATGGCAACCACCACACCAAGTCCCACCACACCAAGTCACTCTCCCCCTTTGACATCAAGGGCAAAGGGCTGTGCTCCCCCTGAGGACACCCCCTGACAGTAGGCCAGATCTGCAAAAGATGTTCTTCAACAAGAACCAAGACTTATACACCATAAGGGACCTTCCTATCACCAAAGGACTCAATACATACATCCATAACATATCAGAAACAACCAATTATATTACAGCATTCATCCCAGGCATAGTGGGGAAACCAACATAGGCCGTTACATGACCTTGACACCATAAAAGAGATATGACAAGAGAGATACATGACATAGAGACAACAGATCTAGACCAAGACTTAGGAAAGGCACCAGCAGCATCTGATAAACATCTTGTTAGATCAGCAACCAGAATTTCTTTCTGAGCTCCTTCTCCTGAAACCAACAACCAAAACATCTGAATGCCAACAATGCTTTATGAGACTTTTAAGCTGCTCCCCCTGAACCTGTGCCTGTTGCACTCCCTGAAACTGTGCCTGAAGAATTCTGACATTCCCATTGCTGTTCAGAACTTCAGAGTTTTCCCTTGCTGTTCAGAACTTCATATACGCGATTTTTCCTGTATAAAACAGCGTATGTACGCGGATATACTTTCTGCAACAAGCGTCCAACATATACGCGACTTACCCATCATGAAACCGCGTGTATACGCGTATATCCCTTCCGTAACCTGCGTATACCAACTTTTCTGTAGAACAAACAAACTTCAACAACAGGATGAAGCATCAACTACTCCCAGCTTTTGTCTGAGATATTCAAAAGTTTCCCTGGGCAGTGGTTTTGTGAGAATATCAGCAACTTGCTCCTTAGAAGGAACATACTCCAACTTGACCTTCTGCTCAAGCACTTGTTCCCGAAGAAAATGGTACTTGATTGGTATGTGCTTGGTCTTTGAGTGCATGACTGGATTCTTTGAAATGCTGATTGCACTTGTATTATCACATAAGATAGAGACAGGTGGAGTGCAAGTGATTTGAAAGTCCTGCAAGGTCTGCATCATCCAAAGAAGTTGTGTGCAACAAGATGCTGCAGCCACATATTCTGCTTCAGCTGTAGATAAGGCAATCGAACTTTGTTTCTTGCTGAACCAAGATACTAATCTGGAACCCATGAAGAAAGCACCTCCACTTGTGCTTTTCCTATCATCCACACTTCCAGCCCAATCTGCATCTGTGTAAGCATGAAGAGTGAGATCTGTATTTCTAGGATACCATAAGCCATAGTTTTGGGTCCCTTGAAGATATTTGAAGATTCTTTTGACTGCCTGAAGATGAGTTTCCTTTGGGTTGGCTTGAAATCTTCCAACCATTCCTACTGCATGTGTAATATCTGGTCGAGTACCTGTCAAATAAAGCAAACTCCCAATCATGGATCTATAAGTGGGTTGGTGAACTGCTGCTGATTCATCATTTGCACTGAGGCTGCATCCTGTAACCATGGGTGTACATACTGGCTTTGACTCTTCCATGCCATACTTCTTCAAGATCTGCTTGAGGTATTTGGTTTGAGACAAGAAGATACCTCCTTCATTTTGTTGGATTTGCAATCCAAGAAAATATGTCAATTCTCCAAGAAGTGACATTTCGAATTCTTTCTGCATAACCAAGGCAAAGTTTTGACTCATGGTCTCTTCATTGCTGCCAAAAATAATATCATCTACATAAACAACAAGAATTAGCAATTTGTTATTTTCAACTTTTATATAGAGATTGCTATCTGCTGATCCTTTTGAAAAGCCTTGTTGGTGAAGATATTTGTCCAACCGATAGTACCAAGCCCTTGGAGCTTGTTTGAGCCCATAGAGTGCCTTTTTCAATCTGCATACAAGGTTTGGATCATTCCCAAGAATGAACCCATCTGGCTGCTCAATATATACTTCTTCTTCTAAGTCTCCATTCAGGAAGGCTGATTTCACGTCCATTTGAAATACCTTGAAGTTTTGAAAGCTTGAGAGAGCAAGGAACATTCGGATGGCCTCTAGTCTTGCCACAGGAGCAAAGGTCTCTTCAAAATCTATTCCTTCTTGCTGTGCATACCCTTTACAAACAAGTCTGGCCTTGTTTCTAATTACTTCTCCATTTTCATTTAACTTATTCTTGAAGACCCATTTTGTTCCTATTACATTCTTATCTTTTGGTCTAGGAACTAATTCCCAAGTGTTGTTCCTTTCGATTTGCTCAAGTTCTTCATCCATTGCTTTGACCCAACATTCATCTTTGCATGCTTCTTTCACATTTTGTGGTTCAATGGAGGAGAGTAGAGCCAAGTAGCTTGAAGCTTCTGCAAGTGTCCTTCTTGTTTGTACTCCTGCTTCTTTCTGCCCCACAATCTGAGTTTCTGGATGATTCTTTTGGACATATCTGGATGGAGTCTTCTCTTCTATTCTTGTCTGCTCCTCTGGTTCTTCTTGAGATTCTTCTTCTTCTTGAGGTTCTTCTTCTTCATCATTTCGCCTTTGAGAGTAACCTTCATCTTCTTCAATGTCTTCATGATGAACTTGCCTAGGAATATATCCCTTCTCATCAACCACTATATCAATACTGTCAACAATTCTGCCAAGTCTTTTATTGTAGCACTTGTATGCTTTGCTATGTGGAGAATAACCAAGAAGAATGCCCTCATCTGCTCTAGGTTCAAGTTTGCCAAGTTGCTCATCAGTATTCTTAATATAACATTTGCTCCCAAAGATTTTGAAATGCTTCACGGAAGGAGTTTTACCACTCCAAAGCTCATGAGGTGTTTGAGTGCTGTTTACTCGGACATTTGTTTTGTTAAGAATGATAACAGCAGCATGTGCAGCTTCACCCCAGAAGGTTGCAGGAGTACCTGATTCATCGAGCATAGCACGAGCCATTTGTTGGATAGTTCTGTTCATTCTTTCCACAACCCCATTTTGCTGAGGAGTTCTAGCTGTAGAGAATTCTCTTCTTATCCCATGTTCATCGCAGAAATCAAAAAATTCATTTGATGTGAACTCCCCACCTCTGTCAGATCTGAGGCACTTAATTTTGTGTCCTGATTCATTTTCAGCCAATGCTTTGAAGGATTTGAATTTTTCGAATGCTTCATCTTTGTGCTTCATAAGCCCTAACCAAACAAACCTTGAGAAATCATCAATGAATAATATCAGATATTCTTCTCCTCGAGGTGTCCTTTTCCTAAATGGACCACATACATCTGTATGGACTAGCTCAAGAGGCAAGCTAGCTGATCCTTCCTTCTCTGGAAAGTTAGTTCTGGTTTGCTTTCCAAACTGACAAGATTTGCATATGGTGTTGTCTGGAATTTTGATATCTGGAAGATCGCGAACTGCCTGATATTTGCATGCTTTCCTTATTTGTGAGAAGCTTAGATGTCCCAACCTTCGATGCCATAACCAGTGCTCTTCATCCTTGCTAAGATAGCATTGTTGTTGTCCTTCTTCAAATATGTACAGATTATTTGGAGTTCTTTTGCCTTTGAGAACTGTTTTACCTGTATCAAGATCACGAACAAGACATCCATTCGATCTGAAAATAACCTCGGTTTTTTGATCACACATCTGGCTGACACTTAGAAGATTATGCTTCAATCCATCAACATACAAAACATTTCCAGCCTTGACCTTTTCTTTCAAAGGAGCAATACCTTTTCCTTTTATAGTTGCAGGAGTATCATTTCCAAAAGAAACTTTCTTTCCCTTTTCTAAAGTAGAATAAGATTCAAGTTTTTCTTTATCACCTGTCATATGTTTCGAACATCCACTGTCAATGTACCATAGATTTTCCTGTCCTTCTGCATAAAACGCTATCCCACATCTTTCTGTCTGAGGTTCTTTTATTCTCCATTTTTTGGTGCTCGTGGCTTGTTCCTTTTTCTCCTGAAACCTGCTCCTGCATTCAGATTCTTTATGACCAAAATTATTGCAAATAGAACATTCAACTTCATTTTCAAGAACCGAAAAGTTGTTATAGGTCCTCTTTGTAATCCCTGTCATACTTCTTTGTTTTTGAGCTTCCCTAGTCATGATTGTTTTATATGCAACACATTGAGCTGCTTTGTGACCAAAGTTATGGCAAGAAAAGCATTGTCCATTGAAGAAGCTTCTGCGGTTATTGAATCTACCAGCCAACTGATTGTAATTTCTATTTTCATCTATTCTTGTGCCAAACTGAGAAGATTTTACCTGTGGTTGGTTGTAGCTTTTGTTCACCCTTAAGAAGGATTGTCCCTGATAGTTTCTGTTTGTAATTCGTCCCTGCTTTACCTGATTATCTTCATTGTTCTTCTGCTCATTTCTTCTTGCTGCATCAAGATAACTTTTTGAGGTGGATGCTTGAGAGGTTTCTCCATTATAGCCCAAACCTGTCTTGTTTAGAGGAGACCGCTGCACATTGATAATCTCATCCAAAGTTTCAGATCCTTTGACAAACTTAAGATTAATAGCTTTTGTTTTCTCAATTTCTTTTCTGAGACCAACAATTTCACCTTCTAGTTTTTCAAGATGTTTTTCCTTTTCATCAATTTGAAATTGCAAAGTATCAATGATCACACTCTTTTCTTCTATGCATCTCTTGAGTCTAGTAATTTCATTATAGAGATTATCCACATCTACAGCATCCTCATAATCATCATCTTCAAATGCCATTAATAGCTTATATTTATTACCTTGTTCATCTTCATCACTGTTTGATAAGCCATCACTATCTTCATGGGTGTAGTAGCTTTTCTTATTTGCACTTTGTTTCTTATTCCATCTAGCAGGTTCTTTTCCTTTATCCTTATTAGGACATTTTGCAGCATAATGACCTACTCTTCCACAAGCAAAGCATTTGAAAGGTAGCTTACCTCTGAACCTTCCAGCACCCCTTTGAAGATTTCTGACAAAATTTGATTCTTCTTCCTCTTCTTCTGGAACATGGCTTGCTTCATAGTAATCTTCTTTTCTTGATGCCTTAAAAGCAGCTTCCCTTCTGTCTGATGGACCTCCCTTTCTCATTTCATAAGCAGTTAGAATTCCATGTAGCTGAGACATAGTGAGAACTTTGAGATTTTCCTTTTCTTCTATTGCAGATACTTTAGATTCAAACTTGGGGGATAATGATCTTAGAATCTTTTGAACTACTATAGTCTCTTTTATTTCTTCACCCAAATTTTTCATACAATTAACAATCTCATCTACCCGAAGAAAATAATTAGCCACACTTTCATCATTATACATCTTGAGGGTCTCATATTGAATCCTGAGAGTTTGAAGTTTAGCTTGCTTTACCTGTTCATCTCCTTCATAGCTAGTGATCATTTTGTCCCATATCTCTTTTGCTGATTTGAAGTGCATGACCTTCATGAATTCTGTTTGAGATATACTTCCTAATAGAGTACTGACTGCTTTTGCATTTGTTTCATATGCCTTTTTCTCAGCTGGATCTGTAGGAGTAGCTGAAGGAAAAGCATAGCCTGTTTCTACAATGTCCCAAACTTCTGTACCAAGAGATTGAAGATATGCAGTAACTCTTACCTTCCAATAATTGAAATTTGTTCCATCAAAAACCGGTGGCCTGATTGATGCTTCTTTCTCGTAGTTGCTCATGATGAATGATCTTCCTTCAAGCGATCAAGCTTCTCTGAAGGACCTGCTCTGATACCAATTGTTGGAAATAATACTGAGAGGGGGGGTGAATCAGTATTATCAGATTAATCAAACTTTTTAAATGCTCAGAAACATATACGCTACTTCAGTTAAGTGAACCAGCGTGTACACGCTACTGTGACGAAGTAAAACAGCGTATAAGAAGAAAACTCACAATTTAGTTAGCTTATTCTTCAATTAAGTGCATCAGGACATTATTCACCACATTAACAGTAAACATGTGCAGTATAACAGAACAGATAAAAAGCCACACACATGAACACCAAGATATAAGGTGGAAACCCAATGTGGGTGAAAACCACCTGCTGCAAGTTGTCTCTATCTTTCTTTAATATGAAACTTCAGTTTACAATCTTTTGTACTGGTGCAGCCTTATACCAGTACGCAGGCTACAACCTGCAGAAGGCTACAACCTTCTCTCGTTCTCCAAACTTCCTTGGAAGGGAGCTCCAACCCCCTTTGCTCTTGTACTAGCCAAGATACTAGTACGTAGGTGCTGACCTACAATCTTCCTTCTTCCAGGTATCACTTTTCATACATTTTCAGACTTGGATATTCCTGAAGCACAACATTACAATCTGAAGACCACAATTCATTCAATTTCCACAACAGATCATTGAAGCATAAAACAACCAAACTTTGAATCACTGAACCACTGAACCCTGTCAATCACCAGTTACCAGAACACAGAGCAGACTACAGAACTCTGCAATAACAGTCAGACCCCACTGTAAACCCAAAATCAAGCTTCAAAAGATATACGCTACTTCAATGAGCAAAACCCGCGTATACACGCGCTTTTACCGAAGCCAACCTGCGTACAGATCTAAAAATAAACTTTCTCAATTTGCAGCTGTACCAGACATTAGTTAGACCCAGAACGTAACATTGCGACAATATGCAGATCTAGAAATACGCATAATCAACCATATCATGATAGTGCATTTCAAACCATTAGATCCCGATCTATCCTTAGATCTAGTCTTCCATCAACCGATGTGATCTCTCCTTGGCTTAGATCAAGCAACTCAGAACCTGCATATCAGATCTCTTTCTCTCTTAGATATTCAAGCCTTGTCGAAAGATGATTTTGCCTAATGATCTTCTTCTCCTTATATAGCCTTAGGCCTTTCTCAATACCAAGAGCCAAAACCATAGAAACACAATACCATCAACTTTAAAACTAGGGATCGACACGCCCGTCGAGACATAATGGTCCGAAATCATAGGCACAACTTCCAAGGACTAACCACCATGAACCAAAGGAACCTTTCCACATACACGCGCTTTTTCTGAATCGAACTAGCGTGTACACGCGACTTGGGCTTAACGAAACGGCATGTATGAGCTTCCTTGGCATGCTGTACTGAGATCTGTCTTCTGATTAAGTTGCCATCACCTGTACCAACCTCTGAGCACCTGTACCATCCTCTGAGTGAGTTGCCATCAAGGACAACACTTGAATCATAATGCCAACAGTATGTGTTGTACCTTTGAGTTGATAATGGTTAGCTATCAAGCCAGAGCACCTAAGATAATTGTTTTGGGGTTTTTCTTTAATTTGGAGGACCAATGAATGAAACAGATATAACACTATAATGCCTAACCTTTTGAATAATATTAATCCCAAAGTAGAGGGTTGCTATAAAGCTTGAATAGTGGTGAGTAGAAACAAAAAATAATATGATTATTACAGTTTTCAAATAGAAAATTAAGTAATCATAATTATGAGAACATTTGACCGATGTTCAAAAGGTTCAAGAGAATATTCTTATGCTTACAACAAGATGCTCATGATTTATTGATTTAGAGGGAATTAATTAAATAGACAGTCCATTAATCCATTATCTTTATATATTATCACTTCAGAAGCTTATAGGAATAGATTGAAACACAATTGTTCCTACCTAGTTATCTCTATAAGACATAAGAATATGAAGAACAACATAATGAGTAATACGGGAAAAAATTACAAGAAACACAAACTGTGTAAAACATAATTTGGAATCCTTTGCTTTGTATTAAGGTTCCAGAAAAGTCAAGTACATCAAGTGTTCAGAAATGCTTCATCAAGGGTGCAACCTTTCTTCAAGGACGCCACTCTTCTTCAAGGGTGCAACCTTTCTTCAAGAGTTCAACTCTCTTTCAATGGTCAAACTGGTTCAATGGTGAATAATGAACCCATAATAACTCGTAAAGAGAGTTATTTATACAAAATTAGAACTAAGAAAATATCGTAAACTATTTTTTCAAAAATAGATTATTATGGAATCAAAATAAATAGTGCTAGTTGATCTGGCACTATTTTGATGTTGTTCTGTTGGTGATTGTTCTTTTTATTTAGGTTTTGTTGTCCTTTAGACTTTGATTTTTTTCCCTTTAAGCTTCTTGGCTGTTTGGTCTTCACGCTGGATATCATTTTTTACTTATGACCTTTCATCTGATAAATTTTCATCTCATACTCTTTAACCTTGTTGACCTGTCAATATCCTTTACTGTGCTTTTATATTTTTATTGTAAAATTCAAGTTTTAACTGTGTATTTGAAAAGTAAATCATTTAGTTTTTACATGTCTCGGTATCAGGTAGTTGGATATTGATCATATTTCTGTATATTTCATCTGTTTGTTTTTTAACTGTATGTCTTTATCAATCTCTTATGTTTTAACATTACTGTGTAAATTACTTCTTTCTGTTCTGTAATAAATGTCTTTCTTATGAATAAAGGCTTTAGAATGGATTTCCTTGTGAATATGGAACAAACATATTTTATATGATCGCCTGCAAAACTAAACTAATAGTTAATGAAAACACAGGTTTGCAGGAGGGAGATAATGGTTTGAGGGAACAAGTGTATGGACGAAATCTTGGTACTGTTTGTACAATAATCAGAGGTCGAATTGGGTTGTAGAGGTTCATGGTGTCGTAGGAAGGTTTAGGAGAGTTTTACTGTGTAAATGGGCGAAAAGAGCTAAAGTGAGGGTTTTGGGGTTTAAACGAGAAACGGTTAACTTTTTTTTATAAATTTGGTGCAACGTCAGTAGTGGTTGGTTTTACCGTATGCGAGGAGAAGTTTCAAAGGCTCATAGCACCGCTTTTGGCTGTGGGGTGGTTTTTCTCCAAGGGCATGCGAGTTAACGTGGATCTACCACGTAAATGCAAGGGGCCTGAGCAAAACCACAAATCTCTCATGCTCTCGGGCGGGTAAAGCTCAAAGATCAGGAGCACATCATATTGGTGTCGGTCATTGGATCTAGGAGCGGATGATCTGACAACTATCAGGTGGTAAAGCTGCATAGACGGTAATCGGTAGAAATTAGCAGGGCCCTTCGATTAATTACAAGTTATTTGTAATTAGTTTATGAATAAAGTCTGATTAAACGTATTGCGATGGGTTTAATGGAGTGTGACCAGGTTCACTGTGGCAGGGTTTATTTTATAATGGAGAGGGGGGAATAAAAGTTATAATAAAGGGTATTTGTGGGTTTTTAGGGAAATTACTAAGGGAAAGTGATTTTCTCAAAGGGGAATGGGTTTCACATTAGGAAAAAGGGGTTTTGGGTAGGGAACTGACCTTTAAAGGGTAATTTTCTAGGAAAATGTGTGAAACCAAGGATAAAAGGTGAAAATGAAGGGAAAAGGGTATTTTCATAGGAAATGATGGGATAATGAGGAAATTAGTAAGTATGTAGTGGGAATGAAAGGAAATGAGGGGAAGTTAATCAAATGAACTTGTGAACATATTTTCACTTTCATAACTTCTCCTCCACATTGAAACATTGGGTTAAGCATGATAAATGTGCTTATGCCTCAATTAGCGTTGTACTTCTGCAACCTTTCTTCTACCAACCCTTTACTTACCCTAACATGTTTTCTTCAATTAATTGGGTGCATTTAGGCTAGCAGACCCTTTCTTTCCTTTTTCTTTTGAAAAACAAACTATCTAATTTTAACTTTATAACATCCAAGGGCTTAGATTAAACTGATGAGCTCCTTATTATTCTCTACCTAACTACTGATCTACCAAGATTAAACAGTTTGGCTAGATCTTTATTCTCTAACTATAAACATGAAATTTAAAGCATGAACTAGTCAATATTAAACTATTTGACTATGATGGGTTGTGACATTTATGAAAAGCTGCACACAACCATTATTTTGCATAATAAAGTAAAAAGTAATGGCACTTGGACTTGCACACTTTCAAAGTTTATTTCTTTTTGCTTTTATCTCTAACCTAAAATTTTATTTTTGCCTTCATTTTTTAGGGCATCTATTCTAACATTTTCTTTGATATTGACATATTTATCAAAGTATTTCTTAACATTTTTATTCAATATTTTTTTTGTCCATATACTAGCTTAACATTTTTTTGAAAAATATTTTCATTTTTTCGACTAATTTATTCTAACTTATCAAAACAAAAAAATGCTACAACATTGGCTCTAATTGGGATTACTTTCTCCTGCATAATGCACAGAACCTGAAAATCCATGTGCCTTCTCCTCGGGCTATGGATTCTTTTGCTGTAAAAAAAAAATCACACTGACAACTTGAAATGTAAAAGAAACTAGAGTTTTTACAATGGCATTAATGAAATCTACTTCAACTTCTCAGTACTGAATGTAATGTTTGAGAAACCTTCCATTTACAAGATAAGTGGAATACAACCCCTCAAGATTTTGTAGCACAAAAGTTTTGTTTCCCGTCACTTCAGCAATTGTTAAATGTTCAAACCACAGGTTGTCAAAATTGCCATGTTTTCCCTTTTCTTCTGTCCTAGAGTCCCATCTTAGGACTAGATCACCTTCCCTGAAGTCCATTTCCTTGGCTCTTCTTTCAAATGAGCTCTTCATATTATTCTAATACGATTTCAATTTGTATTGAACTTCATCTCTGTTTTCATTTAGTTCAATAATCTGATTTATTCTCCTTGAAAATTCATCAGGTTCATATGTTGGATCCTGTAGGAATTTTAAAACAGGGAAGGCCAAATTGGTAGGGAAGATTGCATCTTTCCCATAAACTAATTGGAAATGATATTTTCTAGTAGATCTCTTTAGAGTAATTATGTTTTCCCATATTGCATAAATTAAATTAGAGACCCGGCTCTTTTTATGATCTGCTAGTCTTTTTTAGTACCTTTACCAAAATTTTATTTGAGGATTCTACTAGGCCATTACCTTGTGGGTAATATGGAGTTGAATGATGTAACATAATCTAATATTTTTGGTAAAACTCAATCATTTTAACACTAGAAAAAGTCGTTGCACTATTAGTGACAATTTGAGTTGGACAACTAAATCTAGATAAGATGTTCTCTTCAATAAATTTGATTACTACTGAATCAGTAGCATTTCTCACTGGAATTTCTTCCACCCATTTAGTGAGGTAGTTTGTTGTAGTGAGGATCCATCCATGCTGATTAATTGAAGTTGGATGAATCTCTCCAATAAAATCTAATCCCCATTGGCTAAAAGGTTCTGAGACTATTGATGGAAACAATGGAAGAGCTGATAATTTTTTCTTACCAACAAACATTTGACAAGGAACACAACCTCTGACCTTTACTCCTACTTGTAAAGAAAATGTTGGCCAATAAAATCCTCCCATTAATATCTTATATGTTGTCGCTCTCCAAGCATAATGTCCTCCAAAAAATCTTGTATGAAACTGGTCAATGATTCCTTCAGTTTTTTATTCTGTTAAACATAATAACAAAATATTTAGTGGGTCTTTCCAGTACAAATTTCCATTTATGATACAGTACTTGATTGCTTTTAGTTTGAGAGTTTTACACTGGCTTTTGGAAAATGGTGTTGGACATTCAAAATGGATCAAGAAATTTACAATGTCTTGGTACCAATTTGATAACAGAAATTTGTCATCAGTCTGTAAAGGGCTGAAATGATCTGAAGGTAAAGGTTCTTGTGGATTCTTTTCTTTAGGATGGAAGGAAGGTTCTTGTGGATTCTCCTCTTCACGATTAAGGGAAAGTTCTTGTGGATTCTTTCCTTGCAAGGACAGAAGGTTCTTGTGTATTCTTATTATCTGAAGTTTGAGAAGGTTCTTGTGGATTCTTCCCTTGTATCTCTAAAACAGAATTGATTCCGAGCACTTTGTAGTTGGATTCAGATAGAAGCTTAGCTAATCCTTGGCCTTTTACTAGATTTGTAATTTTGATATTTAGATCAAAATCCAGTGTTTGATTGATCCATCTACCTCTCTTCCCATTAGTGTCTGGTTAAATTAAAACGATTTTTACAGCAGTGTTAGGAACATAAGGAGTAATAAGAAAATGTAGGACATACATCCTGAATGATTTCAGGGCTTGAATAAGCGCATAGGCTTGCTTCTCAATTATGTCATACTTAAGCTCGACATATCTCATAACCTTACTGAAAAAGGCTATGGGTTGGTCATGGGAATCTTCATTCATTTGTAGTAAACAACAACAAGGGTCGTTGTTGAGGCAAAGGAAAAGATATTGAATGGTTTAGTGTAATCAGGGCTGGCCAAGGTGGGAGCTTTTGAGATAGATTTCTTGATCTGATCAAATGCATTCCTGGAAGAGATAGTCCATTTAACTTCATGATCTTTTCGGAGCATGTCAGTTATATCTTTTACAATCTCAACATAATTTGGGATGAATCTCCTTAAAAAATTAATCTTGCCTAGAAAAGCTTAATCCTTCTTGTTCCTTGGAAAGGTCAATGTTTCAATGGCAAACACATGCTTGGGATCAATCACCACTCCTTTATTTGAAATTATATGGCCTAGCAGTTTTCCTTCTCTGATAGCAAACAAAGACTTTTTAGGATTCAATGATATTCTGAGTTTTCTACACCTCTCAAAAACCTTCATCAAGTGCTTTAGATTTTTATGATCATATTTAGAAAAAACAGTTATGTCATCAAGATAAATGACCACATATTTATTTACATTGTGCACAAAAGCTACATCCATAGCTCTCTAAAATGTTGCTCCAACATTGGTGAAGCTAAATGCCATCCTAGCATACATGAATGTACCCGAGGGTGTAGTAAAGGTTGTCTTCTCTCTGTCTGCTGAATCAACATTTACCTGATTATAGCCTAAAAATCCATCAAGAATAGAAAGTATTTGTGCTCTTGAAACCATTTGAAGTAACTGATCCATTTTGGGAAAGGAATAGTTATCCTTTAATGATGCTTTGTTCAAATTTCTAAAGTCCACACAGAGTCTAGTTTCTCCATTCTTCTTTCTAACACGAACTAAATTTGCAACCCAATTAGAATATCTAAGAGGGAGAATGATTTGAGCATCTAGAATTTTCTTAATTTCCTTTTCTATAGTTGGTAGAAGAGCTAGATTGATCCTCCTAAGTTTCTGTTGATAAGGAACTTCTTTTGGCTATAAAGGAATCTTATGATGTATTAATGAAGTATCATAGGTTTTTTGTTGGGTCCCTATAATACTAGTGATTACCCAATTACTATTGTAGTTGTATCCCTTACTAATATTGTTGTGCCCCTATTGCCCCCATATTGGTATTACTATGCCCCATAGAATCCCTCTATTTTTATTTTTGTGGCTTTATATTATTATTGTTAGGTCGGCTGGGTTATATTGTGACTCCTTAGACTCCTATATATAGAAATGAGGTTTTGTCATTTGAATCATCTAAGAATTGTTCATTTATGTAATGTAAAGGAGGTTTCCCCCTCGAAGAGGCTGAATTCGAAGGCATGGATCTATCCTTTCTATCCTTTTCGTGAGCTGGTTCATAACATTTGGTATCAGAGCTTTGGATTCTAGGGTTTCGCTGCTCCAAACAGGTCATTGTGGAATTTTCGCTATAACTTTTTTTCTGTGATGTTTTAGAAGCTAAAAGAAAAACCCATTTGAGAAGACATCGTGCTGAATCTCTGGTCCAAATTTCAGATCTTTTCATGCTATATTTGTGGATATATGATTTGAGGAAGTTGGTCTTTTTGCATACTCCTGAATTACATTCCAAACAGGTGACCTGGGGAAAATCATCATAAATTTCTCTCTGAGCATCGGATTGAAATTGCGTTAGAAAGTATAGAAAGAGGATGGATTTTAGTTTCTTGTATATCTTTTTCAGAGCCAAAGGTCGAAACAGGGACACGTGGCACATCATACAAATTCTCTCTACTGAACTAGTCTATAATTAGGTCACTATGGGAGATTTGACATAACTCTTCCTTGGAGAATCCAATTGGGATAAGACTGGTGGCATTGGAAAGAGGAGATAGAGGGATACTGTAGGTTGCAATTTTAGAACTAGATTATCCAAAATTACAGAGAGACATCAGAGGAAATATCGAGCTCCTACAAAGTGAAAAACGATGTGTATATTTTTTTAAATTTTTGCTTAAGCTTGGTTTGAAAAATTATTTTGAAGGAATTAAACAGGAATAGTAGAGAATTGTTATTAGTAATTGATGTCCCGAGGAAAAAAATGCAAGCAACTAGTAAGCAACTTGAAAGCCCTAGCATGACTCATGAAGAAGAGGAAGAAATGCTACATGATATATCAAAATTACAAGACAAAGTGCAACAAATTTCACTCTCACAAAAGCTAACAGAAGCTAAGATAAATGGCGTGGAATCTAAGATAAAGGGTGTGGAACCTAAGATTGATGATTTTAAGACAGATTTGAAGACAAATTTGAAGAGAGACATGGCAGATCTGGAGACAGATTTAACAAATTTTCTATAAGAAATACTTACTAATGGTGAAAAGGTAGTAAAGGAAAATCATGATGCTAACCAAAAAATTGTTAATCAGGATTTCATAGACTCTAATGTGGGATCAAAGACCCACCATATTCCAAAAATTGATATGAGGAAGTTTGATGGCAAGGATCCCGCAACATGGATATTACAGATGGAGCAATTCTTCGATCTCAATAATGTGGAAAACACACAAAAGGTACATATTGAAACTTTATATTTGGAACCAAATCAGTTTGTATGGTATCAATGGCTTTGCTCTCATAAACAAATTATCACTTGGGCAATTTTTACAGAAGAATTGATAGCACATTATGATGATACAAAAATCAACACTTTTTTTAGCCAATTGATAAGTCTCAAACAAAAGGGTTCAATAATGGAGCACATTGAGGAGTTCCAAAAATTGAACATAAGGGTAAAAAATATTCCAGAGGAGCATAGGATTGATGTGTTCATAGGGAATTTAAAGGATAATATCCAACATGATGCTCACCTTTGGGAACCTGATTCATTAGAGAAGGCATTCATGTTAGCAAGAAAAATGGAAAGCAAAATTATGGCAACCAGGAAGCATACCACTCACAACTATAAAGATGGAAGTGTTGTTGCCCCTAGTCTTCCACAACCTATAAGGTTGACACCACAACAATTGGAAGAAAAAATAGAAAAAGGGCATTGTTACAGTTGTGATAACAAATACACTAAAGGTCATAAGTGTGCTGAGAAGAAATTATTCTACATAGATTGTGAAGAGGAAGAAGAAAAGGAGCAAGAAAGGTCAAAAGAAGAGGATATACTCTAGGAACAAAGCCTAGATAAAGAAGAAATTAATCCAACCATATCTTGTAATGCGTTGGTGGGAATTACCACTCCTCAAACCATCAAGATAGAAGGACAAATCAAGAAGAAAAAGGTAATAGTTTTGATTGATTCGGGAAGTACCCACAATTTTATTCATTGTAAGGTAGCAAAAGAATTGAATTGCTTCTTATATCAATCACCAGAGTGTCAAGTGATGGTTGCAAATGGAGGAACAATAAATTGCTCAGGAAAGTGCCATAATATCAAGCTATCCATGGGAGAATATGTATTGACTAGCCCAATGCTTTCCATTCCAATGGGAGGTGTTGATGTTGTACTAGGAGTCCAATGGCTACAAACCTTGGGTACAATAGCTTTTAATTTTCAAGAACTTTTCATGAAATTTTTTGTGGAAGGAAATGAAGTTGAATTAAGGGGTATTGCAGGGAAACCAGGAAAGATAATCAGCTCTAACAGTATGAAAAAGCTTCTAAAAAAGGAACAAAGAGGTGTAATTGCACAATTATGTTTGCTAGATGTTTCCACATTGGAATCATCTATTTCTCTAGATCTCCAAAAAGTCTTGGAAAATTATTCCAAGGTATTTGAGACTCCCAAAGGTCTCCCACCTATTCGTGATCATGATCATGCTATTCATTTGATTCCAGGAAGTGTTCCTCCAAACATCAGGCTGTACAGGTATCCCTATGCCCAAAAGAGCAAAATTGAAAGTATGGTTGCAGAAATGCTAGAGGCTAGTATAATTAAACCGAGTCAAAGTTCTTTCTCTGCTACAGTAGTATTGGTGCACAAGAAGGATGGATCATGGTGCATGTGTCCGGATTATAGGGAGCTCAACAAGCTCACTATTAAAGATAAGTTTCCCATTCCAGTCATTGATGAATTACTGGATGAATTACATGGATCAATTTACTTCACCAAGTTGGATCTTCGTTCAGTATATCATCAAATCATAATGAAGACTGAAGACATTCTGAAAACAACATTTAGAACTCATGAGGGTCATTATGAATTTTTGGTCATGCCTTTTGGCCTTACCAATGCACCTTCAACATTTCAAGGTTTGATGAATTCCATTTTCAAACCATTCCTTAGAAAATTTGTGTTAGTATTTTTTGATGATATGCTAATCTACAGCAAGTCTTGGAAGGATCATGTTGAACATGTTGACAAGGTGCTACAACTATTGTAAGAGAAACAATTATATGCAAAAAGATCCAAATGTTTCTTTGGAGTAAAAGAGGTGGAATATTTGGGTCATATTGTATCTCATGAAGGAGTTAAGGTAGACCCTAGCAAAATTAAAGCCATTAAAGAATGGACAATCCCCACATCCATAAAGCATCTACAAGGATTTCTCGGGTTGACAGGGTATTATCGCAAGTTTGTTAAGAATTATGGGAGAATAGCAGCACCTCTAACAACATTATTGAAGAAAGATGCATTTTCATGGACTCCAGCAACAACAAAGGCCTTCGAACATCTTAAAGAGGAAATGTGCCAAGCACCAGTCTTAGCTACACCAGACTTCACAAAAACCTTTATTATGGAATGTGATGCTTCAAGAAATGGAATTGGCGCTGTTTTAATGCAAGATGAAAGACCCATTGCTTTTGAAAGTCATCCAATCAAGGTAAAGTTTTTATACAAAGCTATTTATGAGAAGGAAATGTTGGGAATACTCCATGCACTTAAGAAATGGCGACCCTACCTAATGGGAAGACACTTCAAGGTAAAAACAGATCATGATAGCCTTAAATACTTTCTAGAACAAAGATTATCCTCTGAAGAGAAACAAAAGTGGGTCATAAAGATGTTGGGTTATGACTTTGAAATCATCTACAAAAAAAGGGAAGCAAAATGTGGTGGCAGATGCACTCTCAAGAAAGGATGAGGATGTGGAAGCATTGTTGTGAGCCATTTCTATTATCCAACTAGATTAGATAAACGAAGCAAGGGAGGAATGGAAGAATGGCGAAGAAGTGTGGGCACTTATTTGAAAGTTACAACAAGATTCCAGTACGTCTAATGGATTTAGCTGGCAAAATGATTCGTTATGGTACAAAGATTACTTATACCTCTATAATAATTCCCAGCTAAAACCAAAGATTCTTATGGAATTGCACACTTCTCCCTTAGGAGGGCACTCAGGATTTTTAAAAACTTACCACAGGGTTAAGAAGGAATTTTTTTTGGGATGGCCTTAAATCAGATATTCAAAAGTTTGTGGTGGAATGTTTGGTTTGCCAACAAAATAAAGTTGAAACAATTAAGACACCTCGTCTATTACAACCTTTATCCATTCCAAGCCAACGTTAGGAGGAGGTTTCAATGGATTTTATCACAGGTTTACCCAAGTCTAAGGGAAAGAGTGTCATCATGGTGGTAGTTGATAGACTTACCAAGTATACACACTTTTGTGCATTATCACATCCATTTAAAGCGGGTACAGTTTCTTTTGCATTTATGGAAATAATTCAAAAGCTACATGGAAACCAAAAGATTATTGTAAGTGATAGAGATCCCATTTTCACTGGAAATTTTTGGAGAGAATTATTTTCTTGTCTTGGTACTCAGTTAGCTCATAGCTCGTCTTATCATCCTCAATTTGATGGGAAAACTGAGATAGTAAAAAAATGTTTAGAAGGATATCTTCGTTGCTTTGTATCTGATAAATAGACACAATGGGTCAAATGGTTGCCTCTGGCTAAATGGTGGTATAACACTTCCTTCCATACAACAACAAAAGTGACCCCATTTATGGCACTTTATGGATATTAGCCACCATCCATCACATCATATTTAAGAGAAAATTCTAAGGTTCAAGTAGTGGAACATCACATCGAACATCAAAAACAAGTCCTCCAACTCTTAAAGGCTAACATCGTGTTGGCATAGAATAGAATGAAACAACAGGGAGATCAACATCTCAGCGAAAGAAGTTTTGATGTAGGTGATTGGGTATTCCTACGGCTACAACAGTATAAGAAAATGTCCCTCAAGAAAACTAAGAAGGATAATAAATTATCACCAAAGTATTATGGTCCGTACAAGGTGTTGCAAAAGATTGGTACTATGGCATACAAATTGGAGCTTCCTGCAGCTTCTCGATTACACCCAGTTTTCCATGTTTCATGTTTAAAGAAGGTTATAGGTGACAAGCTCGCAGTTCAAACAATATTGCTAGAACTTGACGAGGAAGGAGAAATTATATTGGAACCAGAAGCAGTCACAGAAACAAGAACTCGACATCTATGAAATCGATCAATTTCGAAGTATCTTATCAAGTGGAAGAACTTATCCACTGAAGATTCCAGATGGGAGGATGAGAATTTTATACAAAAGCATCCAGAACTACTCAAGTGTTGAGGAAAACACTTTTTTGAAGGAGAGGGGCATGTTGGGTCCCTATAATACTAGTGATTACCCCATTACTATTGTAATTGTATCCCTTATTAATAATTTTGTGCCCCTATTGCCCCCGTATTTTTATTACTGTGCCCCATAGAATCCCTTTATTGTTATTTTTGTGGCTTTATATTATTATTACTAGGTCGGCTGGGTTATATTGTCATTCCTTAGACTCCTATATATAGAAAGGAGGTTTTGTCATTTGAATCATCCAAGAATTGCTCATTTATGTAATGTAAAGGAGATTTCCCCCTCGAAGAGGCTGAATTCTAAGGCGTGGATCTATCTTTTCTATATTTTTGTTGAGCTGGTTCATAACATTTTTAGATCAGCATAGGTCCATGCAAAAACATCCTTATATTTTTGAAGTAAATTAAGATATTGAGCTTTGATCTTAGGATCTAGAGATGCACAGATTTTGATGTTTTTAATATCATCATTTGTTCCGATATTGATTTCTTTTGTGTCATCTGGTGAATAAATGGATGAAGGGTTTCAAAGGACATCATTTTGATCAAACAATTTCTCTAAAGGAATGAGGCCTTTGGGAATAAAATTGTTAGAAAATTGAATAATGTCACGATCTACAATTTTTGAATTGAAATTTGAAGTATCATCTTCATTTGTATTTTCATCTATTTCTATTTTATCTTCATGAATTTGTAGAACTAAAAACTCATCTATAACCTATAGAAAATATTTCAAATGTTCATCATCTTCAAATATCTGCCAATGTTTTAGATTGTCTAGTATGGATGGTCTATACTTGACTTGTATTTGATAGAGAACATTGGTTTGATCAAGAATTTTGAATGAACTAGAAGAAGTTTTCAATTGAATCCCAAACTTTATTTTGATAATACCTAAGTCTAGGATGCTTAGTCTGGAAAATATTTCTCACTTGTTTGACAATAAGTTTTGAATCAGTAAGGACACTTAAGTTTTGAAGCTTTAATCTTTTGGCTAATTGCAGCCCCAAAAGGAAAGCTTCATATTCAGCCACATTATTTGTAACTTCGAAGACGAGTTTGCATGATTGGGTGATATTTTCTTTTTCTGGTGAAATTAAAACTACCCCAGCTCCTACTCCATATTTTGTACAAGAACCATCAAAAAATAATTTCCATACATCAGTTTTATTTGGTACAGGACTTTCAATTACATCTTCTATTTTAACTTGAGTTTCATGTATTTGGTTTGAGGAGAGTTGAAAGCAACCAAAATCCTAATCAATTGCATAAATGGGATGGCTCTTTGGCTGGTCTATTTTGCAAACAGTGTGAACAAATCTTACCTCTCTACATAACCTTAGTTGTTCATCCCCATAAATTGGAATAGTGGCATAAGAAATATCCATCTAAAGACTTCCCCCTAATTTGGCACATCAAGACCTAGAAAGGAGCATTCCAAATTTGGGAGGGATATCTGTGACAACTATATCAAGCACTACACTTTTCACTGGAATTTGGGCAAGTGTGACTACTAAATCCTTAATCAATCCTAAGCAGGGAACCCTTTTAGAATCAAAGGTGTACAAGTCATGATAGGATCTAGTTATGTCAAGTTCCAAATGTTCCATGATAGTTTTTGGCATGAGGTTATTTGATGCTACAAAATCAAGCATACAATTATATAACATGGAGTCATTTGTATCAAGAGTTACATAGAAAGGAGGCACTATTTAATCTATCATATCTGAGCTAGGACCAAAGACAACTGCTAGATTTTCATCTTACAGACTAATGATATCACTTTCACCATCAACCGAGCTGTTTTGTATCCATTTGGAGACTTGATTTTTATACCCAGGGTTTTTGGAAAATTCTGAAAGTGGAATTTGGATTTCAACTCTTTCTAACTCTTTTTCAACATTAAATGTAGTCAAAGAATTTTTATCATTTTGAGTAGTATCAGTTGACTGATTTAATGGTCTAATACTAGTTGTTTGAGTTTCAGCAGCTTTGGTATGAGGTTCAATTATTGGAGTGTCCTTAGGAGGACTTCCATGGTTGGGTCTAGGCCTAATATCATATCTCTTGTTCAACTCTACAATTAAAAATTCAGAGAAGGCATGGTATTTAGAAACTTGTGAGGATTCTTGATCTTCTTGAACCTGATTTTGTTGTGAAAGAGGAATAATAATTGTTTGATTATAAGACATATCTATGTTATTGATATCTTTAGTAATAGTCATAGTATTCTTATCAGGTTGTTGGTCATCTATTAGTAAAGGAGTAAGAACCTGCTGATCACTACTAGGTCTCCGAAGAATTTGTAATTGTGGATTCCTTCTATACTAACCTTGATTTTGATTTTGGGGTCTAGTAACTATTTGTTGAATTGTCCTAGGTTAAGTCTCAATCTTTGAAATTCTATTAGATATATTTCTAAGAAGAGAAGTTATTTCGTCTATTTTAGAATCTTCAATTTTAGTCTTAGAAGAACTAGAGGAACTAGAGGCTTCTTGAATAGATTTGAGTTTTCTTTGGGCCTTTTCCTCTTTAGATTTCAAGGAATTCGAAGCAACCCTATTTTCTTCCACCTCTATAGCATTTGTTTGCATATCTTCAAGAGTTCTTGAAGTTTTCTCTCTTAGCATTACAAAAAAATCATCGTCAAAGGCTTTAAAATCGTAGAATTAGCTACTACTACGGGGGGTTTACAATCAGGGGGCATCTTATGATAAAGTTTATTGAACATTTTGGTAAAATCTAATACATGTTGACCAAAATTTTGATTAAGTTCTTCAAATTCAGTTAGAAAGTAAAGAGGATCCTTCTTTACACCCCATTGATTTTTAAATATATTTGTAAGCTCTTCCCAATTTCTAATGGAGTTTACAGGTAATTGCCTAAACCAGATTCTTACATTTCCTTAAGTGACTGTACAAATAATCTCATGTAAACATTTTCTTGTTAAATATTCATGTTATCTACAAAGTCTAGAAAATATTGAAGATGGTCCTTAGTTGTGGTACTAGTTTCTCCATTATACCTGGGAAGGTATTTCAAGTACCCAGTTGGGAAGGCATCGAGGTTAGCAGGTAAGACTAAAGTTGCATATCTAGCCTGTACAATAGGTTGGAATTCCATAGTAGAAGGTGGTGTATGAGGTGTTTGTGGAGGTGAAGAAGAAGAAGATGAGGAGAAAGAAGATGAAGAAGAGGTAGAAGAAGGTGATTGAGGGGGTGTGTGACTATGTGGAGGTGAAGAAGGAGGGGGTCTCCTGAATATCTTTAAATGAGTCTTAAGAACTGACTTTGGAACCTTTGAATGAATACCCTCTTTTGTTTCAAACAATGGATTTGAATATACAGAGATGGTCTCTTCAGGTTGTTGAGAAGTAGAAGCTTCGGGTCGTTCAGAAGTAGAAGGAAATGAATAAGTGGTAGGGGATATGAAATGTGTGGGTTTGTATTCAGGTAAATGAACACCCAAGTTAGGCTCAGTTTTAGGTGATCATGGTCATAAAGGGGGTCCTTGATGTGTTTCAAAAGAATGAATGAGGCAAGTTGAATCTAAATCAACTCCCTTGTCTAAAAGTTCAGAAACCCTAAGAAGTATTTGTGTTGCATAAGGATTAGATGGAATATTACTAAAAGGATCAAATGATTCTAATTTTTCAAACTGCAAGGCTGAAGAAGAAGAAGAAGAATATGGTTGATGTATCCTTTTAGTTCTATCTTTTCTTAGAATTTTTTTAGGATATGATAGAGGATTTACTAAGTCTAATTCTGAATGAGATTTGGCGTGCTTAAAAGGTGCCAGTTTGGGCTAGTGGAGTTGCGAGGTGAAGGATTTTAACCTTTCTAAACCTCTAATCACCTTAAAGGAAAGGAATGAATATCGTTGCCATAGGAAAACATAATGGAATTTGAGTTCCCCAGCAACGGTGCCAGACTGATGTTGTAACTGTTGGAAATAATACTAAGGGGGGGGGTGAATCAGTATTATCAAGTTCTTTTAACAAATCTTCCTTATTTACACTTTGAATTATTTTTGCATATCAGTACCATAAAATAATAGCATGAACAAGAAAAACAGATAGTCACACCAAAGAACACCAGATATAAGGTGGAAACCCAATGTGGGTGAAAACCACCTGCTGCAATATGTCTCTATCTTCTTTCAAATTAGAAACTCCTTTTACAATGATTATGTACTGGTGTAGTCCTCTACCAGTACACAGGCTACAACCTGTAGAGAGCTACAACTCTCTCTTCTTTTCCAGTCTCTCTTGGAAGGGAGCTACAACCCCCTACTTCTTTTCTTACAAGGACCACTTTTCATAAATTTTCAAACTGGATCCATAAACATCAAATGATCATCAAGTACATGTAAATTACAAAGTCAACTGTAGTAACCAGATCAACAATAACAGAACTAAACCCAGAACACTTTATCAGCAAAAATATTCAGTCAACAGATGATCTTAAGACGGATACGCAGTTTTTCTTTCTCTGGTCTGCGTTGCTACGCACTTCACTTTCTTCTTCCCTGCATATACCCGTAGAGAGCCTTCTGCTGCACCGTGTGCCCACTCACTGCTTCTTCAATAGCGCTGCGTACTGTTACAGTAGGTACACACCCAGAGACACTATCGCGCCGCGTATTGTTACTGTAGCCATGCACTCATAGACACTATCGCGCCGCGTACCTTTACTGTGCGTATGCACCTGAACCTCTGTCGCGCTGCGTACCCACGCAGTTCTCCTTCTTCTGCTCTACGTACCCACGCAGCTCTCCTGTTTCTCCTCTGTGTACCCACGCACTTGCACCGTTAATCACCTGCGTACTTCTGATTAGGGCCGAATTAGCAGTTCACCAGTGTGCCACAGTTAGTCAGATGCCCAGATCTGATCATGCGCTCGAGAGATCACCCTTCACAGATTCGCTTTCAACTTCACTTTCATATAGATCAAGCTTTTAAAAACAACAACCCAATATTTCAGATCTTAAGATATTCAATTTGCAAAAGATGCATAGCCAAGTGATCTCCTTTGCTCTATATACGCAAGCTCCTCCTAAAATCATGGATCAATACCATAGATAACCAATACAAGGGGCCCAAAAACATGGGGCTCAATAATAATAAAAATATAAAACAATACCACGGGCCAAAACCATAGAATCAAGAGCGGCGGGCTAAATACCACGAAACAAACATAGGAAACCCCACATGAACGCGCTTCTCTGCCTTGAAGTAAGTGAAACTGGGGGTACGCACCCTCTGAATGGGTGACTTGCGTGTGTGGCCGCAGTTCCTTCACGGTGTACCTGCTTGTACGCATCTTCTGAACTATTCTCCTGCGTACTTCTTAATTTTCAACATTTTGAGATCCTGATCAGAGCATTGCCACTTGAGGGTGTTGCCGTCAAGTACAACATCTGTAACATAGAGCCATACCAGGATCATAATGCGAACAATCTCCCCCTTTGGACTTGATGGAAACCTCAAAATCTTTAGCTTCATTCTCCCCCTTTGAAATCAAGGGCAAAGGGTTATGCTCCCCCTAAGAACATGCTCCCCCTGAATATGAACCAGATCTGCAAAGAAGAACCATAATCCACCACAACACCATAAATGACCATGAAAGAGATAGAGACATATTGCAGCTATGTACATCCTCCATAATGCCAACAATGCATTATATGCTCCCCCTGAACCTGTGCCATTCAATCTTCAACCAATCCGCAGCCCAGCACATGTACGCATATACCCCAGATGAACTATGCATACAACCATCAATCAGAAGAGTTTCAACAATAAGATGATGCATCAACAACCCCAAGCTTTTGCCTAAGGTATTCAAAAGTCTCCCTGGGCAATGGTTTGGTGAGTATATCAGCAACTTGTTCCTTAGAAGGAACATACTCCAACTTGACCTTCTGTTCAAGCACTTTTTCTCGGAGAAAATGATATTTGATTGGTATGTGCTTGGTCTTTGAATGCATGACTGGGTTCTTTGAAATGCCGATTGCACTTGTGTTATCACATAAGATGGAGATAGGTGGTGTACAAGTGATTTGAAAGTCCTGCAAGGTCTGCATCATCCAAAGGAGTTGAGTGCAGCAAGATGCAGCAGCAACATATTCTGCTTTAGCTGTAGACAAGGCAATTGAACTCTATTTCTTGCTGAACCAAGATACCAATCTGGAGCCCATAAAGAATGCACCACCACTTGTGCTCTTCCTGTCATCCACGCTTCCTGCCCAATCTACATCTGTATAAGCATGAAGGGTGAGATCTGTATCTCTAGAATACCATAAGCCATAATTTTGAGTCCCTTGAAGATATTTGAAAATTCTCTTCACTGCGTGAAGATGAGTCTCCTTCGGATTTGCCTGAAATCTTCCAACTATTCCAACTGCATGCATGATGTACGGTCGGGTACCTGTCAGATAAAGTAAACTTCCAATCATATATCTATAGGTTGGTTGATGCACTACTGCAGATTCATCGTTTGCACTGAGGCTACATCCTGTGACCATGGGTGTATATACTGGTTTTGTATCTTCCATGCCATATTTCTTCAAAATCTGTTTGAGATACTTGGTTTGAGACAAAAAGATCCCTCCTTCTTTTTGTTGGATTTGCAAACCAAGAAAATATGTCAGTTCTCCCAGCAAGGACATTTCGAATTCTTTCTGCATCACCAAGGCAAAGCTTTGACTCATAGCTTCTTCATTGTTGCCAAAGATAATGTCATCTACATACACAACAAGTATTAGCAATTTGTCATTTTCAACTTTTATATAAAGATTGCTATCTGCTGATCCTTTTGAAAAACCTTGTTGATGAAGATATTTGTCCAAACGATAGTACCAAGCCCTTGGAGCTTGTTTGAGACCATAGAGAGCCTTTTTCAATCTGCATACAAGATTTGGATCATTTCCAAGAATGAACCCATCTGGTTTCTCAATGAATACTTCTTCTTCCAAGTCTCCATTCAGAAAGGCTGATTTCACGTACATTTGAAATACTTTGAAGTTTTGAAAGCTTGAGAGAGCAAGGAACATTCGGATGGCCTCAAGTCTTGCAACAGGAGCAAAGGTTTCTTCAAAATCTATTCCTTCTTGCTGCGCATACCCTTTACAAACAAGTCTAGCCTTGTTTCTAATTACTTCTCCATTTTCATTCAATTTATTTTTGAAGACCCATTTTGTCCCTATAACATTCTTATCTTTTGGTCTAGGAACCAACTCCCAAGTGTTATTCTTTTCGATCTGCTCAAGTTCTTCATCCATTTCTTTGACCCAACATTCATCTTTGCATGCCTCTTTCACATTTTGTGGTTCAGTGGAAGAGAGTAATGCCAAATAGCTTGAAGCTTCTGCAATTGTTCTTCTTGTTTGTACACCTGCTTCTTTCTGCCCCACAATCTGAGATTCTGGATGATTCTTCTGAACATATCTAGATGGAATCTTCTCTTCTATTCTTGTCTGCTCCTGTGGTTCTTCTTGAGGTTCTTCTTCTTCATCATTCTGTCTTTGAGGGTAGCCTTCATCTTCTTCGATGTCTTCATGATGTACTTGCTTAGGAATGTATCCCTTCTCATCAACCACTACATCAATGCTGTCAACAATTCTGCCAAGTCTTTTATTGTAGCACTTGTATGTTTTGTTATGTGGAGAATAACCAAGAACAATGCCTTCATCTGCTCTAGGTTCAAGTTTGCCAAGTTGCTCATCAGTATTCTTAATATAACATTTGCTCCCAAAGATTTTGAAGTGCTTTACCGAAGGAGTCTCACCACACCAGAGCTCATGAGGGGTTTGAGTGCTGTTCACCCGGACATTTGTTTTGTTGAGAATAACAACCGCAGCATGTGCAGCTTCACCCCAGAAAGTTGCGGGAGTTCCCGAATCATCAAGCATAGCACGAGCCATTTGTTGGACTGTTCTATTCATTCTTTCCACAACTCCATTTTGCTGAGGAGTTCTAGCTGTAGAGAATTCTCTTCTTATCCCATGTTCTTCACAGAAATCGAAAAATTCATTTGAGGTAAACTCCCCACCTCTGTCGGATCTGAGGCACTTAATTTTGTGTCCTGATTCATTTTCAACCAAGGCTTTGAAGGATTTGAATTTTTCGAATGCTTCATCTTTATGCTTCATAAGTCCTAACTAGACAAACCTGGAGAAATCGTCAATGAATAATATCAAGTATTCTTCTCCTCGAGGTGTCCTTTTCCTGAATGGACCACATGTATCTGTATGTACTAGCTCAAGAGGCATGCTAGCTGATCCTTCCTTCTCTGGAAAGTTAGTTCTGGTTTGCTTTCCAAACTGACATGATTTGCATATGGTGTTGTCTGGAATTTTGATATCTGGAAGATCGCGAACTGCCTGATATTTGCATGCTTTCCTTATTTGTGAAAAGCTTAGATGCCCCATCCTCCGATGCCACAACCAGTGCTCATCATCCTTGCTCAGATAGAATTGTTGTTGTCCTTCTTCAAATATGTATAGATTATTTGGATTTCTTTTACCTTTGATCACTGTTTTACCTATATCAAGATCACGAACAAGACATCCATTTGATCTGAATATCACCTGGGTTCTTTGATCACACATCTGGCTGACACTTAGAAGATTATGCTTCAATCCATCAACATACAAAACATTTCCAGCTTTAACCTTTTCTTTTAACTGAGCAGTGCCTTTTCCTTTTATAGTTGCAGGAGTATCATTTCCAAAAGAAACTTTCTTTCGTTTTTCTAGAGCAGAGTATGATTCAAGTTTTTCTTTATCACCTGTCATATGCTTCAAACATCCACTGTCAATGTACCATAGATTTTCCTGTCCCTCTGCATAAAATGCTATCCCACATCTTTCTGTTTGTCGTTCCTTTATTCTCCATGTTTTGGTGCTTGAGGCTTGTTCCTTTGTCTGCTGAAACCTGCTTCTGCATTCAGAATCATCATGACCAAAGTTATTGCAAATAGAACATTCAACTTCATTTTCAAGAACCGAAAAGTTGTTATAGGTCATTTTTGTAATCCCAGTCATACTTCTTTGTTTTTGAGCTTCTCTAGTCATGATCATTTTATATGCAACACATTGAGCTGCTTTGTGACCAAAGTTATGGCAAGAAAAGCATTGTCCATTGAAGAAATTTCTGCGGTTATCAAATCCTCCGACCAAACGATTGTAATTTCTATTCTCATTCATTCTTGAAACAAATTGAGTGGATTTTACCTGTGGTGGGTTGTAGCTTTTGTTCATCCTTAAAACGGATTGCCCCTGATTTTCCTGATAGTCTTTATTTGTAATTCATCCCTGTTTGACCTGGTGATCTCCATTGTGCTTTTGCTCATTCCTTTTTGCTGCATCAAGATAACTTTTTGAGGTGGATGCTTGAGAAGTTTCTCCATTATAGCCCAGACCTGTCTTGTTTAGAGGAGAACGTTGTACATTGATGATCTCATCCAGAGTTTCAGATCCTTTGACAAACTTAAGATTAATAGCCTTTGTTTTCTCAACTTCTTTTCTAAGACCAACAATTTCACCTTCTAACTTTTCAAGAAATTTTTCCTTTTCATCAATTTGAAGTTGTAGAGTATCAATGATCCTATTCTTTTCTTCTATACATGTCTTGATTCTAGAAATTTCTTCACAAAAGCTATCCACATCTATAGCATCCATGTAATCATCATATTCGAATGCCATTAAAAGTTTATAGTCATTACCTCGTTCATCTTCATCACTATTTGATAGACCATCACTATCTTCATGCGTATAGTAGCTTTTCTTATTTGCAATCTGTTTCTTGTTCCATCTAGCAGGTTCCTTTCCTTTATCCTTATAGGGACATTTCGCAGCATAATGACCTACTCTTCCACAAGCAAAGCATTTAAAAGGTAACTTACCTCTGAACCTTCCAGAACCCCTTTGAAGATTTCTGACAAAATTTGATTCTTCTTCTTCTTCTTCTAGCATGTGACTTGCTTCATAATAGTCTCCTTTGCCTGAAGCCTTGAAAGCAGCTTCCCTTTTGTCTGAAGGGCCCCCCTTTCTCATTTCATAAGCAGTTAGAATTCCGTGTAGCTGAGACATAGTAAGAATTCATAGATTTTCCTTTTCTTCTATTGCAGACACTTTAGATTCAAACTTGGGGGATAATGATCTTAGAACTTTTTCAACCACAATAGCCTCTTTTATTTCTTCACCCAAGTTTTTCATGCAATTAACAATCTCATCTACCCGAAGAAAATAGTTAGCCACACTTTCATCATTATATATTCTGAGATTCTCATACTGAATCCTGAGGGTTTGAATTTTAGCACGTTTTACCTGTTCATCTCCTTCATAGCTCAAGACAATCTTGTCCCATATTTCCTTTGCGGATTTATATTGCATAACCTTTACGAATTCTGTTTTGAGATAAGCATCCTAGCAGAGTATTGACTGCTTTAGCATTTGTTTCATATTTCTTTTTCTCAGCCGAATCTGTAGGGGTAGCTGAAGGAAAAGTGTAGCCTGTATCTATGATATCCCAAACTTCTGTACCAAGAGATTGAAGATAGGCAGTAACTCTTACCTTCCAATAATTGAAGTTTGTCCCATCAAAGATTGGTGGCCTGATTGATGCTTCCCTCTCGTAGTTGCTCATGATGAATGATCTTCCTTCAAACGATCAAGCTTCTCTGAAGGACCTGCTCTGATACCAATTGTTGGAAATAATACTGAGAGGGGGGGGTGAATCAGTATTATCAAGTTCTTTTAACAAATCTTCCTTATTTACACTTTGAATTATTTTTGCATATCAGTACCATAAAATAATAGCATGAACAAGAAAAACAGATAGTCACACCAAAGAACACCAGATATAAGGTGGAAACCCAATGTGGGTGAAAACCACCTGCTGCAATATTTCTCTATCTTCTTTCAAATTAGAAACTCCTTTTACAATGATTATGTACTGGTGCAGTCCTTTACCAGTACACAGGCTGCAACCTGCAGAGAGCTACAACTCTCTCTTGTTTTCCAGTCTCTCCTGGAAGGGAGCTACAACCCCCTACTTCTTTTCTTACAAGGACCACTTTTCATAAATTTTCAAACTGGATCCATAAATATCAAATGATCATCAAGTACATGTAAATTACACAGTCGACTGCAGTAACCAGATCAACAATAATAGAACTAAACCCAGAACACTTTATCAACAGAAATATTCAGTCAACAGATGATCTTAAGACAGATACAGAGTTTCTCTTTCTTTGGCCTGCGTCACTACGCACTTCACTTTTTGCCTCCCTGCGTATACCCGCAGAGAGCCTTCTGCTGCACCACGTGCCCACGCACTGCTTCTTTAATAGCTCTGTGTACTGTTACAGTAGGTACGCACCCAGAGACACTATCACGCTGCGTACTGTTACTGTATCCACGCACTCATAGACACTATCGCGCCGCATACATTTACTGTGCGTACACACCTGAACCTCTGTCACGCTGCGTACCCACACAGTTCTCCTTCTTCTGCTCTGCGTACCCACGCAGCTCTCCTGTTTCTCCTCTGCGTACCCACGCACTTGCACCGTTAATCACCTGCGTACTTCTGATTAGGGCCGAATTGGCAGTTCACCAGTGTGCCACAGTTAGTTAGATGCCTAGATCTGATCATGCGCTCGAGAGATCACCCTTCACAGATTCGCTTTCAACTTCACTTTCATATAGATCAAGCTTTTAAAAACAACAACCCAATATTTCAGATCTTAAGATATTGAATTTGCAAAAGATGCATAACCAAGTGATCTCCTTTGCTTTATATAGGCAAGCTCCTCCTAAAATCATGAATCAATACCATAGATAACCAATACAAGGGGCCCAAAAACATGGGGCTCAATAATAATAATAATATAAAACAATACCACGGGCCAAAACCATAGAATCAAGAGCGGCGGGCTAAATACCACGGGCCAAACATAGGAAACCCCACGTGAACGCGCTTCTCTGCCTTGAAGTCAGTGAAACTGGGGGTACGCACCCTCTGAACGGGTGACCTGCGTGTGTGGCCGCAGTTCCTTCACGGTGTACCTGCGTGTACGCATCTTCTGAACTATTCTCCTGCGTACTTCTTAATTTTCAACATTTTGAGATCCTGATCAGAGCATTGCCACTTGAGGGTGTTGCCATCAAGTACAACATCTGTAACATAGAGCCATACCAGAATCATAATGCCAACAGTAACTCTGTGTTGATAATGGTCAGCTATCGAGCCAAAGCATCTAAGATAATTATTTTGGGGTTTTGTTTTCATTTGGAGGACCAATGAATGAAACAGATTTAACACCGTAATGCCTAACCTTTGAATAATATTAATCCCAAAGCAGAGGGTTGCTACAAAATTTCATAAAATGATAAAGCTTGAATAGTGGTGAGCAGAAACAAAAAATAATATGATTATTATAGTTTTTAGATAGAAAATTAAACAATCGTAAGTATGAAAACCTCTGACTGATGTTCAGAAGGTTCAAGAGAATATTCTTATGCTTACAACAAGATGCTCATGATTTATTGATTTAGAGGGAATTAATTAAACAAACAGTCCATTAATCCATTCTCTTTATATATTATCACTTCAGAAGCTTATAGGAATAGATTGAAACACAATTATTCCTACCTGGTTATCTCTCTAAGATATAAGAATATGAAGAAAAAGATAATGACTAATACTGGAAAAACTTATAGGAAACGCAAACTATGTAAAACAAAATTCAGAATCCTTTTCTTTGTATTAAGGTTCCAAAAATGTCAAGTACATTAAGTGTTTAGAAATGCTTCATCAAGGGTGAAACCTTTCTTCAAGGATGCCACTCTTATTCAAGGATGCAACCTTTCTTCAAGAGTGCAACTCTCTTTCAATGGTCAACTGGGTTCAATGGTGAATAGTGAACCCATAATAACTCATAAAGAGAGTTATTTATACAACAATAGAACTAAGAAAATATCCTAAACTGTTTTTACAAAAATAGATTATTATGAATTCAAAATAAAGAGTGCTAGTTGATCTAACACTATTTTGATGTCGTTCTGTTGGTGACTATTCCTTTCATTTAAGTTCTGCCATCCTTTAGACTTTGATTTTTTTCCCTTTAAGTTGTTTGCCTATTTGTTCTTCATGCTGGATTTCGTTTTTTATTTATGACCTTTCATTTGATACACTTTCATCTCATACTCTTTCTATATATTTCATCTGTTTGTCTTTTAACTGTATGTCTTTATCAGTCTCTCTTGTTTTAACATTTACTGTGAAAATTACTTCTTTCTGTTTTGTAATAAATGTATTTTCTTCTAAATAAAGGCTTTAGAATGGATTTCCTTGTGGATTTTGAACAAAGAGATTTTATATGATTGCCTACAAAAATAAACCAATAGTTAATGAAAACACAGGTTTGCAGGAAGGAGATAATGGTTTGAGGGAACACGGAAGTGTATGGACGAAGTCCTGACAGTGTTTGTATAGTAATCGGAGGTCAAATTAGGTTGCAGAGGTTCATGCTGTCACAGGAAGGTTTAGGAGGGTTTTGCTGCGTAAACGGGCGAAAAGAGCTAAAGTGAGGGTTTTGGCATTTAAACGGGAAACGGTTAACTTTTTTTTAAATTTAGCACAAAGTGAATAGTGGATGGTTTTAACGTACATGGGGAGTGGTTTCAGAGGCTCATTGCACCACTTTTGGTTATGGGGTGGTTTTTCTTTGAGGGCACGCGAGTTAACGTGGAACTGCCATGTAACCGCAAGGGGCCTGAGCAAAACCATGAATCTCGTGTGCTCCCGGGTAGGTAAAGGTCGGAGACCAGGAGCGTGCAATATTGTTGTGGTCATTGGATATGGGAGCAGCTGATCTAACAATTATCGCGCGGTAAAGTTGCACAGAGGGAAATCGGTGAAAATTTGCAGGGCTCGGGGATTAATTACAAGTGATTTGTAATCAATTTATGAATAAAGTGCGATTAAACGTATTACGATGGGTTTAATGGAATGGGACTAGGGTTAACTACGGCGGGGTTTATTTTATAACACGGAGAGGGGAATAAAAGTTAGAATAAGGGGTATTTGTGGGTGTTTAGTGAATTACAAGGGGAAAGTGATTTTCTCAAAGTTGAATGAGTTTCACACTAGGAAAAAGGGGTTTTGGGTAGGGAAATGACCTTTAAAGGGTAATTTTGCTAGGAAAAATTTGTGAAACCAAGGGGAAAAGGTGAAAATGAATGGAAAAGGGTATTTTCATAGGAAATGATGGGATAATGAGGAAATTAGTAAGTATGTAGTGGAAATAAAAAGAAATGAGGGGCAGTTAACCAAATCAACATGTGAACATATTTTCACTTTCATAACTGCTTGTGCACACTGAAACATTAGGTTAAGCATGATAAATGTGCTTATGCCTCAATCAACTTTGTACTTATGCAACCTTTATTCTACCTACCCTTTACTTACCCTAACATGTTTTCTTCACTTAATTGGGTGCATTTAGGCTAACATACCCTTTCTTTCCTTTTTCATTTGAAAAGCAATCTATCTAATTTTAACCTTGTAACAGCCAAGGGCTCAGATTAAATTGATGAGTTCCTTATTATTCTCTACCTAACCACTAATCTTCCAAGATTAAACAATTTGGCTAGATCTTTATTCTCTAACTATAAACATGAAATTTAAAGCATGAACTAGTAAAGATTAAACTATTTGACTATCATGGGTTGTGGCATTTATGACAAGCTACACACAACCATTATTTTTCATAATAAAGTAAAATGTAGTGGCACTTGGACTTGCACACTTTCCAAGTTTATTTCTTTTTGCTTTTCTCTCTAACCTATCATTTTATTTTTTCCTTCATTTTCTAGGGCATCTCTTCTAACATTTTCTTTCATATGGACATATTTATCAAAATATTTCCTAACATTTTTATTCAGTATTCTTTTTGTCCATATCCTAGCTTAACATTTTTTTGAAAAATATTTTGATTTTTTCAGCTAATTTATTCTAACTTATCAAAACCAAAAAATGCTACAAGAGTATAGACCCTTGGTATTATTTATCCTTAATTTTCCATCCCATACGCGTTTTTCCTTTTGTGAAAGTGCTTGCATATGTATACTCTCCTTTTTTCTATGAACCCGCTTGCATACACTACTTGGATTAGGTGAACGAGCGTATACAACTTAATATAACTTAAAAAAATAATTTTCTTCAATTTCTTATTCTGATCTATATTCCTTTTTTCCATCCTCTTGTTCTTCTGTTCCATTACTCGATTAGCTATCAATTGACTTGTTACATTGTGAGTTTTCATCATACATCACTTTTCAACTGATTCCTCTGTACTTTCCTGCATTTTGTCACAGTTGTAAACACAATTGCCATGTATTCTATCACATCCAGTTTATATAACTCATCTCTTATGTTTCTTATCAAGGACAACACTAACACAATCTCCTTGTATCAAACCTTTGACCATTGTTCTATTCCATCATTCTATGACCTCTGATATCTCTGTGTTCCATCATTCTCTTACCTCTGATCTGTCTCGTAGATTCATCTAGTTACCATATACAAGTGAGTTTCCATCAAGGCCAACACATGCATCATAATTCCAACAATCTCACCCTTTGGACTTGATAGCATCAATATTTATGTTTATCACATCAAGCTATAGAACCTGCTAGATATATCAAACAACACTAAGATACTCTTCCCCTTTGACATCAAGGGAAAAGGGCTAATCAATTTAAAATGAAGGCTTCCAAGTCTAATATGATGAATACGAACATTGATCGTGCTCCCCGTAGGCACATGTTGAATTCTTAGTTCAAAATCCCCCTTAGTACATGCTGAGATGCATTATACTGTCCATGCTCCCCCTGAGCACATGCAGAGTCTGCACAAATATCTTTCAAAAGAATAACATGACTCTATAACTCAAATATGTGAGTATGACCTTCATATCACCAGTGAATCATACATACATCAATCACCCAGCCATGTGGGGATACACCAAATGACTCAACCACTCAACCAAGTGGGATTACATATTTGACATGATATGAAAAGTCCATACATGACTGAATAAGAAAATTATTACATCTAATACCTTTACATGATCTTTACATCAAATGATATACATGACATTTATAACAAAGACCAAAGACCTAAATAATATCATGATAGTTATTAGCAATTATCATACACCATATATGATATGCACCATAAGCATCTGTCAGTAGCATCAAGAGCAACAATCTGTATATGTCCATTATCAGTTCGCAAGATATGCCAATGTAACTTAAATATCATCAACTTATGACTAAGTAAGATGCATATAGATATCGACTCATTCTCTTGACCTTATCAAGATCAACTTGCTCTATTTCCTTAGTAGAAATAGCCTTACATGAATTAACTAAGCATATTCCATATCTTTGAGCAGTAAAACCATTCACATCATATCATATATATGTGAAACCACCATAGTCATCATCCATGACCTTAATATCATCATCATACCAAGAACTGCATGATCTTTCCATAACAACCCGCAATATATCAACCAGGTATCATCAGTAGGTAGCTTTCTAACATCCCAAATATGATAAGCATCAACCATGATAAACATATGTGAGAACCAAACCTATCATCATAATGTAAAAAGTCATCATCATTATTTGACTAAGTAAGCCAAGTCTCCAAATAGCCATGGCTTCATGAAACCTATAATAACACCATTCTCTTGGCCAACCAATAATATTTACCAATATGCAACTTAAGTAATCATCCATGTATCGAACATAATATGTATCCATTATAGATATACCAATATGTATCCAACTTCTTATGAAGGTCAAAATAAAACCATGAGTTCACAGTCATAAGCTTTCTTGGTACCATCAAAAGTAGCAATCCTCAACCAATATACCATGTGAGATTCAAGAACTATAGGAATCCTCCTCCATAACTACACCCTATGAAATTTATGCATCTTTGAAGGCATGATGGAAACAGCATAACAGAAATGAGTGACACTTAACATCATCAAATAATGAAGATGTGTACTCAAGATTTGTTCTTCTCCTTGAACTTATGAGGATCATCATGTAAGCAACATAAAAAGAGTCATCAATGAATCATTGATAAGAATCATTGTGTACCAAATACTTCTAAACATAATGCCAACAATGCATTATTAGAAGCATATCATATTCTCCCCTTGAACCTATGCCAACTGTTCATTGTTATATCTGATCATTGCAAATATCAGTAAGAATCATCAAGGTATCAACATCAACTAGTTATAAATCAAGTCATCAACAACTTATGAGAATCAAAATAACTTCCAAATAACATCGACAGCATATAGTCATCAATAATTAAAACATAAAGGGCAATTGATAATTGATTTGACTATATCACACCCTTTTTCTGAGTGTGTCCCACCACTTTTCCATCAAACCAACATATATGCGACTATGTAGCTTCGAATGTGCATATATATGCCACTTGTCTTCATAATATCTATGTATGAGAATTAGAACACTAAAGTTTCATACTTTTAGTTCCTCCTGAGTATTTTCTGACTTTTCCTGGTTCGAGAAATTTTGCTGAAGCATGAGTTCCAAGAATATCATTACCATGATTGTTCATCATCAAAGACTCCATTTTTCTCTTGTCTCTAGTCATGTGATATGTACATCCACTATCATCTTTGTCTTTGAATGAGTAGAGAGAAAGATCACACCTTATCTTATCTTCCTTTCGTTGATTCTTTGTGGATTCATCTTTTTCATATTTTTTTATATAAATCTTCTTATTTCATTGCTTAGCATATTTTTTACGATGATCCATAGACTTGTCCCTACATTCTTTTGCTACATGCCCAAACATGTTACCAGCATAACATTTTATATGTTTCATATTCCTTCTATAGCAATCAATTTCTTTGTGACCAAACATATTGCAAGAAACACAATATCCCTTAAAGTACCTGGAAGCTGATTATCTTTCCATTAGATGGTTATTATCTTCAACCATTCTACTTCTACATTTGGATGCAACATGTCCAAAATCATGACATAGAAAACATTCAACATTATTCATGAGAGGAAAGAATCGATTAACACTTCCATAGTTAGGAGTAAATGATCTTCTTTGAAGACTTTCTTTCCTTAGTTGTTGATGGGGTTAACCTCTTATCTCCTTGTTGAGCATTTTAGATTTTTCATTAGAGTTCGTTGCCTCATCTTGTGTGCTAGATGCACCTTCAACCATTTCATGAAAATGAAGACCAGACTTGATGGTAGGAGACCTTTGACTACTAAGAATATTATCCAAAATCTTAGTAGTATCTTGAAATCATAACAATTTTTTTTTTCTTCTAATTTACATTTTAAGATATTTACCCCAAGCTCATATTTCTCTTCCTTTTCAAGATATTGCTTCTTCATGATTTCTTCATCCTTTCTTCCCTCTTCCACTTGCTGTCTTAATTTCAGAATCTCATTTTCTTGTTCTTCATTTGCTTGAGATAGTTCTTCATTTTTCTTATTTGAATTTTCAAGATCTTCTTTTAGAGAGATGACCTAAGCTTCAAGACTTTCATAGTAACTGGATCTATCTTTAAGTCTCTTGATTATTGTATTCAATTTATTTACTTCATTTCTTAATGATGTCACTTCATCCTGCAGCCTTTGAAATTGATCTTCCTTTTCCTTATACTACTTCCTTACTTTGTTTCCTTCCTCCAACTAAGATTTTAATGTGGTAACTTATTCTTTGAAGGTACACTCCCTTTTGTTAAATAGATCATTGTTATCTCTAATTTTATCTGTGAGTCTTTTAGCTTCTGCCTCTATATTTGTTTCCCTACCACCCATAAGACCAAATTCAGTTGTTTCGATATCACATTCATTAATATTCAAATGAACACAGAAATATATCACGAGAGGACAACAAATTCATACGTGATAATTCTTTTGCTTGTCCATCTTCATTCTGAGGTGATTCTGAATCTAAAGAGTTGCTTCCACATAATAGCCAATCGTCTCTCCCACTATCATAGTTCCTTTTTTATGTCTTCTTCTTTTGTGGTGCTTTCTTATTTTGCTTCTTTCCCATTGTTTTGACAAATCTCCTTCAAGCGATCAAGCTTCTGCCAAAGGACCCTATCTGATACCAATTGCTGAGAAAAATACTAAGGGGAAGGGGGGGAGGGGCGGGGGGGGGGTCTGAATCAGTATTCTCAAATCAATAACTTTTTCATTTCATAATCAAATTTATATACCCTACTTTAGTGAAGGGAATTCGCGTGTGTACGCAACTATTCTTAAGGCAACCATTGTATATCGAGTGAACTTATGATTAAGTTAATTCATCATATGTTAGCCTTTAATCAGTGCATGAGTATTTTATTAAACATTAAATAGTAACCATATGCAGTAATAATAGAATAAACCATCACACATAAGTAACACACATGAACACTAGGATTTAAGGTGGAAACCGAATGTGAGAGAAACACCACCTGTTGTTGTCATCTCTACCTTCTTTTAATATAAAGAAAATATATTTACAATATTGTACTAGTGCAGACTCATACCGGTACACAGGAACCCACCTGCAAAAGGCTACAATCTTCTCCCATTCTCCAACTGTTACTGGAAGGGAGATACAACTCTCTATCTCTTGTACTAGCGGATATGTTTACCAGTACGTAGGAGTTAGCCTATAGAAGGCTCCAGCCTTCACTCGTTCTCTAGATGCTACATGAAGGGAGCTCCAACCCCCTAGTTCTTGTACTAGCAGATATGTTTACCAGTACGTAGGCGCTGGCCTACAGAAGGCTACTACCTTCACTCTTCCTCCACGGACCATGTCTCATAAATTTTCAGATTTGCTACTCCTTGTACACAACAACATAATATGTAGGCCTTGTTTCATCAAATTTTCATACTAGACCCATGGGTAACATTGAAGCTCAAAATCAATTACCACTCCAATACAACCATCAAATACATCTACATCAGCCAATCACTAAAACCAAATCATCAAACTCTTACATAACTGAAACCCAATCATAACTTTCTGAATGAACCACAACTGAATCAATCAATCACTGAAAATCTCAATCAACAGACACATAATCAAAATTTAACCAATCAACTAGAACAAAGAGATCATTGTAACCAGTACACAGATCTAAATCGAAGACACTGCATCAACAACCAAAACCAATTGAAATCTCAAAAATCATATGTTAGAATGTATATGCTACTTCAATGAAGCCAATGTGCATGTATGCACTACTTTCTTTAATCCAATTTGTGTATACCTCTAAAGATATTAAATCATAAAACCTGTGAGCCACAAACTTTACCAATTAGTGACATTATGAAGATTTACTTTCAAAATGCAGAGTTCTAAACTGATAGCAGCAAAGGATCACCCTTCTCACTCAATTAATCGATCAATCGAACTCAATCTCCTTATACAGTCAATTCTACTTTCAAATCTAATGAAGACATCATTGACAGACAATAGTAAAACAATAACACTCAAGAGATAGATCATTCGTCTCTGAGCAACAAGATTTTCTTTTGCATACGCTACTTGGAAGTGCCAAAGCAACATGTATACATGCCTTTACCAAGGTGAACCAACCCATAGATTTGCAAATAATAACTTATAACTTCACAATTATTTCTGATTTTAGACATACCGAGATCATAAAATTTAAAGAATAAAACATCCATTATCATTCAGATCTAGCCCAACCATTATCAGAGCATACAATGGTAAGTTATTTTAGGTCTTTTGATTGTGATCCATCATTAGATCTCATCCATCATCAAACACTAAGGTGCATACTTAGTTCAAATCAAGAAAAGCATGAGGAACCCATAAGACACATATTGAGTTTTATCTAACTCTTCAAAATATTCATTACTTGCACACCTTCTCACTTTGATTTTCACTGCCTTATATACTTAGAGCCTTTATCAATATCTCAGACTAAAACAACCTTCAGAACCCGTGGTATTCTTAGACGGGGTCAGGTAACCATTATTCCACTCAATATTGTGGGTTAATACAATGGTATGGACACTTGGTATTATGTATCCTTTATTTTTCATCCCCTATGCCCATTTCCATCTGTGAAAGTGCATGCATATGTTTACGCTCCTTTTGTTCTGTGAACCCACTTCCATATGCTACATAGGCTAGGTGAACCAACATATACAACTTAACATAACTTAAAACATTCTTTTTCTTCAATTTCATGATTATGATATGTAGTCCTTTGTTACATCCTCCTATTCTTTTATGCCATTACTTTGTTACCTATGAATTGACCTCTCACACTATGAGGTGTCATCATACATCACTTTTTAACTGATTCCTCTATATCATCCTGCATTTTGTCACAACTACAATGTATTCTATCACATCATGTTTATATAACTCATCTATTAGGTTGCTTATGAAGGACAACACTAACACAATCTCCGTGTATCAAACCTTTGACCATTATTTTGTTCCATCATTCTATCACCTCTGATATCTCTCTATTCCATCATTCTGTCACCTCTGATCTATTGTGTAGATTCATCTAGTTACCATACACAAGTGAGTTTCCATCAAGGACAACACACACATCATAATGCCAACAATAAAATAAGGGGTTGCACTAATAACAATAAGGTTTACGCTTGTAGTATAGGGATGTACGAAGTAACTACTAACACTAAGAACAATAGCAGATCGAGTACTTCATCAAGATCTAGATTGCATAGTGTATGAAGTCAATCATTACCATCTCCTCATAAGTGGAAAACTTGCTGACCCAACTATGCCATGGAGTGAGTTTAAAGTAACATTAGATTTTTTTACTTATAATATTATCAATGGCATCAATATCTTCGTCAACATATGCATTACAATTGTATGATAAAGGTATTATCTTATAAAGGAACCACTATCCTGTATAATGTTGGGAAGTAGTGGCCCAACAATTCCACTTTAGCTATGTAGAATAGTGTTAAGACATTTTATGAGCTCATCCATTGGGTATGATAATTCCTATTGTAGAATGAAAAGATATCTCTACATGCACTAAATAAAGTATAGAAATCTTAATCATTTTAATAAGATGTACCTTAGAGGTACATTCTAAAAACGATTAGTAGATTTGTGTATCATCATTATAACACTGAAATAGAAATAATTAGTGTAGTATATGATACCTTGTGCATACATGATTGTCTAAGTGTGAAAATTCTAATAAAGTAACCTTGTAAAGGAAAGGAAACTGACCGAGGTTGAAACACTAGGATTGCAATTCCAACCATGGTCATCATCTAAATTCCCTATATTGAAACATTTATTTTACAATAAAAGGGAACATTCCAGAGTCAAATGTACTCAAAAAATAAGTTCTGATATTACTTAAGACCGTGTCATGAAAATAAGTGATTCATTTTGTCCATATTTGAGTAGCGTGAATCCAATACAAAATTCTGATCCTCCAACCAAGAGAAAATGAATCATGCTAATTCCATTAAGAATATATTTCTATCAAGCTTGCTGGAAACTAAGAATAGATCACCATCTAGTGAAAATTAAAGTACCACATCGACAACACACTTTCTAGAATTTTTTTTTTCAAGTTTGGATGACGAAATTAAAAATACTAAAAGGTTTAAATGACATTACTTCGGAAAAAAATGATGAAATACCAGGGACTGCACATCAACTCTAATGTTCTTGTATTCCACATAAAGTCACCTTGAAAACTGGTCAACATATCTATTAACAAATGTATGAAAAAATTGATTCATGCATCAAATTCCAGCAGCAACCTTACAAATTTAGCTTAGATTCCCAATAACATACAAACCTTCCTCAATGTTAATTTTAAATATTTTAACAAAAAAATAATCCTTATATATTAAAAAAACCTTTGTATTTTAATCCGAAAAAGATCATGACATTAACTACTCTACTTTTCCTTTCCATAGAAAGGGAAAACACCTATCTCTCGGTAAAAATTCCTTAGCTTCATTTGTTTGCAATATATTTTTCCTGATTTCAGTCCTAAACACATTATACGTGAAGCATAAATCTAGGATGAATCCACAGACAAATCTAAAACATAAATTATACCCAAAACACACCCAATCTTAAGAATGGCTTAAACGGTTGACATTCTTCCATGTAAGAAACCTAACATAAACCCTATCACAGATTAGTCTTCACTTCAAATGTAGACCACGAAAATAAACTGAATTAATTAGCCCATGTTCCAATTGGGAACCCAACCATGCATATTTTCTAACCGCATTTGGAACCCAATAATACACTACATATTCAACCCAAAAGATAATAAGCATTACACTTTGTTTCCCATTATAATTTACATTTCAACCCTAAAGATAACACGCATTGCACTTTGCTTCCCATTATAATTTACATTTCAACCCTAAAGATAACAAGCATTACAATTTGATTCCGAATATAATTAACAAAATAACTTTTCAACTTGACCTTTCTAGACAAACAAACAAAACCAATGCAATCAACAATGTGATGCAAAATAACAAAATCTCTATCTAATATTATTCCACACAAGAAGAAATCATGATAGAAATTCAACATAAAAAACACGCAACCACATGGAAAACGAACTAGAGATCCTTACACTTTGGTGGAAGCATAGATAGTGTAAAAAAAATTAGGAATGACAGTAGCAGTGCCAGAGCCATTGTTCATGTTCGAATTCTTCTTCATTTTCAACATTCCAAGGAATTGTTACAAATGTCAAGCATGTTGACGTGTTTTCGAAACCTCTTTTGAAAAGTTATATCGCAGATCACAAAGAAATATTTCAATGAAGACAATCAGTTTATTGAATTTAAGTGACAATGAATATGAAGAGGATGAAAATAAGAGTAATAGTGAGGGAAACAATTTATGTCGATGACAATTCAGATTCAGAGATAACTGAAGAAATTTCAAGCGAATCTAATGGTAATAACTCGAACAAATCAGACTTAGAAAATAAAGTTTAGAAATATCAGTGACAGAGTGATCGAAACCTAGAGGACAATGGATGAAATCTTAAAAAGGATGTGGTGATAGAGAAAATTTTATTGGAGTTGGAAACATAAAGATGACATGCGTGTTTCATTTGTAAGGGATCCTTTGCTCTGTATTGGGGCCATTTGTGCATTGTAATGAAAATAAAGCAGTGAAATTTGTTTGGGAAAAAATCTTTTTATCAAAACCATCATGGATTTAACAAGTTATATGCATTGAGGGTAGCATACAATACCCTAGACGATGTGAAATTGGAGGAGTTCTGACAATCAAGACAAGATCGAGACCAATGAGGAATGTTAGCTTCAGTAGCGGAGAGGAGTGAGTTTATTGTAGTGGTGACAATCTTCACCATTATTTCACTTTGGAAAAAGAGAGGCTGATTCAAAATGGTGCCATTTAAAGGGATATTCAAATGTATGGACAAAAGAACATAGAGGCACTTTGCAATGGAGGAAGAGAAGGCCATTATGGATTTGGGGTTTCACAACAAAGTTTCTGGACTCTAGTATGAAATTATTGCTCTTCTTAGACTACATTATCCTTCATCATCCCTACCCAAACGAGGAAACTAATAGAGCTGAACAAGTTAAATAGGTCAGAAGCCTATGTGGATGCAAATGTGTTAAAGTTGAATAGTGTTTTTCAATTTAAGAAGGGGGTTCTAAAGTAGCGCTACATATTAGGAAGTTGCTATTATTATGATTGAGGTGATAGTATAATCAATGGAGAGCCAAACCTCCTTAATCAATGACATCTTGAGTGGATGAAAATGATCTATTATAGCTCTATCCTTTATCTTGGTACTCTTAGTTTTAAAGCTGGTGAAAATGAGGCAATCCTTGATTGTAGTCATAGATAAAACTTTGGAAGGTTTATTCAATTTCATTTTCCACACTTTCTACCATAATAAGAATGGTTCCTATCAAAATAAAAATAAAAATTTATAGGCCAGTCCTTAGGGGAGAGGTTATTGTGTGAAAGTTATGTTTAGGTTAATGCATTGTTATGTTTGTATCTCGCAATACAATTTGATAATTTCAATTTATTATCAATAAATGTAAGTGTGTTGTTAGTGAAAACAAGATAATGGGTAGAACGACTTTTTTAGACTAACTTACTATCTATGCACAAAGATAGTTGGTAAAAGAAACCTTTATTTTTTCCAACAAAAAAATCTGAGATGCACAATTCATGATGAACAATATAGGATCCATTTTATTTAATCCCTAATGAAATAGAAGATTACTCAAAAATGATATAGAAATAGTAACAAAACACATCCAACTCCATTTCACATTAAGAAAAATGAACACTAATCTAACTTTTTTTAAACAATAAATTAATGGAAATAGAATGAGATGATTCTTTGCAGTGGTGCCTCGTAGTTGGCTTCTTGGGAGTGTTGTAGTGACATAAGAAAATTTTACTAAAGGTTATCATGTAATTTTCTCATATGGATATGCCTTAAACATTAACATCAAATATGTGATCAAAACAAGGAACTATGTGAGGTTGAGATACAAAGGAAAGAAAATAAATAATTGGAGATAAATTAATCTTAAGAGGAGAGACATACTAGTTTCATTGATTAGAGGGAGATTCACCCCCATCATGATTGATAATCGGCCATCATTATCAAATCAAAATCAACTCTAACAACCATTGTAAATAAAAATTCAGTAACATATAGATATTAAGCCTTCAAAATGCACATGACACACCCTAAACAAAGTGTCCCCACATGTTCAACGCTTGGAATCTAGACAATGTGCATCTAATGTGTCCACATGTATGATAGTGAGACACACAAGATGTAGTTCTGGGAGGATGTGTTAACTTCGCACTCAATAAAAATTCAGTAACATTAAGATATTGAGTCTTAGAAATGCACATGATACACCCTAACCAAAGTCTCCCCACATGTTCAACGCTTGGAATCTAGACAATTTGCATCTAGTGTGTCCACATGTATGATAGTGAGACACACAAGATGCAGTTCTGGGAGGATGTGTTAACTTCACACTCACTACAAGTTTAAATAGGCTGCTCAAGAATATCTAACATATTGGGGGTTTAACCAACCTATTTTTCAGCCTAAATGGTCAATTTTCCCACTAAAAGGTCAATTTTCCCATGCAAGCAGGCCATTTACGGTGCGCAACCTCTTTGGACCAATTATAATGCATTAGCAAGGTTGTAATGCTTCCTATGAGTTTAAATGAAGCAGTGTTAACAAAAAGGAAAAAATAAAATAGCTCATGTGGTTAGAGAAAAGAAAACTCAAGTCACTAGAAATTTTATTCATTTTTCTAACTTACAAGATGCATTGAACTTGGCCAAAAATAAAATTTTGGAAGGTTTATTCAATTTCATTTTCCACACTTTCTACCATAATAAGAATGGTTCCTATCAAAATAAAAATAAAAATTTATAGGCCAGTCCTTAGGGGAGAGGTTATTGTGTGAAAGTTATGTTTAGGTTAATGCATTGTTATGTTTGTATCTAGCAATACAATTTGATAATTTCAATTTATTATCAATAAATGTAAGTGTATTGTTAGTGAAAACAAGATAATGGGTAGAATGACTTTTTTAGACTAACTTACTATCTATGCACAAAGATAGTTGGTAAAAGAAACCTCTATTTTTTCCAACAAAAAAATCTGAGATGCACAATTCATGATGAACAATATATGAACAATATAGGATCCATTTTATTTAATCCCTAATGAAATAGAAGATTACTCAAAAATGATATAGAAACAGTAACAAAACACATCCAACTCCATTTCACATTAAGAAAAATTAACAGTAATCTAACTTTTTTTAAACAATAAATTAATGGAAATAGAATGAGATGATTCTTTGCAGTGGTGCCTCGTAGTTGGCTTCTTGGGAGTGTTGTAGTGACATAAGAAAATATTACTAAAGGTTATCATGTAATTTTCTCATATGGATATGCCTTAAACATTAACATCAAATATGTGATCAAAACAAGGAACTATGTCAGGTTGTGATACAAAGGAAAGAAAATAAATAATTGGAGATAAATTAATCTTAAGAGGAGAGACATACCAGTTTCATTGATTAGAGGGAGATTCACCCCCATCATGATTGATAATCGGCCATCATTATCAAATTGAAATCAACTCTAACAACCATTGTAAATAAAAATTCAGTAACATATAGATATTGAGCCTTCGAAATGCACATGACACACCCTAAACAAAGTGTCCCCACATGTTCAACGCTTGGAATCTAGACAATGTGCATCTAATGTGTCCACATGTATGATAGTGAGACACACAAGATGTAGTTCTGGGAGGATTTGTTAACTTCGCACTCAATAAAAATTCAGTAACATTAAGATATTGAGTCTTAGAAATGCACATGATACACCCTAACGAAAGTCTCCCCACATGCTCAACGCTTGGAATCTAGACAATTTGCATCTAGTGTGTCGACATGTATGATAGTGAGACACACAAGATGCAGTTCTGGGAGGATGTGTTAACTTCACACTCACTACAAGTTTAAATAGGCTGCTAAAGAATATCTAACATATTGGGGGTTTAACCAACCTATTTTTCAGCCTAAATGGTCAATTTTCCCACTAAAAGGTCAATTTTCCAATGCAAGCAAGCCATTTACAGTGCGCAACCTCTTTGCACCAGTTATAATGCATTACCCAGGTTATAATGCTTCCCATGAATTTAAATGAAGCATTGTTTCCAAAATGAAAAAAATAAATTGAAACATCTCATGTGGTAGGAAAAAATAAAACTCAGTCACTAGAAATTTTATTCACTTTTCTAACTTACAAGATGCATTGAATTGGGCCAAAAAATCCCTCTTTAGAACAAATAAGAAAAGAAATAGAAGAATGGTCTATGAACTTATGAGGAAAACCATGAATCAAATTTGGAGGAAACCATTGGTGATAACATAAATTTACAAGAATTTGGGGCTAGATTTCAATGAGAGGCTATGTTCAAATTTACAAATAAGGTGGAGAGTTATTTTCCCACTCCAAACTAGATGCAAGCAATAGAGATTTAGGCCTGAAATGTAGTGTTCCCTCTTCCAAACACTCATAACCCCATTACTCTTGTATGTATGTGTGATATTTGGGGACCAAGCATACCAAGAAATGGATGGAGTAGGTTTAAATAAGTGAAAAGAGGACCCAATAACAAGTTGTCTAAAGAATAAAAAAGAAGAATCCCTTATGAGTAATTCCTAGCTAAAGTAGGACTATATATACCCAATAGCTAGAGGATTTGAGAATGTTGATCCTGTATAGACATAAAATGACAGCTACGAACATCCATAAGATTGAAATAAAATCAACCAAGTTGAACTTAAAACAAAGAAAGAACACCTAGAATCCAATGTGAGTAAAATGGTTTGAAGAGTTGGATAAGAAGACGAAAGGTGCTCACTAGATGAAAAGCGGTTGAAAATTCATGTACAAGAAGAGAAAATGGAGAAAACATGTGAAAAGAAAATAAAAATACTACATAAACAACTTCAACACAACAGATGAAATCAAAGTGAAAAATTACTTGAAGCTTAACATCCCATGGCATGGAAAGCATTCAATAACCCAGCTAAGAATGAACCCCCATAAAATAAGATGTGAAACAAAAAGATGGGAACAACCCAAGGGACTGTGAGAGCAAAGGTTACACTTGATATGCATAAATGGGGTGAACCAAGCAACATTTTCTCACCTGTGTTGCACAACAATCAAAAATCAAGGAGAGACCAAACTTGCATATGGAAATAGAAAATTAAGAAAATTGATGTCGGTAGGAAGGATGCTATTGAAAGAAGTGCCAATGGGGAATCCAAACATTGATGGAGAGAAAATGATATCAAAGACATATGATTATACTATGGCCATGATATGGTTCCCCATTACGACGGTATATTTGTTTATTGTAATCTTTAGTCTTTAATATTTTTAATAATGTCATAAAATGTAATTAGTTTGTTCCATATGGCCTCTAGATCTCATGAATAACTTTAATAAATGCTCTCTCTCTCCATCTATATAATTAAAAGGAAAAGAAAAAAATTCCTTTCTTTTTTTCCTTTTCCTTTAAACAAACGCCAAACAAACTAAAGGTCCATTTATTTAGAGTAACTAATAGAAGGAAATCTCAAAAGTACTTACCTATTCACTGTGGTCACGTGGAAAATATACCACAAGGCTTCCCACTGGTGAGAATGATAAAAGAGGTCCTGCTTAGGAATACCAAAGTTCAAAATCAATGCTCCTCCTTTCTCTTGTGTAAATACCACCAAACCCATGAAATATTAGTTTTTTAATTAAGTATGCAAGGAAAGAAAGAAACATGCATAGTGCTATTCTTTCTCGAGCGCTACATCATTGTGTAATAATTTTCCTAGAATAATGTTCTTCCCAAACTATCAATTTTTTCACGTATTTTTGTATTTCATGTTTTACTACTTAAATCCCAGAAACGAGTTTTACATCTAGATGCCTAGTGTAGGTATTCCTATTGTTTAAAGAAATCATCAATGCATAACATAAAAAAAAAAAAAAAGTTCTAATCCATCTAAAGAGGAAATTTTTTGGTGAACTTATCAATGAAAAGAGAAACTTATTAATGGAAGATTTTTTCTTGATTTTGGAAAAGTTAGAAGTAGGATTTGAAACCATTTAGGTTATATAGTACTATATACTTTCCATAATATCCATTATTATAACTTTCAGAAAAAACTAAACATAAAAAATCCATGAATACTTTTGGGGAGTTGAAATGTGATGAAAGTACAAATCATGTAAAGGTGAGGTTAACATCAGAGACAAGGCTTGAAATCCCTTAGGCGTGCCAGAGAGTACGGATAAAAGAGTATAAAATCAATGTCTATTAGAAGTAGTCAGGGGAACACCCAAAACACACATAGAAAACTAAAATAAACAAATTAAATAATGAGTCTTTCTTTCAGGAGCTACATAATATGATACATGGGAATACATTTTAAATAATATTCTTAGTGGTAGTAGAAAAATAAGCATAATTTGTGTGATCTGAGGATAGGTATTTATAGAAGATTAGTGGATTAAAAAGGAGAAGATTTCTCCATTTTATGGACTATATTGCATTCATTGTGGGAGGCAGACAAATGATGAGATACAATTTAATGAAGATACATTAGAAAGAGATCTCTCTCTCTATTCTAATACATTTTATCTCCATGGTTGTGGTCGTTGTTTTCATGCTTGAAGCACTTTGTTTTCTATTATTTTCTATATTTCCCTGCATAATACCAACAAAAAGAGAGTTTAAATTTATAATTCATAGCCATAATGAATTTAGAAAAATAAAAACTACAAACATGGAGGGGTGTTACTCATCCAGTTTAGCAAATCATAGAAAAATTGAGGATAATAAGATATAACATACAAACATCCGTGTTAAAAGAAGAAAGAAAATCAATTATGTTTAACTCTCTTATTTCACACTATGATTGTATAAGAGACTATGCATTATGTGATGATAGCACAACTGTATATATAGAAGAAAAAAACATGGAAAATATCAACCATAATAAGAGATGCCTTGGAATATTTCAAACCCAGCCAGAGTTCAAGCTCAGCAAGGTAAATTTTCTTTAGGGATACAAAATGGGGAAACTTTTATATCCCTAGTGGCAAAGGAAGACCTAACAAACCATGCCAGATCACATAACATGAAAAGCCTACCATTAAATTTTAAGATGACAAGTACCCAATTTTCCTCTTCCTAAAAGGATATATTAATCTACTATATTAGAGTCTATGTTCATGTAAAATATAAAATGACTAAATGGGAACGGGGAGGTGACAAGGAGAAAATTACCCAGCCTGCACAAAGAGCATGTTATTTTTGTTTGGTTTAAAGTGCATTAAGGAATAGGTTCCAAGGCGATGCATGAATTAGAGAAGAATTCCTTTACCTTAGGAAATACGGTTGAGGGGCTACTTTCCTAGATATGTACAAAGGTTTTCATCTTGTAACATGCACCTAGAAGGAAGATACAAATCAAGGATTAACGAGGAAATGAACATTATTGATCCAATCTACTAAATTGTAGAGAAATTAAACCTTATGGGATATACCATAGTAGACATCCATTTTTTATTTTAACAGAAAAATGAAAATCAATATGTTAAAGTCTCTTTTCTACAACCAAATAAATTTTCCTCATTGACACTTGACTAGATTAACCGAACGAGATAATGCATCATGTGATGCAAATAATAGATAGTGAGGGAGAGACAAAGGTAACAAGCTGACTTAGATGGAGTTTGATCTAACCAATGTTGATTCTCAATGATGGAAAATGCATCAAGAACACATAAACAGGGATATATCATGAAATACAATCCCGCCAAAACCTATTGTTTCCTTTCAAAGAGAAATCGTACCGAGTTTTCCTCTCACCAATCAGCTCCATTTATAATATATAAGATCTTGTAATAATGTTATAGCTCCAAATATCACCCTTGGTATTTGTGAGGCTTGGTTTATGGCCTAGGGAAACCCCTCCTTCCAGACTTGGTCCAAATATTTTAAAAATAGTGTTTTACTCTTGTATGCTATTGTTGCACGGAATGAGTCGATCTTGCGGACAAGATAGACCTTCCTAGAATCTAAAGAAGACCTAACGACAAGCAAACCAACCAGACACTATCTTTCCCTAAATATGCTTTAATAAACAATAGCAAACAAGTGTTTTTAGGGCCTACCTTTGGTCCAACGCAAGCTTGTGGATGCCCTCGCTCCTTTGATCCAAATGAGCTCCTTTTCGCAAATCTGCAAACACAAACCAGGCAAACAAATTAAATAGCACCTAAAAAGCCAATTGCATAAAACATATTTAACATGAAAGTCAAGGAGTCCATGAAACAAATAACATAAGATACTTGTTGAGAAAAATTATTTTGATTGTATTAATTCAAAAGAAGGAGAACCTTACAACCTTTGCCTTGACGCTGTACAAGCTCCTCCCAGGGTCCAACAAGATGTCTCCTCTACTTTGACAAGTTTCACTCACTCTCCAATGGAACCAAGAGGTATGTGATCTCTCCTCTCAAGCTCAACCAAAGAGTCTCAATTTCACCAGAATTTACCCTCAAAATGTTAAGCTTCTAACCTCCCTACTCCTCATTCCAATGCCTATATTTATAGTGCAATGGAGGGAAGTTATTAGGTCCTCCTTCAAAGGGATAAAGCCCTCCTTCAAAGGGATAGCTCCTTTAGTCAAGGGATTAGCTCCCTCTCTTTTGGGATGCATGAACCACCTCAGAGCGAACAATCCACGTCAAAATTCCATTTAGAAAACTCTAGAATTAACCCAAAGTGAGTTTTTTAAGATAAAACTTGCGCCTTTTGACTTTCACAGGGGTCCGCACCTACACCGTTAGGAACAGAGCGGGTAGGTACGCAGCTTTTGTACACAGAAGGTGCGGGACCACAGGTGACCATGAGAGAAAGTGCAGAACCAGAGTTACATTGATATTTAATGTCTTTCTCCCACTTCTAAAGCTTGATTTGAAGAGCTAAGGTCTTAGACTTGCTTAGGAGGACAGTACAAGTGATGATAGACCCATACTGACTGCAAATAATCATGGTGACGATATTTTTGTGTAACAGATTGCCCCCTAAAGTGCGAAGTCTGTAGTAGATGAGGATTTCATTTATCATATAGGAAGAGTGAAGTACTTTATCATTTCGAGGATCATCTTGTGGAGAGCCCGGTCAGAACCTGTAAAAACATTCAATGCAAGATATATATATGAGATCATATCATCGCTGAGGTAGGCATTCCCATACTCAGATCAAAACTAACTAGAAAACTATCTACTGATCTGATATAGGAATGATCTTGTATGGATGCAGCCATCTGTTTATGAATAGTCCACAACATAATGAATACAAAATTCCTCGCAGCCTGGATGGTAGAAACTAGATCCAGGGTCTTCATTTCTACTTCCCGAAAACGTACGATTCTATCCATGCGAATAAATGTGTTGATGTCAAAAATGGTAGAAACCACTTGATTACCAGTCAATGATGCAAACTGTTAACAAGTGTGACCGAAACCACCAGTGATGTCAATGGCTCTCAAAGTACCCAGTACAATCCATGAGATGTGAGTAAATGTGTTGATGTCGAACATATCACGGAATCCTTCGATCGAAAGTCAATGATGTAAACTGTCGTCAAAGGCGAGAAACCTGCCATTGAGACATGCAGATCTCAAGGTACTGACGATTTTTAGATCATCTTTCTAGATAATGAGCTGATGTCGATAGAAAGCGATCCGTCGTAGGCAAGCCCACAACACGAAATCATAGATCAAGTTGAAGAAATTTAGTTGCAAGGACTGACTCAGGGATGGTCAAGATGGATGACAGATATTTTGCAGATGAATGGCTTATTGGCAGTGACTTCTTGAACACATAACGACACGACAGATGGCTTGGTGACAATTGACCCAAAGTTAATACCCAGAAACTGGCTGAAGACTTTCAATGTGGTTTGATCAACTGTTAGTCAAAGGATTTCTCAACCCAGGTGAATAAAAGTGTCGTGTTCAAGAGTGGTTACAAAGTATGACAAACAGACTTATTTTTCCCTCTTTTCCCCCACCATTTCTGGCAAGTACCTCTTTATTTTTGACAAGCTTGAGGAGGATAACATTTGCTTGATTATAAGCTCATCCTTCGGATGAGTCCAACTTAGTTTAGATTCGAACCCTAAGAAGGAGTGGTTCGTTCCTGTTTGTAATTGAACAGGTCCTTTACTGTGAAATTTTAACGAGTCCAGTATAGGAGAAACTCGGCGTTTTTCAATTCTAGAGAGTCTAAAAAAAGTTAAGAAGACTCCAGGGTTGACCTTTTTCGTAAATTTGTGTCTCCCAAGCCCGAAAAAGTATAAAATAATACTTGAGAGAACCGCTTGATCTTTTACGACCAAGGAGTACTTTTCGTTATTAGTGTCACTGATCCGAAAAAGTAAAAAAGCGATTAACGACACGTCGTTTTATAGCCAATATCGAATTCGAAACGACAAAAATCCAGCAATCTTTTAATGTTTTTACGGTTGGAAAAGAGCTGTAAGTGGACCGTCTTTTAATTCCATTTTAACGAGTGTAAAAGAAACGCTCGGCAATCTTTTCATATTTTAGGAGTCAGAAAAGGGCTTAAAGATGACTCTACTTGTTTTTCCGTTGAAAATAATAGATTTCACCTGAATAATCTTTTATTCTGCACAGAAACACAAACATTACTCATACCTGTTTGAGATGGATAAAAGCATTGCAAAATACCTTTTCAAAGTGAAACATAAACAAATTTGCGATTTATTTACTCAAAAAACTTATAAAAAGGGCCTTTGTTAATTCATTTTTACCGTTTGAGTTTGGGTGAGAAAATAGTGCTTTTGCTTAGAAAACTTCCCGTGAAGATTGTGGAAAATCCAACCGTCGGAATCGAGCACTGTCTTCTCCAAGTAACCCACATCATCCTACTCTTCATTTTCAACTGTTTAGTTTTTTTATTTAGTCCTTCATTTCATTTTTTGGGAGGGTTTTTAGGCACAAAACCCGCGCGCGGGGGTCCGCAGGTTTACCATTGCGGACTCGCGGACCCCGACTTTTTCTCCATTGGGAGAAAGCTCAGGGTCCGCACCTTCCGTGTAGACAAAGTGTGTACCCACGCACTGTGTCTAACTCAGAGGGTGCGTACCCCGCCGCAAGGGTTTTGAACCCAAAATTTCTCAAAAATGGACCAATCAAAATGTTTTCTAGCAATTTAATTAATCTTTATACTTGATGCAGAGAATATATCATGCTAGATTGGCGTGAACGAGAGCATGAGGACGTGGATACTGCCGCATGGAATCATTAGCCTTCACTTGATGCTTTGAGGGCATGCGGACTGTACAAATTCTGGACCATTCCTGGCATGAGGGCTCAGGTGGATTTCTTACAGTGGCTGGTTGATAGATGGAGCATACAGGACCAGTGTTTCTTCATTGGCGGGCACCGGCTCGAAATCGAGCTGGAGGACATTTATTTCTTGACTGGTTTGCCTAAGAGAGGCGAAGACTTGACTCTATTCGGGACTAGGCCAGGTGGCCAGTCTGTCGATAGCCTCCGGTTAGAGTACTGCAACAGCCAGGCTAAAGACAAAGGGATAGACATAAAGACCATATCCCGTCCTGAGCTCATGGTGATTGCGTTTACTGTCACCAGAGTTTGCGGAGCTGCCACATTACATGTTTCCACTGGATCCCAGATGCGTATGGCAGTTGGTTGCTTTCGAGGCACCATCTTCAACTAGTGCAATGTTGTGCTGGCCAATGTGAAAGGCCAACTAACCAGGGCCAAGAGCGAATGACTAAAGACCTTTGGTTATGGGGCCTTGGTCGTGAGTTTTGGCCTGGAGAGGGTTCCTATGCTGATCCCACAGCATCTTACTGTTGGAGCTGGGCTTCCTCGAGAGCCCAAACTGATGCGATGGGTCGCAGTCATGGCCCGTCACCCAGACGAGAGGACAGAAGTTGCTCGGGTCAAACCTGAGTATTTCCAATGGTTGGAAAACCAGGTCTTTTCCATTCAGGATTTCCCTTACGCTGGGATAGATTTCCGTGGTGACCCAGACATGGCTCTTCCACCAGGAGAGCAGTGGGACGAGTAAGGTAAAATCCTTTTCAACTTTTCCTATTTTAATTTTTTTATATTTTTTATCGTCTCAAAACTGATAGTAAAAATTTCAAATGCAGATGTGGGTCCACAGCGACCAGCCGCTCTCCGGCCTTTTGAGAGGAGGCAACCAGTTGCACCTGCGCCAACCCCACAGGACGAATCGGCAGAGGTTTTGACCGAGTTGGAGGGTCATCTTGAGCGCTTGACAGGGGATATTCCTGAGACCACTATAGACGACATTCCTCGTCGACTTCAGCACTATGTGATTGGAGTCCCGGGACCTTTTAGGAGGTTCCTTTATAAGGTGGCCCGGGCAGTGGTTTCTTATAGAGATCATCACCAGTGATAGGATGATCGCCTTTTGTGGGCACATGTGACATTTTTGTTTTTGTACTTATCATTTTTGCCGATCATAAGGTGTTTTTCAACCTATGATCGAAGACGATGTATTTTTTGACACATTCCTATATATATATATATCACTATTACCGTCTTATCTTGTAAATCATATTATGGAATGGTTTTAAATTTACATGTATGATTATTGCAAATGTCTATTTAACATTCGAGAAGCAATTGCATCTACTAATGTATTTAAAGACCTTGGAATATGTTGATATTCAATATAATCAAACTCACGTTCCAAGAGACGCACTCTCAAAAATAATCTTAATAACACTGGATTTCTAATGGCATACACTCTATTAAGCTGTAATACAACGAGTTTAGAATCCAACCTCACTATCAAACTTCGAATCCCAAATGAAATAGATTCAGATAATAACTCAATCACTGCACTATACTCTGCAATGTTGTTTGTTGTTTGACCGAGGCTTACCCCATGCATAGAAACTAACTCGCTAGAGGGCGAATAGATAACCCAAGCTGCGGAAGAGATGTTCCGTGTATTACGACAAGCACCATCAGCAAATCCAATGTATGTTTGGAGAGGCATCGACATCTGCAATATCAAGAGTAAAACCAAGATAAGCAGGAATAATGACGAAAAACACTCTCTAAACTAAGCACACTTTGTAAACTAAAACACACCAGCTAGAAAGAAAAACTATCCTAACTAAAATCTCCATACCCCATTCTTTTAAGCATAATACCTCTTCAAGTAAAGGCCATTTCTGGGTTTACCCAAAGAGTCCCCATCAAAGTCTACCAATTCATAGGCCCCTTTTGCTAGCTTTCGCTTAACAATATAGGGACCATGCCACATAGGAACGAATTTCCCAGCGCCTAATTTATCATTAGCTTGATCATACAATAACACTAGGTCTCCTTCCGAAAAATTTCAAGGGGTCACATTCCGATCATACTGAGCTTTCATACGTTTTGCGTGAGTCTCGATCGCCAATGCAGCATCACGTCGATTCTCATCTAATTGAGCTAAGTATAACAAATGGTTTTCCTCTTCGGAAATGGCTGGAAGTAACTCGATGGCCATTTGCAGTGATGGGATTTCGCACTCAATGGGTAACACAGCTTCCAAGCCATAGACTAGTTGGAAAGGAGTGAACCCTGTTGATGTTTTTATTGAAGTTCGGTATGCCCAAAGCGCTGAAAATAGCATGTTGTGCCAATTCGACTGATGAATCCCAATGATTCGTCGGATCATGATAACTAAAACTTTGTTGATGGACTCAACCGGACCATTCGCTTGTGGATAATAAGGAGTTGAACTATCGTGACGTAAACCAAGCTGGCCTGTAAGTTCGGTCATCATAACGTTTTGAAAATGACGCCCATGATCAGTGATTATCACTTGTGGGACACGAAACCTAGCACTTATATGATTGAACACGAAAATTGCAGCTGTCTTGCCGTCTGCCTCGAATGTAGGCATCGCCTCGGCCCACTTAGTAAAATAATCTACCGCAAGGATGATATACGCATGCCCCCCGGCCGAGTGAGGGTTACATGTAATAAAATCGATACCCCACTTGGCAAAAGGACCGACGGCAATTATAGGGTGGAGAGGAGCAGGTGGAGCGTGCATCTTACGGTCAAAAATCTGGCAGTTGTGGCATTTTCGGACCGCCGTAATACAATCTTTAAACAAGGACGGCCAGAAATAGCCAGCGCGCAATATCTTTTGGGCTGTGGCATACCCAGACATATGACCGCCACATGCTCCAGAGTGACAGTCATTTAGAACCCTTTCAGCTTCTTCGTGAGTTAAGCAACGTCGAAAAATAGAGTCCGCCCCACGGCGATAAAGAGTATCTCCAATAATTTTGAATTGTTGGGACTGGAAGCGAATTTTCCAACGTTCCGACCTTGAAATTTCTGGCCGAAAGGATTGGGTCTGGAGATAGACGATGATATCCCCATACCACGGATCTAAAGTGCTGATTAGAAACAAAGATTCGTCCGCAATGGGCTCCTCTGCCACAGTTTCTGTGTCAGCACGCGGGAAGTCACACATTAACTCTGCAAAAACTAAAGATTTCTTAGACTTAGATTTCTCAAACTCCAAGTCGAACTCCTGCAGGATAATGATCCATTTAGAGTACTTGCCCCCTAGCAATTGTTTGGTCAAAATGTAGATCATAGGGTTGCAATCCGAAATTACTGTAGTTTTACGTAGTAAAATGTAGTGACGAAAACGTTGGACAGCTTGAACGGCTACCAATGCCAATTTCTCCACATGTGAGTATTTTAGCTCAGTTGGATTTAACGTGCGACTAAGGTAATATATCACATGTTCCGTTCCGAATTCATCTTCCTGAACTAAGACCATTCCAATAGTGGAATGGGAGGCGGCGAGATACAAAAAGTAATCCTGGTTGTAGTTGGGAGGATGCAACAACGGTGCATGGGTCAACGCGTGTTTGATTGCATCAAAAGATTTCTGAGCTATCTCATCCCAAGAGAATTGAGTGTTCTGTTTCAACAACCGTGTAAAACCCTTTGTAACCTCGGCATAGTTAGGAATGAATCGTCGTAAAAAGTTTGCTTTCCCCTGCAAACTTTGGAGTTGGTGAAGACTCGAAGGAGGAGGCAAATTGATGATAGCTTCGACCTTCGAGGGATCAACGCAAATGTCGGCTTTCGAAACTACAAATCCCAGCAATCGACCCGTTTCTATACAGAAGACACATTTGTGTGGGTTCAACCGAATACGATAATGCCTACACCTCATAAAGATTGCTTGTAAATGGACGAGGTGGTCAGCTCGATGTAATGAATGAGCAGGAAAGTCATCGAGATAGGGTTGCACAATGTGCTTGATGTCATGAAACGCATAAGACATCGCCCTCTGAAAAGTTGCTCCGGCATTCCTAAGCCCAAAAGGTAATTTTCAATAAGCAAATGTCCCCCATGGACAAATGAAAGTCGTTTTTGGTTGATCGGCAGGTAGAATGTTGATTTGATTGTATCCGGAAAAACCGTCCATAAAGGAAAATATTTCGCTGCCGGCACAATCATCAATGATTTGATCGATATAGGGAGTTGGATAATTGTCCTTTGGACAGGCTCGATTAATGTCCCTATAATCGATGCATATTCTTATTGTCCCCTGTTTTTTGTTAACCGGAACAATATTCGATACCCAATCCGTTAACGGGATCGGATAAATGAAACCTGCTTTCAACAGTTTTTCAACTTCTGCTTTAATTGCAGCAGCTTTTCGTGGGTGAATTTGACGCAAACGTTGCCGGACGGGTTTAGCGTCCGGGTAAGTCTTGATCTCATGAACAACAATCGCGGGATCAATTCCTGGCATTTCCTCATAGGACCAGGCAAACACGTCGCGGAATTCTTGAAATAGGGCCTTATATAATTGAATTTCGTCATCTGTACACGAGGCACCTATATGAATGTTCTCAACAATTCCGGGTTTAACCGAAATGTCAATGGGAATAGTTCGAGAGATGTTTCCCAAATTTAACTCTGAATCAGGATGTTTCATTGGATTCTGAGGTTCCTTGACATATTCAGTCGTAAAGATTGATGAGAAATCATTTTCAAAACGATCATCCTCAGGTAAAGACGAAGATCTGTGATGGAGATCTTCCCATGGTAAATCATCTACACATAGGATTTCACGAATTTTCTCATCAGAGTGAACAAGTTCAAAAAACATAGTTAAATCCGAGGTTGATGTGAAAAGTGATTCCTCACGGACCACATTCATTAAGTCATTTTCGGTTGAACACGGGTCGGCAAAAGACTGCACGGCTTCATAGGCAATTTCATATGGACTCAAAGGCATGGAATTACCAAATGAGTCTATTTCAGATTCACAAGGAACGATCCAAGGATCGTCATAAAAAATATTGTCTGATGTAATCATATGAATGGTTGCAAATGAAGATGATGCATTGATTGGAGGAGAAGGAAAAGTTCCCAGTAAACCGACATCTTTAACTAATCCTACTCCAACATCCTTATATGGGATAGTCGTTTTACCGACATGCTGAATACTCTCCGAAGAGGCTGGGTCGGATGAAAAGTAAGCCAGTTGGTCTATTGTTACGATCTTTCCATTATGTGGAAACTTTATGATTCTAAAGACCTATGAAACGACCACTGTCATAGCGTAAGACCAACTTCGAACCAAGAGAAGGTTGTAGTCTAGAGGGGCATCAACCACCTCCACATCTAGACTAACGGTTTTTCCTTCAACCCCTATAGGCAAATCCTGTAGAATGCCAAAAGGATGAAACCCACAGCCATCAAAGGCCTTAAGAATTGTCGGGGATTGATTTAGTGAAGGAGAACCAAGCGATCTCCAACACTGTATCGACATAATACACGTTGAGGCTCCCTCATCAATTACAGTCCGATGAATAGGCCTGTTTTTTACTATCACTGGGATCTGGAAAGCCATTTGATGAGGCAAACGCGGTGTACTATTTTCTAGATCAAAGATTATTAGGTTCGGGTCCTGAACATCAACAACTCCTATAGCCGACAAAAGTAATTTACGCTGTGCTGGGCATGATTGCAGCACTTCCAAAGCCGACATTGCTGAGGGTGAAACATATAAATCCTCAACAATGTTATAATTCTGAGCCGCTCTCGCATGTGGATTGAAAGCTGACTTTCGAAGTATACCCTTGGCGGGCGGTTTGATTACTAAGTCTGGATTAGGTTTCTCTATCTGTAGTGGATCGGAACTGGGAGCTGAGGTTGATGGATTAGAATGAGGAGATTCTGCTTCTTTGCCATCAACAGGACTTTTACTACCATAATCTTGCGATCGAGTCGCAATCCTTACATGGGACATCATCAATATGGGTTCTTCATTGGCACTCGAGGAAGAACCTATCATCTTACTGTCTTGACTTGGAAATGGATCCTTCAAGACAGCAGGAGTTTGGGAACCTTTGACGATCTTCGCAACCTCTGCTCGATGAGGGAAGTCTCTTGTAAAATGTTCTTCGTCACAAATGAGACATGGATAACGAGGTTTGCGCTTTTCATCATTGGATTCCGCCTTTTCAGGTTTCTCCTTTGAACTTTTGTCCATTTTATTCTTCTTCTTTCCTTTCTTCTTCCCACCGGATTTTGATTTAGCTGTAGATGACTCTACAACGTGAATATCGGCGGAAACCTCTGCAGAAGAATCTCCTGTCGGGGAATCAGGAAAGGTTATGATAGGAGAAGAATTCTTGGAAGACTTCTTCTTACTTTTAGTGTTAACCGTACCAATCATACCGTCAGCGGCATGAGATCCCGAAGGAGCTGCAGTGATTTGATTTGACTTGGGAAGATCGGGGATCTTTTCGTGTAATGTACCTGACTGAGTATAGACCAAGTCAAGGTACTGTGCTTGAGCAATCACTTGCTCCTCAGTAACAACTCCGGCTTTAGCAACATCTTCAGTGATCCTTGGCAACAAAGATTTTACAAACCACTCAGCCAAGATTTGATCCGGAATAAATACCTTCACTAAACGTTGTCGACGTCTCCACTCATGAATATGATCTGAAATATACGTGGATGTTGATTGTTTTAGCGAAGTTAACAATTCCGTGCCATTGTCATATCGGACTGGCAACTAGAAATGAGTTAAAAACGAGGTAGCAAACTGACTAAAATTATAAAAAGTGCCTCGCGGTAACTCAATGTACCACTTGGCCGGGAGACCAATTAGAGTGCGCTGGAAAAGTCTAAGACGGATTGAATCATCTGTGATGGAGTTAGACGCACACCAGAGGTGGTAAGTCATCACATGGTTCGACGGGTCCTCTCCAGATTTACCTTCGAACTTGGGAATGTCACTGGGCAACTTATTCGGCATTGGCGGCCAAAACGGAAGATAATTAATCGGATCATTCGTTAGGCGTGACAAGTCTGGTAAGTCCAAAGTTGCGATAAACGGTAACTGTCGATTAGGATCCCTAAAACTCTGGGTCATGAGACCAGCCCCAGGAGGAGGATATCCAGGATAACTAGGAATAGGAATCGCGTTCGAGATATTGTATCCTCCCGGAAAACCAGGATTAACTGGACCGTACTGGGGTTGTTGAGGTTGTTGATAAGTGTACCCAGGATACGGTTGATACTGATAAACTGGCTACTGGACAGCAGGACCGAATTGGTACTGTCCCTGGTACGGTTGATAGGTGAATTGTGGTTGACTTGTGACAACCGTACTTAAACCAGGTTGTCCTACAGGCATCTGAACCGTAGTTTGAATCGTGGATCCAGACGGTGGTAAAGATGTATGAGGAGTAGATACAGGAACAGTAGAAACCGGAGCTGTCGATACTCCAGAAGTAGGTGGGGTAGATTGAACAGATGTTGCGGCAGTCGCAACAGTCGTTTGAGATGGAGTACGAGGCGCAGTAGGCCCAGACTAAGAAACTACCGAAGGTACAGATGTTTGGATATTAGACTGGACTGGTTGCTGGGGTGAACCAGAAACTAAGGGTTGTCCAGTTTGAGATGAAAACTGTACATTTGGCTGCAACACCTGTTGAGTTTGCGATGGATCCCACACTATGTTCATTCCGGGGTACTGACCCATAACAGGTTGAGAATATTGAGGACTATAACCGGGTTGAGGGTAGGATTGATAATTGAAAGGTACATTTCCCGTTCCTTGAACATAAGATTGACCTTGGGGTGGTTGGAAACCTTGGTTCGAGTACTGACCTTGGGGTAGATACCCCTGAGGCACGTACTGATACTGGGGTTGGCCTTGAGGTATAAATTGATACTGGGGTTGACCTTGGGGTACATATTGAGTCTGGGGTTGACCTTGAGGAGCGTATTGTACCGTAGGTATGTACTGTCCTTGAGGTTGCCCCCCAGATGCAAATTGTGTACCTTGAGGTTGCCCCCCAGGCGTTAATTGAGGCTGCCCCCCAGGCGGTAACTGGCCACCTTGAGTTTGAGAATTGGGAATAGAACCTGACATCATAAGAATGTCTTCTACACTCAACGACTTTGCACCATTGTTTCCAGTCAATAACCCTTGTTCAATGGGTTGAGGAGATGCTCCCGAAAAAGTACCAGAAAGTGACTGATACCCAGAGGGAACAGAAGGACCGCCGTACGAAAAAGATTCAGACGATTGAGTAAACATGGACGACTGACCTGACATATTTACGGGAGTATAAAAACCTCTAGGATGATAAGGAGCACGAGGTGGTGAAAAACTTAACGCTGGGTTTTCCAAATAATTAGTCAAAGAAAGATACCAAGTAGTACTTCTAGGTGGACTGTAAAAAATTGATTCACGCTCCCTTAGATCAATAACAGGTTGATTTTCAGGGATAGGGATGCCTACTTCTTCTTCCGGAGCAAGTTCTTTAATAGCTATCAAACCAGAAGGAAGATTTTCGGTGATTACTCTTTCTACCCTAGGTGAATTAAGAGCACTAGAAGTTGGAGAGACAAACCTTGATGTTGGAGTAACAGGTTCAGATATCCCAGGTTCTTCACCTATATCACTAGTAGATGAAAAGCTACCAGCAAGTTCGGAAACCGAAATAGATTCAGGATTATAACCTGTTACTAGAGTTTGGTAATCAGGATGTACAACCAACGAAGACTCTCCTTTATTGCCACTAGGAGTTACGAGGACTTTCAAGCCTTCAAGATGGCTCGGGACTTCTTCAGGAGGTTGGCCCCGAAGTCTACGGGACTTCCTCAATAAATCAGCCACGGTTACAAACTCAGGAGACTGGCCCCAAAGTCTACGGGACTGTCTTGGTAATTCAGCCACAGTTAAAAACTTTTAACTACTTCACACGCAAACAAAGTAAAATCTCAATGAAAACCACCTAAAGCCTCTAAAGAACCAAACAAATTTGAATCACACGCCTAAAGAATCTAGAGATCAAACACACACAAACAGTAACTTTTCGGACCGAAAACACTAGTTGGTGATGAAATCCAACGTCGCAGAATTCAGTACAGAAATGGCGGTTGGAACAGTTACCCCGGCAACCTGCTTAATGAATAGACTGGACCAAGTTCCTCCACTTAACCGTCTCGAGTGAAGTGAACCCCCCAGAAAATCCAAGTGAGTCTAGCCGACGTCTGCTCCAGGTACAGTGGGATCTTCCCACCACTGTCACCTTAGGAAGAATCCTAAATAATATGGTCACTAAGGCTACCAACTGAGACAAATACACCTGGGGGAACAGTCTACGATCCGATACGCATGCAAGGGCAGAGTAGCAAGCTCAATCCCCTTGAAGGCTCCTTGACATAATCCAAGGTTTACCAACAAGTGACCCCAGGCTCCTCGACAATGGTTAATCCGAGGTTTACCGTTTTTAATACGTGAATATCTGGCGTCGTTCCCAATGAGGAAGGATTGATTCCCACACTGGTTTGGACACGATCTCGTGCTTCTCCTTTAAGAGGAGCTTTCCCAGATCATAAATGCAACAATTGGATTTCTTCCTACCACAAGATACAACTACTTGTTTGTTTTTACTCTCTTGGAGAGTTAATTACTCTCCTACTCCAAGACACTAGCCTAAGCTAAGTTGGTGTATCAGAGCCCTAGAAATAAAATGTTACTAGGTGAATTTTACTTTAAGCGTTAATTTTAGTGGTTGTTGTTTAAGTCAAGAGGTGGCGGAGATGAAACTCGTGGTGTAAAGACTCGACTTGAAATCACTAAAAAGATGCACCTAAGATGATTTAAACAATCTTTTCTCTTCGATGAACTTCTAAACTAAGAAAGAGTTTGAGAATGCAAATACTTTGTAAACACAAATCTTTCTCAATTAAACAAATTAAAAGAAGAGCTTTTCCTTTCCAAAGCACTCAAAACGAGACAACGAGCTATTTCACACAAATTTCCCTTTTCTTTTCAAAGCACTCAATCACTACAAAAAAAACAAACTTTTCAAAAGAGATTTCTTTTTATATTTTGTAAATAAAACACTCAAAACTAATGAAAATGACTAACTTTGAGAGCTACTTGAAGTCAAAGCCTAATAAAGTCTTTTTGAGGATGTTTTACTTAGCTAAATGTGGGCTAAGGACTAATTTATGCAGAATCACAATTAGTCAAAAAACAACCAATCTTTCGTTTTCTTTTTTTAAAAATGAAAATTCCAAACTTTCAACTACAAGCTTTTTTGAAATTTTGAAATGAGAAAACTCAAAGCGAATTCCTCAACAAGGGGAGATTTCATAAATGGTCAGACTCATAAGAAGACTGGTAGACACCAAGGTAATCTGAGGTCCCTACGGCTTCTAAGCTCAGAGCCACTACACAACCAAAAACGAAAAACAAACCCAACAAGCAAAATTCCTAGGAATTCCACCTAAAACCCTAATGCTAATGAAATTAAACCAAGGAAAGTTTTTGACAGGGAACAAGCAGGTCTGGGAAATGGCTAAAACCTATAAACAAATTCTAAACTGATAAAAAAGAGAAAAAATTAATATTTTTCAAATTTTTGACAGGGTACGCAGGCAACCTGTTTACACAGGTGCGTCCACGCTCTGTGCACAAAGCAAAAGTGTGTACAAGTACGCACTGTGCTTAACTCAGAGGGTGCGTACCTCTCCCAAAACTATGAAAAATGAAAACTAACTCAAAATTAACTAAATTCACTCAATCCCACAATCATCAAGTCAAAAACAGAAACATAAAATACAGTTTCTCAGGTCAAAGTATAGACAAAGAAAACAATCAAGTCCCCAGTGGAGTCGCCATTTTGTCGCATGGAATGAGTCGATCTTGCGGACAAGATAGACCTTCCTAGAATCTAAAGAAGACCTAATGACAAGCAAACCAACCAGACACTCTCTTTCCCTAAATATGCTTTAATAAACAATAGCAGACAAGTGTTTTTAGGGCCTACCTTTGTTCCAATGCAAGCTTGTGGATGCCCTCGCTCCTTTGATCCAAATGAGCTCCTTTTCGCGAATCTGCAAACACAAACCAGGCAAACAAATTAAATAGCACCTGAAAAGCCAATTGCATAAAACATATTTAACATGAAAGTCAAGGAGTCCATGAAACAAATAACATAAGATACTTGTTGAGAAAAATGAGTTTGATTGTATTAATTCAAAAGAAGAATAACCTTACAACCTTTGCCTTGTCGCTGTACAAGCTCCTCCCAGGGTCCAACAAGATGTCTCCTCTACTTTGACAAGTTTCACTCACTCTCCAATGGAACCAAGAGGTATGTGATCTCTCCTCTCAAGCTCAACCAAAGAGTCTCAATTTCACCAGCATTTACCCTCAAAATGTTCAGCTTCTAACCTCCCTAGTCCTCACCCCAATGCCTGTATTTATAGTGCAATGGAGGGAAGTTACTAGGTCCTCCTTCAAAGGGATAGCTCCTTTAGTCAAGGGATTAGCTTCTTCTCTTTTGGGATGCATGAACCACCTCAGAGCAAACAATCCACGTCAAAATTCCTTCTAGAAAACTCTAGAATTAACCCAAAGTGAGTTTTTTAAGATAAAACTTGCGCCTTTTGACTTTCACAGGGGTCCGCACCTACACTGTTAGGAACAGAGCGGGTAGGTACACAATTTTTGTACACAGAAGGTGCGGGACCGCAGGTGACCATGAGAGAAAGTGCGGAACTAGAATTACATTGATATTTAATGTCTTTCTCCCACTTCTAAAGCTTGATTTGAAGAGCTGAGGTCTTAGACTTGCTTAGGAGGATAGTACAAGTGATGATAGACCCATAGTGATTGCAAATAATCATGGTGACGATATTTTTGTGTAACAGCTACTTTTCCCCATGTTAAAAGCATGTACATGTGGGTCAGTCTATACTCAACCCACATATATGTGTTAAAACACTTTAAAAAAATAAATTTCCTTAACTATGGATGGAGATCATGGGTTTTACCTGTTGATGACCTATTAGTGACCATGGCCCAACTATTCCCAATTGTTTCCCAACTAAAAAACTAATTCGGGAGAAGTAGAAAGGGCTTCAATGGGAAGGCCTTAAGGAGGAGAGAAATGATAGAATTACTATACTGAGATTATCCCCTAATCAAGTCTGAAGAATCGTTGTACTTCAAGAACTTCCCCAAGTTCAGGAAACCCTTGTTTCCTTGAGTTTTGATGTTCTCTCATATGCATGGAGATATCATGGTATTGGTTATGGAAGGAGGTTGTTGAAGACTGGGACTAGATGGACCTGGGGAATGGTTCCACTTGGAGCTGGAAGAGGAAGACTCAGGTGAACTCTTTCCATGTTTTTATTATAGTTTTCTACAATAAAAGAAACGTTGTCTTGTTCGTGATATCAACTTTGTTTATGCATCTGATGTTATTGTTATGGTTTATATATGAATGACTATTTCAATGTATAACTAACCCTCTACTTATATGATATAAAGTTGATTTCACTATAATTCTTTATCTATATGCGCCTATGTGTACTCAAATTGGTTGATTTGCAGGTTCAAAGATCATTAGGAGTTGCAGACGGTTTTAACCCTAGCTAGAACTACCCAAACGAAGGACATCCAGGTATGTTCATCCTCACATGATTAGTTTGTTTAAGCATGTTTTCTGAGTGTTATGCTTATTTCTTACTGTAGATTACTCCTCCTCTGCTAGGGTGCTGATCCAAAGCCCTAGGGGACTTATTCCCTCAACAGAATTGGCGACTCCACTGGGGATAACAATCTTGTTATTTTCTAACTTAGTAACTAAATAACCCACAGTAAAAACCACTTTTCATCAATGTTTCAAATCCCAACAGGGATCCATCATTAGGACTTCTTGAGTGATGATAGTAGAATACTGATTCTTTCATTAAGGACTCACATGATTATGTAAATCTTATTAAAAATGAAAGGTTAGACCCTGATGACATCCTTGTTATCTTTGACGTAGTATCCTTATTCACCAAAATTCCTGTTGGTGAAGCCATTCAGGTTATAAAAGATGTTATTGATCTAGGAACTGCAAGACTGGCTGAAATATCTTTACGATCAACTGTTCTCACCTTCCAAGGAGAATATTATGAGTAGACATCTGGGGTGGCAATGGGATCACCCCTTTCACCAATTGTGGCCAACTTATACATGGAATACTTTAAAAAGAAAGCCCTTGAATCATACCCTTTGAATCCATCCTGGTGGAAGTGATTCGTCGATGATACCAATATAAAATGGACTCATGGTAAAACAAAACGTGACAAGTTTTTTATTCACCTCAACTCTATCTCTCCAAAAATAAAATTTACTATGGAGCTAGAAAAAAACATGAGCATCCCATTTTTAGATGTGCACATCATCAGGGAGGAGGATGGCTCTTTGGGACGTAAGGTTTTTAGGAAGTCAACCCAACAGAAAACTATCTCCATGCTCATTCCCAACATCACCTAGCCCAGAAGTTTGGTGTTCTAAAGACTCTCACCATCAAAGCCCTTCGAATTTCTGACTCTAAGCACATGGATGAAGAAAAAAATCATTTAGTCTCAGCTTTTAAAGGTATAAGCTACAAAGAAAAAGAAATTAAAGTAGCTATAGAGAGAGTTGAAAGAAAAGTGTTATCTCGTAAGCCTAAGGATCAAGACCAACCTCAGTGTGGGAGGGTTTTTCTTCCTTATATTCAAGGAGTGACAGATAAGATTGCTAAAGACATAATCACACAATTCTTAGCCCTTGGAACTATTAGGCAAGGTATGAAGTCTGTTAGGGACAATATTAATAGACATCAGGGTAAGGGAGTCTATAAAATAGATTGTTCATGTGGAAAAAGTTACATTGGTGAAACAGGTCGATCCTTGTAGACAAGACTCAAGGAACATGGAGCTGATATTAGGAATGAAAGGTCTCGAACTTTGGCCCTTGCAGAGCATTCCTCAAAAACCAAGCACCATGTCTGCTTGGAAAATACTTCAATTATCACACGTGAAGAAAAACATCATAGGCGAAAGATTAGAGAAGCTCTTGAGATTATCAAACATCCACATAATCTCAACAGGGACAATGGTATTGAGATTAGTGGAAGTTGGCTTCCCTTAATCAGAGAAATTAGGATCACCAGTACATCTCAGGTATAGCGCTTAGTGGGTAGATATCTCTCTCCTATTCTAGCAATTAGTAGTTAGTAGCTTTACTTTCACTGTTACTCTCCATAATATTAATTTTCAATACTATTAGGTATGAATTATAACATTTACAATAATAATTATGATAATAGCTATTACTATTATCATTAATTATTATTATGAAATGTTATTATTTATTATTTATTATGACCTATTAATAAATCTATTAATTAAATAAACTATTAATAAAAATTAATCTTTTAGTAGTAATTATTAGGATTTGATATTAAATATTAATTATTAACTATTAATATTAATTAATAGTTATTAGTTATTAATTATTATTAATACATTAACATTAATATTATTATTAATTATAATATTATTATTAATATTAATATATTTTTAGTATTTAATATTTAATATTTAATATTGATACACTAATATTACTTTTTAGTAATAATAATTTAAATATTTATATATTCACATATTATTATTAATATATATTGAAATATTAATACTAATATTCAATGTAAATATTTATTATAATAATTTTGATTAATTATTATTTGGATCTACTATTGAATCTATTAATTGAATTAAACTCTTAATAATAAATTTCAACTTAATACATTATAATTTACATACATAATTATGTAGTAAATCTTCTCACTTCGAACTATTAAAACTATTTAATACCCTCATTCAAGCTCTTCTACTATCATCATTCAACAAGTCTTGATGATGGATCCCTGTTGGGATTTGAAACGTTGATGAAAAATGGTTTTTACTGTGGGTTCTTCGGTTACTATGTTAGAAGATAGAAACCACAGATGTCTTCAATCCAGAATCTTGTTATTCCTAGTTTGGGTTATTTAGTGCCAATCAGGGGTCAGTTCTTAATTTGCATGTTGTCACTGTACTGCCTGCTCTTGTAGGAGCTCAGACTTCAAGTCTGATCTTTTTGATCAGGCCTCATTTTTTATTTTTCTTGTAAAACTTCATATACGCACCTTTGTCTGTTTACAGAAGCATACACGCATACACACGCTTGTTTCTATGAACTGAAACTGTGTATATGCGAGTTTCTTTTGGCAGAAGCACGTGTACACGCAGCTATGTAGAGACACGGTCACGTATACAATTTTTTGCATGATTTTTTCAAATCTTTCTTTCTGGAAAGATTTGTTTCTTGGCTTGTGTGGTTTTTGAGTGGTCAGTTTCTATTTTCAAAATTTATTTTTTCAGTGAGCTTACTGTTACGAATTCTCTCCTGCTTTGAAATTTTTTTGGCCTCGATTTGATTTGCAGCGAGTTTTATGATTTGTGTTTGAACACACAAGGCTTCTTATAGAGGTTCTTGATCATTTTGTTCTTCCGAAAGAGAAGATTGTCTGCAATCTTAGTGTCAAACTTCATTTTTATGGTTTACTTGCTTTGCTTCCCGTCAATTTTGTGGCCATTCACTTTTTCTTGCTTTTTGAAAGTTTCTTGTTGAAGAATTTGAAAGCGTGTCTTTCCTGATTTCTTGATCAGGTTTCTCAAAACTCTTTTTGCTGCTTTTGGATCGTTTAGTGCAAGTTGAAACACCTATTTTGTTCAAGTTTTCATTAATGTTGAATTGATAACTTACAAAGTTTCCTTGTGATTTGCTTTCAGTTTTTGAGTCTTTGGTAGCATTTTGGGTGCTTTTGAAAAGTTGTTTTTATTATTTCTTGAAAAAGAAAAGTCCTTCCAAAACATTGTTTTTGCTTTCTTTGTTGAATTTGAGTTTGGTTTCTTTTGGTTTTTGAGAGTGATTTGGGATCTTTTTGATTAGTCCTTCTTGTTTTGGGAATGATTTTTTGTTCAAAATTCTCATTCCTTTCAAACACTTAAGCTGGCTTATAAATGAATTGCTTTCATTTATTTTTAGAGTAATCTAGAATTTTGCATTATCATGTACACTTTTCATTAGGGTAGTTTTGCATTATTAAAGCATCAATATTTTTTTTTAGTTTTTGTGAGTGTGAAGTCAGCTATAAGAAAAGAAAAGGAAAAAGTTTTTGCTCTATAGAAGTTTCTTAGAACCCAGGCAGAAGTTGCTTTTCATCGAAGAACAAACAAGTGCATTGCATATAAGTTAGCTTCATTAATTTCTTTCGCGTCATAAGAACACCATCAGTTTCACTTCGGTATTGTCCATTTGACTTAAAAAGAACAGCCACTTAAAATCAAGCGCTTAATAAAATGAACTAGAACTTTTTATATTGTTAATCAATATACACCAACAAGTTCTAGGTTATGTAGGGCCTTAGATTAGGTGAGAGGAGATTAAACTCTCCAAGGCCACTCTAAATTGTGAAACATAGAAGTCTGAATAAAGAGTGAAATCCAATAGTGTTAGGGAGACTGGGAAAGCTCCGTGACTCGGTGTTAAGCACGAGGTTTTGTGAAGATAAGGATGAGAGATACCCCCTCTATTACTTGTCGGATCTTACCTTACGACTATTCCGCCCGGCTTCTGATGAGTTAGTGTCTTTAGTTGCCAATCCTAGGGATCTACACAGGTGGTTGCATAGGGGAATCCCATGGCACCTGAAGTTGATGTTGCATCACGTTCAACAGTACTTTTGGAGGGCACCCTTGCAAAGCTTGGGGGCTTGCACCAGCAAAGGTTGTTGTCTGGAGGTCAGTGTAACTACCTCTGATACCTTCATTAGTAGACTTGGGGCATAATTACCCGAATCTATTTTCTGAAGGCCCTTATTATTCACTTTCTTGTATTTTGGTGTCTGGTCCTAATCAACTGGAGCGGAAATACTTGAAAGTTGTTTGACTGCTGAATTCTTTAGGGACATTTTTAGTGTGTGTTTTGTGCTCCTAGTCACCCTAGCTTTCAATTTTCTTGAGTCTTTAAGTAGATCTTACTAAAATAATTCAAAGTGACTGATCGATCACTTAGACGGTCCCCTAGACTTCGTGGGCTTTCCCTGCAAGTCCAGAGTCTTCTCCTATAAGGTGTAGGAGTGATTCTGCCAGTGGTAGCTAGCGCATCAGAGATTGATCCTCCGCTTGGGGGCATCAGTGTACAAGGTAGACCTGGTACTACCACAGAGTTAGGGAGGAACACACCAGTTCTTTCTTGAGTACTCTTTCAGTCAGAAGATAATATTGAGGTAGAACAGCTCTCAGAGTCAATTGTGGCTCTGAATTCTCCTGTCCCTTCTGATCATCCAAACGTATTGTTATATGTTAGGCCCCTATACTACTAGGGTAACCCCTTATTGTTATTAGTACAACCCCTTTATTATATTGATGTAACCATGTAATGCCCATATTGTTACTATTGTGCCCCATAGAAGCCCACTATTGTTATTGTTGTGCCCTTACATTACTATTGTTATGTAGGCTTTAATTATATTATGACCCCTTAAACTCCTATATATAGAAAGGAGGTCTTTTCATTTGTATCATCCAAGAATTGTTCATATTTGTAATGTAAAGGAGGTTGGCCCCCTCAAAGAGGATGGATTCTAAGGCGTTCAACTATCTTTTCTATATTTTTGTGAGCTGGTTTCATAACATTTGGTATCAAAGCTTTGGATTCTAGGGTTTTGCTTCTCCAAATAGGTCATCATGGCATTTGCGCTATAACTTTTTTTATGCGACGTTTCAGATGCTAAAAAAAAAACCATTTGGGCAAAATCGTTCTAAACCGTAGATCTGAATTTCAAAGCTTTTCGTGCTATATTTGCGGAGATATGATCTGAGGAAGTTGGAATTTTTGCAGACTCCTAAATTACATTCCAAATAGGTGACCTAGGGAAAATAGTCATAACTTCTTTTTTGAGTATCAGATTGAAATTTTGTAAGAAGTTGCAAAAAGAGGACGGACTATAGTTTCCTGTGTATATGTTTTAGATCCTAAGGTCGAAACAGTGACACGTGGCACTTCCTACAAGTTCGCTCTTCTGAAAAGGTCTATAATCAGGTCATCTTGGGATATTTTCCATAACTCTACCTTGGAGAATCTAAATTCGATCAGACTGGTGGCATTGGAAAGAGAACACAGAGGGCTACTGCGGGTAACAATTTCAGAACTAGAAGAACCAAAATTACAGAGTTATAGTCATTTCAAGATCGAGCTCCTAAAATCAAGAAAAGGCGACATGAGGAGGTTTGATGGCAAGGATCCAATAAATTGGACACTTTAGATGGAGCAATATTTTGAACTACATGGTGTACCACTATTACAAAAGGTATGTATTGCATCTTCATATTTAGAACCAGATCAATTTTTATGGTATAAAGGGATTTGTTCTCGTAAACAACTTGTTATGTGGTCAATTTTCACAGAGGAAACGATAGCACATTATGAGGATACAAAGAGAAACACCTTCTTTAGAGCAACACCGCAACAATGGGAAAGAGTAAAAGGGCTTTGTTACATATTGGAAACTAAAATTATGGCAACAAGGAATTGTACCCCTCACAACTATAGAGATGGAAGTTTTGTTTCTCCTAGCCTTCCACAAACTACAAGGGTTACACCACAACAATTGGACGAAAAAAGAGAAAAAGGGCTTTCTTACAATTGTGATAGCAAATGCACTAAAGGTCATAAGTGTGCTAAGAAGAAATTATTTTACATAGAGTATGAAGATGAGGAAGAAAAGGATCAAGAAATATCAAAAGAAGAGGATATACGCAAGGACCCAAGCCCAGAGAAAGAAGAAATGAATCAGACCATATCTTGTAAAGGATTGGCAAGAATTACCACTCCTCAAACTCTCAAAATAGAAGGACATACCAAGAATAAAAAGGTGCAAGAAGTGAAAGATCACATCGAGAAAGAAGAAATGAATCCAACCATATATTGTAATTCATTGGTCAGAATTACCACTCCTAAAACTATCAAGATATAAGGACATATCAAGAAGAAAAATGTTCAAGAAGTGAAAGATCACATCGAGCGTCAAGAAATGAATCCGACCATATCTTGTAAAGGATTGGAAGAAATTACCACTCCTCAAACTCTAAAGATAGAAGGACATATCAAGAAGAAAAAGGTTCAAGCAGTGAAAGATCACATCGAGCATCAACAACAAGTTTTCCAACTTTTAAAGGATAACGCCACTTTGGTGCAAAATTGAATGAAACAACAAGTAGATCAACATCATAGTGAAAAATGTTTTGATGTAGGTGATTGGGTATTTTTACTGTTACATCTCAAGCAAGCTATTTATGAGAAGGAAATGTTGGCAATACTACATGCACTTAAGAAATGGCGACCTTAGCGAATGGGAAGACACTTCAAGGTAAAAATGGATCATGATAGTCTTAAATACTTTTTAGAACAACTATTATTTTTAGAAGAACAAAAAAAATGTGTCACAAATATGATGGGTTATGAATTTCACATCATCTATAGAAAATGGAAGCAAAATTTTGTTGCAGATGCACTCTCAAGAAAGGATGAGGATGTGGAAGCATTGCTTTGTGTTATTTCTATTATCCAACTAGATTGGATAAACGAAGCAAGGGATGAATAGAAGAAGGATGAAGAAGTATGGCCACCTATTCAAAAGTTGCAAAAGATCCCAATTCAAACAATATTTCCAGAAATTGAAGAGGAAGGAAAAATCATATTGGAACCTGGAGAAGTCATAGAAACAAGAACCTGATAGCTACAAAATTGATCAATTTCAATGTATCTCATCAAGTGGAAGAACTTGCCCCCTGAATACTCCACATGGGAGGATAATAATTTTATACAGAAGCATCAAGAACTACTCAAGCATTGAGGACGACACTTTTTGAAGGAGAGGGGCATGTTAGGCCCCTATACTGCTAGGGTAACCCCTTATTGTTATAGTACAACCCCCTTATTATATTGATATACCCATGTAGTGCCCATATTGTTACTATTGTGCCCCATAGAAGCCCACTATTGTTATTATTGTGCCCTTACATTATTATTGTCATGTCGGATCTGATTATATTATGACCCCTTAAACTCCTATATATAGAAAGGAGGTCTTTTCATTTGTATCATCCAAGAATTGTTCATTTTTGAAATGTAAAGGAGGTTGCCCCCCTCGAAGAGGGTGGATTCTAAGGCCTTCAACTATCTTTCTATCTTTCTGTGAGCTGGTTTCATAACATTATACGTCAGAACTCTGACACACAGGCCTTCAAGCCTAGGTCCACACACATACATCCCTTCGATGACCACTGCTGGAAGCATGGCATCCACTGCGAGTGATACAAGTATGCAGAATCCTATATTAGCACAAGGGGCAGGAACTATTTCCATCCCCTCTACATCGTTATTTGGATCTACTACCAGCACATCCTTCTTTCAGTCTACTTCCATTCCGTCGATGAATGGAAGTTCCCAAGCACATGCGTCCACTTTTGGATTCTTCCTTTTGGAATGCCCTCTCAAGGTATTCCTTCAGTTCCATTAAGTGTACCATTAACTGCCTCCACATTCATGATGAGTGGATCGACTTCTTTTTAGGGTTTCCCCTTTGGAAGTGGTCATATACCACATTCCAATCTGACTATAGGGTCTATGTTTTTTCCTTTCACAGGTCAAGGTGCTAATCCATTTCAGAGTTGGACAAACCCTGCCGTTAGTGGGATAGGAACTGGGAATCAGTTTTTTGGCCAATAGGGGAATGTGTCGTATTCCTCAGTGAATTCATTTCGAATTTTTCCACCCTTAGCTAATGCTTGGAACCCTTACTAGGAGTTGTCAACTCCTTATAATAATTCGTTAGGGGGAAACCTTCTCAATTATGGAGGTTTTTCGACTGGAGTTGGTTAAAATCCGAGTTTTTCTGGACCACAAGGGTCACCTTTTGGTTCAGCAGGTTCTACCAGTTACTTTGGGCAACCTGGTGCCTTTCAAAATCCAGGTCATTCTTTTCTGACTTTTGTGAACCCCGCCCAATCTGGGTAGAATCCCCAAGGTCCTCCACGACTTTCATTTCTGGCCATGCTAAATCTACCAAACTTGACTAAGTTAATGACCGATCTGATCAGATACAATCCAGCTTGGCCTCCGGTCCCAACCAAACTTCCATTGGATATCCCAAAATTCAAGGGGAAGAGTGGTGAAGACCCAGGCAACCACGTAACCACATTCCATTAATGGTGTTCATCTAACTCCTTGATCAATGATTCGATCAAGTTGAGACTATTTCAGTGCACCTTAACTGGGAATGTGGCTAAGTGGTATATAAAGTTGCCATGGGGTGCCTTTACATCTTTCGCTGATTTGGCTAACATTTTTTTAAACCATTTCTAGTTGTTTATCAGTTACGAAGCTGGAACTGAACTTCTGGTCAATTTTCATCAGGACACGACTACTCAAATTTTTTATCATATTGAGGAATGGAGATGGAGAAAGAGGCTCATCAAAGCTGAAATTCCACCTGAATTCCATCTTGAATGGTTTTTAAAATCGTTACAACCCGAGATCTCCAAGGATGTTTCTATTTCCAGGGTATATTCAGAAGAGCAGGCTATCCTTCATGCCTAGTAGTTAGAACTGATATATTCTCAGTCTGGTACTCTTCAGAAAATCTTGCTTGATGCTCCTAGATCCATGGTTGATATATCCAAACCGAAGCCAAGTCCACATGCTGACGTTATTGTTGGATCGATTGATGCAAATGCGGTGAACCTTTTGAGCCAATTGCAGCAATTGTCTATACAAACTACTTCTTCCAATCAGGTTGCACTGTCTACACCTACACCTTCTCAACCTTCTTCCATAAACATCGTTCAGGCTTCTAACCCCAAAGGAAATCAAAATTCCAATGGAAAGAAGAAGGGACGAGGTAAAAAGAAGAATCAAGATGGGAAGGGTAATGTGAACAAACCTGCAATGGTGTTGGTGAAGGTGGAAAAGAGTCTATGAAGAAAGTTAAGTTTCCATGCAAGTTATGCAGTGGAGACCATTTGACTCATCTCTGCCCAATAACTCAAGATGCTTAGTTCTCTTTTGTGCAACAACGGTCTTCTAGCTCCCAAGATGTCTTAACTAACCCTCTCCCCCAAGGGCAACAGTTGCTTGCTGGCACGAACTCAAATCTTGGTACCTCTACAGGGGGCAACCAGGAAGGGGATAATTCTTCAAATGTTTTCGTGATAAGTTCTAATGTCAACATGGCTACACGGTCACAGGATTATGGTGAAGTAGAAACATCCAAGGATAAATTTGTTCCCAGAACTATGGATCCATTTCATATTGAATGACCTCTGTCAAGTCTATACTTCGAATACTGAAAGGTTCTGCGAAATGTGCGACTATCAACCCTAATGCTAGGGTAGCCTAGAACTACTCCATTGTAGAAGATCTGGCTCAAAGTCCATGCACTCTGACTGCATTAGAGGTACTCCAGTCATGTCTAGCTCAACGAAGTGCTTTGCTTTCAGCGATTGGGGCAGTTGATCCAAACAATTCTTTAGTGCTCACTTTTGACATGCTCGATGTCAAAAAGAGACTTCCTCATCATATGGATTTTCAAATCAAGTCTACTTACCAGAAAACTAATATTTTTCAAACAATTATAGATGAGGGAGCTTCCACATGTGTAATGTCCATGTCATGTTGGAAGGCCATTTGATCGCCTTCGGCTATTCCTTCACCCACACTCTTGACAGCATTTGACGGACATTCTCATAGGCCACACGAGATTATCCTGGCCTTTCCTATATGTGTTGGAGGAAAGGTCATTAATATCGAAGTAGAAATCATTGATGCCAACATAGATTACAATCTCCTCTTAGGATAAAATTGGATTTATGAAATGGATGCTGTCATTTTGACTCTGTTTCGAGTCCTTTATTTTCCTCATGACGGATTAAGGTTGATTAGTTGGATTATTCTCCAGTTGACCCTCAAGCAACTTCAGATTCTATTGTTCCAATGGTGGATAACCCCCGTCAACCTATCGAGAATCTAGGAGTTGGGATGTATTCTTCGTTGATGGGTACATTTGATCTTCCCACTCCTATAGGTAGAATCAATGCCATTTCGTCCTCCAAAGAGTCTTCATGGGAAGAGTTCTTATGGACTTATTATTTTTCAGACCCTTGTACCTTGCCTTTGCCTACGACCACATTAGATGAAGGACAAGTCGGTGGAAAGGCATTCCCTATGTCTGCAGTAGAGCTCAGATATTAGTCTATCGTTAATTCTGAGATGACCATCCTACTCCTTTTTAAGAGGAAGAGTTAGATGGTGATGTGACCCCAGCATGGACCCTTGACTCTAATTCTACTATGGATTTCTTAGATACGGTTTTACCATCTGAGGAAGCAATCTTAGAATTAATTATGGGTGTAGATCGACCTTGGGAATATTTACACCATCGTTCACATTTTCTTCCCCCATTGTAAGAAGTCAAATCTAGGTTCTCCAATATGCTTACTAGTGATGTTTGTATGGTTTCACACCCTTTGGCTCCAGCACACATCCGTGCCGAAGGTAATACGTCGGCCATTTCAAAAATCGTACTGATAAACATCTATAGGAACCCTAATGTAATAGAAAATGTCTTCATCAGAGCCAAGTGTTCCCCTGAAGAGATTTAAATTTACACTAACCTCTTTAAACAATTTCAAGATGTATTTGCTTGGTCTTATGAAGAAATGCCTGGTATTGATCCATCCATCATTCAGCATGAGATCCAGACGTATGAAAATTCTAAGCCGATTTATCAGAAGCTTCGGCCGGTCAATCCTAAGAAAGCATCAGCTATTAAAGCTAAAGTAGAAAAGCTGCTCAAGGCGAGTTTCATATACCTCGTTCCTCTAATGGATTGGGTTTCTAATCCAGTCCCGTTTGATAAAAAACAAGGAACGATCTGAGTATGCATTGACTTTAGGGATTTGAACAAAGCTTGTCTGAAAGACAATTACCCCACACCATTTATTGATCAGATAGTTGATGAATGTGCGGGTAATGAGATTTTTTCCCTCATGGATGGATTCTCCAGTTATAATCAGATATCTATTTTTCTAGAAGACGAGCATAAGACAACTTTCATATGTCCCCTGGGTACCTTGCGTACAAAAATATGCCTTTTGGTCTTAAAAATGTTGGAGCCACATTTCAACGGGCCATGTCATATGCTTTCCATGACATCAAGCATGTCATCAAAGCATACTTGGATGATTTAGCTGCTCGTTCTTGAAAGAGAATCGATCATCCTAGTCACCTTCGGTTGGTTTTTGAGAGATGTCAATTTTACAAGATCCAATTGAATCTAAATAAGTGTGTTTCCATAGTTACATATGGTTGGTTGTTAGGGTTCATTGTTTCAACTGAAGGGATTCAATTTGACCCCTTCAAGGTGGAGGCAATAGTTCAGTTGCCTCCCCCGTCTTCCATTCGACAACTTCAAAGTCTTCAGGGGAAGGCAAATTTCTTGAGACAATTTATAGTGAATTATGCTGAGATAACTAAAGGACTTATGCATTTTCTCAGGAAAGGAGTTCCATTTTTATGGGATGAATTTGCACAACGATATTTTGATGCCCTAAAGAAGGCGTTAATCTCTGCCCCACTTTTGAGTCCACCAGATTATGGTAGAGATTTCATTTTATATCTTGCAACTACAAAATCAACCATAGGAATGGTTTTGGTTCCGGAGGATGATGCTCTCACAGAGCATGTGATTTACTACCTAAGTTGAGGCTTGGTAGGCCCTGAACTACACTATTCTTCGGTTGAGAAATTAGCCTTGGCAGCTGTTCATGTTGTCTAGCGGCTTCGCCATTATATTTTATTACGCAAAACATTTGGCTTAGCGGTAGTCAATCCTTTCCAATTTGTCCTCAGTAGGCAAGTGATCAGGGGCAAATACAACCGATGGATTGTTATTTTACAAGAATTCAATCTCGAGTTCTTGTTGGCCAAGTCTAAGAAATCATTGGTTTTTGTAGAATTAATTTCCAAGCTACCTTGTGGAGAAGATACGGTTTATGAGGAAAGTTTTCCTGACGAACATCTGTTCCTCATCTCATCACAAGATCCCTAGTATGGAGATATCATAATCTATCTCCAGACTTCGAAGTTCCATCCCGCTTCCTCCAAGGATGAATGTCGAAAATTATGTCACCTGGCTAAGAACTATGTCATCATTGGTGATACACTATATTGTCAAGGGGTTGATTCAATTGTTAGGCATTGTTTAACCTTAGAGGAAGTAGAGACTATGATTAATGGTTGCCACAGTGGAGCTTGTGGTGGTCATCTTTCAGGGCTTGTTACAACCCAGAAAATCTTGCGTGCCAGCTACTTTTGGCCCTTGCTTTTCAAAGATTGTATTGAAGCGATCAAGCATTGCCACCCTTGTCAAGTTTATACTTGGAAGATGCACGCGCATCCAGCTCCTCTTTTTCCTGTTATCATTGTCGGTCCTTTTACAAAGTGGGTTATTGACTTTACTACTTGTAATCCACCTTCAACAGTGAATCACAAGTACATTATAGTGCTTGTAGACTACTTTATGAAGTGGGTTGAGGCCAAGCCCACTTATAAAAATGATAGTGAAATAGTGGCATTGTTCCTCTTCAATTAGATTATTTCTCATTTCGATATCCCGAGAGAGATTGTCATTGATCATGGCAGTCATTTCCAGAACCAACTGATATTGGAGTTGGCTCTTAAATTGGGCTTCCGGTAGGAGCATTTGTCTTGGTATTATCCTCAGGCCAATGGGCAAGCCAAAGCCGTGAATAAGTCCCCCAAGACGATCTTGCAAAGGAAAATTGACAGAAATCACTCCAATTGGCATCTCATGTGGTATCCGGCTCTCTGGGCTTACCGAACCTCGGTAAAGACTGCCACTAGTTTTACACCTTATTAGTTAGTTTATGGGATGCAATATACTTTTCCTGTTGAGTCCGAAATTCCATCCCTTAAGCTAGCCGTTGAGCTCCTTCTAGAGACCTCTAGTCTCAAAGAGTGCCTCCTTCATTTGGAACATCTCGATGAGCAGCATCGAGATGCCACCATAATCAATGAGGCTCATAAGAAAAGGGTTGAAACTCAATACGGTAAAGCTGTCCATCCTCAAGTCTTTTCTGAAGGCGACCTTGTCTTGGTCTATGACCAAGATAAAGACGCCTTGGGGGCAGGAAAATTGAAGTCTATGTGTTATGGTCCCTTTATAGTGAAACTAGTTTTAGAAAAAGGGGCTTATGAATTAGTCAATTTTGAAGGGAACAAGTTGGCGGAGCCTCGAAATGGGCTCTACCTCAAGAAGTACTTTGCTTAGGTTACGACCAAGAAAATGGCTTCTTTGTATATTTTGTATTTTTGTACATATTCTATCGGGAGTTTTTTGTGATATTGACACTTTTTTTATCTGCTTTGGCAGGTGTTGATGGATGCCTTGGTCTATTTCAGATTCACCGATGGTGCTAGTCGACACACTCGGAATCTTGCTTCCATAGCTTGGGTGATTTATTATCCATCTGGTCAGTTGATGGTGTCAAAGGGAGTATGTATTGGTTCTACGTCAAATAATATTGCTGAATATACTTCCATCATTAATTTGCTATCCGAAGTTGTTTCGTATGGAATTGATTCGTTGGTAGTGTGTCTTGACTCATAGCTAGTAGTGTCACAATTGAATAACATTTATCGGGTTCAGGATCTTTATTTATATCGCAAATTTTTGAGATTGAGGGTGTTGCAAAGATCATTTGATGTTATTACTTATTTGCGCATTCCACAATCTAACAATTCATTAGCAGATTCTATCGCTAATCAAGCATTAGATTGGCATATCATTCATTCATCAAGATAAAAAGAAAACATAAAAAATCTGGAACTATATATATATATATATATATATATATCATAAAATTGCCCATGTGTACATAAAGTGTTTCAAAAATTATATACAAAATCGGGACTAAATGCCCATAATCATGTCGAGTATATCTAATGACCCGGCTCATGATGAGCGACTAAGTAGGTGACTACTGCTTTGGTCACATGTCAAAAAAGGTGAACCCAGTCACGTGGCACTCCTACCACGTGGCACTGCATATCCTTAGGAAGATCTTCTATGGATTCCATCGGTACTCGGTGACTTAGCCTCACCAAGTTCCGTTGGACTGCATACAGGACCCTCTCTATCTCTATAGTCGCCTCTTCGGCACCTCTTCCGCGACGCCTGTGCCGCAGAAATCCGTTTGGTCATACTGGACCCACATCTGGAACATGATCATTATATCAATATTTTAATCCCATCAAAATTATCTTTAAGTCCATTTTCATATTTTAAAAACATAGAAAAATCTTAAAATTGATAAAAAAAAACTTAAAAAATGGTTACTTATCTCTCCCCATGCGGTGTTTGGTGGCAGCACCAGGTCTGGATCTCCTCTAAAATCCATGTTCGCATAGGGATAGTCGTCCACAGAGATGATTTGTTGTTCCCACCAGAAGAGTAACTCATCATCGAAAGCAGTCCTCGTCACGTCTCTGCGTCCAAGGAATTTCATCAGGTTGGCCCACCTGCCCATCCGAGGATCTCGAGGGCTACTGATAGAAACTGATACTCTGGGACGTAGCCCTAGAACCTTCTCGAAGAAGAAGGAGCACAAAATGGTCCCGTATCCAAAATTCTTGGTCTGTCCTTTCTGAATGGAGGACAACTGGCTCTTCATGTTAGTGAGAAGAGGTGTACACCAATCAAAAACTATAGTGAGACACTCCATGGCCAAGCTCATGGATAGTCGTGATGCTTGGTGCAATGAGGCTGATCCATTTATCTTGGCTATGGTGAACAATAAGATCCTCAGGGACAAGCTCTCTACATGTTTGATTGGAATCTGGCTTCCAATCTTCTCCGGATGCCCCGGACAGTATATATGCACATAGTCTTCCACTGAAAGACTACCTCATGTCTAACCAGTCGAATATATAGCTTCTCCTCTCCGAGAGAGACCAGTGATAAAGTAAATATCTTCTACCTCTGTCCTCAAAGGCATTTGATCAATCATCAAAGCATCATCTTTGATACTCCAGTAGTGGATTAACATTTCAAGCAAGCGGGTGTTGGCCTTCATATTTGGCATTTTGAAAATTTTTAATAAACTGCATCCCCTCAAAGTATCTAAGGCTTGCTGATCATTCATAACTTCATTATCAATGGTAGTATGCTCCCTCTCTCTCCAGGTGATTGTCATCCTGAAAGAAAAATGATTTCCAACCGTTAGTTTTTTGTGTTTAAATTTCAAACCACGTATATGCGGGTCCCTTTCATACATAGTCGCATGTAGGGCCTAGTATATGTGGGTTTATAGTATCCAACCTGCTTATATGCCACGTTGAAATTTTTAACATAAAATCCTTCGGTAAAATCTCAATAAAAATTTCTAAAAACAATCATAAATTAATGCAAGCTAGAATTGGGGGTTACCTAATGATTTGGAGGCAATTTGAATGGTCCAAATCTTTGGGGGGCAAGTTTGCTCTTTTTTCTCCACATCTTTTACTCTCAACACAAATGGTATAAATGGTGAGTCAAAAATTGATTTTATAAGCTTTGAAAATGTCAAACTTTTTCAAAACTTGATTTTTTTTGTCTCGTGAATCTTTTAACTTGTGAGCTTGGATTTTCGGGAATAGGTTGTTTTTTAGGACATTTTGGACACTTTTTTAGAAATTTCATGTCAGTTCCATGACTTCTGACCCGTCATGGTAGGTATCGTTTACTCACTGGCATATAGGTTGGGGAAACCATTTTTCTATTGCATTTTTCATACTAGCCTCCATTTGTCAATACACTTGCCATAGGGTCAATCTCATCATGTTATCATTAGTAAGCCATGTTCACTCACCATTTTTTAAATCATGGCATGATGGTAGAGCCATCCTTTACATGGGCATCGTAGTTAGAACCTCACTGACATTGGTTTCCCATGCTGTTTCATTGAGTAGGCTTGGGAGTCCTCTCTAGTCCCGCCATGACTTGTGCATTGAAGACCCATTATGCTTTGCTTCTTCGCTTCATTCTAGCCTTATACCCTAGAGACTCCTTTGTGTTGAGTTGTACTACTGCATTGCATTTTGACAATTTGCACCTTTTGACCTTGAGCCAACTTCACTTGGACTCATGTTTAAGCCACTTTTTGACCATGTATTCTGCAAAAATCAAACATGAAATCCCTTAGCTTCTACAAATTGACACACCCTCAAACCCGTGGAAGGAACATCCCTTTGAGTGTCCTTGACCAGCTTCGCCTCCCTACATTGAGCATAGTAATGTTCCCATCCTAGGAACTAGATACTCTATTTCACTAACACTCGTTCTTTCCACTGTACTATAGCATTCTTTTATTCTTTTTCCAGCTTAAAGAAAAAGACAAAAAAAATTACATATTACAAAAAGAGCGGGAATGGGACAACATTTACACATATTGTTGCAAGCTAGAGTTAGTCGTGTCGCCCTTGAAAAAAGCACTCAAAAGAAAGTCTCTCCTCCATTTCGGTGGGATATAGTTTGACTTAGGAATGTCGTAACCTTGTTATTAAGTCAGTTCTCCTCTGATTGGTTATCTCTTCCAATCATATGGAGAGTTCGTTCATGCCTCTTGCATGACAAACTTATACAGAGTTATCATATGCTACCACATGGTCATCATTGAGTCATTCTTTTGTTCAATGGAAGTAAGCCTGAGTCGACCTCTTTGCGGTGTCTCTTGACCTATTTTTCAGTTGGTCATCCCTGGTTGTTAGTGTGTTGTCTATCATCGCATAAGTTATATTGGTCCTTTACTCATGCCGGTTTGAGAAGATCTCCATTGACTTCTTATTGGCAGGTCTTGTCCTTATCGAGGACGACATATTGCTCCAAGGACAGGCCTAGAGCCACACCCTGACCCTATTTTCATTATTGATAGGTCACCTTATGCTCAGTATCGATCAATATCATGGGTCTTTGATTGAGTTGTTTCCATTGTTCTTGACATCAGCTTTCATTATCACACATTGGGATTCATGATGTGCCTTGGTTTCCATTTCACCCTATTGATGGATTCCTCGCGCCTGTGTCAACTTTGATTATTGGTTGGCTCAAAGGGTTTCTATTGTGCGCTAGCTACATCTTTTGTACACTGGAAATGTGCTTAGATAGGGTTACTACATATTCTTTCGTCCGATTCATTCCACATTATTGGCCTACGAGTTACACTCGTGCTAGATTGATGAAGGACTCCTTAATGCCTTCCTTCTAGCGGATCTTTCCCTATCGACTGTGACTCATTACTCTGGGGCAAAGGTCTAGAGTCCATTTGGCAGTACCTTGGGGTTTGTAGTCATCAGTGGTAGATCCTTTGCTATCGACAGTGGGAAACCATCATTATCTCCTAATTGATAGATTCTTCCAGGTGTTTGACTTCAGCTCATCTATTCACACTTGTTAGATTTTACTGGGTACCTTGACTCTCAATTTCATTATCGGTGAGTGGTCTCGCGTTTGTTAACGATATACATCAATGACCAATAATCAAATGATTTCTCACATGGTCGACTTCATATCATTTATTACCATTATGTAGAAATGTACCACGATGGTCGGTGAAGACCTTAGGTTGCCTTAGCATTCTTTGGTTCACTTGTCAGTTGCTCATGTTGCTGCTAGTTGACACCATTCCACATTATATGTTGCAATCCTTCACAGCGACATCCTATATGCTGGCATCCAAGTTGCGATGTAGTATCATCTTATTCCATCATGTTCATTTGGTACTATTGGGATTAGTTTTTGACATTAGTGATCAACTTCATCTTTCAGCATCATTGGTCATCTTCTTATATGTGATATTCATACATGTTCTTGTTGGATCATGATCAGATGATCCGTTATGTAATTTTAGTTCCTTATACTTGTATACATAGTGGATCCGCTTGTACGTGATATGCAGACATGCTTTACTTTCTCTAAGCATGGGTACACCTGCCTCAGATAGTTATTTCTTTCTGATCTTCTTTTGCTGGCTTGGTAGGCTGAAATCTAGTGAAGTCCTTCTTAGTTTTTGATAGGTTTCCTTTTCATAAGCTTAATACATTTTGGCCATCATGTACCCCTTCTGACCTTATATATTAGGGGGCATTTGTTATAGCTCCAAATATCACCCTTGGTATTTATGATGCTTGGTTTATGGCCTAGGGTAACCCCTCCTTCCAGACTTGGTCCAAATATTTTAAAAACAATGTTTTAATCCTAGTATGTTACTTTGCCCTATGTTAAAAGCGTGTACATGTGGGTCAATCTATACCCAACCCGTGTATATGTGTTAAAACACTTAAAAAAATTAAATTTCCTTAACTATGGGTGGAGATCACTGGTTTTACATGTTAATTACCTATTAGTGTCCGTGGCCCAACTGTTCCCAACTGGTTTCCCAACTAAAAAACTAATTTGGGATAAGTATAAAAAGACTTCAATGGGAAGGCCTTAAGGAGGAGAGAAATGATATAATTACTATACTGATATTATCCCCTAATCAAGTCTGAAGAATCCCTGTGCTTCATGCACTTCCGCAAGTTTAGGAAACCCTTGTTTCCTTGAGTTTTGATGTTCTCTCATATGCTTGGAGATATCATGATATTGGTTATGGAAGGACGTTGTTGAATACTGGGACTGGACGGACCTTGAGGACGGTTCTGCTTGGAGCCGGAAGAGGAAGACTCAAGTGAACTCTTTCCATGTTTTTATTATAGTTTTCTACAATAAAAGAAACGTTGTCTTGTTCCTGATATCAACTTTGTTTATGCATCTGATGTTATTGTTATGGTTTATATATCAATGAGTATTTCAATGTATAACTAGCCATCTACTTATATGATATAAAGTTGATTTCACTATAATGCTTTATCTATATGTTGCTATGTGTACTCGAATTGCCTGATTTACAGGTTCGAAGATCATTAGGAGTTGTAGAGGGTTTGAACCCTCGCTAGAACTACCCAAACGAAGGACATCTGGGTAAGTTCAACCTCGCATAGTTAGTTTGTTTAAGCATGTTGCCTGAGTGTTATGCTTGTTTCTTGCTGTAGATTACTCCTACTCTACTAGGGTGCTGACCCAAAGCCCTAGGGGACTTATTCCCTCAACAAATAATCGAAAAAATTCCATGGAATTGAGATGAGACAGGGAGAAAACTATCCAACTTTGAAAAGACTTGCTAGAAAAACATGCCACAATAGGTTACAACAAATAAAACATACTTCCTTTAGCTTAGGTGCCAAGTCTGAAGGATAACTATTCTATCAAATTTGCTCAGGACTTGGAAGTGAGCTGATCCCTTTGAAACTAATGAATGAATACAACAAGCATGATACCCAACACACTACTTTTTCAGCCTCACAAATGAACCAAGGCAAAGAATGCATAAGATGGTTTATAGCGCATCAAGTTTTGAATAGTTTAATTTACATAAAAAAGGGATAGCTAAGTTGCTCAATGAGTGATATGACCTGCTTTCTTTAAGAATATGTATAAGATAACTATTGGCTTATCATCACTCAACACCATCCATTAGAATGGATGGTAATTTGGAGAGAGCTTTGGGTTACCAAAACTTTTATAACCAAACTCATAAGTGGGTGAACTTGGAATGATAAAAAGTTTGTATTTCCCATAGATCCCTAAGATTTATGAACACAATATCAAGTGTGAAATATGGAGAATGAGACTTAGGGTCACCTAGTTCTTTGTGGGTAAATGTTAATACAAGTTGCAATCTTAGCTGGACCTTAGTTGCCTCCCTAGTTTTTCCTTTTATTGTGGACTTGCATTTACAAGTATAAGATTCAAGTTTCATTTACTAGATTAGGTTTGACTATCAGGAACCTACAGGGGGTATAAAAGTAAATGTTGACAATAAATAAATAAAAATTCCAAGGACCCATTTCATTAGCATAAGTGGATATGATTTCATGACCTTTAAATTCTCCCATTATTAATCCACAACTAGAACGAGGGTCCCCACACTGAATTTGATGGAATTATGCTCAAAATTCCTATTCTAGGCCTCAGATAGACTAAGAAGGCTTGTATCACTTGCATGTCCATGGTTCCATCTCCCATCCCCCTTACAATACCACCAAAATTAATACACAACATGAAAACCAAAAAAGTTAAGAAATATTTACCATCTTGGGGCTGAGGAATGTAACCATTGGAAGGGGCCTTCATTTTACAAGATCCAAACCATGTGTCCACCTATAATCCCTCAAAAAAAAATCTACCATCATTGACAAAACCAAACCTTCCTCTCTTAGTTTCCCAAAAAAATGCGAGGACTCATTTGTATCTTGCACAAATCTCAAATTCGCAAGACTTACAAGTATAAATCAATGTTGTGTGGTCTAATAGGAATTCAATCCCTGGATATTCATCTTCATTTTTTTTTTATCTTATGTTATCACTTCTTATGGTTTGCATTCTCCTACTTTTTTTTTCTCTTGCACAAACCAAATAAATGGTAACCAATGACCAACACTAGTTTCCTCCATTAACACACTACAAAACTAAAATGAATAACGACCAACGATCAACACCATTTTCCTCCATTAACACCAACATCACCGAAGGATAAGAGAAAATATGGCAAAAAAAAATGCATTGAATACAAAAAGGAAATTCATCACCATTAACAACACATAGATTTCACCTTTTTCCTTGCAAGGATTTATCCACATTCATTATTATTGCCATAGTAGTAATCCATGGCATGGAATCATGGATTTTCCATGCCCATATGAAAATAATGTAGGTGAAAATGTATGAACTCCCACTTTAACTACTTTACCCCTTTCTCTCCCATCATTCTATTTATTAAGCCATTCAATCACATGGGACAAAGCGATATAGCTCTCATGTATGCATTTAGAATATTTGAGCTAAATTTCATGTACATAAATTTAAATATTTTTTATTATAAATATAAATTTTAATTAAAATTGAAACTTTAATAATTTGAAAACTTTATTGGGGGTGGAGTATGTCTTGATACAACTTCTAATTAGTTAAGATATCATTTTCTTGAGATGTAAGGAAACAAGTTATGAGCACGAGACATGAGGCATCTGGTAGGAGTGAAAGTCTACCACCTTAGGTACCACCAATGAGTAATTATAGGTGGCACAATTTTCCCTAAATAAAAATGACAAGTGAGACTACATTTGGGGATTAAATCCATTGGCGCTTGTTGCCACTATCAATTTGACAAATCAGTTATGTTAGGTTTTACCAATTTAAAAAATATGAAAATTTATAAGTTAATTTTTTTTAAACATGTTTTCGGCTATAATCACATCAAATTTCATTTGTCCAAGCCTTTCGAACAAGCAATTGTGGTTTACCATCATGACAAGATGAAGAACTAAATCATAGCAACAAGCTAAATAGAGAGACCCTTCATTCACACTGCTAGAAAGACACAACTACTTTTGACCAAAGCAAATGGCTACTTTTGACCAAAGGCAATGGATATAATGGACTAGACCTCAACCACTTTTGACCAAAGGAAACAACTACAATGGACTAGACCAAGAGTTAGAGGAAATTTTATTAATTAATTAATTAATTAAATGATTAGCTAATTTGTTAGATTTAATTATTTTATCTAAATCTATATGTAACTAAATATATATCCTAATAAATAATTGTTAAGGGACAATATATGATCTTCTTTCTAATTTAAAAATAAATTACATATAAATATATACTACTATAGGAAATATTATGGGATAAATTACGATTAAAATATAAATATTTATTAATTAAATATTTAATTAGTTAATTAAATTGTTAATTTGTTTATTAGGTTTATTAGTTTAAATATATATAAAAATATATTAACCTTGTTTTTAATTTAAAAATATAAATTTATGAAGAGTCATGGGATAAACTACGATTCAAATATAAATGTTTACTAATTAATCAATCACATAGATAATTAAGTTTATTTATTAAATATGAATGTAACTTATTTAATTAAAAACCATATAAAAAGTAAATTTATAAGAACCTAAACTTATAAATTAAACCTAACAAATAAATATAACTTGAAGCTATATTATCCTCTTATTTATAATTGAAAACTAAACAAACATATAATCTTATAAGAATATTATTATAGGACCAAATTGGAAATATTAATAAAAATAACGCAAAAAAACAAATAAAAATAATGCAAAAAGATAAAGGTAAGGAGTACCAAACAAAAAGGAAAAACAATAAATCAATAACCAAGGGAACATAAACAATCCACAAGTCGATGGAATAAAACCAAAAAGGAAAACAATCAAAAGAACAAAGGCGGGTAAAAAGGGGGAGGGCGGAGGGGGAGCTAAGAGAAAAGGGTAGGGATCCAACAACTGCTAATCTTCCATCTGTCATCCGTGTTAAGATTTCTCAACCTCCTCTCCATTTTTATGGCCTCCCTAAAATTATGGTGATGAAAAGGAGAAATCTTAGCAATAACCTCGACCTCCTCAATACATATATGATGCTTAGACTTCTATGTGTGTTCTGCCAAGGCTGAAGACATGGTCCTCCCATGCTTGATGTCAGTTGCATGCTCATGAATCCTCTAATTAATAGAGTTCCAAGTTTCACCAACATAGGGGGTCCCACAAGAACATGGAATAACATAAACACCTTTCATGTCCTTGGGGTCAACAAGGTATTTAACAGATCTAAGGGAGTTACGAATGGTGTTAAGGGCTATAAAGGTTGAGGGAAGATTAGGCTTCTGAAAGAGTCTCACAATTTTGTCACTGGTCCCCTAGATGAAAGGGATATGTACCTCTGAGATTCAATCTTTAGGTTGTTTCTTAAGCTTGGGACCTCTACTAGCTTTTAGGAAAGGTTTCAGACTGTTATGAAACCAGCTCAAGAAAAGATAGAAAAGATAGATCAATGCCTTAGAATTCAGCCTCTTTGAGGGGGAAACCTCCTTTACATTACATTATTGAAAAATTATTCGATGATACAAATGAAAAGACCTCCTTTCTATATATAGGAGTCCAAGGGGTCATAACATAATCAGAGCCGACATAACAATAATAATGTAAGGGCACAATAATAACAATAGTGGGCTTCTATGGGGCACAATAGTAACAATATGGGCACTACATGGGTACATCAATATAATAAGTGGGTTGTACTAATAACAATAAGGGGTTACACTAGTAGTATAGGGGCCTAACATGCCCCTCTCCTTCAAAAAGCATTGTCCTCAATGCTTGAGTAGTTCTTGATGCTTCTGTATAAAATTCTTGTCCTCCCATGTGGAATATTCAGTGGGTAAGTTCTTCCACTTGATGAGATACTCTGAAATTGATCGCTTTCGTAGCTGTTGGGTTCTTGTTTCTATGACTGCTCCAGGTTCCAATATGATTTTTCCTTCCTCTTTAATTTCTGGCGATATTGTTTGAATTGGGATCTTTTGCAACTTTTGAATAAGTGGCCATACTTCTTCGTCCTTCTTCCATTCATCCCTTGCTTCATTTATCCAATCTGGTTGGATAATATAAATAGCACAAAACAATGCTTCCACATCCTCATCCTTGAAGAGTATTCCCATTCGGTAAGGTCGCCATTTTTTAAGTGCATGTAGTATTGCCAACATTTCCTTCTCATAAATAGCTTGCTTGAGATGTAGCAGTAAAAATACCCAATCACCTACATCAAAAAAATTTTCACTACGATGTTGATCTACCTATTGTTCTGTTTGATTTTGCACCGAAGTGGTGTTATCCTTTAAAAGTTGGAGAACTTGTTGTTGATGCTCGATGTGATCTTTCACTGCTTGAACCTTTTTATTCTTGATATGTCCTTCTATCTCCAGAGTTTGAGGAGTGGTAATTTCTTCCAATCCTTTACAAGATATGGTCGGATTCATTTCTTGATGCTCGATGTGATCTTTCACTTCTTGAACATTTTTCTTCTTTATATGTCCTTCTATCTTGATAGTTTGCGGAGTGGTAATTTCGAACAATGAATTACAAGATATGGTTGGATTCATTTCTTCTTTCTCGATGTGATCTTTCACTTCTTGCACCTTTTTCTTCTTGATATGTCCTTCTATCTTGAGAGTTTGAGGAGTGGTAATTCTTGCCAATGCTTTATAGGATATGGTCTGATTCATTTCTTCTTTCTCTGGGGTGGGGTCCTAGCGTATATCTTCTTCTTTTGTTGTTTCTTGATTCTTTTCTTCCTCCTCTTCATATTCTATGTAAAATAATTTCTTCTCAGCACACTTATGACCTTTAGTGCATTTGCTATCACAATTGTAACAAATCCCTTTTTCTCTTTTTTCTTCCAATTGTTGTGCTGTAACCCTTGTAGGTTGTGGAAGGCTAGGAGAAACAACACTTCCATCTTTATAGTTGTGAGGGGTACACTTCCTGGTTTCCATAATTTTGCTTTCCACTATGTCACAAAGCCCTTTTACTCTTTCCAATTGTTGTGGTGTTTCTCTAAAGAAGGTGTTTCTCTTTGTATCCTCATAATGTGCTATCATTTCCTCCGTGAAAATTGACCATGTAACAAGTTTTTTATGAGAACAAAGCCCTTTGTACCATAAAAATTGATCTGGTTCTAAATATGAAGATGCAATACATACCTTTTGTAACAGTTGTACACCATGTAGATCAAAATATTGCTCCATTTGAGGTATCCAATTTACCGGATCCTTGCCATCAAACTTCCTCATCTTGCTTTTTCTTGATTTTAGGAGCTCGACATAGAAACGACTGTAACTCTGTACTTTCGGATCTTTAAGTTTTGAAATTGTGACTTGTAGTAGCCCTCTACGTCCTCTTCCAAATGCCACCAGTCTGATCCAAATTGGATTATCCAAGAAAGAGTTATGCATAATCTCCCAAGATAACCTGATTATAGACTAGTTCAGTAGAGTGAACTTGTACGATGTGCCACGAGTCACTGTTTCAACCTTTGGATCTGAAAAATGCATACAAGAAACTACACTCCATCCTCTTTCTGTGAATTCTTACGAAATTTCAATCCAATCCCCAGAGATAAAGTTATGATGATTTTCCCAAGGTCACCTATTTTGAATGTAATTCAGGAGTCTGCAAAAAGACCAACTTCCTCAGATCATATCTCCGCAAATATCGTGCGAAAAGCTCTGAAATTTGGACCCAAGGTGCAGCGCGATTTCTTCTCAAATGGGTTTTTTTGCGACTTCTGAAACGTCACAGAAAAAAAGTTATAGCGAAAATGCCACGATGACCTGTTTGGAGCAGCGAAACCCTAGAATCCAAAGCTCTGATACCAAATGTTATGAAACCAACTCAAGAAAAGATAGAAATGATAGATAAATGCCTTAGAATTCAGCCTCTTCGAGGGGGAAACCTCCTTTACATTACATAAATGAACAATTATTCGATGATACAAATGAAAAGACCTCGTTTCTATATATAGAAGTCCAAGGGGTCATAACATAATCAGAGCTGACATAACAATAATAATGTAAGGGCACAATAATAACAATAGTGGGCTTCTATGGGGCACAATAGTAACAATATGGGCACTACATGGGTACATCAATATAATAAGTGGGTTGTTCTAATAACAATAAGGGGTTACACTAGTAGTATAGGGGCCTAACACAGACCTTCATACCTATTATATCCATTATTAACAAAAACATTAAGGAGATGGGGTTTGTCTTTATCAAGGTTCTTTTCATCATAGATTCTCAACGCTCGAGTAGCTAGCATGTTGAGAACACCCAACTTTTTAGCAGGGAAACTGTGAGACTTGGCATGAAGATATTGCTCAGTATGAGGTTTTTTTTGAAACTCTTGGTGGGAAAAAGAACTTTCATCCTTTTTAGAAATAAGAACATCAAGGGAAGGCAGGCACCCATCAACTTCCTGCTCCATAGTCAAATTTATGGAGGAAGATTGATTATGTATTAGGATATATATTTAGTTACATATAGATTTTGATAAAATAATTAAATCTAACAAATTAACTAATTAATTAATTAATTAACTTACCCCTAACTCTTCGTCCAGTCTAATGTAGCTGAGGTCCACTGCATTGTAGCCATTTTATTTGGTCAAAAGTAGATGAGGTCCAGTCCATTATAGTCGTTTCCTTTGGTCAAAAGTAGTTGTTTATTTCTATCCATTTGAATGATCAGTCTCTCTATTTCTTCTTGCTTTTAACTTATTGCCATGATCTCGTTCTTCATCATCGACAAATGAACTTTGGTGTGATTATCGTCGAAAACATGTCTCAAAAACTTGATATGGATCACGGAATCCTTAATTCGTTAATTGTTTTAAAAAATACTATTTTAAGGTTAACTCACTTTGTAAAATCTTGATTTTTAATTATATTTAATTAATTACTTATATTTTTTTATATTTTGGAAACTATTCTTTATTAATTACTTTAACTATGTATTATGATATTGTTTTTAGTTAGATAATTACAACACAATGTAATATGGAGTATTTTTTCTCATGTTAAAGCATTAATGGTTATTATGCTCTCTATCAACAATTAAAACTTGTTCAAATATTCTACATAATGATATTATATTAAAGTATGGAAGGGTTTTTTTTTAGGTATGTTGCACATTGGAGGCTTAGCATTTACGTGACATTTTTTCCAAGAAGGACAAGAGATGAGTTTGGGTCTTTCATGTTAGGAAACTTGGAGATCGAAACCACAGAGTGATCTAGCTAAGTATCTTTTTTACTAGGTAAAATAAAAATAAAAAGTGTGTGTCTATATATATATAAAGAGAGAGAGAGAGAGAGTTCTTAGCTTGTCCGACCCTTTTGGCTGAGGCATAATATCCAATAAGGATGTGGGATTCATACCCACTAAGTTCTATGGGGTTATCACAAACATTTGCAATAATAAATTAATATTTCCCATCATCCAAAAAAATAATGAGGTAAATCCAAAGGGTAGTAGCAATGTACCAACTTCCTTAGTGCATGTTATAATCCTTCACCCTTAATAAAAAAAAATATGTCAAAAAATATCAACACTTATTCAATAAACAAAGCATTGAGCTAATAAAACATCATATAATGATCAATCTATGGAATAATCAACTCATGTTCACTTGATTCTTTAGGGTAACAATGTCCTCATGAGTTGATTTCTAATGAAAATATACCAATACATGATCTATAAAGAGGAATCCATCATTCTTTATAACTAACTAAAACTTCCTAATCATAACTCAATGTTAATTATCTAGTGCACCTTCATTAATGAGACCACATTGCATTTATTCAATTATTACAATTAAGAGGGTATTAATTAATAAACATGTAGGACCCAATCCACCTTACATTTAATGGTCACCACCATTATTTATTTTTTGGGACCTTCGAACACTTATAACACCCTTAGAGAGGATCTGATCATTACCTTTGAAAAATGTTGTCTTTCACACTTACAATTATGATCTATAACCATAAACTAAGTTCCTATTTACATGCATTTACTGCAATGCTTTAGTCCAAGAAAACAACGTCTTGTTTATAAGCATTAACCTCAATACTGAAGTAGTCTTATTTTTGTTCGTAGACTGAATTAGTCATTCACACTAGAATTTTTTTGTTGTATTACTTATTATCTAGTCGTATATTTTAACCCGAGGCTAAATTAGTCAGTTTTATCTAGGTCACTTAAGATTGCTCCTTTTTTTAGTATTTCACTTGGAAAAGCTACTAGATAGCTTTTTAGTCACCTCATCACTAATTTCTCTTTTTCTACTAGTGTAATCAAAGTGGCACCAAGGTCATTCACCATACTACCCAAAATAAAATACATCATCCACTTCAAAGCACCATCTTTCTCATCAATTCACTCGGCTAGGGTTTCCAACATAAAGATTATCATTTCATTAGATGAGAGATACCTCAAAAATCATGGCTAGGAATTGAACCCATGATGATCAATTTATTAAGTTGTACTTCCAAGAGTAGTGCCTTTTCCCATGTACTTGAATGGTCCTTGCAGATCATGTATCGAACTGATGCACTTTCAATAACATCCTCTCCCATTCCTAAGAATTATAATTACTAATTAAATTAATGGATGCTTTATGAATTGGATTCAAAGTACTATAGCTAAGCCATTTGTAACTCATATTTTGTCTACAATAAGTGCATTTGATTAGAGTCCATAGTCTTCTTGTCAAGTCCTTCATTTTCCAACATTGGAGTCCCATTACCTTCTTGCCGAGCTAGTAATTTGGTAAAATTGGATTCACATGGCTTCCCTATCTTGCCAAGTCCATAATTTTCCAGAATTGCATTTTGGGTTGTTAATTTATTTCATTTGACTTGTACTTAACATTATTATTGCTCCAATTATGGAGTTTTCCTTATTTTTGTTGATATGTTAAAAAGTTTGAGTTGGGATTTGTGAGATTTTATTTCAGAGTGATTTCTACATGGAATGTGACATGTGGTTTTCTATTGCCCTCATTTCTTTGTTGCTAATTTTTCAATGTGTAAGCTCCTCAAATATTATGTGATTTTCCTTATTTTTTCTTCTATAACTAATTATATTGTGGCTTCTGGATGTTAGTATGTGATAGTTTCCATTGAAGAAGTGCAAGCTAAGTCATCTACATCTTGGACATTGAGTCATTGGCATCAGAAGTTTCCGGTGATGCCCATTCCTGATGCTTTGCAAAACTCCATCTTCCCTTCCTAATCGTAGTGGATGTCGGAGGTGCTCGAGATGATAAGGGAGGGTAACCAAGTCTTTTTGGAATCACCTTTCCTTCCTATTTTGGAGAATTTTGTATCTACGGATAAATACTAATTCCATAGATAAGTTGTTGTATCTAGAACAACATTTTAAAGTGTTTTAGACTTTTCCTATAAGAAATAGATAAGATGAGAAGACAAGAAGACCTACTTGTAGTTCCGCTCTCCTCTTGTCTCCCTTGTCTCGATCCTGTCACTCCTTCCTGTACTTAATATGCTTGAGAAGTAGCCTGCAAACACAACATAGAACAAAGAACCAATTAGAGCATACGATCTATTGGATACAAGTGAAAGGAATCAGATACAATTCACACATGTAAGCATTATAAAACAATACAAACATATGGGAAAAAGGTTCAAACACTTTATTAGATAGAAGAAGGAATTGCAACCATTGGTGTCTGATTCAAATCCATTCCTCCATCTTTGATCCCATCTACATCACATCAAAAGCATGACAAATTTGTAGCATTACAATACTTGCTTCAAAGCCAAATCTCATAGTAGCATTATCTCCTTATAGTTCAGCATAACCCAGCCCTTGATCACTTAGATGAGTGGTCAATTTATAGGAAGATGAAGGAGGTTTTGTCATAAATGGTGGTATTGAATGGCCTTCCATACTTAGAATTAGTTCCATGGAGGAAGGGAAGAGATGATAGGATGCACCTTAACTCATTCCTCATCCATTTTCGAGCCCATAGAAGTTGATAACTGAGAGAACCTTCTAGATGACTCCAAAAGATAAGAATATTCTCCAAACTTTATGTGAATTTCACTCATTCTTACCTAGCACAGGTGAAAGGAAGCCTAAGTGCTCTATAGAGCACCCTGGGAGTGGACTCAATTGCTCTGAGTGCACCTTCATAAGGGATTACCTACGCTAGTTCCTCTAGAGGCTATTTATGGATGTCTTCAAGTCATGAAACTGTCTGGGAAGGAGGCATTCAAAGGGATGACTTGTTTAGGGCATGAAGCAATTGAAATTGGGGTTTGATGAGCCCTAAAACACTGATCTAAATGTTGGGATTTTATTTTCCCTAATGGATCTGTAACAACTTCCCCCTAAAGCATGAAGTCAGAAAAATACAAATGTCGAATGACATGCTTTACAACGTGATGAGGAGGTATTGAAGTGGAAGGTGACCTGCATCAATTACAATACATATATCATGACATTTGATTTTACATGAATTTTTGAGGGAAGGCATACCCATGCTCAACTTATAAAATTTCATTACATGTACATAAATAGTCGTCTACAGATATAGATCCATGATTAGGATCACCATCAATGTAAAGACATTTTACATATGATTTAGTACTCCTAAAATCACAGCCCAGATGGATGAAACTAGATTTGGGGTCCGCTATCTCGTTCAGTCATTTGCTCAAGTACGAGTCTAGCCATGTGAATATGTAATCTGAAGTTGAACATGGGAAGACACCATCTGATTACCAACCAATGATGTAAGTTGTTAACAGATGTGAGAGAAATCACTGATAATGATAGTGATCTCAAGGTACTACAATACATTCTACATGGTGTGAATGGATGATTTGATGTCGAACACCATACAAAGTCTTTCGGTCGAAGGCCATTGATGTATGCCTATCGCTAGAAGTGAGAAACCTACCATTGATGTATGCAAGCCTCAAGGTACTGGAAGGGTGTTTCTAAGTCAACTTCTTGGATAATGTGCTGATGTCAACAAGAAGCGACTCGTCGCAGGAGGGCCTTCATGTATCCCACATCAACGACATGAAACGAATGTAGTGATTTTAGAGATGGAACTTGATTAAAGACACAAGGTTCATGAATGGCAGTGATGAAAATGAAGGTTTATGGTATTGCAAAGGATGAATTTTGACTGAATGACTTCTCTTGAACATGTCACCGACAATAAAATGAATTGGTAGCATTGACCTAGAACAAAGTGATGGATGGTATGATAGACCAACGGTATGATAACCATCAAGCTAATAACCCAATGCAGATAGTCATGGTGATGGAGTGAAAGTATCATGTTTAAGAGCGACCTGCTACCATAAAGTGGTTTTCCCCTTTTTCCCATTTTCCCCAGTCATTGCTAACCAGTAACTCTTTATTTTTGTCAAGCTTGAGGAGGATAACATATGATTGTTGTATAACTTCACCCTTTGGGTGAATCCATTGCTATTTGATGTTTTAACAAGTCTAGCGAAGGTGAAACTCGGTCTTGTCTAGATGGACAAGTTTGTCGCTATTTGATGTTTTAACGAGTTTAACGAAAAAGATAACTCAGTCGTTTTCATCTTTAGAGAATTTGAAAAGGGACAAAAAGAAAACTCGACAAGTTCTTTTTCATAAATCAATCTCTCAACCCCGAAAAAGCGTAAAATAATACAAGAGATATATCATTTCCAATCTGTTAACGAGCTGGAACGGAAAAGCGCTCGACACTCTTTTCATGTTTAGAGAGTCTAAAAAGAGCTTAAAGAGAACTCCAAGGGGGTTCCTTTTTCATTTTTAACAAAACTCGAAAAAGAGATAAAAGTGTGCTCTGTGGTCAAAAGTAAAATTTACAATCAAGCACATTGAATTCTGTAAATCAGTTGCAAACCGTGCTCAAAACACCACCAAATGGATTAAAAATATATGTTTCATGGCAAAAAATAGGTAAATACTAATGTTTACTCGATTAATGAACATGCAATAAATATAAAACAAGTTTTTACCATCACATTTTACCATTTGGAACGTACCATTCAGTTTTGTGCTCTTAGCTTAGTTTTTACCTCGATTTTCACCAACTAATTGCAAGAGATTCTATGAACCATTTCTTGAGTCACCCAGGCCAAGTAGGAGCTAAACCTCTCTACTTTCTCTTCAAGTCATTCTTTTGTCATTTCGTGCATGTTTTAGGTTTTTTTGGGGCCCTTCGGGTTTCATTCTTTTCCAGTGGGATCAGTGCAAACTTTCACATTGAAAATTGCACTGAAGAGAACCCATATAGAGGGTTGCATGCTCTGCAACACACTGTCTTTGTGCATGAGCTGCGGTGGGAGTGTTTCCCTAGTTTGTTTTAGTTGTTTGCTCCAAAATTTGTATTGTTTTTTACATGGAAAGGATCCTAATTGAGCTTGTGATTGTGCTTCAGGATTTCATCGAATCAGAATGTTGATTACATGGTGAGAAAGAGAGCATGAAGAACAAGACATGGTTACCCTAAACAATCCAAGTACAGTTGAGGCCCTCAAAAACTGCGGGTTACCCAAATACTTTAAGTTGTCCGGAATGAGAAACAAATAGAACTACTGCAGTTCCTTGTTTGTGCATGGAATCTGACATATAAAACTTTTCACATTAGGGACAATATGGTCCCTATTACCATTGATGATATTTACTTTCTTACCGGACTATCAAGGTGAGGTGCCCCCATATCACTTTCTGGATTTGTCCATGGATGTGAATCGGTGAGAGATTACATTAGACAGTTTTGTCGACCAGGTACACAGCTTAGAAAGGATGGGAAAATAAACATCAAGGATTTAGGTGATTTGCCTTTGAGAACAATCCTCTTCACAATTGCAAAGTTGGATCATAGTGTGACACTACATCTAGTGAACAGATCTTATATGTAGTATGCACTAGAGTGTCTAGAGCTAAAAGTTTTCAGCTGGTGCGAGTTTGTGCTTTCATTATTGAAATGACAACTGACTAAGGTAAAAGTGGTAAGATGAAGAATTTCCTCTATGGTTCGATCTTAATCGCTTTTACCTTAGAAAGAATCCCATTGATGCAACTAGAGAATGTATCGCTGGGCGTAGTTGGTCCTAGAGATCCACGTATGCAGAGGTGGGTTGAATTGATGGCTCAACATGCGGGTCAGTCAACAATCATTTTTTCCCCTGCATTTTTTAGTTGGCTCGAGTGACAAAATCTTGCTATCAAGGAGCATCCATGCTGAGGGATGGATTTTCGTGGAGATCAAGATTTCATTCTACCAGTCGGAGTACAATCAGGTGCTCTGGGTAAGTTGTTTGACCAAAGTGTTTTTTTGTTTTTCAAGTTTCTATATGTTTTTTATGTGTTTTGATGTTTCCAAGACTAAACTAAAATTACTCTTATGCATGTAGATGTGGGTACTATTCGACCTGTGGGACACCAACAGGTTGCAGGTGGGCCAACGTGGAGAAACATTGGGAGAGTAGTTCTCCAGGACTTGGATTTGGTCGAGACCTTAGCAAAGTTGCAGGATCACATAGAGGGATTAACCCTTGGTATTCCAGATGTCCAAATCGAGGAGTTACCTATGAGGCTACATCGCCACACTATTGGTGTTCTTAGTTGCTAGGCAACGCTTTTGCGCATGATAGCACAGGATGTGACCTATTACCATGAGCACCACTATATCTACTTAGGATGTTTTGCATACATTTTGAGTTTTTGGGTGAAATGACCAAACGTGTCTTGGGCACAAATTTTGTAAAAACTTTTAAAACACCTATCTAGTTTACTTTCATAGTTTTCTATTGTTATATGCAATCCTATTCAACTGGTGATGTGAATTGAAAATATTACTTTTACATGTGTCGCAAATGTCTATTTAACACAGAATTCGCTAGAGAATCAGTTAATGTGTTAAGATTTATGGAAATATGTTGATATTGAATGTGTTCAAAAAGTCTTTCCAAAATACGAACTCTTAGGAAGATACGAAAAATTGTTGGATTTCAGATAGTATAAAAGTTTGTTAGTTGTAGTACAACGAGTTGTGAGTCCACCTAACGATGATTCGGTAAATGCCAAGTGAAGTGGCATCAGAGAGTAGTTCAATCAACACGTTATATTGTTAAACACACATGGGCAACAAAGGAATCTGAAGGATAAAGCATGAGAGTACATTTTTATTAACAAATGATTTACATTTATAGTACATATTGTGACCATTGGGTTCCACATCCCAAGGTCTCTTGGACTCCTTTTGTCTATTCGGCTTCCACACTAACCCATTGAGGATTAGGTGTCCAACATTCCCCCCTTTAATCTGAAGGGTTATGGATGAGTCCAAGAAGAGAGCTCTAATACAAAATGTGAAAAAATGCATGGCAGCACTAGGCTGAATGTGCTCTCTGAAATGTTGGTATAAAGGATGGTGGTTTAAGGATGACCACCAACACTGGAATGCTTAGTGCAGTTCCTGGAACTCTTCCAAAACTGGCAAGAAGCTGAAGTCTTTTGCTAGAGGAAGTGCTCCTATTGTTTTGAAGAGGGAAACCTTCAACCATGAAAGGGAGGTATCACCTCACATAAAAGGGAGAACTTCAAGCTGAAAAGGGAAGTCTCAACCTGTGATGGTTTAAGGATCACCAACAACTCTGGAATGCTTAACGCAATTACTAGAACTCTTCCAAAACTAGCAAGAAGCTGGAGTCTTCTGCTAGAGGAAGTGTTCTCAATTTTGTTCCTAGAATTCTTCTGAAACTAGCAAGAAGCTGAAGTCTTCTGCTAGAAGAAGTGTCCTAGATTACCAACTGAAGGCATGCTCAGGGGCATCATTGTTTCTGGCTACAACTTGAAACTAGTGTGACAGGTTATGGTTCACGCTCGCTTGATGTGGCTTTGAAGCTTGTAGATGAACATCATTTCCCCCCCTGTCAGATACATGGTGAGATGATGGAGAAAAATCAACTACAAGACTATTCAATACTCTGGAACAAGTCATGACATGTGTTTGGAATATCTTCCTGACTGTTGATTCCCATTTCCAAGAAGCGATCCATCCAAGATGAATCTTTGTTCTTGCAATACGTTTATTTCTGAAGCATTTGTGTGAAGAATGATTGGTTTTATGATAGTGCATATATGGATGAAGATCAAAATGATGATATTTCAAATGGCCAACTCAGTCATAGTGTTGGCATTTCACAATCTTATGTTTTTGTTGTTGCTGTGGAAGAGGGGCAGAATCTTGAATAGCTGGAGGTGAACTGTCATGAAGAATAGGTGAATATGAATCATCCTCAAGAAATCCAGCAGGTTGAAATTAAATTGGCTTTGAGTAGTCTGGAATATGAAAGAACAAGTCCTTGTCATATCCAAGACTAGTTCTATTCTTATTGTGGACAAGCTGTTCCCAAGGTCTGATGATGGGCTTGGGAAGTGCAGACTGAGTTTCTACATCTACATGTACAACTATTGCTCTATGAGGTACTAAATCTGAATGAACTGTAACATTATTGTTTTGCTATTTATGGGAGTCTGTTTCAATCTTCTAAACAGAAATAGGTTCAGAATGATGACTCCACTACTGTAATTCTTCCTGCTGTAGCTTTGTCTCAAGCTGCAAAAACTCAATATTCTCTTGTGCATTATGCAAACAGGTTCTAATGTCAACAAGAGAAGCTTTGCTTATTCTTACTATACCATGATCAAAGGAATGTATCAGAGATTTTAAGAACTCCAATACTTCACCAATTCTGGCTATTTTATTCATTATCAAAATTACACTAATCACAACTATGAACTTGTAGAGAAAAATCAACACTCACTCACAATATGTCAATACAATTGGATTTTACAACAGATTGCAATTGTCTTCAAAAATAGTGATGGCTTTCAATTTCAGTTGTGTTTGGTTATATAAGCTTCATATTCCAACACATTTGAAATAACATAAAGTAATCAACGCCATATAAGGAGCATGAATCGACAAGAAAAATGACCAACGCATAGGATGCTTTCATATCATATGGTACCACACATTCATACCTCATATGCCCATCACATGGCATATTATTGGTCCGCTATATATACACATGGTTTTCAAGAAGAAAGTATAGCATACCAAGACTTAGTTGTTGTACGTTGCAAGAGTTTTCAACGTTGCATATATATAAGCGGCAACCAAATATATTCTATGCCACAATTCATAGTTTTTGAGTTCAATGATCCTCAACAACAAAGATCCTTTGCCTTCCCCGATGTAGATGTCGATATGTGAGGAAAATATTAGGTTGTAGCTTTTCTCACCGAATGTATGAAATGATGAGCAATTTCCTCTTCTCTAATGAAAAGCCAATGCACGTCCTGTTTTCTTGTACATGCTACCTCTATAAATTTGCATGCAAAACCACCTTATGATATCTCTGTCCATACTTCTGTGTATGCCAAACCACATATATATCTGTTACCCATTCTTTTGTTGTTCTTCCTATTTAATCTGTATTATGCACAACAATCAAGCCAACATTGATTGGAGCCTGACTTTTTCCACATTTAATCTTGTCATTGGAAATTTTTGTCCTTTGTTCTATACATTTTTCAGAAATATATTGAATTGATGTTAATAAGTCTGCCTCCCTGTATCAGCTTCAATTGACAACAACGACCTATATTAGCTTTCCTCAGGTTGATTATACTAGATCTCATATTTCCATTTAGATTGAACTGTCGCAAGAAGCAATTTATAGGACCATATGGATGGAACTATAGCATGAAACAATTTATAGGGCCATATTGATGGAATTGGCCTATGCACCATTTACATGTCAAGGAAGAAAGAACATAGATGACAAAAGGCTCAGGTGATGGATCTGGAAAGAAATTCAACCGTCTTCAACTTATCAACAATGTTAATGAATATAACCTGGCTACAGGATTCTTGCTGAATCGTTCTCTTTACAGGCAGAATTTACTTTCTTCTGATTTAACTAACAGGCAAAGAACTTCTATTTGGCCTGTAATTCTGCCTGAAGGTGTTGGAGACTCGAAAAATTTGTTCCTGACGTGTTTCAGCCGATTCTTTTTTTTTATATATTTTAGATTTGAAGTTGAAAGGAAGTGAAAATGTTCGGAGCTCGCGCCTCCAAGAAGAGCGATGACACCCGGTATTATAAAATCTTGGGAGTGCCAAAGGATGCTTTGCAGGCTGAATTAAAGAAAGTGTATAGAAAGGATGCCATGAAAAACCATCCCAACAAGAGTAGAGATGTTGAAAAGTTCAAGAAACTTACTCAGGAGTATGTAGTGCTGAGTGATACTCCGAGAATATTATTTTTCTATCTCCTCTTCAATCCGACAAACTCAAAATCAAAATCTCAAATACATAGAACTTTGTCAGTCTCACAATCCACGACCAACTTCATAACTTCATGTTATTGAAATCTAAAAACTCTTAACTTCATTAAATTGTCAAAGCACTGAAAAACTTAATGTGTAGCACTTCACCGTAGGAAGACTCGTACCCTGCATCTCCACCATTACAAAGCTTTACCAATGTAGCATCTATCCTTCATGGAGGCACCAGAGGTTCATTCGATGGAGACAGCGCTGACACGAATCTTGCCAACTGAAATTAAGATGTTGACAAGACGAGCAATTCCAGTCACTCGGTTAGCGATTCATCTTCCCAAAGAGAGCACCAACCAAACAGTTACTCGATGGATGTGTAGATAGCTTAGGTTTTCGACTGATGAACTCACTAAACAGAGGCCTTCAACATTTAACAATAGCATTAACTTACAGTTATAGTTGAGACAGGCCAGCATTAATGTAATACCACAGACTTCAGGCAAATGCATAACATAATGAAACTGTTTAATCAAAGTGGAGTAGCCTATGGAGGGAACATCGTATCGATGTTTATGAGTAGCTAGAATAATGGTGAATAGCAGGTGGAACAACGTATATATGGAAAACTAAATTTGGTCAAATGGGCAGGTGTGAATTCATTCAACAATTTCCAAATTTAATGAAGGTTTCTACGGCTTCAACATCTTCAAGCTTTAAACAACTACCCTCAGCACATGCTAGGACATTTACATGCAAACCTCTGAGCGCACAGCTCACGGTCTCACATTCATTACAATGCAGCCAACGGTCCAAATTCACAGTCTTAACATAATTCGAGCAGCGTAGCAGAGCAGCGTAGTATGACTTTGTCAGAGGAGCGAGGGAGGTTATAAAATTGGCAGAAAAAATCCATGACAAATTGACATTCTTCTAAAGAAAATAATACCATGTTAGAGAATAATGGTAAATCGCAGCGCTGTTATATCAGCGACACTAGTATGCAGACTTTGATAGGCCGCGGGTAGAAATATGTTGCCTAGTTGTAGATCTAATGTGATCAGCTAATAAAATAAATGGTCAGGTAATGAAGACTAGGCCAGCACTATTCAAGGCAGCTCAGACTAGTTGCGCAAGGAATAACAACATGCCAATTTTATTTTATTTTTCTTTTTTTACCTAAGGAATAAACTGTGAGGAAGAAAACTACACAGACCACACATCATGGCTCTGATACCATGTTAAACACACATGGGCAACAAAGGAATCTCAAGGATAAAACATGAGAGTACATTTTTATTAACAAATTATTTACATTTATAGTACATATTGTGACCATTGGGTTCCACATCCCAAGGTCTCTTGGACTCCTTTTGTCTATTCAGCTTCCACACTAACCGATTGAGGATTAGGTGTCCAACATATACTCAACGATGTTTTTCATTGATTGACCGATATGAATCCCTTGGAAACTCACTAACTCACCACTTGGAGCGAAAATAACCCATGTTGTAGAAGACAAGTTTTGCATACTACGACTAGCACCATCGGTGTACCCAACAAAAGGTTTCGAAGACTCCGACATCTGTAACAAATGCAAAGCAGATTACTAATGAGATAAAAATCTCCAAAAGATACACACACACATGAAATGAAAGCATATATATAGGTCTCCTTGTGAGAAGATACGAGGCTTGAGATTTCTATAATATTGCGCCTTAATACGTTTCTGATGTGCTTCCTTAGCCAGTGCAACATCACAAAGGGTTCCATCCAGATGGATTAATTCCAAGAAACATGCTTCTTTGTCAGAAGTGTCATGTAACAAGTCAATCATGAGTTTGAGTGATGAAATTTCACATTGTATCAGTAAGATTGCTTCCAAACCATACACCAACTGAAAGGGTGTGAATCCAGTTACATTTCTCACCGAGGTTCAATATTCCCACAAGGCAGAGTACAAGATTAAGTGCCATTTTCACTTACTAACCCCTATCATTCTCTGCAACATCCACTTCAGGACTTTTTTAATGGCCTCAACTTGTCCATTTTCTTGCAGGTAATAAGGGGTAGAACTATCATGTGACAGTCCTAACTTAGCAGTCAACTCAGCCATCATGTGATTGCAAAAATGCGACCCATGATCTGTAACTATGGCTTGTGGTACACCAAACCAGGCAACCACATGGTTAAAAAAGAAAAGAGCGGCCATTTCACCACTGTTGTTGAATGTTGGCATTGCCTTGGTCCATTTGGTAAAGTAGTCAACATCGACTATAATACACCCCTGCCCCCTAGCCGAGGTGGGGTTACATGTCATAAAATAAATGCCCCATTTGGTGAGTGGTTCAACAGCAATGACTGGATGCAATGGTGCAGGTGGTAATCTCATTTTTTGGTCATAGATCTAGCATGTATGATAGCTTCTAACATCAACAATACAATCTTTGAATATAGTTGGCTAGAAGTAACCAACACGGAGAATTCTCTCTGTAGTTGTATATCTAGATAAGCGTCCACCACAAGCACGCAAATGGAAATCATTCAATGCTTTCTCGACTTCCTTATGTGTGAGGCATCTCTGCAAAACTGTATCGATACCACGATGGTAAAGAGTGTCGCCAATGATCAAATAACCTTTGGCTTGGTAACAAATATGTCGCTGTTGCGAGCGAGAGGTATGAGGCTAAAAAGTTTGGGTCTGGAGATAGATCAATATCTCTCCATACCACTCGCCAGATGATGATATTAGAAATAGAGACTCATCAAAAATTGATGGTTCAGATGTTGAATCAATGGAGGTCAAGGGAAGGTCACAAAGTAACTCTACGAAAACTAGATATTTGTTTGATTTGAACTTGATGAATTCCAAATCAAATTCTTGTAAAACTATCCATTTTGAGTATTTTCCCCTTAGCAATTGACATGACAAAATGTATGTCATAGGGTTGCAATATGAAATGACAGTTACTTTCCGTAGCATGATGCAATGGCGAAATCTTTGAACAACTTGCAGAGCTGCCAAAGCTAGTTTTTTGACATGAGAGTACTTACTTTCAGTATCGTTGAGATTACGACTCAAGTAATAAATCGGATGTTCAATCCCATTTTCTTCATGGACTAAAACCATGCCAATGGTTGTATCTGCAGTGGTGAGATACAAGTAATAGTCATTTTGATACTTTGGAGAATACATTAATGAAGCTCTAATCAAGGTATCTTTAAGAGCATCAAAGGAAGCTTGTGCAACCTGATCCCAATGAAAGGGTATCTCCTTTTTCAAAAGATGTGTAAAACCTTTAGCCATTTCTATGTAATTAGGAATGAACCTCCTCAGAAAATTTCCTTTCCCTTGGATTCTTTGTAACTGTAAAAGAGTTGAAGGTGGAGGCAAATCCAGAATTACCTAAACCTTTAACGGATCGAGTTGAACCCCCTCCCTAGACACTACAAATCCGAGCAATCGACTAGAACCAACACAAAACACACATTTCTGTGGATTTAGTCATATCCTGTAGTGTCGACACTATAAAAATATTGCTCTCAAATGTTACGGGTGATTAGTCCACTTTCGTGAATGAGCAAGTAAATCGTCAATGTAAGGTTGAACGATGTGCTTGATGTCATGGAAGGCACAATTCATTGCCCTCTAAAATGTATCCCCGTCGTTTTTCAAGCCGAATGGGAGTTTCCAATAGGCGAATGTGCCCCATGGACAAATAAAAGTTGTTTTCGAATGGTCTTGTAAGCGGATATTGATTTGATTGTAGCCGGAAAATCCATCCATAAATGAGAATATTTTTCATCCCGCACATTCGTCAATAATCTAGTCGATAGAAGGAGTAGGATAATTGTCCTTTGGACATGCCTGATTTACATCCCTATAATCGATGCACATTAGAATTGTCCCTTGTTGCTTCATGATAGGAATAAGGTTGGAAACCCAGTCAGTAAGAGGTACAGGGTAAATGAAACTAGCCCGCAAAAGTTTTTCAACTTCTGCTTTAATTGCAGTGGCTTTCTTTGGATGAATAGGTCGAAGCCGCTATCAAACTTGCTTGACATCAAGGTACATTTTGATTTTGTGTTTAACAATACTAGAGTCAATGCCTGGCATCTCCTCATGAGACCATGCAAAGATATCTATAAATTCACGAAAGAGAGTACAGTAAATATCGAGTTTCGATGGAGAACAAGATTTTCTGACATGAATGTTCTCTAGAATATTTGGCTTGGTCGAAATATTAATAGAAATCATTTCTTCAATATTTGACAGGTTTCGCTTAGATTCTACTGTTTCTATGAAAATTGAATTCGAAACGAAATCAACAACTGAAGGGTAGTTTAGTTCATTTGAATAATCTTCAATGTCATCTCAAAGATGGGAACGACGATGTTAATCTTCCCAAGGTTCTTCTCCTATCATCGTTGATTGGATGATTCCTTCATCCGTAGAATGTATACATGATAAAGGATCCAAAGAAGTACCATATTCTAATGAATAGTCTACCCATACAATTGGTGAATGCGGATTTGGATTTGCCGCACAAGCTCGAAAAATTGATTGCTATGCTAACTCAATGGAGCTTAGTGGCATTACCTCAATATTACTATCAACTTCAAAATTGTTGGCAATCCTCCTTAAATTAGATGAGGTGGAGAAAATCATGTTGCAAGTCTCTACTCTTTCCACTTCTGCCAAATCAGATGGTGACGGTAATGTAAAAGTACCCATTAGGGAAGGATCTTTAAAGAGACCTACTCCAATACTTTGAAGTGATAGCGGGGGTCCATGTACCAATGGAATGCTTCCCATAGCCTGTGAACTATTAGCAAAGAAGGCTAGTTGATCGATGACCGTGATTCCACCCTTATGAGGGAATGCAATAGTACGAAAGTACATGGAAACCACAACAGCCATAGCATATACAAATGGCCTTCCTAGTAAAGTGCTGTAATCGAGGGGTTCGTGAACTACCTCAACTTCAACAGTAAATGTGTTGCCCCCTAGTTCGATTTGCACATTACTCGAAATCCCACAAGGAGTATATTTTTTTTCATCAAAAGCTTTTAACATGGTTGGTGATCATGACAACAATGGTGGACCAAGTGTTTTCCAGCATCTCATTAACATAATGCAAGTAGATGACACGTGATTAATAATAGTTCGGTGAACATTATTATTGAGAGATTTTACTTGAATTAGGAAAGCTAACTACATTGGTAACTGTGGTGTATATCTCGCATGGTTAAAAACCAGAAGATTAGAATCTATAGGGTCTACTCCACCTATTGCTGATAGTGAAGCCTGCTTATGAGAGGGACAATTTTGTAACACCTTGAGTGTTGACATAGCAGAAGGTGATTAAGCAAGATCTTCCACTATGTTATAGTTCTGAGCTGCTCAAGCTCGAGGGTTAAATGTCGATTTATGCACAACTCCCTTTGGTGGTTTTATTGTCAATAATGGTACAATAGGTGGAATATTTTCAGATGAAGCCGAAATCAAAGGATTAGGTTGATCAGTGGCCTGATTATTTGATGATGATGGTGGATTTCCATAATCTTTGTTTCTCGTTGACACCAAAGATTTGTTTTGTGGCTTTGTGATGGATAACATAAGTACTCGGGATTTGGAAGCATGGTCTGTCGCAACCAAATGTGTCTTCAGGTTTGGAAACGGATCAATCAATGGTGCATATGTGTTTGAAGTATTTAAAAGTTTAGAGACCTCTGAGCAGTGTGGACAATATCTTGTAAAGTGCTCGTCATTACAAATTAGACATGGATAACGAGGTTTCCTTGTCGAAGTAGAGGAATCAAATGATTTCTCTTGAGGGGAATTATCTTGTTTCTTTTTGCTTTTCCCCTTTTTCTTGCCTCCTGGTTGCTTTTGATTTCTTCCTTTGTCAGATGACACGACATCAATTTCAGAAGCAAGAGTATTTTGTGATGCATTGGCAGTTTGATTGGTAATGGCAATAGTTTGACTAGATGGTCTCCCTGTCGTTTGCGTGCTTGAAGAATCGATCACACCATCACCAGCATGAGAGTCCTTACTCGGTTGTGGAGGAGGAGTAACAGTGAAATCTGGTCGGGGTGCATTGGGAATTTTATCATAGAGTGTTCCAGATTGTGTATAAATCAGATCCAAGTATTGGGCATGACAAATTACTTGCTCTTCTGTGACAACTCCACCTTTTGCCACATCCTTGATGATTGATGGCAACAAGGATTTTATGAACCACTCAGCTAAAATTTAATCGGGAACATATGTCTTAACCATTCCACGATGATACCGCCACTCATGAATATGATCTAATATATGGGTAGCAGTAGTCTTTTTAAAGTTGGTTAGAGTTCCGTTCCAATCTCGTATCTGATAGGTAACTGGAAGTGGGTCAGAAATGTGGTGGCTAAAGTCGTAAAGTTGTCGAAAGAAGCTCTTGGTAACTCGATGTGCCATTTAGCAACCAAACTAGTAAGTGTTCTTTGGAAAAGATGTAGTCTAACCGAATCATCATTTAAGGAGTTTGATGAACAGCACAAATGAAAGGTCATGACATGATTTTATGGGTATTCTCCAAAATTTCCATTAAATTTCAGAATGTCAAATGGTAACTTATGCAGAATTATAGGCCACTAAGGTGCATATAAGATTGGATCATTAGTGAGCCAATTTAAATCTGGTAGCTATAAAGTTGCTACAAATGGCAACTGTCAATTCAAGTTAGGTTGAGCATACTTAGGACATGATGGAATTTCCTGAGAAATAGGTCTTTGCATACCAGTATGGGGCATCTGCATTTGATAACCTTGGTAGGGTTGTTGATGAACAAACCCAACATAAGGTGGTTGTTGATAACAAGGCTGAATTTTTTATTGTCCATAACCTACAAAGCCTTCTTGACCAGGACCTTAGTGAGCTTGATATTGACCAAACCTAGGTTGAGCCTATTGGGAAAGTCCAAATTGGGGTTGGAATTTCTAGAATTGGGGTTGTTGAAATTGAGGTTGCCATGGTTGTTGAATCAACTGTTGTTGTTGTTGGTACAATTGTTGTTGATTTAATAGTTGTTGTTGCCCAGCAATGAAAGGTTGGCCAGGTTGTGAATAAACTATACCAATGTAAGCTTGTGCCAGTCAAGATAAGGGTATACTAACCTAAGGTTGTTGTTGAACCCTAAAAACAAGTGGTTGTTGTACAACCTCAGAAACTTGAACTTCTTGACCTAAAACTTCTACTTGCGAGGTAGAAGGACCAATTTGTACCGGTTGAGATACAACAGTTTGAACTTGTGACTTTGGTACAGTAGAAACAATAGGTGTAGTAGGAATAGCTGACATAGCTTACATTGGTTGTGTTGGATACACAAGCCTTGGTTGAGCTAGCATTGTTGGTTGCCATTGACAAACTCTAATTCTAAGTTGACCTGAATATTGTGGGATATTACCATATCATGGCCCTACGGTGAATAAGCATATTGCTATCCATATGGTGGAAACACAGTATTTAATAGATACATAGGTCTTTGTTGACCAGATTTCCCAACTTGATATTGATATGCAGGATCAAATTGTTGAGTTCCCGTTAGAGAAGAACTAGGTAGAATTTTGGTTGAGGACATGGGTGATGACCATGGTGTAGAAGCAACCTCTAAGTGGGTTCTAGATCAACATTGGTAACCAAGTGGGACGAACGATTCACCATATAGGTGTGACTTAGTTGTGGTAGAAAACATCGAAGAGTTTCCAATAGAAGATTCTACCACAACTGCATCAGATGATACAGTCTGGGATGTTGACTATTTCTCAGCCATAGTTAACTGACCCAAAAGTTTTCCTAAAGAATCGACAAGTGCTTGAAAATAATCACGATTAAACGGAGCGGTAAATTGAGGAGTATGAGGGTAAAGATAAAGCCCAACTCCAAAGTGGAATGGGGTTCCAGGTGTAAAATCCTCTTCCAATTATTCCTCTATAGAAATTGAACTTGGTGGAAGAACTTCACCGTGTTGTCCGTAAAATATATATGGTGTTGATAAAGTTGAAGTTTTAGTAGTTACTGATGTCTGAGGGGTAACCGGTTGATCATCTTCTGGTAAAGTAACAACTTCTAAATGTTTAAATTTGAAGTCTAGATGTTCAAGTAAATGAACAACAATTTCAAAAAGATGTTCCTAAACAACTTCAGGCTCAGATGTAACTTCTGTTTGAACTAGAATAGGTTCTAGATTAACTTCTGGTTGAACTGATTCAAGTTTAGAAGTACTTTCTTATTGAGAAACTTCAAGTTGAGGATCAGCTTGTTGTTGAACAATGTCGGTTACTGTTTCACTAGGATCAATGCTAATGTCCTCAGGTAATTGTGAAACTTCTTCTTTAGAAACAGATGTACCAGAAATCGTTGGAGTAACTAGATTCTCAGTACTTACCGAAATAGATGATTCATTTAATTCAGATGAAGAACTACGATTTCTTGATGTATTAGACTTAGTTAAGCGATACTGCTTTGACCGAATAGGTGTAGCTTCAGGCGGCAAAGGCAGTTTTTTCACTGTTCTCTGTGAACAATGGGGTAATGGTTGATGTTCCTTCACAATTGCTGATTAATTTTATTATCAAGAAAGAAATAAACAAAAAGGGATATACTAGGCAAAAGGTTTACCAAGCAACTGTGAACTGCAGAATACCTCCTGGCGAACCAAGAAGTATGAGCAGGAAATCTCCCCGAATGCTGTGTTTGGTGTATCATAGTTTAGAAGGCGACCGACTCATTTACTTAAGGACGGATAGCAACCTAGAGTTGTCCTCTCATATATACCTGAAGGTATGTGGAGGCCCAGTCTGTATAAGTGTTGTCTAATGCAAAACCGCACAGTGAGAGCATTCCCATATACTTTATGTACTAGAACAACGCCCTATATACCCACAGGTACATGGAAAAAGCTATGATATACTCATGTATGTAGAATGAGGTATCACACTCGGGATGTATCACAGAAAAGTTAGCGACGGCTGCTCTGTTTTACAACGCCGAAACATGCCTCTAGCCTACAACCACTAATGCTCTCGTTAATGATCATGCTCCATTAGGTAAATTGATGTTAATTTTAAGTTGATCTTTCTTAGTAATTTTCCTTTCAAGTTCACCATGTGATGTATTCTAAAATTCCTAGGAATGCAAAGCTAACGATGAAAATCCTAGCTACTTAGGGATAGAGAAATCAGATTTCTTTCGATCAAAGAGCAAAGAGCACAATCTAATGCAATCTCCCTACACTATTCCTATGAACAGACACAAACTTTTTCAATGCAACATGCATGTATTTCTTTTCGATTTCCTTAATGTGAATATGAACAAAAGGAAATATGCACATACAATCAATCAATCTTTCATAAGAACGAAGGCTTTTACGATAGTTATAATTCAAAGGAAGAGAAGACTTTACGACACTTTCTTTTGAATGAAGATTAATCAGCTATATTCTAACTTTGACTATTGATCGATAATGACAAAGAAAACATTAAGAAATATTAATCAAGCCAATCAAAGTTAGGCTAGACTAGGACATAGAGACTTATTTTCTGAGACATAACACTCATTGATCAATCAACAAACGGTCAAATAGAGAAAAGTTGGAAAAAACACTTTCCAAAGGTGGGAAACTGATCCTAGGAGGATCAACACATCCCAGAGTGGGTGACAGTGCGCTTCAGAGCATTGTCCCTAATCTAGGAGGGTTATGCAATGCACTGTGTCCCTCACAAGCCTGTGCTGGTGATAGTAAGCCATTTCAAGTGGCAATTTGACACGGTTTTGAACATTTTTTCAATGTAAACAGCTGAATTACAATATATGAACACAAATAAGGTCTACAAGGATGTCTTAGGAGGTGGATAACCTACTAGGAAAGAGGAAAATCCCGAGTGGAGTAACCAATTTGTTTTGGATAATTTGGTATCTACGGATAAATACTAATTCCCTAGATAAGTAGCTGTATCTAGAACAACAATTTAAAGTGTTTTAGACATTTCCTATATGCAATAGATAAGATAAGAAGACAAGAAGACCTACTTGTACTTTCGCTCTCCTCTTACCTCCCTTGTATCGATCCTGTTGCTCCTTCTCATACTTAATACGCTTGAGAAGTACCCTGCAAACACAATAGAAAACAAAGAACTGATCAATGCATACGATCTATTGAATATAAGTGAAAGGAATCAAATACAATTCACACATATAAGCATTATAAAATAATACAAACATATGGGAAAAAGGTTCAAACACTTTATTAAATAGAAGAAGGAATTATAACCATTGGTGTCTGATTCAAAGCCATTCCTCCAGCTTGGATCCCATCCGCATCACATCAAAAGCATGAAAAACTTGTAGCATTACAATACTTCCTTCAAAGCCAAATGTCATAGTAGCATTATCTCCTTACAATTCAACATAATCCAACCCTTGATCACTTAGATGAGTGGTCAATGTAAAGGAAGATGAAGGAGGTTTTGTCTTAAATGGTGGCATTGAATGGCCTTCCATACTTAGAATTAGTTCCATGGAGGAAGGGATGAGAGGATATGATGCACCTTAACTCATTCCTCATCCATTTTCGAGCTCAATGGAGTTGATAAGTGAGGGAACCTTCTAGATGACTCCAAAAGATAAGAATATTCCCCAAACCCTATGTGAATTTCCCTCATTCTCGCCCAGCATAGGTGAAAGGAAGCCTAAGTGCTCTACAGAGCATCATGGCAGTGGACTCAACTAATCTACAATGCACCTTCATAAGGTCTTACCTGCACTGGTTCCTCTAGAGGTTATTTCTAGATGTCTTCAAGTCATGAAACTGTCTCGGAAGGAGGCATTCAAAGGGGTGACTTGTTTAGGGCATGAAGCAACTGAAATTAGGGTTTGATGAGCCCTAAAACACTAATCTGAATGTTGGGATTTGATGTGCCCAAATGGATCTGTAACACTTCAACTCAAACTTGGCCATAATGAATGGCTAGATCTGGACACCATGAGATGTATTATAATTTTAGTAATACCATCTTCCATTCCTAAAAAATATAATTAGTGAAAATTTTATGGTAGGCATTTTATGTCCAAGATATTTTTTGTTTCTTTTTTAGCTCATTAAGATCATATAAAAGAACAAGAAAGTAAACAATAGTTTAAAGTTCCATCAATTTTTAGGAAATTCCATTACAGTGAATTAATGAGACCATTAATTTTTTATTTCTGCGATTTCCTCCAATATTGATTTCATGAAAGCATCTAGTTGTCATTGGTTTGAATTCTACTATCGGTTTTGCAAGCATTTGAATCAATCATTGTGTAGAAATATAGGCCATCCACCTCTGGATTGTAGGAGCTAGGAACTTCAATAGGCTTCAGTTGATTTAAATATTTTCTAGACTTGTGTGAAGCTTTTCGTGTGTGGAACTTTCACTATGCACAAAGCTCCACACAAGTAAAGCTTTGCACACTGTGTGTACCTCTTCAGCAATGTGTAGAGATTTACACTTATGGAAAGATCCACACAAGAAAAGCTCTGCACAAGAGGTATCATAATGAACCATTGTGTATGACAAAAAAACACATAGCAGCAATGAGAATATTCTAGAGATAGAAACAATTATTAGGAATGAAACCATTTTGTACAAGATGAAATGGTTGGTTGTTCCATGAGAATGTCATGATATGATACATCAACAAATAGCATGTTTAGGTGATAGGTTCGATGATACACACTGATAACTAAAATGATCGATGTTGGTATCCAAAAAGAATCGATATATATATATATATATATATATATATATATATATATATATATATATATATATATATATATATATATATATATATATATATATATATATATATATATATATATATATATATATATATATATATATATACACACACTAAAATGTTAAGATCATACAACAATCATTGGAGCATAGTGATTTTCAATTGGGTTTGTAGAATTATATGAATGCTAACAAACATGTGAATAAATTAATAGAACAACATGTAATGATCACAACGATGGTGCAGAGGAATACATTGTGTGGAGTGCGGAAGCTTTCTCCGCACAATGAAACATGATAACATTAATTGCAAATTTGTTGAACCCCCCACCTAGGACCTATGTAAAGGACTTGCATCCGTGTCATTTTTGGCATCATTAGGTAGTGTAGTAGCAAAAAAATGTCAGTGTCAGTGTGAGTATTAGAGAACCAACAGACGACATGGATGCTCACAAAATTTGTCTTTTTCAGATTTTAAAATTATTTGTTAGGCATTAACAAATACCAAAAATAAAATGCCCTCCATGAGGGGAATTATGTCCCATCAAAGCTCGCTGAACAAATTGAAAATTATAAATAAGATTACACAAAAATTAGAATATTATTTTTGAGTTTATGGGAAAATAACAATAATAAGAATTTTCTCCAAAAATTGGTTAAAATTAAAATAAACTCAGAAGGATATTGAAAGTGAATGCACTTTGATGTGAGGTGATTGTTATAGTCCATGGCGAGGTAGGGACTAATAATAATAATATAAACTTACAATATCTAATAATAAGATGAGTAAATATGAAATTGTAAGAATGTAATATATGTGGAATAAATACTTTAATATATTGTGCTTGTGTTTAGTTGATCATGTGTAACCATGGTCTACCATGATTGAGTATAGTTGAGTGTTTCCAATGGTTGACTCTAGCTGGACATAGTTGAACATGGTTAACCATGTTTGTCTATGATTGACAATATCTAAGCATGCTTTTGTTATAGTTGACCATGTTATTTATCATGGTTAACTATGGTTCGAAATGATTGAAAATGGTAAACCATGTTTAAATATTATTAATTATGGATAACTATTATTGATCTTGTGAACTATTGTGCCAATCATAGTTGGCTTACTCAGTGATTATGTCATATTGGAACATTCAACATGGCTGAAATTTTTGAATGTATATGTTACTCAATGTTTATGTGGAAGTATTATGGTAATCAAGGACTATGCCACATTGAATTTGATGTACTTTAGTGACACATGGTTGATTATGGTTGACCATGGTTAACTATGATTATTTATTTTTTACTATGGTTGACTATGGTGGACTCTTGTTGACAAATCGTTGATTATGGTTGAACATAAATAATCAAAGTTACTAATGTTTTTCTATGTTTGAAAATCCATAATGTTTGAATATGGCCTCCAAAATTGTAGAGTTCTCAATGAGTCATTTAGCTAGGCGGATACATGGAGTTCTCTTCAAAATGAAGCCAAAGAAGTATTGCATAATTTAATTAGCATAACCATTTGTGAGTTCTCCTTAAGATTTCATAATGAGGCATTCACTGTTCGAGGAACATACTTCTTAATGGTGAATTTGCATCGATGGATAAAAGTCTTCCTTTTCTTAAAAAAAATGCTCCTTAATGCCAAGAGAGTGATAAATATTATTCATCCCAAGAGCTAAAAACACATCGCATCAAATAAATTTTTCTTTTCATTTGACACAGTGAACATTTTCAAGCTTTCCTTCATCACAGCAAACTGCATATTGCACCTAAACTTTCTTTGTCCGTGACATATCAAATGACCCAAACTATACATTTTCGAAACATATGATATCAATTTCATGTTTATTGCATTCAATATCAGATTTTGTTTGTTGTATGTTTTGTGTCTTTTTCTTTTGCTATAACACATGTTATGTGACACCCTTATTCAAAGCCTATGTGAAATTTAATATATTGTGTGGAAAGGATCTTTCATCTCACAAGCAATAGATAGTTGTTTGTGGAGACAAGACCTTGGGAGAGTGTGGCATGTTTCATAGAGAAACTATGACATGTAATGCAATATATGATAACAAAAATTATTTAGTCGTAATGTGTTGTGTTGCATGGAAAAATAAAACTATGTAAAATACAAGGAAACGTTGAATTTAAGTGTTGTGAAAAGGAACATTTTTTAATCTATTGAAAATGTCTCTACCACTCATTTTTAGATATAAATGGTGATATTAATAATATTAATGTTGGCTTTTGTGGGAAAACTCCTAAAATTTAAATGAGGCGGAACTTTGTGGGAAAACTCCCAAAATTTAAATGGAATTCTAACCTTTGACAATGTTCCTAATGAAATTAAGGAAGTTTCTATTAAATATTAAATATCAATGGATTATAAGTGTTAATCATTATCTTACACTAAATATAATAATTAACTAGATTACATAATGAAACCTTTTTAAAATAAATTGATATGAATGTAGGGGATCAACTCTCTCAATGCTTCTTTCAATTGTAAAACTATAAGGAAATAGAAACATGAAAGTAATGCGAATAATCTCATGTCTATAATTAATATTGTATGCATTTTTAATGATGAATTAATTTATTTATTTTACTAGCACAACCATATTAATAAATGTGGTTGATATAAATCGATAGGCATATACCAATAACATGCACAACGACATTATCAACTGTGGTTAGAAAAAATTAATACTTGTTAATGGTATAAGTGTAGTATTAACATTAGGTCCCTACACTAGTATTAAAGGAACAAATAATAATAATAGTAATATTCATATTGATAATAATAATAGAAATCATAAACTAGCCATTATCTAAGACTTGTGTCAATTGGGGAATGACTTTGTTAGTGTGTTTGAGGATGAAGAACTAGGGTTTCAAGCTTCTGCAAGTGTTGAACTCCATGGAGGGGCACAAAGATGGAAGCTCCGCTCCCTCCTACAAGTAGGAAATGGCCAGGCAAGGGAAGAAACCAATAGAAATTGCGAGAGGTCCTTCAGGAGAAGGGAAGAGGAACACGGAAGAGGAACATAATTTAACCAAAACAAGGGAGGACAATAGAAAGAAAGAAAATGAGGAAAAAGACAAGAAATAGGGAGAAGAAAACAAAGTGCAAAAGGGGTCATGTAAACCCAAGGCTGAGGTTACACCTAGAGTAGTTTTAAATGATCCTACTCTACAGGCACACAGGGACCACATGCAGACCTATGCTATTATTTGTAAATTCATGGGATTATGGCCCACTGAAAAGGCACTACAAATGTGGATTAAATACCACTGTAAACTAAAGGGAAGCATAGACCTACATCTTGGGTCAAAGGGTTTCTTCACTGTGGTCTTTACAAATATTGAGGACAAAGACAGGGTGTTTGAAGGAGGGCCCTACTTCTATGCAGTTGCAGGCCTCTATATGCGGTTGTGGATGATGAATTTTGTCCCAGAGCGAGAGACTTTCACTTTAGTCCCGGTCTGGGTAAGACTCTACTCCCTACCTCTTGATTACTGGTAAACAAAATTGTTATCTAACATAAGAAACAAATTAGGTTGTTTTGTTAGAGCTTTTGAGGCCACTAGAAGGGGAAAATATACTTCCTTCACACGAATATGTGTGGAGATGGATCTCTCTGGAGCTCTACCGGATGAGGTCATCTTGGAAGTTTTTGATGAAGAATGGGTGCAAACAATAGATTATTAACATATTCCTTTCAGATATCGTAGGTGCCATGAGCATGGGCACCTATTTAGAGACTGACCTCTCAGCAAAATAGAGAACAAAAGTAAACCCACCACAGTGAAAAACACTGAAAACTTTCACAAAGTGGGATATAGATGAAAGGGGGAAAAGGGGGCCAAAGCAACATCAAACAGAAGCCAAGAGGCCAGTCTGAATAGGTGCCAAGTACTCAAAGAAGAGGAAGAGATAATAAAGGTAGACCAGGTAATGGAAGGAAGCCCAGGGGAGAAGGAGAAAGAAGAAAATAGTGAACAAACACGGGATATTAATAAACAAAAAGAGACTATGCTAAGTGATGGAGAACTAGAAATGGACCAAGGAATGACCCAGAGTGAGATGGAAATGGAGGCTCATGAACTGCAGGATATTCTTGATAGAGAACACCTAGATCTGGAAGGGTTCTTGAAACAAGAGACCATGGGACGGGTAGACTCACTACCTGAAGAAGAGTTCAACAGAATACAACAGCTGTTCCTATGGAAAACTTAGGCTAAAGGGCTAGAAAGGCAAAGAAACAATGAAAATCAGGGCAACGAAGGTGTGGAAACTATGAAAACCACACCAGGATTAGCTCCTAGAAACCCGGGAAAGAAAAGAGGCAGAAAAAAGAAGAATGAGTTATTGATGGAATGTGGAAATTTGATGATAGATTCAGGTAAGATGAAAGACCTAACCAACTACTCCTTTACAAATATTTCATAATGAAGTTCACATCTTGGAACATCAGAGGTCTAGGTAGTAAAAGAGAACAAAGAATACTTAGCAATAGAATGAAACAAGAAGCTCCGGATATGATCTTTATCCAGGAAACTAAATGTTCCATTCAAAAAATAAAGGAAATTCACAAAAAATGGCTCAATAGATTTCAGTTTCTAGAAGTCAAAGAAGATAATACGGCAGGAGGCATACTCACTCTCTGGAACCCCCAAAAGATTGGCATAATAGATGTTGAGGCATCTAGGAATTATTTATCAGTGGTTATTAAGCCTATGGGAGATAGGGAGACTTATCTGGTCACGAATGTTTATGGCCCCAAAGACTGGATGACAAACATAGGTTTCTAGATTCTCTTGTGGAACTAAGAGATAGACATGCAGGAGTACCATGGATCATGGGTGGGGACTTCAACATGATCAAATCACTTTCAGAGAAAAAAGGAGGAACCAGAACTTTAAGCAAAGACTCTATTGCATTTCAAACTTTTATAGACAATATGAAGCTCTTTGACACTGATACGAGTAATGGCCTCTTTAAATCGAACAATAAAACAGGAGTAGAGTCTCAAGTAGCCTCAAAGTTGGACAGATTCATAATCTCAGAGGACCTTATGCTGACCGACAAGGAAATGATAGTGAGAATTCTCCCCTCTGGAAGCTCGGACCATTGGCCTGTACAACTTGAGGTTCAAGGCATTGGTACCCCCAAAAACAGAGCTTTTAGATTTGACAATATCTGGCTCACTCACCTAAATTTCATTAACAACATTGCAAAATGGTGGATAGAAGATCTGCATATTCAGGGTACAAGAATGTTTCTACTACAAAAAAGACTATAGCACTTCAAGCTCAGACTCAAAGACTAGAACAAGAATGAATTTGGAAATATTTTTGAAGCGAAAAAAGATGTTGAATACAAAATGCGGGAACTCAATCAAGTGCTTATCATGGATGGCTTTGATAGAGTCAGAAATGATTAAGTCACCAAACATCATCAAGACTGGGAGAACTTATGTAAACAAGAGGAAATATTTTGGAGACAAAAATCTAGAGTTCAATGGCTAAAAGAAGGGGAGCAAAACACTAGATCTTTCCACAGATCCACAATGGCAAACAGATCTCATAATAGGATCTCTTCGATCAAGGAAAAGGGAGGTCATCTACTTAATTCCCATGAAGATATAGAAACCGTGTTAGTTCAGCACTTTCGAGGTATAGCAAAGGAACCCAGTTCAGACAAAGCTCATTTTATTATGGACTTAACAAGGCATATACCTAGGCTTGTAACAAGAGAGGATAATTTCAATCTTAATAGGCCAGTGACTGAAGAGGAGGTTAGTGAGGTCATCGAAGAAATGCAGAATGGTAAAGCGCCAGGCCCTGATGGTTTTAATGCGGATTTCTTTAAAGCTTGCTAGAACATTGTTAAACAAGATATTTTGAATGTAGTGGAGGATTCCAGGATCAATAGAACCATTTTGAAGGTGCTCAATGATTCCTTCATCTCCTTGATCCCTAAACAAGACAATGCTTAGACTCTAGACAGGTTTAGACCCATAGCTTTGTGCAATGTGTTGTACAACATAATATCCAAAGGTGTTGCCAATAGATTCAATCCCCTTCTTCCTACTCTAGTTTTTGTGGAGTAATCAAGTTATGTCGAGGGTAGACAAATTCTCAATAACATTATTCAAGCACATGAGGTGGTGCATTCATCATTAAGCAATAGCAAGGCTGAAATGATTATGTAATTGGACCTAGGCAAAGCTTACAATAAGTTGAATTGGACCTATATCGGGAAGGTCCTTCTAGCCTTTGGATTTGATCATAACTGGGTAAGATGGGTAATGGCCCTGGTAACTTCTTCTAGCTTTTCAATTTAGGTTAATGGTTCTCCTTCCAAGAATTTTATTCCTTCAAGAGGCCTCTAGCAGGGAGATCCGCTCTCTCTCTTTCTCTTTATCCTCATGATGGAAGGACTTGGTCGGTCTATCAAGCATGCGAAAGAAGTTGGTAACATCAAGGGTCTCCAACTTTCTAAGACTGGACAGGCTTTGACCAATGAACAATTTGTTGATGATACTATGATGTAGGGAATCCCCACAATCAAAGAAGCACTAGCTTATAAACAAATCCTGTGTGACTTTGCCATGGCTACAAGTATGGAAGTAAATCTCTTCAAACTAATATTTTTTTCTTTAATACTAATATTTCTATTCATAGAAATATCTCCAGAATTCTGGGCTTTCAAATTTATGTTCTTCCTTCCAAATATTTGGGAGTTCCTCTAACTGATAAACCTTTGCACAAGAGCATTTGGGAGTCGGTGATTAATAATATGTAGCATAAAATCAGGAAATGGACTATTAGATATTTAAACTTGGCAGGTCAGTTGGTACTTACAAAAGTTGTACTTCAATCAATCCCCATCTTCATGCTTTCAGCCCTTCCAGCTCCAAAAGGAGTTTTGCAACAATTTAGAACCATTCAAAGAGACTTTCTTTGGGGTAAGGGGGAGGAGAGAAAGAAGTGGGGCTTAGTAGCCTGGGATAAGATTTGCAAACCTAAAAACCATGGGGGACTTGGATTGGATGATCCAGAAGTACTAAGCAAAGTTTTAGGGGCAAAATTATGGTGGCATTGGGTAAAATATCCAAAGGCTCAGTGGGCTAGTATTTGGAAAGAAAAATACGCCAGCACTTGGCAAGATAATGATCACATAAGGATGACTGGCATCATAAAAGGATCCTACATTTGGAATAAGGCCTGGGAGAATAGAGGCTTAGTGCAAAGAAATATCTTCTGGGAAATCAGAGAGGGAGATATTGCTTTGTTTTGGGAGGATAAATGGCAACAAGAACCTACACCGTTAAGAGAGGACTTTCTGGACCTCAAGAAAGATACTGATACCAAAGGGTTACTTAGGGTAAAAGATTTTTGGGATCAAACCAACAGTGAAGGAAAATGGAGAACATGGAAGAATATAGACTACAAGGATAATAGCCCCTTGAAAGCAAAAGCTGAGGCACTTTTGACAATATTGGACCAAAGGAAAATTCTAGTTTCAAAGGGGCATGACCAACTTAGATGGGGTAATAATAATGAAGGTACCTTCAATATTAAGGAGGCAAAGCACATAATCCTTGAGATGGACTCCAATGTACTGGACAAGGTTTGGCAAAACCTATGGAGGCATCAAGGATGGATGAAAATCAAACTCTTCATGTGGCTGGTACATCATAACAAAATTCTGACTTCTGAAAACATTCAGAAGAGGGGTGTTCTGGGACCTTCTAGATGCTAGCTCTATGAAGCCCAAGAGGAAACAATGGAGCACCTTCAATAATTTCATTTTCACCTCCAGGTTATGGGATACTTTTGCCACAATTTTCCAGCAGACAGATAGGGACAAAGGAAGCATTATCGATACCCTAAATAACTAGAGACGAAACTTCTCTGATTATGAATTTCTTTGCTCAGCTCGGGCTTTAACTCCAAGCTTCATAATATGGAATGTCTGGAAAGAAAGGAACAACAGAATCTTCAAAAATGAAAAAGGTTCCTCCCAATGCATTATTGAGCAGATCTTAAGACAACTTCAGAAGACGGTAGGTACTTTAGTGCGAACTTCCCCAAAGAATCCACCTTCAAAGGTTGAAATGCAAGTACTTCCTCAATTGGGTATGCAATGGCTTATACCACAGGGCATGGATAGGGAGTTAATGAAACTGGACAATAAGCAAGATTACTGGCATCCTCCCCCTTAGGGTTTTTTGAAATACAACATTGATGGGGCATCAAAAGGAAATTCTAAGTTAATCATTAACTTAGTCAAGAGAATCTGCTATGGCACAGAGACGGAAAAAGTTTCAAAACACTAGAGGTTGCTTTAGGTCTTTCAAAGGATTCAGTCTCACCTCTTGTGCCTACGCACTGTGAGTTTTACTCATGTGTGAAGGATGGCCAATAAATTAGCAGACATTCTCACCAATCAAGGGGTGCTCTGCACCAAAAGCAAGGTCAAGTTGAGTTGGCAAGAGATGCCTCAGAATAGATTAAGGGAGCATTGTCTTGATCATGCGGATGAGGAAAGAATGATGTTTCGAAATAGAGCCACAGACATAGGGTCTAGTTGATTTGGATTCATTATGAAGTGTTATTTCAGAAGTGAGGTCATATTTGGGATGCAGGTCTCTGTCTGCCTCCTCAACCCAAGTAAGCGCAAACCCAGAAGTCTCAGGTGGAAGTTGCTCGGTAGACGATGTTTCTCAGATGGACAGCTGGATGGATGGATTTTAATCTTCCTTTGGTTCATGAGCCGGAGGAAATGGGATGGTGCGAGGGGCCAAAGTCCAGGATTTCTCGCCAGACTCAAAACCCTCGCATTACTTACTGTGGTGGCAATACCGCTCTTAGGGTGGTTTCTAGTTTTTCACATGCCCTTCAAGCCAGAAGTGGTATTTCGGAGTTGGGAGTGATTCCACTCACCAAGCAACACGTGGCCAAGGAAGGGGAGAGAATACCACTCTCATCGTGCGGTAATTCTCGGTGCTTTTTTCTTGTGTGATATGATCCTTAGCCGTAGGATCAAGCGAGGTGAATCCACGGTCAAGAATAAGCATGCATGTTGGTGGGTCTAGGTTGTTTATTGCGTGGTAATTCTCTGTGCTTTTAGGTCATGCAATATTATCCTCCGCCGTTGGATCTGGTGAGGAGAATCAATGGTCAAGGAAAAGTGTGCAGGTTGTTGGGTCCTAGTATATCTTTTGTGCATTTTGGTGGGTCTGAGTCTTTTGACCTTTCATGAAATGTTTATTTTAAGATTTGAGTTACTACGAGTCTATTGTTTGGGTCTTTAGGACCTAGTTGGTGAAGCTTTTACATTGGGCTAAAAGGTTTAGCCTACGGTTGGTTGTATTTTATGTAATTTACCCTTTGAACATTTTGAATAGAAGGCACGACTCTTGCATTAGCAAGAAAAAAGATAATAATAATAATAATAATAGTAATAACAAGTCATGTCCCACTAGCACAATGAGTTGAGGATGGGCCTCGTTAGCAAGGCAGCCTACGATTAAACCTCACGGACACCATTGCATTTGTGCTAGGGGGAGGAAACATCCTAAAAAATCCAGTGAGCTTAGGGTTGGTGTGGTCGAGGCTCGGTGCCCGAGTAGCTTTCATGAATTAGATGCCCCTAGTTTGTGGTTTCTCAAGCCATAGGTCACGCCTCGAGGACCATAGACAACTTGAAAAACAATAATAATAATAATACTAATACTAATCAAGAAAAATAACTATTATAATAAAAATATTATTATTATTATTATTATTAATTATTAATGCCTCAGTTAATTACTAATTATTATTAAAATAATTTTAAATTTATTATTAACAATAATTAATACTCAACAATTATTATTATTATGACTATTCATATTAATTAATATTACTAATAAACCCAAGGTATATAAAACCTAAGATAAATATTATAAACCCTAAAATAAACATGGTTGACCATGGTTTACCATGGTTGATTTTAATAAGCCCAAGGGATTAATACTAAAACCCCAAGGGATTATAATCCAAGGGACAAATATTAATCCCAAGGGATTAATACTAAAACTCCAAGGGGTTAGAAACCCAATGGAATAGTATTAAAGCAAAGAGATTAATATTGTAAACTCAAGGTATATAAACCATAAGATAAATATTATAAACCATAAAATAAACATGGTTGACCATGGTTGATTTTGATATGGAGACAATCCTTGTCACAATGCGACATTGGGCAATGGTTGACCATGGTTTATTTTCATATCGAGAAAATCTTTATCACAATGTGATGTTGGACCACAGTTAAGCATGGTTGATTTTCATATTGAGATAATCTTTGTGAGTCCATACAACATTAGGTAGACCATGGTTGACCATGATTCATATTATAAACCCAAGGGATTAATACCAAAATCCCAGGGGATTATAAACTGAAGGAAATAATATTAAACCCAATGGAATAATATTAACCCATGTCATGCACGCCTTAAGATAAATATTATAAACCCTAAAATAAACATGGTTGACAATGGTCTATAATGGTTGATTTTCTTATTCACACAATCTTTCTCACAATGCAAAATTGGACCATGCTTCACCATGGTTGGCCATCATTGGTTCTCATATGAAGATAATCTTTGTCAGAGTGAGACGTTGGACCATTGTTGACCATGGTTGGTTTTCATATTGAGACAATATTTATCACAATGTGGCACTCGACCATGGTTGACCATGGTTCACAATGTGTCTTTTGAGCATGGTTGACCATAATTGACCACAATTGACCATTTTTGACCAATGTTCACCATGATCGAACATGGTTAATGATGGTTGCCATTTTTTGAGCATGATTTATTTTCATATTGCGACAATCTTTGTCACAATGTGACATTGGACCATGGTTGACTATGATTATAAAACCAAATGGATTTATATTAAACCCTATAATTAATATCATAAACCATATGAATAATATGATATCCTAGCAATATGAACCCTTAGATTAATAAACCCAAGTGAATAATATTAAGCCCAAGCGACTAAAATTATAAATCCAATTTATATCAATCGTGAGATAAATATGATAACACCTAAGGTTAACATGGTTGGAGATGGTTGGTTTTAATATTAAGACAATCCTTGTCACAATACGACATTGCACTGTGGTTGACCATAATTGATTTTCAAATGAAGACAATATTTGTCACAATGCGACATTGGACCATGGTTGACCATGATTGACCATGGTTAACCATGATTGACATTATAAACCCAAGGGATTAATCCTAAAAACCTAAGGGATTATAAACCCAACAGAAAAATATTAAACCCAAGGTATATAAACCATAAGATAAATATTATAAACCCTAAAATAAAAAAGTTTAACCATGGTTAATTTTCATATTGAGACAATCTTTGTCACAATGCGACGTTGGACCATGGTTGACGATAATTTATTTTCATAGCAAGAAAATCTTTGTCATAATGAGTGGTTAAGCAATGGCCGACCATGGTTAACCATGGTTGATTTTCATATTCAGACAATATTTGTCACAATGCGATGTTGGGCAATGGTAGGCCATAGGTGACCATGATTGTAACAATGCAATGTTGGACCATGAGACAACTTTTGTCATAATCTCATCATGGTTGACCATGATTGATTTTCATATTGAGACAATCTTTCTCATAATGCGACTTCGAAGGATGGTTGACCATGGTTTATTTTAATATTGAGACATTTTTTGTCACAATGTGGCATTGAACCATGGTGGACCATAATTGACAATGTTCAACCATGTTTGACCAATGTTGACAATGATTGACCATTGTTGAACATTTTTTACCGTGGTTGACCATGATTCATATCCATATTGAGGAATACAAACCCTAAAATTAATAAACCCAAGGGATTATTATTATAAACCTAAGGTATTATAAACTAAGGGGATTAATATTAAACCCTCGAGATACACTACCCAGCCTAATACAGTGGCGAAGAGCAAGAAGTGGACAAGATTGAAGGAATTAGTAGCTCGATTTCACTGTGTGCTACAAGTAGGAAAGCAATCCTACTAAGCAGAAAGGTATGTCTTGCTCCAAGAACATAAACTCCAAAGAAGGTGAGGGAAGGAAATAATTGAATTATAAATATTCAGTTCGTTAGAAGTAGCGAGCAAGAAGATGAACCTCAATGCATTTGTTTCTTCGCAAACGAAATATGAAGCAAATTTTAGTTTTTGTGGCGGGACATGATGTCCAGACTCTAGGCAAATCAGGAACCCCGTGAATCCAATTGTTCGTGTTCACACTAGGGGACTCGTCTCTCTAGGCACATGCATTGATAATATCATTTTTCCTAGCGCTTTCTATGTTTTTATTTTTTTGTACTTTTAACATACTGCTAAAGAACATTGGGAGAAGCAGGGATCGAGAAGGAAGAAGGAAAAGATGAAAGCCGGCAATCCGGAAATCCTATTGCAAGCCTTACCTCAATATTCGGATTCCGGTAAAGAATTTTAGAGAATAACCGCCATAATATTCCTATATATATTCATATTCGCTAAATAGTTATAAATAATAATCGCCATAATATTCCTATATTACCGATGTTTTGGAGTTCTTGTTCATAAAACCAAAAGATCTGAGGTTTTTGAAAAAATAAGTTCTGAGATTATATTTGTGTAGAAAACGCTTGAAGGAATATTAGTTTAGGGCTTGTTTTGCATTTTTGAACTGCAAGTGGATGATTAAACTTTAGCTGCCACGCGAAGAGTTTATTTGGGTTTGTGTTGTGGCTGATTTTTTATGCTTGTAAGGGAGGGTGTGGAGTCAGGAGAGCCCTCCAGAACAGTCTTGATGTATCAGAAAAAATTGAGGAAGTTGCACTGTTATTTAAAAACAACGTACACATTGCGTCTGAAAACCTTAAAACCACATTTTTGGTTGTTATGTGAATTTTTATAAAAGTTTCATAGTTGGTGTTGGTTGACACTTTGAGTTCTCTCATATTAGTTTGTGGTCATATTTTAAAACCATTTCTTGAGAGACACTCAGCTCTTGGGTGAGACGTAGTTTTTCATTTTGAACTTTCAATTTTTGACTGATTTTGAACTCTTATTTTTTTACTTTGGTACATCACTTTGAATTAAGGGGCGAATGTTAGATAGCTAATCCTGGTGATGAAGTTGAGATTAATTTGAATAGTTATTAGACTAAAAAACACAAAACTATTTCAACTGTTTCATATATGTACTTATATGTACATAATTCTTTGAGAACAATATAATATAAATTTGATTTGATTTCTAGTTTATGTGTTTTACAAATAGGGAGCATGAATCACCAAGTCACTAGAGCACATAAAGCCAAAAAGGCGAGTAGCCAAAGTCATTGCGTTATTTGAAAACAAATCTTGGGTGTGGAACCGTTGGTGATGCATGCACCACGAATTTTAAAGCAAGCATGAGCCATAAAAAAATCGATGAACGAGATAAGTCAAGATCCTTCTTGATGGGATTCGTAAGCCTTTTATATATATATATATATATATATATTTATATTTTTAAAGTAAAATTGTGTCATACTTTGAAGCTCTTTGTTCATGGTATTCGTAAGGATATTTATGTTTAAAAATATGTTGGTTGAAATTTTTATTAAGTGTTTATGAATTTTCTTAAAAGGGATGACAGTATTGTTTAAAAAAAATTAATTTATTTTTTTTTAAAGGGCTTTCACTGTATTGTTTTGACAGAGATCATGTAATTCTTAAAAGACTCATGTAATTCGTTTTTACTTAAAACCAAAGGGCATTGTTCCAGTCGGTTGTAAGCATTGTAATATATGTTTAAAAGAAAATGTTTGTGAAAAGCTTTTATGTAAGTGTTATTTTGTAGAAAATTTGTAAACATGTTTTGTTTTTTAGAATTTAAGCATTAAAGAGGCTAATATTTTTTTAGCTTGAATTTTTTATTGCCTTATAGTGAATTAATTTTGAACAAATGGGAAAAGCCAAGATGTTGAGAAGTTGAAGCAAGTTTTAAAGATTTGAAAATGAAAAGGAAAAAATGCTTTCCCATTGAATTGCATAAAAGAATGAACATAGTATTTGTCCCCTCATTTTAGATGCAAATACAACCAAGGAGGCCCTGGACACCCTTGAGTTGAATTTTGGTGAAAGGCTAAGTAATCAAGTTGAAAATGAAGAGTTTGGTGAATCCCACTATGCCCAGCAACAAGTGGATGCTCAGTGTGAACAATTTGCAAAAGAAGTAGAGAAAGAGCACATAGATGCTTGTCAATCCCACTTTGCATAGCTTAAGTGGATAAATATTTGGTGAGTCCAACAGCCCATGACAATGAAGCTGCTATGCCAATTTTATGGTGAATCCAACAATTCAATTTGTTGATACTAGATTTGATGAAAACTTGTTGGCTAAAAGATGAATGGTTGCAGATGATGCAACAAAAACATGAACTGTGAAGGCAACTTGGACCATGAAACAATTATTGAAATTTTCAGATATTGGTGAAGACCACAACATAAGATGACATGTGGGAACAGTGTACATATACTACAATTTTTGCACAAGTCAACCACATGCTTAGACAAACAAATCAATAATTTGAAATTTGAATTTGAAATTTGAACCATACAACAAAGATAAATAGTTAAAACAATTTAGTGGATATAGGATTTGGAACACAATAAAAAGAAAAGGAATCCTGGTTTGTGTCATTTTTTTTAAATTGTAACCCTAGCTGACACATAAACTAGGAGATATCTTAGTTTAAATTTTTATGTAGTTGTAATTAAGGGTGGGGTTGGAGAATCTAATTCCAACCACCTGCTAGTTTTCATAACAATCCATCCAAGTGTCACAGTAAGTTAAAGTTAAATCGAATTAGATTAAGTTGTAGTTCATTCTCACTTTAGTCACTCTAGTGATACTTTAGTCACTCTAGTGATTTATGGTTAATGTCTCCTATGTATATGTAATCTTATTTAAACGTTGATAATATTTACAAGAAAAACTCTCCTCCATGTTTTCTTTTCATTCTAGTTTATGTTAATCAAGCACATCTCTACAAATAATAAATAATGGGAAAAATAATCATATTCGCACATTCTTATACATTCATTGAAAGACCAACTATTACAGTAATAGTTGGTCCGTGTCAAGAAGTAATTTAAATAACGATACAATTTCTTGAGAAGAAATAGATTGACAATAGAAAACACTAATCGAATCTGATTTTAAAAAATGGAGAATTGAGGTAATGGTTAAATGAAATAGGCGTACTTTCTCCCATTCAAGACTTGCTTAACTCAGCGCACAGATGATTTCATCAAGCTAGTACCTGTTCCATTCCTCCACAGGAGACACACCTGTCCCCAATGACTCCCACATCGATTTTTTTATTCCCTCGATGCAGTTCGAAAATCTTAAATGAAAAATCGATAGTTACAGAAATGGCAAGTAACATTTTCTTAAGAGTACCTTAAACTAACACTCACATTGTCTGCATGGGCTTATGAGTTTCGATCACGTATGAATTGCTAGAATTGTGATTCGAACAAAGGCCGTGCACGTATGGTGGATTGATCGAACAGGAGCATGCATATTTAGGTAGGGTACCTCGTCCAGGCTTGATAGTCAACTTGTTGGCCTGATCACCCGCATCGTCATTTGTGTAGGAAGAGTCGAATTCCTCCTCCAAAACAAGAAAGTTCAAAAGTTCAAATGCTTGAGATGGCAAAGTAGCCTGTCAGTGAGATGTAACTGATTACTTCGAAGCACCCATGAACACTCACACTGAATATTTGGTTTTTCATAATAACAAATACTCGTAATGAGCATGTGATTAGAAACGAAGGTACAAAAGACGACGGGTATGCGATCTTCTGGTTTGAAATTCCGCCATGTTACCCTACCGAGGTGTAGGGGCTCCACATTCAAATATATTTTTACTTAATTTGTAACGCCCACGAAGAGCGCTCACAACGTAACCTATTAAGACGAGCATATTCGCTTCACAATTAATCGTGATCCTCCGTTAAAAAAAATTAGTCAACACATCCTCAAGGTGCCATCCACCTTGAAGGGAAATCTATTGTCCACCATGAGGAGAAATATATACGCCTATCCGCGAATAAATGCAGTTTAAATCTTCGACCTCATCTATCTCAAGAACAACCTAATGATAAAAGGACTACGACAATAAGGAGGCAACACCAACGTCAAAGGACGCATGGCCGATGGCTTTCCGGAAACGATGTGATTCTCAAAGCGTCAATGCTGCATTCAGAACATTTCCATCTTGCGGCTCCATTTAACATCCAAGTGTATTTTTATCACGTACTTCTACTTCCACAATAAACGTATACAACGTAAACTCTAGTTGTATCTATAAAATTGATAGATTGATTTTGGAAATACTAAAACAAAACAAAACAAAAATATGAATTCTAATATATACGATAAACTTTTGTCACATGATGTTAGATACGACAATGAACATATCCAAGACTAATGCAAGCAAAAGCCTATAGGCATATTTAGTTGTTCTTAAGACAAATCACAATGAATATTTTATTCTTTTGCTATCGATACGTAAAAATGCTACACCGAGGAAGAAAGATTACATAATCAAAGCTTTGATGTTCATGACGAATTTTATGAGATTATACTTATACCACCTCACAAATGCTTTTAAAATTCGGATAATAATCATGGATTGAAGGTATAATTTTATTATAGAACTTAGAACCTAGCAGCGCAACAAAGTGGCTTTATGATCCATCTTTCAACAAATTTGTCTCCTATTGTCTACACCACCTGATCGCGAAGATACTTAGGTGACACATGAGAACCATATGGAATCCTCGAGAATTTAAAAAATCTATCATCTATCGATTCAAATTGATTAACTTAACAAGTTAGCTTGGTTTTTTCTCTTCGCTTTAAAGCTACGATCATGTTTTCTTTTCTTAACGTTGTATCCATAGTTATAAAAAAAAAGATGGATATGATACATGGCAGTGTTCAAGGAGAAATTTTCTTTTAACATAATTAGGAAAGTGGTTAGTTGTAATTTATTTATCGTAAAGTTTTGAAAGTAGAATATGTTTAATCACTTTTAAATTATTCTTTAATGGATAGGGCCTAAGCAAAGGCAATAAGCTAAGCCATATAAAAAAATGGATCTTTTTTCATTGGAAATAGTTAACTTTATTAACTAAAGAACATAAGAACAAAACAATAGATTTATAAAACAAAAATCTCAATCTCAATTCTAAACTAAACCAATTGCAAAAACCAAAACCCTGAAACCAGTCATAATAAAAACATAAGTAGTCAATGATTGAGATGCCTCTTAATATAGTAGTATAAACACGAAATTAAGTTTGACACATTTCAACTTAACTTACCCACTCAACCTGTTCTAAATGATAACATTATCAACAAGGTGATGACCTTGAATGCTTCAATTTCCTAATTATAGTAAGTGATTGATTATATTTTAATTTTGATTATATTACCTTACATTAACTAAAACATCATCATTATATACTTCACCCATTTGCTGATATGCATCATTAAGGCATATGGTCTCAACGTGGCCAGTGGGAAACTGAGTATTTTGACCATATGCAAAGAGAGTAGCAAGACCAAAACTGAAGAGATTGTAATTTCAACAACATCACTGATGGGGCCAGCCCACGTGGTCCCGCCTTGCCTCTGCTTATGTGGACTTACGCTATTGAACTGGTTGGGATATATGGTAATTGAAAATTGATTTAAGTTTAATTAACAATCAACTCGGCTGTACTTGGTGTTGATCCTCCGTTGGACCCCTGTTCTCCTCGAACTTGGCAAACCCTACCTCGCTTTTTGTTACCCGGTTCACACCTTTGCGGTCATTCTTGCCTTCGACGCTTAGTCTCAGTGCTCTCTGTATTGTTTTGGCTCTGCCTCTGAGTTGTTTCGGTCTGTGATGAAACCCCTTTGGATTTCCGCCGGTTCTGTGGTGATATGATGTTGCTCAGCTATACCTTGTCGTTACTGTGTGGGTCTATTCGGCTCCTGGTTTTGTTGATAAGTTGCTATGGTTCCACCGTGCGTTCATTTCGTTTTCATGTCTGTAAGAACTATCCTTTGTTCGCTTTTGTGGTTAGTGTCTGGTCTGGCCTTCTTGACAAATCTGTGATTAATGACTATGGCATAATAATGCTCGGTCCGCTCAGTTCGACAGTTGCACAGGTCGATGGAATTCCAGTTTAGTTCTTCTCCGACGCTCGGCTCTTTGGACAAGGTATGTCACAGTTCCATGCTATAATTTCTTTTCCTCTGTTTGCACCGAGACTAACGTTCTGCAGCCCCTCTGTGGACAGGGGTCTCTGTTTCGGGGTTCTGTTGGCCTACTGTTCCGGCACACTGTCAGGTATGTCTATTCTCCTTTCTGCATACTCAGGGTTTTCATTTACAGTCGTTATGGCATCAATTTCTCATGCGAGGGTTTTGTGGGAAAGAAACCCTGACCTTCCACCTTCTCTGTCTTTTACAGGTGTGGCCGGCTCCCGTATCTTCGCAATGGCCTCCGTCGATTCCTTCCGGGTAGTCCTGCTCTCGTTTTACTTTCTTGTAATGGTTCTTGGTCCTGGTCACGATTACAGTCGCTTGTTATGTGAAACGTCTGTCTATTTGTTGAGTCTGAACTTTTTGGGTTTATCAAACCCTTGGCCGCAACGTAGGAGGGTTTGTGGGTCGGTTGCAACTCTGTTCGGCTACACCTCGATGCACAGTCTATGTAATTTTTATGCAGAAAAATATATTGTAATATTAAGTGATAGATAAACTCGTTCACTGATAGTTCTGGTTGCTTACCCGGTTAGTGTGGTTGTCTAGTTTGACCCTTTGTGGGTGCTGGTTCTTTCCGCCTTTTGTTCACTTTCTTCTCTGCCAGTTCGTAGCTTCTTGAATACTGTAAAACACTGTTGATATATTTAAATAAAAATGAAATAGTTACACAGCACTGTATATACAGGCTTTTGTTACTGAGGACATATATATATGAACAATTTGTTTGCTTGTGCACTGAATAAGATGAAGGAAAATGTATATTTCTTTATTCTCATGTAAATGCTCCGTTGCTGAACCCCTCTGGGTTATCTTGCTTGTCTTTTTATACAATGTTTTCAGGCAGTTTGATAACTGCTGGTAGTTATTCAATTACAGTTTGTTTTGCAGTTACTATAGGCATGATTTTCTTGACTATCAATTAGTTTACTTTGTCTGCCTTTTTACCATAGGGATTCGTTGTTAATCACCTACTGACCCTAACCTACTATTATCGTTTCTAACTAGAACCTATTACAATATTTTAAATATAATGAACATAAATTTTAAATAACAGAAAGTTAATAATGTAGTTGACCATGAAAGAAATAAAACAAAAATATAGGAACTTGACAGACTTGCTGTCCGTTCAGTGAACTGTGTCTCATTCCCAATCTTTTTCAGAAACTTTGTTCGCCCTCTCTCGGTCTTCACCCTGTTGACCAGATGCTCCTGCATCAGGCTGCCGGGGTAAAAGAGAACTCGTGGCTCCGTCCCATGAGCTCCTCCACCAAGTAGCCAGCCTTCTGAATCTGTGCCTCGTCGAGCCAAGAGCTGTCCTCCATTGGACGGTCCTTCCTCTTGATGAGGTAACGCAGATACTCCTTCCTGCGCGTCTTCTTGGCTACCTGTGTGCTGAGGATTCCTTCGATTTCATGGGTCCGGACCGAAGGCAACTGTTTCTTCCAAAGACTGCTCTCGAACTGGGTGTCCCGTTGTGGCTGTACCATCCTATCATCTTCCACCTGGGCATGATATGGGAACAGGTCTGCCATGTTGAATATAGGTGATATACCTATATCAGGTGGCAACTAAATTTCATATGCATTAGCTGAAAATTTTCGCAGAATTTTGCATGGACCGATTTTCTTGAATTTCAATTTGTTATATGTTCCCTTAGGAAACCGTTCCCGGCGCAGATGCGCAAGGACTTCGTCTCCAATCTCAAAATGTACCTCTCGCCGCTTTACCTCTGCATGCTGTTTGTATTTTTGCGTGCTGTCCTGCAATCTTAATTTGACCTTTTCATGCAGTTCGCTCATTGCTTCAGCAAAATCTTCCCCATCTGCACTTCTCCGTTCTAGCTGTCCCAAATTTCGTAGTTCATGTACCCCTCGAGGATGCATACCATACAAAATCTGAAATGGGCTAAATCCGGTGCTCCGATTGGGCGAATCGTTATAAGCGAATTCTGCCTGGGCAAGAGCTCGATCCCATAATCGCGAGTTTTCTCCTGTCAAACTTTGTAACAAGTTGCCCAAACTCCTGTTCAGCACCTCTGTCTGTCCATCAGTCTGCGGGTGATACGCAGAACTGAAATTTAACTGCGTGCCCAACTTTTTCCACAAGGTACGCCAAAAATGTCCTGTGAACTTCACATCCCTATCTGATACAATAGTTCTAGGTAAGCCATGTAATCGAACTACTTCTATAAAGAAGAGGTGTGCCACGTTTGTGCCGTCGCTAGTCTTCCGGCAAGGAATGAAATGAGCCATTTTCGAGAACCTATCCACCACCACCATCACTGAATCATATCCCCGCTGCGTTCTAGGCAATCCTAGGACAAAGTCAATGCTGACCGAATCCCACGGCCTGCTCGGAACAGGTAGGGGGGTATACAGTCCAGTGTTCTGGCTGTGTCCTTTCGCCAGTTTGCAGATTTTACACCTGGTCACATACCTCTGCATGTCCCGGCCCATTTTTGGCCAATAATAAAAATGCCCGAGCTGCTCCAACGTTTTATTGATGCCAAAATGTCCCACTAGTCCACCACTGTGTTTCTCTCTTACTAAATTTTCCCTCATCGAACAGTCTGGAACACATAGCTGTCCTCCTCGAAACAATAATCCTTCCTGTAAATTGAAATCTAGCCATGGGCTCGTATTCCTTAATACGGGATTTTGGCATGCTTCAAAAGCTTCCTTGAAATCCGCGTCCATCTGGTACAAATCCTTCAAGTACTCAAATCCCATCACCTGTATGCCACTTTCTTGTAAGAGCAAGGCTCTTCTGCTTAAAGCATCCACCACTTTGTTGGCTTGCCCACTTATGTGCTTCAACACAAAAGTAAAACTCTGCAAGTATTCCACCCACTTGGCATGTTTATGGTTCAATTTGTGCTGCTGCGTTACATATTGTAACGCTGAATTATCAGAGAACAAGACGAACTCATTGCCCAGTAAGTAGTGCCTCCAATGTTTCAAAGCTTGAACCACTGCATAGAACTCTTTGTCATATGACGAATACTTTTGCCGACTCTCATTTAGTTTTTCACTAAAAAACGCCACCGGTCTGTCCTCTTGACTGAGCACAGTGCCAATAGCTGTCCCGCTTGCATCACAACGAACCTGAAAAGGTTTGCTAAAATCAGGCAGTCTCAAGATCGGCCTCTCCGTTATTTTCCGCTTCAGAAGTTGGAAACTGTTTTCTGCCGCCTTGGTCCAACAAAAAGGTTGGCTCACCTTTTTGATGGTCTCTAGCATTAGTGCGCAGATCTCACTAAAATTCTTAATGAATTTTCGATAAAAACTTTCTAAACCGTGAAAGCTACGTACCTCAAACAAATTCTTAGGTGACGGCCAACTTATGATCACTGCAATCTTTTCTGGGTCCATCTTTAACTCGTTCTCTGCAACTACAAATCCCAGATAGATTAACTCCTTCTACAAGAAAGTGCATTTCTTCAAATTTATAAGCAGTTTGTTCTGCTGCAGCTTCTCGAATACCCTTCGAATATGCTGAAGGTGCTCTCTTTTCGTCCTGCTGAAAATTAAAATATCGTCCAGATAGACTATCACAAATTTTCCAATAAATTCCTTTAACATTTCATTCATCAGTCTCATAAAAGTACTCGGAGCGTTACTCAACCCAAATGGCATGACCAGCCATTCGTACAGTCCTTCGTTGGTCTTGAAGGCTGTCTTCCATTCGTCTCCCTCTCTAATTCTGATCTGATGGTACCCGCTTTTCAGATCTATTTTTGTAAAGTAAGCTGCCCCACTAAGACAGTCCATCATGTCGTCCATTCTAGGCAAGGGAAACCTGTATCGAATCGTAATTTTGTTTATAGCCCGCAAATCTGTGCACATTCGCCATTCTCCACCTTTTTTGGGTGCGAGGACTGTTGGTACTGCACAGGGGCTCAGACTTTCTCTGATCAGTCCCTTATCCAACAACTCCTGCACTTGTTTGCGTACTTCTTCATTGTCCTTTGGACTCATCCTATACGCTGCCTTGTTCGGTAAGCTTGCTCCTGGTATAAAATCAATGTGATGGCTGATACTCCTTTTGGGAGGCAATTTATCAGGTAACTCATCAGCCGCAATGTCTTGAAATTCTTCCAACAGCTCCTGTATTTCCTTGGGAAACTCTGATTTTTCCAAGTTCAACAATACTGGCTTCATCCTCCTCACAACTGCAAAATTAACTTCATTTTCCTCAATCTGTTTTATAAACTGTTTTCCTCCAATCAACAGCGCCTTTGTTCCGCTTGATTCTGTTGTGTCTTCCTCTTTGATGGGTACAAGTGTGTGTTTTACCCCATCCTTGGTAAATTTATAACAGTTGGTCTTTCCATCGTGTGTCACCTTCCTATCATACTGCCATGGTCTTCCAAGCAGTATATGGCACACGTCCATTGGCATAATATCACAGACCACTGTATCGTGGTACTTGCCAATGTGAAACTCTACCTCACATTGTTCATCAACCAACAGCTGGTGGCCTTTCTGTAGCCACGACACCTTGTAAGGTGTGGGGTGCTTCAGCCGCTTCAACCCCAGTTTTTCCACCATCTCAGTGGCAACCAAGTTATCCGTACTCCCGCTGTCTATTATCACTTTGCAGCACTTTCCATGCGATTTACAGACTGTCCGGAACAGTGCTTTCCGCTGTGTTGGTTCAACCACCTCTTTGGCTGGTTTTAACAGCACTTTATTCAAAATCAAAGCTTCTCCCGTTTCCGCCATGTCTTCCACCTCCCGGGGTTGTGCTTCAGCTTCTTCAGGCTGTGCCATAAGTGTTCCCCTCTGACCTGCCTGTTCAACTTCTGGACATTCAAAGGATCTGTGCCCCCATTTATGGCACCTGTAGCACTGGACACCAGTCCCTCTTCCGCGGCCATTCCCTCGTCCTCGCTGATATGACCGACCTCCTCTGGTGCTATCTCCTTTTTCTGTTGTCCCTGAAGTTTTAGAACTGCTGCCTTCTTCACTGTTCATAGCATTCCTTCCTCTGCCGTAGGACTTTCCCCGTCCTCTGCCATTTCCTCTCCCTCTCCTGTTGTTCTGTTTTCTGTTGATTTTTTCCTCAGCCTTTACAGCACTCTGAAAGGCTTCTTCAATATTCCGGGGAGAAAGAATACTGATTTCATCCAATATCTCCATCCTCAATCCATTTACGTACCTTGCTGTTTTTTCTGGGTTATCATCAGTATAACCAGCACGTAAATTCACTCGGTAAAACTCTTCCGTGTACTCCTTGACAGTCATTCCCTTCTGTCTTAAATTCTGTACTCGCCGATATAATTCCACCTGGTAGTCTTTTGGCAGAAATCTGCCCTTCAATTTCGCCACCATCCTTGACCATTGTCGTATCGGCAACTTATTCATTCGTTTTCTGTCCGCTTGGACACTGTCCCACCACAAGAGTGCGTGTCCCTTTAACTTAGTGGCAGCGAACCTAACTCTTTTATCCTCACTGACTTCTTCATTCTCAAAATATTTGTCAAGTTCGCTTATCCAGTCCAACAGGACATCTGGGGACAGACTGGCATCGTAATTAGAAATCTTTGTTTTGGGTTTGCTGCTGGCCAATAAAACTGAACGCAGCAGTCTCAATTCCAGAGCTTCTTCGTCTGACCCGTCTGTAGCAGTTACTACTTCCTCCTCACTGTTATCTCCAAGTTCTGGGTCTCTTCGCCTACCCGCCTCCACTGCTTCCAAACGAGCTGTAAGAACTCTAATCTGTTCCCTCAATCCTTCATCTGCTCCCCTACGTGCACCTCTTCCACGTCCTCGTCTTGGTGCTTCCATCCTCTCTTATTTCTAAAAAAAAAACTGCTCTGATACCACTTGATGGGGCCAGCCCACGTGGTCCCGCCTTGCCTCTGCTTATGTGGACTTACGCTATTGAACTGGTTGGGATATATGGTAATTGAAAATTGATTTAAGTTTAATTAACAATCAACTCGGCTGTACTTGGTGTTGATCCTCCGTTGGACACATGTTCTCCTCGAACTTGGCAAACCCTACCTCGCTTTTTGTTACCCGGTTCGCGCCTTTGCGGTCATTCTTGCCTTCGATGCTTAGTCTCCGTGGTCTCTGTATTGTTTTGGCTCCACCTCTGAGTTGTTTCGGTCTGTGATGAAACCCCTTTGGATTTCCGCCGGTTCTGTGGTGATATGATGTTGCTCAGCTATACCTTGTCGTTACTGTGTGGGTCTATTCGGCTCCTGGTTTTGTTGATAAGTTGCTATGGTTCCACCGTGCGTTCATTTCGTTTTCATGTCTGTAAGAACTATCCCTTGTTCGCTTTTGTGGTTACTGTCTGGTCTGGCCTTCTTGACAAATTTGTGATTAATGACTATGGCGTAATAATGCTCAGTTCGCTCAGTTCGACAGTTGCACATGTCGATGGAATTCAAGTTTAGTTCTTCTCCGACGCTCGGCTATTTGGACAAGGTATGTCACAGTTCCATGCTATAATTTATTTTCCTTTGTTTGCACCGAGACTAACGTTCTGCAGCCCCTCTGTGGACAGGGGTCTCTGTTTCGGGGTTCTGTTGGCCTACTGTTCCGGTACACTGTCAGGTATGTCTATTTTCCTTTCCGCATACTCAGGATTTTCATTTACAGTCGTTATGGCATCAATTTCTCATGCGAGGGTTTTGTGGGAAAGAAACCCTGACCTTCCACCTTCTCTGTCTTTTATAGGTGTGGCCGGCTCTCGTATCTTCGCAATGGCCTCCGTCGATTCCTTCCGGGTAGTCCTGCTCTCATTTTTCTTTCTTGTTGAGTCTGGACTTTCTGGGTTTATCAAACCCTTGGCCGCAACGTAGGAGGGTTTGTGGGTCGGTTGCAACTCTGTTCGGCTACACCTCGATGCACAGTCTATGTAATTTTTATGCAGAAAAATATATTGTAATATTAAGTGATAGATAAACTCGTTCAATGATAGTTCTGGTTGCTTACCCGGTTAGTGTGGTTGTCTAGTTTGACCCTTTGTGGGTGCTGGTTCTTTCCGCCTTTTGTTCACTTTCTTCTCTGCCAGTTCGTAGCTTCTTGAATACTGTAAAACACTGTTGATATATTTAAATAAAAATGAAATAGTTACACAGCACTGTATATACAGGCTTTTGTTACTGAGGACATATATATATGAACAATTTGTTTGCTTGTGCACTGAATAAGATGAAGGAAAATGTATATTTCTTTATTCTCATGTAAATGCTCCGTTGCTGAACCCCTCTGGGTTATCTTGCTTGTGTTTTTATACAATTTTTTCAGGCAGTTTGATAACTGCTGGTAGTTATTCAATTACAGTTTGTTTTGCAGTTACTATAGGCATGATTTTCTTTACTATCAATTAGTTTACTTTGTCTGCCTTTTTACCATAGGGATTCGTTGTTAATCACCTACTGACCCTGACCTACTATTATCGTTTCTAACTAGAACCTATTACAATATTTTAAATATAATGAACAGAAATTTTAAATAACAGAAAGTTAATAATGTAGTTGACCATGAAAGAAATAAAACAAAAACATAGGAACTTGACAGACTTGTTGTCCGTTCAGTGAACTGTGTCTCATTCCCAATCTTTTTCAGAAACTTTGTTCGCCCTCTCTCGGTCTTCACCCTGTTGGCCAGATGCTCCTGCATCAATCACCAAAAAGTATATAAACCTATCATAACTAAATGAGCTGTAAGAAACCATCTAACCACAATTAATCAAAATAGCTAAATAGTTTATGATCTCAAGCACTCGATTGTGAGGGGTAGAAGACAATGGGATGTGTAGAATGTAACACTTGATCTGAGCCTAACTTGCATCTATCCTCACCATGTGGAAGCACATATTGTATTGCTTATGTTTCATATTAGCCAAAAGTCAAAATATGATATACTAATGTTCGTGCCTTTCCATGGACTTATGCCCATTAAGGTTTTCATTTTCTAGTACAGGAATAATGAGTGAGATCATGATTAAGTGCCCAAATTCCTCTAAAAGTTCAAAGAAATACAATATATGTTGATCTCTTGTTGCCATTGCTTCCAAGTGTTGCATATTGCTTCTAATATCTTCATGAATAGATGAGTGAAAAATGTCTATTTCCTTGGGCATGTTGGTGATCTTAGTTCTAACCTTGAGGGCCTTGACCACACCCCCCTAGCCTCTACCGATTTCATACATGTCCTCTATATAATGAATATCTAGTGGGGGTATGTGTCAAAGAAAGAAAAAACAATGTCGTCTACTAAAACCCTAAAAATTGCTTAGCTCATCAACTATGGTAGGAACTCCAAAATACCATAATAAAAGAACACTCTTGCTTCCAATTCACAGTGTAGTTGAGGCCTCATGACAAGGTTCTTTTCATAATGCTCACAACAGAGATGTCTCAATGAAAAACATAAAAAAAAACTACTACACGAGTGAAGATTCTGTGAGGAGACCCACAATTCAACTTGGAGGCCCTTTCCTATGCCAATGAGCTAATGCACTAGGCCATTAGTTATCTCTGATACAACTAAGGCCCAAGCTATTAGCGAAAGTGAACTCCCGCCATTAGAAATCACATACCATCTTACAATCCAACTCTTGATTGAAGACACAATTACAAAGTTGTAGAGATTGACGTTAATAAAGTTGAAAATAATGGAGAATGGATTCATTAGGTAGTTTTGATTGTGTGTGTATTTAGGAGTTAGATCCTATTCTTTGGAAATTTGTTTGATCCCCCTAATTAAACAGACTCATATAATATCTATATCTTTTTATTTTTTATTCAATGAATTTTTAGCAACGCTACTTACACAACCTATAGGTGCATCTCGACTCACTGGTTAGTTGTGTGGTTCATTCCTAATTTTTTTCTTCCATACTTTTGAGTTGGTATCAAATTTTTAGGGTTGAGTTGAGCCCTTGTGGCTAAGTTTGACGCAGTAAGTAATGAGCACTAGTATTGCAGCAAGAATGTTGCAACTCCTAGGGCTACCAACTCTACTTCAACCCGAGGTTCGTACAAACTTGAAGGTGACACTGCTTGTATACATAGTAGATGCAATGGTCTACTCTTGTCACTTTTCAACTGGGGCGATAGACCACTAAGGTTTTTCAAACCAGTCTTCTATTGAATAGAAGGAGTCTGACTACCAAATGGAAAAGGGAAAATTATTCTTAATGCAAAAAGGGAACGATGTCTACTCTAGGAAATGAAAGTGCCGAATTGAAAGGTGTTATAAAGTGACATGCAATTATCTAGCTAAGAATTCACACATTTTGATGGAGAAAGAGACCTAACTTAAACTTTCATATAACGTCTATTTACCTAGATTAAATGAACCTACAATTTTATCTCAGAACTAGTGTTACTGTGGCATACATGTGCTAACTAGAAATTCCAAAAAAAAACCTTTTTGATTTTCATTTTTATGAATGCAAATGCTAATTTAACCAATTTTTTCTTTTGCAGGGGTGACAAGCATGGAGAAACAGGTCTGGAATGGTGTCGAGGGTATGGAAGCCAAGTGGAGGCATAACCTAAGCTTAGATGACCATTTGTGTTCAATTTAGGCTTAAAATGGGCTGCTACAGGGATTCTTGTAGTACTACAGGATGTCCTAGTTCTACTACAAAATGCCCTCTTTAACTACAGTCAACAAGTTGAAATATTATAGGGAGGTAGGAATGGTAGAATGAAGTGTGGGAAAGGTGTCTGATGGGAAAATAAGGCACAAAGAGGGTGCACACTACCAAAGTCTCAGTCCAAGGCTTCGAGATGGTTGGACTTGCTAAAGGAAAATGTCCACTTTGCTACAAAACAAGAATTCATATTAGGGTTTGGTGGACTTTGGCAGTGTGGGTGGAGAAGACTTGGATGAGGCTAGCGAGATGAGGCCTCCCTGAAGAATAGGTCCTCCAGCAAAAACATACATTCCTTTCTTCATTTATGGAAAACATTATTTATATATGATAAAGATGAGTTGAATTTAGGAAAAACAGAGTTCTTAATAGCTAATGGCTAAGTTTATGAATGCAAATGCTTCTAAACCATAGCAAACTCACAAAGAAAAAAATGACAATTGTAGGTACCTCTAAGAAGTTTGGAAACAATGATCTATGCAACTAGAAATCCTAAGATATGGAGTGATGAAACAATAATTCTATTTTTGGGCGGTGTGAAAGGAACCCTCAACCCATGATCCCATAAGGGAGATGAGGTAGAGGCAACTTCCACAAGATTTTTTGAAGTGTTTACTGTCACTATGGTACCATTGATATATGTATCCACAAATGGAAGAAAATTAAGTAATCACCCAAATAATTTTTGTTTAAGAAAAACCTAAATCACTTTAGCCGCTAACTATGAATGTAATCTAAGCATACCTGTACATAAAGAGGAATCTCTCTGCTAGGGTTGAGCCCTAACCCAAGAGATTCAACGCTCTTTTTCAACATAGTGCTGGAACAAGGGAATGCTTTTCATTTTCATTAAAATATAAAAAATACATAAGAGTTATCAATCACAATGTCTTAGCTCGAAAATGCCTCTTCGATACAACAAAAAGGTCTAATCCTAGTGAGGCTCTAGACCTTCTTATTTATACAATGGAATCTACCAACAAGTTCCTTAAATTTAGGGAGGCTTGTCTCCAAACTTGTGATCAACTTGTGTTCAACTATCACTAGCTTGGCTGCTAATGACCTCAGTGGGCTTGATTGCTTGTAACTCCAAGATGATGAGAACTCGTGGAGGAATCTTCGAGTGAGTGAGAAGTTAAGGAGGGAGATCCAATCTCCTAAAACCCATCTTGCTTGTCAAATTAGATCTCTTGCATTTAAATTAACCAAAATTGCTCGAAATGTTGTAATTAATGCACATTAGGCCACATGACATAACATCTCATCTTTACCCTTTTGACTAATAAGAATATAATAAAACATGTAAACAAATGTGAGAAACGTTGATTTTAATAAGCTAGAGAGTGGAATTAAGGTCCATATAATTTACCTATTGATGAGCCTCATCATCACCCGCCTACTGAAATTGTTGCTCATCCTATGAGAAACTTAATCTATGTCCATGTCTTTCATTCTCTTGTGGCCTCTCTCATATTTGAGGCTTCTATTGATGTATTCTCCTCTTATGGATAAAAGATTGCATGCTTCTCTATTTGTTCCCACTGCTTTCTTCCCTCTTTTTCATTTCTTTCTTCTAACATACCCAAGATAAATGGTGGACTGAGTCTCAAGCCAATCCATTTGATTTTGAGTCTCTGAAGTGATTTCTTATAAAGTAGGGTCCTCTCTAGTGCATCCCTCATTCTTTTAGGGGAATTATACTCGTTGATCCTTAGGTTGTACGGTAGGGTGCCCCATCTCCTTTGGGATTCTTGTTCACTTTCATCTCCTATCAATCTAAAAGTCTCCTCAAAATGTGTTAGGGTCCAACCCTAACCCCCTTATTTATGTAATAGGGTCGAGTCATAGTTATAATAAATCCCATATTAATAATTGTAAGTGGTTGATCCACCTTTAAAGAAGGGACCACAGTTAGTTACAAATGGCCCATGTTATTAGATAGATGGTATTAATAAGAACCATGGTATTGACCCATGGTATTGCATGTATGAATCCTATATAAAGGATAGAGACTCCCCTTGAGGAGCGCAGTGTCTTATTTGTAATCGAGCCTAGCTCTATTGGAGGTTGTCCCGTCGAAGAGGCAAGTGAACATTGCTTTCCTTACTAAATAATAAAATACATGCCGTTATTTCTTATTGTTCTATGTTCTAGGTATATTTCTTCACATATTTGCTATTCTGGTATCTTCACGCAGGTCAAAAGCATAACAAGTGTTATCGAAGCATTTTCCATAGCTGGTGGGATCCCCATTTTTAGCAGAATTTTTTTTTGGCTAGATACATGCTCTGACGTCTTTAAACCACGGGATCTGTCATTGAACACATAAACCTGCAAATTTGGGGAGGCATGCACGCAGGAAATACAAGAGGTGGTCACGCTTGTTGGACTCCCTTAACCCCTGTGGGTACCCCTTCAAGTAGTAGTGCATTAGATAGAACCATGCATGGCTCCCCCCTAGGCTCACTTGAAACCTTGCCATAGATAAATGGTTGGTCGTCTTGCTGCTATAGTACACCGAGAACAACACTCGAGGAGATTACTCATGTGTACGATAGGGTATTCGGGTAGTACGGCTAAGGGTGCAATTGATCCTCCTTGCTTAGTGCCTTGAAAGATTGGGCCGAGTACTATTGTTGGACCCTTATGTATATTGCAATCTACAACACCTGACACTCCTTGAGACCATAGTTCCCTTGTCTCTCTCCAGATCAGATCTGGCAGGTTGCGTTCTATCGCATCCGCAACAATTAGATCCGCTATTCAAGTCTATCAGATCCTCCATTCAGATCTATCAAATCTACCATTAAGATCTATCAGATCCACCATTCAGATCTATCAGATCCACCATTCAGATCTATCAGATTCGCCATTCAGATCTTGCAGGTTGGGTTTTGTTGCAGTTGAGGGTTTCGCTGACAGATCTGACTATTTGTGTGGCTCCTATACCTGGGCGTGATTCTCGCAGGACATTGGGCAGAATTAACTTTTCTGGGAATCGGCTACTATAGTATTCCTAAGCAAGGAGTAAAACTCCTTTTGGAGTAAAGAAAAAAAAAAGTTCTGAGACCCTCCCAGGACACTTGTAGGAGTCTTAGCCAATAAGAATCAGGTCATCGGGCTAAGCAAGGTGGTACCATTCACTTGTCAGCGTCAAAATTTTGGGTGGTCCCAATTTTTTTCTCAGTAATGACAAGTACACTGAATCTGTGCATGGTACAAACCAGAGCTCAAGTTATGGCCAATGAGAAGATAGACACCCTTGAACAAAATTTGGAGGCATTAATGAAGCATATCGAGTTCTTAGATGACACAATCATAAAGGGCAAGTCAGGGAAACAATCGGAGGCATATGATTTTAATGACAACCTTAAGGTCGAATCTAGTGATTCTCTTCACTTCTTTGGAAACCACCAATAGTCCCAGCCTCGACCACCCAAGCTGGACATGTATAAATTTAATGGCTCTCACCCAGCCATATGGATATCACAAATGGAGCAATATTTCACATTAGATCACATCAGAGATGATGCGACTAAGCTAAGTGTGGGAAGCCTATACTTGGACCAAGAAAGATGGCAATGGTGGTAATGGCATCAACGTTGCTATGAAAGGCCAATGACTTGGTAGAAATTCTCAAAAGCCCTTTCTAATCGCTTCGAACATGAATCTAACTTTTTGGGTCATCTTACTAAGCTCTGATAGACAGGCACAGTGCAAGAATATATTAAAGCCTTTGAAGCATTAGCCTTCCGCACACGAGGTCTAGCAGATGAATTCTACTTGAAATGTTTTATCAGTGGTCTCAAATATGCCATACAAGGCCACGTCCGAATGCACCACCCAATCTCATGGTGGTAGCTTGCAAGATAACTCATCAAGTAGAACGCGCGTTAGTGGCCCAATGGACTCGTCTAAATTTCATAGCCAAGGGATGCCCCACCTAGGCTTTGAACACTACCCAAACACCTAAGGTTCAAACAGTGTCACCAGCAAAAATGGAGGAAAGAAGAAAAAAAGGATTATGTTACTACTGTGATGACAAATACTCCTTGGGGCATAAATACAAGGAACCTAAATTCTTTCAAATTGATGCTACTGATCACAGTTCATCTGAGGAAGCCCCACCATTTGAGGGACCTGAGGAGGAAGAGGAAGACAACCAGCTGGACAATGAGCTCCCAACTACACCAGGAGAACCAGTGATCTCGTTTCATGCTTTGGCAGGAATTACTTCTCCCCAAACTCTCAAAATCAGTGGTTTTATTAAGCATTACCTTGTAGTAATCTTGATTGATAGTGGAAGTACGCATAACTTTATCCATCAAAGAGTCACCAAAGCAATGCATTGTTTGACAAAGTAGTCTCTAATTTCCAGGTCCAGATTTCTGATGGGGGGACAATGAAATGTGAAGGCCACTTTGAAAATGTCAAACTTCAAATGGGGGAATTATCACCTAAAGACCCACATGTTTGCCATCAACATGGGTAGGTGTGATGTTGTTTTGGTTGCTAAATGGCTTCGCACACTCGGCCCAATCATAATGGATTTCCAGGAGTTATATATGAGCTTTAAGTAGAATGACCACATGCATACCCTCTGCGGACTCCAGGCAGGTGCTCCTTCTATCATCAGTTCGCATAGGATGGAAAAGTTGTTTAAAAAGGGCCACCATGGAGTTATAGCCCAATTTAATGCCATCTAGCCCTTCAAGCCCACTTCTCTTCATATTCATCCTGAGAAGCAAAAAGTCTTAAACAACCATCTGTAGGTCTTTGACAAGCCTCATGAGCTTCCACCCTTGAGAGGGGAACATGATCATAGCATTATTTTGGTCCTATGGATATAGATATCCTTTCGCCCATATAGATATCCTTTTGCCCAAAAGAATGAAATTGAGAAAATCATCAAGTAACTCCAAGAAGTCGGTGTCATTTGTCCTAGCATTAGTCCTTATTCATCGCCTATGGTCATGGTGCTCAAGAATGATGGGGAATGGCGTATATGTCCAGACTTTAGGGCCCTCAACAATCTAACGGTCAAAGATAAATTTCCCATCCCGATTGTTGATGATTTGCTTTATGAACTAAATGGGGCTCAATTCTTTACTAAGCTTGACCTTTGCTCGGGCTATCACCAAATTCGCATGAAAGAATTAGACATTCCAAATACTGCTTTCCACACTCACGAAGGCCATTATTAATTCCTGGTCATGCCATTTGGTCTCTGTAATGCCCCATCCACTTTTCAAAGCCTCATGAATCACCTGATCAAACCATATCTCAGAGAATTTGTCCTTGTTTTCTTTGATGACATCCTCATCTACAGCCTCACATGGGCAAACATCTTCAGCACGTAGATCTGCTCTTGCAACTGCTCCGGAAGCATAAATTATTTGTCAAACTGTCCAAGTGTTCTTTTGGCATGAAAGAAGTCTAGTATTTGGGCCACATTGTGGGGTGTGAAGGTGTCAGGGTGGATCCCAAAAAGATCCAGGCAATGCAGGATTGGCCTCAACCAAAGACCTTGAAGAGCTTTAGAAAATTTTTGGGTCTCACTCTCTACTATCGCAAATTTGTCCACAATTATGGTCACATTGCTAGACCCCTCACTCACTTTCTCAAGAAAAATTCATTCCTATGGAATGCTGAAGCGTAATAGGCATTTATGGCTCTCAAACATGCCATGTGTTCCACTCCCGTATTGGCACTACCTGAATTCACCAAATCTTATGTGATTGAATGTGATGCTTCAACTACGGGTATTGGGGTTGTCTTAATGGAGGAAGGTTGACCCTTTGCCCTCACTAGCCAACAACTAAGTGGGACAAATATGGGACAATCTACCTATGAAAAGGAGATGATGGCCATCTTACATGCAGTGGATACCTGGCAGACATACTTATTGGTGTGGTGTTTCCAAATCCACACAGACCATCAAAGCCTTAAATATTTTTTGGAGCAAATCCTATCCTCGCCATAACAAAATAAATGGCTAGCCAAAATGTTGGGATATGATTATGAGACAATTTACAAAAAAGGGCGCGAAAATTTCATAGCGGATGCTTTACCATGCCAATTTGAGGAGGAAAGCACCCTGCTAGCAATCTCTCTTCCCATTCCAAAGTGGATTGAAGAGGCTCGCAAGGAATGGTTTTCAGATCCTTCACTCTCCCAACTCATTAATAAATTCCAGGCAGATCCAAATTCCACAGCGGGCTACTCTTGGCAGGATGAGGTTCTTCGCTACAAGGACAAAGTAGTCATATCACCAATATCCACCCTGAAAAATCGCATTTTGGTAGAGTTGCACTCAACTCCCACTACAAGCCATTCAAGCTTTCAGAAGACTTATGCTCACACTCGAAATTAATTCTTTTGGACAGGCATGAAAAACGACATTCTTACTTTTGTAGCTAAGTCTGATGTGTGTCAATGCCACAAAGGAGAAACAATCAAATCCCAGGCACATTACAGCCATTGCCCATCCCTACCTCAATCTAGACAGAGGTTTCTATGGATTTCATTACTAGTCTTCCGAATTCAGGAAACAAGTCAGTCATCATGGTGGTTGTGGACAGACTTTCTAAGTATGCTCATTTTTGCGCCCTACCCCACCCTTTTATACCCACTTTGGTGGCTCAATATTTCATGGACCGGATCTTCAAATTGCATGGCATGCCCACTTCCATTGTGTCTGATGATGACCCGATCTTCACCAGTAACTTTTGGCAGGAACTCTTCAAGCTACAAGGTACCCAACTACAACACAGTACTTCCTATCATCCCAAAACTGATGGTCAAACTGAAGCAGTCATTAAATGTCTAGAGAGCTACGTTAGGTGTTTCACTTCAGAAAAGCAACATCTATGGGTATAGTGGTTACCTCTAGCCGAATGGTGGTATAATACTAACTATCATGCCACTACCAAGATGACTCCATATGAAGCAGTTTATGGTCAACTCCCCCTCCACCTACTTCTTATATCCAGGGATGCTCTAAGGTACAAGTAGTGGATCAACTCCTATAGAACCATGCAACCATGCTTACCCACCTCTAAGAGAATCTCCATCAAGCTCAAAATCGCATGAAGCAATAAGCAGACCAACATTGTTCAGAGCACAAAATTCAACAAGGGGATCAGGTATTCTTAAGGCTGCAACCATATAAGAAAAAATCACTCAAAGACAAGGGTTGTCAAAAATTATCTCCAAAATTCTACGGACCATATCAAATACTGCAGCGCATCAGAGAGGTAGCCTACAAGCTAGCCTTTCCACCCACTGCAAAAATCCATCCAGTCTTCCATGTCTCATGCCTCAAGAAAGTGGTTGGGAACAATTGCAAAATTCAAACCAGTCTACTAGAATTGGATGAAGAAGGTTCAATCTAGTTCCAACCTGAACAGTTTCTTGACACACGAGAACGGCAACTACGTGGCCACATGATCAAGGAAGTCCTTGTCAAGTGGAAAGACACCTCTCCAGAAAATATGACTTGGGAACCAACCACTGTTCTTTAGCAGTTTCCACAGCTTTAGCCTTGAGGACAAGGCTATTTTTATGGGGGAGAGAATGTTAGGGTCCAACCCTAACCCCCTTATTTATGTAATAGGGTCGATTCATAGTTATAGTTAGTTAAAAAGTCAATAAAGCCCATATTAATAATTGTAAGTGGTTGACCCGAACTTAAATAAGGGACCACAGTTTGTTGCAAATAGGCCATGGTATTAGATAGATGGTATTAGTAAGAACCATGGTACTGACCCATGGTATTGCATGTATGAATCCTATATAAAGGATAGAGACTCCCCTTGAGGAGCGTCGTGTCTTATTTTGTAATCGAGCCCAGCTCTATTGGAGGTTGCCCCCTTAAAGGGGTAAGTGAACATTGCTTTCCTTACTAAATAATAAAATACATGCTATTATTTCTTATTGTTCTTTGTTCTGGGTATACTTCTTCACATATTTGGTATTCTGGTCTCTTCTCGCAGGTCAAGAGCATAACAAAATGAGTGATTGTTTGCTCTTGTGTGGCTAGGTATTTTGGTGCAAGTTGGGGATCATTAACGATGAGATTTTGGGTGCTAATGGTAGCCATGGAATTCATATGTTCTGCTCTGATGTAAAGGGCTCTTTTTATTCTCTTTCCAACACTCTCTTTACTTCCTTAGCCCTGGCCACCTCATGACTCATCCATGATCCCAAGGCCATTAGTTGTAAGTATCCTAGCTTTCGATTGGGGTCCAACACATTCAAGTCTATTAATGCCAAGTTGTGTAAGTAGAATTATGATATCCCCACCCTATCCTCCAGGGTGCTTTGGTAAAATAGCTCAATGAAATTTCTATAGTCTTGGAAAGGCATAGACCCTCGCTGTGCTAGGGTCTTTATCTGAAATTGTAGCCATTGATGTTTTGGGTACAAGGCATATGATTTTGTTGGCATCCTCAATTCATCTGACCGATTGAGCTAGAGAAACCTCTCTTGTTGTGCCCTTGTAACATCCAAATCCAACTCTACTTCCATTCTTAAAGTGTTGTACTCAAACTCAATGGAGAGTAGAGCCTTCTTCCCAGACTAAATCACAAAGGGTGAAGCCAATGGTTGTCTTCCAAGTTGTATTATAGGCCCAAGTGACCTCCACTATTTTGTCAGTCCAATCTTTCCTACTGCTTCTCACCACCTTTGTGAGAATTATTTTCAATTCTCTGTTAGTAACTTATACTTGTCCATTGGCTTGAGGATGGTGAGGATTTGATTTTGTATGCTTGATATTATGCTAGCATAACAAATTCTCAATCAGGTGTGAGGTGAATTGAGTGCCTTGATTAGTGACTAGCTCCTAGGGTATCCAAACTTGTAAAACACATTTTCCCTCAAGAACTCAACCACTTTCTCTTCTGTGGCTACCTTTATAGCCTTGGTTTCACCCAACTTTATCAGGTAATCAGTGCACACAATTATATACTTTTTTTTCCTTATGGTGGATCAATGGGCGTAATGAAATCCATGTCCCACCTGTCAAATGGCTCAAAATTCACTTGACGTTGAAAAGGAATTTCATCCCTGGGAGTTGGTTTCCCCATTCTTTGGCACCGGTCACATTGGCTGGTATATCTTCTTTAATCTTGGTGGAGAGTGGGCCAATAGTAGTTAGCTTGTAGTGCCTTCAAGGTTATCGTATTGGTTTCAAACTAATGTCCACAAGGACCATCATGATAGGCCAGAAGGATGTCAAAAACTTCCTCCCCCCTGACTCATCTTCTCAGAATTTGATCTAGGCATAGCTTAAAGTATTACCTCAAATCCAACTCAATGGTGCACTTTTCCTTATAATTCTTCTCTTTTCCTTGGAGGAAAGATTTGGAGGGAATTATGCAGCCACTAAGTAATTGGCTATGTTAGAAAACCATAGAGACAAAGTTGAAATAGAAAATAAATGATCATATAGCAACTGGACATCAACCATTCCTTCCTCTCGTGTCGACAAAGCTAGTATGGATAAAAAATCTGCAACTACCTTTTCTCTACCAAGCTTACTAATGATAGTTAGATCAAACTATTGTAACAAAATAAACCATCTACTAATTCGGGCATTCACATCAGGCTTGTTCATCAAATATTTGATAGCAACATGGTCAGTATGTACAAAGGTTTGGTAACTAGTGATGTAATGTCAAAATTTCTTCAAGGAATGGACAATAGCTAGGAGCTCTTTTTTAATCATAGTATAGTTCAATTCAGCCTTGGAGAATTTTTTTCTCATGAAGTAAATGGAATAAGGTAACTTGTCATCTATCTAGCCTAGAGTTTCTCCTATATATTTGTTAGAGGCATCAGCATGGATATGGAAAGGAAGAGCCCAATTTGGGCCCTCGAGTATAGGTGTAGTAGTCAACTTCTCCTATAGGGTTTCTAGGGCCTCTTGGCAACTTTCTAACCATAAACAAATTGGAGTGCTTGGCCAATAGTCCAAACAAAGGTGAGGCTACTTTGCTAAAGTATTTTATGAATCTCCTCTAGTATATAGGTAAACCCAAGAAAGTTCTAACATTCTTCAACTTTTGAGAAGTAGTTACCCTCTTTATGATAGAAATTTTATTTAGGTCCACTTGTAGTCCTTCCTAGGATATTGAGTGTCTTGGAACAGTACCTACATTCACAAGAACTTACACTTCTTAGAACTAAAGGATAAGTTCATTTCAATGCATTTGCTTAACACTTTTTCCAAGTTAGAGAGAGCCTCTAGGAAATCACACCCATAGGGGGTGAAATCATGCATATAAATTTCCACAGGGTCATCGACTAGCTCTGCAAAGATGCTCAGGACTACCCTTTGAAAAGTGGTAGGGGCATTGCATAATCCGAAAGGAAGGATCCTAAAGAAAATGTACCCTAAAGACAGGTGAAGGCGGATTTATATTGATCCTCTGGGTTTATCTGGATCTGATTGTAACCACTGAATCAATCAAGGAAAGAGAATAATTTCTTTCCTTCCAGACCATCTAATACTTGGTCAATGAAAGGTAGAGAGAAATGTTCCTTTAATGAGGCTTTGTTTAGCTCTCTATAGTCCACACAAATACTCCACTTCCCATTTTTCTTTGGAACTAGAGCCATAGGAGATAGCCACTCATTATCTGAGATGGGGCAAATGAACCCTCCATCCAAAAACTTATGCAGTTATTCTTTAACTATATCTTGGAGTATTGGGTTCATTCTCCTCTAAGGCTAGTGCATTAGATTATAACCTTCCTTGATATAAATGTGGTTATTACACACCAATGGGTGAACTCCCTTCATTTCCTTATAACTCCAGGCAAAGGCATCCAGATACTTTCTTAGCATGTACCATAAGCACTCTTCCTAATGTGCAGAGAGAGGGGGGTTGATTTTCAATGTTATTTACAGACCAAGAAAGCTCAAGATAACCCTTGGACTTGGGTCAACTAGGCACAAATAAGTCCAAGGGTTATCTTGAGCTTTCTTCGCTAACTCCTCAAGAGGCATGGTCTTCGGGGGCTTATTTTGGAGGATTTTCTCAATTAGGTTGCCTTCATCAGGTTTACCCCCTCCTATAGTAGCGTCTAGGGTACATATTAGGGAAGAATAGACTTCATCTGACTCCTCTTCTTCTAACCATAAAGGTAATCATGCTCCAGAGATGGTTGAGCAGGAGGGTACAAGACCAATTTCTGGACAAATGCCCATTTTTAATGGTCATATTCCCATCCCTAGAACTTATGTACAAATAAGAAGTGGCTAAACATGGCCTTCCAAGGATGATAGGATATCCATTGAACTTTCTCTTAGGTTGGAGAACTAAGAAGTCATAAGGGTAATACTAGGAATAAATGGATACCATCACATCCTCAACAGCTCCCTCAGGAGCTACTGTGGACTTGTCTGAAAGCTACAAGACTGTTGTGGTCTTTCGTAATCATCCTTGGAGATTCAGTTTGAGAATAGTCTCCTTAGTCATCACATTAATGGCAGCCCTAAGATAAATCAAGGTATGGGGGAAAATGATACCATCGATGTGCACATCTACCATAGGACTTCCAGGATCTAGATACCTCAAGAAAATCACCCACCCCAACATTAATTCAGACAGTTGTCCAATGAAATTAATGGTAGGGGTTTCTTTATTTTTCCTCTGAGGATGTTTGAAGCATTTCTCATTAATCAAATTTTTGTAGATGGGGACATCCTTGACAGCTTGGAGGAGCGGGATTTTAACACACATGTTTTTCAATTCACCTATAAGTCAGTCTCTTCTGGGGTGTGCTGGATAGGATGGATTATTCTCTCAGGAAAAGGAGGTGGATTCACTTGAGGGACACTCTCCTCCTATTCCTATTCAAGATCCTCAAGTGGAGATGGAGGTTGATTATCTAGAAGCAGTCTTCCAGGCGTGAGGTTGATTTCTGGAATTTACATAGAATAGGTATGGTAATATGTTTCTCCACTATAGACTTGTTGTTCACGTTTGGAATTGGGTGACAAGGCATCTAAGGTAGCTTAGGTGGAGCAGGGTGAAGGAGCTGTCGTTGAGATGGAGGTGGAGGCAGTAACACTAGAGATTGGTTATATGGGGTTATCCACCCCTCAGATGGTGAATTCCACTAAGGTTGTGGAGAAGTATATGGCTAAAATCGTTAGTTGGTAGGTTGGGAATGGTATCAAGGTGCAAAATACCAGGGAGAAGGTATGGACCATGAAGGATTAGGAGTAGGGAACCAAGGAGAAAGGATGCATTCTGGTTAGGTTTGTAATATGAATAGGATGACCCTTGCATGCCTTGCTAGTCTGGTTGAGGTCCTTGAGGCCTCCTTTGGTTGATATAACAGAGTTTTTCAGTCACTCCTTAGTTCCTTGATACACAACGTTCAATCCAGGCAGAGAAGGGCACCTGTATTTGGAGTGGGTCTCCTCACAGACTGAGCAAATCTCTATAAGATTCAATGGGCATTCATTTCTAGCATGCCTTCTTCTGCATCTAGGGAAGAAGACAACTAAGGCTCTTTCTGCTTCCTCCTACTTCAACTTGAGTTGCGTGGTGTCCATTTGCAGAGAAAGGGTATGCAGCATTTCACTCTTGAAGTTCTCCAACATTTTCCCAATTTCACTTTTTATGAATGTGTTGGAGGAGGATGAACTATCCAAAGCATGACTAGCCCTACCCTTCTTTCTGGCTACCCCAGAATGGTTTTTGAAAACTGTCTTTATGTCATCATAGGGTAACTGATAAATGTTGCCTCCTGACAGCATGTTTAGGGTTTCTAGGAGATATTCCCTAATCCCTCTAAGAAGGACTAGCTTAAGTAATTCATGATTGAGGATGCACCTGGCCCTTTTGTAGCTGAGTTGGAACCTTTCCTCATAATCTTCCATAGAATCATCATGTCCGAAGGTCATTGTAAAAATTTCCTCTTTTGGTATCTTTGGACTTGCAATAATTGATGTAATTATTGTTGAAGGCTTTTTTCATTTGATCTGAGGTGGTGATGTTGTCCCCAGGTAACCCCATGAACTAGCGCAAGGCTACATCTTTGAGGGTGGATGGAAACATTTTTAACTTCTAGTCATTAGAGGTATAATCATAAGTTCTGCATATGCCAAAAAATTCAAACAAAAAGGTATCTAGGTCCTTTGAGGTCAACCATGGAAGTGAGGAAGGGTGGAGGGGCTTATGTTTTTCATCCTAGCATCTCCATTAGCTTCTCTGATGCGAAAAGCATCATCAACTCTATTTTGAGATCCATCTCTATCTTTAATCCCATTTCTATTTTTAGCCATGTTGTAGGTTGGTGGAATGGTCTCTTCTTCTTCTTACCCAATAGGTTGTTCAAAGATCTCTAGTTGTTTGCCTAATGGGTCCTCTAGCTCATAGCCCACCGAAGAAGAGGGAAGGCTGGTTGTTAGATGTGGTGGGGGTGTTTGGAAATTTTTTTCCTAAGTTGTCTCTACTCCTACGAGGCATGAAAGGAATTTGTTTTTATTTTTTTTCAAGGTATTTTTCGGAATTACTTGCAAAATTGAAAGAAAGAAAATATTTGCACCTATTTTCTGAATGGAGCTACTTGTAGAATTGGAAATAAAGCAAAGATTGCAACTATTTTCTGAATGGAACTACTTGCAGAATTGGAAAGAAAGAAAAGGTTGCAACTATTTGTTGAATGGAAGAGAAAAGAAAGTAGAAAGCACATCCACTTAGACATTAAACGAAAACGGTGCCAAAAAAGGATGAGCAACATTATTGCAGCAAGATTGTTGCAACTCCTAGGGCTACCAACTTTACTTCATCAACCCAGGGTCTGTACAAACTTGGAGGTGACAGTGTTGTATACATAGTAGATGCAAATGATCTACTCTTATCACTTTTCACCTATGGAGATAGACCACAAGAGTTTTTTAAACCAACCTTCTATTGACTAGAAGGAGTCTGACTACAAAATGGCAAAGGGAAAATTATTCTTAATGCACAAAAGGAAATGTTGCCTACTCTAGGGAATGAAAGTGATGAATTGGAGGGTGATACAAAGTGACATGAAATCATCTAGATAAGAATTCACATATTTTTCTTGTAAAAGAGACCTAACTTAACCTTGCATATAAAATCTAGTTATCTGAACTAAATGAGAATGGAATTTTATCTAAGAACCACTCTGACTAGTGCATGCATGTGCTAACTAGAAATTGCAGAAAAAGCCTTTTTGATTTTCAGTTTTATGAATGCAAATGCTAATTTGACCAATTTTTTCTTTGGCAGGGGAGACAGGTATGGGGAAACTCGTCTAGAATGGTGTCAAGCATATGGAAGCCAATTGGAGGCGTAACCTAAGCTTAGATGAGCATTTATACTCAATTCAGGCTTAAAACAAGCTACTACAAGGTTTCCTGTAGTACTACAGGATGTCCTAGTTCTACTATAGGATGCCCTGTTTTACTATAAGAAACAGGCTGAAAGCTTATAGGGAGGTAGCAAAGGTAGAATGAAGTGTGGGAAAGGTGTCTCATGGCTAAATAAGGAAAAAATGGGTGCACGCTACCCAAGGCTCTGTCCAAGGCTTCAAGATGGATGGACTTGCTCAAGGAAAATGTCCACTTTGCTACAAAACAAGAATTCAGATTTGGGTTTTGTGTACTCTGGTAGTGTAGGCAGAGGAGACTTGGATGAGGCTAGCGAGATGAGGTCTCCCTATAGATTAGATCCTCCTACAATAACAAACATTAGTTTCTTCATTTATGCACAACTTCATTTATATATTAGAAATACGAGTTGAGTTTAGGAAAAACAAAGTTCTTAATAGCTAATGGCTAAGTTTATGAAGGTAAGTGCTTCGAAACCATAAAAAACTCAAAAATATGAAAATGAAAATTACAGGTACTTCTAAGAAGTTTGGAAACAATGATCTATGTAACAAGAAATCCTAGGTTATGCAGTGATCAAACAAGAATTCTATATTTGGGTTGCGTGAATGGAACCCTCAACCCATGATCCCATAAGGGAGATGATGTAGATGCCACTACCACAAGAGTTTCTGAAGTGTTTACTCTCACTATTGTACCATTAATCTATTTATCCACAAATAGAAGAAAACTAACTAATCATCCAAATACTTGCAGTTTAAAGAAAACCAAAATCCATTCAGTATCTAACTACGAAATTAATCTAAGCATACATGTACAAAAAGAGGAACCTCTGCTGTTAATGTTGGGCCCTAACCCAATAACTTTAGCCCTCTGAGTCAACTGAGTGTTGGTTCAAGGGAATGCTTTTCATTTTCATTAAAATATAAAAAGATACATAATATTTATCCATCACAGTGTCTTAGCTCGAAAATGGCTCTTGGCTACAACAAGAAAAGTCCAATCCTAATGAGGCTCTAGGCCTTCTTATTTATACAACTGAAGCTACCAACAACTTCCTTAAATTTAGGGAGGCTTGGCTCCCAACTTGAGATAATTTTGTATTCAACTATCACTCGCTTGGTAATGAATGACCTCGATGGGCTTGGCTGCTTGTAACTCTGAGATGATGAGATCTAATGGAGGAATCTTCAAGTGAGTGAGGAGTTAATGAGGGTGATCCAATCTCCTAAAATCCATCTTGCATGTCTACTTCAAGTTTTTTTGATGGTGTTAGACTTGCCAATATGTTAGGGGATCTCTCCGGTAAGAAGTTGCAATTAGACCTCAGATCGTTTGGTGTAGGAGTCCTAGTAGTGGGTCGTATGGTAATGCCTTGACCACGATTTCACACAGAGGCAAGTAAGATGTCCTTGCTAGTAACGAGGGTGTGACAGTTGTAGTAAGTCAAGGAAGGTTCATGAGAGGTTCTAACACACTGAGGATGAGGTGGGTGTGCCCTTTGGAAACCTATAATAGTACTCGGCTTGGAAGGTAACGCACTAGCAAAGATGCATCACGAGCTGGAAAGCAAGATAGCGAGTAATCCAAAGTGATGGTTAAACCAACAACATGTCTGCAATAAGATTCATACAATTTCATACAAAATAGTTCAAACACAAATGCATAAGTTAAATAACATACATTACTAAAGCAACCAAAATAGTCCAACTACAATAACAATGTATGCATGAAAACATGATGGCTTTATTATATTAAGAAGTGTAAGTTCCAATTATACAATACATCCATGTCCAACCACTAGTTCCGATAGCATAACATTACAGCCACAACCACCTGCTCCTCCAAAGCGATATACTAGCTCTGCACAGCGGAGAGGACAAGGCGTGTTACATTACTATCCAAGATTTCTCTAAGATACTCCTATCGAAACTTGGTGATGAGCCCCAAAAATGGATAATTATTTGGGCTCATTCAACCTCCTAATTCGACTTAATCCACCATTCTCATTAGTTTATTGTATGTTTTTAATTATATTTATGCTAATAGAGTGAATTGGGTTAGTCATTATGCCAACAAGTCTAATGTGTGCTTTGTGTAGCCTTTTTGGTCAATTTGGAGACATAATTGAAGGTTTTAATGAGCACTTGGCAGCCAAATTCGTGGGAGAACAAGGGAGAGGATTTGTAGGAAGGTGTCCCCTTCATTTATGGGCCCTTACCTCAAATTATCCACCATCAGCTCGGAGTTCAAAGGCCACCAAACCAATTAGCACAAGGGCAGCCAAGCAAGTCAAGTAGGACTGCTGTTAACTACAAGTCTTGGGCAGCCGAGTCCCTCAAGTTTAGGAGGACTGTTGGGGTCCTCAATTTGTATAAATAAGAAGGCTTAGGGCCTGATTTTGGTTAGTTGGTAGATAGTCATTTCATAGTCTTGTTGTAGTCATTTTGTAGTTCGATTTTTAGGCAATAGATTAGTTTTGCTGTCAGCTCATTTTCAAGTTCTCCTTGTGGACAATTTTGATGTAACTCTTCATTTCTTGATCAATAAAGATGAATCCAGCTTTGCACCAGCTCTAAATCTCTCTTAGGAGGCTGTAGCTCTTGGGGTTGGGCCCATCTCAAGCGCCCAGTACCTCCTTTGTTTACCTTTATGTGTCTTTGCTGCATTCTTAGAGTAAAATCTGCTATTTAGATTTAAAACTTGTTGTGTTATTTAGGTTGCTTTTGATGATTAAAGTAGATTTTCATGTTCAGATTGATTTCGATAGATTAATAACATAAAGGATCCTTGGAAAAAGGGCTCAAGCACCTCTGATCTTACCTCTCCCTCAGTGGGATCGTGAGTTGGGACAAAGGTGACCTTGCTGCCCATAAAAACGCTATTTTGCTTCACCATGCAAGTATTAGTGTTGGATTCTTAGTTGTCAAACTTGATATCAATTTTGACTGCATGCTTAGGGTTATGATTGCTTAGTTTCATAGTTAGTTCATCTGATTTTGTGCACATAAACTTATGTTCCATTTCTTTTGCTATTATCTAGGTCAGATTAGGTCAAGGTAATTAGGTTCTTGATTTTCCAAGTCTTCATTTGTTAAATTCAAAAAATAACTTGCAGAGCACCTATTATCCTTCTCTATCTACCCATAATCCATCAAATAATCTGCTCCAACCCTTAATCCATGATTCGTACCCTTCATTTGCCATCCTTTCCCCACCTTGCCCTAATTCCTACATTCTTGTGCATCATCGCTTCCTCCATCCTTGAACAAATCCAATCGCTCCTTAGCCTCATCCACCAAGTCCTAGACCTCTTCACACCCCTATTTCACCTCCATACTCATTCCTCCATATTTTTCCCTCCATCCATGCTCCAAAATCCCATTTCAAAACATCCTGTAGAAGAATTATAGAACATCCTTTAGAAATCCTGAACATCCTGTAGAACCCCTGCAGACTTCCTGTAGAAGCTCATAAACACGGTTTCTTGGCAGCCAAACTTTGTGAGACTCTCTGGAAGGGTGTTAGGGACCTCTTAGACCCTCTCTGAACCTTCCCAACCTTTCCCAAGCATTTCTCCTCCTTGATCCACCTCTGCACAGTCAAAAATAGGTAGAAGCACATGCATGATAATTCCAACAACTTAAGCAAAAATACAAAAAGATGTTTTCTTCAGATAGAGGTAGTCTAGACACATGTATTTTACCTTCATAGAAGTAATGGCATCTCTTTTAGTAGTTTGCATCCTCTCCTTTGCGTCAGTAGGACTAGCTGGTAGAATTAGGGTTTGCTAGGGTTTGCGTTTCTTTTTGTCTTTCAGTTTCTTTTTGCAATTAGATTAGCTTCCTTCGAGTTAGCTTTCATCCATCAATTAAAAAGCTTCTTCTAAGAGCTCATAGAAGTTGGCTTAAGCTCCTAGTGGACTTGTGCCAGCTGACCAAGTGACAGCTGCGGCATGAGCTAGAACTTGTGCATACAGCACCGTCGCTTCCAAGTTTGTTACGAACTACCGGGTTGAAAAAATTAAAGAAGGGAGTTCCAGGAGTTGTAGCATTATTGCTACAATACTGGAGCCCACCATGTTTTTGGCGCCATTGCCGGGGAAGCGTCAAAGTATTGGTGATTGCTGCTTTTCTTCTATTTTCCACTACAATCTTCTGCTAAGTAGTTTATTTCATTTCCATTATGCAATTTCGTTTTTGCAAAAGTAGATTAGCATTTCCCGCTTTCATAGATTAGCATTTCAATTCCACAATTTCATTTCTGCAAGCGTAGATTAGCATTTCATTCTTGTAATTTCATTTGAGCAAAATATATTAGTCCTTTCCTGCTTTCATTTCAATTCTGCATTTTCATTTCAGCAAGATAGTTAGTTGCAGTTCAATCTATTTTAGTTTTTGCAGGTACAAGCAGAAAAAAAAAAAAAAGAAAAAAAAACCAAAAAGATTTCTTTTCATGCCTTGTAGGAGTAGAGATAATTTAGAAAAATGATTGCACAACACCCCCACTGCTTCACACAGCCAACATTCTCTCTTCTTCGATGGCTGTGATTAAAGAACCCTTAGGTGGACAGCAAGAAATATTTGAGGAACCTCAAGGGAAGGAGAAGAAGAAAACATTCCTTTGGAGCAAATGGCTACAAATAGAAATCTTGGGAGCAGCACCTTGTCCAAAGATGAATTTGAAAATCATATCGAAGATTTCAAGAGTGATATGAGGCAGTTTCTTGCCATGCAACTGGATACCTTGTGGATCCAAAAGAAGCAAGAAGAAGCCAAGAGGGTTTTGGCCATTTTTTGTCCTAGGTGCACTAGAAAGCATCCTAGGAATGAATGTCCATTGTACTCCATAGAAGTGTGTTTTGTATGTGAAGAATAGCATCCTACCGATCAGTGCCCTTCCTTACCCAGAATCAAAGCTGCATATCAGAGAGCCAAAGGAGCCACTGAATCACTCTACTATATGAACCAAAGGAGGCCACATGAACCTAGATCTTATCAGCAGGAACTGCAAGGGACATCCGAGACCTATTATGACCCCTATCAAGCCACTTTCATGCCTTCTTGGGGTCCCCCTGCTCATCCTTCCTGGTTCACACCTCCTCCTTGTTCCTTCATAGATCCATATTATGCCCAACCAGCTGCTCATTTGTTTCACTCTTCTGCTCAGCCACAACCTCAGTGGAAAGCACCTCAATAGGGGTGGAGGCCCCAATACAACACTCCTCTCGCTTCTTTTCCTCCACCACCTGCTCATCCACAACCATCGCCTCCTGCTCCACCAAGGCAACCCCAAATGCCTACCCAACCACAACCCCATCCGCATCCATCTCAAATACACACCTCCACTCAACTACCCGTACCACCATTTCCAAAACCATACCATGAAGCAGCTCAACCCAATTGCAAAGCTGTGGCACAACATGTCCAAACAACTGCTCTTGAGCTCAATGATCTTCACCATAGCTCAGGAAGAGTATTGCAAAAAAGAGACTATATTGAAAGCATTGAAGGACCACATCAGGCAAAAGAAGATTCAGAAGAGGAAATCAAAGAACCATGGGCTTTACTTGATGAAGAGAAGAAATCAAAAGCAGAGATAAAGAAAGATCCTTCATGGTTACCATCAAATCTTCCATGTATTCAAGAGAAAGATCAGCAAAAAGAGGAAGATGAGGAAGTCATGTTAGAAGGTGACATGAAACATGATCCAGATCAGCAAAAGAACCAAGGGTATCAGAGCTATATTGATATATGGTTCCAGACAGTCACTAAGTTGCAGCATTACTCTCTTCCTCAGCTATGTTTGATCCCTTCAAAGTCAGATCATTTGGTCTCTGAAATCCGGATACCTGTCAAAGCATGCATCTCAAGTCGCCACATCATTTTGTCTCTAATCTCGATGTGCACATGGCTCCATTGGAAGTATTCTTATACTTGAAAATGATTTTGTTTTTCAAGTAGGGTAGGGTAGAAAAAAAAGGAAAAAAAAGAAGAAAGAGAAAAATGAAAATAAGAAGAAAATAAAAATCTAAGGTGAAAACCTCCTCGAAGGCGCCTTAGATTGGCTCATTGACTGAAAACCTCCATGAGGCAGTCAATGGGTTGGAAAAAAGAGAAAAGAGAATAAGATCTCTGGGTGAAAACCTCCCTTGGAGGCGCCCAGGGCAGGCAATTAGGGTGAAAACCTCCATGAGGCGTCCTAGTTGTTTTTCAAAAAAAAAGGAGAAAAAGAAAAAGAAGAATAAAGCTAATTTCCATTGAACAATTGCAGGTTGCAAGAAGGACATTGTAGGTCAGGAGGATCACTCAAAGCAAGGTCAAAGGAATTTTTGTGCCTTCTACAGGAAGTTCTGTATTTCTACAGGAAACATCCTGTAGAACCTTTGGACGAACAAAATTCAATTTTAAAATGGAATCTGATGGTGGGAATCTATTGGTTAGGCCTGAAAGCACCTCTGTGTCCATCCCTTGCCTTTCTCCATCATCTTTTCCACCTCATTGTGCTTCTCATTGTGCTTCTACAGGAAGTTCCTATAGAAATTGTAGGAAGCTAGAAATGGATTTCAAAAAGGTGGTTTGGCGAACATGGTAGCTTCCTCAAGGGTTCAAAAGTCCTCCTGCAATCTTCAAACTCCTCCTCCATCATCTCCGTACCTGCATCACAGCCCAAGTTCATTTTTCATACCATGCAACAAAATTGCAAAATGCCTTGAAGCAAAAATACCTAGAACATAATTTGTTTTTGCCCTAACTTGAAAACCATGCATCCCTTTGAAAAACCGTTTTATGGGGAATTGTACAAGGGTGATGGCAACATGCCTGAGCAGTTTCAGCCAATTCCGGTGCACGATTTTCGAGAAATCAGACTCCATCTCCTTCAGCCATTTTCGCATTTTCTCCATATCCGTGCATCCGTTTCAAAACCCGTTTCATGGGGAGATGCACATGGGTGATAGTAGCCTACCCAAGCAGTTTCAGCCGATTCTGATGCACGGTTTCCGAGAAATTGATCTCTGAAATCTTCAGCCATTTTCCATTTTTCTCGAAATCTGTGCATCCATTGATCACGATTTTGCTATGGGAGGTGCATAATGATTATAGGAATGTGCTCAGCAAGTTTCAGATCAATCCAGTTTACCGTTTGGGAGCAATGGAGAAAACACCTTCTGGTCCTATGAAATTCAGCAGCAGCAGCTTGAAGTTGTAGATTTGAACGTGGAAACAACTGCTTGTAGCTTAGATCTGGCCAGAGGACACCTGCACAAGGAAAAAACAACCATGAATCATCAACCAAGCCACCATGCAGCCACATAAACAAATGCATGCAGCAACTGAAAGATCTCAGCACTTCACAGCAACCACGCACGACTTGCAGGTACATGACTAAACTCGTTCCTCTGTTTGCATGAATGTAATTCATAAACATCATGAGAAATGAGATGGTTGGGATTAAAGAATCGGTGGCCAGCTAACTGGCCACCCTCGTTCAGTTCAAACAGCGCTCGGTGGGTGCAATCGACACGTGTGCTCAGCCATCTCAGGAAGAAAACTGAGAACAGGTAGTGGTGGTTGTTTAAAATCCAACGTAATTGATGGGAGTAATTACAGGCAGAGAACTACAGTTCATAATAACACTGCAGTGGGGACCAACGGTCTGCATGGGGCCAACGTGCACTTGGCCAGCTCACCCTCCATCAACGAAAATCTTCATAAACAGCCATCGAACTCTCACAGCTATTGTTTCTAGTTTATCCTCGTCCTTGCAGCTGCAACAAGCTCCATAGCAGCAAACCAAGCTTTCTTGGCCATTTTCTTTTAAAAACCCTCCTGCTTATCAGCGTTCTACAGGAAGAAGTTCTCCAGGAAGTACGACACAGCTTTCAAAAGCAGAGAAAATGGATTTTTCTTCGACAAATTGGAGTTTCGAAGAGAGGTAGGCTTGAAAAACGCCATACCCGTGCATGAAATTTCAAAAGGTGGTAAATTAAATTGTTTGGAGTAGGGAAAGTTAAAACAAGTCTTCCTGTGGGTCAAAATAGCAGTTTACTTGTGGTTTCATGAAATTTCTTCGTTGGTTCTGCATCAATATTCTCCTCCATAGTTCCTGTTAAAACATTTTTTCTCTTGTAGAAAAGATAAATCACTGTCAGGGCTAACCTGTGTGAAAAATGTGAATTTTACATGGTTATATGTATGCTGGTGGGTGTGAAAATTAAGCTCTGCACTCTGTCTGTGAGAGCCTAATTTCATTTTGACAGTCAAGTTTTGGGGCAGCAGCCGCAATATAACCAGGGAATTGGTGAAAAGGGAGATACAAACATCTGAGAAACCCTGTCTTGATAATCAAAGGAGGAAACCATACACAGAATTCCCCTTTCGATCAGAGCACAAGCCAAAACAGAGCATTATATTTGAATTCTGGCCAAGGAACTCACTTCATCCAGCAGTGAGGAAAGGGAGCACATTGAGGCAGAAGAGAAAGCCAGGGGTAAGGAAACCCAAGACAGACCACCACAGGAAAAGCCACAGGTAAAGCAACAGGAAAAGCTAGAGGAAAAGCAAGAAAAACGACAAGCTGCTGAGGCCAAAGCTGTGGGTGGAGTAAAAACACAGACGCCAAGGGAGAAGCGGTTGCAAACCCGGGCAGAGAGGACTGAGAATGTCCAAACAAATAAGGGCACACCCAAGGCAACCAAAACACAAGTCAAAGAGAAGGCACCCCCAGCTAAGCAAGCCAAATCAAGGAAAACTGTTTCTACAGGAAGCCAACTGACTGCTTCTACAGGAAGCCAGAAAACGACCTCCCAGCACAAGAAAAAGGGTCCCTACCAAGTTCCCAGGCATCCTCACATCCATCCCCTCCATGAACACTCATTTTTTTCAGGGTTCGAGCACAATTTAGTCATGGTTCAACCTTCTACAGGAAGCTACAGGACTTTCTACAGGAAGTTCTGTATTTTTACCAGAAACATCCTGTAGAAGCCTTTGGGCAGGCCAGAATCAAGTATGGAGAGGGATTTGAAGCTTGAAGTTTGTTGAGGAGGCATGCAGCCACTCTTTTCTTCCCTCCTCCACTGATTTCATCTCCTTTCACCACCATTTCCAGCATCAGATTGAGTATACTTGCACAATCATACCAAAGTTGAGAATTCTCTAGGAAAAGAAGCACAGGCAGTGAAAAGAAGCAAAGAGAAAAGCATGGTTTCATGACAGAGAAGAGGACATCACTTCAGAATCTTGGCATGACAAGGAGGCCACCAGGGCCATCAAAGATGAGGAGATAGATTGGTTGCTCAGAGGATGAGCAACACTTTCAGTAGGGGGGTGATGATGAGCCCCAAAAATGGATAATTATTTGGGCTCATTCAACCTCCTAATTTGACTTAATCCACCATTCTCATTAGTTTATTGCATGTTTTTAATTATATTTATGCCAATAGAATGAATTGGGTTAGTCATTATGCCAACAAGTCTAATGTGTGCTTTGTGTAGCCTTTTTGGTCAATTTGGAGACAAAATTGAAGGTTTTAATGAGCACTTGGCAGCCAAATTCGTGGGAGAACAAGGGAGAGGATTTGTAGGAAGGTGTCCCCTTCATTTATGGGCCCTTACCTCGAATTCTCCACCATTAGCTCGGAGTTCGAAGGCCACCAAACCAATTAGCACGAGGGCAGCCAAGCAAGTCAAGTAGGACTGCTGTTAACTACAAGTCTTGGGCAGCCGAGTCCCTAAAGTTTAGGAGGACTGTTGGGGTCCTCAATTTGTATAAATAAGAAGGCTTAGGGCCTCATTTTGGTTAGCTGGTAGTTAGTCATTTCATAGTCTTGTTGTAGTCATTTTGTAGTTTGATTTTTAGGCAATAGATTAGTTTTGCTGTCAGCTCATTTTCAAGTTCTCCTTGTGGACAATTTTGATGTAACTCTTCATTTCTTGATCAATAAAGATGAATCCAGCTTTGCACCAGCTCTAAATCTCTCTTAGGAGGCTGTAGCTCTTGGGGTTGGGCCCATCTCAAGCACCCAGTACCTCCTTTGTTTACCTTTATGTGTCTTTGCTGCATTCTTAGAGTAAAATCTGCTATTTAGATTTAAAACTTGTTGTGTTATTTAGGTTTCTTTTGATGATTAAAGTAGATTTTCATGTTCAGATTGATTTGGATAGATTAATAACATAAAGGATCCTTGGAAAAAGGGCTCAAGCACCTCTGATCTTACCTCTCCCTCAGTGGGATCGTGAGTTGGGACAAAGGTGACCTTGCTGCCCATAAAAACGTTGTTTTGCTTCACCATGCAAGTATTAGTGTTGGATTCTTAGTTGTCAAACTTGATATCAGTTTTGACTGCATGCTTAGGGTTATGATTGCTTAGTTGCATAGTTAGTTCATCTGATTTTGTGCACATAAACTTCTGTTCCATTTCTTTTGCTATTATCTAGGTCAGATTAGGTCAAGGTAATTAGGTTCTTGATTTTCCAAGTCTTCATTTGTTAAATTCGAAAAATAACTTGCAGAGCACCTATTATCCTTCTCTATCTACCCATAATCCATTGGATAATCTGCTCCAACCCTTAGTCCATGATTCGTACCCTTCATTTGCCATCCTTTCCCCACCTTGCCCTAATTCCTACATTCTTGTGCATCATCGCTTCCTCCATCCTTGAACAAATCCAATCGCTCCTTAGCCTCATCCACCAAGTCCTAGACCTCTTCACACCCCTATTTCACCTCCATACTCATTCCTCCATCTTTTTCCCTCCATCCATGCTCCAAAATCCCATTTCGAAACATCCTGTAGAAGAATTACAGAACATCCTGTAGAAATCCTGAACATCCTGTAGAACCCCTGCAGACTTCTTGTAGAAGCTCATAAACACGGTTTCTTGGCAGCCAAACTTTGTGAGACTCTCTGGAAGGGTGTTAGGGACCCCTTAGACCCTCTCTGAACCTTCCCAACCTTTCCCAAGCATTTCTCCTCCTTGATCCACCTCTGCACAGTCAAAAATAGTTAGAAGCACATGCATGATAATTCCAACAACTTAAGAAAAAATACAAAAAGATGTTTTCTTCAGATAGAGGTAGTCTAGACACATGTATTTTACCTTCATAGAAGTAATGACATCTCTTTTAGTAGTTTGCATGCTCTCCTTTTTGTCAGTAGGACTAGCTGGTAGAATTAGGGTTTGCTAGGGTTTGCGTTTCTTTTTGGCTTTCAGCTTCTTTTTTCAATTAGATTAGCTTCCTTCAAGTTAGCTTTCATCCATCAATTAAAAAGCTTCTTCTAAGAGCTCATAGAAGTTGGCTTAAGCTCCTAGTGGACTTGTGCCAGCTGACCAAGTGACAGCTGCGGCAAGAGCTAGTACTTGTGCATACAGCACCGCCGCTTCCAAGTTTGTTACGAACTACCGGGTTGATAAAATTAAAGAAGGGAGTTCCAGGAGTTGTAGCATTATTGCTACAATACTGGAGCCCACCACTTGGCTCACCAAAAGCCTTTGCAATGAGTTATGGGGTACTATTTATAGAAAAGGGTGGGGTGACCCTTCAAATTCCCCTTTGAGACCGTTCATCTATCCTCATGACTCTTCAACTACTCTATGTCTATTGCATTCAACTATCGACACTTGAACTTGCACTTAACAAGACATTACATTAAAATGCACATGTGCCCATGTGAGACAAAATCTTGAGCAAGCCATGCAAGGCATCACTAACATTCAGATTGTTGTGGTCAGGCAAACTCTTTGACATGCATGTGATGGTCGAAGGTGGTGAGCTAATGCCAAGCTTGGTCATCCGTGTGCTCAAAGGTGACATATTGCAGAAGTGAACTCTTGCCTTCATTACATTTGGGTGCACAGATATGGCTCCTCTGTCCAACTTGTATGATACCATGTGCATGATCTTCTTGGGTGCAGTCGAATCGACAACACATTGATGCATGGTTTCCGTGTTGATCTTCAAGTGTGTGTTAGTGGTCATGCACAGCAACTTGTCAAAGTACATGCTCGCCTCTAGTTGGACTTTCTTCTTGTCTTTGCCTTGGTGAGTGTGCCAAAAGGGTGGGATTGCATGTGCGTGACAATGACATGCATGCTGTTGAATTCCCTTGCATGCGATCAACAACACCACTCACTATGTGTGCTCCATCCTAGCTATTAGGATCAATCTATAACTTGTACAGGTGTAGTTTCATTCGTCTGTGCATGTTGTTCCCACTCTTGTACTTGTTTCTTCTATGACTCATTCTCTTGTCTATGCAACTCTTGTTCTTCCTTGAGTTACTGCTTCAGCACACGCAAATCCTTCTCTATTTCATTCTCTGCCTTCGCATGATCTTCATGTCATCAACTCATAGCCTGAGTCTCCAAAGTTGCTTTCATCACAAGCAGATCTACTTTATCTTACAACTTTTTTCTGCCTCTATGTTCTAAAAAACCTTCCTCTTGCATTTGTTGCATCCATTATGCTACCTTCAGCTCTTGTTCATGGTGCTTCTTGTTGTGATGTTGCTGCTATCATATCTTGATTTCCCTGTCGACGAACAACTTGATGTCTTCGTGGGTAGGCAAGTTCATAGACACTTGATCGACTGCACCCCCAAGTGTGCTCTAAACGATGTCCTCGACTCTGCTCTCCTGGAAACCATTGTACTTGTGCTGTTGAGAGGAAGATGAACACCTGCAATACTTGGAGACATGGAAACAATCAAGGAAACCAATCGGTCAGTCGAAAACCAAAATGAACTTGAGAGCTAACTTGCAACATACCTGCTTGACTGATCATGAAGGTTGCGCAATTTTTGTCGGGAGGTCGGGAGACTGACTGCCAAAATTGCACAAGGCATAGTTCGGGCTATCAAGAGGCTGATTAACGACTAGAACTATGCAATGCATAGTCCAGCTTGGCCTACTAAGGACTGAAACTACATAATGCGCAATTTCAGTCAGTAGTGACATGAAACCAACAAACTATATTACATAGTTTGTGGGGCCAACATGATACTTCCTCCAATAATTGAGCAATGCAAGCCTAGAGGTCAGTGTTTGGCTAGACTTGCACGGTTTCTAGAGAGAAGGAAGAGCCTTCACTTCCAGAAATGAGTAGTGCTAGCCAGGAAAGGCACGGTCTGGGCTAAGGTTTCCCAAACCAACCGATGGGTGACTGAAAACATGAGAAGTCTGAATGCATGATGAGATGAGAGCAAACAAGAGTGAATGATCATACATGCAAACAAAAAATGAAGGATTCAAAAAATGGGAAAGCATGCATTTGTGTGAAGTGAGCCGCTGTAACGGTAACCATTTGTGGAAAAATAGTCTCATTCATGCGATAGCAGTGAGATGCAAATGAAAATTGAAATGGTGCTTATACATAATAACATACATCAAAACGACAAGAAGCACTCACTGAGATCAAGCAGACAACACTCACATGAAACGCAGGCTTACCCCAAGACAGGTAAGTTGAATGTGCTGGCGGCTCCTAGATGCAATGTGGGATGTCAGAGCAACAAGGTAAATGTGAGAAATGAGCTCTATAGTGTCTCGTTGATGAGTTTTGATAAAATCGAGGTTGTGACGCGCATGCCACAAACCTAGGAAAAGCAACACTTGGCGAGAGGTTTTTGAAATGATCCTTGCATGTAACCTCCAGCTGCTAAAAAGAGTTGCCTGAATCAAGGATTCCTTTGAATGCTACCTTGGGAGAAGCAGTCCATGCATGAAAATCAATTTTTCTCGGTTGTGGAGGGAACAGGTCAACCCAACTGCACATGCAATAGTTTTCTCAACTGAGGGGAAAAAGTGTGCATTTCTGGGAGGGATTTGGGCTAGCTTCCCAATGGATTGTGCAATTTCTAAGTAGACGAGCTGATTGTTGCCCAAAATTGTGCAATTCCTAGGTTGAGCATCCTTGCTGGGAGGAATTACGCAATTTTTCTAGTGAATATTGACAGGTAGATTTACGCAGTTTTGGAGCCCAGCAGGCTGCGAGAGAGAATTGCATAATTTCTGGAGGGAACGTTGGTTGCCCTACAGAATTGCATAATTTCTTGAGGGAGTTGTTCAACCTACAGCTAGACCAAGTTCATAGAAACAACCTGTGAGGGGGATGCAACAACATTGATGGACATACTGTCATTCTGCAAGAAAATCATTAGAGCTTGTGTACTTGACAAGGAAGGATATGCTACTATGAAAGGTTGGTAGGGAGGCTCCAAAATAAAGCTAAGGAAAAATTTTGGAGGGTGGTTGTAGCCACTACAACACTTGGCGACACACTAGTAGAATGCCATCTCTCTGGATGGACCTTGTTCATTAAAAGCAAGTCTAACACCTCTGGAAGTATTGTTCAATTCTAAGTTTGTCTGCATTTTCACACTTGATTGATTCTAAGATGTAGAATCTGCTAAGATCTTGGTTGATTGACACACATTCCAAGCCAAGTCAACACAGTTGTTTTGACTAGGGTTCAGGGGTATATTGGCGTACAAGAAGTATAGTCACAAGAGTCTTAGTTTCATCTCTAGTGTTGCTTCGCTTCTAGTAGGTCTCAACACTGCCCCGACAGAGTCATGCAGGAAGAAAAGCATCGATCCACTGCCAGCAAGCCTGGTCAGTAAGCTGGTGGAGCTACCTAGATCACCTATCTATGTAGGAAAGCTTTCTCTTCTTTTACCTTATTCATTTTTCATTTTTTTATTTTTGCTTTCATAATTGTGCATAGCACTTATTCATTTCAGAGGCAGAAGAGGAATCCCAACTTATTAAGAGCAGGATAGGTTGTTCCTTCAGAGAAGTAGTTTATATATACCTCTGACGTGGTTATTGAGGTTTTTCCCCTCACATTACTCTACTTGACTAAGCTGATAGGGATTAACACAAGGACAACTGACTAGAGTAGGTGATACTTGTTAGCGCACAAATGTTGTGTTTTCACCAAGGTTCACTTTGAACAATACGTATTTTCCATTAATGTATCATGGACTAAAAGTAGCAAGTTCCTCAAGGGAGTGGACAATAGATAACCAAATGTTAATAGTTGTACAAGTCCTCTTGTACTTTACCCAGCTTGTTTCAAGAGTCACACACTATCCATGAGAAACTAACCTACAGATAATAACAAGTGAACAAACCAAAAGAAAAGAAAGGAGCAAAATAAAATGCGAAATAAAAGTTATTAAGCAAAAAAACACACAAATTAAGAAGCAAACATGCATGCATGAAAACAACTCAAAAAGAAAACATTACTTCTACTCCTAAGCCAACAGTGCATAGGCCTAATCATGTGAAGCAATACCTCCAATGTAGCTAGCGTCACGTTGGCTAACCCATGTTGGTGAAGGCATGGTTCGTGAACAAGACATCTGTGTGAACCAGCATACATGAAAGATATAACAATGAAGATAGACACACTTCAAGCTTCCAAGCATCCGTAGAACAAACATGAGTGAAAGAGCATGACATGGTGTCCGCAGACATACCATGATGTTGTGTGGCACTAATGGACACTCTTGACTGTGACATGCAAGCACACATGAGGAAGGTAAACCACTTACGTTGTTCAAGTGTGCTTGCTGAGTAAGATTCCTCCAATGAATGAGCGATGGGATTGTGTAGTTTGAATGGAGTGTAGGTTTTAAGCCTATATAGAAATTACCTACATATAAATTCTAAAACACAGAAAATAAGCAATGTGAGAGCTTAACACATAAAACACATATACATAGAGATATTCCCCTGGATCCCAAAACCGGGATTACTAGCTTGATCTTTCATTATGTTCCTTTCAATGTTACAATACATATTTATACATGCCGAAGCATCCAATACCATGGATTGAAAAACCATCACATCCAAAACCATGGACCAAAAACCATCGCGTCCAAAACCATGTGCAAAAAACATGCACAAAACCATAGGTAGGTCCGCCCAACCTAACATAGGGTCCAAAGCCAAAATTTTCCGGGGCACTGCCCCAGACCCCATAAAGTGGGCTTACCTGCACCGCTCAAACCCCCTGTGACTCCCCTCACTACACAATCGGCGCAACGAAGGGGGGGCTCTGACCCCCTTCTAACTCCCCAATTAACTATGTGGGCTAGTTGTGGAAAGAATATAACACAACCCAGCATTATCCCACTTGTTGTTTTCTTTCCACACGGGGCCACAAGACAGCTTAGTCATTTATCTAGCCCTACAACACCCATTAATTCTCTACACCAAGAGAACTTCTCAGAGCTCACAGATTTTGTCAATGCATCTGCAGTATTCTTCAAAGTGTCCACCTTTATCGGCAACACCTTTTTGTCTTCTATCATATCCCTCAAAAAGTGATACTGAACATCAATGTGCTTTGTCTTTGAATGATATGCAGGGTTCTTTGCCAAGAAAATTGCACTTTGGCTATCACAGTCTATCCTTATAGCACCCTGTACCAACCCCATATTTGAACACAATCTCTGCAACCAAACTGCTTCCTTTCTTGCATGAGTGGCTGCCATGTATTCTGCCTCTGTAGTTGATAGTGCCACAACATATTGTTTCTTACTCATCCAACTGACTGTACCTCCAAATAGATTAAACACATACCCACTTTTAGATCTTCTCTGATCTAGATCTCCAGCCCAGTCTACATTGACAAAGCCATGAATATCCAACACTATGTCCAATCCTGGTCTTCCTTGGTAGCACAAACCATAATCACTAGTGCCACACATATAACTAAAAACCTACTTTACCGTTATCTAGTGCTCCTTCCCTAGTTTTGACATAAACCTGCTCAATACTCCCACTACATGTGAAATGCCTGGTCTAGTACATACCATCACATACGTCAAGCTATTGACTGCACTTGCATATGGAACATGGGACATGCAGTCTTCCTCTTCTTGTGTCTTGGGAAACTGTTCAACAAATAACTTTACACCTATAGGAATAGGAACCTTCACCGGTTTACTATCCTGCATATTAAACCTCTGTAATACTGTCTCGACATACTTCCTCTGGTTTAACCAGAGCTTCCTATTTGTCTGATCTCTCTTAATTTCCATGCCCAGAATATAGTTTGTAGCACCAAGATATTTCGTGTCAAATTTGGAGGACAAATGGGGCTTCAAATCTTGGATAATTTCTTTGTCATTTCCAACCACCAATATATCATCCACATACAAGACCAGATAAATAACACATTCACCAATTAATTTAAAATATGCACACTGATTTGTTTTGCTTCTGGTGAAGCCAAGTCCCTGTATAAATGTATCAATTTTCTGATACCATATCCTTGGTGACTGTTTTAACCCATACAGAGACTTCTTTAACTTGAATACCAGTTCTTTTCTAACCTTCACCGCAAAGCCTTCAGGCTGCTTCATGTAGATCTCTTCTTGTAGATCCCCATGAAGAAACATTGTCTTCACATCCATCTGTTCTACCTCAAAATCAAAAGTGGCAGCAACATATAAAAGTAATCAAATAGAAGTTACCTTGGCAACAGGAGAAAAAATATCACCAAAATCAATTGCCAGCACCTGGGAATAAAATTTTGCTACCAACTGAGCTTTGTATTTCTCCACCTTTCCTTCTGCATTTGTCTTCTTCCTGAACACCCATTTTCTGCCAATGGGTTTCCTTCCGACTGACAACTCCACCAAATCCCAAGCCTCATTTTTGTGCAAAGATACCATTTCATCAACCATGGCCTCTTTACAGAGTTTTCGACCATCTGAATCTATTGCTTCCTTCACAGTTTTGGGATCATCATCAGTAGTAGATAAAGCAAAATTTTAACAGAAAGTAGATGGACTATACCTTTCTAGCTGCCTTCTTTCTCGAACTGATCTTCTCACACCCAGATTTTGTGGCTATAGAGTCTGATTCTTCCTCCTTTAGCTCAAACTATATCTTCTCATGTTCCTTTGGTTGGACTTCATGGTTAATAACATCTTTCAGCTCTCTGAACACAACATCTTGGTTGTACACAACCTTCCTTGTTACTGGGTTCGAAAGCTTATAACCCTTTAAACCATCCTTATACCCAATAAAGATGCACTTTTTAGATTTACTATCCAACTTGGTTTGTTTCTCCTTTGGAACATGCACATATGCATCCCATCCAAATACCCTCAGATGTGAAAGAGACGGTTTCTTACTAGTCCATACCTCTTATGGAGTCTTAACCTCCAATGCTAATGAAGATGATCTGTTGACCAGGTAACATGCAGTCTCCACCTCCACTACCTAGAATTCTTGTCCTAACCCGACACCATTGAGCATGCTTCTTGCCCTTTCCATAAATGTCTTGTTCATTCTTTCTACAACTCCATTTTGCTGAGGTGTATATGGAGTAGTATTATGTGATGCTATACCACACTTCTTACAGAATTCTTCAAATTCCTTATTGCAAAACTCACCATCATTATCTATCCTCAGCACCTTTATCTTCTTCTCTGTCTGGTTTTCCACCAGAGCCTTAAATTCTTTAAACCTATCAAAGAATTCAAATTTCTTCATAAGGAAATATATCCATGTATTCCTTGAGAAGTCATCTATAAATGATACATAGTACATGGACTTACCCAGTGATGGAACCTTCACAGGTCCAAACACATCACTATGCACAAGATCTAATATCTGTTTCACCCTCTTACCACCAGAGGGGAAACTCACCCGATTCTGCTTCCCATATACACATTTTTCAAAAAAATGAAAATCCAAAGAGCTATTACTCATACCGTCTACCATATCTTTACCATGAAGTATTCAAAGGCCCTTCTCCCCAATATGTCCAAGTCTTTGATGCCACAACATGGTATTTTCTCCAGAGACCACTAGATTTTCTGCTCCACTTTTAGGAACCACGCAACTATTGCACCCATCAACAATAGTGCTACCTTGTAGCTTGTACAGAGTTCCAATCCAAACTCCCCGCATTAATGCCAGTGCTCCCCAAACCGTCTTGGAGGTATCCTTCTCGAACACTGTTTTTACACCTACATCATCCATCTTGCTTACGGAAATCAGATTTCTGGCCAATGCAGGAATATGCAAAACACCTGAAAGTGCTCTAACCCTTCCACCTTGCAACTTAAACTTTACTTTTCCACGACCAATGACTCTAGCCTTCCTATCATCCCCTAAGAAGACATCACCACCATCGTATTTCTCATACTCATAGAACCACTCTCTATGGGGAGTGAAGTGAAAGGATGCACCTAAGTCAATCAACCATGCCTCATGATCTACATGTGTACTTGAAGAAGCCAAGTACACATCCCCACCTTCATCTGAGGTGGCTTTCGCCTCTATAGAAGGAGTATCATCAGATTCCTTTCCTTTATCAGGAGCTTTAGATTTACAATCCCTTTTGTAGTGTCGTTCCTTTCCGCATTTCCAGCACACTACCTTTACAGGTTTTCCTGGAGATTTAGATCTCCCTATAGATTTAGATCTCCCACTTAATAACTTATTTTTTTTTATGTTTTGGGACCGTCCTCGTACAAACCAGGCATCACCATTCTGGCTCTCCATATTTTTCCGTCTCATCTCCTCCATTAGCAAGGATGAGACTATTTCATCAAAGTGCAAGGCAGTTGCATTGCTACCTATTGCAATAACCAGACTATCCCACGAATCTAGTATAGAACACATGAAACTAATGCACTTATCTTCAAATGAAATTTTGATATCAATAGACGATAACTGACTTACCATAGTATTAAACGCATTTAGATGCTCTCATCGAGTCTCTATCTTTCATCCTTAGGTTATACAAATTTTTCTGTAGGATCAATTTATTCACAAGAGACTTAGATTGGTACAAAGTCCCTAACTTCTCCCACAAAGCCTTAGTTGTAGCTTCCCCTGATACATTCAACAATACTGAATCTGAGACACACAATCATACTATGCTCCTTGCCTTCCTATCCAACTTCTTCCATTCTTCATCGGACACTCCTGTTGGTTTAGTAATTAGATCTATCATGATCCACTGATCTTTATCCACCAACAGATCCTCCATCTTGAGTTTCCATAACTCAAAACTGTGACCACTAAATTTCTTGATCTCTATCTTTCCACTGCTTGCCATCTTCTTTCACCACCAAAATGGATCCCGTAGATCTCCAACTAAACAGGGTCTACCACAGGCCCGAGCGAAACCCCTTAGCAACAAAGGTGTCCCCTTGAAGCCAAAACAGCTCCGTTACCAAATGTAGGTTTTAACCTTGTATAGAAATTACCTGCATACGAATTCTAAAACATAGAAAATAAGCAATGCGAGAGAATAACACATAAAACACATATACATAGAGACATTCCCCTGGATCCAAAAACCAGGATTACTAGCTTGATTTTTCATTATGTTCCTTTTAATGTTACAATACATATTTATACATGTCGAAGCATCCAATACCATGGACCGGAAAACCATCATGTCCAAAACCATGTACTGAAAACCATCACATCCAAAACCGTGTGTGAAAAACATGCACAAAACCATAGGTAGGTCCACCCGACCTAACATAAGGTCCAAAACCAAAATTTTACCTACACCCCTCAAACACCCTATGACTCCCCTCACTATGCAATCGGTGCAATGAAGGGGGGGCTACTCCCCCCTTCTAACCCCCCGGTTAACTATGTGGGCTACTCATTAAAAGAATATAACACAACGCAACATGGAGGAAGTGGAATCTCAATGTTATATTGATCTTCAATGTATAGAGATGAGTGATGAGGAGCCTTTCATGTTTGAACAACTTCCTGATCAAAAGTGAAAGCAAGCTCAGGAATGCAAGGGCTTGACATAATCATCAACTCAGGCTAAAGTGCCTCGACAGTCTGTGGGGTTACCACTGCGTTGACAAATGGATCATCATAGATTAGTGGCTTAGATGGATTAACAATGATTGCATCAACACGATGATTGGATGATGAGTTAAAGAGATCACGAAAACCAAGATTAGAAAATTCAGGATGTTGGTTGGAATACTCATGATTTGATGAATCGCATAGAGGGGTAGATGAGAAGAAGGAATGTTCATCCTCTACATTTCCAGAAAAGATAAATGAAAAATCAAGTGGATTTTGAAAGAATGATTGGTACTCTCCATTGTCAAATGATGGACTGACATTAGGTCTATCCTACGAATGATCAACAATTGGTGCTTCCATGGATGGAGATACACAAGAAAAATCTAGAATGGCAGGATCACCAAGGAGGTCAGGGAAAAATGTAGGAGGTACGGATAGACATGGATGGTCCTTTGCTGCCAATGGATGTTCAAGCTCCCAATCATACTCTTCATGAATGACAGTGCATGTTGGTTTTGCAACACCAACTCTATCGGTAGATCGATCGTCGTTCAAAATAGGTGTAGAGTTCGAAATGAATGAACACAAGATAGTGCAATCCAGAGGATGATCAGAGTACGAGGACAAAGGGTTAGGTACGAAATACATGTGATAACCCATGGGATTTCCAACCAAGCTTGCATGAAAATCGGAAGGAGAGATGTCAGGAGGATGTGACTATTGAACATACGTCTGTTCATGCTCTCCCACATCACTCTGCGATGGTGGAGCTGATGAGGGGACAACAAACAATCACTTGTGATAGTGACCATGTCCGTCTGTGATTGTGCAACTCCATCATCAGAGTACACTAAGCGGGTTTGCACTTGAAATTATTCTTAGGATTGATAGATTGGATAAGGCAATATTCAAATTTGTCCATGAGATATTGAAGTTTCATTTGGCTTTTCGGGGCTTCAAACACGAATAGACATAAGTGCTCTGAAAACTCTATAGGTGATTCATGCGGGGCCTTCCGTTGTTTTAACAAATTTTTAGCAAGTACTTTAGGATCAAAATGGAGGAAAACATATTCGATTAGATCATTGAACTGCTTGAATGAGTGCACAAAGTTATGAGGTAGTGTGCCACACCATTCTGATGGGTGGTTGCAAAGTGTGTGTGAAAGTTGCGAAGAGACCTCAGTTTCATTAAAATCTTCCATGCCCTCCATGAGAGCATGGAAGTCATCTAAGTGCTCAGGCCAGGCCACTTCACCTTCACCATCATATGTGATTTCTGACAAGTGATCCGAAAAATTCCTCTCGATGTGAAAGATATGTCTGTTGGACAGGCATTTTTGACAAAGAACTATAAAAAAACTCCATAATAGATGTGAAAACATTCAAAACAGATAATGAGGGCTCAACTTTTCATCGTTCCCTCTTTCTAGCACCAGAAATGTTCACGGTGCCATACCCACCAACATGTCAGGGGATATCCCCAGTAATAAGTCCCAATTAGACCTCCGACCGTTTCGTATAGGAGAACCAGCAATGGGTCATTCGGTAATCCCTTTACCACAGTTTTTCATAGAGGGAAGTAAGATGTCCCTGTTGGTAGAAAGGGTGTGATAGCTGCAGTAAGTCAAGGAAGGTGCATGTGAGGTTCTAAAACACTAAGGGTGAGGTGAGTGCACCCCTTGGAAACCTGTAATAGTACTCGGCTTGGAAGGGAACACACAAGCAAAGATGCATCATCGACTGGAAAGCAAGATAGTGAGAAATCCAAAGTGATTATTAAACCAACAACACATCTACAACAAGATTCACACAATCGCATACAAAATAGTTCATACACAAATGCGTATGTTAAATATCGTACATTGCTAAAGAAACCAGAATAGTCCAACTACAATAACAACATATTCGTGAAAACATGATGGCTCTGTTATATTAATAAGTATAAGTTCCAATCATACAAACCACCTGATCCTCCAAAGAGATATACTAGCTCTACGCAGTGGAGAAGCCAAGGCATGTTACAATACTATCCAAGCTTTCTCTAAGATACTCCTATCGAATCTTGGTTGAGCAAAAGCCTTTACAATGAGTTATGAGGTACTATTTATAGAAAGGGGTGGGGTGAACATTGACATTCCCCTTTGAGACTGTTCATCTATCCTCATGACTCTTCAACTACTCTATGACTGTTACATTCAACTATCGACACTTGATCTTCCACTTGACAAGACGTTACATTACAATGCACATGTGCCCATGTGAGAAAAAATGGCCTGAGCAAGCCATGCAAGACATCATTGACATTCAGACTGTTGTGGTGAGACCAACTCTTTGACATGCTTGTGATGGTCGAAGGTGGTGAGCTGATGCCAAGCTTGGTTGTTCATGATGGTGTCTGTCTACTCAAAGGTGACATCTTGCCGAAGCGAACTATTTCCTTCATTACATCCGAGTGCTAACTGGGCAAGGAATGGTTTGGCCCAAGCTTTCCTAGACCGCCAAATGGGTGACTGAAAGGATGAGAAGTCTAAATGCATTATGAGATTAGTGCAAACAAGAGTGAATGATCATACATGCAAACTATTAGCTTTTTTGGCATTTGGCCCAAAAATGGATCCAAATCACTCCCAAAGTCTCCAAAGTTTGCTTAAAATCATGCAAATGGATCCAAATATGCTCCAAAGCGCTCCCTAAGTCTTCAAAAGTGCTTAAGATCATCTAAATATCCAAACAAGTGAGGGAGGAGAGTGCTTGGAAAGACACAAATGCACTATCAGGAGGCTAAAACACTTCAAAATCATGAAAAACCATGGATTGGAGGCTTAAAACTCAAGAATACAAAGCAACCATTAGATCTCGCCGATAAACAACCCAGATCTAAATGGAAAATCACAAATCGGTGATCGCAAGCAGTGGAAATCGACGCTGGACACCGCCGATCAATGAACGCTGATGATTGGATTGGCGGGTCGCAATTGGTATAGGAAAATCGGTGGTATCACCGCAGAAAATACAGAAGTTGTGACTGTGATCGGTGATTGAACGTATACTGTCGATTGCACACGTAGATCGACAGCCCACGTTACATTGTCGGATCGCTATCGGCGGAAACCATGGGGCAGGGCCTTTGCATATACATATGGGCGACCCGATAGCCGGACCTGACGGCATTATATATGATGTTTTATAATATTTGAAGTCCATGGATTGGCCATTTTTAATGTATTTCGTGTATTTTTGTTATATAATGAAAATACGAAGGGAGCCTTGGGGCAGTGCGATTGCGATGAAGCCCGGACCCGAAAGGGTCTGGGAAGTAAAATATATATTATTTAAAATCTGCCAAAGCCCATTTTTCAATGTATTTTTGTGTTTTCATTTTTTAAACGAAATACAAAGGGAACCACAGGAGCAGGCTTTTTGCGACTTGCGATGGTAACAAGGGGGGACTCAAGAGATTAATAAACTATTTTTGAGGAATTTTGAAGTCCAAATACATAGAGAAGGTGGGATTTATCAGTGATTGTAGCATTTTCTATGTAAATGCAGAAAACTGTCAAATGAAACCTTTAAAAGGATTATAGAGGCCGAAGACCCATTCCACTACATGGCAGACTCTAGGAGGCGAGCTACTAGAAAATAGAGACTGTAAAGTGAATAAAAGGGGCCACAGAGCAACACAGCATGACACAGCCACAACAACAAACATTGTGGGGCATCTCTGGCACGAGAGAGCTCCTAGACAGTGTAGCAAGCTACCAAAAATATCTGAATGCAGTTATTCTTCTGTCTGAAGAAGAAACCTTCGAGCCCATGCTTTCCTAGAGGGCATCAAAGTTGTTAACAAGATAGATCAGATAGATTGAGACCTATTGAGCCTCAGAAGGCTTGAGAGCATTGTAAAAAGCTATAAATATCTGAAAGTAAGATGTAATACAGGTTCAACTTCTGGAGATTGTTCCTCCTCTGTTCCTTCAAGCTTCTCATCTTCATTCTAGCAATATAAGCTTCTTTTGCTATTATATGTTCAATGTCCATTCCCTTTGTTGTTCTATGCTTTCACTTCAATAGGTTATTCAAGTTTTCTGCTGTGTCTAATGCCAGATAACTATCATCTTATCTTTGCATTGATAAGTTAGATTTGCAAGTCTCATTTACTTCATGTAGTTGACCATTCATATGTGTTTATGTATGCAATCTGCCGGTACAGTTCATATTCTCCATCTATCCATTGAATCTATAAATTATTGAGCATTAGTGGTCTAAAGCCTTGTATTGGTGAGAGTGTTCATGCATGTCTTGAGTGAAAATAGAGCTGAAATGGTTATCTGACTTGATCCAAACCATCATCCATTCCAATAGTTTTGAGAACAATATTGAAGATTATATGTTACCAGGCATCTCTAAGCTGCAACCTAGGGTAATTTCCTGGAGTGATAACATAATTGGCACCACTTCTGGGGAGAGGAAACTAAAGCTCAGCTTCCCTGGGAAATGACATAGATCCAGCTTTGATGACAGACAAAGTCTGGGCACATTTATGGTTGTAATCGTCTATTTGGCGACTCAACATCATAGTTCTAGCTCAGTTTGTGAGGCATACTTAGAGAAATCCTCAGAAGCTACAAGCTGACCCAGTACCTGACTCTGAAAACATCATCAAAGAAAGAAAGTTTTTGCAGAAAGGAGCATCAGGTTCAGGTAAACCTAAACAATCTCCTACATCTCTTCAAGGAAGGCTTGTAATCGAACAAATATATGTTGAGAGTATAGCTTCTAATACTAGCAGCGAAGAATAACTCTTAGATATTCATAAAGCTCCTTATTCTTTAGGTTCTCCTTTTGTTGTATTCCCAAAGGAAACCTCACCTCCTATCCATCATACTCCTTTAATCCTGTAAGTCACTCCTCGGCCCTCTATCATTCAGACTGCCAGTACTCTTTTAGCCACCAAAACTATTGCAAGTTTAGAAGCACCTACCAAAATGGAAAGCATCATAGCTATAAGGTATGGACATCTAATACTACCCACTCCCTTGAATGATATGCCTACTGGAGAGTATCAGAAGTATATCCCTAAGTTCACTGGGACGGAAGGTGTTTCAGCTGAAGAACATCTTGAGTCATTCTATAGCTATGCGGATAACCTGGACATTAGTGAAGATTATGTCCGGATGAGAGTCTTTGTCCAAAGCCTAGATGGAGAGGCTAGAAAATGGTTCAGGGAACTAAGCCCAACATCTATAGCAGATATTCAGGCGTTAGATGATGCATTCCTAAAGCATTGGAGGGATAAGAAGGATCTCCTTTACTACCACACTGAGTTTGGGAACTTACAAAGGGAAAATGGTGAGCTACTATCTGCTTTTAATAAGAGATTTAACTGCATGTACAACAAGATCCTAGCTGAAGTAAAACCCACCACTCCCTCTACTAGAATCATTTATGCCAGTGCCTTTGATTCTGAATTCTGTTTACTGTTGAGGGAGAGGCGATGTGCTTCTTTGGCTGATATGCAAGATGCAGCCCTAGAAGTAGAATCAAACATCATGGCTGCATAAAAGCTCAAAGGTAATGCTGATAGAAGGAGATAGAAGCGCGACCCTTCATCATCGTTAGATCCCAAGAATGATAAAATGGCCAAGATGATAGAGTCATTAACCTCTAAAGTTTCCAAATTAAAGGTTGAGAAACACTCTGGGACAAGAAGGGTTCCTAATACCTTTGTTCCTAGAGATCCAAATCCATATAGAAGAGTTAATGAGCATTTGTAGATCTTGCAAAGAAGCAAAGATGCCAATAAAGACCAAAGGGTGAAGACCCATCTTCAAAATGTAGTCATGGAAGAAGAGCAGTTTGAAGAGGATGATGAGATCCATTGTATGGAAGACAAAGGCAGCGCCAACTTTTTAACCAAAGCTGCCTATGAGAAGTCATTATTCAATGACCAGATCAGCCAAGAATGGGATGGTGAAGCTGTTCTACAAACTGAAGATCAGCACCAATATAATTTGAGGTAAATGATGAATAATGTCAAGGAAACTCCTGTTCATAAAGCTATTATCCCTACAGAATAGCAAGCTAATAAGCAGAAGCAACCAGTAGTTGATCCTATCATCCTCAAAGCTCCAGCCATAGAGGTAAGAGGCCTTGACAAGTCCCCTTCTTCTTTCAGTTTTCAATCAGAAATTTAGAAGCCAAGAATACCTATGCCTCTGATTGAACCAGTGAAGAATGAGTCCTTCAAGAAATCTATCCTTGAGGCTCTTGAGCCTAATGCCATCCAAGCTTCCACTGACTATGTAAATCTGCAAGATGACCAACCAGCTGTTATTCTCAGCCCAATGATTGAAAATTGTGAAGACAGCTCCCCATCATTCTATGTCTCTCTGACTATTCATGATAAAATCCTTCATAATTTCCTTCTGGACATTGGAGCCAGCCATAATCCAATGCCCAAGGCTATCATGGATAAGCTCGGTCTTGACATTACCAAGCCTTATCAGTTGGCCTCTATGCAGCTTAAAAAACTAGTTTTCTAGATCACAGAGGAAGAAGGCCCACAGATTTGGGACATGTTCTTTGATGGGGCTTGCTCTAAGGAAGTTGCAGGAGTACGTGAAGTCCTTATGTCCCCCACACAAGAATTCATTGATTCATCTTTTATATTAACTTTTCAGGTCACAAATGACACAGTAGAGTATGAAGCAGACCTTATCATTCAGCAGGTGTACAAAACCTTCCAAGCAAAACATCCAAGGCTGAAAACAAACAGAGATGAGGTGAAATATAGACCATATCTGCTTGATAATACCAAATGCTAGAATTTTTTTGATGTAGAGGATCAAATCAATAGGATTTTGCAAGTCTTTGATGATTTTGTTGATATGCACATTGACGAAGAGAAAGAAACCTTTCATAGAAAGGTAAAAAGGGTCAATTTTCAGTTTGGTGATTGTTTTCTCAAAATGGATGCATCAAAGGAAGGAGGAGATGTTTTTGATGGCCCATTCAATGGGATGTTCTTCAAATTTTATTTTAGTTAAGGCTTTCAAGCCTCGGTATTGTAAATATGTTGTTTTCAAGTTTTTATTTCATGCTAAATAGACTCCATGCCCAATGCAACACTAGGAGGAATATTTGATCTTGTTTTTTTATAGGAAAGGCATTGTTCTATAGTTGTTGAAACCTCATAGGTAGACTTTCATCCCCAGAAGGAGACAACGTTAGCTTTGTTGGCGTTTGGCCCAAAAATGGATCCAAATCACTCCCAAAGTCTCCAAATTTTGCTTAAAATCATGTAAATGGATCCAAATATCCTCCAAAGTGCTCCCTAAGTCTTCAAAAGTGCTTAAGATCATCTAAAGATCCAAACAAGTGAGGGAGGAGAGCCCTTGGAAGGACATAAATGCACTATTGGGAGGCTAAAACACTTCAAAATCATGAAAAACCATGTATCGAAGGCTTAAAACTCAAGAATGAACAACAGTTGTTAGATTTGGCCGATCAACGGCCCAGACCTAAGTGGAAAATCACAAATCGGCGGTCGCAGGAAGTGGTAATTGGCGTTGGACACCGCCAATTAGCGATCACCAATGATCAGATAGGCGGGTCGCAATTGGTGGAGGCAAATTGGCGGTATCAGCGCAAACAATACGGAAGTTGTGACTACGATCAACGATTAAACATGGACCGTTAATCGCGTGTGCAGATCAATGGCCCATGTTACATCTTCGGATCACTATCGACGGAAACCATGGGGTGGGGCCTTTGCATATACATATGGGTGACCCAATAGTGGACCCGATGGCATTATATATGATGTTTTCTAATATTTGAAGTTCGCGGATTGGCCATTTTAATGTATTTCGTGTATTTTCGTTATATAATGAAAATATGAAGGGAGCCTTAGGGCAGTGCGATTGCAATGAAGTCCAGACCTGAAAGGATCTAGGAAGTAAAATATATATTATTTAAATTTGCCAAAGCCAATTTTTCAATATATATTTTTGTTTTCGTTGTTTAAACGAAATACAAAGGGAACCACAGGAGTAGGCTTTTTGCAACTTGTGATGGTGACAAGGGTGGACCCGAGAGATTAATAAACTATTTTTGAGGGCTTTTGAAGTCCAAAATACACAGAGAGGATGAGGTTTATCAGTGATTGCAACATTTTCTATGTAAATACAAGAAACAGTCAAAGGAAACCTTTAAAGGGATTACAAAGGCCGAAGACCCATTCCACTACATGGCAGAGTCTGGGAGGCAGGCTGCCAGAAAACAGAGACCGGAAAGGGAATAAAAGGGGCCACAGAGAAACACAACATGACACAGCCACAACAACAAACATTGTGGGGCATCTCTAGCATGAGAGAGCTCCCAGACAGCGCAACAAGCTACCCAAAATATCTAAATGCGGTTATTATTCTGTCAGAAGAAGAAACCTCTGAGCCCATGCTTGCCTAGAGGGCATAAAAGTTGTTAACAATATAGATCAGATAGATTGAGACCTCTCGAGTGTTGCGCTGTGGAAAAGGTATGAATTTGCCATTTATTTCCTTATCTTTTCCTTTTATCATAACTCCTTTTATTCCTAAGATGATAATATATCGAAGAATTATAGCAAAAACTAGGGAGTTATTGATTATTGTGAATTAGTTAATTATTGTCTTTTTCCATGCAGAAAATAGAAGAAATGGAAAACTATCATTTTGAAGGAAAAGACAAAATATAGTAACTGTTGTTCCTTCACTAGGAAGCCATACCCAGACAAGTAGATTAGGATCAAAGCACACAGTTAAGGATAAGGATGGAAAATTGGAGCATCAGCACAAGAAGACAAAGGGATCAACTAGAGTTAGAGGATGGAGCATATCCCTCAGGATCTCTTGATCCAGAGGGATCGCTGTTTTACAGTCTATCTATTATTCCTTGTTTTATCTTCCTATCTAGTATAAAAGGGACAACACTTGTAAATATTAAGGAGGATCACTTATCATTATTCATAATTCGCTATTGTATTTCTCTGATCATTGACTCTTATTGATTAAAATAGTGTACAATTCCCTATAACATTTTCATATGATTAATACGTAAGTCAGTTGTTGTTCTGTTCATTTATACTGAATTATTCCACGAGTGCTTCACTAGTGGCTAAGGGTCCGACACTAGTGGATCGACTTGCTATCTGTACCATTACTTTATAATCGCAGTCGTGTGATGGTTTGGTTTGGTTTTCATTCATTTAAATCACATTAATTTACTGTTGTTTGTTTCCAGAGTTTATGAATTTCTATAACTGTAACTGAATTGCGTTGCCATTCCTTTTAATCATAATAATATTATTACTTTCTGCAAACTATATTGTTATGCTGTTCATTTCAATTACAAATCTTCGATGTTCATTCCAGTAAACTGACTTTGCTGTTCATTACAGACTGTTGTTCATTTCTACTAAATAGAATTGTTGTTCATTTCATTTCTGCAAGTATTTTGTTTTGCCTTTTAGCATTATTACAATGAACATGTTTATTCCATTTCTATTGGCAACATTGTTGATTTAATTTCTTGCTATTTCCAATTAGTTGTTTTAGTGTGGAGTGTAAGATGAACAACTGTAAAGAACATTGGCTATCATTGTCAGAGTTCTCAAATTGAGGATCTTGTTTATGTTTGATTTCATTGACATCAGTTGACAAAGGAAAGAGTTATTGCTACTGCATCCTTGACTGATAATTGTTGTTAATTTCTCAAGTGAATGATTTAGTTTCAGAGCATTAACTTTCTTTTAAATTGCAAGTAGGTTTTATTTCAAGCATCCATTTACTCCTATATTCGAAGCACTGTACTGCAAATTGGAAAACATTACTCTTGGATTGAATTGACCGCCTCAGACTGAGTACACTCTTGAAATAGAAAATCGCAGCTGGATTGATAATTAATGTAGGATAAATAGGAGTTAAAAAGACACCTTTTATACCTCAAGCATTTCCGTGTTTTTTTTTTGCTACTCCTTTTAAAGGAATAGCAGTTGTTCCTCCTAATGAAAAGCAGCCATTCCTCTTAAAGGAACAACACTTTCATGTGTTTATTTTTGTTGTTCCTTTTAAAGGAACAATTGTTGTCCCTCTCAAGGAACAGTAGCAGCTTCTCTTAAGGAACAACACTTTCGCATGATTGTATTTCTGTTGTCCCATTTAAGGAACAAATGTTGTTCCTCTTAAAGAACAACAACCATTCCTCTTAAGGAATAGCAACCCACGTGTATTTTTTTAGCCATTCCATTTAAAAGAACAACAAGACTACCTGCTTACATTTGCGTTGTTCCTTCTAAGGAACAACAGTTTCGATTTGGAGTTTTTTTTGGCTGTTTCGCCGACGGATCATCACTTTATTTTGATCTTGTTTTACCCACTGTTCCACTTAAGAAATAATAGTTTCGCATGTGATTTGTTTCTTTTTTTCCGTTCCTTTTAAAGGAACTACAATTTTGGGTGAAGATGTTATTTTTTCTGTTCCTCTTAAGGAACAATAGCTGTTCCATCTAAGGAATAACACTTTTTGAGTGCATTTTTTGTTGTTTCTCTTAAAGAACATAAAAGTTTATTGAGATTTTTTGTGAATAATGTTTCACTCTTCATGATCCTTTCAAGGCAAATATACAAATGCATGCAAGAACACAAAAATTAGCAGTTACCGAAATAAGAAAATCAAAGAAAAATTGTCATCTCTTGAAAGATTGCTTTGTATTGATAAGAAAAAGGAAAGGACACAACTATCTATATCACTCTGCTATCTTTATCTTCACTAAAAACTTAAATTGATTGATTATTTTTATCATGTTGATTCTTCCCTAACTCTCATAATTCTCTTTGATTATTATTATTGAATAAGAATAAGGGCATATTTTCCCTATTGAGATGTTCAAACTCCTTCCACCATCCCTACTCTTAAGGATTTTTGAGCCATCCTCTATGTTTAAATAGGAAGTGCTAGATAAAAGAAAAGAAAAAGAAAAATATATATCTATATGATTGCTAACAATTCTGTGATTCGTGAGATGGAGGATAGGGGGTCTCATCAAGAGCTAGCCTAAGATGATCATAAGAAAGTAGTGAAGTGGCATTCCCACTATGGCCACCACACCAGGGATATTATCTAATGGGCACAACAGAAAAAAAATAAAATTCCTTGGAACATGAGGTCTCATCATGAGCCGACCTGCCCACCTTTCACTTCTTCCTAGTGAATGGCATTGTGATCCAACTGGTTACCAAGCCAACAAAATGGCCTCCATTCTGACATCACAAAGCACTTTCCTAGGCATATATAAAGGATTATGGTTCCAAGGGTGAAAAGGCAACTTTGTTAAGGTTATAAACACCTGTGGGCAATAGAGCTCTGTTGATGGTATTAAAGTCATATTTTTCAACACCAATAGTAATTATAGACCCTTTTTCTTATTTCTTTATATTTATTTCAAAAGAATTTATGTTCCCAAATTCCTGTTTTGAACCTTTTATGCATGAATATCGCTTAAAATCAATCATAAACGGTTTAAGTGGGATGAGGATCGCATAAACATCTTACCTACGTCAGCTGTCCTTTTCCCCTTTTCACATCACTCCATAGCACCTCCATATCTATTCACGATTTTCATCATAAGCCTCGATTTCAGCAACTCGATACTTTTTGTGATTTTGTCATGGATATGTACACCTTTCCTTTTTATCCTGTACAACTTTCGTCCAATACGTTGTTCCTCCATTTAAACCAGTCGAGGATGAACTATCACATTTCAGGGGGGCGCTGGTGACTTCTAAAATACTCCTGCATGTCTGTCAGTTTCCTATTTCGAGGTACTAGATTGCATTAGCTCCCTTAAAAGCAAAATTTTAACGGTATTGGGATATTATCCAATATAAAAAATTTGTTGTTCCGTTATTATCTCTGTGTATTGTTGTGTAATATTAATAGTGTACAGAACTTAGATGAAATGGGATGTCGATCAATACACAACGAGCCACAGGTATTAATAGTTTCTGACACTGCATGAGAAATTTTGGTAAGAGCAGGATGGATCGCCTACTTTAAACAACTACAGCAACCCCATGAATCCATGGCTATCGAATTTTTGTAGAATTTACTGGACAATGATTGCATAGTAAGAGGAAGGTGAATAAAAGTGATAGATATAGTGATTGCAGAGGTATCTGGACTACCAGCAGTGGGACCCATATGGACACATAAGAAATTGAGACTTCAAGATGCCATGGCCACCTTTCGGGACGAGGGACAGAACCTGATCATTAAAGGAAAAGGAGTCCAGCCTTCATCTCTTAGGTAACCATGGATGGAACTAACTAGAATACTGCAGAGCTAGATTACATGCGACAGGAGAAAGGATGTGGTAAGACCACGCCACCTAAAATTATTATCAGTATTAAAATAGAAATGTGATGTAAATCTGCCTGCATGCCTAAATTTTTTGATGCATGATGCTGCTAAGAGTATAAAAAGATCCTGTCATATAGATACTGTAGTGAGCCACCATTGTTTAATTCGATTAATAGTAAGTTATAGCCTTGCTCAACAACAGACCAATTGGGAAGAATTGGTGTTCTCCATAGACGGGGGACTAGCCTTACCAACCCAAAAAAGAAAGAGAACTGCCAATATAGCATGCAGGCCTCTGAAATGCAGACACTCCTCCAGATTAAGAATAAGAAGGGGAATGTTTGAGAGCCTCTAGGTTAGTAGCAGCCAACCCTTAGAATTACTCAGTTCCAAAAACGAGCAACGCTCACAAACCTAAGGGAGAGGTAACCAAGAGTTGGAATTAGAAGAAGAAACTGAACACTCTAGTGAAGAAGAGAGGGAAGGAATTGAACTACCTTTAAACCCTAGTGTAAGTCCACCACAAAACCCATTGCAGGAGGATGAATTGGCCCAAATTTTGGCCAGAATGAGTGAGTATATCCAACCCCAAAGTCCGTTGAACCTCAATATTGAGGCAGAGAAATCATAGGAACACTCTGCCCACACCAAGAATTCATCAGAAGAAATAAATAATGAGGAAGAAGTAGGAGCAGAAGCCACTCAGGAAGTGGCAGACCAAACTAGGGATATTCCTCTAGAGGAACCTAGTTTGGAGCATGTAAACACTGAAGAAATGCTCCAAACAGAGGCTATGGAAACCAGCCAGAGCAAAGGCATAGCCCTTGAAGAGCAAAATCCAACAGAATAGCCGAGCCCAGAAAGAATAGAGAGAGTTACGGAAATAGTTGTTCCTCCGGAGAAGAAGAAGAAAAGTGAAATTAAGAAACTCTGAAAGGAACAACAAAATTTGAAAAATTTAGTAAAACAACTCAGACGAAAGATAAAGGCACTGAAAAAGGGGAAAATCACAAGAAGAACCCCAAAAATAGTGGATGCAGCCATACAAACTGAACCTCATGATACAAAGGCTGCAGAGACTCAAACTAATCCCATACGTGTTCAGGATGGTAAGGAAAATCATGCAGCTGTTACAAACGCTGCTGCCCAAACATAAAATGTATATGTCTACGATAAAGATGCTCAAATAGAGGCACTATCCTCCAGCAATATGGCCGCCCAGACATTTCGTGATAAAGAGACACAGACTATGGGCACTCGGAAATGTGATAAGAGCATCCAGATAAATATTCAACCCAAAGATGTTTTGATAAACAGCCACCCTGGTATAATAAAACTCCAAGAGGATCTGGCAAAAGCTAAGCAGACTATAGAAAAGTTTGAGGAAGAGACTGTCCCTCAGAAGAAATATCAAGAATTTCAACAGCAATTAAAGAGCATCAGTGCATTAGAGAATGAAGCCTTCGATAAATATCGAAGGGTAGAAGAAAAAATTGAAGAGGTAAAAAACAAACTTGAAAACAGTTAGGAATCAAATGGATACTCTCTGTTCTTTATATACAGGTATTCTAGCATGTAGGTCACCTGCCAAAAACTATGCCTTGTTTCTATTAGAAAGATATTTAGAATTAAAAATTAAGGCTGTGAAGGCAGAGAAATCGATAGAACTAAAAACTATTGATGATTTTATAAATTGCTGTAAACACCATGGAGTAAAAGTTCAATGATTACTCTGTGAGTTTTATTTACATAATTTTATATTGGAAGGGGAAATGGAGAAGAATCCTAGTCCTTTTGTGGGTGATATATAGTTTCAAGAATTTATTTCATTTTCTATTAACCAGTTAAAGTGGCTCAAGGCCCATAACACTTTTCGGAGACAAGAAAATGGGTTAGACCTCTGGGTTAGGGGTGAACCGAAAAACCCAATGCAACTGTGGGCTAAACATAAAAGCCTAATGAAAAAGGAAGGAGTGATTCAAACCTTGGAACCCATCCATAAAGAAATTGTCCAACAAGGGGTAGAATATTTCCTTTCTATCAAATACAATTCCTTGGCAGCAGCTAAATTCAGATGGAATACTTCCAATGAGAATATACAAGACAAAGAGGCATTCAATTACAAGAACTTCAAGTTAACTGCAGATCGCCTGGTTACCTATACTAACCTCATTTTGAGGGAAGGCCCATATTGGCTTGGTTGTAGCTTTCGAAGCCCTATTATCTAGTATCCTATAGAAGGGTACAAGGCCATATAAGAGTTTCCTAAAGGGTAGACATGGTCCATTTTTGAAATTTTACCTGCAAATCATGGTTTTCGACCATTGCATGAAAATCCCTCTCTAGCCTATTCTTTGACTGCTTTTCATGCCAATTACATGGCTTTCATGAGGCCATGAAAAAGGGTAAGCAGGGGTGTGTGTTGAGCTATGAAAAAGGTATGAATTTGCCATTTATTTCCTTATATTTTCATTTTATCAGAACCCCTTTTATTCCTAAGATGATAATATATCAAAGAATTATAGTAAAAACTAGGGAGTTATTGATTATTGTGAATTAGTTAATTATTGTCTATTTCCATGCATAAAATAGAAGAAATGGAAAACTACCATTTTGAAGGAAAAGATAAAATAGAGTAACTATTTTTCCTTCACCAGGAAGTCTTATCCAGCCAACCAGGTCAGGATCGGAGTGCACAGTTAAGGATAAGGATGGAAAAGCACAACATCAGTGCAAGAAGACAAATGGATCAACTGGAGTTAGAGGATCGAGCGTATCCCTCAAGATCTCTTGATCTTGATGGATCACTATTTTACAGTCTATCTATTATTACTTGTTTTATCTGCATGTCCAGTATAAAAGGGACAATGCTTGTAAATATTAAGGAGGATCACTTATCATTATTCAAAATTTGCTATTGTATTTCTCTGATCGTTGACTCTCATTGACTAAAACAGAGTATAATTACCTGTAACATTTTCATATGATTAATACATAGGTTGGTTGTTGTTCCGTTCATTTATACTGAAGTAGTCCAGCAGTGCTTCACTAGTGGCTAAGGGCCCGACCCTGGTGGATCAACTTGCTATTTGTACCATTACTTTACAATCGCAGTCGTGTGATGGTTTGGTTTGGTTTTAATTCATTCAAATCGCATTACATTACTGTTGTTTGTTTCCAGAGTTCATGAATTACTGTAATTGTAACTGAATTGCGTTGTCGTTCCTTTTCATCATAATAAGATTATTACTTTCTGCAAACTATATTGTTATGTTGTTCATTTCAATTACAAAGCTTCGCTATTCATTCCAGTAAACTGACTTTGCTGTTCATTACAAATTGTTGTTCATTTCCTTTCTGCAAGTATCTTTTTTTGACTTTTAGCATCATTCCAATCAGCATATTTATTCCATTTCTATTGGCAACATTGCTCATTTAATTTCTTGCTATTTCCAATTAGTTGTTTTAGTGTGGAGTGTAAGATTAACAACTGTAAAGAACATTGGCTATCACTGTCAGAGTTCTCAGATTAAGGATCTTGTTTATGTTTGATTTTATTTACATCAGTTGACAAAGGAAAGAGTTATTATTACTACATCCTTGATTGATCATTGCTGTTAATTTCTTAAGTGAATGATTTAGTTTCAGAGCATTGAGTTTCTTTTAAATTGCAAGTAGTTTTATTTCAAGCATCCATTTACTCCTATATTCGAAGCACTGTATTGCAAATTGGAAAACATTACTCTTGGATTGAATTGACCACCTCAGACTGAGTACACTCTTGAAATAGAAAATCACAGCTGGATTGATAATTAATGTAGGATAAATAGGAGTTAAAAGGACACCTTTTATACCTCAACATCGAGCCTCAGAAGGCTTGAGAGCATTGTAAAAAGCTATAAATATCTGAAAGTAAGATGTAATACGGGTTCAACTTCTGGAGATTGTTCCTCCTTTATTCCTTCAAGCTTCTCATCTTCATTCTAGCAATATAAGCTTCTTTTGCTATTTTATGTTCCATGTCCATTCTCTTTATTGTTCTATGCTTGCACTTGAATATGTTATTCAGGTTTTCTACTGTGTCTAATGCCAAATAACTATTATCTTATCTCTGCATTGATAAATTAGATTTGCAAGTCTCATTTACTTCCTGTAGCTAACCATTCATATGTGTTTATGTATGTAATTTGCTAGTACAGTCAGTATTCTCCATCCATCCATTGCATCTATAAGGTATTGAGAATTAGTGGTCTAAAGCCTTGTATTGGTGAGAGTGTTAATGCATGTATTGTATTGAGTGAAAATAGAGCTGAAATGGTTATCTGACTTGATCCAAACCATCATCCATTCCAATAGTTTTGAGAACAATATTGAAGATTATATGTTACCAGGCATCTCTAAGTTGCAACCTAGGAGAGTTCCCTGGAGTGCTAACACAAACAACAAATGTAGGATTTAGAAAATAGGAAAGCATGCATGTGTCTAAAGAGAGTCACCGCAACGACAACCATTCATGTGAAAACAATGTCATGCATGTGATAACAACAATATGCAAATGAAAACTGAAACAATTCTTATTCAATCTAACATGCATCAAAATGATAGCAAGCACTCAATGACATCAAGTAGACAACACTCACACAAAAAGTGATAGAAATTCAAAACAAGACATGAATGGTGGGTTGACCCCAAGACAACTAAGTTGAATGCGTCGACGAGTCCTAGAGGCAATGTGGGATCTCAGAGTTATAAGGTCGATGTGAGGAACAAGCTCTGTAGCATCTGGTTGATGAGTTTCGATAAAATAGAGGTTGTGACGCACATGCCACAAACGTAGAAATACTTGGTGGGAGGTTTCGGAAATGATACTTGCATGTAACCTTCAGCTGCTAAAAATAGATCCATGAATCACAGGATGCCTTTGCATGTTGCCTTGGGAGATGTAGTCCATGCATGCAAATCGGTTTTTCTTAGTCCCAGAGCGAACTGGTCAACACAACTGCACATGCAATAGTCTTTTCAGTTGATGGGAAAAAATGTGCATTTTTGGGAGGCAGCTGGCCTAGTTTCCAAGAGGGATTGCACAATTTCTGAGCAAAGCAGCTGACTACTACCCAAAATTGCGCAATTTCTAGGATGAGCAACCCTGCTGGGAGGAATTGTGAAATTTTTCCAATGAATAGTGACATGTAGGTTTGTACAATTTTGGAGGCTAGTAGGCTGCCAGACAAAATTATGCAATTTTTGGAGCGAAGGTTGGTTTTCCTCTAGGATTGCTCAATTTATTGAGGGAGTTATTCAACCTGTAGCTGGACCAAGTACAGAGAAACAACCTGTGAGAGGGATGAAACAAGCTTTGATGGACAGGATGTCATTCTGCAAGAAAATTGTTGAAGCTTATGTACTTGACAAGGAAAGACATGTTGTTGTAAACGGTTGGTAGGGAGGCTCCATAAAGAAGCTAAGGAAAAATTTTAGATGGTGGTTGTAGCTGTTACAACATGTTCTTGCACTTAAACTAGCCAAGATTTCTCCAAATCCTGTAATTAATGCACATTAGGCCACATGACATAGCATCTCATATTTACCCTTCTTACTAAGAAAAATATAATAAAACATGTAAAGGAATGTGAGAAAAGTTGATTTTAATAAGTCAGAGAGTGGCATTAAGGCCCATATAATTTACCTATTGATGATCCTCATGAGTGAGCCTTTAGGGCTAAGAGAGATTGGTGAGTGTAGAACCTCCTCTGTTAGTGAGTGTAGGTGTGAAGATCTTTTGGCAGAGTCAACATATACCATATTCATACATGGACAAGCATGATTGAATTGAAATATTACATTGTCTATTTGAGGATTGAGTCATTGTCATGTTGTACGTGGAGCGCAGTTGTAACACCCTTCGAGGTAAATTTGCATATAAACAACATAATAGGAACAAAAATACAATAAACATATCAACCATCAAAATCCACACACAGACACACACACAGATATATATATATATATATATATATATATATATATATATATATATATATATATATATATATATATCAGTACATTTGCAAATGGAAATCAAGGGAATGAATTTTTCATTAATAAATGCAATGCACCAACCAATGATGGGACTACCATGTTCCACCCAACCATAGATTGGCTGAGCCAAGTCTCTGTTTAGCCAATCACCCTCGTGCCATATTCCAAGCATGAATGTGGGATCTCGTATAGCACATCAATCAAAACTCATCTAGGGCTTCCAAAGGCCACCCACCTCAACCCATCAAATAGTGAATCCACCTCACAGTCGGACATCACCAAACTCCATCATCAGATTGTTCTCCATCGAAGCCTTCCATGGCTTCGAAATTGTTTGTCCAACCAAGGCTTCTAGAACTAGTAACTCAACCCACAACTTATACAAGGATTCCAGAGCATTTGTCCAAAAAATGCTTCTAGGACCAGTAACTCAACCCACCAAGGGCTTCCAGAGCGTTTGTCCAACTATGGCTTCCAGGACTAATAACACAACCCAAGCTGTTACAGGGCTTCCACAGCGTTTGTTCAACCAGGGCTTCCAAGACTAGTAACTCAACCCAAGCTATGGAAAAATGAGAACCAACCAAAACAAAGCAATGAAAGTAAACCCATAATCACCATGGATATCTAGGAAATTGCAAGGCTAGGAAATCCACTGTCGATCCAAGAAATCCTTGATGCCAATGACAGATCATAACCAAGAAACCACATGCATGTGCCATGCATGCCAAAACTAGTGAAGAAATCGTATGTGCAACTCGGTACCTGCAAAGAAATATGATGTAGCTACTAATGTCGATGCCTTCTTGTGTTTTTCTACCCTTCCTTTGCCTTCTTGATCCAAGAATCCAAGTATGCCACACCCTCCAAGAGTGCTCCAAGAAAAACAGAAGTATCCAAGAGTATTAAAGAGAGAGAGAGAATAACGAGAGAGCTCCAAAGCTAAAATAGCCAAGTCTTTCCCACTCATCCTCATAAGCCTTTTTATTAATGAGGCCTCTATTTTCTTCATTTTCCATTATTTTCATTCAATTTCATCCTCACATGCAAAATGTGACCTTTCACATTCCTATTCTCCTAATTTCCATTATTTTCCTAAATAAATGTGCCAAAATAACTTTCTGCCTCTTTAATGCCTTAGCCATTGCCTTTGCCCATTTTCTTAACCATAAACACCAAATGAACACCCATTAGGATGTCCTACCCACCATTCATCTTGGAATACGTGTCCCATCATCCGTGTATTTATATATTTTTACATGGAATTTTCACCAGGGCTGTTACAGAACCCTCCCCCTTGGGGGGAAAACCATCCTCGGTGTTCAATGACACCTATAACCAACATCAATGCTGAAATAAAAATATACTACCCATGGAGCTTTATAACACAACTCATTATGGTATTTACCATGATCATTCTGATTAAGAAAACTCATATGGCATCATAACATCATGATAACATAACCACATGATAGCATAATAACATTAAACCCATACCGCACAGCAGAGCTTTATAACATAGCTCGTTACGGTATTTACATCCATACATGGGTGTACATATAACAACATCATCAAAATTTATATACCAGAACATATGCCAAATCATATACCAAACATATATCAATCATACACTAATCATCATATAGCATATATCAAAACATCATAATGCATATATCAAAACATCATATAGTATGTATCAACTAGCATAAAGCACATATCAAATCATCATAAAGCATATATCAACCATCATAAAGCATATATCAATCACCATAAAGCATATACTAAACCAACATAAATCAAATACTAAACCATCATAAATCAACTACCAAACCACCATAAGCAACCACCAAACCACCATATCAAGCCACTAATTCTTGTAATTGATTTCAACTACCCAACTAGGCATGTTCATGATTCCTGTACCACGCAGATAGCTTCCATCAGTTTTAAAATAAATTAAAATAAATTCACATCATACCTCATTGGTAGCTTGTCAATACGGTACATTTGCAATCATGTTCGCTTCCTGTCACAAGAAGTCAAACTAGCATATTTGACCAAGTCAACATGTATAAAAATATCACATCAGGTTAGCTCAAACATAACCATTAAAATATTAAATGACATGTAACTATCATAAATCAAAATCAGAGATCACATGTAATCATCATGGGCTAGAATCATAAATCACATGCATACTAAAAACAAAATACAATACCTATACGTATCCTTCATCGATTCTTACTTATACCTTGGTTCTTTCTGTAACACATTGGATTGGTTACCACACCTGACAAACATCCAGTGCCTTCTCCTCAACCGTGTGCACATACACATAGTGTGCATCACACACATATGACCACATACGACATGCAACTCCATGCAACACATGCATCTACACCTAACATACAACACATACACCTACACCCAGTGTATGACACAACTCAATACATATGCCTACATCTTGTGTATAACACAATACATGCACCTACACCTGATGTACAACCCAACACAAATACGTGTCTAGGGTGCAACACAATGAATGCATATGTCACGATACCATGACTACACAATGCACATACATAATACCGCATGCCCATAACTTAGCATGGATGACATGCACCCAATACCACATGTACACCAACACCATATATATAACATGTACATAGTACCAGTAGTACATCGCACCACCTACACAACATGTGCATAACATCACACGTGCATGACGCCACCTACACATTGTGTACACAATGCCACATGTACATAGTGCCACATGCATGACATGTACTTAGCACCACATGCATACAACGCCCCTTGTACATCATGATGAAAATACAATATGTATACAACACCCCATATGCAATATTCACACAACCGTATTTGTACCATCCTGTACATAACATTGCATAAATAACATGTACACATGCTACATATACACAAAACCACAAGTTCACACATCATAGATGCAACATGTACAATGTATACAACATATGCATAACATTATTACCACACATCCAAAACCATATTGTCCTTACCAAGAAACCTTGCTACCAGTATCTCATCCATGCTTATCCTAACATGTCGTAGACCACACTACTTTCACTTTGTTGATGTATCCTTCAACATTACCTATTATAACATAGACATAGGCATAATAAAAGTATACAATATCAAATCATATCCACATGATACTGACCTGAAATATTTGTTGTGACTATTATTCCCAATTGATTCCTCGTAAGACTAGGAACCTCTTCACGTTGTTCTCCTACATAAGCAATCATTCCTCCACAAGAATGATCCCTGAAAACCCTATGAGACTGTGATATAGATACATGTACACATATATACACCATAAAATAATAATGATCTCATAATTCAATGTCATACATAGATACATATGTACATATAAACATTAACATAAAATAATCATGATTCATGATCACCATGTCAAATATGACATACATACATACATGTATACATACATAAACAACAACATAATCATGATCATAAAATAATTACTAGATAACATAAGTTATAGTTTAAGAGAAATTCCTTTATTCATGCAACAGATGCGCAAGATTAAGAACAATAGTTCCCAAGATAGCCAAGGCATATGACGCCTCAAATCCATTTACTTTTCCTTTTCCTATTACCTTTATCATGACTATATTTCTACTTTCCATTTACCACAATGGACCTAGGGAGTCCAACCGACTACCATAGCCTTACCTTCCGTTGAGCTTACTCATGCATCGAGCTCCATCAAATTTCCTCTTTCTCAACCAATTCGTAAGACTCAAAACAATAAAAGAGAAGATAAGAAAAAACCAAGAATAAGACCATGAAAGCCCATAACGATATGACATTATAACAAAGTGACAAGGCCTTACACCAGACATAAACAAAACTGCAAATCAAGCTCAAAATACCAAAAGCACAAGACTGACACCATGACTCAATCCCCATGGTTCCCAAGGAAAGTGCAACCTAAGCCATCTTCAAGATTTCATGGAAACCTCTCTTGCCAACTCCCTGCATCATGCTCACAAATGTCAACCACATGTTGGTTGACATGTTCCAAATATCAAGAAGATCATATTTATCAATTTGAAATCAACCATTACCAAGACTAACAATCATGTCATAATACATAGTCAACTCATAGTCATCTGTCATAATACTACAACTATCAACTACATTCAAGTACATATCAATTGTCTCAATACATACATGTTAGTACAACCATCTTAAAACAAAATCATTTGAACACATACTCATATTAAGCAATTCATCAATCATTCAACCACTTGAAAACATACCATGTTAAATAAATCAATTAGATGACATAATATGCACCAAACACGCAAATATCAAATAGATGACATAATCAACTATGAAACACCAAGTATGATACATAAGAAAACTCATACCTTAGTGTACCTCAAGGGAGGCTATCTTGTCCACATAATCAATCTAGTTAGCGAAATATAACTTTACAGCATGTCAACATAAATCATGATTTCCATAATAGTAACTAACTAACATGTTCATATTACAAGCTCATAATCATTTGTCGCTCATGCATAATAATCACATATGTATGATCAGTCTAAATTGGTACAACACCACATCACAATTATGTCATCTCATACCTCAGTATCGCAACCATAACCATATGCATGGGTCAAATGAGGTTAACACAATACATATAACATGAAGATATTCAATGCAATGAAGATAACCATCACACATACGACCAATCCAAATTACGACATCAAGATCTCAATGAAATAACTCTAATCATCAAGTTAATAGCATATAACAACAATAAGCTATATATCATCCTCATTAACAACATAAAACTGAATCGTCAATCTAACTGTCATATAACAATCAACAAGTTAACCTATAGCATACTCATCAACAACATATAACATAATCATTGGGTTATCTAATATAAAACAACAATAGAAATGCATACAACTACAGGTTACTATCATTCTTGACTATAAGACACATGCGCATATAACTACACTAATCAACCAACATCTATCATGAATGTAATCATAACATCATAAGACATGTACATAAACCTAATATATATAAACCTAATGCATATAAAAATCCTTAACTTATATACCTGCATGCCAAACATACAATACATGTATGACGATCTGCGCTTATACCAAAGTCCAATGCCACAACCTCATTATAATGATCTGCATCTCCTACTCTATCTCAACCAACATATAAGCATCATAACATCCAATAGCACTATGATGACCTAAATTGCATACAATGACTTCACAAGGCATGTTCTACCTATTATTCATGTAATACTATAACCAAGACTGTACATGCATAATCTTTTCTATAGACATATAACACATGAGTGCCAAACCATAGACACATTATTCTAGCTAGAGTCCAGTCATCAATGCATAACCATATCAACTACACAACCCATAACCTCATGCATGACAATAACCATTACTCCATTGTACACATTGCCACCTGCGCCAAACAGTATGCATAAGCAAAGCCAAACCAACTACCAATATGCATAACCGCATGTAGTCTAACATAATCGATCAATTTTTGTAATCAACCTAAAAGACTCATACATGTAATCAAAATATTCAAAAATGTAACTTAACATACAAGGATGTAAGTAGGTATCATGAAATCAACATATAAGCGACATATAATTCATACGCAACTAGTTACATGTTACAAAAATCAAGACATCGTGTCTATTAATTTGAAATCAACATTCACCAATACTAACAACCTATAAGCACACCCCCTTACTATCCATGATCCACACTAAGGTAGGAGGAGGAAGCTACTCTAATGGTCTGATCTCCAATATGCAATTATGGAAATGGGATCTCCAAATATCTATTAAATTTAACCATACTTGAAAATAAATTGATTTTTATTTCTCATAAATTTGTATGAGACTAAGTCAAAAACATTGCACTTATTCCACTTGTAGCATAATAATTAAAAACATGCCACTTTTCCATTTCCTTACATGAAACCTTTCAAATTCTTTGCATGCAATCTTTCAAATTCCTTACATGCAACTCTTCAAATTATTTGCATGAAAATAGGCATAGATCAGCTACATCCATATTATCATACTACACTACTATCCCATCGAAGAAAAAATAAAATTTTCTTCAAACAATTACCATACTTTTACATTTTCCACAAACAACTACTATACTATTACATTTGCATGTAAGCATTTATTCAAAAACTTTACAGGCAAAATAATATAGAAAACTATTTGCATACAAGTAAGAATATATCAACTACAAAAACACTATTTCACATCAATACTATCCCCAACCACAAACAACATACTCATTGGGGCATTTTATCAAAAAATTTGTATGCAATTAATCATTGAACCATTTAAGCATTTTGTTACACTAAAATTTCTCACGATGACTATTTGCAGTCAGTATGGCTCCATCAATAGTCATACTGTCCTCCTTGGCAAGTCTTATACCTCTGCTCCTCATGTCAAACTCCAAGAAAGAGAGAAAGTCTTTAAAAAGTCAATATAACTCTGGTTACGCAATTTCTCTTACCCTTACCTGCGTGTACGCACCTCAAGTTCATAATACCTGCGTACTTGTACGCTCTGTCTGTAAAGGGGTGGGTGCGTACTCCTGTAAAGGTCAAAAGGCGCAAGTTTTACTTCAAAAAAGTTACTTGTGGTCGATTCTAGAGCATTCTAGAAGATGGTTTGACATGTATTGAGCGCCTCCAGATGGTTCATGCATCCCAATGAAAGAGGAACTTATCCCATGAAGAGGGGAGCTACCCCTTTGAAAGAGGAGCTTATCCCATTGATGGTGGACCTGATTAACTTCCTCCAAAGCATTATAAATACAGGCATTGGGCCAAAGGGAGAGGAGGTTGAAAGCTGAACATTCCTAAGGGTAGATGCTGCTGAAATTAGGACTCCCTTTTAGATCTTCAGAGGAGAGATTCCAATCCTTTCTTAGCTTCATTTGGAAGTGGGTGAGCTCATCAAAGTAAAGGAGAACTCTTGCTCGACCCTGGGAGGGACCTGCACAACACCAAGGTGCTGGTTGTAATGGTTTCTTTTGTTTCCAATTAATGCAATTAAGTTCATTTTTCTCAACAAGTTGTTATATATAATTTTTTTCATATACTCCTTGGTCTTTATGATGAATATGTTTTATTATATGAGTTATTCAGGTGCTATGTAATCGTTTTCTTGTTAGTGAATGCAGGCTTCAAGGAGAAGGAGCTCATCTGGATCGAAGAGGCTGGACTGCTACAAACAAGCGTTGGACTAGAGGTAAGCCTTAAACACCTGGTTGCTTTTATTTTAAATGCATATTTAGGGAAAGATAGTGCTTGATTGTTTTGTTTGTCACTAGAAAGCCTTAGCTTCTAGGGAGGTCAGTTTTTTCCGCAAAATTGACTCTTTCCACATGACAAAATGGTGACTCCGCTGGGGAATCCATGCATTTGATTGATTTCTCTTTTGATTGATACTTTGATTTGAGAAACTTTGATTTCGTTCTAGTTTTTGACTGATTGACTGTGAATTTGGGTGGAATAGCTTAGGGTTGAGTTAGTTTTTATTTTTCTTGATTTTGAGAGCAGTATGCACCCTCTGCATTAAGCACAGTGCGTACCTGTACGCACTTCGGCTTTGTACACAGAGCGTGGCCGCACCTGTGCAAACAGGCTGCCTGCGTACCCTGTCAAAAGTTTAGAAAATTCCATTTTTTCCTTTTTTACCTATTAGATTTTGTTTATAGCTTGTTTGTTGCTGCCCAGATCCACTCGTTACCTGTCAAAAGTTTTCATCTAAGCTTGTTTCATTAGCATCAAGGGTTTTAGTGAAATTCATAGAAGTTCTAGCCCTAGGTTTGATTTTTGCATTGGTCCTGTAGTGACTTTGGCTTTAGAAGTTGTAAAAACCTTGGATCTCCTTGGTCTTTTCAGCCTTCTTAGGAGTCGGGCCTTTCGTAAAATCCACCTTTGTGAGAAACCTACCGTTGTGTTGTCTCTTTGCAGAATTTCGAGAAGGCTTGTTAGTTAAGCTGTGAATTTCATTCATAAGAAAAAGAACAAAATCTTTTTGTTTTTTTGTTTTTGACTAGTTTATGATTCTGCATGAACTAGTCCTTGGTTGAATTGTAACTGAGTAAAACATCCTGGAATTATATTTTGTAGGCTTTTACCTCATTAGATTTGCTTTTAGGTCAATTTCTCTTAGATTTGCTTTTAGGTAAATTTTTCTTAGATTTTCATAGATCTTGAACTTGATTTTTCTTAACTAGTTTTACATGCTTTGTTAAAATAGGGAAAAATACAAAAATCTCTTTTGAAGAAAGTTTGTTTTAGTAGCGTTTGAAGTCTTTGAAAAGAGAAAGGAAGTTTTCGTGAAATAATTAGTGGTCATGTGTTGTGTGCTTTGGAAAAGATAAAGAGAATTGTTTCTTTGATTTTCATTGCCAAGAAAGTTGTCTTTATAAATGTTGCATTCTCCAACTCTCTTAGCTAGGGAATTCATTGAAAAGGAAAGATAGTTTAAATCATCTTAGGTGCATCTTTTAAGTGGATTTGAGTCGAGTCTACACACCATTAGTTTCATCTCCACTACCTTTTGTCCTAAAGAAAAGCCATAAAAATTAACGCTTAAAGTAAAATCAACATAGTAACTTTTTATTTACTAGGGCTCTGAAACACCAACATAGATCAGGCTAGTGTCTTGGAGTAGGAGAGTAATTAACTCTCCAAGACAGCAAAACCAAACAAGTAGCTTATCTTGTGGTAGGATAAATCCAACTGTTACATTTGTACTCTGGGAAAGCTCCTCTTAAAGGAGAAGCACGAGATCGTGTCCGAACCAGTGAGGGAATCAATCCTCCTTCATTGGGAACGACGCCAGATATGCACGTACTACAAATGGTAAACCTCGGATTAACCATTATCGAGGAGCCTGGGGTCACTTGTCGGTAAACCTTGGATTATTGTCAAGGAGACGGTAAGGGGATTGAGCTTGTTACTCTGCCCTTGTGTGCTATCGGATCGTAGACTGTTCCCCCATGTATATTTGTTACTGTTGGTGACCTTAGTGACTATTACCTTTAGGATTCTTCCTAAGGTGACAGCGGAGGGAAGATCCCACTGTACCTAGAGTAGACGTCGGCTAGACTCACTTGGATTTTCTGGGGGGTTCACTTCACTCGAGACGATTAAGTGCAGGAACTTGGTCCAGTCTATTCATTAAGCAGGTTGCAGGGGTAACTGTTCCACCTGCCACTTATGTACTGAATTCTGCGATGTTGGATTTCATCACCAACTATTGTTTTCGGTCCAAAAGGTTACTGTTTGTGTGTGGTTTGACGCCCTAGATTCTTTAGGCATGTGATTCGAATTTGTTTGGTTCTTTAGAGACTTTAGGCAGTTTGCTTTGAGATTTTACTTTGTTTGTGTGTGCAGTAGTTAAAGGTTTTAACTGTGGTTGAATTACCAAGACAGTCCCGTAGACTTCGGGGCCAACCTCCTGAAGACGTCCCGGGCCATTACGAAGGTTTGAAAGTCCTTGTAACTCCTAGTGGCAGTAAAGTAGGATCACCTGAAGAAGGAGAGTCTTCGTTGGTTGTTCATCCTGATTACCAAACTCTAGAAACAGGTTATAATCCTGAAGCTGTTTCGGTTTCCGAGCTTGCTGGTAGTTTTTCATCTACTAGTGATATAGGCGAAGAACCTGAGATATCTGAGCCTGTTACTCCAACATCGGGGTTAGTCTCTCCAACTTCTAGTGCTCCTGATTCACCTAGGGTAGAAAGAGTCATCACCGAAAATCTTCCTTCTGGTTTGATAGCTATTGAAAAACTTGCTCCAGAAGAAGAAATAGGCATCCCTATCCCTGAAGATCAACCTACTATTGATCTAAGGGAGCGTGAATCCATTTTTTATAGTCCACCTAGAAGTACTACTTGGTATCTTTCTCTAACTAATTATTTGGACAACTCAGGGTTAAGTTTTTCACCACCTCGTGCTCTTTATCCACCTAGAGGTATTTATTCTCCCGTAAATATGTCAGGTCAGTCGTCCATGTTTACTCAATCCCCTGAATCTTTTTTGTACGGCGGTCCTTCTCTTCCCTCTGGGTATCAGTCACTTGCTGGTACTTTTTCGGGAGCATCTCCTCAACCCATTGAACAAAGGGTATTCACTGGAAGCAATGGTACAAAGCCGTTGAGCGTAGAGGACATTCTTATGATGTCAGGTTCTATTCCCACTTCTCAACCTCAAGGTGGCCAGTTACCGCCTGGGGGGCAGCCTCAATTAACGCCTGGGGGGCAACCTCAAGGTACACAATTTGCATCTGGGGGGCCACCTCAAGGACAATACGTGCCTACGGTACAATACATTCCTCAAGGTCAACCCCAGACTCAATATGTACCCCAAGGTCAACCCCAGTATCAATTTATACCTCAAGGTCAACCCCAGTATCAGTACATGACTCAAGGGTATCTGCCCCAAGGTCAGTACTCGAATCAAGGTTTCCAACCACCCCAAGGTCAATCTTATGTTCAAGGTACGGGAAATGTACCTTTCACTTATCAATCCTACCCTCAACCTGGTTATGGATCTCAATATCCTCAACCTGTTATGGGTCAGTACCCCGGAATAAACATAGTGTGGGATCCATCGCAAGTTCAACAGGTGTTGTAGCCAAGTGTACAGTTGTCATCTCAAACTGGACAACCCTTAGTTTCTGGTTCACCCCAGCAACCAGTCCAGTCTAATATTCAAACTTCTGTACCTTCGACAGTTTCTCAGTCTTGGCCTATTTCACCTCGTACTCCATCTCAAACGACTGCTACAACTTCCGCAACATCTGTTCAATCTACCCCACTTACTTCTGGAGTATCGACAGCTCCGGTTTCTACTGTCCCTGTATCTACTCCTCAGACATCTTTACCATCGTCTGGATCCACGATTCAAACTACAGTTCAGATGCCTGTAGGACAAACTGGTTTAAGTACTGTTGTCGCAAGTCAACCACAATTCACTTATCAACCGTACCAGGGACAGTACCAATTCGATCCTGCTGTCCAGCAGCCAGTTTACCAGTATCAACCGTATCCTGGGTACACTTATCAACAACCACAACAACCCCAGTATGGTCTGGTTAATCCTGGTTTTCCAGGAGGATACAATATCCCGAACGCGATTCCCATTCCTAGTTATCCTGGATATCCTCCTCCTAGGGCTGGTATAATGACTCAGAGTTTTAGGGATCCTAATCGGCAGCTACCATTTATTGCAAATTTGGATTTACCAGACTTGTCGTGCCTAACGAACGATCCAATTAATTATCTTCCGTTTTGGCCACCAATGCCAAATAAGTTGCCTAGTGACATTCCCAAGTTCGAAGGTATGTCTGGAGAGGACCCGTCGAATCATGTGATGACTTACCACCTCTGGCGTGCCTCCAATTACATCTCGGATGATTTGATCCGCTTACGTCTTTTCCAGCGCACTCTCATTGGTCTTGCGGCCAAGTGGTACATTGAGTTACCACGGGCCTCTTTTTATAATTTTAGTCAGTTAACTACCTTGTTTTTAACTCATTTTCAGTTGCCGGTCAGATACGATAATGGCACGGAGTTACTAACTTCATCAAAACAATCGATGTCCACATATATTTCCGATCATATCCATGAATGGAGACGTCGAAGGCGGTTAGTGAAAGTTTTTATCCCGGACCAGATCTTAGCTGAATGGTTTGTTAAATCATTGTTACCGAAGATTACTGAAGACATAGCTAAGGCTGGAGTAGTTACTGAGGAGCAAGTGATTGCTTAAGCGCAGTACCTTGACATAGTTTATACTCAGTCAGGTACGTTACATGAAAAGATCCCAGATCTTCGAAAGTCAAATCAAATCGCTGCAGCTCCTTCGGGATCTCATGCTGCTGATGGCATGATTGGTACGGTGAACACTAAAAGCAAGAAGAAATCCTCAAAGAATTCTTCTCCTATTATAACCTTACCAGACTCCCCGACAGGAGATTCTTCTGCTGAAGTTTCCGCCGATATTCACGCTGTAGAGTCATCTACGGCTAAATCAAAATCCAGTGGCAAGAAGAAAGGGAGAAAGAAGAATAAAGCAGACAAAACTCCAAAGGAGAAAACTGAAAAGGCGGAATCCAATGATGAAAAGCGCAAACCTCGTTATCCATGTCTCATTTGTGAAGAAGATCACTTTACAAGAGACTACCCTCATCGAGCAGAGGTTGCGAAGATCGTCAAAGGTTCCCAAACTCCTGCTGTCTTGAAGGATCCATTTCCTAAAGATAGCAAAATGATAGGTTCTTCCTCGAGTGCCAATGAAGAACCCATATTGATGATGTCTCATGTAAGGATTGCGACTCGATCGCAAGATTATGGTAGTAAAAGTCCTGTTGATGGCAAAGAAGCAGAATCTTCTCGTTCTAATCCATCAACCTTAGCTCCTGGCTCCGATCCACTACAGATCGAGAAGCCTAACCCAGACTTAGTAATCAAACCGCCCACCAAGGGTGTACTTCGAAGGTCTACTTTCAATCCACATGCGAGAGCGGCCCAGAATTACAACATTGTTGAGGACTTAGCTGTTTCACCCTTAGCAATGTCGGCTTTGGAAGTGCTGCAATCATGCCCAGCACAATGAAAATTACTTTTGTCGGCTATAGGAGCTGTTGATGTTCAGGACCCGAATCTAATAATCTTTGATCTAGAAAATAGTACACCGCATTTACCTCATCAAATGGCTTTCCAGATCCCAGTGATAGTAAAAAACAGGCCTATTCATCGGACTGTAATTGATGATGGAGCTTCCACGTGTATTATGTCGATACAGTGTTGGAGATCACTTGGTTCTCCTTCACTAAATCAATCCCCGACAATTCTTAAGGCCTTTGATGGCCGTGGGTTTCATCCTTTTGGCATTTTATAGGATTTGCCTATAGGGGTTGAAGGAAAAACCGTTAGTCTAGATGTGGAGGTGGTTGATGCCCCTCTAGACTACAACCTTCTCTTGGGTCGAAGTTGGTCTTACGCTATGACAGCGGTCGTTTCATCGGTCTTCCAAGTAATAAAGTTCCCACATAATGGAAAGATCGTAACAATAGACCAGCTGTCTTACTTTTCATCCGACCCAACCTCTTCAGAGAGTATTCAGCATGTCGGTAAAACGACTATCCCATATAAGGATGTTGGAGTAGGACTAGTTAAAGATTCCGGTTTACTGGGAACTTTTCCTTTTCCTCCACTCAATGCATCATCTTCATTTGCAACCATTCATATGATTACATCAGACACTATTTATTATGACGATCCTTGGATCGTTCCTTCTGAATCTGAAATAGACTCATTTTGTAATTCTATGCCTTTGAGTCCATATGAAATTGCCTATGAAGCCATGCAGTCTTTTACCGACCTGTGTTCAACCAAAATCGACCAAATGAATGTGGTCCGTGAGGAATCACTTTTCACATCAACCTCGGAGTTAAAAGCGTTTCCCGAAGTTGTGTCATCTGACGAGGAACTTCGAGAAGTCCTATGTATAGATGATTTACCATGGGACGATCTCCATCATAGATCTTCGTTTTTACCTGAGGATGATCGTTTTGAAAATGATTTCTCATCAATTTTTACAGCTGAATATGTCAAAGAAGCTCAGAATCCCATGAAACATCCTGATTCAGAGCTGAATTTGGGAAATATCTCTCGAACTATTCCCATTGACATTTCAGTTAAGCCTGGAATTGTTGAGAACATTCATATAGGTGCCTCGTGTACAGATGACGAAATTCAGACATACAAGGCCCTATTTCAAGAATTCCGCAACATGTTTGCCTGGTCCTATGAGGAAATGCCAGGAATTTATCCCGCGATTGTTGTTCATGAGATCAAGACTTACCCGGATGCTAAACCCGTCCGGCAACGTTTACGTCAAATTCACCCACGAAAAGCTGCTGCAATTAAAGTAGAAGTTGAGAAATTGTTGAAAGCGGGTTTCATTTATTCGATCCTGTTAACAGATTGGGTATCGAATATTGTTCCGGTTAACAAAAAACACGGAACAATAAGAATATGCATCGATTATAGGGATATTAATCGAGCTTGTCCAAAGGACAACTACCCAACACCATACATCGATCAAATAATTGATGATTGTGCCGGTAGCAAAATATTTTCCTTTATGGAGGATTTTTCCGGTTACAATCAAATCAATATTCTACCTACCGGTCAACCAAAAACGGCTTTCATTTGTCCATGGGGAACATTTTCTTATTGCAAATTACCTTTTGGGCTCAAGAATGCCGGAGCAACTTTTCAAAGGGCGATGTCTTACGCGTTTCATGACATCAAACACATTGTGCAACCGTATCTCGATGGTTTGCCTGCTCATTCGTTACATCGAGCTGACCACCTTGTCCATTTACGAGAAATCTTCATGAGGTGTAGGCATTATCGTATTCGGTTGAATCCACACAAATGTGTCTTCTGTATAGAAGCGGGACGATTGCTAGGATTTTTGGTTTCGAAGGCCGGCATTCACGTCGATCCCTCGAAGGTAGCAGCTATCATCAAATTGCCTCCTCCTTCGAGTCTTCACCAACTCCAAAGTTTGCAGGGGAAAGCAAACTTTTTACGACGATTCATTCCTAACTATGCCGAGGTTACAAAGGGTTTTACATGGTTGTTGAAACAGAACGCTCAATTCTCTTGGGATGAGATAGCTCAGAAATCTTTTGATGCACTCAAACACGCATTGACCCATGCACCGTTGTTGCATCCTCCCAACTACAACCAGGATTACTTTTTGTACCTCACCGCCGCTCATTCCACCATTGGAATGGTCTTAGTTCAGGAAGATGAATTCGGAACGGAACATGTCATATATTACCTTAGTCGGATGTTAAATCCCACTAAGCTAAAATACTCACATGTGGAGAAATTGGCATTGGCAGCCGTTCAAGCTATCCAATGTTTTCGTCACTACATTTTACTCCATAAAACTACAGTCATTTCGGATTGCAACCCTATGATCTACATTTTGACTAAACAATTGCTAGGGGGAAAATACTCTAAATGGATTGTTATCCTGCAGGAGTTCAACTTGGAGTTTGAGAAATCTAAGTCTAAGAAATCTTTAGTTTTTGCAGAGTTAATGTGCGACTTCCCGCGTGCTGACACGGAAACTGTGGCAGAGGAGCCCATTGCGGACGAATCTTTGTTTCTAATCAGCACTTTAGATCTGTGGTATGGGGATATCATCATCTATCTCCAGACCCAATCCTTTCGGCCCGAAGCTTCAAAGTTGGAACGTCGAAAAATTCGATTCCAGTCCCAACAATACAAAATTATTGGAGATACTCTTTATCGACAAGGGGCGGACTCTATTTTTCGACGTTGTTTAACTCACGAAGAGGCTGAAAGGGTTCTAAATGATTGTCACTCTGGGGCGTGTGACAATCATATGTTTGGGTATGCCACAGCCCAAAAGATATTGCACGCTGGCTACTTCTGGCCGTCCTTGTTTAAAGATTGTATTATTGCAGTCCGAAAATGCCACAACTGACAAGTGTTTGATCGAAAGATGTGTGCTCCACCTGCTCCTCTCCACCCTATAATTTCCGTTGGTCCTTTTGCCAAATGGGGTATCGATTTTATTACATGTTACCCTCACTCGACCAGGGGGCATGCGTATATCATCCTTGCGGTAGATTATTTTACCAAGTGGGCCGAGGCGATGCCTACATTCGAGGCAGATGGCAAGACAGCTGCAATTTTCATGTTCAATCATATAATTGCTAGGTTTGGTGTCCCACAAGTGATAATCACTGACCATGGGTGCCATTTTCGAAACGTTATGATGACAGAACTTACAGGCTAGCTTGGTTTGCGTCATGATAGTTCAACTCCTTATTATCCACAAGCGAATGGTCTGGTTGAGTCCATCAACAAAGTTTTAGTTATCATGATCCGATGAATCATTGGTATTCATCGGTCGAATTGGCACAACATGTTATTTTCAGCACTTTGGCCGTACCGAACCTCAGTGAAAACATCAATAGGGTTCACTCCTTTCCAACTAGTTTATGGTTTGGAAGCTGTGCTACCCATTGAATGCGAAATCTCGTCACTGCAAATGGCCATCGAGTTACTTCCAGCTACTTCCGAAGAGGAAAAGCATTTATTATACTTAGCTCAATTAGATGAGAATCGACGTGATGCTGCATTGGCGATCGAGACTCACGCAAAATGTATGAAAGCTCAGTCTGATCGAAATGTGACCCCTCGAAATTTTTCGGAAGGAGACCTAATGTTATTATATGATCAAGCTAATGATAAATTAGGTGTTGGAAAATTCGTTCCTATGTGGCATGGGTCCTATATTGTCAAGTGAAAGCTAGCAAAAGGGGCCTATGAGCTGGTAGACTTTGACGGGGACTCTTTGGGTAAACCCATAAATGGACTTTACCTAAAGAGGTATTATGCTTAAAAGATGGGTATGGAGATTTTTGGTTAGGCTAGTTTTTCTTTCTAGGTTAGTTTTTCTTTCTAGCTGGTGTGTTTGTTAGTTTAGACAGTGTGCTTAGCCTAGAGAGTGTGTTTTTTCGTCATTATTATGACTTATCTTGGTTTTACTCTTGATGACGCAGATGTTGATGCCTCTCCAAAAGTACATTGGTTTCGCTGATGGTGCTTGTCGTAGTACACAGAATATCTCTTCCGCAGCTTGGGTTATCTATTCGCCCTCTGAAGAGTTAGTATCTATGTATGGGGTAAGCCTCGGTCAAGCAACAAACAACATTGCCGAATACAGTGCAGTGATTGAGTTATTGTCTGAATCTATTTCATTTGGGATTTGGAGTTTGATAGTGAGGTTAGATTTTGAACTCGTTGTATTACAGCTTAATAGAGTGTATGCCATTAGAAATCCAGTGTTATTAAGGTTATTTTTGAGAGTGCGTCTCTTGGAACCTGAGTTTGATTACATTGAATATCAACATATTCCAAGGTCTTTAAATACATTAGCAGATGCAATTGCTTCTTGAATGTTAAATAGACATTCGCAATAATCATACATGTAAATTTAAAACCATTTCATAACATGATTTACAAGATAAGCCGGTAATAATGATATATATAGATAGGAGTGTGTCAAAAAATACATCGTCTTCGATAATAGGTTGAAAAACACCTTATGATCGGCAAAAATGATAAGTACAAAAAACCAAAATGTCACATGTGTCTACAAAACGACCATCCAATCACTAGTGATGATCTCTATATGACACCACTGCACGGGCTACCCTACACAAGAACCTCCTAAAAGGTCCTGGGACCCCGACTACATAGCGCTAAAGCCTGATAGGAATATCATCTATGGCAGTCTCCCGTATATCTGTTGTAAGGCGCTCTAGGTCATGTTCCAACTTAGCTAAAGTCTCTGTGGCCTCATCCAGTTGGGCCGGTGCCGGTGCAACTGGTAGTCTCCTCTCGAAAGGCCGGAGATTGGCTGGACGTCGTGGGCCTACATCTGCATTTTGGAAAATTATTACTATCAGTTTTGAGACGATATAAAACAAAAAAATAGATAGTTTAAAAAAAAACTTGTGGAAAATGAAGTTACCTGTGTCATCCCATTGTTCTCCCGGTGGAAGAACCATGTCCGGATCTCCACGAAAATCAACTCCAGCATAAGGAAAATCCTGTATAGAAAAGACCTGGTCCTCTAACCAGTGAAAATACTCCAGAGTAAATCGAACAACCTCCGTTCCCTCATCAGGATGACGGGCCATAACCGCAACCCATCACATCAATTTGGGCTCTCGAGGTAGCCCAACACTAACAGTGAGCTGCTGTGGGATCAGCATCGGAACCCTCTCTAAGCCAAAACTCACAACTAAAGGCCCATAACCAAAAGTCTTCAGCTGCCCGTTTTTTTCTCTAGTCAGTTGGCCTTTTACATTGGCCAACACAACATCACACCAGTTAAAAATGGTACCTCGATAGCAATCAATCGCCATCCGCATCTGGGATCCTGTGGCAATGTGTAAAGCAGCAACCCCGCAAAGTCTGGTAACTGTAAAGGCAATCATCATAAGTTCAGGTCGGGATATAGTTTTGATCTCTATCCCCTTCTCCTGAGTCTGAGTATTACACCACTCTAGTCAGAGACTAGCGATGGACTGGCCACCCGGCCTAGTCCCAAACAGAGTCAAATGTTCGCCTCTATTGGGCAAACCAGTGAGAAAGTAAATGTCTGTGGGCTCCATCTCGAGCTGGTGCCCTCCAATATAAAAACACTGGTCCTGAATGTTCCACCTTTCGACCAGCCACTCTAGAAATCTCACTTGGGCCCTCATGCCAGGTATGGCGCAGTATTTATAAAGGCCGCATGCCTTCAAATCATCAATTGATGGTTGATGATTAATGGCGGCCAAATAAACATCTTCGTGCTCTCTCTCGCGCCAATCAAGCATGGTGAACAATCTACACACCAGAAAACATCCATTAGAGTCCATAAAACCAAAAAAATTTTGTCCAATTTGGAGAATTTGGGGTTTGAAAACTCTTTGCACGGAGTACGTACCCCGCCTTTAGGAACAGAGCGTGGGTACACAGGTTCCCTTAAGGCAAGGTGCGTACGCCCGACATTTTCCCAACTCAGAAAATGTCGGGGTACGCGGGTCCCTAGTGTGGCACCTGCGTACCTCGAGAGGCGATTCTTGAAACCCCAAAGCCTCCAAAAAATGAAATTTTGGGCCTAAAAATGAATTCTAAACGGATGAAAATGAAGAGGAGGATGTTGTAGAATACCTGAAAGAGACGGCGTTCGGTTTTCGACGGTCGGATTCTCCGCAATGTCAACGGGAAGTTTCTTGCCAAAAGCCCTTTTTCTCTCCTCAACAGTAAAATGGTAAAAATGAATTGGTAAAAGCCCTTTTTATAGGTTTTTTGGGTAAATAAATGGTAAATTTGTTTATTTTTCACCATGAAAAGGTATTTTTCAAAGTATTTTTATCTATCATCAACAGGTATGAGTAATGTGTTGGTTTTTGTGCAGGATAGAGGATTTTCAGGGAAAATTGTCATTTTCTACAAACAAAAACATCAGAGTCATCTTTAAACCCTTTTCTGACTCCTAAAACATGAAAAGATTGCCAAGCGTTTCTTTTACACTTGTTAAAACGTAATTAAAAGACGGTCCTTTTACAACCCTTTTCTGACCGTAAAAACATGAAAAGATTGCCGGATTTTTGTCGTTTCAAATTCGATATTGGAAATAAAACGACGTGTCCTTGATTGCTTTTTACTTTTCAGATCAGAGGCACTAACCATGAAAGTACTCCTTGGTCATAAAGATCAAGTGGTTCTCTCAAGTATTATTTTATACTTTTTCGGGCTTGGGAGACACAAACTCACGAAAAAGGTCAACCCTGGAGTCTTCTTAAGTTTTTCAGACTCTCTAAAATTAAAAAACGCCGAGTTTCTCCTATACTGGACTCGTTAAAATTTCACAGTAAAGGACCTGTTCGATTACAAACAGGAACGGACCACTCCTTCTTAGGGTTAAAATCTAAACTAAGTTGGACTCATCCAAAGGATGAGCTTATAATCAAGCAAATGTTATCCTCCTCAAGCTTGTAAAAAATAAAGAGGTACTTGCCAGAAATGGTGGGGGAAAAGAGAGAAAAATGAGCCTATTTGTTATCCTTTGTCTCAGAGAAACCTTATCACCACTCTTGAACACGACACTTTTCATTCACCTGGGTTGGGAAATACTTTGCCTAACAGTTGATCAAACCACATTGAAAGACTTCAGCTGGTTTCCAGGTATTAACTTTGGGTCAATTGTTACCAAGCCATCTGTTGTGTCGTTATGTGTTCAAGAGGTTACTCCAAATAAACCATTCATCTGCAAAATACTTGTCATCCATCTTGACCATCCCTGAGTCAGTCCTTACAGCTACATTTCTTCAGCTTGATCTATGATTTCGTGTTGTGGGCTTGCCTACGACGGATCGCTTTCTATCGACATCAGCACATTATCTAGAAAGATGATCTAGAAATTGTCAGTACCTTGAAATCTGCATGCATCAATGGCAGGTTTCCCGCCTTTGACGACAATTTACATCATTGACTTTCGATCGAAGGATTCTGTGACATGTTCGACATCAACACATTCATTCACATCTCACAGATTGTACTGGGTACTTTGAGAACCATTGACATCACTGGTGGTCTCTCTCACACTTGTTAACAGTTTACATCATTGACTTGTAATCAAGTGGTTTCTACCATGTTCAACATCAACTCATTTACTCGCATGGATAGAATCGTACTATTTCGGGAAGTAGAAATGAAGACCCTGGACCTAGTTTCCACCATCCAGGATGCGAGGAGTTTTGTATTCATTATACAGTAGACTAATCATAAACAAATGGCTGTGTCCATACTGTGTCTACATGAGTCTATGATTATGATGTACTGCGAAATCATTCCTGTATCAGAGCAGTAGTTAGTCTGTTAGTTAAAGTTTTTGATCTGAGTATGGGAATGCCTACCTCAGTGATGATATGATCTCATATATGTATTTTGTGTTGAATATTTGTAGGTTCCAACTGGGCTCTCCACAAGATAATCCTTGAAATGATAAAGTGCTTCACCCTTCCTAGATGATATGAAACCCTAATCTACTACAGGCTTCGCACTTTAGGGGGCAATCTGTTACACTAAAATTTGTCACCATGACTAATTGCTGTCAGTATGGCTCCATCAATAGTCATACTGTCCTCCTTGGCAAGTCTTATACCTCTGCTCCTCATGTCAAACTCCAAGAAAGAGAGAAAGTCTTTAAAAAGTCAATATAACTCTGGTTACGCAGTTTCTCTTACCCTTACCTGCGTGTACGCACCTCAAGTTCATAATACCTGCGTACTTGTATGCTCTGTCTGTAAAGGGGTGGGTGCGTACTCCTGTAAAGGTCAAAAGGCGCAAGTTTTACTTCAAAAAAGTTACTTGTGGTCAATTCTAGAGCATTCTAGAAGATGGTTTGACGTGTATTGAGCGCCTCCAGATGGTTCATGCATCCCAATGAAAGAGGAACTTATCCCATGAAGAGGGGAGCTACCCCTTTGAAAGAGGAGCTTATCCCATTGATGGTGGACCTGATTAACTTCCTCCAAAGCATTATAAATACAGGCATTGGGCTAGAGGGAGAGGAGGTTGAAATCTGAACATTCCTAAGGGTAGATGCTACTGAAATTAGGACTCCCTTTTAGAGCTTGAGAGGAGAGATTCCAATCCTTTCTTAGCTTCATTTGGATGCGGGTGAGCTGATCAAAGTAAAGGAGAACTCTTGCTGGACCCTGGGAGGGACCTGCACAACACCAAGGCGCTGGTTGTAATGGTTTCTTTTGTGTCCAATTATTGCAATTAAGTTCATTTTTCTCAACAAGTTGTTATATATACTTTGTTTCATATACTCCTTGGTCTTTATGATGAATATGTTTTATTATATGAGTTATTCAGGTGCTATGTAATCGTTTGCTTGTTAGTGAATGCAGGCTTCAAGGAGAAGGAGCTCATCTGGATCGAAGAGGCTGGACTGCTACAAACAAGCGTTGGACTAGAGGTAAGCCTTAAACACCTAGTTGCTTTTATTTTAAATGCATATTTAGGGAAAGATAGTGCTTGATTGTTTTGTTTGTCACTAGAAAGCCTTAGCTTCTAGGGAGGTCGGTTTTGTCCGCAAAATGGACTCTTTCCGCATGACACATTTCATCAAACACTTTGCATGCAAACTAATATAGAGAATGATCATTGTATATATCCTAAACTGTAGTAGTACAAGTTATGGAAACTGAAACATATGACCAGTGGAATTATTCCTAACTATGGTTCAAGTTTCAGCTTCTAAGATTTCATAGATGAAAAGTTATAACAAAATACCAACACAATCCTATTTGGTGCACAATTCTAGGAGTATCGAGAAAGCTTGATTTACACTAGTCATATATCCTAAAATATATTGAATAAATGTCTGAAATTTTTATCACAATATAAGTGGGATTTTCTCTCATTGTGGAAAACATTTTTTCTGCTTAGAGTGCCCAGAATAAAAGGTATAAAAAAATTGTCAGCGTGACTTTTTTGAGACCTAATTTTAGGAGCATTCAGAAGGCTCAACTCCCTCTACTCATATATCCTAAAATATTGCGACCCAATATCTAAAATTTCTACCACATAATCATTGGTATTTCCCCTCAATGTGGATGATCTTTCAGCTTCTGAAAGCCTACAGAAGAAACGTTATTGCTGAAATTCCAACGTGACCTGTTTAAAGGTGCATTCAAGAAGGTCATCTTCCTTAGATCATAATTCCTAAAGTATTGTGAACCAATATCTGAAATTATAAAAAAAATTATCAGTGGAATTTACCTTCAATATGGAAAACATTTCGACTTCTAATATGCCACAAAATAAAAGTTATAATAGATATGATAGGAAGGTCTAAAATTTAATCTTTGTTCTTCATTTCATCTATGATAGAGCCCATCCAGTCCAAGTGTTTGAATCATGCTTTGATACCACTCTGTAACACCCTCAAGGGTAAATGTGCATACATAATAGGAACATAAATACAATAAACATATCACCCATCAAAACCCATATATATATATATATATATATATATATATATATATATATCAGCACATTTGCACATGAAAATCAAGGGAATGAATTTTTCGTTAATAAATAAAATGAACTACCTGGTGATGGGACTACCATGTTCCACCCAACCACAGATTGGTTGAGCCAAGTCTCTCTTCACCCAATCACCCTCGTGCCATATTCTAAGCATGAATATGGGATCTCATAGAACACATCAATCAGAACTCATCTAGGGCTTCCAGAGGCCACCCACCTCAACCCATCAAACAATGATTCCACCTCACAGTCGGACATCACCAAAAACCATCATTAGATTTATCTCCATCCAAGCCTTCTAGGGCTTCCAGAGTGCTTTTCCAACCAAGGCTTCCAGAACTAGTAACTCAGCCCACATCTTATACAGGGCTTCCAGAGCATTTGTCCAACCAAGGCTTCCAGGACTAGCAACTCAACCCACCAAGGGCTTCCAGAGCTTTGGTCCAGCTAAGGCTTCTAGGACTAGTAACTCAACCCAAGTTGTTAGAGGGATTCCAGAGCATTTGTTCAACTAGGGCTTCTAGGACTAGTAACTCAACCCAAGCTATGGAAAAATGAGAACTAACCGAAAAAAGTAATGAAAATAAACCCACAATCACCATGGCTATCTAGGAAATGGCAAGGCTAGGAAATCCACTATCAATCCAGGCAATCCTCCATGCCAATGACAGATCATAACCAAGAAACCACATGCATGTGCCATGCATGCCAAAACTAGTGAAGAAATCAAACATGCAACCTGGTACCTACAAGAAAATCTGATGTGGTTTTTGATGTCGATGCCTTCTTGCCCTATTCTTCTCTTCCTTTGCCTTCTTGCTCCAAGAATCCAAGTATGCCACACCCTCCAAGAGTGTCCAAGAAAAATCTAAGTATCCAAGGGTATGAGAGAGAGAGATAAAAATGAGAGAGCTCCAAAGCTAAACTGACCAAGTCTTGCCCATTCATCCTCATAAGACATTTTATTAATGAGGCCACTATTTTCTTCATTTTCCATTATTTCCCTTCAATTTCCTCCTCACATGCAAAATGTGACCTTTCACCTTCCTTTTCTCCTAATTTCCATTATTTTCATAAATAGATGTGCCAAAATACCTTTCTACCTCTTTAATGCCTTAGCCATTGCCTTTGCCAATTTCCTTAATCATAAACGACCAAATGACCACCCACTAGGATGTCCTACCTACCACTTAGCTTGGAATATGTGTCTCATCATCCTTGGTATTTATATATTTTTATATGGAATTTTTACCAAGGTTGTTACAATAATGGATCTTCATGTGGACCAGTGGAGGCGAGCCTTGGGAGGATTTGTTAGGAAAATAAAGGACAACGATGACCTACGCACCCTCAGTTAATTGTACTGTGCATAGATTAGTATATTGTACAATTTGTTTTAAGAAAAAGTGAACAAATTTTCACTAGTTCTATGAAAGAAAAGGCACAGATTGTGTTGTAACCTATTTTAAATTATATGTCATGTACATGTTAAACATAAGCGTAAAAAGAAAAAAAAGAAAAAAATATTGAAAGAGGAAAAGAAAAATGTGAATTTCTTTTTTTTATTTGATTAAACTAAGTTATGTTGGTTTATCAAAGTCTTTTGCATTACTAATATCTTGTACCTACAAAGTTTATTGTAATAAATTGAGACGGACGGTGGGACCCTGCGGCAGTAGTTGGAAGTGTTAAATTGTGAGAAGGCTGGTGATGCACGCAAGGTAGAGAGGATGGAACCCGCCTGATGGAGAAAACCTGATGACAAAACTAAGTGGAAGGTTAAGACATGCAGTGCCCCCGCAAAGACTTTATTAGGGCCTATTGACTTTTGAATGAACGGTGTAGATTTATGATAGGGGCACCACTCAGAATTTAGTCTCATACAGAGTAGTCCCCTGCAGTGACAACAACAAAAGAGCCATCTCATTCTAATTTAATTCACCATGTCATACTCCTTTGTCCAGCCATCCTCTTAAGTGTCAAATCCTTCATTAAAATCGGTCATTTCTCAAGATGGAATTAAATGTCGTTTCCCCTCTTATAATTTCTCATTCCACTATAAAAACCTTTTCTTAGATTTTACTCAGTACATTGTGATGTTGTTCACTACCAATAAATTCAAATTCTAGCTCACGTCTGAGTCAGCCTCATCACCAATACTAGGTATTTTGTCAAAATCAACTGTCTATCTTTTAAAAAGGGCCAAGAAAATAATTTTAGCGAGCTCATCCTCTCAAATTCCGCCCATGGATATGGAAAGAGATGTCTTTGATGTTTCTTTCCCTGTCAACCATCATGAATTCTACGAACATGTCCAGTTAAACCAGTCCAATTCCCCAATTTATGCTACAATGGTCAAATATGGTGTGTTCGCAACCTTTTACACTCAAACACATATGTTTCCTGAATTAATTCATTGGCTAGTTTCAACAATGTATCCTCGAAGGTGCTTTATGATAAATAACCTCAGAGAAAGGGTTTTCCAGGTGTCCTCTCTCTTGATTTAGCAAGCATTTTGCTAGCCTTATGAAGAGTCTTACTTCTCTTTCTCCATAGAATCATTGACTGCTTATTTTGAAGAATTATCTGAACCAGAAGATGTTGTAATTTTCTTGTATTTAATGAATAATGGAAAAAAATTCCCCATAGATTACAATCATTTTATCTTGGATATCTTTGCCAAAGATGTAAGACCAGTTCTTTAGGTGTTGGCCAAAATTTTAGGGAAAGAGGACATTATAGTAGTTGACAAAGAATTTTTAGGAATGTTTGTTGTAAGGATGACGCCTGTAGTTGTATTAGATATACCAACATATTGGGAAAACAAAATTAATGTCCAGTTCATGAATTTCACTCTCACGAGTTGTTTTAGGTTTCCTTCACTTGCGACATATCTATTCTTGTATTCCAATTTTGATAAATACATGCATATAGGGTTGAATATTATGGACACTCTCACGCATAAACAATCAGTGTTTTCTGCACTGACATAGTAAGAATTGATCCAGGAAATGAGGATCTGTCATATTTTGCATCTTTTTTAATTTATGTTGTATATTCAATCATGAATAATTCACCTGCACTAGATTTACTACGTAAATCCCAATCTTTCCTTCAAGTGAGTAAAGATGTAAAGGTTGAAGATTGGTTTTATTTCCAAGATCATGTTGAAATAAGGTTGTATGGAGCTGAGGTTGAGCCCTACAGATTACCAAATTTTGTTCCCATGAGGATTTTTTCTCTGGAATTCATTAGACAAAGCCTAAATGTAGATTAGGTACATTTTGTACCTCCAAACAAGGGACTCCTTTTCAGGTTGCCTAGGACTGTTGGACCATTCATTGTGAATACTAGCCAAGTAACAGATGAAGTCCAAAAATTGTTAGAAGGGATGAATTTATTACAAGAAGAAAAATGTGCTTATGATCCATATCATATAATTTCAAACATAAGGATAGAAAATGGATATGCTCCTTTTGTGCATGAATCAACTCTAGAAATTGAGAAACTGGAAAATGGAGGGCAGTCAACTCCCTTGGGAAATATAGATATTGATATCCCCCTTGCTACTGAAAATAATATGGAGGCAGGTGATAGGTATTTGATTAAGAGAAGAGGAAGACAGAGCATCAAAAAGGGAAAAGATGTTTGAAGAGATTGATGCATCAACAACTCCTAGTATACAAACTTAGTTAGGGTAAAATTTTTGTATTTCTTGTTATCCAGTTTCAAGGGAGTCTTTTCAAGATTTAGTTTCCATGATTAAACATATGTTTTTGCAGGTGGAGGAAAGAAAGAAGAAAATTAGAGAAAACATGGAATACCAATCAGAAGCTCAGGTATCTTCTGAGTATCAGACAAGGCTGCTATCAGCTATGGATTTAGATAAAAGTTAGCTAAAAGTTTCTCTCTCTCACCCATAAACAATGTCAGTAACATCTGTAGTAGGCTTCAGGACTATTAATTTAACAGTGGATACAAAGAGGATTCCATTACATGATAAGATTAATGTACATATGAAAACTGGGAAATTAATTTTCCATGATTTATATAAATCTTCTTCAGTTGCTTCTAAAGCTGAAAACATGTTAGAGAAAGCGGTAAATCAACTGAAGTTGGAGAAACAAAACTACAGAGCTCTTAATACCCAAAATGAAGAGCCGCAAAAAGATAATTTTCAAGATTGGTGAGAATCGAGAAGATAGTTCTCCTGTTCAGAAGTTACTGCAAAGTGTTGAGATAGATATTCAAGCACTGAAGAAAAAGTTGAAGTTTCCCTGAGCATAGCATCCCATGGCTTCAAAGGTAGTAGGGGTTGAGAAAGAAAAGGAATTACTGGTCCAAGAGATTCTACAAAGCGATAAGGAGATAATGAAGTTCAAAGAAATGACTCTTTGTTTACAACAAAAGATTGATTCCCATGTATGCAAAATTGTGGTAGCAACATACTCAGATGATCTTGCTGAGAAAATGACTCAGGTTAGGACTAATTTGCACATTTCTAAAAATGAGTTAAAGAAGAAACAAAAAAATTTGGATAATGTTGTGAAACTCATAAAAGAAACTAAGGAATAGATGTTTATGACCAAGGAGACCGCAAAAAAATACAGAAGGGATTTCTAGGCTACTCAATGAGAAATTAAAGAATTAAATGAAAAAGTAAAAGGAAATATGTCCCCAGTACAGGCAAAAGAAATCTTATGGAATGACATAATTAACACTGTAAAGAGTGTTTGGAAATTCCCAGTCATCATTGAAGAGGAGAAGATTATTGTCAGAGATTTAGAAGAAGTCATCGTGAGTAATAAATAGAAGTTGCAGAATAGAGCCCAATTTGCTAAGAAGTTGATTGAATTATGAAGCTCAAAGTCTACACAGGAAATGAAGGAGTTTTGGTTAGAAGACAGGACAAAGGATGTGATGGAGCTAAACAAAATGATATTGAAAACTGGCAACATGAAAGCAGCAGAGAAGAAATTGATGGAAATTAAGGAGGCAGTAATAAGTTTTGATATCAATTTTCATAAATGAACAAGGGCTAGTTTCCCATATTGTTGGGATCATAAACACAATTTTCTATCCTAGGAACTGCATGGAACATTACTGGTGGATGCAAAAAGTAAAATCAATTCTACACATGAAAATACTGCAGTTTTAAATGGAGCCAGAATTGTCAATTATCTTCATAAAGATTTTCAACTTGTTTGGATGATGGACACTTTGTTTATTTAGAATCCTTCACACAATAGAATCACAGACTTCAAGATAGAACATGTTAAGTTTATAAATTTCCCAAGTACAAGTATAGAAATCTAGAGGAAGACGAGGGAATGGATGTCACCACAAGTTACGACTACATAAGGAGAAGCCTCTACTACTCCAAAATCTCAGAATGATTTGAAATGAAATGTTTAATTTTAGAATTTGTTATATTTTCAAGCCATGTAATTTTTATGTTTCAGTGTAATGTTTGAATAGTTAGGTAGTTAGGATGTTTATAGTTATGATAATTGTCTTTTTGAAAAGTTTGTATAAATGTACTTTAGCAAGATGAAAAAGGGTTTTGGATTTTTGGAATACATCAGAAGGGATCATTTTGTACTTTAATATTCACTTTAATGATGAATAAGGCTTTCAGTGATTCGAGAAATTGTTGAGTATGATTTGTTCTCCTTGTGTCAGATTATCTATGTATTTCTTCATTAAAAGAATTGAAGCAGTTTGTTTTTTATTTGCAGTTAATGGTTATAATTTTTTGTAACTTTAGAGGTTATAAAAGTCCTTAAAAACATAGCTCTTCTTTCAAATCATCCATTTCTGATCGAGCACACATTCCTCTAAGTTTATATAAAATATTCTGCAGAGACAACCTTTTATTCTGAGGCTTTCACCAACACTCCTCACAAATTTTAATCCATTTGTATCCAATAGTTCAAGCCCACTTAAAGTTATGTTCCATATATTGAAGGTTAAAGGGTTTAAAATTTAATATTTTGGGGTTTGCAAGATGATGAGACAAACAAATAATAAATCTATAAGTTTCAATGAATGTCTTGGGCACCAATTTCTACTCAACCAAGAATTGTCTCTCAAGGTACAACATTTTTTGGCACCGTTGCCTGGAATGGAAATGTGAAGTTATTTGACCCTGGGTTCTATAAGATCATTTCTTCGATTGATGAGTGAGGAAATTGGTTAGGCTGAGATTCTAATAAAAAATTTAAACCTGGCTCCAAAATGATCACACATGAGGTTAGACAACTCACAACAGAGAATTCGTGCTCTTTCTGATCTAAAAAGTTTGGGTTCCAGGAGAGTTTGGAAACCAAAATAAACAATAACCCTAGATCCCAGTTTCTCTACTCCTCGTACTAGTTTCACACAACAATTATCTATCTTTCACTCAAAAGAAGTAATATGGATTTTTTTTTTTGAAGAAGTCCCTACCCCTTCTCAGACCACTGGGGATTCACTTAATGAACCTCTGACATATCATGTGCTTTCATGGCATATTAAATAATACCCTTAATCTGACTAAATATTGGAAATATCTCTAAAAATCACATTATTTAACCCCCTACCAGTATGAATCCAATACACCTTCCTAATTTAAAAACCCCAACTTTCACTACATATTGTAGGTATCCATTTTTTCATTAACTTTTTTTATACCCCTTTATATTTTTTCATGAACTTTGGCCTCCATTTTTTATACCTACCAATATGAAAACCCTCTCCCCCCTATATATCCCCCAATATATTATGTCACTTTTTCCTCAATAAATATCGCCCAATATGAACCCACGTGATATGGTATTGCTCCCCTAGTGAAGCCCTTGTGTCTCAGACATATTTTTCTGAACCAACTTTAGAGGAAAAATATTTCGAGTTAGTTTCATTTTCTTTCCCTGAGTTTCAAGAAATCAAAATAGTTGACCCTTCATCTAGCAGTTCAAGTATTTCCGTTGTAAATCAAGCAATGCTCATATCATCCTTGCCTCCACAGTCATTTGTCTTTCAAGTAGGAAACCCTGCTATGGTTAATTTGAATTTAAATATGGTTATTCATGCTTTTATATTGAATAGATATGATCCCTTGAATCTCCCTGAACCTATGACTCCAATGCCTTAGGATTACCTTAAATTGTTACCTCATTTCACAGGGGAAGATGAGGTAACTGTAAAGGCTCATATTGCCACAATTTGTGCATTTGCTGAGAATTTGAATGTGGAATTTCTAGTTGTGGTGATGAGATTGTTTGTTTAGTCATTGGATGGAGAGGCCAGTAAGTGATTCAAAACCCTTCCTGCAAATTCAATTAATACATGGGAAGAATTGGAAAATGTGTTTACATAGAGGTGGGGAGAGAAGAAAGATCACATCTATTTTCTAACAAAATTTAATGCCATTAAAAGTAAGCCTGGAGAGAAACTAGTTGAATTCATAAAAAGGTTCAATAAGTTATAGAATAGTCTGCGGGGAGAAATTAAGTCTTCTCCTACAAGAGAAAAAATAGTATTTACAGGATCATTTGATTCTGATTTTGGTTTCACTCATAGGGAGAGGAGGTCCACTTCGTTAGACCAAATACAGACTGATGCTCTTGAAATTGAAGCCAATTTGTCTACAACAGGAAAGATTAAACAAAAAGACACTAAAGAAAATAAGGGAAAAGGAAAAGAAGAAGAAATGAAAGTTGTCAGTCAAACACGTCATTATAATGAGAAAAAATTAGAAGAAATACTTAGGTTATTAGAAATTTGTTCAGTAAACTAATCAAGTTGGAGTTGGAAAATAAGAATACACCTAGACAATTTCATGAGAGGAAAAATAGAAGTTTCAACCCTTAGTCTAGAAACCCACCATTGCAAATTTTGCGGAGGGATAGGAAATATCAAGATAAGACACAACCTCCCTTATACATTGAGGATGAATCAGAGAATATAGTAGAAGGAACTTATATAGAGCATGAAAACCAAATATTGTCATTTTATCGGGAGGTCGAAGATGTGATTAGAAGAGAGGATTTTAGTTATGAATTTCAGGTTCCTCTATATGATAATGAAATTGATGATTATTGCAAAAGGTTTACTAATTTTATGCATGCCAAATTGCATAGGAAATTTGACCTTAGATCAAGAAAAAGGTCAATAATGAAGGAGGTCACTGATGAAAAATATGATCCATTCTCTCAAAATATGGTGACTCCAAAGAAAAATAAAAACAACAGGATAAGGGGAAGAAATAGGTTGATTCAGGCACGAAAAGTTATTTTGAGCAACGATAAAGTTCCAAGCAAAAATCAGGTATGGGAATTGTTCTTCTTGAATCGATAGATGATTCAAATGATATTTCAAAAAGAAAATATGAACGATGAAAAACAAGAAAATATTGGGAAGTAAAATCAGTTTTTTAGCGTAACTAAGAAATTAGAGGAGATTAAGATTCAAGTTCCTTTAATAGAGTTGCCTAAAAATCCTACATACAAACAAAAAAATTCTGATTTTATAAATATCTCTCAAGATGATCGTGTGGTAGATATAGTAAATTTAGACCAGTGGTCATGTTTGGACCTCATGTAGAAGAAGTGGATTCTTCCACTCCACCATTCTACATATCTTTGTTGATTCATTATTTTATGTTGCATAATTGTATGTTGGATTCTGGAGCTTCACATAATTTGATGCCATTTTTAGTCATGAAACAATTGAACCTTCGTATTAGTAAAACTTATAAGGATATTTTTTCGTTTGATTCCAAAAAGGTTAAATATGTACGAGTGATCAAAGATTTAGTTGTTTCTCTGGCCTAGATTCCAACTACAGTCCTGATGGTGGATGTGGTGCTGGCATATATTTCTGCACTCTTTGGAATGCTCCTTTCAAGGTCCTTGTTATGAAACCAGCTCAAGAAAAAGATAGAAAAGATAGATCAATGCCTTAGAATTCAACCTCTTCGAGTGGGCAACCTCCTTTACATTACATAAATGAGCAATTCTTCAAATGACAAAACCTCCTTTCTATATATAGGAGCCTAGGGAGTCACAATATAACCCAGCTGACCTAACAATAACAATATAAAGCCACAAAAATAACAATAGAGGGATTCTATGGGGCACAGTAATAAAAATATGGGGACAATAGGGGCATAACGATATTAATAAGGGATGCAACTACAATAGTAATGGGGTAATCACTAGTATTATAGGGACCTATCATGCCCCTCTCCTTCAAAAAGAGTGTTGTCCTCAACGCTTGAGTAGTTCTAGATGCTTCTGTATAAAATTCTCATCCTCACATGTGGAATCTTCAACAGATAAGTTCTTCCACTTGATGAGATACTCCGAGATTGATCGATTTCGTAGTTGTCGAGTTCTTGTTTCTGTGATTGCTTCTGGTTCCAATATAATTTTTCCTTCCTTGTCAAGTTCTGGCAATATTGTTTGAACTAGGAGCTTGTCGCCTATAACCTTCTTTAAACATGAAACATGGAAAACCAGGTGCACTCGAGATGCTGCAGGAAGCTCCAATTTATATGCCATAGTACCAATCTTTTGCAACACCTTGTACAGACCATAATACTTTGGTGATAATTCATTATCCTTCTTAGCTTGCTTGAGGGACATTTGATTATATGGTTGTAGCAGTAGGAATACCCAATCTCCTACATCAAAACTTATTTCACTGCGATGTTGATCTACATATTGTTTCATTCTATTATGTGCTAACACAAGGTTATACTTTAAGAGTTGGAGAACTTGTTGTTGATGTTCGATGTGATGTTCCACTGCTTGAACCTTAGAATTTTCTCTTAAATATGATGTGATGGATGGTGGCTGATATCCATAAAGTGCCATAAATGGGGTCATTTTTGTTGCTATATGGAAGGAATTGTTATACCACCATTCAACCAGAGACAACCATTTGACCCATTGTGTCTATTTATCAGATACAAAGCAACGAAGATATCCTTCCAAACATTTGTTTACTATCTCAGTTTGCCCATCAAATTGAGGATGTTAAGATGAGCTAGGAGCTAATTGAGTACCAAGACAAGAAAATAATTCTGTCCAAAAATTTCCAGTGAAAATGGGATCTCTGTCACTTACAATAATCTTTGGGTTTCCATGTAGCTTTTGAATTGTTTCCATAAATGCAGTAGAAACTGTATTGGCTTTCAATGGATGTGATAATGCACAAAAGTGTGCATACTTGGTAAATCTGTCAACTACCACCATGATGACACTATTCCCCTCAGACTTGGGTAAACCTGTGATAAAATCCATTGAAACCTCCTCCCGATTTTGGCTTGGAATGGATAAAGGTTGTAATAGACTTGGGGTCTTAATTGTTTAAACCTTATTTTGTTGGCAAACCAAACATTCTGCCACAAACTTTTGAATATCTGATTTAAGGCCATCCCAAAAAAATTCCTTCTTAACCCTGTGGTAAGTTTTTAAAAATCCTAAGTGCCCTCCTAAGGGAGAAGTGTGCAATTCCATAAGAATCTTTTATTTGAGTTGCGAATTCTTACAGAGGTATAAGCGACCTTTGTACCATAACGAATCATTTTTCCAGCTAAATGTATCAGATGTACTGGAATCTTGTTGTAACTTTCGAATAAGTGCCCACACATCTTAATCATTCATCCACTGCTCCCTTGATTCATTTACTCAATCTGGTTGGATAATAGAAATGGCGCACAACAACACTTCCACACCCTCATCCTTTCTTAAGACTGCATCTTCCACCACATTTTGCTTCCCTTTTTTGTAGATGATTTCAAATTCATAACCCAACATCTTTGTGTCCCACTTTTGTTGCTCTTCAGAGGATAATCTTTGTTCCAAAAAGTATTTAAGACTATCATTATCCGTTTTTACCTTGAAGTGTCTTCCCATTAGGTAGGGTCGCCATTTCTTAAGTGCATGTAGTATTGCCAACATTTCCTTCTCATAAATAGCTTTGTGTAAAAAATTTCCTTTGATTGGACGGATTTCAAAAGCAATGGGTCTTTTGTCTTGCATTGAAATAGCACCAATTCCATTTCCTGAAGCATCACATTCCACAATAAAGGTTTTTGTGAAGTCCAGTGTAGCTAAGACCGGTGCTTGGAACATTGCCTCTTTAAGATGTCCGAAGGCCTTTGCTACTTCTGGAGTCCATGAAAATGCATCTTTCTTCAATAATGTTGTTAGAGGTGCTGCTATTCTCCCATAATTCTTAACAAACTTGCAATAATACCCTGTCAACCCGAGAAATCCTCGCAGATGCTTTATGGATGTGGGGATTTTCCATTCCTTAATGGCTTTAATTTTTCTAGGGTCTACCTTAACTCCTTCATGAGATACAATATGACCCAAATATTCCACCTCTTGTACTCCAAAGAAACATTTGGATCTTTTTGCATATAATTGTTTCTCGTCCAATAGTTGTAGCACCTTGTCAACATGTTCAACATGATCCTTCCAAGACTTGTTGTAGATTAGTATATCATCAAAAAATACTAACACAAATTTTCTAAGGAAGGGTTTGAAAATGGAATTCATCAAACCTTGAAATGTAGAATGTGCATTGGTAAGGCCAAAAGGCATGACAAAAAATTCATAATGACCCTCATGAGTTCTAAATGTTGTTTTTGGAATGTCTTCAATCTTCATTCTGATTTGATGATATCCTGAACGAAGATCCAACTTGGTGAAGTAAATTGATCCATGCAATTCATCCAATAATTCATCAATGACAGGAATGGGAAACTTATCTTTAATAGTGAGCTTGTTGAGCTCCCTATAATCAAGACACATGCGCCATGATCCATCCTTCTTGTGCACCAATACTAATGGAGCAGAAAAAGAACTTTGACTAGGTTGAATTATACTAGCCTCTAGCATTTCTGCAACCATACGTTCAATTTCACTCTTTTGGGCATAGGGATATCTGTACGGCTTGATGTTTGGAGGAACACTTCCTGGAATTAGATGAATAGCATGGTCATGATCATGAATAGGCAGGAGACCTTTGGGAGTCTCAAATACCTTGGAATGATTGTCCAAGACTTTTTGGATATATGGAGAAATAGATGATTCTGATGTGGAAACATCTAGTAAACATAATTGTGCAATTACACCTCTTTGTTCCTTTTTTAGAAGCATTGTCATACCGTTAGAGGTTATTATCTTTCTCGGTTTCCCTGCAATACCCCTTAATTCAACTTCCTTTCCTTCCATAGAAAATTTCATGAAAAGTTCTTGAAAATTAAAAGCTATTGTACCCAAGGATTGTAGCCATTGGACTCCTAGTACAACATCAACACCTCCCATTGGAATGGAAATCATTGGTCTAGTCAATACATATTCTCCCATGGATAGCTTGACATTATGGCACTTTCTAGAGCAATTTATCATTCCTCCATTTGAAATCATCACTTGACACTCTAGTGCTAGATATAGGAAGCAATTCAATTCCTTTTCTACCTTACAATGAATAAAATTGTGGGTACTTCCTAAATCAATCAACACTATTACTATTTCTTCTTGATTTGTCCGTTTATCTTGATGGTTTGAGGAGTGGTAATTCCAGCCAATGCATTACAATATATGGTCAGATTCATTTCTTCTTTATCTAGGCTTTGTTCATGGAGTATATCCTCTTCCATTGACCTTTTTCTCTCCTTTTCTTCTTCCTCTTCACAATCTATGTAGAATAATTTCTTCTCAGTACACTTATGACCTTTAGTGTATTTGCTATCACAACTGTAACAAACCCCTTTTGTTCTTTTTTCTTCCAATTATTGTGGTGTCAACCTTATAGGTTGTGGAAGGCTAGGGGTAACAACACTTCCATATTTATAGTTGTGACTAGTATGCTTCCTGGTTGCCATAATTTTGCTTTCCATTTTTCTTGCTAACCTGAATGCCTTCTCTAGTGAATCAAGTTCCCAAAGGAAAACATCATGTTGGATATTATCCTTTAAATTTCCTATGAACACATCAATCCTATGCTCCTCTGGAATATTTTTTACCCTTATGTTCAATTTTTGGAACTCCTCGATGTGCTCCATTATTGAACCCTTTTGTTTGAGACTTATCATTTGGCTAAAAAAAGCGTTGCTTTTTGTATCCTCATAATGTGCTGTCAATTCTTCTATAAAAATTGCCCAAGCGATAATTTGTTTACAAGAGCAAAGCCATTGATGCCATACAATTGATTTGGTTCCAAATATAAAGTTGCAATACGTACCTTTTTTGTGTTTTGCACATTATTGAGATCGAAAAATTGCTCCATCTGTAATATCCATGTTGCGGGATCCTTGCCATCAAACTTCCTCATATCAATTTTTGGAATATGGTGGGTCTTAGATCCGACATTAGAGTCTATGGAATCATGATTAACATTTCTTTTGTTCTCATCATGAGTTTCCTTTACTACCCTTTCACCATTAGTGACCATTTCTTGTAGCAACTTATTCATATTTATCTTCAATTCTTCCATGTCTGTCTACAAATCTATCTTCAAATCGTCCATCTTAGCTTCCACGTCATTCATCCTAGCTTCTACGCCTTTCTTTAAACAATCCATCTTAGCTTCTACGTCTTTCTTTAAAACATCCATCTTAGCTTCTACATCTTTCTTTAAACCATCCATATTAGATTTTGTTCCTTTTGTGCAAGTGACACTTGTTGCACTTGGTCTCGTAATTTTGATATATCATGTTGCATTTCTTCCTCTTCTTCATGAGTCATGCTAGATATTTTAGGTTTCCTACTAGATGTTTGCATTTTCTTTCCTTGGGGCATCAATTACCAATAATAATGCTTTACTATGCCCTTTGAATTCCTTCAAACTAATTTTTCAAACCGAGTTTATGCAAAAAATTAAAAAAAAAATACACACCATTTTTCACTTTGTAGGAGCCTGATATTTAATCTGATGTATCTCTATAATTTCAGATCATCCAGTTCTTGAATTGCGACCAATAGTAGCCCTCTTCATCCTCTTTCCAATGCCACCAGTCTAATCCAAATTGGATTCTCCAAGAAAGAGTTATGCCCAATCTCCCACAGTGAACTGATTATAGGCTAGTTCAATAGAGCGAACTTGTACGATGTGCCATGAGTCACTGTTTCGACTTTTGGCTCTAAATAATAAATACAAGAAACTACAGTCCATCCTCTTTCTTTACCTGCTTACGAAATTTGAATCCAATGCTTAGAAAGAAATTTATGACGATTTTCCCCATGTCACCTTTTTGGAATGTAATTCAAGAGTCTGCAAAAATACCAAGTTCCTCATATCATATCTCCGTAAATATAGCACGAATATCTCTAAAATTCAGATCCGAGATTCAACGCGATGTCTTCTCAAATGGGTTTTTTTTAGCTTTTGAAACAATGTAGAAAAAAATTTATAGCGAAAGTTCCACGATGACCTGTTTGGAGGAGCAAAACCCTTAGAATCTAAAGCTCTGATACCAAATGTTATGAGACCAGCTCAAGAAAAAGATAGAAAAGATAGACCAACACCTTAGAATTTAGCCTCTTCGAGGGGACAACCTACTTTACATTACATAAATGAACAATTCTTCAAATGAAAAAACCTCCTTTCTATATATAGGAGTCTAAGGAGTCACAATATAACCCAACCGACCTAACAATAATAATATAAAGCCACAAAAATAATAGTAGAGGGATTCTATGGGGCACAGTAATAAAAATATGGGGACAATAGGGGCATAATCATATTAATAAGGGATACAAATACAATAGTAATGGGGTAATCACTAGTATTATAGGGACCTATCAGTCCTATGGAGAAAAATTGAGTGGTGTAATAAAATTAGATTTTACATACGCAATAATTCATGTTTTCAGAGGTGAAGAGAAGAGGTTATACATAGAAATCAGGTTTATTAAAACCATTCAAAAGGAGGGTTCTAGTAACTCTCCCGTGTACGGTCGGGAAAATGATGATTTTTCTTATTTTATGTTCCAAGAAGCAGAGGAAATTGCTTAAGAAAATAAGTCGTAGCTCCCTTCAGCAATTAAAAATGAAGAACTCGTAGTTAGTGCATTATGGAAGCTTTACTTTGATGGTGCTTATTCAAGAGATGGAGGTGGAGTAGGTATATTTTTTATTTCTCCAAAAGGTCACTTATTTCATTTTTCTTATAAGTTGGAATTTGACTCCACAAATGATATCACTAAGTATGGAGCATTAGTTATGGGATTACAAGATGCTAAAGGTTCAGGGGTGCAGTGCATTTCTGTTTTCGGAGATTTTGAATTGGTAGTAAAGAATATAAAGAATCAATGTCAAAAAAAACATCCAAGGTTCAGAACATATAAAAATGAAATATAGGATTTGGTAGATAATTTCTTTACTTCTTTTAATATACAATTTGTTCCTAGAGAATAAAACAGAATGGACGATTATTTAGGAGTTTCATCTAGTACTTTCAAACAACCTTTAAATACTAGATTGAGTATGAAATTGAAATCAGGCACATGCCATCAATCCAAGATAATGTTAAAAATTGGCAAGTGTTTGAGGATGAGGAATAGATTAAAGAATTTCTTGAGTTGATTGGAGAGCTTGCAGGTTTAGAGATTGATCAAGAGGAAGAGGTTGAAGAAGAACATTAAAATATGACATTTTTGAAAGACTCAGTTGGGAATCAAAAGATTCTTCAACTTAAAGATAATGGACTACCTAAATGTTTGGTACCACTGGAAAAGTTATTCAATGCAAATGATGTTGCAATGAATCCAAGGAAAAGAGATTTGGAGGAAGATCTTGATGAATATAATCTCATAACAAATCAACAACACAAAATGGTAAGGTTGGATAAAGATGTTCCAGAACATTTAAGCAATGGTATGGGAGTCTTTTTAATAAATTTGTGGATGTTTTTGCATGGTCTTATGAATATTTAAAGAATTATGATACCAAGGTTATATATCATAATATTCCTTTAAAACCAGGAGTGAAATATTTTAGACAAAAGTTGAGACAAATTAATCCTTTGCTACTGGGATCAATTGAGAAAGAAGTTAATAAGTTATTAGATGCAAAAATAATTGTTCGTTGAAGGTATTTAGACTGGGTAGCAAATTTGGTTCTGGTAAGGAAGAAGAATGGAGAAATTAGATTATGTGTTAATTTTTGAAATTTGAATAGAGAATATTTGAAAGATAACTATCCTCTTCCCAAGATGGATCATATTTTACAGAAGGTGATTGATTCTTACAGGTTATTAATGATTGATGGTGTTTTCTGGTTATAATCAGATTTTAGTGGATAAGTAGGACCAGAAGAAAACAACATTCACAACTCCTTGGGGGACTTTTATGTATTCTAAAATACCTTTTGGATTGTTGAATGCAGGGGCTACATTTCAGAGGGCTATGGACATAGATTTCGTGGCAGGAAAAGGTAAGTTTGTTGTCATTTATTTGGATGATAATATTTTTTTCTCAAAGTCAAATGAAGAATATTTGAAGTGTCAATAGCAGATTTTTAAAAAATGCAGAAGGTATGGTCTACCACTAAATCCTAAGAAATCCCATTTTTCTTTAAAAGAAGGAAAGATGTTAGGCCATATTGTTTCAAAATAATGAGTCAAGATAGATCCATGTAGAGTAGAATTAATCAAGAAAATACCACTCCTTAGAAATAAGAAGGAAATTCAGAGTTTCTTAGGGAGGATAAATTTTCTTAGGAGATTTATTCTCAATTATGCAGAGATTGTAAAAGGCATTATTGATATGCTAAAGAAAGGTGTTGAAGTGAAATGGAAGTTAGTTGATAAGGAATGTTTTTCTAGAAATAAAGTGGCACTTGAAGATGCTCTTGTATTAATAATCCTAGACTATAAAAATCATTTTCAATCGTTTTCCTTTGCTTCTGCTTCTACTATTGCAACAATACTTTTATAGAGAAATGAAGAAGGAAGGGAAAAACCAATGGATTTCTTTAGAAGAGTATTAAGATATGCGGAACTAATGTATAATATTTTGGAAAAGTAGTATTATGCTTTGGTCAAGGCACTTTAGGTTTCAAGGTTTATATCCTTCAATCTCAATTAACCGCATATGTTCGTAATGCTGCTATAAGAGACATTTTTATTCAGGGTGATGTAGAAGGAAGAAGAGGGACATGGATAAAAAAGATACAGGAATATGATTTGGATATAAATCCAACTAAGTTAGTAAAAGGGAAGGGTTTGGTAAAGATCTTAACAAAAACAAATTTCCAAGCTATGAGAATCAATTTGCTGACTGAGGTTGAGAAAGACAGTACCAATGTAGAAAGAGATGAAGTGGTAAATGTAGGTAAGAAAGAAAATTCTAATGATAATGTTCAATATAAATACTTGTGCTCTGATTGATATAAGGACATTGTCCACTATTTATTTTTTCTTTGTTGTCCACCCAATTTGAATAGATCAAAATATTGAGCTTTGAATGTTAAAACTCAGAAATATGTGTTATTTAATGGAAAATTATATTGGAGAGATCCTCGCGGTATTCTTCTACATTATCTGACAGAAGGGGAAATTATTGAAGTAGTGAATGAGTATCATGGTTGTTTATCTGGTGGTAATAATGCGTGGAAAGTGTCAGCCCATAAGATTTTGAAAGCTAGTTTTTTCTGGCCTTCTCTATTTTCATATGTTTACAGGTTGGTAATGGGATGTGAAAAGTGTCAAATGCTTGCTTAGAAAAATAAGTTAGCACCTTTGCCTTTAATTCCTTTTCTCATAGAAGAAACATTCAGCCAGTGAGGGTTATATTTTGTAGGAGAAATGAATCCATCATCAAGTGGGCAATATAAATGGATTCTGACAGGTATAGATTATTTTACTAAATGGGTAGAAGCAGTTCCAACAAAGAAAAAAATGATTTTGTGGTGATTAAATATTTTGAGGAAAATATGTTTAGCCGATTTGGATGTCCTAAAATATAAGTGATAGATAATGCTCAAGTTCTTAGGTTATTGTTCTACTACTTATCACCCTCACAGGAATGGGTTAGCAGAATCATCAAATTAAACACTGGTGAGGATACTTAATAAGACCATTGTAGAAAATCAAAATACTTGGGATACTAAATTGAAATTTTCTCTATGGGCAGGCTAAGTAATCCCACGAAGGTCTACTAGAAAATCACCATTTTAACTTGTTTATAGAACAACTACATTATTTCCTAGTCAGTTGATAAGGATGAAGGATGAATCAGTTTATTGAACTTAATGAAAATAGGGAAAAAGTCATGGAAGATTTGATTGGTTATCAGAAGAAAATGAAGATGATTTTTGATAGGGAAGCTAAAGACATTCTTTTTCAGCCTGGTGGCCTAGTCTTTAGATGGGATACAAGAAGGGAATGCAAAGGAAAACATGGTAAGTTTGATCCTTCATGGTTTCATCCTTTTAGAATTACAGAGTCAAAGACAAACAACACCTTCATTTAGGAGAGTTTAGATGGTGGACTGCTACAACTGCCAGTGAATGGGCAATACCTTAAACACTATTTCCAACATTGACTGATGTTTTTCCAATAATTTTATATATAAGAGTTTCCATTGTAAGAATTTTAGTGATTTATTCATCGTAATGTCTAATGTTGCAACTTGACTCCATGCCCGAGGTGAAGGCCCTAATCTACGGTTCTTAGTGTTTTTCCTTCTTCAAAACACTATCCCCAAGCGGAGCTAGATGTTGTAACATGTTTTAAACTATATGTGATGTACTTGTTAAACATAAGTGTAAAAAGAAAAATAAATCAAAAATTCAAAGAGAAAAAGAAAAATGTGAACGACTTTTTGTTATTTGATTAAACTAAGTTATGCTGGTTTGTCAATGTATTTTGCATTATTAATATCTTGTACCTAAAATGTTTATTGTAATGAATTGAGATGGAAGGTGGGAACCTATGGCTACAACGGGAAGTGTTAAAGAGTGAGAAAGTTGGTGGTGTGTGAAAGCCAAAGAGGATGGGACCCGCCCAATGGATAAAACCAGAAAACACTACTAAGTGGAAGGTTAACACATGCAGTGCCCCTGTAAATACTTTTGTTAGGCCTCTTGACTTTTGCATGAATGGTGTAGATTTATTGTGGGGGCACCAAACGAAAGTTAGTCTGTACAGAGTAGTCTCCCCGTAGTGACGACAAAAAGTGAGCCAACTCATTCTAATTTCATTCACCATGTCACACTCCTTTGTCCAACTGTCCTCCAATTTGTAAAATCCTTCATTAAATTCAGTCATTTCCCACGATGGAGTTTAATGTCATTTTCCCTCTTATAGTTTCTCATTCTGCTATAAAAACCTTTTCTTGGCTTTTTCTCAGTACATTGTCTTATTGTTTGCTGCCAAGAAATTCAAAGTTCATCTCACGACTGAGTCAGCCTCATCACCAGTACCAGGTATTTTGTCAAAATAAACCATTTATCTTCTACTAATTGCAAAGATTTTTGTTTTAGCCAATTCATCCTCTCACATTCTTCTTATGGATACTAAAAGAGATATTTTTGATATTTCTTTCCCTTTCAACCATCATGAATTCTACCAACATGTCTAGTTAAACCAGTCCAATTCCCAAATTTAGGGAATGGTAAAATCCGTTGTGTTGGAAGCCTTTTCCCTCAAACATATTTTTTTCTTGAATTTATTCATTGGCTAGTTCCAGGAATGTATCCTCTAAGTTGCTTTGTGATAAATATGCTGCGAGAAAGTGATTTTTAGGTGTCCTCTCTCTTGATTCAACAAACATTGTGCAGTCCTTGTGAAAAGTCTTACTTCTCTTTCTACGAAGAATCATTGACTGCTTATTTTGAAGAATTATCTAAACCAGAATCTGTTGTAATTTTCTTGTATTTACTGACTAATGGAAAACAATTCCCCATAGATTTCACTCATTTTCCCTTGGATATCTTTGTCAGAGATGTAAGACCAATTCTCCAGGTGTTGGACAGAATTTTAGGGAAAGAGGAAACTAAAATAGTTCACAAAGAAATTTTAGGAATGTTTGTTGTAATGATGAAACCTGTAGTTGTATTAGATATACCAACATATTTGGAAAAAGAAATTAATATCTAGTTCACGAATTTCTCTCTTATAGGTTATTTTAGGTTTCCTCCACTTGTGACATATCTATTCTTGTATTCCAATGCTCATAAATTCATGCATCTAGGGTTGAATATTATGGACACTCTCAAGTATAAACAATGGGTGTTTTTATGCACTCACATATTAAGAATTTATCCTAGAAATGACGGTATGTCATATTTTGCATATTCTTTCCTTTCTGTTGTATATTTAATCATCAACAGTTCACCTACACCAGCTTTACTACCTAAATCCCAATCTTTCCTTCAAGTGAGTAAAGATGTAAAGGTTGGAGATTGGTTTTCTTTCCAAGATCATGTTGAAATAAGGTTTTATGGAGTTGAGTTTTAGCCCTACAGATTACCAAATTTTGTTCCCATGAGGATGTTTGCTTTGGAATTCATTAGACAAAGTCTAAATGTGGATCCGATACATTTTGTACCTGCAAAGAAGGGACTCCTTTTCAAGTTACCTAGGACAGTTGGACCATTCATTTTGGATGCTAGGCAAGAAGCAGATCAAGTCCAAAAATTTTTAGAAAGGATGAATTTATTACTAGAAGAGAAATGGCCTTATGATCAATATCATATAAATTCAAATAGAAGAATAGAAAATGGATATGATCCTTTCGTACATGAATCAAAACCAAAAATTGTGAAATTGGCAAATAGAGGGTAGTCATCTCCCTTGGTAAATATAGATATTAAGACCCCTCTTGCTACTGAAAGGAACCTGAAGAAAGGCAGGTGATGTTGAGCATTAGAAAAGGTATGTAATTGCCACTTATTTTGTTATCTTTTCCTTTAGTTCATAACTTCTTTACATTATGAGATGGGCATATGATGAAGGATTATGATAAAGTTTAAGATATTTCTGAGTAACTTAAAATGACTAATTATTACCTTTTTCTATGCAGAAAATGAAGAAAATGGGAGATCGCCGTTTCAGAGGAAAAGACAAGGCAAAACCAAATTTTTTCCCTTTGACAGGGAACCACATCCAGACGAGGCAATCCAGATCGAAGCGCATGAGCCAGGAAAATGAAGAAGAAATGCAATATTAGCACAAGAGGACAAAGAGATAACCAAAGAATAACGATATGGCGAATCCATCTGGATCTTTTGATCTTGAGGAATCGCTACCTTAAGAATATCTATATCTTTGGTATTTCCACCTGGGCACTATAAAAAGGGACAGCACTGCTAGCCCAAGGGGTAGATTATTGTTGTTTTATAGAATTTGTTGTGCAAACTGAACTTTGATCATCAATTCTCTTTAAATATTGATTACTGTAACTCTGTTTTCATGATTAATACATAAACTTCGTTACTGTTCCATCTTTGATTTTGGAGTAACCGCAGCAATGCATCCCTGATGGCTAAGGGCCCGGCCCTAGTGGATCACTTGCTTTCTGTACCATTATTTTCCGATTACAAGTTTTTTGTGGTTTGATTTCTTTTACTTGCTTCATTTAGTAATCTACTCTTCCTTGACATCTCATTTACTGGATTTGTTATATTTAATTCATATTTGAATAGTAAGGTTATCATTTGCAACTGAAATGTTATGCTATTCATTTTGAAATGATATCGCATTGCTGTTTCTTTACAGATTGACATTATTGGGTAACACTGCTATTCTATAGATTGACATTATTGTTCATTTATAGAATAACATTGCTGTTCATTTACAGATTGGTATTGTTGTTTATTTAGCTACAATTTACCTCTAATTGTGATTGTTGTTCATTTGGAATAACATTCAATTGCAACTGCAATTGTTGTTCCTTTATAACCATGGTTAATATTTATTATGCTAAACTCAGATTACTGATTCTGTCATTATAGATTCGCTGTGTGTTTACATTTGATTTAGTTCGTTGTTCAATATTTCATAGACTTACTTAAGTTTGTTGTTCCATTCTTCGTTTATTGTTCAATTCATTTACTAGTTAAAGATCGCTGCTCAATTTCTGTAGATTACTATTGCTGCTTAATTCATTCCTGTAAGTTAAAGCTTTGTTGTTCGATCTTTTCAATAGATTAGTTGTTGTTCCCTTTTCTATTAATTGAATTATCATTTCAAGTAATTACTTTGGTGTGAACAGAACGTTCTACAACTATAGTGAACATTGATTATTGTTGTCTAGTTCCCAAATTGGAGATCTTCTCTTTGATTGCTTTTCATTTGTATCAATTTACAAAGGAAAGAGTTATCATTACTACATCCTTAACTGATGAGTGTTGTGGTTTCTTAAATGAATGATTTAGTTACAAAGAATTTCAATTTCTTGCCATTACATTTAGTGTTTGTTTCCAACATTTATTTACTTTTGCAAAAGCATTATACTACTAGCATTACTCTTGACAAGTGACCACCTCAGACTAAGTACACTCTTTAGATAACAAATCGTACCTAGATTGATAATTAATGTATTGTAAATAGAGGTCAAAAAGACCTTTTTTACTGCTCAACATTTTGGTGCTATTTCCAGGGAAATGTGCAGCCATTTGTTTCTTTTGAGAGTAGTGTAAGTACCTGCTATGAGAGAGTTGGGTTTTAAAAACGGAAGGTAAGAACCTGCATGCGGAGCATGTAACAACCCTACTCCCCTGCCCACTTTCCTGCAAATTTGTTGTTATTTTGGGTAGAAATTAGCATTTGATTTGTGTGCATGACTAAGCAGAAAAAGTGTGAAAACAATTTTAAACCACTACCCAATCCTGATAAATCTAAGGGGTCGGTGACCCTTGGCCGATCGACCTTTATAGACAAAATCCTTAAAAAAGAAGAATCTCAGCCTTCAGTAGGACCTAGAAAAGCTGCTTCTAGAAAACCTACTAGTTCCGTTCAAGCCACAATATCACCATCTGTAGCCTTTGCTGAGGTGCACAACCAAATTGAGGAGCAAGATTTTCAAGAAATTGAGAATTCTAGCCCAAAATCATTGCAAGAAGGGAACCTTAATAATCTCTGCGAAGGGAGAGGAGAAGCAGGGGAAACTGAAGAACGAAGATCTCCTCTTGGAATAATTTAGCCATTAAGCAGCCCAGATAAGCGAAGTGTTGTAAAAATCATCCACAACAAAGTTGAAGAACCTCAAGAGCTAAAATTCCCTAAGACATTAGTAACTCTCATCATCCTAGAAAAAGGAAGTGTTGTTAAGGCCATTCCTTCTCCATCTAACCAGCCTAGAAATACCCTCCTAGAAATCCCATAAGGTTATTGACACATATTTGACCAAATGGCCCAGAACTAACAAACCCCCAAACCTCCACACTGCAATATCCCATTGTAGATACTACAGTTAATGCACCTATGAAGGCAATTCCTCTCCAGCATATCCCTACATTCCATGGTCTAACATCAGAAGACCCAGATGCATTTTTGTTTGAATTCAATTTGCTGTGTAGGGCATACGACTATACCACCGATCCCCAAAAGCTAAAACTATTTCCCTCTACATTAAAAGGAGTTGCTTTATGATGGTTTATGGGGTTAGGTGGAGGTGTTATAAATGACTCGGATCGGATGAAAGGTTCCTTCCTAAAGAAATATCAGGATTATTGTAGGTCTGGAGAGTTAAAGGATGAAATATTTCAAATGGTAGCTAGACCTAATGAGACACTAGAAGAATATGTTGAACATTTCCAGTATAATCTTCAAAGATCTCCTTATGCATCATTACCCTTACCTAACAATGTATTAAAAACAACATTAATTAAAGGCATGAAGGAACAACGGATTGAAACACTTAATATTATGGGAAAAGGAGACATCTATCAAGAAGATTTTGCTAACATCATTGATTTATGTATCAGGAGCTCACGAGGTAGCACAAGGCTAAAACCAGTGGAACATGACAGGTTTACAAGGGACAACAAGATCTCTAGAGAAGGAGTAACTCACGTAGAAATCAGAAATTACTGGAGAATTTTAAAACTGATATATTGGGGACTCTGACAATGCAGCTTGATATTATGCAAGTGAAACAGAAACAAGCAAAAGTAGGGTAAAATCTTGCAATATTCTATCCCAAATGTAGAAAGAAACACAACCACAAAGAATGCCCACTAGATGCAGTTCAAGTCTGAGCTATTTGTACAGAAGACCACTCTACAGAGACCTACCCCTCAGTTCCTGGTCTGAAATAAATATATAAAGAAGTAGAAGAAGAATCAGAACCAGTGTACCTACTTAATCAGTGTCGTCAATGGCAGTCGCGACAAACAGGTATGTTCCCCGATCCATCTTCTTCTTTCCGACCTCCGCAATATCATGCTCAGCAATATAATACAATGTGGCGAAATCAACCTCCCTTCTCGAATTGGTCACAACAACCATTTCCTTCATCATCACCATGGATGAATCAAGTAAGCCAATCTAATTGGCCAAATTTTCCTTACACCCCACCATATTGGCAAAACAATCCATATCCAACACAATGGTCCCCTCCCACTTCGCAGAGTCAATCTTGCTAGACAAACTGGAAAAGATCTATGAATCAGCTAGTAGGAACCATTCCACTCCCTCAACCTACACTGCCAGCACTACAACAAAATCCCCAGTCCAACTTAAAACTGCAACTCCTAGCCCAACCCAACCCAAACCCAAATAATAGACGGGTTCAATCTGTTCAAATAATTGAAACACCAGAATTAGAAACCGATCTCAGGGAGTGCAACGACCTTCAATTAAGGTCTGGGCACATTATAGAAACCAAGGGAGATAAAAATGTTCAAGTTGAAAATGAGTTACCCGTAGAACAATCATTACAAGAAGAAAATGTGGTTAGACAACAGACTCATGACCAAGCAACCACATCTTCTCCCCCATTCCTAGAACAATTAATCATACCACATCCTATAAAACATCATGACTTTGATATTCTAGGAGAACTAAAGAATTTGTACATAAAAATCCCACTCCACCAAGCTATCCAAGATATCCCAATATATGCAAAGACCATCAAAGAGCTATGTATAAAAAAACCAAGGAGGAGAATAACAAATAACCCAACAGTCCAAGTAGTTGGCACCCTATCTGATCTATTATCGGGAAGACAAGCACCCGTCAAATATGAAGACCCAGGAAATCCAATAGTGACAGTCCAAATCAATGGACAAACCTTTTAGAAATGCCTTAGTTGATTTAGGGGCTGCAATTAATATTTTAACAACCACCACTTGTCAAAAACTAGGCATTACATTAATAGAACCAACTTTCACCTTATTAGAACTAGCTGACCGATAATTGTTAGGCCAGAAGGTACACTATATGGTTTCATGGTATTCGTTGATTCCTAGGAAGATCTTGTCGACTTTCTGATAATAAACCACAAAAACTGACTCGATGGACACCCGTTAATTTTAGGCAGTCCTTGGCTTGTGACTGTTGATGCCTACATTGGCTACTGATAAGGTAGTATGACCATAATTAGAGGGAGTAACATCAAGAATCTAGCCCTATACCCTCCAACCCAACCAAGTGTAACAATAACAATAACTAACAAACATCATGTATCATACCTCACTGAAAACATTAGATCCCCATTAACCATAAAAGATGCCCTCGATTTTAAAGATCAAACAGAGGATGATGTTACTAACATCTTCATTAACCAAGCTCAATCCAGATCCCACATGCAATATCACATGATAGAGGCAGCATTTGACAATGAACTAGAAGAAGATCCTCTCAAAGACACTCATGATCAAACGATACCCACTACCTCTGGTTCAAATAGAAAAACTATAGACATTGAGCCATGAAAAACCTTAAACATCAATATTAACCTGACTCTTGAACAAGAAGAGAAGCTAGCCCAACTACTGAGAAAATACAAGGAATCTTTTGCATGGGATTATCCGAACATGAAGAGAATTGATCCCCAGCTATGTACACACCACATTTATACAAAAAAGGATGCGAGACCTATTCGCCAACCCCAACGGAGACTTAACCCTCACATGAAAGACATTGTGAAAGTTGAGTTACAAAAGCTTTTGGATGTAAACTTTATTTATCTGATCTCCGATAGCAAATGAGTCTCTCCGCTAGTAGTGGTGCCAAAGAAGAATGGAAAGTGGAGGATTTGTGTAGATTATAGAGAATTAAACAAAGCAGCCAAGAAAGACCACTTTCCCCTACCATTCATTGACCAAGTATTAGATACATTAACATGAAAGCAATTCTTTTCTTTCTTGGATAGCTTCAGTGGGTACAATCCCATTTAGATTGCCCATGAAGACCAGGACAAAACTACTTTTACCTATCCTTGGGGAACGTTTGCCTATAGAGTCCTACCCTTTGGCCTATGCAATGCCCCTACCACATTTCAAAGGGCCATCCTCAACATCTTTTCATATTTAATAAATGAAAGGCTCGAAGTATACATGGATGATTTCACACCATACGGAGATGATTTCGACCCAGCACTAGACACATTGGAAAAGGTGCTGCAATGATGTATCGCCACCAGGCTCTGTTAGAGCCATGGAAAGTTCTATATGATGATGACTGAAGGACTCATCCTAGGTCATTATATCTCAGTGGATGGAATACAAGTAGATTTGGCCAAAATTGAAATAATTTTGTTAATACCTACTCCTACCACATAGACAGAGGCACGCAGTTTTCTTGGATTTTCTAGTTATTATAGGAGATTTATAGAACATTTCTCTCAAATAGCTACACCTCTATACATACTAACAAGGAATGTTCATTTTGTTTGGACAGATAAATGTGACCGTGCTTTTGAGTATCTGAAAAACTTGTATCAACGGCCCCAGTGCTCAGAGGCCCAAATTGGGACCTGTCATTTCAAATTTCATCAGATGGTTCAAACACAGCTATTGGAGCAGTCCTTGGGCAAGAAGAAGAAAAAAACCATATGCAATCTATTATATTAGCAAGAATTTGTCTCCTGCTGAGATAAACTACACTATTTTCAGTTGTAATACATGCTGTAAATAAATTTAGGCATTATATCACTAGATATCATGTTGTTTTATATATAGATCACTCTGCCATAAAATATTTAGCAAATAAACCAATTAAAAATGGTATAGTAACAAGATGGTTGATTTTATTGCAGGAATTTGACATCACGATAAAATATCGACCTGGGAAAGAGAATCTTGTAGCTAATTTTCTCTCACGAATGCTGAAGCCAATGGATGCAGCAGCAGTCGAAGATCAATTTCCAGATTAACATTTATTCGATGTTACTATCAAGACACCTTGGTATGCTGATGTTGCAAATTATTTAGCAGTAGGAAAATTACCAAAACATCTAACCCACAATGAACGAAAACAGATTGTTCAACATAGTACCCAATTTTCTTGGATTGGGGGCTACCTATTTCATACAGGAGTAGATATGCACATTAGAAGATGCGTCCGTGAAGATGAAATATTTGACATTTTGAAAGCCTGTCATGATGGACCATGTGGCAGACATTTCATAGATTGAAGAACTGGTCACAAAGTTCTGCAAACAGGGTATTACTGGCCCACAATATGCAAAGACACGAAGAAATTTGTTCAAGCCTGTGACAGTTGCCAAAGAGCAGGATGCCTTGGAGAGTCCAACGAAATACCTTTGAACCCACAGCTAGTAATCGAACCATTTGAGCATTGGGCACTCAATTTTGTTGGTCCGATCAATTCATCATCAAACCAGAAAACATATATTTTGGTAACAACAGAGTATGTTACCAAATGGGTTGAAGCAGAGGCACTTCCAAGAGCTATAGAAGACTCTGTCATTCGTTTCCTATTCCAGATATTTGTGTGATATGGCCTCCCAAGAGACATAAGCACGGACGGAGGACCACAGTTTGCAGGTAATAAAATTGCTGCAACATTAAAAAACTATCATATTCAGCACAAGATTACCACTCCATACCACCCACAGGAAGATGGCCAAGTAGAGAGCACGAATAAAGTCATAAAGGCAATATTAACAAAAACCATTGCATCACACAGACGCGATTGGGCTATAGGATTGATGGAAGCCTTGTGGGGATACCGAACAACGTGGAGAAACACCACCGGTTATTCACCATATCAGCTAGTATTTGGAAAGGAATCCATCTTTCCAATAGAGTTTGAAATACAAATGCTAAGAACAGCACAAAAGTCAGTCTAGATTTAAATGAGACCTAGACTAATATACTACAGAAAATCAATGATTTAGATGAAATTAGGCTCTCGGCTATTCAACATACTACATTAATCCAACAACAAAGAGAAAAATGGAACAACGCCCTGATCAAAAAGAAAATCTTCCACGAAGGAGATTGGGCACTCCTATATGATTCCATGTTTCAGGATTTTCTGAGAAAACTTTAGACTTGCTGGCTGGGACCGTATGAAATCCAGAAAGTGCATGACAATGGCACTATTACTTTGACTACTATTGATGGATCTAGACATACCTTTAAAGCAAATGGCCACCGAGTTCGACTGTACCACAAACCACTTACTCGGGAATCCTTCTACCAACAACTCTAGGAAGATTCTAACATGTAGATTATGGCTGAGGAAGAGAACTCTTCATCGCCTTTGGTTCACTAGGTAATTTGATTGCTTTTAAATTTTGTACAGAACTTTTTCTGTTCTGTTTGTGTAAATTACTTTCTGTACGGATTTTTGCATTTATGCAATTTTTTACATTTTGTTGTTACTTTCCGAAGGAACAACACTTTTGGATTTTGTTGTTCCTTTCCGAATGAATAGCATTTACGCCTTTTTGCTGTTCCTTTCCAAAGGAACAACACTTTCATGTTTTGTTGTTCCTTTCTGAAGGAACAGCACTTCCGCATTTTTGCTGTTCATTTCCGAAGGAACAACACTTTCATTTTTTCTGTTCCTTTTCGAAGGAACAATGCATCCACATTTCTGTTGTTCCTTTCTGAACGAACAACACTTTCATTTTTGTTGTTCATTTTCGAAGGAGCAACACTTTTTTTTTCTGTTGTTCCTTTCCAAAGGAACAACACTTTCGTTTTCTATTGTTCCTTTCTAAAGGAACAACGCTTTCATTTTCCGTTGATCCTTTCTGAAGGAACAAACTTTCGTTTTTCTGTTGTTCCTTTCCGAAGGAACAACACTTTCATTTTTGCAGTCGCTTTCCAAAGGAACAACACTTTCATTCTTTTGTTGTTCCTTTCCATAGAAACAACATTTTTGCATATTTTGTTTGCGCTTGCTTTATTTGTTGTTCCTCTCAAGGAACAACAATTTCGAGTATGTTTTTTTCCTTTTTCTTGTGGTTTTTGTGTACAAATATTCTTTTGCTCTCCCTCTAAAGAAAGAGGAACAACAATTTCGAGTATGTGTTTTTCCTTTTGCTTGTGGTTTTTGTGTACAAATATTCTTTTGCTCTCCCTCTAAAGAAACAATAGTTGTTCCATCTAAAGAACAACACTTTTGAGTTCATTTTTCTTCTTTTTGTGTGTATGTGTGTTTCACCATTTAAAGGATTTTTTTGAGCAATGGTAATTTAAGGCATAGCTATGCATTTATGCAAGAATACAAAAACTAGAGGATACTGAAATCAGCAAATCAAAGAAAAATCATTATCTTTAAAAGAAATTGCTTTGAATTGATAAGAGAAAAGAGGAAAGGACACAACTATTTATATCACTTTGCTGTCTTTATTTTCACTAATACCAATGTGATTGATTATTTTTATCATGATGGTTCCTTCTAAATCCCGATAATTCTCTTTGATCATTATTATTAAAGAAGAATAAGGGCATATTTTTCTCTATTGAGATGTTCAAACTTATTCCACCATCCCTACTCTTAAGGAGTGTTGAGCCACCCTCTGTGTATAAATAGGAAAGTGCTATATAAAAGAAAAAAAGAATAAGGAAAATATACATATCTATATTATTACTATCATGATTTGTTAGATGAACGATAGGGGGTATCATCAAGAGCCAACCTACCATGATCATAAGGAAGAAAGTGAAGTGGCATTCCCATTATGGCCACCACACCAGGGATATGATCCAAGAGCCACATCAGAAAAATAAAAATCCTTGGAACAGGAGGTCTCATCACGAGCCGGCCTGTCCACCTTTTGCTCCTTCCTAGTGAATGGCATTGTGATTCATCTAGTTACCAAGCTAGCACAATGGTCTCCATCCTGACATCGCATAGCACTTTCCTAGCCATACACAAAGGATTGTGGTTCCAAGGGTGAAATAAGCAACTCTGTCAAGGTTATGGACACCTGTGAGCAACAAAGCTCTGTTGATGGTATTTAAGTCATATTTCTCATACACCAATAGTCATTATAAACCCTTATTCTTATATCTTTATATTGATTTCAAATGAGATTATGTCATATAACCCTTTCGAACCTTGATACATGAAAATCATTTACAAATCAATCATGATGGATAAAGTGGATAATGATTGCATAAAAACTTTTATTCACATTAGCTGTCCTATCCTTCATTTTTCACATCATATCACAACATTTCCATATTTATTAGCGATTTCCATCATACGCCTCTATTTCGGTAATCCACTCATTTTTGTAAACATGTCATATATCTATACATTGTTCCTTTATTCCACTTTACAATTGCAGTTTAGCATGTTTCTCCTATATTTGATAGTCGAGGACGACCTATCACATTACAGGGGGGCACGGGTGATCCCCATAATTCACTGGCATACGTGTTAGCTCATTATTCAGAGATATTATGACTTCACCAATACTCGGGAATAGAAAGTATAACGGTATTTTGTTTCCCAACATGCATGGCTTGTTGTTCCAATGCCATTCTGTGTTTTTCTCTACAAAAATTAGCAGTGAATTAAAGTCTGAAGATCTTGTTGTTGCATCATCATCTCTGTGCTTTTTTAACAGTAAGCTAAAAATTTGAACAGCTTGTTGTTCCATCATTGTCTCTGTGTTTTACAGTGTTTTAAGTGTGAGCAAGATGGGAGGAAGATCAATTTGTAGTGAGCCACAGGTGTTAATGGTCTCTGACACTGCATGAGAAATCTAAGCAAGGGCAGGATGGATAGCCTACCTTAACTGTTTACAACAATCTAACGAGACGGTGGCAATCGAGTTTCTGCAGAATTTCCAGGAAAATAATTCCATGGTGAGAGGGAGACAAATAACAGTCATAGATGACATAATTGCTAAAGTTTCGAGACTGCCAGCCATTGGACCTACGTGGACTCTGAAAAAGGTGAGGCTGTGAGACGCCATAACCATCTTTCGAGATGAAGGGCAGAACCTTACTGTCAAAGGAAAAGGAGTCCTGCCGGCAACCCTGGGAGAGCCTTGGGTAGAATTGGCAAGAATTATCCAAAGCTACATCACTTGCGATGGCAGAAAAGACATGGTAAGACCACGCCATCTCAAACTTTTAGCTGTGTTAAAGCAAAAATGTGCTATGAATTTGCCTGCGTTCTTAAATTTTTTGTTACATGATGTTGCCCAAAGCATGAGAAAGTCTCACCATGTAGAGTCAGTAGTAAGCCATCATGGTTTAATTTGGTTGATAGTTAGTAACAATCTTGCCCAACAGCATAGTAGTTGGGAAGAATTGATTTTCTCGATAGATGGGGGACTGGCCTTGCTAGCCCCAAAATGAAAACATATTGCTAGCACATCGAGTAGACCACCGAAACAAAGACAATCTCTCAGATTGGCAAGGAGCAGAGGGATGCTGGGAAACTCCCAAGGAAACATTAGCTAGCTTGTGGAAATACATGATTCAGAAGATGAGCAACCCCCACCGCTTGAAGGTGGGGAAAATGAAGAAGAATTAGAGGAAAACGAAAAAGAAGAACTAGAGGAGGAGACGTAGCAATCCAGTCAGGAAGAAGGGGAGGAAATAGAGAAATGCAACGAAAGTTCACTGCAAAACCCTCTACAAGAAGATGAATTGGGCCAAATTTTGGCCAATATGGGTGAGTATGTCCAACCTCACAGCCCACTCAACCCCCACACCCAACAAGGGCTGCAGGAGCGCTCCACTCATGATAAAAGTGCATCCGAGGAAATGTGTGATGAGGAGGAAGAAGAAGAGGATCACTCTTCTCATGATATGAGTGTATCTAGGGAGAAGAGTGACGAGGAGGAGGAAGAAGAACAATCTGTTCCTAGTCAAAATACACCCGAAGAATTGCATGATGAAGAAGAGGAAGAAGAAGCTGTCCCATGAGACAGCAGAACAAACCAGGGCTTCTACCCCTGAAAAACTTGATCAGCAGAACACTAAAGAAGTGTTCCAAGAAGGAAATATGGAAATTGCCAAGGCGAAGGTACAATACTTAAAGTACAAAGCCCAAGCCTGAGAAAAGAAACGACTGTTCCTTCTAAGAAAGCAGATGAAACTAAAAAGTTGCGAAAGGAACAACACAGATTGCTTAATGTAATTAAGAAACTCACACAACAAATAAGTCTTAAAAATGGTAAGAACTCAAAAGGAACCTCTAGGGCAAACCGTGCAACCACCCAGGAAAAATCCCTTAAGAAAAAGATCAAGAGGACTCAAGTCAAACCTGTTATTCAGAATTGCAAGGAACAACATTTGGCTGTTGCAAATGCAAAAGCACAAACGGACAACACACCGGCCTGTGATGAGGAATTCCAGATAGAGGCACTCTCCTCTAGTATTACAACCAACCGGACAGTCCGTGAGAAGGAAACTCAAACCATAAAGACTAGATGTCGCAATAAGGAGATCCAAGTAGATCTCCAGCCCAAAATTGTCATGATGGATAATGACCCAAGGATAGTAACTCTACAAAAAGATTTGGCACAAGCCCAACAAATGATAGAGAAACTCACAAAGGAAATTGTTCCTCAAGAAAAATATCAGAAGTTACAACAACAGCTAAAGAACATCAATGCATCGGAAAGCCAGGCCTTCGATGGATGGCGAAGGGCAGAGGAAAGAGTCAAAAAGGTAACCCATAGACTAGACACAGTTATAAATCAAATGGATACCTTATGTTCTCTATATACTGATGTTATGGCGTGTAGGGCACCCACCAGAAACTATGCTTTTTTTTTGGTGGAAAGATATTTACAATTGAAAATTAAGGCTATCAAGGCAGGAGTGCCTATAGAGATAAAAACAATTGATGATTTCATAAATTGTTGTAAGCATTACAGGGTGAAAGTTCAACGATTGTTATGTGAATTTTATTTGCACAATCTTGTGTTGGATGTAGAAACAGAACAAAACCCTAGCCCTTTTATGGGTGATGTCCAACCTCAGGCATTTATTTCTTTTGGTGTTAATCAGATAAAGTATCTTAAAGGCTACAATGTCTTCCAGAGATAGGAGAATGGGTTAGATCTATGGGTAACGGGTGAACCTAGAAGCCCATTACAATTATGGAATAAACATAGGAGCTTAATGAGAACTCAGGGTGTGATCCAAACATTGGGACCTATTCACACAGTAGTCATCCAGAAAGGGGTAGAATACTTCCTAACCATCAAATTCCTTGCCATAGCAACAGCCAAATTCTGATACCAGACTTCTAATCGGAATATCCAAAATAGAGAACCATTCAATTATGAGAATTTTAAGCTATCTGCTGACTGCACTCGATTTTCTATGGTGACCTCATCTTGAGAGAAGGCCCGTCTTGGTAAGGTTGTAGGTTCCGAAGTCCAATCATTTTGTATCCTGCACTAGGGTATAGAACCTTATATGAATTGCCTGAAGGTCAGATAGGGCACATTTTTGAAATCTTAGCTATGAATCATGGTTGTAGACCATTGACTGAGAATCCTTCTCTAGCCTATTCCCTAACTTCCTTGCATGTCAATTACAATTTTTTCATGAGGGCATGAAAAAGGATAAGTAGGGGGGTGTGTTGAGCATTATAAAAGGTATGTAATTGCCACTTGTTTCGTTATCTTTTAATTTAGTTCATAAGTTTTTTACATTATGAGATGGGCATATGATGAAGGATTATGATAAAGTTTAAGAGATTTGTGAGTAACGTAAAATGACTAATTTTTACGTTTTTCTATGCAGAAAATGAAGAAAATGGGAGATCGCCATTTCAGAGGAAAAGACAAGGCAAAACCAACTATTGTCCCTTTGACAGGGAACCACATCCAAACGAGGCAATCCAAAAGAGAGTGCATGAGCCAGGAAAAGGAAGAAGAAACACCATATCAGCGCAAGAGGATGAAGAGATAACTAAAGGATAAAGATATGGCGAATCCCTCAAGACCCTTTGATCCTCAGGGATCACTACCTTAAGAATATCTGTATCTTTTGTATTTCCACCTGGCCACTATAAAAGGGACAGCGCTGCTAGCCCAAGGGGCAAATTATTCTTATTTTATAGAATTTTTTATTGCAAACTGAACTTTGATCATCGACTCTCTTTAAAGAGAGATTATTGTAACTTTGTTTCATGATTAATACATAAACTTCGTTGTTGTTCCATCTTTGATTCTGGAGTAACTGCAGCAGTGCATCCCTAGTGGCTAAGGGCCCAGTCCTAGTGAATCACTTGCTTTCTGTACCATTATTTTCCGATTACAAGTCGTTTGTGGTTTGATTTCCTTTACTTGCTTCATTCAGTAATCTATCGTTCCTTGACATCTCATTTACTGGCTCTATTATATTTAATTCGTATTTGAATAGTAAGGTTATCATTTGCAACTGAAATGTTATTTTGTTAATTCTGAAATCATATCACATTGCTATTCCTTTACAGATTGACATTACTGTGTAACACTGATGCTCCTCTACAGATTGATATTTACTGTCTGTTTACAAAATAACATTGTTGTTCATTTACATATCGGTATTCTTGTTTATTTAGCTACGGTTTACCTCTAATTGTGATTGTTGTTCGTTCAGAATACCATTCCATTGCAATTGCAATTGTTGTTCCTTTATAACCATGGTTAATATTTATTATGCTAAACTCAGATTACTGATTCTATCATTATGGATTCGCTATGTGTTTACATTTGATTTAGTTTGTTGTTCAATATTTCGTAGACTTACTTAAGTTTGTTGTTCCATTCTTGGTTTGTTGTTCAATTCGTTTACTAGTTAAAGATTGTTGCTCAATTTCTGTAGATTACTATTGTTGCTTAATTCATTCCAGTAAGTTAAAGCTTTGTTGTTCCCTTTTCTATTAATTCAATTATCATTTCAAGTGATTGCTTTGGTGTGAATAGAACAATCTGCAACTGTAGTGAACATTGACCATTGCTATTTAGTTCCTAGATTGGAGATCTTCTCTTTGATTGCTTTTCATTTGCATTAGTTTACAAAGGAAAGAGTTATCATTACTGCATCCTTGACTGATGAGTGTTGTAGTTTTGTTAAATGAATGATTTAGTTACAAAGCATTTCAATTTCTTTCCATTACATTTAGAGTTTGTTTCCAGCATTTATTTACTTTTCTAAAAGCACTATACTACTGGCATTACTCTTGACAACTGACCGCCTCAGACTGATTACACTCTTGAGATAATAAACCGCACCTGGATTGATAATTAATGTAGGGTAATTAGAGGCTAAAAAGACCCTTTTTACTGCTCAACAGGTGAGAGGTAATTTATTTAGAGGAAGAAAGAGCAGGAGAAAGGGCAAAGATGTCTGAAGAGACTGATGCGTCAACAGCTCCCAATATATAACTACAGTTAGGGGAAGCTTTTTGTACTCATTCTTCTCCAGTTTCATGGGAGTCTTCTCAAGGTTCAGATTCCATGATTAAACAAATGTTTTTGCAGGTGGAGGAAAGAAACAAGAAAATTAGAGAAAACGTGGAATCATAATCAGAAGCTCGGGTATCTTCTAAATATCAGACAGGGGTGCTATCAGCTATGGATTTAGAGAAAATTCAGCTAAAATTTCCTCTCTCTCATCCATCAGTAATTTCAGTAACATCTGCAACAGGGTTCAAGGCTGTTAATTTAACAGTGGATGCAAAGAGGATTCCTTTACTTGATAAGATTAATCTACATATGCAAACTCGGAAAACAATTTTTGATAATTTATATAAATCTAACTCAGTTGGTTCTAAAGATGAAAACATGTTAGAGAAAGTGGTAAATTAGTTGAAGTTGGAGAAAAAAAACCCCAAAGCTTTTAATACCCTAAATCAAGAGCTGAGAAAGATAATTGTCAAGATTAGTGTGAATCAAAAAGATAGGTCTACAATTCAGAAGTTATTGCACAGTGCTAAGATAGAGATTCAAGCACAAAAGAAGATGTTGAAGTTTCCCTCGGCAAAGCATCCGATGGATTCATAGGTAGCATGAGTTGAGAAAGAAAAGTAATTACTGGTCCAAGAGCTCTACAAAGAGATGAGGAGATATTGAAGTTAAAATAAATGAATATTTCTTTAGAACAAAATATTGATTCACATGTATGCATGATTGTGGTGGAAATAGATTCAAATGATCCTGCTAAGAAACTGACTCAGGTTAGGACTGAGTTGCACATTTATGAAAATGGGTTAAAGAAGAAGTAGACAAATTTAGATAATGTTGTGAAAATCATCAAAGCAAGTGAGCAAGAGATGTTTATGACCAATGAGACTGCAAAAAAATACGGAAGGGATCTTGAGGCTACTTAGCAAGAAATTAAAGAATTAAAGGAAAAAGTGAAAGGAAATATATTCATGTTACAAGCACGAGAAATCTTGTGGAATGACATAATTAATACTGTAAGGAGTGTTTGGAAATTCCTAGTCATCATTGAAGAGGAGAAGATTATTGTCAAAGATTTAGAGGGAGTCATCCTCAGTAATAAAAATAAGTTGCAGAATAGAGCCCAGTTTGCTAAGAAGTTGATTTACTTCTTAAACTCAAAGTCTACAGAGGAAATGAAGGAGTTTGGAATAGAAGACAAGACAAAGCATGTGATGGATATAAAAAAAATGATATTGAAATATGGCAACAGGAAAGATGCAGAGAAGAAATTGATGGAAATTAAGAAGGCAGTAATGAGTTTTGAAATCAATTTTAATAAAATAAAAAGGGATGGTTTTGCATCCTATTGGGATTAGCAAAACAATTTGTTATCTTGGGAACTGTATGAAACATTGTTGGTGGAAGCAAGAAGTAAAATCAATTATACACATGAAAAGACTGTAGTTTTAAAGGGAGCTACAATTGTCAATTATCTTCATAAATCTTTTCATCTTGTTTGGATGATAAATACTTTGTTTATTAAGAAGCCTACATATAGAAGAATCACAAACTTGATGATAGCACACGTTAAATTTATAAATTCCCCAAGTACAAGTACAAAAATCTGGAGGAAGACGAGGGAATGGATGTCGCCACAAGAAGATCCTATAGAAGGAGAACCATCTACTGCTCCACAATCTTAGATTGATTTGAGATGAAATGTTTACTTTTAGAAGTTGTTATATTTCAAGCCATGTAATTTTTATGTTTCAATGTAATCTTTGAATAGTTAGGTAGTTAGGAGATTGATGGTTCTGATAACTATCTTTTTGAAGAGTTTGTATCAATATACTTCAACAAGATGAAAATGGGTTCCAGATTTTTGCAATACGTTAGAGAGGGTCATTTTATGCTTTGATCTTCACTTTAATGATGAATAAAGATTTCAATGATTCCATAAATTGTTGGGTATGATTTTTTCTCCTTGTGTCACATTATATATCTATTTCTTCATTGAAAGAATTGAAGTAGTATGTTCTTTATTTGCAGTTAATTGTTATAATTTTCTGTAAATTTAGAGGTTAGTAAAATCCTTAAAAACAATGCTCTTCTTTCAAATCGTCCATTTCTCATCGAACACACTTTCCTCTAAGTTTATGATAAAAGACTATGTAGATAAAACCTTTCATTATGAAGCTTTCACCAACACTCCTCACAATTTCAATCCATTTGTATCCAACAGTTAAAGGCCATTTAAAGTTATGTTCCATGTATTGAAGGTTAAAGGGTTTAAGTTTAATATTTTTGGGTTTGCAAACTGATGAGTCAAACAAATATTAAATTTGTAAGTTTTAATGAATGTCTTGGGCACTAATTTCTACTCAGCCAGGAATTGTCTCCCAAGATACAATAGATTGCAAAAATTTTATGAAGATAAAGTGAGCAGATTTGTGAAACTTTTATTAAGCAAAACTGCATAGCTAACAAAAAATTTATAAAATCTTTCTTCTACACATTGTGTCTGTGGTAAGAGTGTGCAGATCCATTTTTTATGGAATGTATAAATTTGTTGAGATTCATTTATTTTTCGTTTAAAACTGCTGACCCTGGCCGTTGTTGGAGTCATGGATCTTTTGATCAGGGATTCATGGAGCTATAGGTGGAGCTCGTGAAGTGTGGAGTAAGAAGTTGGGCACTGTTTGAAATTGGAATTTTTGTCAAGATGGATAATCCCCTTACAGAGATATACCTAAACGAGGCCAATAAATTGGAAGGATCCAAATACGTTAACTCGAAATTCAGGCTGCAAATACTACTGGAAGTCTGTGGCACTTGGACCATCACAAAGGGAGAAGAAGAAAAACCTACTACAAACTCAAAAACTACATTGATTCGAGATTGGGAGAAGTCTGAGAACAAAGAAAAGGTATTATTAAGAATGCCCATGAAAGATAATTATCTAATTCCTTATATACTTGATTGTTAGATCTCTAATGTGACCTGGAATACATTGAAGGAGTTTTATGAGACTAAAAATACAAATCAAGTCCTCTTCTTGAAGAGTAAGCTCCTATATATTAAAATGGAAGAGAATGAATGTGTTAGTTCCTTTGTTTCTAGAATTAAAGATTTGAAGATGAGTTGGGAGATATAGAATAATTGGTACATGCTATTGATATTGTGATAATCACCTTAAATGCAACTCCAGAGGACTATCATATATTTATTACATGTCTCGCAGCAAGGGAGAAAGCACCAAATTTTGAGCAATTGACAAGTATATTAAGGCTGGAATAAGAGCGGTGCAAGAATTTAAAGCCTCAAAACTAGGATTTAGCATTGTTGGAGAAAAATAAGTTCTTCAAAGGAAAGCGTGTAGGAGGAACTAAAGGTGGAAGTCTATCTCAGGAAAGGCCAAACCAAGGTATGTCATTTGTCAGAAATGATTCTGAAATAAAATGTTTCTATTGTGGTAGAAGTGGGCATATTTCCATAGATTGTTAAAAGAATAAAAGTGAACAGTCTAGGGATAACAAACACATAAGACATTCAGGACACTTTGTAGGAGAAGGTGTGAATTTTGATCTCAAAAATTTCAATTTGTTTATGTCTAATGTTGCAATGTCTGTTGAAATGGATAATGTTAATCCTTTGTTTGTGGACCCTAGAGCTTTGATTCATATGACATGCAGTTAGTATTGGTACCAAAACTTCAAGGAAATAAACAATGGCAGAAAGATCTATCTTGGAGATGATCATGCACATCAGATCATGGGATTTGGAGATATTCCTATCACTTTACCAAATGGAAGTGTTAGGCACATCCCTAATGTTATGTATGTACCTAGGATCAATATCAAGAAAAAAATTATCTCTGTGTCCAAAATCATAGACGAGAATTTGACGGTTGAATTCTTCAAAACACATTAAATAGTAAAGGACTTTCTGGATCACTGCAAACTAGTCACTTCAGCTGTCAGGATTGGAGGCCTTTACAAACTTGATGTCAAAAACAAAGTCATCAAGCACTGAGTTATATAGCAATGTCGACTGCAAGTATTTTGCACCAAAGGTATGGTCATTTCTATTATCATGATTAATTATTGTTTCAAAAACAAGGAATGGTTGAAGGAATCCCTACATGAAAGAATGAGTATGCTAGTTGTGAACGTTGTGCATTAGGAAGAATTCACTGAGATGAATTCCCCTCTAATTCTCATAGGAGAAGAAGAGATGTATTAGAACTTGTGCATTCTAATTTTTTTGGACCTGTGCAAACCAAATCCTCTGGAGGTGCTTATTATTTTCTATTGTTTAATGATGATTTAACAAGTCACAATCAGGTGTACTTCCTTAGGAAAAAGAGTGATGTCTTTGAGTATTTAAAAGAATTCAAAAATATGGCAGAAATGAAAACAAGGAAGTTCATAAAGATCCTCTGTTCAGATCAAGGGGGAGAATATAGATTGGGGAACTTTGTTAAGTACCTCAAGGATCACAGAATAGTGCAACAATTTACAGTAACCTACACTCCACAACATAATGGTTTTACAGAAAGGAAAAATAGAACATTAGTGGATTGTGCATGGAGTATGATCAAAGGTAAGAACCTCTCAAATTATTTTTTGGCGGAGGCCATCAGTATTGTTGTTTTTTAAAGAACAAAAGTCCAACAAGGTATATTGATCTCAATACCTCATTTGAATCCTTATATGGGTTTCAACAAATAATTCATCATTTGAGGTTATTTGGGTGTAAGGTATTTGATCATATTCAGAAGGAGAACAAAAATAAACTTGATTCTAAAGGTATCAAATGTATTTTTGTAGGATATCATTTAGAATTTAAAGCATATAAAATGTTTGATCCTTCTACTCACAAACCATTTGCGAGTAGAGGTGTAATTTTCCATGAACAGGAAGATAAAGGAAACAAGGACAACAACCATGAAATGTGGCACATAATTCCTAAAGATGAAGAAAATAATGTAAAATAAAATGTAGAAAACAATGAGCAACAAAAGCTTTTGGAAGAATCTAGTGATTTGCACACCACCAACAATGATAGCCCACCCAGAGGTGGAGAAGTACCCTCAAAGAAAAGGGGTGAAGATAGTGAAGTGTGAAGGAGGTCTACTCGGAAGATTCACCTACTTCAAATGTATAAGGAGTTTTCCCTATTTATTAGTGTCTTGAATGTCATAGAACCCATGATTTTTAATGAAGCTAATGGATATGAAGAGTGGAGAAAAGAAATGGAGGAAGAATATGAATCTATAACTAAAAATAAAACCTAGAAATTTATTGAATTGATTAAAGACAAAGATCCCATAGGATGTATATGGTTGTACAAAACTAAGTTTAAATGAAATGGATATATAGATAAATATAAATCTATATTGGTGGCAAAAGGGTGCTAAAAGATATGAGGGCATTGATTATGCAGAAAAAAATTGCACCAGTAGCTAAATTAAATGCTATTGGAATGTTTATTGCGTTAGCTACAAATCGCCATTGGAATTTGTACCAATTAGATGTAAAATGTTCTTCTTTGAATCGTGAATTAAATGAGGAGGTGTATTTGGCACAACTTGAAAGGTTTGTGAAAAGAGGGTAGGAATGTTTAGTTTGTAGATTAAAGAAATATTTGTATGGGTTGAAGTAGGCACCTAGGTCATGGTATGAAAATATACTTTTTTATTTAGCAAGGCTTTATGAGGAGTCACAACGATCAAAATATGTATACCAAGTTTGATGAAAAGGGGCATTTAGTACTGATTTCTTTGTATTTCGATGACCTATTAAAAGAAATTCAGTCAAACTAATTCATGGAATTAAGGTGCATATGTCACAAGTATTTGAGATGAAAGATATTGGTGAGTTAAATTTATGTATAGGTCTTGAAGTGTGGAGAGATGTTGGCTAAAATTTTGTTTCTCATGGCAAGTATGACAGAGAAGTGCTTAAAATTTTTAAAATGGATCAGTGTAAAGTTGCTTTTGTTCCAATGCAACTGAATGTGAAACTTTATTTTGATGATGGCTCAAAGGAGGTAGATGGTACATAGTATAGACAACTAGTGGGAAGCTTGAATTATCTTACTACAACCAGACCTAAGTAAGGATACTTTGTTAGTGTGTTAAGCAAATTTATGGCGAGACCTCTAGAAATCCATTACAGGGCAGCGAAAGATGTACTAAGGTATCTTAAAGGAACAATTGATTTTTCTCTTAAGGATACCGATTCATTTTATTTTTTGATGACATGTTACTCAAATTTAAATTTTGTTGGTAATCTAGATGATAGGAGATCTACTATAGGTTATGAATTTAGTATTGGATATAGGAATTTTTCATGGAGCAACAAGAAGCAACATATTGTATCTTTGTCATCCATAGAGGGAAAGTATAAAGATGTTTGGTTGAGGAGGGTTCTTCAAGATGTTGGAGAAGAAAAAAAGAAGGCTATAGTGATCAAATGTGAAAACCAGAGCTCGATCAAGTTGGGAAAGAATCTAATCTTTCATGCAAGGTCAAATCATGTTGATGCTTAGTTTCATTTTATTAGAGAGAAGATATAGTCTAAAGAATGCTTTATTGAATATTGTAACACTTGTGAATTTTTTTTTGATATTTTCACAAAGCCCCTTGGGAAGATTAAATTTGAGTTGTCTAGGGAGATCTTAGCGGTGAAAACAAATCCTTTTTCCATGAAGGGGGAAACTTGAAAATAATGGAGAATGGATTCGTTAGGTAGTTTTTTTATTGTGTGTGTATTTAGGAGTTAGATCTGATTTTTTGGGAATATGTTTGATCTCCCTAACTAAATGGATTCCTATAATATCTATATCTTTTGATTGTTTATTCAATGAATTTTTAGAAGTGATTCTTGTGCAACCTCTAGGTGCAACTCGACTCACCTGTGAGATGTGTGGTTCATTCCTAAATTTTGTCTTCCATATTTTTGAGTGATAAAGTCATTAATAAGACAACACCTGAGATAATAGGCCAACTGATAAAATAAATTCCAGAAATTGAAATCTAAATGTCGAACCCAATTATAAAGATGATTACAAAGTTAGATGACCAAGAAAGAATGTGGTCAAAGGCGTGGCAAGACCCAAAACCCGACTCTAGACAGACATTGAGTAGGGGTCAAGGTAAGATGAGAGCCCATGTAAGACCTAAAATCCAACTAATTTAAGCCCCAAGTTCTGCCTTTCTATCAAAAAATCCACACAATAAAAATATTTACATAACCACAACGAAAAACCATACCTATCTCAACATAAATCATAATGACTCACAACACAAATAAAAAACTCAACATGTAGAAAAGGATTAAATTTACCACGAAAATGAAAAGACATCGCTTCCAAGCTTTGCCCATTCCAACCTGTTGATGTGTAGTAGGTATGAGAAATAGTTGTGCTTCCCTAACAACAAGAGGAGGTTGGCTAACCAAGAATTCCCCACAGTTTGATGTCCCACTTTTGTGAGGAAATCAAGCCATCTTGTCCATAACATCGTTTCTCCATCGCTCACTTCTGAGCATGCCACATTAAGGTTTCAAAGAAAAACACTTGTTTTACCTATAGGGGTGATTGGTTGGGGTGCGCCCAAGAAAATTTACCATAAAAAACTTTTGGGCGTCTCTCAGTGGAAAAATTTAACTCTCCAAAAAGTTTTTAGATCCATGCAGATTCCATGCAATTACATGCATAGGGCTAACCACACCACACCCAAATTTAATGCAACACATTATAGCAACCTCTCTGGGGGATGGTATGGATGTCTATGCCACCATGAACATCACCTCATACCACCATCGAGAAATAAGTGCCTGGTTATCAAAACCAAAGCTTTAAAAATTTCCATTATTTAGTATGATTAAACCTTAAGAAGATATTCTTTAATGATTCTTCACTATACTAAGACTTCAAGGAGATATCCCTTAACGATTTGTACTTCCAAAAATTCCCCTTTTAGTGTTATAAAATTTTGACTAGGCCACCTTTTTACTCATATGAAATATGGTTTCTATCTTGTTATCGACAAGCTAATAATTTGACATTTTCCATTCTTCTTTTTTCTCAAGCCTCGATGATTTTGGCTCCTAAAGTTTCCTCTAACTACTTTAAATATTTCAGAAAACTACCTTTTTACTCACTTGGTATCCATAACATCATTTGCAAGGGGTTTGGTTAAAATACATTAGAAGTACATACTGAACATTATTTCATGTTATGGCCCCTGTTCCATATATGTGTGTGTGTGTGTGTGTGTAACACACAAAATAATATACCTTTGAATTACGTGCCTCTGGACAAACGCCTTCACCAATTCACCACAAGTTATTTCTATTGAAATTGTGAAAGCATATTAATATTGAAGTGGAACAGACTTCAACAAAAACAATATATTCCTTTCCAATGCTAATCCCAAACGTTCAAAAGGGCCACTGAAAATGGTATTCCTCCATACAAAATTGGCTAAATTAACATTACAATGGAAGGAGAATGAGCCATGACATAGAAGCATTATCTACGGAAGAATTGTAAATGATTTATTGACAAAATTACCTTGGATAGTTTTCTCTATAGGTAAGCATCGAAACTAACTTACAAGGTTTTTTTAGATTCAATACTTTTTTGCATAATTTTGACAACGATAGTGTAACCACTAACATCAACCTCACATGGATTTTTTTTTTTTCTAAGCAACACTACCTACTTTTGTATTAATATGTACAGCTGAAACTTACATTCGAGAGAACTGGCTGCCCATTTCCAACTGTGGCTCCATGGGCAGCTGTAACAGATTCCAAAAACACTTGCACCTGGTGATGTTTCCAGTATTGACCAGTGCATCAACTAACAAAAAGATCCTAAACATTTCTGAAGAACCCACGCAGGGGCAGAATTCGAAGGCTATATGACTCAGACTTCTACAGGGAATGCGCTTATGTCCCAAAACAGAGAAACTGCTATCCATATCATAGAAGTAAACAAGAAACAACATAAGACAAGAGTCCAACGACATTGAACAGGAGACCAGCAATGTAAGACACAAGACAACAGGAAAGATCACTAAACCGTCCACGATCCCAAACGCTTCCTGGAAGAACGTGAGAGTGCCACATGGGCCTATTCCTCGGTCGCAGCTTCCTCAGGCTCAGCCTCCCGAATCCACGCCCATCCTTGTCCCTCGGGTAGTCCATCCATGAAGGCTGGCAATTCAGGTTCACGCGCACGGCTTGATGTATGGTGGGGCTCCAGCAGTGAGTTGCCCCCCGAGCTTGAAGCCTCACCCAGTGGACGCTTTCCTTTGTCAACCACCCGAATTTCTTCCGCCAGAGACTGTTGCCGCCTTCCTCCATGCTCCGACAGAATTTCCCCTGCAAGGGATTGTTGAATTCCTCCCTCGTTTTCCATGGGATTTTCCACTGCAAGGGGCCTCGGCAGACCCTCCACATTTTCCTCAGGGACCCTGGTGAACAGAACGGATATGTGGGCGTTGATACCCGCATTATCCCTGGAATTGCCCAACGTGAAAATAACCGAGCCAAACGCAGGTAGCCTTGGCTCGCCATTGTTGGACCCTCCAGCCTCCACAAAATGGCTTGCCTGAACAGGGGAAGCTCCCACACGTCGATGACAGTAACAACAGCAGCAGTGGTGATGAGTGTCTGCTGCAGGTGAGCGAGAGGAGCTACCACGCCCTGAGCCCCTTCCTCTTCTGCACGGCATCCTCTCTCGCACCATACTTCCAGCAGCTTCCTTCTTAGGCAGAATTCTCCTCCAATTCGGCTCCAGGAAACACACAAATGCACGCAGGCAAGAACCAGGGAGGACCAGCAGCTTGCCAGCCTCCCCCAAATCGACAATAACACCGCTCTGCTCCGAATTCTAGGCATATACACCATCGCACTGAGCAGCGTCTGCCCCCATTCTGCAATTCTTATTGCCTTCCACATTCCGTCGGAATTCTCCCACATTGAATGCGGCCATCTAACCCTTCAATGTTCCCTGCACCTTCATTAAGGCTGATGAACTGCAATGCCCAACCTGTGGAGTTGGCGGCGAGGGGCCATAAAGATCTTCGTCCGTCGCGTGACCTCCCCTCCGTGGAAAGTGGCTCTTCCATGTGATGTGATGTAGCACCCGCATCCGGGAAACCTCACATGGATTTTTAAGTTCAGTACTTTTTTGCATATTGCCGATAGCGACAATGTCACCACTAACACCATAAATGATGATAAAATTGTGAAATCTCTGCACATCAAATAGAAAATAATATTGACCCCAATAAAGCTAATCCAATTAATCTCAAAACAAGAAAATCTCATCTTTAATCCATCATCCAAATGCTCAAAATACAAACACAACAAAAAAATTTACTGTGTTACAATCAATATAATTGGATGTTGAGAGCAGTTCAATGCAACAATGGATGTTATTGAAGAGATGAGAATAGAGTATTGTGAGTGCAAAGACTCCTTTACGAATTTCATCAATCTCTATGGAAAGTCATGCATGATAGAGGAAGCCATGAGAACCCTCATGTCATGGAACACCCAAAATATAAAATTATCGAAGCTAAATTATATTTTCACAATCAATAGGAAAATTGTAATCATTTTCACATAAACTAGAACCACTTGGTGGATCAACACTTCTCCTCTAATTGAATTTGCATGTGGTATCTTACTAGACAAATGATGGAACCAAAAGAAAATTGGTTGCAAGTGAAATTAAGCATCTCAGCAGATACATATATAAATGAAGAGGATAATCCCCTTTTTTCATTTCCTCGAAATAGTGATATTTAGTCTAGGAGAATATTTGTTAGTTGAGAGGTTATGTTGAAGTGTCCTTAAACGACAAATATAAATATTATATTAAATGGTGTGGGATTAACTTCCAGAAGAAGGATAGATTTAGAAATAGGAAGGGCTATTAGTTACGCCTTCCATTTTGTCTTAGATATATTTTTCTTAGGCTAGATAGATAAGGAGAAGAGGAGGCAGAAGAAGAGAGAAAATATTGGTGTCCTTAGCAGTTGTTCAGTCTCTACAATGAAACTGAAAAGTAGTGTAATTTTGTGATTCTAAGTAATCTAATGTCGATATGTATTACGTTCTTTTTGAACTGTGTATTTGATCTCTTTGATTTTCACCAACATTATGTGAAGGGAGGTAATAATTCAATCCTTTATATAGACCAATCTTTTGTATTAAATATTGGAGGAGTAAGGATATAATACAAAAGGACTAAATGATCATAGAGGGCATAAGTAGTCGTTGCAGTCATCTCTCGGTTTACATAAATATATCTTATCTAGGACCAATCATACTTTCATTTCACACCAATGAATGCAAGGCCACATAAAAAGTGTGGATTTTCCTCGACATAACGTTTCTCATTGAACTCTCAATAGAACATTACAACGATTTTATTGTTAGTGGGTTCCATATGGGACCCCTTTCATCCTTCGTTAACTCGAATCAGGCCAGGGATGCCTTGAGGTGAACCAAGAACATCAATCAAAATCTGCAACCATTGCATCGTCTTGAAGTAGTGCCTTGATTAAGGACCCCACAATGGGAGTTTCAATATGGAACCCCTCACCCCAATTATCTAATAGTAGACATAGGGGGGTTGGAATGGATTAAGGTTGTTAATCTTATCGTGCCATCCATATTATACCAATCGATAATGAGGCTGATGATAATCGTCAAGTGGTAGGAGGTCCTACAAATAGATAACCTAGACATATGAGAATATTTTTGTTAGTTTTATTCACTACCACAACCATATTGTCAAATAACATCAATCCGTAAGCGTTGATGAGTGGTGGGAAGTCCCATCGGTTAATGAGATTAATAGATGGAAATTTTTCTAGTAATTTTCATCTTATCTCAGTTTTGATAGAGGCTGTAAAAATCTTTGAAATAAAATTGTAGTGATCTACCAGTGAGTTAAGGAGGCACCCTGTCAAGTGGTATCAAAACATAAATGTTCTTGGACATGGTAGGAAGGAATGAAGGAGAAGCTCAAGGAATAGGTGGAAGGATACCAACAATAAAAATAATTCCTATAGTGAAAACATCCTTCGAAGAGAATATGAGGAATATTCAAGAGAGGTTGGAAGCAATGTAAACTGCCAAAAACTGAGCAGTTGACACCAAAGGTTATAGTTAAGTCAACTAAGAATTTCCTTGTGATGAAGAAGAAGGAGGAGAATCATTAGAAGAGAAAATGTTGAGTATGATACCCAACTTGAATTCTATGCCAAGGATTTAAGTACCTACATATGAGGGGAATTTGAACATTTATGAACTAATGGAATGGATAAATGTCATGGATAAGTAGTTTCATTATAAATAAGTATATGAGGAAAAAAAAGTGAATTTTAATGTCACATGGCTCAAAGCAAATATATATTTGAGTTGTGATGAAGTATAGGATGACAGGAAAGGAAAAGGCAAGCCTAATATTAGAACCTATGACAGAGTGAAGGAAAATATAAAAAGTAAGTTTTCACCTAGAAATTACTAGTTAAATCTCTTCAAACAGTCGCAGAACCTAAGACAAAGATCTGTGACCATGAAAGAATACACCAAAGAATTTTATAACTAAATATGAAGATACGAGGATGAGATATTGGGTGATATAATTAGCATTTGTGTTTTCTATGTATTTTTTGGGAATGCCATCATGGTTTGATAAGAGAGATATCCATGATCGTAGAAGGAAAATTTACACACTTGAGAAGGATGGTTACACAAATACACTTTTTCCTCCACACGATGGAGTTAAAGAAAAATATGGTCCTAGTGTGTTTTTGATGATTTTCAAGGAGATACTACAAGTAGTCAAGAAAAAGAAAGTCACTTTTTCCTTGATAACTAAACCCAATGTAATTATTCACATTACAAGTTTAAATGATTTTTTGAGAAATTAAAGGGTATATAGGATGATTTTTGTTATATAATTATAGATGAATTAACAAGTAAACTACCCCATTTTTTAAGAAACAAGGCCATAATATAGATTTGATTATGTGAATATTCCAAACAAGGAAGCCTATAGAATGACTCCTCAAGAAAATGAAGGGATAAAGAAACAAGCACAAGAGTTGTTAGACAAAAGTATTATGAGAGAAATATTAAGCTTGTGTGCTGTTCGAATAGTCCTTATCCCAAAGAAGGATGGTGGATGGAGCATGTGCACCAATTTGAGAGTCATCAAGAAAATAACAATTGGGTATAGATTTCCTCTTCCATGCATTGATGACTTAATTGATTGTATGCGTGGTGCTAGATATTTTTTTTAAATTGATTTAACAGTGAGTACCACCAGATTCCAATAAGATAAGGGGATGAGTGGAAGACACATTTAAGCTGAATTATGGAATGTATGAGTTGTTAGTGATGCCTTCTTGTCTTACTAATGGACTGAACAGTTTCATGAGACTAATGAATGAAGTCTTCAAGGAGTCTATAGGTAGTTGTGTCACTATTTATTTAGATGTAATTTGAGTGTACAAACAAACAAAAGAACATAAACTGAGACATCTCAAAATAGTGTTGGTGACCATGCAACAAGAAAAATTTCTGATTAACTTGACTAAACGTACCTTTCTGATAAATGAATTGATATATTTTGGCTTCATGATTTATGAAGCTAGTTTGAATATGGACTCTTAAAAGGTTAGAGAAGTTATCAATTGGCCTGTCCCGCGAAATTTATTTGAAGTAAGAGGTTTTCATGCTCGTGCAAGTTTCTATAGAAAATTAATTAATAAATTTAGCATGATTTTTCCACCCATTGTAGAAACTATTAAAGATAATTAGCCATCCAAATGGACTATAGCAATAGATAGAAACTTTAAGTTGTTAAAGAAAAACTTCATAAATCATCTTGTTTTGGCCCTACTGGAAATCAATAGGTATTTTTAATTTGAAATAGATACAGGTGGAGTTGTTATTAGATCCATTTTGAGTTAGGAAGTGCCACCAAATGCCTATTTTAGAAACAAATTAAACGAAACAAAACAAAGGTAGTATTCTTTTGATAAGGAATTTTAGGCTATAGTTTAGGCTTTCTGTAATAGCCCTGCCGAAAATTTCATGTAATAAAAGTTAATAAAGGAAAAATAATAACCACGGTTGATGGGACACTTATTCCAAACTGAATTTTGGGTAAGACATCCTAGTGTGCATGTTCATTTAGTTATTAATGGCTAAGGAAATTGGCAAAGGCAATGACAAAGGAAAAATGGCATTTTTTGCACATTTACTTCTGAAAATAATGGAAATTAGGAGAAAATGGAGGTGAAAGGTCACCGGTTGCATGTGAGGAGGAAAATGAAGGAAAATAATGGAAAATGAATCAAATAGAGGCATCACTCATAAAAAGCCTTCTGAGGATCAGTTGGTAACCTTTTGTCAGGTTAGTGTTGGAGCTCTCTCATTATTCTCTCTCTCATACTCTTGGATACTTAGAGTTTGCTCGGAGAACTCTTGTAGGTTCTTGCATACTTGGATTTTGGTGCAAGAAGACAAAGGAAGAGAAAGGAAGCAGAAGAGGACATCGAGATCAGCAAATATAGTAGGATTTTCTTCCAGGTACCGAGTTTCATGTATGTTTTCCTCACTAGTTTTGGCATGCATGGCATATGCATGTGGTTTCTTGGTTGTGATATATCATTAGAATGGAGGATGGAACATATTGATACTGGATTTCCTATCCTTGCCATTTCTTGAATAACCATGGATATTGAGGGTCCATTTCAATTTTTTTTTGGGTGGTTCTCATGTTTCCTTAGCTTGGGTTGAGCTACTATTTCCTAGAGCCTTGGTTGCACAAACATTGTGGAGCCCTATAATAACTTGGGTTGAGTTACTAGCCATGTAGCCTTGGTTGGACAAATGCTATGGAGCCCTTGGTGTGTTGAGTTACTAGTCCTAGAGCCTTATCTGGACAAGCGATTTGGAGCCCGAGAAAAGTTGTGGATTGAACTAATAGTCCTAGAGCCTTGGTTGGAACAAACACTCTTGATCCCTAGAAGGCTTGGATAGAGACTGATTTGATGATGGTTTTGTAATGTCTGACCATGAGGTGGAATCATTGTTTGATGGGTTGAGGTGGTTGGCCTTTCAAATCCCTGGATGGTTTTGGATTCATGTGTTCTATGAGATCCCACATTCATGCTTGGAGTATGGCACGAGGGTGAATGGTTGAGGACAGATTTGGATTAAGAATTCTACGATTGGGTGGAACATGGAAGTCCCATCTCGGGTTTTGATTTTGCATCATCAATATGATTTTATTTATCCTTTTAATTTTATGAGTATTATATTGGTTTATATGTGGATCATATGGTTGTGATTTCATTGATATTTATATTCCTATTACGCTCGTTATGTATATGTCCTATGACATTACCTATGTATGGCTCTCATCATGTTTTTACTTGTAAATGAATGAACAATTTATCTATGACCTAATGAATGAAATGGATGTTAATGTGTTGAGGAATCAATGCCTCTTAGAAATTCTCAGCTAAGTATGAGACCACTATAATCATATATGTTATTTACACCTATATATTACATATCCATGATATGTTCGACGAAATGCATGTCATGGCTAGTAGGGGTCCAGTGAACGTCTTAATCGGGTCATTGCAATTATACTATAATTTCCCTATTATATTATTATTCAAAACATTTCATTCAATTCTAGGCAGTGACCGGGGCTTTGGGCCTGAAAAAGTGGCTCAAATCCTGGGGAGGCTGGCACAACACTGAGAAAAATAGTCCCTGGATGCTTCCATGCCTATAGGATGGGAGCGTCCAAAGCCTTTTGGACACTGAGATGCCTATAACATGGGACCATATTGGGGGTCAAGTGATCTGAAATCTTAGTGGGACCCAGGGGCTAGTTGGAAAAAAGGTTGGGAGGGTTCCTAAGGGTCCTAATGCTAATGTTCACGGTCTGCACAGTGTGTTTCCATCGGTTCCACTTCCTTAGTGTGACTTAGGAGGTCGAATCATATCATAGTGGCCTCTAGTGGTATGTTTAGCTTGGTTGGTTGGTTACTAGGGTAGATGTGGGAGGAGGGTGTTCCAGAGTGGTATCATAGGATGGTTCACCCTCATACTAGATGGTTGTGTGTTAGTCATGAATGCATGTCAGTTGCATGAGTGTTTCTTACACTTGTATTCCATGTTCTTGTTGCATTTGGATAATGTTGATCATGGTTCTAGTGATGTCGCCATGTGAAAGTTGATTTTGTTATTGTGGGACACATTGTCATGAGTGTATGATTGGTTACATGTCATTATATGTCACTTACATGTATGATTTTGTATGCTTGGTTACATTCTCGTATGTTTGGTTACATTCTTATAGGTTTGGTTACAACTATTGTTAGTTTATGCTTAATCATATGCGTTTATGCATGTGTGTGGTTGGTTACGCATTTCTTATGCATATTCCTATTTGCATGTGGTAAAGTGTGCAGTGATGTAATGATTGTTGTCATGCATGAGGTTGTGGTGTGTGTTGTTGTTAAGGTCATGCCTTGATGACTGGACCCTACCTAGAATGATGGTTGCATGGTTATATGCTTATGTGTTATGTTTCTATATGTTTTCGTGTTTATGTTATACAGGTATCACACTGATTTATTGATCTTGCAGACAAGGTATCCTCCCTGAGCTATACTAAGGTATGTTGGTTTATTGTGGTTTGGTTTAGCTGACATGATATACCTTGCAGGAAGAAATATCAAATGGCTAGCAATATGGTAGACTACAAAGACTCTCCCTATGAATTAGATGAGTAGTATGGTGTTGGGAACTCTTCTGATTTGGAAGATACACTGATAACCTTAAAGGAAGAAATAAGGGTTTGTAAGGCAGATAATGAAAAAATCATGTAGGGACAGGAAGCTAGTAGAGGTAAATGAAATGATAATTTACAGTTGGTCAGATTTTCCATGACAGGGACCACTTCGGATCATCCATGAGGAGGAGGACAAAAATAATGGGGCATATGGCACTAGGTTGCATAGTGGTCACAAGTCATATAGTAAAGAAATAGTTATAGATGTCAGATTGTTGGACACTATGGATAGGAGAAGGGATAGACAAAGGTACTATTCTAGTTTTGGTTCTAACAAGCATGACGATAGATATCATTATCGTCCTTAGAGGATAAATAAGGGGTATTTTCCATATGAGTTTAAGAAAGCAAACCCAACTACATTCAATGGAGAGATAAAGAAATCACAGGATGCAGAGGCATGATTGCTTAGTATGAAGAAGTTCTTTAGTTTGCATGATTATTCATCGAACATGAAAGCCAAAGTATCTACGTTTAGTCTCAAAGGTAAAGAAAACATTTGGTGGGAATATGTGAAGAATTTCATAGGTATACATGTGGAAGAATTGACTTGGAGTGAGTTTGAGGGGCTATTCAAGAGGAAGTATCTATTGGAGAGATACTTTGATGACAGGGAAAAATAATTCTATGAGCTAAAGATGGGATCTATGACAGATGATGAGTATGGTAGCAAGTTCTTGGAGCTAATAAGTTATGTGCCTTACCTCAAGGAGGAGAAGGCTAAGATTCAGAGATTCACTAGTGGGTTACCGATGGCATTCAAACATAGGATTGAGCTTGATGAGCCTAGATAATTGGAGGAGACCATCTAAAAGCTAAAGCATGGATATGAAAAATCAAAGTGGAAGTCTGAGACTAAGCTATAATGGAAGGGTAATGCCAAGAAAAGAGGAAAATGGGATAAGAATCAAGTAAGACCAAAAGATCCAGGTAATAAAGGGAATGTTGCACCAGCTAAGAGGTTCAATGCATTAGATAGAGGGCAGGGACATCGATTTGAGGAGAATAATAAGGACCTAATGCATTGTTGGACTCGTGGAGGAGATCATCGCATGAGGTATTTTCAATAGTATCAGGGTGGTAGACCTCAGACATACAATTCACAGGACACACAAACTATTGGGGATGTTGGTAAGAGAATTCCTCATATTCATCCGGCATTGCATAACAAATAGGGAGACCATCAAGCATCTTTCATTGAGATGGATGGTAAGATTTGTGATTAATTTATTTCGATTTTGATTGACCCTAGATATAATTATACTATGCTAGTCTAGACTTGGTGGATAAGTGTGGTTTGAGTAAGGAATTTCATGCATAATCTTGGTTAGTGCGGTTAGCTACAAGCACAAGGAAGCGAGTTCATCATTGGGTAAGAGCTTGTCAATTTGATTTGAATGGTATGCCTACTGCATCACATTTGAATGTATTACCATTGGGATCATACAATATGTTGTTGGGCATGGATTGGCTGTACCTTCATAAACCAAGTTGGATCATTATGACAAAACTATTAAGTGCTTGGATGAAAATGCGGAGCCAAGAGTCTTACACAGTAAGAAGAAAGCCACATTAGTTAGGATGGTGACAACTATACAAGTGAAGCATAGTCATAAAAAATGGTGTGTGTTATTTTCAGTACATATTTCTAGTGACAATGGTAAGGAAGTTGAGGTTGTAGATTTGTTGAGAAGGTACCTAGTTCTACAACAGTTTTAGGATGTAGTTCCTGAGGACATTATTGAAATTCCACCACGTAGGGAGGTAAAATTTTGTATTGAGCTGGTGTCAGGGGTAGCTCCAACACTAAAATCACCTTACAAGATGAGTACACCTAAGTTGGTGGAGTTGAAGCTATAATTGAAGGAAATGTTGGACAAGGGATACATTAGGCCAAGTGTATCACCTTGGGGTGCACCGGTCCTATTTGTAAGGAAGAAAAATGGTACTCTCATATTATGCATTGACTATAGGAAGTTGAAAAAAGTCACCATCAAGAAGAGGTATCTGTTGATGAGGATTGATGACTTGTTTGATCAGTGGAATGGAGCAGAAATGTTCTCGAATATTGATTTGAGATCTTGATATCATCGGGTACACATCAAAGAGGAGGACATTTACAAGACATCCTTTCGGACCAGGTATGGACCTTATGAGTTTGTTGTAGTTCCATCTAGTTTAAATAATGATCTAGCTACATTTATATTCTTAATGAATAGTGTGTTGCACCCATATTTGGATAAGTTTGTTATTGTGTTCATTGATGACATATTGGCGATATTCTAAAAATGAGGAAGAGCATGATGAGAATTTAGTAGCATCTTTGAGGTTGTTGAGAGATCATCAATTGTATGCTAATCTCAAAAAGTGTAGTTTCTTTGAGACTGAGGTACACTACTTTGGGGATGTTGTCTCGAAGGAGAGAATTGCAGTATATCCAGAAAAGAGAAGGGTCATCATGGAGTGGCTAGCTCCCAGGAATGTAGATGAGGTGAGATATTTCATGGGGTTAGCATGCTATTATAGGAGGTTCATCAGGAAATTCTCACAGATTTCTTATCCCTTCGCATTGTAGCAGAGGAAAGGTAAGATGTTTGAATGGACAAAGGAGTGTGAGGCTGGTTTTGAGTAGCTTAAGTAGTTGTTGAGACATGCACCAGTGCTAAGGATTGCGGATCTAGACAAAGAGTTTGTAGTATGCACAAATTATTGTAGGAAAGGACTTCATGGAGTCCTTATGAAACATGGGCAAGTGGTATGCTATGAGACGCAAAAAGGAAATGAGCACAAGAAAAACCACCCCACACATCATCTTGGGTTGGCAATGATCATACAACAATTGAATATGTGGAGACACTATCTTCTAGGTAGGAGGTTTATATTGATGAATGATCCCAAAGGTTTACAGTATCTATTTGACCAACCAAATATGAACGGTAGGCAACCTTGGTAGTTGGCTATGATTAGTGAGTTCGATTTAGAGATCAGATATGTCAAGGGTAAATAGAACAGGGTGGAAGATGCTCTTAGCAGGTGGATACATGTAAATCACTTAGCATCTATGAGCTCCTATGGGACAAACTTACATGATAGGATCCTACAAGAAAGTCAGCATGATGTGAGATATATGGAGATTATGCACAGGTTGCAATAGACTATTGGTACAAGTAAAAGTGGTAGTACAGGTATAGGTGTAGGTGCAAGTGCACCAGATGTGGGTTGTTGCTTTACAGTAGATGGATTGGTTAGATTCAGAGACAAGATATATGTGCCAGACAATGCTGAGCTCTAAAAGGTGATCTTGAAGGAGTTTCATGGGAAACCTTATTCAGGTCACCCAGGCTATCAGAAGACATTGACCGTAGTGAAGATATTTTATTATTGGGTGAATCCAAAGAGGGATGTAATAGAGTTTGTGGCTAGGTATTTAATTTTCAGCATGTGGAGGCACAATGTAAGCATCCAGGTGGGCTGCTACAACTGATTATGATTCCATAATGGCAATGGGAGGTCATTTCCATGGACTTCATCATAGGTTTTCCAAGGTAGTTGAGAAAACATGATTCCATTATTGTTATTGTGGACAGGTTGACAAAGGTTGTGGACTTCACTCCATTGAAATCTACATTCTTAGCTAGCGATGGAGCACATGTATTCATTAGAGATGTGGTTAGACTGCATGGTATTTTGAAGAAGATCGTATCAGATAAGGATGAAAAGTTCAGTTCCATGTTTTGGAAGGAGTTGTTTGTAGGTTTGGGCATCGATTCGGCCTTCAATATAACTTATCATCCATAGACAGATGGAAAGATAGAGAGGGTCAATACGATATTGGAGGACATGTTGAGGATGTATGAGATGCATCAACAGTGAAAGTGGGAACAGTACCTTCAACCGGTAGAGTGCACTTACAACAATGGGTATCAGGAATCTTTGAGTATGAGTCTTTTTGAGGCATTGTATGGGCGAAGTTGCAATACTGATGTTAGTTGGAGTGGTCTATTTAACAAGGTGTTGATTGGACCGGACATGTTGGTATACATGGAAAAGGAGATGCGGGTTATAAAGAAGAATCTAGAGGCAACACAGGATAGGCAAAAAAGGTGTGAAAATAGGAATAGGTTGTTCAAGGAGTTCTAGGTTGGTGAACAAGTGTACTTGCACATCAAACCGAAGAAGAGCTCCTTATAGATTGGATCATGTCCCAAGATGGCACCATAGTTTTTTGGAACCTTCAGTATTGTTGAGAGGATTGGGCTAGCAGCCTATCACCTTGCACTGTGTCTGATAGTGAAATTCCATGATGTTTTACATGTGTCATTGCTTAAGAAGTATGTTTAATATCTTGATTATGTGATTGACTGGATTGTATTGCAGGTGGAACCAGTTGGAGAATTCGAGCCGGAGTGTCAGTGTATATTTCAGAAAAAAGTGCTCATTCTCGGGAACCAAGAATTCAAGCAAGTTAAGGTGCAATGGAAATAGTTTGTGCCCGATGAAGCTACATGGGAGATGGCAGATCATATGAAAGCTATGTATCCTTCCTTGTTTGCTGGTTGAGGAAAAGTAGTTTTAGTATGGTTTTTTGGTATATGTCTTGGTACATGTTTTCATACATGTTTTGGAAATTTGGTATATTTACATATGTATATGGATGTAAATACCGCCATGAGGTATGATATAAATTTCCAATAATTGGTATGGGTGTCACGTCATTATGATGTTATGTCTGTTATGTTTTCATGTTAGTTTTGTTCTTAGCAGGTTGATTATTGTAAATATTGCAATGATCTAAGTTATAAAGCTCCATCGGCATTATATTTCGCTTAAAAAAGTCTTGTGGTTATAGGTGTTTTTGAACATTGAGTATGGTTTCCCCCAAGGGGGAGGGTTTTGTAACATCCCTAGTGAAAATTCCATGTAATAAAAGTTAATAAAGGAAAAATAATAACCATGGACGATGGGATAGTTATTCCAAGTTGAATACTGGTCAAGACATCCTAGTGTGGGTGTTCCTTTTGTTATTAAAGGCTAAGGAAATTGGCAAAGGCAATGGAAAAGGAAAAATGGCATTTTTGGCATATTTACTTATGAAAATAATGGAAATTAAGAGAAAAGGGACGTGAAAGTTCACTGGTTTCGTGTGAGGAGGAAAATGAAGGAAAATAATGGAAAATGCAGGAAATAGAGGCCTCATTCATAAAAAGGGTTATAAGGATGAGTTGGTAACCATTTGTCAGTTTAATGTTGGAGCTCTCTCATTATTCTCTCACTCTCATATTCTTGGATACTTAGAATTTTCTTGGAGCACTCTTAGAGGGTGTGGCATGCTTGGGTTTTAGTGCAATAAGGCGAATGAAAAGTAGGAAAGTGTAAGAGGACATCAGGATTAGCATATATAACTTTAGTTTCTTGTAGGTATCGAGATTCATGTATGTTTTCCTCAGCAGTTTTGGCATGCATGGCATATGCATGTGGTTTCTTGGTTGTGATCTGTCATTGGCATGGATGATTGCTCAAATTGATAGTGGATTTCCTAGCCTTTCAATTTCCTGGATAGCCATGGAGATTGTGGTTTCATTTCATTATCTTGTTTTGGTTGTTTCTCTTGTTTCCTGAGCTTGGGTTGAGTTACTAGTTCTTGGAGCCTTGGTTGGACAAACACTTTGAATCCCTATAATAGCTTGGGTTGAGTTACTAGTCATGTAGCCTTGGCTGGAAAAATGCTTTGGATCCCTTGGTGGGTTGAGTTACTTGTCCTGGAGCCTTGGTTGGATAAATGCTCTGGAGCCTGGTAAAAGTTGTGGGTTGAGTTACTAGTCCTAGATCCTTGGTTGGAAAAAATGCTCTCGAGCCCTCGAAGTCCTAGATAGATATTGATATGATGATGGGCTTTTGATGTCCAAACTTTATGTGGAATCACTATTTGATGGGTTGAGGTGGTTGGCCTATCGAAGCCCTGGATGGTTTTGGATTAATTTGTTCTATGAAATCCCACATTCATGCTTAGAACATCGCATGGGGGTGAATGTATGAAGAGAGATTTATCTTAGCCATTCTACAATAGGGTGGAATGCGGAAGTTCCATATTGGGTTTGCATCATCAATATGATGTTATTTCTCCTTGAAATTCTATGATTATTATACTATTTTATATGTGGATTATGTGGCTATAATTTCATTGGTACTTCTGTTTCTATTATGTTGGTTATCTATATGTTTTATACCAGTAGCTATGTATAGATCTCATCATGTTTTAACTTATAAATGAATGAACAATGTATCTATGACCTAATGGATGAAATGGCAGTTAATGTGTTGAGGCATCAATGCCTCTTAGCGATTCTCAGCTAAGTATGAGACCCCTATACTCAGATATGTTGTTTACACATGTAGAGAGCATATTTGTGATATGTTTGACGAAATGCCTATCATGGCTAGTAGGAGTCGAGTCAAGCTCCTAATCAAGTAATCACAATATAACTGTCATTTCCCTATTATATTACTATTTTGAAGGTGTCATTCAATTTTGGGGAATGACATGGGCTCTGGGCCTGAAAATATGGGTCAAATCCCGAGGATGATAGCGCAACATTGAGCAAAATAGTCCCTAGATGTTGGCATGCCTATAGCATGGGAGCGTCAAGAGCCTCTTGAACAATGGAAATACTATAACATGGGAGCGTCTAATAGTCAAGTGGTCCAAAATCTCAGTGGTACCCAGAGGCTGATTGGGAGAAAGGTTGAGATGGTTCCTGACGGTCCTAATTTTGATGTTCAAGGTCTGTATGGTGTGTTTATGTCTCTTCCACTTCCTTAACATCACTTAGGAGGTCGAATCATATCATAGTGGCCTATCATCGTATGTTTACCCCGGCCGACTAGTTGCTTGGGTAGATCTGGGAGGAGGGTGTTACACTTTCAATAAATCGAGACAATACCTTGTGACAAAGGAATGTGTTCTATGCACTAATAACCATGCTTCGCAAATCATTAACAAGCAACAAAAGATAAATCAAAGGCATGTAAAATGGGTTGAATTTATATATAATTTCACTTTGTGACTAAGCATATAGGTGGCTCATCAAATCAAGTGGTTGATGGTTTAAGTAGAATCAACTTGATACTACAAAAATGCCAAGTTATGTTTTAGGAATTGATGAACTAACAGAAATGTACAAGGATTTTCCATATTTTAAGGAAGAATATGCAACCTATGAAAACAAATCCAGCATGAATACAATAGAGTGTTCAAGCTATATGATATAGGATGGATTATTGTCCAAAGGCAACGAATTTTGCATATTGAAATGTTCCATGAGAGATAATTTGATAAAGGAGAAACAAAGTGATGGTCATGAAAATTTGGGAGTGACAAAACTTTTGCTTTGATAAAATCCTTTTATTATTGCTCAGGTATGTACATTGAAGAAAAGAAAAATGAGGAAATGTTAAAAGTGTGGTAGTATGGCAAGGAAAGGAGGTAAAATACAGGGTTGTTACATCCAATACCCATTCCAAGAAAGCCATTCTGTTAGGATAGATTTTATTTTTGGATTACCACAAACAAAGATAGGTAGTGATTGTATTTTTTTGGATGTGGATAGATTTTCTAAAATGGACATTTTATACCTTTTACAAAACCTGTTGATGCAAGTAATGTCCCAAATATACTTTATAAAGAAATTGTAATATTGCATCGTTTTACTAGAACAATTATTTTAGATTGAGATATGAGGTTTGTGGGTAATTTCTAGAGGAACTTATAGAAGAAACTAGGTACCAATTTAAATTACTATTCAACTTACCATTCACAAAAAAAGGGTAAATAGGGGCATTGAATATAATTTTATGAAAGATCTTGAGAAATTTGATAAGTGAACACCCCAAGTAGTATGACTGAGTGCTTGCTCAAGATTAATTTTCTTATAATGATGCTTCCAACATAAGTACCAAAAAGAGTCCATTCTAGATAGTATATGGAACGCACCCAAGAGGATTTTATGAGTTGAGGAATTTGGGAAAGAAAGAAATAAAGAGTGTTTAAGGTTGTGATTTAGAAGATAGTATGTAGGAGCTACAAGAGAGCATCAAACAACTTATACAAGAGAGGAACAACAAGTAGACACAAGAAGGAGACAAATAAAGCTTGAAACTGGTGACTTAGTAATGGATTATGTCATAAAGGAGAGGTTTCCTAGAGGGTGATACAAAAAATTAAATCTTAAGAAATTTGGCCGATGAAAATTCCTAAGTTCTCCTCCAATTCTTATGAGCTACAACTTCTAGTTATATTGGGATTTCACCAATTTTCAATATAGTAAATTTATATCCCTCTAAGGAGACTCTTTATGAAGCTTCTAGTTGTTAGCCTCCTATTGCAATAGGTTTCATATTTCATGATTAACTGTTTTACATGCCAAATATGTCATCTTTTCATGCTGCAAGGTTCCATATTTCCAAGAAGTTCCATTTTGAAGAATCATACCATTTTTGAAGAGTTTTACAATTAAGGGAAAGCCAAAGAGCTTAATCTTGGCTTCCCTAGGTTTAAATTGCTTGTTTTAGAAGATAGAGAATGAATATTTGTCCAAATAGCTTAAGCTTGGCAGATGAGTAGCTAGGTAGAGAAATGAAGGAGCCCAACTGCTTAACATGGGCCCTTGGAAGAGATAAGGGCAGATTTAGATAGGAGGGCAGTCAAAAGAAAAGAGGATAATCAGGGTCTGCAAGTCTAAGTTCGCCCATTCAAAAGGAAGAAAAAACGTTAGGTGTATTAGGCTGGGTACGTAGTTTGTGGTTGTAGAATGAGGATTTGTGATCAATTTTATATTTCAAAGTGTTTATCAACCTCAGATCACAAGCACAAGGAAATTTTCCCTTGGAAGAGCTCAAGTAAGGCATGACTAACTTCCCCTTCTTCCTTTTCCCAAATCATTCACTAATTTCCCCTATAAGATGTTAAGATCTGCTTGATATCTTTAAGATTCATCATATTCCATAACATTTGCCTAAGTAAATATCTTCTTTGGTTAAAGGTGCTCATATTTTCTTCTGTAAGTCCTATTTCCCCTTTGTAGCCTAAGATTTCTATCCTTAGCGCTTTCTAAACAAAATTCATATTAATTTCTAACTTACTGTGTAAATCCATATCTATTTCCCCTTCCCCTATTAAAAATATGTTAAATATCCACCTTATATACATATTCCCATCCCCTGGCACTATAGCCCTATAACATCGGATTGGGAAATGATACTCCATCTGGGGCTTGGCATTAGCCTTTCCGCGTTCAAACCAGGAATTAATTTAGAATTTGGTTAAACTAATAACCATTACCCTCCCTTTCCTTACCCATAACCCTTAATGTTTTACCCTGCGCGCTCACATTTTCGGGTTTTGTTTAAATATTTGATTAAACAGTCAAACTCTACCCCCGGCGCATATACCATAACCCACAAACCCAAAGGTTTGAACCCCCACCATATAAACAAATGATAAAATATTCAGCGGGCCCTGTACTTTAACATGCCGCCCGCTCCGTGCTCCATCCACCATTGGATCGGGCCCTCCCCATCCGACAACTCTCACCGATTTCGGAGCCGCCCAGACGTCTAACCGTTAGCTTCTGATAGCACGGCGGTTTTCCCGTCGTACAAAGGACGTGTGTCCACCTTTTATTGCATCGGGCGGGCTCTGACAAATACCGTCCCCGTACAGAAGGCGGTCCGATAAAACCACAAACCACCTTCTGTCTCTCCACCCCTGACGTCAGTGCCATGTCGCTGCTTACGTCACCTCCACGTCAGCCCACCACTGCTATGTGTCACTGCCACATCACCCTACCGTACTGCCATGTCACCCTACCGTACGCGGGACCCGCCGATGATGTCATGCTGACATCATCACAGAAAAGGCGCAAAGGGCGAAAATCGCGTCGAAGAAGGCCTGAAACAAGAAACAGAGGCAGTAATCGCACATCGCTAAGAAAAATTGCTCAAAATGGAGAGCTTCCTATTGCTCGGCTACCTGCAAAACCCAAAAATTCGCAAGAGGCAACGCTGGAAACAGAGAACTGAAGAAAAGATAGCAGGCACAGTGAGTCAAGATATGACTATGGCAATTTTATAAAAAGGCCAAGTATGGATACCGAGAGCAGGATAACAAAGTAGTGACTCAGCGAAGCACCAGGGTAGCACGCCCAAAAACCGCAAATTAAAAGCCAGCCTCAGCCCAGCATAGTTATCAGGTTGCACTCCTTCGCCATTATTTGACAGAATTTCTTCATGTATGTTCATATTCAATCTGCCAGCACCGATAACATTCTAGAGGCCACGAAAAGCATTTGCAGCAGTTATTTTTGCCTTGAAAGGGCAGAAAAGGGGCGATTTGACAGTTTCAAGCATATCAGAGGAAGGATAAAGCCCAGATTCAATTAAAGAGTATCAGTGAAGCGGCAAAGAGTATCAGATCTGCAATATCAAAGCAGGTGAACATTAAAGGCCTCCATCCAAGTCAAAGAAGCAGTAAAGGCCACTCAAAAATCATCAGATCGAGATTAGTGCACATTAAAGCCACCTAAAAGTGGCAGAACCGCCCAAAAGGTGCAGATAAGAGATTAAAGGCACAGTTATTGTAGAAACACTGCACCGAGCCACCAAGGACACCATATTAACCCGTTTTGATGCAGCTTCTTCCAGCGCAGCTCAAATAGATATCTTCTTGCCTTAATTTTAGGACAAGATTAGATTAAAGAACTCATTTCCCTCAGATCTGTTTAAGATCTGCTGTAATAGATATTTTTGGATATTTTCTCTATATAAACCACCCTAATTCATTGTTTAAATGGTTGGTTGGTTGATAATCCTCATTCTAGACTTGCGTTGTATACTTTGAGAGCTCTATAATCAAAGACTACTGGAATGCTTTGGATGAAGAACTGTCTATTGTGTTATTTAATGGCTGAAGAGTGACTGTGGAATTCCTGTGCTACTACATGGCTCAATAAGTGTTTTCTTACCTCTGTTTACAGTTTATATATGTTTGCACCACCATTGTGCTACCATCTAAATAGCAAGAAAGAAGAATAGGTTAGGCTTTGCTTGACTGCACTCTATGCTCAGTTCTTGTTATTTCTATATGTTTTCTTCAGAAATGGTTATGAATATGCATACTTAAATGATCATATTTACCATGTTTCTTTCACATATGACTGTTGTTTACGAATTCTTGACTGCTCCTAGACAGACTTTCATTCACCTTCCCTCTCTGTTAGCTAATGAAAGATTCTTAGTTGCCTTTCATCTCTGACCTTCATTCCATCTTTATTCCAGCCTGATGTTGTTCTATGTGTAGCAATCATGCTCTGTATTCCTCTTGTGACCAAGAAAACGCAACAGCAAGCCCTAATCCATGACTCCATGCCCAATGGTTTGAACTTCTCACTCTATGCATCCCAACTTTGCTTGAAAACATCATCCTTCCCACCAAAATCAAAACAAAACCCATGTACACCATAACTAGCCTAAGATCAACCCAAAACAAAGCTGAATTTTAAAGAGAGAGCCCTCTCTAGTTGCAGGTAGGCTAGGACCTGCAGCCCAAAGATTGGTTTGTGGTTACCTTGGCCATATCCCTTAAGGAGCCAAGGGACAACCTGAGTGATAACATCATTGGCGACTCCACTGGGGACCTTATTCAGAAAATTCCAACAAACAGTTTAGAAGCTAGCTCCCAAGAAGAAAACACGTAATACTAGGTCAAATCCAGACCCAAATCCACCAGCTGTTTTTGAAAATCCCAATTTAATCTCTAGAAACCTTAGCAAACAAAAACAAGAAGAGTTTGTTAATTCTAGTCCTGAAACAGTTCAGCCAAGCTGTTTTCCAACCCCTGTTAAAATTTTGTTTCGTTCAACCCCTACTTTCCCTTGTTCGTCATCAACCTCTCCAAGCACCTTTTCCACACCTCCATTCACTGCGCATACTACCACTACCACCACTGTTATTACAGCTGTCCCAACTGTTCCAGTCGTTCCACTTATCCCTGTAAATATGGCTAACAGATATGCACCTTTACAGTTACCTGCAAATCCAGGGGCTATGCCTCAGGATTATCAACCCAAAATCACATATTTTGATGCTACTGGTTCTGGCACAGCCCTGCAACATACCAAGAAAATGTAGGACTATTTTGAGAGTTATGAAATAGATGATGATAGTGTAAGAATGAAGATTTTTGTCCAAAGTTTAATAGGAGATGTAAGGCCCTGGTTTAGACCTCTTCCTGCAAATTCCATAGCTGATCTAGAGGCCCTTTACCAAACATTTATTAACAGATGGGAGAAGAAGAAGGACCCTCTACACATATTATCCGAGTATGACACTATCAAAAGAGGCCCTCAAGAAGCTGTCTTAGACTATTGTGCCAGGTTTAACAATGTTTACAATGCTATTCCACAAAACCTTAGACCTCCACCGAATCTTGCTTTATACAAATTCCCTGATGGATTTGATTCAGACATGGCTTATCAGTTAAGGGAAAGAGCCCCTCAAACATTAGCAGACATGCAAAATGTAGCTGTTGGTGCGGAGACAAATATGATTTCCAAGCGAAATAGAGCAAGAGCTGAGAGAAGAACCACTTTTAAAGATGAACCTTCAGCCTTTGAGCAAAAATTGGACACAATCATCAAAGGTATGGACAACTTTGAAAATAGAATGGGAACTATTGAAAGAAAAGCCTCATGGGAAGGACAGCAAAACAATCCTATCAGAAATCCAAACTTTAGAAAAACTCGGAACCCAAACATTGGAAGGGCAAGTTCTGACCATGATATAAGACCTCCTTTTCATGAAAACTATGCTAAAGCATCCATATCTATTGAGCAGATAGAGGACACTCACATAAACTTGATGGGTTTGAAGAGTGAGCAACAAGTATTTCTAACCCAAGAAGACCAAGATGACCATGATATATATCTTAAGACCAAGTCTGGAGAGTCATTTGACTTCAAACAAGGCTATGATTCAACTGTCTACGAAGTCCATAAACAATACAAATTGAGAACAAGAACCATTGATGTGTCTGATCCCATCAAGCCAAAGGATGCCAAGTAGCCTAAGAAAGTAAAAGACAAGGCCGCTATCGCAGAACCTGCTGATAAGACAGACCCAAAATTAAAAGAAGTGACCATAGAGGATGTATCTGACATGCAGCCCTCTAATAACTAGCCTTTTGTATCCTTTCCCTCAAAAGACAATGTAAATAGCACTCCTCAAAGCCTTCCCAAAACAGAACAATCTCAAGAAATCACTGATAAACAAGAGAAGATCATTGAAGATACAATTGAAAAGGGAAAATCTGCCAGTCACAATACTAAAACATGGTCAGGAAAACCTTTTGATTTAGAAGGAGAAATTGGTAAATTAAAGATATCTATTCCTCTCTCTGAGCTTGCCAAACATGATGTGTACAGATAGCAAATCAAAAGATCACTGCAAATTCCAGAGAACAGGGATGATGTTAATGTCTTAGATAATCAATCTGAATTACTTTTTGGTCCTGAAGTCAATGGTAAATCAGGACATGGAGCTGTTCTACCTTTTTATGTCAGTTTTCACATTCATGATAAAGAGTTGCACAATGCTATGTTTGATTCAGGTGCTTCACACAATCTAATGCCAAAAGCTGTAATGGAGAAGCTAAACCTTGATGTCACTTGACCCTACAAAGACTTATTCTCATTTGATTCTAGTCAGGTCAAGTGTTTAGGCTTAATCAAAGACCTTTATGTGTCTTTAGTCCAATTCCCCCAAAAAACGATCCTAATGGGCGTGGTGATTGCTGACATTCCACCAAAGTATGGCATGCTCTTATCAAGGTCTTGGGGAGAAAAACTCCAAGGATCTCTCCATATAGACCTCTCCTATGCAACTATTTCAGTCTTTGGGCAACCAAAGAGACTGTATAGAGAAACACTGATGAAGTATGTGGTATGTAGTGAGGAAAAACCCCAAAACTTTCCCATTTACTCAATCCATTCTGATATGGATTCCTTTATATTTTTCAATGATGATAGCTGCCCTCCCACTAATGAGAAGCCTTTGCCTTTAGAACAAGAAACATGCATCAATCAAGAGTCGGTTGCCCATACCCATGAAACTTCTAAAACAATTAGTGCAACCAGCATACAAAAAGAACCACATGAAGCACAAAACCTAGGTCCACCCAATCCTAAAATGACTGAAACTCTTAATACTAACAACAAGCAAGAAATCACATGGTATTTAGAGTTTGATGGTTCTATTAATAAGCTAGGAGTAGGGGCAGGAATATGGATTCACAATACACATAACAACCATGCAGAGGGTCATGCTTACAGACTAAACTTCAAATGCACCAATAACATGGCAGAGTATGAGGCTCTCCTTTTAGGCCTTAAACTGCTCAAAGCTCTAGGAGCTGCAAAAGTGTCCACTCTAGGTGACTCCGATTTGATCATTCAACAGATGAAAGGTAACTTTGTTACTAATGACAATAGGCTAATAGCTTATAGGTCAGCTGCCATAGAAATACTCAATTCCTTCACCGAATCCAAGCTTGCTAAGATTTCTAGAAGCCATAACATGCATGATCATAGTCTAGCTACTTTTGCTAGCACTTGCAAGCTGCCCTTTGAGCCCAATCACCACTTTACTACTGAGATAAAGCAGAGGCCTGTTGTCCCTAACAATATCAAAGATTGGCAAGTGTTTGAGGATGATTCTCAAATCAACAATTTTCTTACCTTACAGCAAGAATTCTCAAGCTTAAACATCGATGAAGATGCCATGGATGACCCACAACAACAAATAAGCCAAAATGAGCAAGCTATGACAACTGAAGTGGAAAATCAAATGCTGCACCCAACCATTTTTGATGAGAAAAACATGCAAGAGCTGAAGCAAATTCATTTAGATGAAATAGCTGAAGCAGAGGCCGAAGTGATTGATTTAAAAGACAATTTTCTACCCGCTGGCCTCACTCCATTAGAATACATATTTGATTCAAACGATGTCCCCAAAATGCCAAAGATGCAGCCCTTAAACGCTATTGTGGAAGACTGTAATATTGGGACAGCAGAGAAGCCCAAAATGATTAAACTGTCCAAGTCTTTGACTCCCGATCAAAAACCAAAATATGTTGATTTATTTAAAGAGTTTCAAGATGTATTTTCCTAGAATTATGAGGACCTTAAGTCCTATAACACCTCTGTTATTCAACATACCATTCGCTTAAAGCCAAATCAAAAGCCCTTCAAACAGAAACTGAGGAGAATCAATCCTGTGCTTCTCCCTTTGATTGAGAAAGAAGTGAAAAGAATGTTTGAGGCCGGTATGTTGGGTCCCTATAATACTAGTGATTACCCCATTACTATTGTAGTTATACCCCTTATTAATATTATTGTGCCCCTATTACCCCCATATTGTTATTATTGTGCCCCATAGAATCCCTCTATTGTTATTTTTGTGGCTTTATATTATTATTGTTAGGTCGACTGGATTATATTGTGACTCCTTAGACTCCTATATAGAAAGGAGGTTTTGTCATTTGAATCATCCAAGAATTGTCATTTATGTAATGTGGAGGAGGTTGCCCCCTCGAAGAGGCTGAATTCTAAGGCGTTGATCTATCTTCTCTATCTTTTCTTGAGCTGGTTTCATAACATGGTATCATAGCACCCATTAGATTTTCAGAATGGGTATCCAATCTTGTTCCCACAAGGAAGAAAACAGGGGAGATTAGACTATGTGTGGACTTAAGAAATATGAACCAAGTCTCCCTTAAATATCACTACCCACTGCCAAAAATGGACCACATTCTACAAAGAATAGTGGGGTCTTCAAGAATTTCTTTACTAGATGGCTTTTCAGGTTTTAATCAAATACTTGTTCACCCAAATGACCAAGACAGGACAGCCTTTACCACACCTTGGGGAACCTTTAAATATGCGAAAATGACTTTTGGACTAAAGAATGCAACTGCTACCTTTCAAAGAGCCATGGACATTTCATTTGCCAAGGAAATCCATGATTTCCTAGTGGTTTACCTTGATGACCTTACTCCTTTCTCAAAATCTGATCAAGAGCATCTTAAACACCTAAGGCAAGTGTTCCTAACCTGTAGGAAATATGGCATTTCCTTAAATCCTAAAAAATCTCTCTTCGGCCTAGAAGAAGGCAAATTGCCAGGCCATATCATTTCAAAATATGGAATTAGAATAGATCTGGAAAGAATCCAAGCCATTTTGCAAATCCCTTATCCGAGAAATATCAAATAATTGCAAGCATTCCTAGGAAAGATCAATTTCCTAAGGAGATTTATCCCAACCATGGCCGAGCTGATAAGAATGCTAAATAACATTTTAAAGAAGGATTCCAACGTAAAATGGACTTTAGAGGCCAAGCAAGCCTTTGAGGGCATAAAATCTGCCTTAACCCAAGCCCCAGTCGTCACAAGTCCTCAATTTGATAAGGATTTCATCATTTTTTCATTTTCATCTGAATACACCATTGATGTTGTCCTTTTGCAGAAAGATGATCAGGGAAATGAAAATCCAATTGCATTTTTCAGCCGAGCCCTTAGAGATGCACCCTTGAAGTACCAAATCATGGAGAAGTAAGCATATGCCCTTGTTAAAGCAATCAAAGATTTCAGAATTTAGATTTTATATTCACATGTGATTGCTTATGTGCCAAACGCTGTTGTAAAAGACATATTAACTAAAGAGGGCATAGAAGGCAAAAGACGAAAATGGATTGCCAATATCCTTGAGTATGACATTGAGATAAAACCCACCAGGCCGATAAAGGGACAAGGTTTAGCCAAACTGATGTCCGAAACCAGTTTTCAAGCCTTAGACATTAATCAACTGGACAATGAACAGGAGCTGGCGACTCCACAGATCAGTGAAGCTTTTTTGCAATCCCCATGGTATGCTGATATATGTTTTATATTGTTAAACCTATGTGCTCCTCTAGGGTTGTCCAAAACCAAAAAGATATTTTTAAAGATGAAAGCATCAAAGTTTTGTGTCTTAAATAGTGCCCTGTTTTGGAAAAATCATGAAGGAATATTGCTGAATTGTCTAACTATGAGTGAAACTAGCAGTTTCATTAAAGAATTTCATGCAGGGGACTGTGGAGGGCACTTATATTGGAAGTCCACTGCTGATAAGATACTAAGCGCTGGTTTCTATTGGCCCTCTTTGTTTGCTGATGTGAGAAAGTTTGTTGTTTCATGCCACAAATTCCAAATCTTTGAAGGCAAAAGAAAGCTTCTTCCCTTGCCCCTTAAGCCCATTTTCACCGAGAAGCCTTTTCAACAATGGGGTCTTGACTTCATTGGAGAAATCCATCCATCCTCTTCTAGCCAGCACAAGTGGATTCTAACAGCCACAGATTACTTTACCAAGTGGATTGAAGCCATCCCATGTAGGCAAGCCAATGACTCCACCATCATCCAATTCCTTGAAACCAACATTTTGTCCAGATTTGGCTGTCTTGAGAAGATCATTACAGATAACGCTGCTGCCTTCAAATCCAAGAAAATGATCAGTTTTTTCCACAAATTCCACATTACCTTAGGTCACTCCACAGCCTATTACCCTCAAGGTAATGGCTTGGCCGAATCATCCAACAAGAGTCTGATTAACATCATTAAGAAAGTCTTGGAGGAGAACAAGAAGAACTGGCACAAAAAGCTTGTAAATGCCCTATGGGCAGACAGATTGTCAACCAAGAAATCCATTGGGATGAGCCCATATGAGTTAGTCTATGGCATGGAGGCCAAGTTCCCCTCTTCTTTGGGAATCCCTATTATCAAATTGCTGCAAGAGATTCAGGCAGAGCCAAATGATATCCAAAGAAGAATAAACCAAACCATCCATTTGCAGCAAACAAGAGAGCAAGTGTACGACAGAGCTCAGATTTTACAAGAGAAGCTCAAGAAAATGTTTGAAAAAAGAACCAAGGCTGAAGATTTCTACATAGGCAAAAAAGTCTTAAGATGGGATTCAAGAAGAGAGGACAAAGGAAAGCATGGCAAGTTTCATTTCCTGTGGAAAGGCCCCTTTATTATTTCTGCCCTTCAAGGAAACAACACATATTTTCTGAAGAGTTTGGATGGCAGCATAGCTGAAGAAGGCCCTGTCAATGGCCGAATGCTAAAGCACTATCATGATCCCTTTGGTTAAACGCAACACAGCTCTGTATACTATATGTACATTAATATTTGTATTTTCAACACTTTCTCTTATAGCAGGCCAATAAGAGGGAACAACGCAGCAAATTTCAAAGGCAAGATCAAAGAAAGCTCTATTTCAGATCTCTGTTTTTGAAATAATTCCAAAGAAGTGCTCAAGAAGATTTCTATATGTTTACAAGCACCCAAAAGGCAAGAAGCGGAGCTGCAATCTTTCTGCAATTCAGCTCAAAAGGATACTACATATCAGCTTATAAGAATTTAGTCAAAGGCATTGAGAAGAATGAGAATTTTAGTTTACAGCAACAATTGAAGATCAAGGCATTCTGACCTGCTGTTTTTGGCTTTTCATCTTGAAAAACCATCCCCAAGTGGAGCCACTATTAGCCTCCTATTAAAATAGGTTTCATATTTCATGACTGACGGTTTTACATGCCAAATATGTCATCTTTTCATGCTGCAAGGTTCCATATTTCCAAGAAGTTCCATTTTGAAGAATCATACCATTTTTGAAGAGTTTTACAGTTAAGGGAAAGCCAAACAGCTTAATCTTGGCTTCCCTAGGTTTAACTTGCTTATTTTAGAAGATAGAGAATGAATATCTATCCAAACAGCTTAAGCTTGGCAGATGAGTAGCTAGGTAGAGAAATGAAGGAGCCCAACCGCTTAACCTGGGCCCTTGGAAGAGACAAGGGCAGATTTAGATAGAAGGGCAGTCAAAAGAAAAGAGGATAATCAGGGTCTGCAAGTCTAAGTGCACCCATTCAAAAGGAAGAAAAAATGTTAGGTGTATTAGGTTGGGTAGGTAGTTTGTGGTTGCAGAATGAGAATTTGTGATCAATTTTGTATTTCAAAGTGTTTATCAACCTTAGATCACAAGCACAAGGAAATTTTCCCTTGGAACAGCTCAAGCGAGGCATGACTAACTTCCCCTTCTTCCTTTTCCCAAATCATTCACTAATTTCCCCTATAAGATGTTAAGATCTGCTTGATATCTTTAAGAGTCATCATATTCCATAACATTTGCCTAAGTAAAGATCTGTTTTGCTTAAAGGTGCTCATATTTTCTTCTGTAAGTCCTATTTCCCCTTTGTAGCCTAAGATTTCTATCCTTAGCACTTTCTAAACAAAATTCATATTAGTTTCTAACTTACTATGTAAATCCCTATCTATTTCCCCTTCCCCTATTAAAAATATGTTAAATATCCCCCTTATATACATATTCCCATCCCCTGGCACTATAGCCCTATAACATCAGTTTGGGAAATGATAGTCCATCTGGGGCTTGGCATTAGCCTTTTCGCGTTCAAACCTGGAATTAATTTAGCATTTGGTTAAATTAATAACCATTCCCCTCACTTTCCTTACCCATAACCCTTAATGTTTTACCCTGCGCGCTCACATTTTCGGGTTTTGTTTAAATATTTGATTAAACAGTCAAACTTTACCCCCAGCGCATATACCATAACCCACAAACCCAAAGGTTTGAACCCCTGCCATATAAACAAATGATATAATATTTACCGGGCCCCATACTTTAACCTGTCGCCAGCTCCACGCTCCGTCCACCGTCAGATCGAGCCCTCCCCATCCGACGGCTCTCACCGATTTTGGAGCCACCCCGACGTCCGACCGTGAGCTTCCGATAGCACGGCGTTTTTCCTGTCGTAAAAAGGACGCGTGTCCACCTTTTATTGCATCAGGTGGGCTCTGACAAATGCCGCCCCCGTATAGAAGGCGGTCTGATAAAACCACAAACCGCCTTCTGTCTCTCTGCCCCTGACATTAGCGCCACGTTGCCACTTACATCACCTCCACGTCAGCCTGCCACTACTACGTGTCACTGCCACATCACCCTGCCGTACTGCCACGTCACCCTACCACGTCACCCTGCCATACGCGGGACCCGCCGATGACGTCATGCTGACGTCATCACAGAAAAGGCGCAAAGGGCGAAAATCGCGTTGAAGAAGACCTGAAACAAGAAACAGAGGCAGTAATCGCGCATCGTTAAGAAAAATTGCTCAAAATGGAGAGCTTCCTATTGCTCGGCTACCTGCAAAACCCAAAAATTCGCAAGAGGCAACGCTGGAAATAGAGAACTGAAGAAAAGATAACAGGCAGAGGGAGTCAAGATATGACTACGACAATTTTATAAAAAGGCCAGGTATGCATACCGAGAACAGGATAACAAAGAAGTGACTCAGCGAAGCACCAGGGCAGCAGGCCCAAAAACCACAAATTAAAAGCCAGCCTCAGCCTAGCACAGTTATCAGGTTGCATTCCTCCGCCATTATTTGATAGAATTTCTTCATATATGTTCATATTCAATCAGCCAGCGCCGATAACATTCTAGAGGCCACGAAAAGCATTTGCAGTAGTTATTTTTTCCTTGAAAGGGCAGAAAAGGGGCGATTTGACAGTTTCAAGCATATCAGAGGAAGGATAAAGCCCAGATTCAATTAAAGAGTATCAATGAACCGGCAAAGAGTATCAGATCTGCAATATCAAAGCAGGTGAACATTAAAGGCCTCCATCCAAGTCAAAGAAGCAGTAAAGGCCACTCAAACTCATCAGATCGAGATTAGTGCACATTAAAGCCACCTAAAAGTGGTAGAACCGCCTAAAAGGTGCAGATAAGAGATTAAAGGCACAATTATTGTAGAAACACTGCACCGAGCTGCCAAGGACACCATATTAACCCATTTTGATGCAACTTCATCCAGCGCAACTCAAATAGATATCTTCTTGCATTAATTTTAGGACAAGATTAGATTAAAGAACTCATTTCCCTCAGATCTGTTTAAGATCTGCTGTAATAGATATTTTTGGATATTTTCTCTATATAAACCACCCTAATTCATTTTTTAAAGGGTTGGTTGGTTGATAATCCTCATTCTAGACTTGAGTTGTATACTTTGAGAGCTCTATAATCAAAGACTGCTGGAATGCTTTGGATGAAGAACTGTCTGTTGTGTTATTTAATGGCTAAAGAGTGACTGTGGAATGCCTGTGCTACTACATGGCTCAATAAGCGTTTTCTTACCTCTGTTTACAGTTTATATATGTTTGCACCACCATTGTGTTACCATCTAAATAGCAAGAAAGAAGAATAGCTTAGGGTTTGGTTGACTGCACTCTATGCTCAGTTCTTGTTATTTCTATATGTTTTCTTCAGAAATGGTTATGAATATGCATACTTAAATGATCATATTTACCCTGTTTCTTTCACATATGACTGTTGTTTACGAATTCTTGACTGCTCCTAGACAGACTTTCATTCACCTTCCCTCTCTGTTAGCTAATGAAATATTATTAGTTGCCTTTCATCTCTGACCTTCATTCCATCTTTACTCCAGCCTGATGTTGTTCTATGTGTAGCAATCCTGCTCTGTATTCCTCTTGTGACCAAGAAAACGCAACAGCAAGCCCTAATCCATGACTCCATGCCCAATGGTTTGAACTTCTCACTCTATGCATCCCAACTCTGCTTGAAAACATCATCCTTCCCACCAAAATCAAAACAAAACCCATGTACACCATAACTAGCCTAAGATCAACCCAAAACAAAGCTGAATTTTAAAGAGAGAGCCCTCTCTGACTGCAAGTAGGCTAGGACCTGCAGCCCAAAGATTGGTTTGTGGTTACCTCGGCCATATCCCTTAAGGAGCCAAGGGACAACCTGAGTGATAACACCAGTGATGAAGAATAAGCCTGCAGATGGAAGGACCAATTTCCAAGCAAAATTAAGAAGGAGATTGAATAAATGTTGTAAAAGTGGATGAATAAGAGAACAAGAGAATAAAAAATTTTTGAGGATTTGGTCCGATGGAAAAACCAACCAATAGAAGATGACAGTTGGATAATAGTAAAAAAAATTCCAAATTTGGGATGGATGTTGAATACCTGACGAAGAAGTTCTTTCTTCCACAAGAGTCTCATGCAGGAGCATCTCAGAAAAAATTATTTCACCGATGTGAATAATCCCCCTTCATATTTTATATAAATCATCAATTTTTGTTTAAGACAATCTCCACTAGTTTATAGGTTATGTTGAAGTGTCATTAAGGGACATATGTAAATGTTATATTAGGTGGAGTGGCATTAGGTTGTATAATAATTATAGATGTAGGAGTAGTGGAGGATTTCTAGTTACAACCTCCATTTTGTGTTAGAAATATTTGGTTTAGGGCATGAATAGGATGAGAGGAAAAGGGTGTAGAAGAGAGAAAATCTTGGTGTCCTAGGTAGCTATCAGGCCTATGTAGTAAAATTGAAAACCAATGTAATTTCCTAATTCTAAGTAATCTATTGTCAACATGTGTTACGTTCTTTGTTCACTATATATTTTATATCTATGATTTTCATTGAAATTCTATGAAGAGAGGAAATAATTGAATCCCTTATATTGGCCACTCTTGTGTATTAAATATTGAGAGAATAAGGATCCCATAGAAAAGGACTAAGTGATTGTAGAGGGTGAAATTGGTCTTTGCAGTTATCTCATGGTTCATGAACATAAATCTTGGTTAGTCTGAATTGAAATTTCAGTTCAAAATGGTGAATGAGAGGCCACCATAAAAGTGTGGTTCCTCCCTCTCATGGGGTTCCACATTGAAATCTAGGTGGAAAATTATAATGGGTTTATTGTGATTGGTTTCAATATTGACCCATCACTATGTCAACTAACAATATATCATTAAGGATCGAGGGTGAAGCATGGTCATTGATCAAATCCCATGATGATTGCATCAAGTTGAGGTAGCAATCAAATTAAGAAGGGTCCCATAGTGGGAGTTTGTTTACCAACCCCCCCCCCCACAAGTTATCTTGCAATAGACTTTGGGGTGCCTCGGGATTAATTAGGGCCCTTGATCCAATTTTTCCTTTTATCACATTGTCCAAAGTAGAGAACTCTATAGTTATGTTGATGATAACCACTAATAAGTAGATGATTTCAATAGTAGACAACCCCAACAAATGAGATTAGCTATACAAGTTGAAGTCATCCAACCACCACATCATGGGAGGGAATCAATCCATAATATGTGATGAATGATGGGAGGTGCCATTAGTTGATAAGATCGATAGATGGTAATTCTCACAATAACTGGAAATGTGCCCTTGTTTTGATAGAAGGTACAAAAATCTTTGAAAAAGAATTCAGTGATATATTAGTAAGGTGAGGCAACATCACATCATAAATGTAGACTCATATGTTATAAGCTCATTCTCATATTCAATTGCAACTTTGAGATTAATTTTTTGGAGGTACTCTCTTCCAAGCATGGATATGGGACAATTTTAGAATATGTTGAAGGAACTAGTTGGAGACATCCTTGACATAAAGGAAGCCATTATCAACTCAAACGAATCTAAATGGGAAGAAATGGTTGTTAAAAATGGAGAGAATGAAATAATTTTTATGCATTGAATGAGATTTTAGAATGATTTTTAGAATGTGTTCATTTCTTCTCTACCCACGATATTCATGACACTAAAGGGGTTATCCTCACCTCATTATAATTTATATTAAATGTTTTCCATGACATGTGATTTTAATAATCTACTAGAAATCTTTAAAATAATTCTACTTATATTTTGATATGGATTAAGTTTCTCTCACTACTAGCCTAATATTTTCGTATATGAGAAATAAATTTTAAAAATAAGTCATTGGAAAAAAATTGGCTTCTTGGCTCCCAAATTTGTGAGAAATGAATGTGTTCTTGTTCCACATTAAAATAGGATAAATATAAGTGCTTTCATAGAAATAAGAGCCACTTGGTGGATCAAAAACATTAGTATTAGTTTGAATTCATATGTGGAAGATTGATAATTAAGTGGAAGCACTAAGAAAAAGGTCGGTGTACATGCAATTTCCACCAAAATGTTACAAAGTCTTTTCTATCTTCAAAAAAACTTTGAAATTAAATTTTCATAAATACTGAGGATGATAAACAAACTTTTATTTTCCTTTCCCTTCATATATCAAGGGATGCTTAGAATTCTCAATATAATGCAAATGAAATTTATATGATTGGATATGACTCCATTTCTCTTTACCATTGACCTTGATGACCAGACAAGCATGGCAATGTCCTTGATGAGTAGAGAACTATGGTAGTGTCTTCGAATTCATGTGCACTCAAAGGTGGTGATTAATGGTATACTATAAGAGGAGGTTTATAGTAGAAATATAGTGCCATCATGAGCTTTCCTCAAATTGAATTATATGGACCTTTCTCAACAAATTTTTTATGCCAAGATAATTTCCAATTTTTCAGCCACAAAATTCCCTTTAATCTCTATCTATGTCTTCATTGAGTATGAAACACTCAATATTCATTTCATGAAGAGGATACTAAGGTAACTAAATCTTAGGGTAATATATTTTGGGCATATGAGAAGTACCATGTTTCCTTTTCAAATCCCTTTGCAATGTAGACTGCTAACTACAAATAACACATAGTGGTAGAGGGTGTGATAAGAGAGAGAGGCCACTAGAGGCATTTTTGAAGGCTATGTGTTTCATGTAGTGTTTATTGCAACACTCCCTACCACCCCGTTGGTTCATTCTCGAGAAGTGGAAGGGGCTACATCAAAATTTACATTATAAGAACTGTCTATTATAAATATGGGATAGAAAAAATCCTCATTGTCCAACTTCCTTGAAACAAAAAATGAATGCCACCATCATGACTAACGTGTCAATATTTTTCTAGAGATATAACTCTTAAGTTTATCTGAATCTAGAAGTGAAATTATTTCCCATTTAAATATTTGCTCATTAATCCCTATCACACTAGTTCATCTAGTTCTGATATGCAAAGGCGCGAAGTAGTACCATTCCATCGTTCACACCATATGACAATAATTTTAGCATTAAGTTCTAGGGATGTTTCTCCACAGTGCTCCCCATCAACCACACCATTCTTACCAAGGGTATTTGACATCAACCCCCCACACCATTCCGAGACATGAAAATTCACATTATGTATCAAGAAATTTTTCCATTATATGGCTTCCATATACCAAAGCTCTTGCTACTACAAAAAATGGTTGGGGATTCATGGTCAATGATTATCTGTCACCTTGCCACATCAACTTCCATGTTAGAACCGTGTGTTATTCACCAAGCTAAGTAGTGCCACAAAACTCTTCAATGAGTATCCTATATGCCACATAAACCAAACCCTCTATCTCTTATTCTTTCCATGTCTTGTTGACATGAGGATGGCATCATCTTGTCCTATGGAATCCTTTGCTAGTGCCACGTGTTACCCAAAAAATAATCAATTGGCCTTCTCACTAGTTAAATTTTACCAATGATGTGTCACACTAAAAACATGCCATGTCAACAATTCTACCATGTCACTTTTCCTTGTGGTGTCCATGTAGCCATGCCTATCTATGTTACACCCACCACCTCAACTAGAGCTAGGGTCCCACAGGGAAAGGTCCTTTGAGCATAAGCAATAATTTACGTTATAATATTTTTTAGGCCTATAGTATGATTTCACCATTAAATATTGAATTCCTTTATCCATTCCCTAAGGTGGACATATTGTAATTTTGGCTCCACACAATAGTGCCACAACTAAGTGTTAATCTATTTCAGCATGGCATAGTGGCATACTTCTCAACAACTGATGGATGGGAGACTTCATCCCATTCCTTCTCTGAGCAATGACCATTCTCAAATTATTAACACACATTGGGAGGCATACCCATGAAATTTCACATCAGATGACGAGAATAAGTTTGTCCCATTCCTTTTGTTGATCGTGTTATTCCATAGTGACTAACACTTACCACTTACTAAGGGAGGTGTGACATGACATGAAACTTCACATCAAATAATGGAGATGTTCTTGTCCACATTCCCCAGATTCACTGTAATAAATCTCTTGCATATTTATCATTTCAAATGGCTTACTTGGCTAGAGTACTAGTCTTTGACTTGCAGTATGTAGATAGAGGGTCACCAAGGGTTCTGTGACTCTTCTAATCCTTTTCTTGGATTTGAAGCAACATGGATCATGCCACAATTGAGAATGAATATATATATATATATATATATATATATATATATATATATATATATATATATATATATATATATATATATATATATCTTACATGCACAACACACACATGGTGCATGATCTATTTTCTCCATAACTGTAATCCCCTCCTCCCACATCCACCCAAGTAACCTGCCAACAGAGGTAAACATGTGATGAAGAGTTAATAAGATATGATTCAACTCCCTATGTATCAGTTAAGGAAGTTTAACTGATGGAACAAAACCAAATTGACCTTCTACATAGGCAATAGAACCCCAAGAGCCATCCAACCCATTCAAGTGACCAACCTGTTGTGCTAGTTTAATCACTATTTAATTGACTGAACTGCAACCATTTAATTGTCAACTAGGGTAGGTATATTTATCTCGAATTTGTCTGCACTATCTATGTCGATACATAACAGCCAAGGATAGAAATAAAGAATGGAAATAAACGTCCCTGAACCAATTTCAGAAATTAAACACTCATGCAAAAATCAAAAGGCATTCTACAAGATTGAAATCACACTTCATGTTTTAACAATTAATGAGCACGCCACAGACAATATCAATGACTAAACCAATTGATCAAATATTACAACTTAAATCAAGCTTGCGTAACAACATATCACAAATCTGAAAAAACATAAGTAAATATCCTCTATGAATTATGCAGTGACAACAATAACTTCACACTTATGAAAAACAAATAATTAATATAATGCTACAACTACTACTACAATCCCTGCTAAAGAGGAGGGCCCTTCCTCCCTAGCGGGGCATAGGGATGAAATAAGAACTAGTTATGAATTCAATACAAAATTCGTAAAAGCATCACCAACAATGTTCTTGTATTAAAAGTGTTGCCAATTACAAAATCAAAATGATGGTACTATCTCATGTTGCCTATTCCCTTCCATTGAAATGAATCCTTTTGTAAAGTTTATATGCCCAAAATAGGGAACAGATCAGTCATGAGAATATTATAATTCTCATGTTGATCGATATTAAAAGAAAACATGAATTGTTATAACTCGTTTCTAAATACAAGGTCTATTCAAGTTACATCATTTTTAAAATCATAGTCGCCTAGATTATTTGACTGCCCACAGATAATTCATGCTTCCCAATAGCTGTCTCATGTATTAGTACCCACGGTCTTTGACATTTGTGGTGTAACAACATCTCGCAATGTAACAAAAACTTGAGGTGTAATAACAACTTAAGGGATAACAACAATGGTCTGTAATATAAAATTCTCAAAAAATATTTGTGAATTAATGGCACAATTGTCCATCCTTTGGCCTTGAATTCATGGGAAACACTTGAAAGAAAAAGAGCAAGAGAACTTCTTGCACACTTACCCTGGTTACCTATCAGAAAGATATCACTTCATTCATTTTTAACGAAAATGGAAGAATAAAATGTTTCAACAAGAGTTGCTTATTATAACCAAGAAAATCGATAATTAGGATATAAAACTCATCGGTTCAAAGGTAAAATGGTAAAAAATGGAGAAAGAGGTATCTAAAGTATGCCCAAAAGTTTCACCCAACATCTTTGCGCAACTAAAGCAAGTGCATGTCCTAATGCAAAATTCTCAGATATTATCGTTTTACCTTCGGTATAGATTTATCAAGTCGTAAGCATCAGCAATATCCTCATCAGCTGACCTGTAGCCCTGAGTGGCCATCACCCAATGTGGTCAGGATTCCTCCTCATAGACACACATCTAAGAATGGGGTTGATATTCCCCCACTGGTAACCAAATCAAAGGATATTTAAACTTGAGCTCTATCTAGAAGGCTCACATTGATCTCACAGTCAGAGCTTACTCTAGGACCTATGTAACAGCAACTATGAAGTTTGGAAACCCAAAAGTGTCACCCTCCTATAGACCCGCGCTACCAGTATCAGTGTGTCTAAGCCACCCCGTTAGTGCTCGACTCTTCTATTGTGTGAAGAGGTTGAGGCAGAATCCCATGATTCTCTTCCTCTAGATAGTTGATTTCTCTCTGAAGTTAGGAGTACTCAAAAATATATTAAAATCACGCCTCAAATCTATAGCCATTCCTGGTTCTTCCCTTATCCATAATGTTGCCTTTTCTTCATTGGTGTCGACCGAATTCATGGCCAAGTGCGATGCTATCTCATTTCTCATGAAATAAATAAAAGAACGCAACTGTAGGTCCCCCATGTACGGGAAAATCTGTGCAACCATGCGAAAACTAGCATGCTCATAGATTATATTATGAAGAAACAAATCTCATAGTAAGATTTGGCCATTAAAATCCCAGGCACATAAAACATCCAAAAAAGCTCAGGTAGAATTACCCACATACAGTCTATTTTCATAGATGGCCTTCAACTGAAACAAATAAAATTTTTACCACAGGAAGATTGGGTAGGATGGAGAGGGCCTTCTACACCCTAACATATTTAGGGTGAGTTAATACAACTTGTGTTTATCATCTGTTAAATCTTGAACTTGTTATTGTAACAGCTGCATTTGCTTCTCCTTCCCCTTCCTGGCTTCCTTCTTTTCCCATCCTTCCCCATTCTTCTGCGAATTTCTTCCCAACCCATTGTTCCTTGAGTGAATCTACAACTTTCCAGTGCTCTTCCAACCAGATAACTCCCTTTTGTAAGGAGAGTTCCTATTGTTTCCATTTATGCAATTCTGATATTAGTAATTTTTCTCATAACACCCTCTTGGTTCAGGACCTTGTGTTACTTCAAATGAAATATCACTTGGGGCTGTAGCAACATCTCAAGGATTGAGCTTCTCTACTTTGGCTGTCAGTTTCTGTGTACCATTTACTTCGTCAGTAGGTTCTTGTGGTTCAACTCTTTCTTTTTTCTTCCTGAGTAGCCTCTGCCTCTAATGTTGGTTCTTTTGTAAGAACAATGTCGTTGGCAAGTTCTTGTGTATTAGATTTCAGGTTCATTACCATGGGATGCTATGTTTTGGTTGCTAGTTCTTGTGTAACAGAAGCATCATTAACAGGTACTTATGTAATAGCTTCCCAGGGTTCGGTTTGAGTTTCCATCAATTGGTGTTTGCAGCATAGACTTTATATTCAGTTGTTTTTAGTTTCCTAGCACATGCTACACATACAGAACCTGGTGTGGTTATGCTCTCATTTTGTCTATAGCCTCCGCCAAGGTGTCCAGGTTCGGGACCCGTGCTTCTACTTTACTCTCCTCTAATTGTTGCCTTAATCTTCCATTTTATTTCTCTAAATTTTAAATTTTATTGAGAAAAAGTTGGGTCTCGTCCTTCCCTGATAGAGAGACCTCTTAAAGATGGGCTGGTTCCCCTTCTTTCTGTTTCCATATGTCCTTGTGCTTACTCAGCTCCTATCTGGATGGAGGTGAAGGTTCACACTATGAAATGAATTTCACCCTCTTCTTCGGTATTCGAACACCTATCGACTTCTCCAATGATCTTCTATTAACACTACCTCTCAAGGATTGGCCTTGTTCTTCACTCTCATTAGCTTCCCTTGGAGAGTCATCAGCGATTTCAGTTTGCCTTCGGCGGGAAGTCCTCGAATTTCTACTAATAAACACCTCCCAGCTCTTACCTTCGTGTTCTAATGAATCCAACACAATTAACTTGATGAGGCCGTAGTTGGTAACACAACTCTCTCGATATGCAACAATCTTCACAACAACATACATGTGCCTTATATTTTCTAGAAGGAAATATGGGAGATTGACTAACTAGCTGTGTCGAATGTGGTTTAATAGCATAAAATGGTAATTGAACATGATCATTGCCCTTTCTTAAGAAGTAATGCACTTGATGATGTACAGGGCAACGTCTCCCCATGGCTGAGGGAGTGATAACCTGTTAATTCCCCTGCTTTTTTTCTCCAATTTCTCTTCTCCTTGCAGGAATTCTTCCTTAAGGGTGGGGTCATTAATATTTCAGTTAAAACACATTTTTTCCTTGGACCACAATGTTGTTATTAAGGCAATTAATTCTTTTGTAACTTCTAACTTCAGCCCCCTAACCTTTATATGGTTTCTATCCAGGTTTTTTGCGAATTCCATGGGAACTAACTCTTCTGATCCCTTAAGTCACTCAAATAACTCAAACGATCCCGCTTCCTTAAAGTTCTATCACACCTTACGGAAATTTTCCAATGCTCCAGTAGAATTCGGCTTGTGTCAGACTGCTGCTCCTCCCATTTCTGTTTTAGTTACCGCACTCTGTGTTTTCTCTATTCTTTCTCTAAGAATTTTGAGGTGAGGTTGCAATACTTCGCTGAGGTTGATATCAGGGCAATGAGGTAGGAAATAAAAGAAGGAATGTCGGATGAGGGGGATCATAATGTACACATAATGATCTCATTATTGATCCTATATCATGAAGTTCTGACTTAAATGTAATTTAATCCTCGACATGGTTGGCATAAAGAGATAACAATAACTACAAGGTTTAATAATCATTAAATGGTTGTTACTTTTAATTTTATTTTTAAATCACAGATTGAGAAATGATTCGCCCTCCCCCTGAGTTTCATGCAACGACCGTCCTCAACTGTCAAAGAAAGTCTCATATTAATTTCCATAAATGTTAAATAGAGAAAAAGCGATATACATTTTGAATGATTTACCCAAGGTGATGTGGCAAAAATGGACTAGCGAAAAGATACCAGCGATATAATTAATTCCAACGATGACGTACTAGTTGTGGAATTTGCTCCTGTAGCAAGATGTTGATGAATGTTATTTATTGTGGTAGATGATTTCACCTGGGTCACTGCTATAGGTTGTTAGTTGTTACACATGTAATAAAAAATATATTTTTTAACAGTATTTATACAACAAATTCTTATTTACACTACTCTTACACATACTTACAAAAATTTGAAAAGAACAAGAAAAGACTAAAACTTGTAATGGCATATTGTAAGATGCGCATGAGATAAATGATGTTGTTAGAGAAAGAAAAGAACGTGTAACAACCACCACATGGTTGTTTTCAACTATCACGATTTGTCTGCCTCCACCCCTAAAAGAGGTTTTCACAGTTAGATTCTTATTTACATTTTTTATTACATTTTTTTACATTTTTTGGTTTTCAGTTTTTTTTTAACTAGGTGTAACAGTTGCCATCAAAAGTTGGCTTTCGTCTATTACACTTATTGGAAAATTAAAAATTTGACAGCGCAGGAGAATTTTCTCCTACCCCTATAATCTGAAGGTCAGAATCCACGACAATGTTAACAAATGAATACTTTGAAGCTGGTTTGTGATATAGCCGAAGACGGTGCCCATTAGAGAGTAATGGTGTCCTAGCACTGTCAATGGTAACTAAATTCATAGTCTCCTTTTTAAATATTGTGTCAACTTCATAAGGACATAGCCACTTGGTGTTGAGCTTCCCCTTGAAATCCTTGAATCTAGAATCATATAATAGAGCCCAATATCCTTTTTGAAACTTATTCTTTTTAATGAATCTATTGTGCCACTTAGCCCTTTACTATTGAATGATGTTTGTTTGTTGAATAAAATGTAGCCTTTTCTCATCTAGCTCATTGAATTGATTCAACCTTTGATTTTGTGTTGTTTCTGAATCCAAGTTCACCTATGCGTTGTTCTTAATGTCTTGATTTCGAGATCAATGGGAAATAAAGGATTTTCACCATACACTAATTCGTATGGTGAGAATCATGTATTATTCCTCCATCTTGTACACCCACAGTGCCTCTAGAATTTTATCATCCCATTTCCTCTAATGGCTGGCAACAATCTTGGTAAGAATTCCCTCAATAACCTTATTGGTGCTCTCCACTTGGCCATTCGCTTGTGGGTGATAAGGTGAAGTAATCCTATGATAGATTTTGTATATTTCAACTAGCTTTTGAATTAAATGAGATGTGAATTGGGGCCCTCCATCTGTCAATATTTCTTTGGGTATCCCAAAGTGAAAAAAAATATCTTCAAACAAAAAGTCTGAAACAAACTGCTCTATGGCTCTAGTCAATGCCTTCACTTCGACCCATTTTGTGACATAGTCTATGCAGACTAGGATGCAGGAACTTTTTGGGATGAAGCGTTAATTGGTCCTACAAAATCCAAGGCCCATTTCTCAAATGGCTCTAAAACTATTTGAGCTCATAATGGCATTTCATCTAACTGGAGCGGTTCACCCATTCTTTGGAAGATGTCACATCCTTTCACAAATTTCTTAGCATCCTGAAATATTGTGGGCCAATAATATCCTATTGAGATCACCTTGTATCATGTCGTCTTGTCTATAAAGTGTCCTCCACAAGGTTCCTCGTGAAAATATCTAAGGATATAAAATATTTCATCCTCCCTAACAGAGCACCTAATCTGATGACCTCACCTAGTGTGGCATAGCGATTTCCCTCAATCCAAGAATATCTATCACTTTCTTGGACAATTCTTTTCTTTTCTCTAGAGGATGGGTATTGTGGAAATCTTCTTGTAGCAAGATAAATATCTATGTCTCCTTACCACAATGAGTGAGTTGAAATAGAAAAAATGTATTCATCAGGAAAATAAACTTCAATAGGCATGCATTCATCACCAACAATTAGCCTAGAAATAAAATCAGCCACTACATTATATTTCCTAGGTTTATCTAGGATTGTTATATCAAATTCCTGTAAGAGAAATAACCACCATGTAATCATACCATTAGTGAATAGTTTACTCATTAAAACGTGAATGGTAGAGTGGTTAGTATGCAAAAACAATTGATATCATGTGATGTAGTGTTGAAATGTGTTGATGGCATGCACTACCACAAGGAACTCTTTTTCTGTAACAATGTAATTGAATTATGCTGGAGTAAAGTTCTTGCTTATGTAATAGATAACATACAACTTTCTGTCCTCTAGCTGGCTCAATACATCTCTCACAATAGTATCAGATGCATCTGTATCTATGTGAAATGACATACTCCAGTTTGGTCACCACAAAATATTAGTTGCTAATACACAGTTCTTTAATTCCATAAAGGCCTTCTCTGACTTCCCTGTCCATACAAATTCCACATATTTCGTAAGGAGAATAAAGGAGATGTCATCTTTGAAAAAAATTCTACAAAACTCCTATAGTACCCTACATGACCTAAAATACTATGCACCTCTTTCTCTCTCTTGGGAATTGGGATTTTCAAGATTACCTCTATCTTAGCAGAGTATACTTTAATCTTGTTACAGGAATAAGATGTCCCAACACAATCCCTTCATTCATCATCATGTGACACTTTATAGTGATCAAAGAAAGATTAATCTGCACACATCATTCTAATGCTTTTTCAAAACTAACTAATGTTGTTTCAAACACATCATTGTAAGGTGTAAAGTCATCCATGAAGATTTCTAGACAGTCATTCAACAGATCTGAGAAAATTCCCAATATTCCCTTTGGAAAGTTGTTGGCGCATTATAGAGTCCAAAAGGAAGAACCATGTATATGAAGGTTCCCCAAGGGTAGGTAAAGGTCATTTTATCCTGATATTTTAGGGAAATATGTGTAGAGCCTCTAACTTGCACTTGATTATCCATCATTACCTAAAGTTTTCCCTCACTCATCTCTCTCTTTTGCCTTATTTTCCTACCCAGATCATTACATTTGATGTCTTTAAGCATGATTTAGTGAACTTTGCTAATGTGTGACTGTTTTGTTTAGATTTTGACATATTTACAGAGATTCCGCAGCTGTCTGGCAATTCCGCAGCCATTCAGTGATTCCGCAGCCATCTGGTGATTCCGCAACCTTTTTGTTAATCTCAAGGTTCCACGTATCATTTTGCAAAACGAGCCACATGGGCACGTGGGAATAAAGGTGCTCAAGGTTCCTGTGCTATTGGTTCGATCAGCCACATCATCTACACCTCCAGTCAACGAGGGTCAAGCCACGGTCAACAAAGGCAGCTTAACGGTGTTGCGTAAGCTGTTGGGTCACGTCAATGCAACTGGTGATTTGTCCGTGTTACGCAGGTTGTGGGAAACATAATCCAACTCTGGATTCAATTCCCATAACGACCAGAACCTCCAGCTCATCCACGAGGCTTATGACGTGTTGCTGAACCTTTATTACACATGACAGATTAGTTAATTTTCAGTTTCTAGCTTTACGCATTAGGCAATCGTTTAGATGCCTATAAAAACTTGCGTCTGTGTACGCTTAATGTTACTTTTTAGTTGCTGTGTTTTATGAACTCGTTATAATTTTAGTGCATTTCAAGACTCTGTTTTGATAGTGCTGTTCTAGCACTCTTGACTGTAATTTTCTGCATATGGAGTAATAGAAGGCAGTGCTGTTCTGACGTTTTCAAATCCTTGAGTCTTCTTTGGGTTGTATGAATGGAGGGCCCCTGTTCATGACTACCCTTGTATAGTATTTTATGTTCATATTCTTGCTATTTCCTTATTTTCCATTCAGCATTTCCTTTTCTTTGAAACATGTATAGCTTGATTTACTTTCATTGTCATTACATTTGCAGCATTCATTTTGACTGATCAGATTTGTTTTTCTGCAGGTTTTTTTACCCGGGATTGTTTTTGTCTTTATGTATTTGCTTTATATCTGATGGCATTTTCAGTTGACAGATTCAAAGTTGCTGCCTTTACTTTATTTTCATAGCTGATTTCTAGTTTAGTTTCTCAAAGTTGTCTACTAACATATTGATGGTCTCTTTATCCCAAATTGTTCATCTTTTAGAGATCAGAATACTAATAAATTTCAGCTGGCTTTGAGTACTTTTTAGACTAATCTTTAACTACTTTCTAATCGTGCTTTACATAGTACCATATGTTAGAAGCAGAGAGTTAGGAAGAGCTGAACATTATAACTAGTCTTTAAAGTAGATTTTTCTCATTTTTGATCACTTTTTAAACTCATCTTTAGCTACTTCCTAATCGTGTTTTACACAGTACTATGTGTTGGAAGCAGAGAGTTAGGAAGAGATAAACATTATCATTGGTTTTTAAAGCGATTTTCTTACCTTTTATTTGCAGCAGCATGAATGGTGTCTAGTGCCATTAGAAAGTGGTTCTTTGCTTTCAGTTCATTTTAAGTTATTTATTTCTTTCAAGCTTTTCCTTTTCAGCAAGTAGTTAGAAATCACCTTACACACACACTCACTCATCTGTTTATAAAAACTCCATTCCATCTTAGGAAGATAAATTAACCACAAACAACACCCCAAACGACAAAAAGCTCTAAGAGGTTGCTTAAGTACATATAGTACACCTTCACTTCATCAGCTTACGAGCCCCGGGTTGACAATTAATGACATCAATTTAGGAACACTAAATTGACTAAACATTTTGGCGCCGTTGCCGGGGAAGTGAAATTAAGTAGCCATATTCTTAGAAAAAAAAAAAAAAACATAAAAATTTCAAGGAAAGAAGTTGATAACCTATCAAAGTATGCTCTCCTCTTGCACTTCAAGGTGATCTGGAGGATCAGAAAAGAGAAAGTTATTGATTTGGTAGTTTCTTGAGTATGCTCTCTTCTTGCACCTAGAGTGAACTGGAAGATCAGAAAAAGAACTATTAACTTGACTTGAAGAAAAATAATAAAAAATGACATGCATAGAGCTAGAGATTCTAGGGGAAGGTTTTTAGCTAGAGCTCGAAGTTCAATTTTTACAAGTCCATCTGCTTCAAGGGATAGACAAGAGACACCCCCCTTATCTCCAACTGACACTCCTAGTCCTAGAATTCCTGGAATTCAAGAGCCAAGAGTTGACTCTCCTACACCTTCTATTGAATTTGAACCAGGAAGGGATTCTTCTCTTTCTCCTACAGAAAGACCAATTGTAATTGAGGAAGTAGAATCACCTGAAGAAGAAGGAGAAATCTCTTCTCATTCACCCTTTGTAGAGGAACCAGAAGATTTTGAAATCCCTAGGAGAGCCATCATGGCAGAGGAAGAAGGAGGTGGTAGAGGTAGAGGTAGAGGTAGAGGAGGAGGAGGAAACAACAACAACAATAATGGAGGTAGAGGTCCCCTTGGAGGAGGAAATAGAGATGGGGATAATTCATTTGGGTTTCCCATTGTTAATGAGGATTCCCGAGCCACTATGAAAAACATATCACCATCTGTCCTCCCAAATTTCCATGGGTTAAGGACTGAGGACCCTGAAACATTCTTATTTGAGTTTGAAGTGGTGTGTCGAACTTATGACTACCTGGATGACTCTCAGAAACTCAAATTGTTCCCTTCAACACTGAAGGATCAAGCCTTGAAATGGTTCATGGGGTTACTCACTCAATCCATTAGGTCTTGGGATGAAATGAAACATACATTTTTGGATAGGTATTTGGACTATTGTATGCCTACTAATCACAAGGACGAGGTTTTTAAAATGATACAAAGAGAAGATGAGAGCTTAGAAGATTTACTTGAAAGATTTCAATATAACTTGAAAAGAGCAAAAATGAGTACCTTGGATGAAGAGACCTTAAAAGCCCTCTTATTAAAAGCCATTAGGGATGAATGGATAGATATCTTAAACATGATGGGGAAAGGGGATATTTCTCAACTTTCACTCAATGATATAGCAGAACTCTGTATCCATCTCTCAAGGGGCAAATCAAAAACTCAAAAAGGGCCTAGAGATCCTTCTCTCCTTAGGGCAAATAAATCTGCAACAGGATCAGTAAGTAGGGCTGAAATCGGCAATATGCTTGATGAATTTAAAACTGACATCTTAGGGAGTCTTAGTGAACAACTTGATACCCTTAAGATTCACAATAAACAAAAAGCAGAAGCTGAGGCTTTGGCTATCTTTTGCCCGAAATGTAGAAAGAAACATGCTTTAAGGGAATGTCCCTTAGATGCACACGTTGTAGAAACATGTGTAATTTGCTCAGAAACTCATGAGACCAAGGATTGTCCTTCAATTCCTGGCCTCAAAGCAGTCTTTCAAGAGGATCCAGATACACTTGAATCTCTCTGTTTTATTGCAAGGAGACCTTGGCAAGGACAACAGAATCAAGGGTTTAACAACTCTATGAATTCTCAATCCCAACCAAATTGGAATCCTTGGCAACAACCTTGGCCTCAACCTCAAAATGCTTTTCAAGCATGGATGCAAAGCATGCAAAATCCTTATGGGAGATTTGCTCAATTCTATCAATATCCTCCATCATTTCAGAATCAGCAGGCTCCACAACTTCCAAATCAAGGTCAACAACTATCATTGCCATATCCTCAACAACAACAACCTCCTCCACAAAATCAAAATTCTCAACTCTCGCTTCAATCCCAGCAGAAGTCAAATCAACTTCCCTCTCAGCCATTACCAAATCCAAATAATAGGAACCCTCAAAATGCTTACATGATGGAAGGTCAACCATTCCCTACCTATATGGTTGTTCCTCTCAATGAAGTACAACTCAGATCAGGTAGAATCCTAGATCAACCTTCTACAAGTGTTCAACAACCAAGCATTTCTGAGGAAGAATCTCTCAAAGTCAATAAGGGTTCTGAAGTATCACTTCAAGACCAAAATATCCAAAAAGAAAAAGAAAAAGAATCAACCTCTACAACTCCCATAGTTGAGCAACCTACATCTTTAGCTACACCTCCTTTTCCTGAAAGATTACAAATTGACAAAGGAGTGGAAAAGAAAATTTGGGTGCCTGACTATAGTTTTCTAGATGAATTGAAGAATGTCTGTATCAAGATCCCCTTGTTACAAGCCATTAAGGAAATTCCCATTCTAGCGAAGACAATAAAGGAGTTGAGTTTGAAGAAAACAGTAAAAAGAACCAGAGATACCAAAAGGATACATCTAGTTGGAAAAATTGCAGACATTATGATGGGTAAGATTACCATGCAAAAGTATGTGGATCCCGGTTGCCCTATTGTCAAAACTCATATTAATGGGGTTGAAATCCCAAATACTTTGATTGACTTAGGAGCCGCTATCAACATCATGAGTAGACAGACCATGGATCAGTTAGAGCTTCCTAACCTTCTCTTTACACCTACTTTACTGCAACTTGCAGATAGATCAATCATTAAACCTGATGGTGTATTGGAAGACATTCCAGTCTCTCTAGATTCTTGGGAATATCCAGTTGATTTTATGATTTTAACTCCCAAGAACAATCTAGGAGGACATCCTCTTATCTTAGGAAGACCTTGGCTAGCAACAGCTGATGCCTTCATCAGTTGTAGGTCTGGGGACATGTATATATCAGATGGTAATTCTACCAAGAAATTCAACTTGTATCCTCCAGCAAAGGCAATAACAGAAATAGGAGAAGATGAGTGGGTTGATGATGAGGATACTATTCAACCTGTTCTAACCATCTCTGAGATCAGTGAGGATAGTCAAATTCTAAATACATTAGAAAATTTTGAAATACCTTTAGAATATGACCCTACACAGTTTCAGTTAGATGCAGACATTGAATATCTCTCCTCTAGACAGATGTCTCTCTTCTCAATGGAAGAGTTTGGTAGTTCTACAGTTGAAATCCTTCCAGGAAAAACATTGAACATTAACAAAAACTTGGAAAGATCACAACAAGAAGAATTAACCAAACTTTTGCAAAAACATTCCACTGCCTTTGCATGGGAATACACTGACATGAAAGGAATCGATCCTAAGACTTGTATTCATCACATCTATATTGAAGAAAACAGCAGACCTATTAGGCAACCACAAAGAAGGATGAATCCAAACCTTAGGGAAATCGTGAAAGAAGAACTCCAGAAATTGCTCAAGGTAAACTTCATTTACCCCATTTCAGATAGCCAATGGGTTTCTCCCTTGGTTATAGTGCCCAAAAAGAATGGTAAATGGAGAGTTTGCATTGATTATCGAGAATTGAACAAGGCAACTTTAAAGGATCATTTCCCTCTACCTTTTATTGATCAGGTACTAGACACTTTAGCAGGTAAAAAGTATTTCTCATTCTTGGATGGTTTTAGTGGGTATAATCAAATTCAGGTAGCACCTGAAGATCAAGACAAAACCACATTCACTTGTCCTTGGGGAACTTTTGCCTACCGAGTACTTCCTTTTGGATTGTGCAATGCACCCGCTACATTTCAAAGGGCTGTACTAGGAATCTTTTCAGATCTGATTCATGATTGTGTAGAGGTATACATGGACGATTTCACAGTTTATGGTAATACATTTGAAGAAGCTTTGGAAAATTTGGAAAAAGTACTGGTAAGATGTAAGGAAACAAATCTTTCTTTAAGTCATGAAAAGTGTTTTATGATGTTTACTGAAGGGATTGTTTTAGGACATCATATTTCAGGAGATGGGATTAAGGTTGATAGATCCAAAGTTGAAGTCATCTCTAAGTTACCTATTCCAAATTGCCAGAAGGATGTTAGAAGTTTTCTTGGGTTTACTGGGTATTACAGAAGATTTATTGAAAACTTCACTAAGATAGCATCTCCTCTTTTCAAATTGCTTACCAAGGACTGTGAGTTCAAATGGGATCCTGAGTGTCAATCTGCCTTTGAAGCTTTAAAGACTAGAATATCTGAAGCACCCATCTTAAGGGGGCCAAATTGGAAACTCCCTTTCCATATTTCCACTGATGCTTCAGATACAGCTCTAGGAGCTGTTTTGGGACAAAAGGATTTGATCCCTTATGCCATTTATTACACAAGTAAGAATTTGACTCCCACTGAGTTAAATTATACTGTTACAGAAAAAGAGTTCTTAGCTGTGGTACATGCGATTAATAAGTTTAGACACTACATAACCGGCTATGAAACCTTTGTCCATACTGATCACTCTGCCATAAGATATTTAATGAACAAACCTGTTACCAATGGTAGAGTTACAAGATGGCTTTTACTCTTACAAGAATTCAACATTACTGTGTTAGATAGACCTGGAAAACAAAACACAGTAGCTGATTTCTTGTCTAGAATCCAAAACACTAATGAAGATTCTCCAGTAGAAGATAAGTTTCCAGATGAATACTTGTTTGCAGTGACTACCAAGACTCCTTGGTATGCAGATATGGCTAATTATCTAGTTACAGGGAAGCTTCCTCTACACTTATTTCCTAATGAGAAAAGGAAAATCATTCAGGAGAGTTCACATTATTCTTGGATTTCTAATGAATTGTTCAAAACAGGGCCAGATTGTATAATCAGAAGGTGTGTTCGGGAAGATGAAATGCCTGACATCCTTAAGGCATGTCATGATGAACCATGCGGCGGGCACTTTGCTGACAAGAGGACAGCTTATAAAATCCTTTCTCTAGGATATTATTGGCCTTCTCTCTTTAAAGATGCAAAGCAGTATGTTAGAAGGTGTGACAGCTGTCAAAGAGTTGGGAAACCAACTCCTTCAAATGAAATGCCTCTACAGCCTCAGGTATGCATCGAACCCTTTGAGAAATGGGCTCTAGATTTCGTTGGACCAATTAATCCTCCATCAAAGCAAAAGAAGTATATACTGGTTTGTACTGATTATGTTACTAAGTGGGTAGAAGCGAAAGCATTGCCTTCTGCTACTGAAAATTCAGTTGTTCAATTTCTTTTTGAGGATATTTTCACTCGTTTTGGTGTCCCAAGGGAAATTGTAACAGATCAGGGCAGCCAGTTTACATCTAAATTGATGGAGAAGCTGATGAAGGAATACAAGATCAAGCACAGAACATCTACTCCATACCATCCACAATCAAATGGCCAAGTGGAATCTACCAATAAAGTTCTTGAAGGCATTATCACCAAGACTGTTCATCTTCATAGAAGAGATTGGGCGGAAAGGCTTCCTGAAGCCTTATGGGCCTATAGAACTACATGGAAGAACACAACAGGACATTCTCCCTATGAACTTGTTTATGGGAAGGAAGTCCTGCTCCCCATTGAGTTCCAAATCAAGACCTTCAAGATGGCAGTCCAATTGGGAATGAGCCTCTCAGAAGCCCAAAGACACAGAATGGACCAGCTAAATGAGCTAGATGAAATAAGGCAAGATGCAATTCTAAGGACCGATCTAGTTCAGCACCAAAGATCTAAATGGCATGATCGTCATATCAAAGAAAGAAAGTTTCAGAAAGGAGATTGGGCTCTATTGTTTGATTCAAAGTTCAAAGACTTCAAAGGAAAGTTTCAAACTCATTGGCTTGGGCCATATGAGATTGATGAAGTCTTTAGCAATGGAGCAGTTCGAGTGAAAACTATTGATGAATTTCATACTCCTCTTATTGTGAATGGCCATCGCTTGAAAATCTACCAAAAGCCATTCTCAAAAGAAGAGTTTGTAAAGTTGTTTAAAGAAGATTCTGCAATCAGGTTGGTGGAGAAGGATTCTTCTCCTCCATCAGCCTAATCTTTGGTTTTTGAAAAAAAAAAAGAGAAGAAAAAGAAAAAAAAAAAAGAAAAAAAAAAAAAAAAAAAATATGTATAAGCCTGAAAACCAATCTTTGATTGGCAGTCTTATGCAGAAAACCTGAGGTGAAAATCAGGGTCACCTGACACCTCATGTTTTCCAAAAAAAAAAAAATCTCTCTCTCTTCCATCTCATTTCGCCATTCCATTCACTTCATTCACCATCTCATTCATTTAATCACTCTCACTCCACCTCATTTCTTTCCATCCATCCATCCATTCATTACATTTCATTCCATCAATAAAGTTTTTTTTTTAGATAACTAAAGTTGTTTTGTGCAGTCGGAGGGTGCCACTGCAGTTTCCGCAGCTGTCTGGCAATTCTGCAGCCATTCAGCCATTCCGCAGCTCTCTGCACCTGCATAAAAGAAACACAGTCTGTTTGAAAAGAAATTTACAGTTCAGAAGTCATCAACAATAAGTGGAAAAGAGTCATGCAACATCAATAAAACAATGAAGGGTTAGTGGCAAATGATCAAAGGCAATCCAAGCGCGGATATGAGGTATGATCTGAATCCTAAACTTACGGTTATCTCATTTTGCAAAGTTTCCGGGTTATGTTTCTTGCCATTTAATGTAATGATTACCAGTCTTTCCCATCATGCGACCAAAAATCCACGTATCCCCCACACTTATCGGTCTTGTTCATCACGATTTTGAAACTCAATTGCGGCTGCTCCTCCATTAAGGTTTTCGTACCTAAGTGACGTAGACTACTGTACTACGTCTCTCTACGTCATAATCCCGCAGCCAAGTGTAAACTTATGACCGAAGCCTAAGGACCTAACCGTTTCTACCCATCATTTCATAACCCTCCTACTCTCGTATCATTCCATTCACGCTGTTTCATTTCCACAGTTCCCTTATTCCGCTGTGCTCACTACGCTGCTACCTTAGCCATACTCTGTTTTACTTCTTCCTCTCTGCTAATTTTGATTATCAGTGAAAGTATGTTACGGCTGTTACATTAGAGCCGTAAATTTACTGTGTTAAGGCCACTGTTGAAGCCGTGTAACCTTTTTTCCAAAAGTTTTAGAACAGAGCCGTAGAGCCAATGGGTAAACTCTTAAGAGCAGAACCAGAGGGTTCAAAATTTCTGGAGGGATATCCTCAAGTTAAAGAGGCTTTGCAGAAAGCAAACTGGCTCCAATGCATCCAGAAATTCAGAGGTTACCACAAAGAGGTTACGAAGGCCTTTGCACGTTCCTTTAGAGACAAAGACAATCAAGTGGAGATAGGGGACCTAAAGTTTACAGTCACTGAGAGCAGTATAGCACAGGCCACTTCACTCCCACAAACTGGAGAAAGATGGTTTAAAAACAGATCAGTACAAGACCAACAGTGGAAGAAAATCTTAAAGAATCCAGGTATGGATACCAGCATTTTTACAAAAGGGATTCCTGTTACTTATGTCAAGGAAGAATGGACAACTTTACTTTTATTAGTGCAAAAATTCTTTACTTGTGAGGGAAGGTTTGGAGTTTTATATGTTTACCATGCCAAAGTCATGATGCATTTCTTAGGAGATGATATTAACCTTCCATATTTTCTACTCTCAAGTCTTAGAAAAATGTGTTCAATTGTCCAAAGGAACCCAAGAAACATTGAACCACATCTGTATCATCATGGTCTTGTTAAGATGCTAGTTGAGGAACAATTGAAAGCAAAAAGAGATACCTGGGAGAGATTTCTTGTGAGAAACCACTTTGAAGAAGCAGGAGAAACCTCTGTGCCTAGAAAGAGTAGAAGAAAAAGAAAAGAGGCTACCCCTGAAACTGTTGTCCAAGAGGAAACTGTCCAAGAACAGATTGAAGAAGAAACTGATGAACATCATTCTGAACATGAAATTGACCCTGAGCCTGCTGTGGACATTGATCAAACAGCCCAAAGAATCATCACAGAAACCCTTTCAGAACTTGCCCAAGAAGTTGCTCAAAAGAGAAAAGAGAATAGGAAGAAACAAAAGAAAGATAAAGGCAAAGCTGCAGCCCAAGAAACTTACCTTACTCCTGAGAATTCTAGTGAAGAAGATACTCAGCCCTTAGCACAAAGAATGGCCAAACTCCATGAGACTGCCCTTTCCAAGAAGGTGGAAAAACAAAAGCAAAAGGCACAAAAAGAAAAACAGAGCATCACCACCGTGAGAAGGAGCAGAAGGATACAAGATAAAGTGGGGGCCACAAAGGGTAAAAAGTCACTCATCATTGACTTGAGCACACCTGAAAAGGTTGCTACAAGACCTGACTTTGAGAAAAGCCCTCCACACGCTGAGTATGTTGAGACCAGTCCTCCACGTGAGGAAAGTCCTTTTGAGCATGAGCCTGAATTTGAACATGAACCTGAATTTGAGCATGAGCCTAGCCCAAAGAGGTCACCAGAGGTTGACCCAGATCAGCAGAAAGTTTATAATTACCTGGAGACGTTAGAACAAGCAGCTGCTGGTCCAAGCACTGTTCAACCTTTGGAGCAGCAAGTTCAATCACTGAAGCAAGAAGTATTTGAGCTGGAGGTACTAAATCGCCACATCAAACAAGAAAATGAAAGACTGAAGGAACAGAGCAATGTGGACAAGATGGTCCAAGATAATACCATGCTTCATATGGGCCTTTGGAAAAAGGAAAACAAAAAGCTCAAGAAGAGATGCAGGAAGTTAAACAGAGCCTTGATCAATTTAAAATTCAGATGTTTGATGAAAAGACCAAGAGTCAATGTGGCCACACAGAGGAAGAAGAGAAGGCTAGATGTCTTAGCAGAGGCATCTCAGCGGGTGGATTGAACAATGTTTTCGTTGCATGAGGACATGCAACACCCTCGTAGTGGGGGTATGTAGAGCCTCTAACTTGCACTTGATTATCCATCATTACCTACAGTTTTCCCTCACTCATCTCTCTCTTTTGCCTTATTTTCCTACCCAGATCATTACATTTGATGTCTTTAAGCATGATTTAGTGAACTTTGCTAATGTGTGACTGTTTTGTTTAGATTTTGACATATTTACAGAGATTCCGCAGCTGTCTGGCAATTCCGCAGCCATTCAGCGATTCCGCAGCCATCTGGTGATTCCGCAGCCTTTTTGTTAATCTCAAGGTTCCACGTATCATTTTGCAAAACGAGCCACATGGGCACGTGGGAATAAAGGTGCTCAAGGTTCCTGTGCTATTGGTTTGATCAGCCACATCATCTACACCTCCGGTCAACGAGGGTCAAGCCACGGTCAACAAAGGCAGCTTAACGGTGTTGCGTAAGCTGTTGGGTCACGTCAATGCAACTGGTGATTTGTCCGTGTTACGCAGGTTGTGGGAAACATAATCCAACTCTGGATTCAATTCCCATAACGACCAGAACCTCCAGCTCATCCACGAGGCTTATGACGTGTTGCTGAACCTTTATTACGCATGACAGATTAGTTAATTTTCAATTTCTAGCTTTACGCATTAGGCAATCGTTTAGATGCCTATAAAAACTTGCGTCTGTGTACGCTTAATGTTACTTTTTAGTTGCTGTGTTTTATGAACTCATTATAATTTTAGTGCATTTCAAGACTCTGTTTTGATAGTGCTGTTCTAGCACTCTTGACTGTAATTTTCTGCATATGGAGTAATAGAAGGCAGTGCTGTTCTGACGTTTTCAAATCCTTGAGTCTTCTTTGGGTTGTATGAATGGAGGGCCCCTGTTCATGACTGCCCTTGTATAGTATTTTATGTTCATATTCTTGCTATTTCCTTATTTTCCATTCAGCATTTCCTTTTCTTTGAAACATGTACAGCTTGATTTACTTTCATTGTCATTACATTTGCAACATTCATTTTGACTGATCAGATTTGTTTTTCTGCAGGTTTTTTTACCCGGGATTGTTTTTGTCTTTATGTATTTGCTTTATATCTGATGGCATTTTCAGTTGACAGATTCAAAGTTGCTGCCTTTACTTTATTTTCATAGCTGATTTCTAGTTTAGTTTCTCAAAGTTGTCTGCTAACATATTGATGGTCTCTTTATCACAAATTGTTCATCTTTTAGAGATCAGAATACTAATAAATTTCAGCTGGCTTTGAGTACTTTTTAGACTAATCTTTAACTACTTTCTAATCGTGCTTTACATAGTACCATATGTTAGAAGCAGAGAGTTAGGAAGAGCTGAACATTATAACTAGTCTTTAAAGTAGATTTTTCTCATTTTTGATCACTTTTTAAACTCATCTTTAGCTACTTCCTAATCGTGTTTTACACAGTACTATGTGTTGGAAGCAGAGAGTTAGGAAGAGATAAACATTATCATTGGTTTTTAAAGTGATTTTCTTACCTTTTATTTGCAGCAGCATGAATGGTGTCTAGTGCCATTAGAAAGTGGTTCTTTGCTTTCAGTTCATTTTAAGTTATTTATTTCTTTCAAGCTTTTCCTTTTCAGCAAGTAGTTAGAAATCACCTTACACACACACTCACTCATCTGTTTATAAAAACTCCATTCCATCTTAGGAAGATAAATTAACCACAAACAACACCCCAAACGACAAAAAGCTCTAAGAGGTTGCTTAAGTACATATAGTACACCTTCACTTCATCAGCTTACGAGCCCCGGGTTGACAATTAATGACATCAATTTAGGAACACTAAATTGACTAAACAATATGTATCTAGTTGTAGCCACTAAACCCGTCCAAAAATGAAAAAAAAATATTCCCAGACAAGGTATCAAGGACCTCATCTATGAATGGGAGAGGGAAATGGTCCTTTTGGGTTGCTTTGTTGAGTTCTCTATAATCTACACAGACTGTCCACTTTCAATTCATTTTAGGGACAATGACAAGTGGGGATACCCATTGACTATCAAAAATTGGATAAATGAAGTTGGCATTTAGGAGTTTCTGCAATTCTTCTTTCACTACCTCCTTTAGTATAGGGTTCATATGTCGTTGTCGTTGTCTAATAAGATTGTAGCCATCCTTTAAATAAATGTTGTCAGTGCACAGACTGGGATGGATCCCTTTCATGTCTGTATAGTCCCATTCAAATTCCTTTTTGTAATTTTGTAACAACTGTAACAAAAATATGTTGTGTTCAGTAGTCAGGTTTGGATTGACGTTTATATATTTACTTGGTTCTATTTCAAGTGAAATATTGTTGATGTTTCGAATGGCCTTGATATGTTCAAAGCTTAAGTATTCTACAACATGCTTCTCCCCCGAGTCCTCAATAGAAGTAACAGAAAGTGAATTACTAATAAAACTATTTATGATATCATCTTTTGTCTCATCCTTGAAGTACTGGGCTTTCGATGGTGAGAAGTGGTTGGGAGTAATCTAATTCACATTCAAATTCATCCCACAAGGGGTTTCCTAAATCCATACCTGGTTTTACTTGGGGGTAGAGACTAAGGTTATTTGTCGCCTCGGCATCTGAAATTATCATAGACCTAGACCTGCATCCTAAGAATGCATCTGCAATGGCTAGCCAAGGCCTCCCTAGAATCAAAGGATGCCCCCTTGGGTTTGATTTAGTTTGTAAAATAAGGAAGTCAGTTAGATATCTCCAAGAATCCACTATGATCAATACGTATTCTAACAGTCCCTCAGGTTTGACATGGGACCTGTCTGCTAATTCCAACACTATATGTGTGTGTCTTAGTCCTTGTAACCCCAAGGTGGTGAAGAGCTCCTTGGTCATTACATTAATGGCTTCCCCTAAATCAATCAATGTGGTGGTAATGGGCTTGCCATTGATGTAAATAATGATCGTGGGATTTCCTGGATCATCATATTTGGTTACAAGAGGTTGATCAGTCATGAATTTGGACAAATTCCCCATCACATGAAAAGTAACGGGATCCTTAGGCTTCCTATCGCAATTTTTAACACACAGATATCTTACTCTTTTTTCATAAATAGCTACATATTTAATATCATGCAGTAAAAGAATCCATATGTGTAAATTTTGTAACTCCCTAAGGAAATCATATTCTAGTTGTGAAGTTGCCCCAGCTTTGACTAATCTTTTGTGATACAGAGGATCCCTAGTTATCATAGTCAAGTCAGTTGTTATAGGTGTATCAACTTTACTCGAATTGGATGTTACAGGTGCAACAGTCCTTTCCCAGTTAGTTTTTAAAGGTGTGACAACATCTTCAAGATCTGTGGTAGCTTCTCTGGGTGACTCGCACTTTTCTTCAGTTATAATAGGAGAGTGTTTTGGGTTAATCACTTTCCTTGATTGAAGACGAATTTCGTTACTTTTGATAGGAGTGATGCAATAATTCTGGCAGGTAGGTGGGACCTCAATGTTCTGTGATGCCTTAATGTTTCAGTTAGGGTTAGGTTGCACAAGTAATTGGGGTCATATAGGAGGTGTAGAAACAAGTGTTTGAAGAGGTGGGAGTTGTAATTGATGTTGCATTGGCATTGCAGGAGGGGCTAAACCTAGGGAATTTCCTCTCCAATTCTAGGTCCAAGGATATGGATGAGATGGAGGGTATTTGAAAGGTGGAGAGGGATACCGCTAGTTCGAAGGTGAAGGAAACTGTACTGGAGGAGGTGTAGAATACTGCCAAGGGAATTGTTGACCATTATATATATTATTCCACGGATTAAAAGAAGAGAAGTCTTAACACATACCTTGGGGTCATGGTTTCCATGGTTTCCTGGATCCAATGAAATAGGAAGACTAAACTTCCTCACTTGATTCTTTAGGCACTGCTTTTAGTCTGATAAGCTCTGGGCAATAGCCTGTAAAATGTTCTAGATCACAAATGTTGCACAAGGTGATGTTGTTTACTATGCATTCCTTCATGGAATGCTTCTCCATGCATTTCAGCAGAACACAACTAAACTTGTATCACCTTCATCCTGTGCTTTCTTCACTTGTGTCGTCATTATTTGAGGAGATAAGGCACTAATAATATCAATTTTAAGGTTTCCGAACATATTTCCAATCTCAGCTCTAGTCACACCTCTATTTGCATATTTCTGTATTATAATAGAGGCATCTCGTACCATGCATCTTCCTCTCGATGACCCTCTTGAGCATCTTAGGCAGAGCTTTATTATCTCATCAAATGATTGATGAGATATGTCTCCCTTTCCTAGTAGATTCAAGGTATCAAGGCAATCATCTCTCATTCCCCTTATGAATATGGTTTTCAAGATTTATGGATCTAAATCACTATGTTTAGATCTCTGAAAGTTATAATGGAATTGTTCCACATAATCCTCCAAGCTTTCTTCCTCCTTTTGTGTCATCCTAAATATTTCTTCCCTTAGGCCCATTATCCAAAAATACTCTTGATACTTGGATAAAAATGTAGCTTTCACATCGCCCCATGTTGGAATAGTAGCAGAGCCTAGTCCCATAAACCATCTTAGTGCTGCTCCTTTTATAGAAGCAGGGAAAAATTTCAACTTTGAGTATTTGAAGTATAATCATAGCTCCTACACAAGATATAAAATTCAACAAATAAGGTGTCAACGTCTTATACAGTCATTCCTTGAAAACATGGAAGAGCTGACAAATGAATGTTTTTCATGGGAGCTTCACCCCTTATATCACCTATTAGGAACTCAAAGGTGGTAATGGTGGCATATGTTTTTTTGTTTTTATTGTTATTTTTATTTTTGTCTCCCATTGTTGATCCTCCCAACTCTTGATGTGATGAGTCTCCTTCTTCAGAACATCTATGTGACTATCTTGTGGGTGAAGATTCATTAGATGATAGCTCAGGCTGCTCTAGGTCTGGTTGTTTCACGTACTACCAAAATATGGATATTGGTAAGTAAATGAATGCTCTTCTAATTCAGGCCCTTGGTGTTCCCCACTGGTTTCCCCTTGGCCCTCAAACCTAAGGTCCCAACCACTAGTTTCCCCCTGCAGTTCTTGAATTGAGTCTACAGTTTTGGGAGTGGGTATACTAGTTTGAGGATGATGAGGTTTGGAGACAGAGGAACTAGATTCTACTAACATTACTATGGGGGTAACAAATTTTTGTGGCCCAATATTTCTTGTATCCCTCTGTGAGTTTTATTGTTATTTCTCTACTTTTGAGATTAGCTCCTAAATAAATGCTTTTCTCCCCAAATCTGCACTCTTATTGTTCCTTTTATGACTTGCTTTTCGTTTGATTTTTTAGAGTGGTCATGTTTTGATATCTCTTCTACTCCTGCACCATACACATGGATGCTATGTGTGCTTATCTCACACCATAAGTGTCTCGACTTCTAAAGTGGTCAGCCCGCTTAGATATATTAGAGCAATGTGCAGGTTCTTACTTCTCATCTTACTGCCTAACACCTGTAAAGCTGAAAACGTGTCTAAAGAAAATCCAAAAATTTCACAAACCTTAAGTGTCCTAATGATCATAGTGGTGAGCCTGCCTAGGTATGTTAGATCGATGCATAGGTTCTTACCTCTCGTCTTGCCACCCAACACTTGTTCTCTCGAAACACTATATTAACAAAACACACTTGGATGACTATACCATCAATTGCCTTCCCTAACAACATCGCCAAAATGTTGTGCCGGTTTAATCATTGTTTAATTCGCTGAACTACAACCATTTAATTTTCAACCAGGGTAGGTCTACTTATCGCAAAGGTGTCTGCACTATCTATGCTGATACATAACAACCAAAGATAGAAATAAAGAACGAAAAAGAAATGTCGATGAACCAATTTTAGAAATTAAACACACATGTAGAAATCAAAAATCATTATACAGGAATGAAATCACACTTCATGTTTTACCCAAAAACAAGTGCACAGAACAAAATATCAATCACTGAACTAGTTGATCAAATATTACAGCTTAAATCAATCCTATGTAACAACATATCATAAATATGAAAAACAAAAGCAAATCTGCTCTATGAAGTATACAACGACAGCAATAACTTCACACATACGAAAAAGAAATAATTAGTCTGTTGCTACAACTACCACTGTAATCCCTGATAAAGAGGAGGGTCCTTCTTCCCTAGCAGGGTGCAAGGATGAAATAAGAACTATTTAGGAATTCAACACAAAATCTGTAAAAGCATCACCAACAATGTTCTTGTATTAAAAGAGTTGTAAATTATAGAATCAAAGAGACAATACTATCTTGTGTTGCATATTACCTTCCATTCTAATTAATCCTTTTATAAAGTTTACATGCCCAAAACAGTGAACAGATAAGTGATGAGAATCTCCTCATTCTCATGCTGATCGATATTAAAAGAAAATATGAATTCTTACAACTGGTTTCTAAATAAAATGCCTATTCAAGTTACATCATTTTCTGAAACCATAACTTCCTAGATTCTTTCACTTCCCATAGATAATTCATGGTTCTCAATAGTTGTCTCATGGAATAGTACCCATAGTCTTTGATACTTGTGGTGTAACAACATCTCACACTGTAACAACACCTTGAGGTGTAACAACAATGGTATGTAATAGCAAATCCTCAAAACATATTTTTGAATTAATAGCACAACTATCCATCCTTTGGACTTGAATTCATGGGAAACACCTGAAAGAAAAAGAGCTAGAGAACTTCTTCTACACTTACCCTGGTTAGCCATAAAAAAGATATCACTTCATTCATATTTAACAAAAATGAAAAAATAATATGTCACAACAAGAGTTGCCTCTTATAACTAGGAAATTGATAATTAGGATGTAAAGCTCATGTGTTCAAAGGTAAAATGGTCAAAAATTGGGGAAACAGGTATCTAACGTATGCCCAAAAGTTGCACCCAACACAATGGTTGTGACAAACTAAACTTTAGCTACATTAAAACCTCAGTCACTCCCTTGAGATAGGCATGCATGCAACTTGGACCCTACAATCAATCTTACAGCAAGGTATGTGTGCCACTGGGGACCTTTCCAGGTATTTTTATGCCAACAACTCCAGATTCTATGCCACGTTTTTAGGGCTAGGCTTCAGGGCATTGCCCAGCACTCCATGAAACTTCCAAAAATGAAAAGTATCATTAAAAAATTGATACAAATGAAAATAATTGAACAAGGACTTGAATGGACCACTATTAAAGATGACAGGCATTTCATCATACATGTCACAAATATGCATTCTACAGGTTTAAACAACAGATTTGAGCATAGGGGTCTCACACCTATCTAAGAATCACTAAAAACCATTGTTGCCTCCTCACAATAATTGCATGACCATCAATTAAGCCATATATTCACTGTACATTTAGTGATTAACCAAAACACGTTGAGAGCCATACATTTTAACTATCATAAAACTCATTCATAACTAGCATGTAACCAACATAAATATCAAGGATATAACAACAATATAAGCCAAATATAAAAATGTATATTTACACATAAAATACCAAGGAGAAAGAGAAATCTTATTGATGATTTCATAGGCTAACCAAGTATGGGACTTCCATGAACCACTCAACCATAGACTAGGCTGAAATAAACCTTTTTTTATCCAATCACCCCCATGCGATATTCCAAGAATGAATGTGGGATCTCATGAAACAAATCAATGAAAACCATCCAGGGCTTCCAGAGGCCAATGCACCTCAACCATCAACTAGTGATTCCACCTCATGGTCAGACATCACTAACCATCACCAAATTGGTCTCTACACAAATTGTCTAGGGCTCGAGAGCATTTGTTCCAACTAGGGCTTACAAGACTAGTAACTCAACCCACAACTATTATCATCCATCTGGATCATTTGTCTACCAAAGGCTTCCAAGAGTATTAACTCAACCCACCAAGGGCTTCTGGAGTGTTATTCTAAATAAGGCTTCCATCAAAAGTAACTCAAGCCAAGTTATTATAGGGCTTCCATAGTGTTTGTCCAACCAAGGCTTCGAGGAAGTAAAAGCTAAACACACTACCAAAGGCACAATGAAACCTACCAAGAAACAGAAGTAAAACCCACAACAACATGGCTATTCAGAAAATGGAAAGCCTAGGCAAAACTAGTGTCAATACAAGCAATCCTCCATGGAAATGACATATCATGACAAAATAACCACATATATATGCCATGTGATGAGGCACATCAATAGGTATATTATAAGGGTCATGATTCCATCCTAGAACTTTAGGACTATCATTTTCTCACATTTATTTACATTTTTTGTTATATTATGCTTAGCGAGATGGGTAAAATATGTTTGTTATGTCATGTGGCCTAAGATGGTTTAATTGATAGAAATGGAACAATTTTTGAGATGATTTTTATGCAAAGTTTGAGAGCAGACAACAAGGAGAAAATCTAGGGGGTTGTCCACCACTTTAACTCCCCCAATTAGCTCAAGAACACAAACACTATCTCTCATCAACTTGAGGTCATTAGAAGCCAAGAAAGTGCAGTTAATGAGGAACAAGGTCCACCATTCTTGAGTTGTGGGAGACAAATATTCATGTTTTATAGGGAGTTGCTAGTAGCTACCCTCTTGTATAAATAACCATGTAAATAACTCATTAGGATTCAAGTATTTTTCTTTCAACTAGGTAGCTATCGAGCTCAAGTACTTGGCACTATTATTTTTTATTGCAATGTGATGTATTAGACATTGATTCAATGATAATGAGAAGATTCTTATTGATTCATCACTAAGTTAGTTCAAGAGGGTTGAGGCTCTTGGGTTTGGGCCCAAGGCCAGTGGCTTAGGTACCTCTTATTTATTTCTATCTATGTTTAGTTCAAAATACTTATTAGTTTCTTACATTTCAGTAGAGAATAATCCATTAAAAATATGTGATTCCCGTCTCTCTCATGGGAGCATGTATAGAAGCATTTACAATCACAATAAAAAATTGTTATCTTCATGATTTATTGGAAGAATATTTGTGTTATTCATCTTATTTTGCATGTGATTATTGTACCCTAGGAGTTGTTTTATTGATTAGATCAAATTTTTGGCGTAGATTAGACAACATTTAATTTCAACTCATATTTTCCACTACTAGTTGTTTCATTTTGTCAATGATAAATGGGTATATGCATGTGATTTTTGCAGGGTTGTTTGGATCTGGAGGGAAGGGCACCTTCACCACCTCTATCTCATACATCCTCACATTCTCTTGTGAACCCCAAATTCTGTCCTAAAAATTATGTTCATGAGATCATTTTCCTAGGATCGTTGAGAGCCTTCCTCCTAGTGAAAATAGGCCTTCAAAAGGGTCTGATCTTGGCTAGGAGGATTTGGCCACCCTTCATGCATGTAGCTCAACCTCCATCCACATTTCCATGCCTTCAAACCATCATTTCCATCTCTTAACCCTTCTTGACAACCATCTTGTAGCGTTATATGACTTCTTGTAGCAATACAGGGCACCTGTAGCAGCCTCTATAGCACACCTGTAACAGCTAGTTTCTTAACCAATTTTGGTCTTCGCTACAATTTGGACTTAGTTTAGAAGGATGATGACCCCCAGCTTTAACTTCATGATCAAGGGGAGCTCCTAGGCCACTCCAAACCCTCTTTTTTCTTCAAAACAAAAACAGAATAGTGTTACTTTCCTTATCACATATTTGGAAAAAATAGAACATTGATTTACATGTAAGTGTGAGCTAGTGATATGGTGCATAGAATCTTGAATTATGGTTAAGTAGGTTAGCTTATTTTCTGCAAGTAAATCTGGTAACTAGATGGATCATTACAAGATAACGTAGTTTCCTTTTTGCAAGTAGTTTAGTTCTTGCCTTTTCAAGAATTACTTCTATGATATTTACAAGTTGAAGTTAATAGAATTTTCCTTTTCATAGTTAGAGGTAGCTTCTAAATTGCACCTTCATTAGCTAGCTTTGATTCTAATTTAGTAGGAGGAATGACATTGGAACACTTTTGATCAGATGTTCTAGTTGAGGGTGGCATGAGTAGAATCCCATCTACTGTGCATATAGCATTGTGACGTCGAAGTGTGTACAAAACTCAGGTTGATAAATAGAGTTGAGGAGACCTTGAAAGTTGGAACACTTTTGGTGCAATAATAAGCCTCACCAACATGAACGCCAAAACTAGCAAGTAAATCATACATGAAAGTTGGTTCCTACAAGAAAACTCCACTGTAGCTACTAATGCCAATGTCCTCTTGTGCTTTCATACTTTTCCTTTGCCTTCTTACTCCAAATCCCAAGTATGCCACACTCCTCCAAGAGTGCTATAAGAAAACTTTGAGTGTCCAAGAGTATGAGAGAGAGAGAGAATAGAATGAGGCTCCAAAACTAAACTGATCCTCAAAATACTTTTCATTAATGAGGCTTCTATTTTATTCTATTTTCCATTATTTTCCTTCATTTTCCTCCTCACATGCAATTGTGACCTTTCACCTTCTTTTTCTCATAATTTCCATTATTTTCATTAACAAATTCTAATAAAATCCATTTGTCCTTGTTGGGACAAGGTCCCCTAAGGGTCATTTTTGGGGCAAAAGCCCAAGTTTTGGGGAAAAGAGCTAAAGTTTTGTTGTAATGAATGTAAAGTCTCCGCGAGATGTGGTCGCGGACCGTGTAGATAGTAAAGTGTCATAAAGTGTTTTACCCTTCTTTTATGTAAGTTGCGTCGGATTTATAGATCTACCCATGGTCCATGGACCATGGGATTGTATAAAAAGGAGAGTCGTAGAGAGTCTAAGGCAGTAGGTAATGATGGATGAAGATGGATGTAATGAGTCAATAAGAGTAAGAGCAAATAAGTCTTAGAGTAGAAGAGAGGATTTGTAACTGTGTGCACAGAGGCCTAAAGTAGAGTCTGCAGCTGAGTGTGTGGACGTCTTGAGCCTATAAGAAGAACTGAAATATTAATAAAGATATTATTCCAGAAATTTTTCTGTTTATCTATTTCCTTCTGTTATGAATGAATCCACTATTATGTTATGATGAATGATGGGTTTATGAATTAATACTGTATTGATGTGCGATTTTACATGATTTATATTGTCATATGAACACAAGTAACAATAATTGTTTACGTAAAGAATATCCTATTGCACATTAAAGTTATCAAACACTTCAGTCGATCTTGGTAAATAGGGAAGTAGGAGTAATCACAGAGGCATGTAAGTAATTGATTCACCTATTTAGTTTCCACGAAAGATAGTCGTAGACCATCACGAAGGTTTACAAGTTAGTTAAATGAAGTTAAATCGATAAGCCTATGCACGAAGGTAGGTTTAGGGCATAAGACGACATCACACTCATCTCTGTGTGTGGAAACCTGGTTTCAGCATTCCCTCATACTGCTTCAAGTGAGACTTCAGTCCGCACTCTGCAAATTGATGATGAAAGATCCACTAGTGTAGGGATTTGTTTGGAAAACTTAACTCTAAACCTAGGTCAGGACCCACTAAGCCAACAAATGGTTCCGTTTTTGGGACTGGGATCTACATAAAGAGATGTGTGATGTTGCATCACTAGAATGCAACTAAGAAGGAAACTAAGGAGTGGTTGGCTAGAAATATCCACGAATTCGCAGCGCAAGAAAATAGAAATTTGCTATTGATGAAAGAAGAATGGTTCTACAGGTATTTGTACAGAGAGATACATGAAATTTTCTTTTGTTCCTTCCCAGTCGAACTATACGAGTGGATTGCTAAATTGGTAGACAACCAAGGAAGGTGGAGGCTTGGCAGTACAATAGTGTGGACCCCAAAGTTAGTGCATTGATTGGAAGCCTCTGAAGATAAGATCATGCACGTTGTTGATCACTGCCTTGATCATGTCATCAGAGGATTTGTGACAAAATTTGTGGTTGATACCTCAGTCATCTACAGCGAACTAGATCGGTGCTTCTTCAAGGCACCACGAGGTAAGTATTTGATATACTTGAATAGTTGGATGAAGATGCTCTTGTGTGAAAAGTGGGTTATGCCATTACCTTGATGTTTAGAGCTCTACGAAGTGGAAAGCTCTTCAGGGATAGAGGAAGAACGGGTCCTAAATATAGCTCATTGATTGAGCCTCCTCTAATTGACGACGATGGAGTAGCACAGGCTTCATCGCAGAGCACTGTCTAGTTAATAAGGCAAGGGTTCCCATGAATACACCATCCGTCCACACCACCTCCATATTCACCTCCACAACATACACCTTTACCGACACCGCCACCACCTCCGCTACCATTCAATATGTTGAATACAATGAAGTTACCTATCTTGAAGGGATTGGGAAATGAGGACCTGGACCAATTTTGGTTTGTTGCGAAGGCCGTGTGGACAACCCAAAATTTAACAAATGATGAGATGAAGAAAGAAATGATGGTTACTACTCTACATGATTGTGCACTAACATGGTACATTAGGTATTGTATTGATAACCCGATGGCTCCATTGGTAGACATTCAGACTACACTGAATAAGGAATTCTGTTGGCCCAAGTCTGAATCGTAATTAGTCATTGGATTCAAGGAAATCATGATGAGGCCTGTTGAAACAACCTAGGAGTTGGATCAGAGATTGAAATTTCAGACCCGCGAAGCTAACATGAATCTTATGGATGGGCAGCACCACGAATGGTTTGTAGCTTCTCTCTTGCCTCACTTAAGGGTTGCTTTATCACAAAAAAAGATTAGGACCCAGGCAGAATCCCTGGAAATTGTGAGGAGAGTGCATGAAATGTTGATTCAAGATGCTACTTTGGGAGTACAACAGATTTACATGGAGTTGCAAATCTTTGCCTAGAGTTCCAAATTCTGAAGAAGGATAGAGCAGCTCAGCCAGAGGTGCACGAAGAAGTTTGGTGAGTGAAGTGTAAGAGCGAGGGGCATGATAAATATCACTGCCCTATCTTCATGAATTATGTTGTAGGAGGAGGGCCAATGCCTCTAAGGCTAGAAGATGAAGAAGGCCCAAGTACATGGTCCGCGCTGTGGTGTGCTATCTATCAAGTAGCTAGAAAACATGTAACAAATAATTGCCACTTTCTACAAAAATATGTGCAAACACTGCAACAGTTCTTCTGCAACTTCTGTAAATCGATGGGTCACGATGACCGCAACTGCTAGAGCTATGATTTAATTATGGAGAGAACACCTGCATATCAAATACAGATAGAAACACGACCTCCGAATCAAGTTGTTGGGGGACCACGATGAGGATATCAGGGGTGCAGACAAGGCTGAGGTGAAGGAGGACCTGCGAGAGGTTGGGTACAAGTCATTTGTTACAATTGTGGAGTGCCAGGAAACTATTCACTGAAGTGTACGAGCCTAATGTCCATATCACGATGATACTGTAATCAGTTTAACCACGTGATAAAATATTGCCCTGTATTGATAGCTAAAATGTAGGAGAAGAGGTTGCAATCTTCGTAGCCTACCTAGAACCTACAGATGATGAGGGCTTAAGCCCGCAAAGAAGCTCCTAGTGTGAATATCATGCTGCGAATTGGAATGATGACTGGCGAAGATAAAGTAAGGAAACCTAAAGAAGGTGATTGGGTGCGCAAGGCTCAGAAACGGAGGTTGGGTTTGATTTGTAGTGCATAGAAGAAACGTTCATGGAAGTGGAGAAGAGCTTCGCTGAGGCCTCTACCTTAGGAAGTCAGGATCAAGTGTCTGAAGAAATGGACCCCTCCATGCTTACTACCTTTTTGGAGACCTGTATGAAGCTGTTACATGATAGAAAGGTTGTGAAAGGATTATAGGAGTTGATAAATAAGTGTTCCAAAAAAGAAAATGCTTCTAAATGACCTCGCGTAGTCAGGAAAATTGGTAAGCAAATGGCAAGAACAGGGCATGAGATGAGGCTCACTTTGCAAATAGGGGAGTATGAAATGGATCACGTTATTTTGGATTTGGGGTTGGATGTGAACATATTTCCTAGAAAGACATGGGAAATAATGGGGAGACCTACTCTGTAGTGGTCTCCAATTCAATTGAGGATGGCAAATCAACAGAAGATTATCCCCATGGGAAGATTGTAGGGAGTGATAGTAGATATTGAAGGCGCAATTGTGTTGGCTGATTTCAAAGTAATAGAGATTTTTGATGACAAAAATCCCTACCCCGTGCTCCTTCAAATCGATTGGGCTATTGGCATGAATGGTGTAATCAATTTAAAGAAGCGGAAAATGTCATCGGAGAGGAAATTGCTCCGTGTAGTAGTATGTTTGGACCCTGTAGAAGGACCGCGCTATACTGAACCCATCCGCAATTATGAAAGTGATGATGATTTTGACCATATCTACAAAATAATAGTGTGAGACCAAGATTGGGTGAATCCAAGAGTAGATGGACACATTGCATGGGATCGCGAAAGTTCCTATACATCATATTTAGATGAGGAGTTGGAACACTTGCATAATCAGTTGCACGAAGTATCTACGCTGCACTGTAACATGATGAGTAAATTGTTGCGCTATGTATCATTGGAGGTAAGGAGCTTTCCTTATTATGATGGTCTGACTGACGTAGATAAATTTCTTGATGCATTTTAAAGGGGAGTGCCTGAGAAGCATCGCTCCCAAGCACTAGATTTGGTGCTACGCGGTACACCCATAAGATGGTGGGGTATGCATAACGATAGTTTTGATGGATGGCATGAATACTGAAGAATGATGAGGTTGTAGTTTCATTGCCCAAAAGTCTGACTAACAAAGAAATATGATGGGAGGAGTGATCTACACAATCAATTAGCAAAATGGACTGACACTTATGGAGCAGAGCCGCAACCACAGTGGGTGTATTTTTCTGTCACACTTAGTATGTAATACCAATGAATCAATACCTAGAAACAAAGCTCTGCCATGACACTAAAGAGGGGGGATATTTTGAGAAAGGAATTTTTGCTAACATTCATCTCTGAGGATGGATTCGAATGCATTGACAAAGAGTTGCAGGAGGTCAAGGTAGCAATCTTCAGAATACCATAGGATCCCATGGATTTGATTCAACAAGATTGTACCACCCAACTACAAGATGCGTTGGAGTGCTACAATGTGACTGCTGAAGAAGAATATGAGGATACAAGGAACATTAATATCCTAGAGGTAGAAGGTCACCATGAAGTTGATGGACCACAGATAGAGAATCTTAATATCACTGCCCCACTGAAAACCAGACAGGTGAACATTGGCATAGAGGTGGAGCCGAAGTTTGTGAAGATAGGGGACTACTAGGATGATGCTATGGTGGATAAGGTCATTGAGTTGCTCTGCAAATATTAGGACTTGTTTCCCACAAAGTTTTCAGACTTAAAAAGCATCTTAGGCTATTTGTAAGTGATGAAAATAAATTTCAAACTAGATGTGAAGCCTCTTAAGCAAACGCCATATCACCTTAATCCCAAGTACAAGGAAAAGGTCTGCTTGGAGATGGAAAAGATTCTTGCTATGGGTATTATTGAAAAAGTGCAGGAATAGATTGGGTGAGTCCAATGGTAGTTGAGGAAAAGAAGTAAAAGGATGAATAAGAATTTGTGTAGATCTTGGGAAGCTGAATGATGCTTGGTTCATGATCCTTTTCCAACTCCATTTACAGATGAAGTATTGGATAATGTTGGCAGGAAAGAGGCCTATTCATTCACTGATGGGTTCTCTAAATACCATCAGATAAAGATCATGCCAGAAGGCAGGAGAAAGACTACCTTTGTGATTGAATGGGGATGCTTTCAGTATACAGTAATTCCTTTTGAAATTAAGAATGCACTAGAAATCTTCTTGCATCTAGTCATTGCGGCGTTCAAAGAGTTAATTCACAAGGTTTTGGAGGTATATTTTGATGATTGGACAACGTTTGGACTGGTAAAATGCCATGTAGCTAGTTTGTGCTTGATGTTAGATACATGCCAGAGGTATTAGATCATGCTAAACTTGAAGAAGTGCTTATTTTGCGTCCCTTTCAGAATCTTGCTGGGTCATGTGGTAAGCAGGCATGGCTTAATTGTGGACCCTGATAAGATTGCGGTCATAATTAATTTGGAGGCACCAAGGAGTGTTAAACAACTGCACACAACACTGGGTCATACTAGATACTATCAAAAGTTCATCAAGAGTTATGCCCATATTACCATGCCGATGGAAAAAATATTGAAGAAAGACGCTAAATTCTATTGGGATGAAGAATGTCAGCAGAGTCTAGATGTATTGAAGGAGAAAATGGTCACTGTGCTGATCCTAGTCTTCCTGGATTGGAAGAAGGAATTTCATGTGCATGTGGATGCATCATATATTGTGCTAGGAGTAGTACTGACACGAGTCAATGAAGGAGAATTGGATCACCCTATAGAATTTGTTAGCAGAAAGCCGTATAAGACTAAAAAGAATTACTCGATGATAGAGTGCGAAGGATTGGCTATGGTGTATGTGCTCCATAAATTCAGACATTACCTACTAGGCGAACACTTTAATATGTATACAGACCATTCTGCATTAAAGTACCTATTCAACGAGCCTGTGTTAGGGGGGGGGGAATATGCAGATAGCTATTGTTGTTTCAAAAGTATGATTTTTAAGTAATTGTGAAGCCTGGGTGATTGAATGCAGGGCTAGATCATCTGTCACGCATTGAAATAGGAGAGGAGCCTACTAACTTAGAGGAGGGACTACCTAACATGCAACTCTTTGGAATGTGCATAGAAAACAATCACTTTGCACACATTATCCACTTCCTGACTATAGGAATGGCTCCAGAAAGATACACTAGTCAACACAAGAAGGAATTAGTGGTGCGCACGACAGACTTTTATGTGATTGTAGGCCACTTGTATAATATCGGATCAAATGAAATATTGCGGCATTATGTGCCTGATTTTTAACGAAATAGTATCCTTGTTGAAGCTCATGGAGGAGCTACAGGAGGCCATTATGCAAGAAAGGCAATAGCGCAAAAGATTTTACGTGTTGGCTTGTGGTGGCCAACATTGCATAAGGATTCCAAAACATACTATAGGGCATGCAATGCACGTCAAAGAACTGACAGACCATCGCGGAGGGATGAGATACCTTTGAATCTGTAGGTATCATTGTAGGCATTTGAGAAATGGGCAATTGATTTTGTAGGACCAATTTAGCCTCGACGCAAGAAGACGGGTCCGCGGTATATCATCACCGTGACCAAGTATTTGACCAGATGGGTGGAGGCACAACCTATAAAGGACTATAAAGGGGCAACAACAAAAAAATTTATGTTTGAGTATGTGTTGACCAGGTTTGGTTGCCTAAAGATTTTGATGAGTGATCGCGGTACACATTTCCCTAATGAAACGATCAACGTGCTTACATAAGTATTCCAAGTTTATCATCAAAAGAGTATGCCATATCATCCTTAGGCCAATGGGACAGTTGAGGCATTTAATAAGATATTGGAGAACACATTGGAAAATGTTTACAATGTGTAGAGGAATGACTGGGACGTGCGTGTACCAGCTTTGTTATGGGCTTATAGAACCACCTGTAATAAGCTTATTGTTCAGACATTGTTTAGGTTGGTCTATGGCATATAGGATGTGATGCCTATGGAGTATATCGTGCCTAGTTTCACAGGGATGACAGACTCCAAAGCCTTAGAAGAGTAGCTTGTACAGCTAACAAAGCTCGAGGAAAATAGATTTTTGGTTGGATTCCATCAGCGGGTTCAAAAGGAACACGAAAAATCTTGGCACGATCAACACATCAAACTGTGCAACTTCAAGCTAAACAATTTAGTTTTGTTATACGATAGTAAGTTTGATAAGTTTCCAAGAAAATTTCAGATGCACTAGCTGGGACCATATGTTATTAAAGAGATTACTGATGGTGGAGCAGTTCAACTTGTGAAATTGAATGGAGATCCATTTCCGAGAAAGGTAAATTGAATCTAATGGAAGCCATACACTGGCGATCCGACCCGATGACTACATGATGGTAGCAGATTCTTAACACTCCAGGTAGCTGCAAGCAGGCACCGGACTATAAACTACACTCCCGAGGTTGTAAAGCTGCACGATGAGAGGTTTGTGCAAAATAGGAGAATGTCACAGTACCAGAAAAAGCGCGAAGGGGGTTACGCTATAGGGGTGGAGACTGTGCAGTGCAACCAAAAAGTGACCGTTACCATCATTGTTCATGATTTGACTACTAGGAGACGGTTAAAAGGAGCAGGGGGTGACATTTAGGGCATTTAAGGCTAAATTTAAGAGTGAAATATTTTGAAATCCTCCCCCAATATTGCATTTATGGATGGATTTTGGGGGGAACAGTCGAATTTGAATTTAAATTCGCCTATAAAATACGTGTGGCTGTCCAACGAGAAACACTTTGCTTTCTAAGAATTTTTTTGTTGTGTTGTCTGTTGTGCATGAACCATGAGTTCTTTAAGGATTTTCTCGCAAGCCCTATGTTCGATCAGTATCCCGAGTCACACAGAAAGCTTATTCTCGATATCATGTTAGGACCAAGTCCTGAGAAACTGCAAGCACTGGAGGAGCAATCACCTCAGAGGGAGCTCCTCCAGAAGTGGTGAGTATGGAGGTTTCAGTAGCAGTGCCTACGACACCAAGGTCACATAGGCCCAAGCCTACACTGACGAGAGAAGTCCCCAATATAAAGAAGGACAAGAAAAAGAAGTCGATGCCGCTGAGTGAGTCACCGAGGAAGCATGCAGCTACATAGGCCTAGAGAAAAGAAAATACGAGCGTGGAGGAGAAGGGGAAAGTGGTGGATCTAGAGGAAGCAGAAGATATCGACATTGGGGGGTGGACCCTATTTCTAGGTTGCCGAAGTATGTCCCTCCGTGCAAAGGAAAAGTGAAGGTCCCTAAGGACCCAGGTGAGGGATATTTCCTCCTTAACACACCCCTGCTGCAGAAGAATATAACTTTTGAAGGTCTGCACTTGGCACAGATCTCGCATTTGAAACTCGAATATTGGGATTTGGTAGACCACAAGTGTTTCCTCCACCTTGCTACAAACACCTTCATGAAGCAGGTTTTCTACAAAGAGTTTGGTGTCACCATATTGCAGCCAGTGGGATGGATTTGCGAGGTAAACAAGTCAGGGTTGTTGAACTTGTTGTGGGTACCCCACTACCACCATGCTGTAATAAATCTGACTGTCACTAAGCAATTGTTGTTCCCGGTGCATGACAGGTGCTTGTGGCTGAACGAGATGATTCCAATCATTGATATTGTGATCCATTGGATCACATTATTACCACAATCTAGACTAAATCTGGCCAAGGAATTTGGTGGAAAAATGATCGAGTTCAACCTCACTGAGAAGATGAAGGACAAGTTCAAAATTGTCAAAAAGTCACACGTATTCGATTACCAGTATTACTGACTCTGCGGTGAAGGTTTCCATGCCAATTTTGGCTGGCAAGGTGATGAGAAAGTGTCGTTCAGCCAAAGTGTTAGCACTAGTGGTTTTGTTAACATCTTAGTGCACAGAGGGCGTATAGTTCAACTGAGCACGCTACCTGTGTAGAGAGTTCCTCATGAACTATAGAGAGGCACAGGACAACAGTAAGACCTTTCACTATTCGTGTTTGTTTCTCTCAATTGTGCTCATCGCATGGGAGTTTCCAGAGGACAACCATTTCCTTCTATGGAGAAGGATTTACCAGAAATGGCAAAGTTTACATCTCTTTGGGCCACGAAAGACATTGTGTGGGTCATAGAGAGAAAAACATTTTGGGTACTCATGGAGGTGAGCAATTGCATGGCCATCAACCAAAAGCTGTAGTTGTCACGACCTGTGTTTGAGCAACTTTCGAGGTACGCGGAGCTCAAAGTGGACTTCCACCGTGTCTACATCTAGGCATGTAAGGATACAAAGAATAAATGGTTCGACTTACCCCACCTGGCAACAGACGATGCTATTGCAAAGGTCATCAAGCGTTGGCCAACAAAGTGGCATTCCTCATCCATTGTGCACACCGAGATTGGCAAGTCAGCAAAGAAAAATAAAATGGAAGTAGCTAGATAGAAGGTTCAGCAGCTGGTTGACAAGAGGAAGAAAGAGGCCAAAGAGAAGGTCTGGGTAGAAGTAAAGTGTGCTGCAAAGTAGCAGGTAGAGCAAGAAGAGGGCAGATCCAAAAGAAGTCATAAATCTCCTTCTCCCAAAACAGAGGAAGAGGACCAGCCAGACTAGGGTGTCGAAGACCAACAGGAAATAACTCCCTTCTGAGTGAAGCAGTTTGGGGAGTAGGAAAAGGAAGGACAACGAAAGAAGTCAAAATCCACCAAGTCATCACTAGATCTGATTACCTTGATGGATGGTGACTTGGACGAAATTAGCGACAAGGTGTGGGATACAATAGCAGAACTAGTGTAGCAGTTTGAGTAGCAACAGAAGAGGACACTGAGCACCATACAGAAGGTTCTTTGTGACCTACAGATCCAAAAAACCAGAATCCAAGCAGGTATAGGATAGAGCAGTGCAACATCAACCAGTTTGATATGAGGGACCACTCAAGTAGCAGAGATAGTCCAGTCAATGGATCTTCGGGTAGTCGCACTCCTTGATGGAGCCTTGAGCAGAAAGGTGACTATTGATAAGGCCATTGTCAGCACCTTGAAGAATATTGGCCTCAAACTAGCCGCGCTCCCTAGTCAGTTCCTTTAGACACTACAAGAAGGTGTGATAACAGAGGTTAAGGCCCGAGAGGAGCGTGCGCTGTGCATGATCAGCGAGTACAAGGTCAACAACGAACAAGTGGTTGTGGAGAAAACAACAGTGCTAGAAGCATGGAAAAAGGTTCAGGTGTAAAATGAACACATAGCCATCGTGGTGGTCGAGGCATGCAAAATAGTTCCTAAACTGCATATCCCGGAGGAAGGGCTGTTGGAGGTGAAGATCACGAAGTTGGTTGCAGGTGTGCGTGACGTGAAGATAGAAGTGGCCAAGGTTCATTTTGAATTGAACCTAAAAATAATAGAGCTAGAGTTGAATTCACAGCCCTCAACTCCTCTAGAGGTGACAGAACAGTGTGAAGCAGCTACAAAGGATGGAGTCACAGTAGTGGATGCCGTGGTGATAGATTGCACCACACTGTTTGAGCAGTCCATGGAAGTAGTCATGGCACTGCAGGAAGATCCTAACCTATAGAGGTTAAACACAGAAGCCCGTGAATTTCAGCAATGGTATCATGAAGTGAGAGCGACGAAGCGCACCCTCGCCATAGCACAACGATTGGCCAAGTTACATGAGAAAAAACAGTTGCTTGAATAGGTGGAAGCAACGCAGTGGAAGGAGGTGATCCTGAAGGCCAGATTGCGGCCTTGGCTGGATGAGACCTATGTTATCTCTACGAACATTGAGGAGGAGTTGGAAAACCTACATACAAAACACCAGAAGATCAAGGAAGATAGTGTATGACCAGCAACAGAGTAGCTGACGGAACATATCAAATAGGAAACCACGTAGAGTGCAGATGAGGTAGCAATAGCACAAGTAGTGTTTGGAGGTCTCTGCAGTAAGATCTCCATGCCAACAAAGTGACTCGAGGGCGAGTTACGATATTTGTGTTAGGGGCCTGTTGGGACAAGGTCCCCTAAGGGTCAATTTTGGGGCAAAAGCCCAAGTTTTGGGGAAAAAAGCCCAAGTTTTGCTGTAAAGAATATAAAGTTTTTGCAAGATGTGGTCACAAAGTGTCTAGATAGTAAAGTGTCATAAATGGTTTTACCCATCTTTTATGTAAGTTGTGTCGGCTTTATAGATCCACCCATAGTCCGTAGACCATGGGATTATATAAAAAGGTGAGTCTTAGAGAATCTAAGGCAGTAGGTAACGAAGGATGAAGAAGGATGTAATGAGTCAATAAGGGTAAGAGTGAAGAAATAAGATTTGAAGAGAGTCTCTGCAGATGTGTGCACAAAGGCCTAGAGTAGAGTCCGCAGTTAAGTGCGCGGACCCTTGTAGCTGAGTGTGCAGGGTAGTCTTTTGTCTGTAAGAAGAATTGAAGTATTAATAAAGAGACTATTCCAAAAATTCCTTTGTTTATCTATTTCTTTCTGTTATGAATGAATGCATTATTATGTTATGATGAATGATGGGTTAACGAATTAATATTGTATTGATGGATGATTTTACATTATTTATATTGTCATTTTACGCGAAGAATATCATGTTGCATGTTAAAGTTATCAAACACTTTAGTCAATCTGAGTAAATATGGAAGTAGGAGTAATCATAGAGGCGTGTAAGTAGTTGATTCAATTGTTTAGGGTACGAGAAAGATAGTCGTAGTCCTTCGTGAAGGTCTAGAGGTTAGTTAAAGGAACTTATGTCGATAACCCTTAAAGGCTTATCGATCTGCACGAAGGTAGGTTTAGGGCATAAGATGACATCACACTCATCTCTGGGTGTAGAAACATGGTTCCAGCATGCCCCCATACTGCTTCGGGTGAGACTTCAGTCCACTCTCCACGAGTTGATTCCGAAAGGGCCAGTAGTGTAGGGATTTGTTTGGAAAAATTAAATTTCAAGCTAGGTTACGACCCACTAAGCCAACAGTCATTTTCAAAGCCTTAGCCCTTTCCTTTTCTAATTTCCATAGCCATTAATTAATCACAAGTGATCCCCATATCTATGTTTCTTCCTAGCATTCAACCTGGAATACATGTCGCATGACCATGATCTTGTTTTACCCTTCTTTACTTTTACATGGATTTTTCACCATGGCTGTTATAGAACCATCCCCCTTCGGGAAACACTGTACTAGGTCGTCAATGACACCTATGACCAACAAGACTGCTGAAAGAAAATCATACTACCCATGGAGCTTTATAACCTAGCTCATTGCAGTATTTACAATGATCAACTCACTGAGAAGCAAACTAAAATCACAACATAACAATCATGAAAACCATGAAGACAAGACACCATACCTCTTATTGGAAATTTATAACAAAACTTGTGGCACTATTTACATTCATATACATATATACATTCACCAAAACATATGCCAAACATTCTTTGAACCAAAAAATAGAGGAGGATACATAGCTGCATCTGATTTTCCATCTCTCATGTAGCTTCATCAGCCCCAAGGGATTCCACTACACTTTAACTTGCTTGATTACCAAGTTTAGAAGCGTGATCATATTTCTATGCAATATAAATTAAGGTTCAGCTGGAATTCACCTTCTCGCTCCACATGGAATACAAATGATTCAATCAAATGATCAACATATTTAACATACTTTTTAAGCCATGACACATGGATAACATTATGGACTTTCAATGTCAAAGGTAGTGCATGTCGATAGGCTACCCATTTCTATCAACATATACAGTCCTATTAATACCCTGTTAACTGAATCACTCCAACTAATAGTAGTATTACAACTCCTCCCATAGAGTGTGTCAAACAAAGTCATCCTCAATGACTCCTAATACCCATTTTTGTAAGAAAACTCTACCAGTAGAATATACTCTTCCAAATTTCATTGTCGATGCATCACATTAATCCTCAATGTAACCTCTAATATCTTGTTTACCCTCTTTGTCTATCCATATGTTTTTGGATAATAAATTATGCTGAAGGCCAACTCTATAGACAAACCTACAAATAACTCTTTCCAAACCTAGAAGTAAACTTAGCATCATTGTTTGACACAATATTCTTCAGAACACCATGCAACCTCACTAGATCTCTCATGAAAACCTGTGCTACATCATTGGATAAATAAGTAGATTTTACTGGAATGAAGTGTGATAACTTTATCAACCTGTCAACCACGACCATAATTGAGTCATCCTAACTAGACGTCCTCGAAAAACTTGTGATGAAGTCAATGGAAATGGCCTCCCATTTCCACTTTGGAATGGAGATAGGCTATATTAACCCTCCTAGATGCTTATACTTTTCTTTCACCTATTGAAAATAGAAGCATCTCTCCATGAACTCTCTTAGCACCTAAATTTGCCTTAGGCTGAAGGAAGGAAAAATTCAGGGTAACCACAAACCACGCTCAGTCTGGTTGCTAGCCCTACCAGAACAGGAGAGGGCTCTCTCTGGGTCACACTCAGGAAAATAAACAATAGGGTCTGAGATGACTCAAAAATGGATACTGATTTTAGGCTAGGTAAATAAATATGATGGAGATGTTTGAAGAATAACTGAGTTTTCTGGGATGTGTGGGGCCAACGAACAACATGAGCAGAGAATTTAACTCAAAGACGTAGGTTATTTCATGAGGCAAGACAGGCAGAAAGTCTAGCAATTAGAGTTGAAAAAATGTGAGGTGGAGATATTGTTTGAGAGTGTGAAAAGGGCATAAATACATGAATCCTTTTCAACAGAAGAAGACATAGAACATGAAAACTATCCCAAGGCAAAGTAGTGCACTTAATTCTACCTTTTTTACTTAGAAAGCTTTCACTGGAAATGAATGTGAATGAAAATATGAAACATAATGAAATACATATGAAACATAAAGAAGATACATTTGCTAAACTCACGCCACAGGAATCTCATGAACAAGCGCTGCAATCTTTCATTAATTCTCTGTCAAAATGTACAGTGAGTGACTGGGTGTCTCTCCCACAGTTTCCCATAAATTCCAACCCTTTGCAAATAGTGTTGCTTACAATAAAAAGACTATGCCATTGGGAAATAGAATGACCCACAGTTGGGGAGTTTTTCAAATGATTACAAACTGGAAACGGAAAGCCAACCATTAGTTACAGGTGTAGTGTTATAGAAATGACAAATGGCTTGGGTGACGGCTCGCCTTCCTTTGCCACTTGGATAGGAGCCCAACTTTAGTGAAAATACTTTTTAAACATTGCCTTAGTTTCCGAGAAAAATATAGTGTAAATGAGTGGGCCCACTTGGAGAAAGTCGCGAATCGAAATGTCGTGGAGCAGAAGTGATTTTGGCCTTTGGGTCTATATGCACCGTGCCCAAATCTATATGCGTAGCACCACTTTGGAGGCGATTTTGAGGTGCCTGCAGGAGTCCAAATTGTGCCCAAGTGTTCTTGTTTGAAAGCTTGACCTGTCTACTTCCAACCCAAGTGGAATTTCTAATTTGGTGCTCATTTTCCCCTCCAAAACTTCATTCTCCCAAGATTGCTTCCTGTGTGTCAAAATAGGGGCAGAGAGGTCATTTTTTGAGTGTTTTTTACCTCCTGGGGACTCAAAAATTTCCCAAACTTCTTGTCCATGCACCAGTGGTCATGATTTTTCATGCTGAATCCAAAAATGCAAACCATTTGTGATTTGGAGCTCCAAATCCTAAGCGTCGCGCCATAGGGAGAAAAAATCTGTGTTGTGACCAAAAATTTGCCATGTGACCAAAATTGCCCCAAATTTCTTGAAATTTGGGTTGGAGCTTCCTTATCAAGTGTTATGCTAGGCCAAAGATGCTTTGACCAATATCTGAATTTGATCGAGCTCCCTTTGCCTCTTTTTCTTCTTGATTGCCTTCCTCAATTTCGCCTTCAAATTCTTGATTCAGGCCTTGCACACTTTGTTTCGCGCCATGTAGTGGAAAGCCATGTGTCTCAACAATGCATGGTCCTTGTCAGCCATGTACAATAGCCTATCCAAGTGCATGTTAACTCTCTCGATGTTGGCCTCCCGATCCTCATTAATCTCTTGCTCCAATGAAGTGAGCTCAACTCTTCTCCTTTGTGCAGCTCGGCAATGCTCACGAATGTTTTGTAGCTCCATGATCGCTTGTTGATCCTCCAGTTGTTTGTTCCTCTGCTCCACATATTTCATGTTCCATTTGGCTCTTTCCAAATCAAGGGAAAAGGCTTCAATCTCTGCTTACTGCTCCTGGATGATCTCTTTAAGCTGTGCACTTGTCGGTTCTGTATCTGTGTCATCATCATGAAGGAGAACGAATTTGGTCTCTCGTTCACCTGATGGCTCACCTAAAGGCCCCTCATCCTGCATTGGCTCCTTGCCTCTGTACTGTTTCTGTGATGCTGATGGAGGAAGCGAGGCCCCTTCCACCCTGAGTGGAGATAACACTCGCTTTGCCGCAGCAAACAAACGTCTGGTGCCTTTTTGATATGTGATGAAAACCGGCACACTAGCAGTCTCATGGTGCTCATACTGACGAGAAGGTTCACCCTCATGCTTAACCTCTGATAATACCTGTGAAGTGCTAAAGAGGTCACGGGAATTGAAATCATCCCAAGTAATGCCCTGCAATCCCAGCTGATGAACCACCAAAATTTTAATAAGAGCAAAGTGATAAACATTGTTAAGTTGCTGCTGAGGGGTCTTGTGCTGCCTGAAGGTGTTCATCCTCTCTATGTTCCTGCAAATGAAATATGGTATGTTCATCATCCGTACCCTGCTAAAGTGCATGAGAAACCTGATGTGATAGGAATATATATGAGAGAACCTCCCCTCACAGCTGAAGTACTTCATGATCAACTTCATTAGTGGAGAATATTCATCTTTCAAATATCGGAATGGAAAGAATCTTGTGAGCTGCCTCAAGAAAGTGGCCTTAATGTAAGGCTCATAATGCTACCGATCCACCTTCTATTTCTTGTGCCACGGTTCTCCAACATTCGGTATGCCGGTTGCTAATGAGACAGTTTCAGGTGTCAGTGTGAAGGTGACACTGGCCAAGATAGAGTGATCTCCATGTAGGTGAAGCACAAAAAGACGGGCCAACTCATGATGAACTCTAACATTAGCCACTCTTTCACAAAACTCAAAACATGATAGATGCTGGAAACAAGACATAGCAAGAGGGCATGCCTGCAATTTTGTGAGGGTGGTTGGCTCATCCTTAACATGTTTTTGACTTTTATAATGTCTACGGGCAGCCTGTTCTTCCGAGGATGAATCACTTTGTGCTTCCATCTCATACTCCGATGAATGCTCAGATGCCATGACTGCAGTATGTTTACTATGATTGGACTGCCCTTTGATGATGGTATGAAAATAGGTGTTGTTGTGAGATCTGCCACCAAGGGGAACAATGCAAAAAGGGAGTGTTAGGAAGGGGAATAATGTGATGGGAATAGGGGTTATGGGGGGAAATTTTGTTTAGCGATATGTAGGAGGGTTTGGGGATTTTATAGGGTACTGTTTTGGGGTTTACATTGACCAATGAGTGGAGGGATAGGGAATATGGGTTTAGTAATGTTTTAGGGTAGGGAAAATAGGGATAAATGGGATGGGGGGAAGGGAACAATGCAAAGGAGTGAGAAAATGAGAGGTGAAAGAGGAGCCTTGGTATCAATACCACAAGTTGCAACCCTAGCAACAATGGCTTTGATGTTTTCTAGTGGTAGGTTTTAGGCGTCTTTATTGCAACTCTAAACGGCCATGAACCATCACTACATTCCATAAAATTTGATGAGCAAGCCAATATATAGAGCCTACCTGTCAATTTGAAGGGTTTCAAAATGATTGGTTGCAAGTTTGGCACAAATTCGGGCCTCTGTGGGTGTGTGCCGTGCAACAAACCCAGTGCGCCGTGCTCGGTATATGCGTCGTGCCCGTGTTAACTTTACATTGTGGGGTTGCACTCTGTGAGCCGCGCTGCCTATGTGCGCCGCCCCCTCTGTGTGTACATCGCGCTCCTGAAAACGACTCCAAACTCACTCCAAACGCGTGCTTGCACTTTCACACTCACTTTGCAATGTTTCTCTCTTCCTTGGTGTTCACAATGACTTTTTTTCTTGTGGAAACTTGTATATAAAGGTTTTGAAGTCATGGGTTTGATTTTTTCTTCTCCAAAACCAATTTTGCTAATGTTTATTTTTGACACTTTTCACTGATTTAATCAACACTGAATTTCACTTTTCCCTTTGAATTTTTAGCTAAAATGATGAAATTTTTTGGCACTTTTGTAGGGGTTGCATGACATGGCATTTGGCCAAGGAAACCATGACTGCACCTAAAGAAATCAACTGGAGACTTTTTTGAAAATTATCACAAATGACACACTGTTTGACTTTTCTTCAAAACAAAGTTTTGAAGAATAGTCGTAATCTGTCAACATGACGATGAAAATCTCTGAATAATAACTTTGTAGGGGCCTCCCTCTGGCCTGCATGGCTTTATTAGACATGTTTGAAGACCAATTTATGTGATCCCTAGACCTAATGACTGAAAATGACTCTCGTCCATTAAAAGATCGAACATTGACTGTCGTGGACTTTAGTGAACCTTGGCAAAAGACTTGAGCCAGCAGGTGCCAGACATGAGGGGAACTGACTAACAAGACCTTTTTCGTTAGATTAGGGCATGCCCCTAGTGGAATGTAGCTGAGTGAATGGAGTGGGACTCCTAAAATTGAAATGCAGAAAGAGTTTTGATCTCTGATAGAGGAGTGACAAAACCGACTCTAACATCGGCTCCAATGGGGATGGTAGCTCCAACTCCTTGGACGTGCCAAGAACTGCATATCTTTGGGTGAGCAGATAATGCCTTCATCCATTGGGCTATGGAGTCATTATTTCGACAAACCACACAAGACTTTGACACATTTATTGACTGGAACTTGACTTAAACCGACATTAATTATGAAACCAACATGACTGAAAAAACTGACTCAATGCAAAAGGCAATGACTCATGACTGACTTAACTAAAACAAGAACTGACAAAAATTATTCAATGGCAGCAGTCTATCAAGATTCGAGGGTTTCAAATTATGATGATAGCCACCTACATATTAATGCAATATGTACAATCATGTGTAATGTGTCTTCCAATATAACCAATCAAGCAGATGACTTCTTGATTGATTCTCCTGATCAAATCTCCTGGTCAACAACAGATACTGGTAACTCGGCATCCAAAAACACAGTCGACCATGATCTCCTTCATCACTGAATACTGCAATAATCACCTTCACTGCTGACTAATCACGAATTGGCATTGTATCATGAAAAACGTGAAGATTTACCTCCTGTTTAGGAAACAAGATGTCTTTTTCTTTTGATGCTGATCTTCCTTCATAATGTTCTTCAGAAAAAGTATGGTCCTGGTCCTCAAACATTTCTAAACAAGTGGATGAGCAGATTTCCTCTTCAAAAAACATTTTAAAACATGAGACATATGAGGAAGAATATGAAAGGGAATCCTGAATAGTCTGGTCTGCTAAAGTCTGAATATATGGTAGGTCATCTTCATACGATATGACAGCCAGATTCTCATTACATTCATCACATTCATCAATCATGAGAAAAGCAACTTCAAATTTTTTTTGAAACCTAACACTAACATTTCTACCTTCTACCATAAATTCATCCAGAGGAACTTTTTTACTTGCTTGAGTGACGATCTCATCTTGCTATTCATGAGCTGACTGGATTATCTCTTCATGAAGACTGTGTTCTGCTGACATGAGAACATTTGGATCCAAAACTCTGTCTTCTTCATCCCAGATGATTTCAGCAGCAGAGTTCTCTTTCATGGGACTTAGTACAAGGTTTTCTTGGTCATCACAATCTGAATCTGAATCTGAAATGGGTGACTTGACATTATCACATTCTGGAATTAGAACTGGACTTCCTTGCACGTTGTCTTCTTTTATGGACAGATCTGAATCGAAACTCTTTCTTTCATCACTTTCAACCATTTGGAACTATTCAACCTGTTGATCTATGTCATGTAATTCATATTGACTGTCAAGATGCAAAATTACTTCGTTTTCCACCGTACAAAGATCTTGATTCTGCTGCAACGTTTCCTGAGCATCTTGATGGGACTCCTCTAGTTTCTCTTCATGTTGCTGAAATGGATTCTCATACAAGGCTTCCATGATCTCATCATCCATAAAATTATCATCCTCATAGTATTTTTCAAGGCTTTCAATAAAATTAGCAGCATGTTTGCAAAAGTCATGAACTAGATTTAATGATGGATAAGATTCTTGATATCTTTCAATGAATAGGGCATGAAAATCCTTTAAATAACAAATACAAGTAGGCAGCAAACTTTCATACCAAGATTGGGCTTCACCTTCCAGAGTGGCTAGGAATATCTTCATCAAGCAATCTTCAGGAAAATCAACCTTCAACTTGCGAATATGCATGTGAAATCGAACTAGATGTAAAGTAGCATCCTTCTTACCATCATCTTTAAACGTAGGCAGATTCCTTGACTAATCTACCTTCATTATTTTATTTGGGAAACCTGGGATGTGATCTCGGCTCATGCGAGCGTATCTTCTTACAACCCGCTCCATTTTGAAAATCTCAAAGCTACTGATCTCTCTGCAGTGGATTCACCATGAAGGATTGATTGTTGGATTCTTCAGTGAATGGAGTCGCCAGGTGAATGATTTCATCCTTCTTATGTCTGATTGTTGTTCACCATCAACAATTAGCTCTAAACTTGAGATATGTACTAGGGCAAAACAATCTTCAAGCAAACCATTTTTGTCCCTAGCAGAGTCACCACTATGTTAGCAGCTATAATTGCCTTAGGCTGAAGGAAGGCAAAATTCAAGGTAACCACAAACCACGCTCAGTTTGGTAGCTAGCCCTACCAGAACAGGAGAGGGCTCTCTCCGGGTCACACTCAGGAAAATAAACAATAGGGTCTAAGATGACTTAAAAATGGATACTGATTTTATTCTAGGTAAATAAATATGATGGAGATGTTTAAAGAATACCTGATTTTTCTGGGATGTGTGGGGCCAACGAACAACATGAGCAGAGAATTTAACTCAAAGACGCAGGTTATTTTGTGAGGCAAGACAGGCAGAAAGTCTAGCAATTAGAGTTGAAAAAATGTGAGGTGGAGAGATTATTTGAGAGTGTGAAAAGGGCATAAATACATGAATCCTTTTCAACAGAAGAAGACATAGAACATGAAAACTATGCCAAGGCAGAGCAGTGCACTGAATTCTACCTTTTTTACTTAGAAAGCCTTCACTGGAAATGAACGTGAATGAAAATATGAAACATAATGAAATACATATGAAACATAAACAAGATACATTTGCTAAACTCACACCACAGGAATATCATGAACCAAAGCTGCAATCTTTCATTAATTCTCTGTCAAAATGTACAGTGAGTGACTCGGTGTCTCTCCCACAGTTTCCCAGAAATTCCTATTGGAAATAATACTGAGAGGGGGGGTGAATCAGTATTATCAAGTCAAATATTTCCTTTTTCAATTCCAGATGATATACGCTACTTCTGTTAATAAAAACCGCGTATATACGCAACTACAGATAAAGAAACCCACATATACAAAGCAGACTTATAATTTGATTTATCTTTCAGATGTCAGTTATTAATCTGTGTATCAGAAGCAAATAAACAGTACCAGAAATAGAGCAGAATACAATCACAAACAAGAACACAAGATATAAGGAGGAAACCCAATGTGGGTGAAAACCCCCTGCTGCAATTCGTCTCTATCTTCTTTTCAATTAGAAACTTCTCTTTACAATGTTTTGTACTGGTGCAGTCTTTACTAGTACGCAGGCTGCAACCTGCAGAGAGCTACAACTCTCTCTCGTTCTCCAACTTTCATGGAAGGGAGCTCCAACCCCCTAAGTTCTTGTACTAGCTTGAGATACTAGTACGCAGGCTCCTACCTGCAGAAGGCTGCAACCTTCTCTTTGCTTTCAGGGACCTCGTTTCATTAATTTTCAGACTGGATCCACACGTAACATCAATCAAACATCAAGAATTTCTGCATAACCCAAACTCCTTTTCACCAATCAAAAGCTGAAACAAATAAACACTTCTCTGATCGTTGTACCCAGAACACAGTAACTGTAATCAAACACCAATTCTGAACCCAGAACACTGCAGTAATAAAACAAAAGCAGCTAGAACATCAATCAAGATATATATGCTACTTCATTGTTCAGCAACCTGCGAGTATATGCTTCTGTACCACAACCAACCTGCGTATACGCTTCTTTCATTCACAGAAAAAGCGTGTATATGCACCTGCAATTCACTGAACCTCCTTACAGATCTATAAAGGATAATTTATTCTTTTAAGCATTAAGACATCAGTTAACCCAGATTTATAGATCAAGAGTGCGGCACATATAACAGATCAAAATCCTACAGAGATACCAATGTTCAAGCCTTGAGATTTTGATCCATCAATAGTCCTTATCCTTCGTGCGCTCAGGTTCCTCCTTCATTCAGATCTAGATCTGCACCATAACCCAATCACCAGTATTCCAAATCTCATACATTATCAGATATTCAATAATAATTCAGATGATCCCTTGTCACATGATCTCCTTCCTCTTTTATAGTTTTAGGCCTTCCACAATACCATGGTCCAAAACCATAATAAACCAATACCAAGGGCCCAAAACCTGGGGTCAACACTTCTGACGAGATACCATGGTCCAAAACCATAGGTTTAAATTCCAAGGACTAACAACCATGGACCAAAAATAAGTTTCCCACCATGCACGCTCTTTTCTGTGCATAAAAGTGCGTGTATATGCATACGCGACTTCTGAATGTATAACCCAAGTGTATACGCGTGTTTGGCAAGGTGAACCTGTGTATACAAGATTTCCTTCATTCTCAGTGCCTGAAGTGAGATCTATCACCAAAGAGAGTTGCCATCAAGGACAACACCTGTACCATAGCACCACTCCTGTGCCAAAATGCCAACAATCTCCCCCTTTGGACTTGATGGCAACCCCAAGATCCTCAAAGTCATTCTCCCCCTTTGTCATCAAGGGAAAAGGGTTGTTCTCCCCCTGAGTACATGTAGATATCTCTATTCTGCTGTGCTAAACATGCTCCCCCTGACTGTAGGCAAGATCTGCAAAGGATGTCCTTCAAGAAGAACCAAGACATATACATTATGAAAGACCTTCCTATCACCAAAAGACTTAATACATACATCCATCACCCAACCATGTGGGGATCATCCACCCAACCAAGTGGGGATAAATAAAAAAATTTCATATGACAACCAATCAAATTGCATCAATCATCCCAGGCATAGTGGGGAAACCAAAATAGGCCGTTACATGACCTTGATAAAAAAAGATATACATGACATAGAAACGAAATATCAAGACTATGCAAATCACCAATAACTACTATCAGCAACATCTGACAATCACTGTATATATCAACAACCATGTTGTTCTTCTGTTCTCCTTTCTGCAGCTGATCCACCTGAAACAAAAACAGCTTGAGTACTAGAACCAAGAGCTTCTAAGGTAATGCCAACAATGCATTGTTAGAAGATTATCTGCTCCCCTTGAACCTGTGCCTGATGGTCTTTGACAAACCCATATCAGACTCTCTTCAACCAGAGTCTGTTCTTGCTAATTTTATTCAGAATTCCATATACGCGACTGCACCTGCATAAATCTGTGTATGTACGCGGATTCCCCTTATCCAACTCATGCACACCAACTTTTCTTTGAAACAAACAAGCTTCAACAGCAGGATGAAGCATCAACTACTCCCAACTTCTGTCTGAGATATTCAAAAGTTTCCCTGGGCAGTGGTTTGGTAAGGATATCAGAAAATTTGTTCCTTGGAAGGAACATACTCCAACTTGACTTTTTGCTCAAGCACTTGTTCCCAAAGAAAGTGATATTTGATAGGTATGTGCTTGGTCTTTGAATGCATGACAGGATTCTTTGAAATGCTTATTGCACTTGTATTATCACATAAGATAGAGACAGGTGGAGTACAAGTGTTTTGAAAATCCTGCAAGGTTTGCATCATCCAAAGAAGTTGAGTGCAACAAGATGCAGTAGCCACATATTCCGCTTCAGCTGTAGATAAAGCAATCGAACTCAGTTTCTTGCTGAACCAAGATACTAATCTAGAACCCATAAAGAATGCACCACCACTTGTGCTCTTCCTGTCATCCATGCTTCCGGCCCAATCTGCATCTGTGTAAGCATGAAGTGTGAGATCTGTATCTCTAGGGTACCATAAGCCATAGTTTTGAGTTCCTTGAAGGTACTTGAAGATTCTCTTGATTGCCTGAAGATGAGTTTCCTTTGGATTTGCCTGAAATCTTCCAACTATTCCCACTGCATGCATGATGTCTGGTCGGGTACCTGTCAAATAAAGTAGACTTCTAATCATGGATCTATAGGTTGTTTGATGCATTGCTGCTGATTCATCATTTGCACTGAGGCTGCATCCTATAACCATCGGGGTACATACTAGTTTTGAATCTTCCATGCCATACTTCTTTAGAATCTGCTTGAGGTACTTGGTTTGAGACAAGAAGATACCGACTTCATTTTGTTGGATTTGCAATCCAAGAAAGTATGTCAGTTCTCTGAGCAAAGACATTTCGAATTCTTTCTGCATCACCAAAGCAAAGCTTTGACTCATACCTTCTTCGTTGCTGCCAAAGATAATATCATCTACATACACAACAAGTATTAGCAATTTGTCATTTTCAATTTTTATATAAAGATTGCTATCTGCTGATCCTTTTGAAAAACCTTGTTGATGAAGGTATTTGTCCAAGCAGTAGTACCAAGCCCTTGGAGCTTGTTTAAGGCCATAGAGAGCCTTTTTAAGTCTGCATACAAGATTTGGATCATTCCCAAGGATAAAGCCATCTGGTTGCTCTGTGTACACTTCTTCTTCTAAGTCTCCATTCAGAAAGGCTGATTTTACGTCCATTTGAAATACTTTGAACTTCTGGAAGCTAGAGAGAGCAAGGAACATTCTGATGGCCTCAAGTCTAGTAACAGGAGCAAAAGTTTCTTCAAATTCTATTCCTTCCTGTTGAGCATACCCTTTACAAACAAGTCTGGCCTTGTTTCTAATCACTTCCCCATTTTCATTCAACTTATTTTGGAAGATCCATTTCGTTCCTATGACATTTTTGTCTTTTGGTCTAGGAACCAACTCCCAAGTGTTATTCTTTTCGATCTGCTCAAGCTCTTCATCCATTGCCTTAACCCAACACTCATCTTTGCATGCTTCTTTTACATTTTGTGGTTCAGTGGAAGAGCGCAATGCCAAATAGCTTGAAGCTTCTGCTATTGTTCTTCTTGTTTGTATACCTGCTTCTTTCTGCCCCAAAATTTGAGATTCTGGATGATTCTTCTGAACATACCTGGATGGAGTCCTCTCTTCTATCCTTATCTGTTCCTCTGGTGCCTCTTGGGGTTCTTCTTCATCATCTGTCTGATTTGGAGAGTAGTCTTCATCCTCATTGATATTTTCATGATTCACTTCCCTAGGGATGTATCCTTTTTCATCAATCACTACATCAATGCTGTAAACAATTATTCCAAGTCTTTTATTGTAACACTTATATGCTTTGCTGTAGGGAGAATAACCAAGGAGAATGCCTTCATCTGCTCTAGGTTCAAGTTTGCCAAGTTGTTCATCAGTATTCTTAATATAGCATTTGCTCCCAAAATTTTTGAAATGCTTTACCGAAGGAGTCTCACCATACTAGAGCTCATGAGGAGTTTGAGTGCTATTCACTCGGACATTTGTTTTGTTGAGAATAACAACTGCAGCATATGCAGCTTCACCCCAGAAGGTTGCGGGAGTTCCAGACTCATCAAGCATAGCACGAGCCATTTGTTGGACTGTTCTGTTCATCCTTTCTGCCACTCCATTTTGCTGAGGAGTCCTAGCTATAGAGAATTCCCTTCTTATTCCATGTTCTTCACAGAAATCAAAAAATTCATTTGAGGTAAATTCCCCACCTCTGTCGGACCTAAGGCACTTAATTTTGTAATCTGATTCATTTTCAGCCAAGGCTTTGAAGGATTTGAATTTTTCGAATGCTTCGTCTTTGTGCTTCATATGTCCTAACCAAACAAACCTGGAGAAGTCGTCAATGAATAATATAAGGTATTCTTCTCCTCGAGGTGACCTTGTCCTAAATCGACCACATACATCTGTATGGACTAGCTCAAGAGGCCTGCTAGCTGATCCTTCCTTCTCAGGAAAGTTAGTTCTGGTTTGCTTACCAAACTGACATGATTTGCATATGGTGTTGTCTGGAATTTTGATATCTGGAAGACCATGAATTGCCTGGTATTTGCATGCTTTCCTTATTTGTGAAAAGCTTAGATGCCCCAACCTTCGATGCCATAACCAGTGTTCATCATCCTTGCTTAAATAGCATTGTTGTTGTCCTTCTTCAAATATGTATAGATTATTTGGAGTTCTTCTGCCTTTGATCATTGTTTCTCTTGTATCAAGATCACGAACACTACATCCATTTCATCGAAATATTACTTCGGTTCCTTGATCGCACATCTGACTAACACTCAGTAGATTATGCTTCAAGCCATCAACATACAAAACATTTCCAGCTTTGACATGTTCTTTCAACTGAGCAGTGCCTTTTCCTTCTATGGCTACAGGGGTATCATTTCCAAAAGACACCTTCTTTCCCTTTTCTAATGCAGTATATGATTCAAGTTTTTCTTTATCCCCTGTCATATGCTTCGAACATCCGCTGTCGATATACCATATATTTTCCTTTCCTTCTGCATAGAAGGCTATCCCACATCTTTTTGGTTGTGGTTCCTTCATTCTCCATGTTTTGGCACTTGAGGTATGTTCCTTCTGAGTTGTCTTCCAAAACCTGCTCCTGCATTCAGAATCTTCATGACCAAAGTTATTACAAATAGAACATTCAACTTTATTTTCAAGGGCTGAAAAGTTGTTATAAGTCCTTTTCGTGATTCCAGTCATATTCCTTTGTTTTTGAGCTTCTCTAGTCATGATTGTCTTATAGGCAACACATTGAGCTGCTTTGTGACCAAAATTATGGCAAGAGAAACATTGGCCATTGAAGAAACTCCTCCAATTATGAAATCTATCATCCAACCGATTTTAGTTTCTACTGACATCCATTCTTGAGGCAAATTGGGAAGATTTTACCTGTGGCTGATTGTAGCTTCTGTTTGTCCTTAAGGTAGCTTGTCCCCGATTTTCTTGATAGTCTTTATTCGTTCTTGAGGTAAACTGTCCCTGATTTACCTAATGATTTCTATTAGGCCTTTGTTCGCTCTTCTTTGCTGCATCAAGATAACTTTTGGAGGTAGAAGCTTGAGATGTTTCTCCATTATATCCCAGACCTGTCATGATTAGTGGAGAATGTTGCACATTGATAATCTCATCCAGAGTTCCAGATCCTTTAACAAATTTAAGATTAATAGCTTTTGTTTTCTCAATCTCCTTTCTAAGATAGACAAATTCACATTCCAATTTTCCAAGATGTTTTCCCTTTCAGCCAGTTGACATTGTAGAGAATCAATAATTGCACTTTTCTCTTCTAAGCAGATTTTGAGATTAGTCATTTCTTCACAAAAGCCTTCTACATCTATAGCATCCATGCAGTCATCATCTTCAAAAGCCATTAAAAGTTTATACTTATTACCTCGTTCATCTTCATCACTATTTGAAAGTCCATCACTATCTTCATGAGTGTAATAGCTTTTCTTACTTTCATTCTGTTTCTTGTTCCATCTAACAGGTTCCTTCCCTTTGTCAATCTTATCCTTTTAAGAACATTTGGCAGCATAGTGACCGACTCTTCCACAAGCAAAGCATTTGAAAGGTAACTTACCTCGGAACCGTCCAGTGCCTTGTTGAAGATTTCTGACAAAATTTGATTCTTCTTCTTCTTCTGACACATGTCCTGACTCATAGTACTTGCCTTTTCCTGAAGCCTTGAAGGCAGCTTCTCTCCTGTCTGATGGTCCTCCTTTCCTCATTTCATAAGCAGTTAGAATTCCGTGCAGCTGTGACATTTTAAGGCTTTGTAGATTCTCTTTTTCTTTTATTGCAGAAACTTTAGATTCAAACCTAGGGGACAAAGATCTTAGAACTTTTTCCACCACAGTAGCCTCTTTTATTTCTTCACCCAAAATTTTCATGCAATTAACAATCTCATCTACATGAAGAAAATAGTTATCCACACTTTCATCATTATACATCTTGAGATTTTCATACTGAATCCTGAGGGTTTGAAGTTTTGCTAGTTTTACCTGATCATCTCCTTCATAGCTTAGGACAATCTTGTCCCATATTTCTTTTGCTGATTTTAACTGCATAACTTTCACAAATTCTGATTGAGATAGACATCCCAATACAGTATTGACCGCCTTTGCATTTGTTTCATATTTCTTCTTCTCAGCCGGATCTGTAGGAGTTGCTGCTAGAAAAGTATATCCTGTATCTATGATATCCCAGACTTCTGTACCCAAAGATTGAAGATAGGAAGTAACTCTTACCTTCCAATATACGAAGTTTTTCCCATCAAAAACCGGTGGCCTGATTGATGCTTCCCTCTCGTAGTTGCTCATGATGAAAGATCTTCGTTCAAGCTATCAAGCTTCTTCAGAAGGACCTGCTCTGATACCAATTGTTGGAAATAATACTGAGAGGGGGGGTGAATCAGTATTATCAAGTCAAATATTTCCTTTTTCAATTCCAGATGATATACGCTACTTCTGTTAATAAAAACCACATATATACACAACTACAGATAAAGAAACCCACGTATACAAAGCAGACTTATAATTTGATTTATCTTTCAGATGTCAGTTATTAATCTGTGTCTCAGAAGCAAATAAACAGTACCATAAACAGAGTAGAAGACAGTCACACACAAGAAAATAAGATATAAGGAGGAAACCCAATGTGGGTGAAAACCCCCTGCTGCAATTCGTCTCTATCTTCTTTTTAATTAGAAACTTCTCTTTACAATGTTTTGTACTGGTGCAGTCTTTACCAGTACGCAGGCTGCAACCTGCAGAGAGCTACAACTCTCTCTCGTTATCCAGCTTTCCTGGAAGGGAGCTCCAACCCCCTAAGTTCTTGTACTAGCTTGAGATACTAGTACGCAGGCTCCTACCTGCAGAAGGCTACAACCTTCTCTTTGCTTTCAGGGACCTCGTTTCATTAATTTTCAGACTAGATCCACAAGTAACATCAATCAAACATCAATAATTTCTGCATAACCCAAACTCCTTTTCACCAATCAAAAGCTGAAAAAAATAAACACTTCTCTGATCGTTGTACCTAGAACACAGTAACTATAATCAAACACCAATTTTGAGCCCATAACACTGCAGTAATAAAACAGAAGCAGCTAGAACATAAATCAAGATATATATGCTACTTCACTATTCAACAACCTGCGAGTATATGCTTTTGTACCACAACCAACCTGCGTATACGCTTCTTTCATTCAGAGAAAAAGCGTGTATACGCACCTGCAATTCACTGAACCTGCGTACAGATCTATAAAGGATAATTTATTCTTTTAAGCATTAAGACATCAGTTAACCCAGATTTATAGATCAAGAGTGCACCACATATAACAAATCAAAATCATACAAAGATACCAATGTTCAAGCCTTGAGATTTTGATCCATCAATAGTCCTTATCTTTCTTGCGCTCAGGTTCCTCCTTCATTCAGATCTAGATCTGCACCATAACCCAATCACCAGTATTCCAGATCTCATACATTATCAGATATTCAATAATAATTCAGATGATCCCTTATCACATGATCTCCTTCCTCTTTTATAGTTTTAGGCCTTCCACAATACCACGGTCCAAAACCATAATAAACCAATACCAAGGGCCCAAAACCTGGGGTCAACACTTCTGACGAGATACCATGGTCCAAAACCATAGGTTCAAATTCCAAGGACTAACAACCATGGACCAAAAATAAGTTTCCCACCATGTACGTGCTTTTCTGTGCATAAAAGTGCGTGTATATGCATATGCGACTTCTGAATGTATAACCCGTGTGTATACGCGTGTTTGGAAAGGTGAACCTGCATATACAAGATTTCCTTCATTCTGAGCACCTGACCTGAGATTTGTCACCAAAGAGAGTTGCCATCAAGGACAACACCTGTACCATAGCACCACTCTTGTGCCAAAATGCAAACATTTTCAACCCTTTGCAAATAGTGTTGCTTACAATAAATAGACTATGCCATTGGGAAATATAACGACCCATAGTTGGGGAGTTTTTCAAATGATTACAAACTGGAAATGGAAAGCCAACCATTAGTTAGAAGTGTAGTGTTAGAGAAATTACAAATGGCTTAGGTGACTACTCGCCTTCCTTTGCCACTTGGATAGGAGCTCACCTTTAGTGAAAATACTTTTTAAACATTGCCTTAGTTGCCGAGAAAAATATAGCGTAAATGAGTGGGCCCACTTGGGGAAAGTCGCGAATCGAAATGTCGCGGAGCGGAAGTGATTTTGACCTTTGGGTCTATATGCGCTGCGCCCAAATCTATATGCATCGCGCCACTTTGGAGGCAATTTTGAGGTACCTTTAGGAGTCCAAATTGTGCCCAAGTGTGCTTGTTGAAAAGTGTGGCCTATCTACTTTCTAACCCAAGTGTAATTCCTGAATTTGGTACTCATTTGCCCCTCCGAAACTTCACTCTCCCAAGACTGCTTCTTGTGTGTCAAAATAGGTGTAGAGAGGTCATTTTTTGAGTGTTTTGACCTCCTGGGGACTCAAAAATTGCCCAAAATTCTTTTCCATGCACCAGCAGTCATGATTTTTCATGCTGAATCCAAAAATGCAAACCATTTTTGATTTGGAGCTCCCAATCCTAAGTGAGAAAAAACCTGTGTTGTGACCAAAAATTTGCCATGTGACCAAAATTTCCCCTAATTTCTTGAAATTTGGGCTGGAGCTTCCTTATCAAGTGTTATGCTGGGCCAAAGAGGCTTCGGTGAATATCTGAAGTTGATCGAGCTCCCTTTTCCTCTTTTGCTTCTTGATTGCCTTCCTCAATTTCGCCTTCAAATTCCTGATTTGGGCCTTGCACACTTTGTTTTGCGCCATGTAGTGGAAAGCCATGTGTCTCAGCAATGCATGGTCCTTTTCGGCCTTGTCCAGCATCCTCTCCAAGTGCATGTTAACTCTCTCAAGATTGGCCTCCAGATCCTCATTAATCTCTTGCTCCAATGACGTGAGCTCAACTCTTCTCCTTTGTGTAGCTTGGCGATGCTCACGAATGTTTTGTAGCTCCATGATTGCTTGCTGATCCTCCAGTCGTTTGTTCCTCTGCTCTAGATATTTCATGTTCCATTTGGCTCTTTCCAAATCAAGGGACAAGGCTTGAATCTCTGCTTGCTGCTCCTGGATGATCTCTTTAAGCTGTGCACTTTTTGGTTATGGATCTGTATCATCATCATGAAGGAGAACGAATTCGGTCTCTCGTTCACCTGATGGCTCACTTGAAGGCCCCTTGTCCTGCATTTGCTCCTTGCCTTTATCCTGTTCTTGTGATGCTGATGGAGGAAGCGAGGCCCCTTCCACCCCGGGTGGAGATAACACTCGCTTTGCCGCTCCAAACAAACGTTTGGTGCCTTTTTGATATGTGATGAAAACCGGCACACTAGCAATCTCATGGCGCTGATACCGACGAGAAGGTTCACCCTCATGCTTAACCTCTGATAATTCCTGTGAAGTGCTGAAGAGGTCACAGGAGATGAAATCATCCCAAGTAATGCCCTGCAATCCCATCTAATGAACCACCAAAATCTTAATAATAGCAAAGTGATAAACACTGTTAAGTTGCTGCTGAGGGGTCTGGTGCTGCATGAAGGTGTTCATCCTCTCTATGTTCCTGCAAACGAAATATGGGATGTTCATCATCGTACCCTAGTAAAGTGCATGAGTAACCTGATGTGATAGGCATATAGATGAGATAACCTCCCCTCACAGCTGAAGTACTTCATGATCAACTTCATGAGTGGAGCATATTCATCTTTCAAATATCGGAATGGAAAGACTCTTGTGAGCTGCCTCAAGAAAGTGTCCTTAATGTAAGGCACATAATGCTGTCGATCAACCTTCTGTTTCTTGTGCCATGGTTCTCCAACATTCGGTATGCTGGTTGCTAATGAGACAGTTTCAGGTGTCAATGTGAAGGTGACACCGGCCAAGATAGAGTGATCTCCATGTAGGTGAAGCACAAAAAGTCAGGCCAACTCATGATGAACTTGAAAATTAGCCACTCTTTGACAAAAATCAAAACATGATAGATGCTGGAAACAAGACATAGCAAGAGGGCATGCCTACAATTCTGTGAGGGTGGTTGGCTCATCCCTAACATGTTTTCCACTTTTATGATGTCTTCGGGGAGCCTGTTCTTCTGAGGATGAATCACTTTTTGTTTCCATCTCATACTCCAATGAATGCTCAGATGCCATGACTGATGTATGTGTGTTGTGCATGGACTACCCTTTGATGATGGTATGAAACTAGGTGTTGTTGTGAGATCTGCCACCAAGGGGAACAATGCAAAAAGGGAGTGTTAGGAAGGGAAATAATATGATGGGAATAGGGGTTATGGGGGGAAATTTTGTTTAGGGATATGTAGGAGGGTTTGGGGATTTTATAGGTTAGGGTTTTGGGGTTTACATTGACCAATGAGTGGAGGGATAGGGAATATGGGTTTAGTAATGTTTTAGGGTAGGGAAAATAGGGAAAAATATGATAGGGGGGAAGGGAACAATGGAAAGGAGTGAAAAAATGGGAGGTGAAAGAGGAGCCTTGGCATCAATACCACAAGTTTGCAACCATAGCAACAATGGCTTTGATGTTTTCTAGTGGTAGGTTTTAGGCGTTAACAGTTTACATCATTGACTGGTAATCAAGTGGTTTCTACCATGCTCGAATTCAACGCATTCATCCGCATGGATAGAATCGTACTGTTTCGGGAAAAAGAAATGAAGACCCTGGATCTAGTTTCCACAATCCAAGCTGCGAGGAATTTTGTATTCATTATATAATGGACTATTCATAAACAGATGGCTGCGTCCAAACTGTGCCTACATGAGTCTATACTTGTGATGTATTACAAGATCATTCCTGTATCAGAGCAGTAGTTAGTTTTCTAAGTCAGTTTTGATCTGAGTATGGGAATGCCTACCTCAGCGATGATATGATCTCATATATATATCTTGCATTGAATGTTTTTACAGGTTCCAACCGGGCTCTCCACAAGATGATCCTCGAAATGATAAAGTACTTCACTCTTTCTAAATGATAAATGAAATCCTCATCTACTACAGACTTCGCACTTTAGGGGGCAATCTGTTACACAAAAATATTGTCACGATGATTATTTGCAGTCAGTATGGGTCTATCACCACTTGTACTGTCCTCCTAAGCAAGTCTCATACCTCAGCTCTTCAAGTCAAGCTTTGAAAATGAGAGAAAGACATTGAAAATCAACAAAGCTCTGGTTCCGCACTTTCTCTCACTATTTCCTGCGGTCCCGCACCTTCTGTTTACAAAAACTGCAGACCTGCCCACTCTGTCCCTAAAGGTGTGGGTGCGGACCCCTGTGAAAGTAAAAAAGGTGCAAGTTTATTCTAAAAAACTCACTTTGGGTTAATTCTAGATGATTCTAGAAGGAATTTTGAAGTGGATTAGCCGCTCCTAGGTGTGTCATGCATCCCAAAAGAGAAGGAGCTAATCCCTTGATGAGAGGAGCTATCCATTTCAAGGAGGGCTTTTTCCCTTTGAAGGAGGACCTGGTAACTTCCCTCCATTGCACTATAAATTTAGGCATTGGGCTAGTTGCTAGGGAGGTTAGAAGCTGAACATTTTTGAGGGTAAATGTTGGTGGAATTAAGACTTCCTAGTTAAGCTTGAGAGGAGAGATCACATACCTTTTTGGCTTCATTGGGAAGGGAGTGAAACTTGTCAAAGTAGAGGAGACTTCTTGTTGGACCCTGGGAGGAGCTTGTACAGTGTCAAGGCATAGGTTGTAAAAGTCTTCTTTGATTTGAATTGATACAATCAGATTCATTTTTCTCAACAAATTGTCTTATGTCATTTGTTTCATGAATTCCTTGACCTTCATGTTAAATATGTTTTATAATATTGGCTTTTCAGGTGCTATTTAATTTGTTTGCTTGTTTGTGTTTGCATATTCGTGACAAGGGAGCTCACTTGGATCAAAGGAACGAGGCTTCCACAAACTTGCATTGGACCCAAGGTAGGCCTAAAACACTTGTTTGCCTTTGTTTATAAAAGCATATTTAGAGAAAGATAGTTTGTGATTGGCTTTCTTGTCACTAGGTCTTCTTTAGATTCTAGGAAGGTCTATCTTGTCCGCAAGATCGACTCATTCCGTGTGACAGGATCATTTGTCAACAACTGCTTTAACTGCTCAAAATGTGTTGCACATTCTTCTACCCATTAGAACTTATTACATTTTCACTGCAATGACGCGATAGGATATGCAATGTGAGAGAATTTCTTGATGTACCTCCTGTAGTAACTGGCTAACCCCATAAATTATTTTCCATCATCCACATTCATAAGATATCCCTACTCTATGATAGCCCTTATCTTATCTAGATCTACTATTATGCATTCCTTGGAAACCACATGTCACAGGTAATGTACCTTTGTCTGAGAGAAACTACATTTTCTAAGCCTGGTATACAACTGATATTCTCTTACCAATCTCTACACAGCTGATAAGTGTTTGGCATGCTCTTCTTCATTTATAGAATATACCTATATATCATCAATGAATATAATAACAAAATTTTCGAGAGAAGGACGTAAAATGCTATTCATAAAGCACATAAAAGTAGTTGGGGAATTTTTCAAACCAAATGGAACTACAACACACTCATAATGTCCATACCTTTTCTAGAAAGCTTTCTTGTGAATGTCATATTTTTTAATGTGTACATGATGATATCTTGATCTCAGATAAATCCTGGAGAACAATGTTTCTCCCTTCAATTGATCAAAAAAACCATTAATCCTAAACAATAGATACCTTCTTTTCATGGTCACACCGTTCAACTACCTATAATAAATTCACAACCTGAGAGTACCATCCTTATTCTTCGAAAATAGTACCAATCTACCCCATGGTGATACAGTTGGCCTAATGTATCCTTTTTCAATCATTTCCTTCAACTGAAACTTTAGCTCTACAAACTCTGTAGTGCTCATCTTCTATGGTATTTTTTATGTTGGTGTTGCCCACGGTACCAACTCAATAGAAAAATCCACTTCCCTATGAGGTGGTAATTCTGAAATCTCTGTTCGAAACACATCCTGAAATTGTTGTAAAACCGGGTACCTTCTCAGGACATCCACATTCTCAACTTCCTTTCCTTTTTCACTATAGATATGAATTGAAAATAACACACACCCTTTTCTGCGACTGCACTTTTCCTTCATAGTTGTTACCATCCTAGCTAATGTTTCTTTCTTCTTACCTTGTAAGATCCTATGTTCTCCATTATCATCCAAACACTCAATATCTTTGTCATAATAGTCCACCTTGGTCCTATGCACATAAAACCAGCCCATACCAAAAATCACACTATACAAACCCAACGCAACACATTTAGATGTGTTGATGTAGACATGCCATTCAACTCAAAGGCACAAGCCCTTTCCAAATGATGCACTCTCTCCTTGGTACCTGTAGCCAACTGTACTAACTAAGCTTCTACATGAAGTTATTTATTCAAACCAAAATTATCCACCGGGTAATGATTAACATAACTATAATAAGATCTAGGGTAATTCAAATAGAAACAACTTGATTACAAAGATTACCATCCATCTCTATAATAGACACCTGGTGATTTTCCTACCTATTATCCAACACTACAAATATCCTAGGAACACTCTGTCCAGAATCCCCCATTGTATGTGCTTCCTGAGCACTATATATTACGGTCTACCATGCTAATGTTATGGACAATCTCTTTTGCGATGCTCTTTTATACAAGTCAAACATTGTATAGGCTTCCAAACTGCACCCTTGTTCTTCTCCTCAAACTGAAATCCTTGCCCTTTGTGAGGTGCATTGAACTTCATGTGCGATGTTGCATTCTTTCGATTACCTCTTTATTGGGGTCTTGCTCACTTCTTATCCCATTTCCATTTATTCTTATCATACCTTTTTAGTCCTTCTTAGTGTCAAAATTGTGCTTTGATTACTCATAAAAATTCTTTAGCTTCCAGATGGCCTCCTCCAATGATCTAAGCTCATCAAACTCAATTCTATCTTTGAATGCTATCAGAAACCCATTGATGGAGCTTTGAATCTTATCCTTCTCCTCCTTGAGGTTAGCAACATATCGCAACAACTACAGAAATCTACTAATGTACTTGTCATCAGTCATATAGCCCATCTTTAGCTCATAAAACTCTTTTTCCCAGTCGTCATAGTACCTCTCTGATAGATCTTCTTGAATAGCCTCTCAAATTCATTCTAAGTCAGCTTCTCTTAATAAATATATATGGCATTATTTACATATTCCCATGAGATATATGCTTTACCTTTAGGACTAAATATAGCTATCATTGCCTTCATGTTCTCTGAGTAATTGCTCAATCTGAATAATGTATTCATTACAAGAAACCATGATTTTTCATCATTTGTTTTCTTCATTTCCCCATCGAATGTGGGTGGCTTTTATTTCTTGAACTCATCCAAAAGATATCCACTATCACTCCTCCTATAAGGATGAAACCGATGATGACCATGATACATGTCAAACCCAGAACTGGAATAATGCCCCTATCCTTCACCTCTCCTATCCGGAGTATCCAATAAGTTGCCATATCTAATCGTGTCATCTATATCTGATATGTATTGACCGAGAGACCTACTTTCATATTCCCCATTATTTTTTTCCTCCTATCCATGGTTTATCAGAAGTGGTCCCTTTCTCTACAGTTCTGACAAAATCTGAAGGATTACTGCATTAAACTCTGCTTGGTTTTCCCGTGCCTGTATAATTCTATCATTGTCTTCTTTGCAACCCCTTATTTCTTCCTTCAAACTCCTCAGTGTGCCAACTATGTCAGAAGAATTCCCAACAACACGCTACTCACCTAATACATAGGGAGAGTCTCGAGAACTGTATTCTAGCATATTACTAGTCATCTTTGTTGTTTCTCTAATTGCAAGGTATATCATGTCAGTAAAACAAAAATATAAATAAACCAACATACCTTAGTGTATTTATGGTAATGATATCTTGTCTGCAATACCAACCAAATTAGTGAAACAAACACACACACACACACATATAAACATAATCATATCAACTTTTATTCATTGCTTAAATCATTATCCAGTCATCAAAGCATGACCATACCATTGACATGCTATGACCTCATCCATGAAAACTATAACCACATCAATGTATGCATAATGATATATAGACACTAACATACGTAACCAATGCATAACTGACATACACTCATGATGACCACATACAACAACAACACCATCAACTCCCACATCATGACATCACCGCAACCATGACCAACAACATGCATATGCAAAAAGCACATAAACCACAAGCATAAGGAACACATATATGCAACCGACATAAATGCATGACCAGCACACCACCCATCTAGACCAGGGGGTGAACCATGCTCTAATACCACTGTATAATCCCCTCCTCCCACATCTACCCACGTAACCGACCAACCAATTTAAACATGTGATGAAGAGTTACTATGATATCATTCAACTTCCTATGTATCAATTAAGGAAGTGGAACCGAAGTAACCCAGCAAACCTAATCTTCTACACATGCAATGGAACCCCTAGGAGCCATCCAACTCATCCAGGTGACTAGCCCCTATGAAAAACTGACCTTTTTCTGCATTAAAGTCTTAGTCACTCCCTTGACATGGGCATGCATGTGACTAAGACCCTTTAGTCACTCTTGAAAAAGGCATGCATGTGACTGGAGGCTTTTCTAGGTAATTTTGTTCCAGCGACTCCGAATTCCGTGTCATTTTTTTAGGGCCAGCACTTAGGCCACTGCCTAGAACCCCATGAAATCTCCATAAATGAAAACTAACATCAATACAATGATACAAATGAAAATAATTGATCAAGGGCTTGACTAGACTCCTACTTGCCATGATAGGGATTTCATCACACATGTCAAAAATATGAATTCTACAAGTTTAAACAGCATCTCTAACAATAAGGGTATCACACATATCTAATAATCACTAAGAAGCATTATTTCATAATCAGATTAACTACATTACCATCTATTGAGCGATATATTCATTTTACATTTAGTGACTAACCAAAACATGATGAGAGCCATACATTTTCAGTGTCATAAAACTCATTCATAATGAGCATGTAACCAAAAGGAATATGAAGGATATAAAAGCCATATGTTGGCTTGAGGGTGCTTGGACACAGGTTCAAATTTATTTGTGCTAACCAACAAAACTCTACACTACCAACGCTTTTGGCAACAACGCACATAGTGCAGGCTATAGTCTCACCTGAGCCAATATTACGGGATGCTAGAACCAAGTTTTTGCATCGAAAGGGCTATTTGATGTGTTTCAACTAGATTTAGGGCTTTATCCAACCTTCATGAACCCTAACCCTTAAAACCTGGAAAATACAACAGCTAGTAGTTAACAGAATTAAACCCTTTTCTAATTGTGCTAAACATTCATAACATTATGTAAATAAACATATCTACTTCTTTCATGCATGTATTAAGTAATTTTCATGTTTAAGTGCATTCAACATATCAAAACGTATAGTAAATTCAGAGCAAGCAATGATACAAAGATACACAGATAATTCTTCAAAACAACCTTTATTAAGCTTGGATCTTCTATTACAAACTTTTCCAACTCTGCACACACAATTGTAGGGGCCTAGGCACTCAGCTGCGAACTTACTATGGTCTCCGCGCACACAGCTATAGGAGCCTTCCCCCTCCCCCAAGTACAGAATATACAAAACATACTTGAAACTTTCCTATCTCTTCTCTTCTCTACCTTCTTTCGACTCTTCTATGAATCCTTTTTATATGATATTTCATTACAATACCATGGTTTGAGAACCATGGATGGGTCACAAAATAGCTTAAATATTAACAAACTAAAGGGATTTGACCTTCATAAATACCCTTTGACACCTATCGACCTGCGTGCTTTTCTCCTCAAAATGCAGATACTTTACAATATTACCTAAAATTTTACAAAATTTAACCCCAGGGGACCCTCTCCCAATAGGCCCCCAACACAAAGTCGTGACTCATCTCAAGTCACTCTATTGGTGTTGCCTCGATCTTCACCTATAGAATGTTGAATTATTTCTTCAATGCTTGAAGATCTACTTCACCCTGCGCAACAGCCTAATGAACCACTTCAACAAGTTTATTTGTGGTTGGACCTTCAACGACAAGGCCCATGGTTCTTTGTGTCTGTTACATAGTCTTCAACTTGCTCTACACTTTCTGTGCCAATTGTCTTACCTCATCGGCCCAGGTTTGTGTCCTTGATGATATGATGGATTCCTTTCAACACAAATCATCAATTTTGGTCTTGATGAACTTGCGCTCTTGAAATCTAGTGTACCTTTGCAATGGTGCTAAGGTCCATGTTCTAGCCCTGATTTTGTCAAACTACACTTGTTTTTCTCAAATATCTGCTCCAATTTTGTACAACTGTGGATCCTCCTGCAGTGAGGTCCACATCTCCATGGTCTACTCAAACAGATGGCTACAATCCTTGACTGCAGCTTCCAAAGTAGTCATATGCTCTTTAATAGGAGCCTTGAGTTGCTCTCTAACTTTCAGAGGAGTGCTAGGCTACATCTTAAGTTGAAGCTCAGATATCTATAGTTGTAGCTCAAAGCCAACCTTGTCAATTGACTCCTTTAACTCCTTCACCATAACATATAACTTCTGGATTTTCTCTGGGAAGGCCACTTCTACTGGAATCTCGAGCTTAGAAGCTCACCATAGGCCCGCACTATCATGATTCTAGATGCTGACTTCATGAAGCGACCTCTTCCCATTCTTTGAGTGCTTATGCCTTTTCCTTGAACATTTGTTGGTTATTAGTCTTGACTTCGCTGGTAACTACTAATGCTCATTGTTCTTAAACCTTGAGCTCATCTAATCCTTGATGCAACTCATGCAATGTCTAAATGGAGAGCGCCGCAAGGTTAAGGGTCAAATTCGTCAGATGAAATAGGCACACCCTATCCTCTAAAGTATCAACATGCAAAGATCCATCTAGCAACTGTATTGCACAAAGGTCTGTGGTGATCTCTGTTGTTGAGGTTGTCGCACTCGCTTTCTTCAAGATCACATGATGCAAGCTCGCTTGTCCTATGCTCACTTGAATTACCCTTGTCTGGACCTGCAATTCCCTCACACCCTATTGTACCTTATCAAATGCCTAAATTTATTTGTCCTCAATGTTACCCCAAATAGTCTCTGTTTCATTGTGGACCACATCATTGATCTCATCCAGGTGCCCCTTCATGAGGACCAATTGTGTCGCACTCATAACCTTGTGGGACTTATGCTTCTTGCATGGTCCCATGGAGCTTTGCTTCTACCTCCTCTTCAGTATGATGGGGGATGCAAAATTGGCACCCCCTTCCTCTTCATAATGAGTCTCGACCTCTAGATATGTGCACTTCAGTTCTTCAAGGTTAGTAGTGGCCTACGAAGTTGTTTCTTTTTCCTTTGGCACATCCGTCTCTTTTGGAAAGACCTTTTCTCTTGGTACTTATATCTCCTTTGTAGAGGCCTTTTTCCATGGCTTGACCTTTTCTCTCTCCGTGACCTTTTCTTTCACATAAGCCTTCTATGCTTCTTTCTTATTTTATTTCTCTATTGCTGTTGTAGCTGCACCTTTTGCAGCCTTACTAGTTCCTGCACTTGCGTCAGATGGGGTGAGCCAGTCGCTCAGCCATTTACTGACGACCACCATAATATATTATTCTAAGACCAAGTAGGGAAACTTATTCCATGTTCCCATGGCATCCTTCTTTGTGTAGAGAAATAGATCATGAACATCTACCTTCAAATCAGAAATGTTGGCATACTTTGCATGCAAGTTTGGTGATAACCGCAACTGTTGGTCGATAACCATACTCAACTCAGACTCGAACTGGACCTAGAATATATTTGTCTCCATGACATGTTCAAGATCCTTCATCACCCATAGGGAGGTGAATTTCATAGCCTCACATAAGTTGGAAACATGTTGCGAGAACTGTCCCTCCTTTGGCATGCTCCGTTCCACTAGCGCGATCAACAGAAGTAGCCACACATAGTGGAAAACATTGCTATCATCCTAGGATTTGCAACAATCCTCCAAGAACACATGAAATAGATATTGAGCCCAATTATATTTGACTCCTTTGGCACACTGTGTAGCCAAAAATACCACTGGTACTGACACTTCATCAACGCAACTCTTCCTCATTATCTTGCCAGTCAATATTTGTGTAGAAAACTGCACAACGCCATCTTATATTGAGCTAATCGCATAGCCGTGTGACTTCTTTATGAACCTAAACTCGCTCTTCATCTTGTATACCAGCTTCTTCTCCCACAATTTCACCACAAAAGCATCAGTAGGGTCTACTCCTTCATAAGGTAACAATGTATCGACGAATCAAAATATCAATAACTGGAATGGGCTCTCCCAACCGAAGGTATTCATCGTGAACCAACGTCAATAATTGATGAACAAAAACATTATTAATGGTTTTTTGGCTGAAATGTGGCACCCATAACATGTTGAACAGCCTCGCGTGCTCAATTCTAGCCACCCACTTCAATGGCTCATGATGGGTAACATCTAACTCCTCATAGTAGACCTTCTTGAGATATTTTCCTGGTTCCAACTACAGGAGCTTTGTGTGATCCCCCAAGTCCCTGTCCTCCATCTTCAAATACGGTATCCCAGCCAACAAATTTCCCTCAAAACATACCTCCTCCGGCAGAAATGGTGTGGATACCTAAAACTTCACCGAATCTAGGTCTTTAGTAACTTTGGTCGTTGATTTCCTAGGGGGTACATAAGGTGGTAGCCGCGTAATTAGCATGACTTCATCTGCATCAATCTCTTCAATCCCCATAGATATCTCTTCCTCATATAAGTCTAAGGATTCCATTTACTACTTGGTCTTATCCGTCTTACCCTTTTCTCTGATGTCCATTGGATTCTTGTGTGGCGACTGCCGCACTGACGCTTGTTGGGGTTTCTTTTGCTTCTTTTATCCTAACGTGGATGCAGTGGGTTTAGGCCTCGACAACCTAGGCACTGTGCTAGATGCGAGTTGTGTTGTAGTCATTCTCTCATAGCATATTTGCTTCTACCAATCAATTAAATTCACCTCCCACCTAAGTCCTTACTTTGAAAACTTCTCTCCATTCTCCCTCCAATCCCCTCTAGACATGCAGCAATTGTGTTGGCGCAATCTAAGGCGTAAAAACTCAAAGAAATTTCTTAGGAAGGAAAGTGTTCCAATGTGGAGCGGGATGTTGTATTTATAGCACATTTTGAATTCAAATCCATCTATTCCCTCCAGATCGTCATCATTAATGCGCTTTTAGGAGCAGATTTCCAAAGTTATACTCCTTGAATTCTCTCCCCCCACTCCCTTTAACGGAAAATTCTCCATCCATCATCTACACTACTTCGAATGGTCATATTTTGGCCAAGTTGCATGCCACCCACCATGCTAGCATAGCTCCTTAGTTGCAGCTCTCCTCTACACCTTTCATCCAATCGTCACACATCCCTTTTACTTCACCAAATTGTCCTTCCGGCAGCATAGTTTATAGTCCCACACTTCCTTACAACTGCTTGAAGTACTAAGATTGTTCTACATCCATATAGTTATTGCACAGGGGTGGGATATCCCATGTACAAGTTTAGTTGTATTCCATTGATTTTTCTTGGAAATAGTTCCCCATTCAACTTCACAAGCTGAACTGCACCTCCTTCCTTAATCTCGCTGACATTATATGGTCCCAACAAATGCATCTAAAACTTCCCTAGAAACTTTGTGAACTTTCTATCATACAAAAGTACTAAATCTCCACTTTTGAAGGTGCATTTTTTAATGTGGTGATCATGCCATGCCTTTTCACAAGCCTTTTGCACCTGTTAATGAGAACCTGTCAGGAAGCGATCTTCTTCACAATCTACGCAAGGTGTTCTTCCATATTATCCTGATCTGCCATCTTTGTGGCTGCAAAAATCCTTAAACTAGGTACGATGTACTCCATTGGCATCACTGCCTCCTATCCATAAACCAACCTAAACGACGTCTATCGAGTCAAATTCTTATAGGTAGTTCGATATGCCCAAAGAACAACTGGTATGCGTACATCCCAATCGTTCTTACTCGCATACAAATCTTCGTCGAAACATTTTCCAAGATTTTATTAAAGTCTTCCACTATATCCTGGTTGAGATTGATATGGCATTCTTTTCTGATGATACATCTGGAACTCTTCAAGAAATGCAGAAAGCGTTTCATTCAAGAAGTGTGAACCTCTATCACTCATCAAGATTTGAGGACAGCCAAACCGAGACAAAATGTATTCAAATATGAACTTCACAGCAGTAGCCACGTTACAATCCTTCACAGGCTATGCCTCAGCCCATATGGTTAAGTATTTGGATGTTGTGATGATTTATCGTGCTCCTGTCTTCTTTCCTGGTGGCTAAATCAGTCCCACAAATTCTATGGCCCATTTTTCAAATTCCTTTAATGAAACTTGTGGGCTTAGTGGAAATTCATCCCTTCGTGATAACATCCCCATTCTCTGACAGAAATCACATTCCCTACAATGTTTCTTAGAATCCTCGTGCATAGTGGGCCACCATAGCCCAACTCGTAGGATCTTCTACGCAGTCGCTCTTCTAGCATAATGACCTCCAACAACTCCTCCATGTGCCTCAGGTAGGATACTTTGTCTTTCGTAATTAGGTAGATATCTTCGTAGAACTTCATCTGATCCCATTTTATACAAGATCCCTATAATGACAGAAACGTATACTACCCTCGCCACCAATTCTATCTTCTATTGTGCCATATACCATTCAGAAGCTATACCCATAGACAAAAACTAGATTATATCTACAAAATTTTCATCTACAACACACACAACAAAGAGTTCCACATTAGGAAATCCTTCATCAATACTTATAGGTTCTTTTCCATTCTTAATTTTTGAAAGGTCATCCTGCCCAACATTTAATCTCCCTGGCTTCACAATGACTTCAAAGTCATATTCTTGAAATAGAAACAACCATCTACAAATTCTCCCCCCCCCCCAACACAGGCTCGTTGACCAGGTATTTCAAAGATGAATGGTGTATGTACATATTTATGTGAGCACCCAACAAATAATGCTTGAACTTCTAGAGTACATACACCATCGCCAATACTTCCTGCTACATGGTCAAATAATTCTTCTCTGCCTTAGAAAACTTCCTGATCACGAATGCAATTGGATGGTTGATAGCACCTACACCTCGTTGGGTTAACACTCCTCCAAACCTTATGCAGGATGCATCTACATGTACATGGAATTATTTATTCCAATCGAGGAACACCGGAATAGGTGGTGTAACCATATTTTCCTTCAATACATCTAAACTTTTCTGGCAATCATCATCTCATCAAAATGTTGCATCCTTCTTCAATGATTTTTCCATGGGCATAATAATCTGCACATATTCCTTGATGAATATCCGACAGTATCCTTTATGACCCAATGTTGCGTGCAACTATTTTACATTCCTTGGAGGCTCCACATTGATAATCACTGCAATTTTGGCAAGGTACAACATCAACCCCTGCTTGCAAAAATGTGTCCCACAAGTATCCCATATGGTATGAAAAATATGCACTTCTTCATATAAAGGGATATCTGATACTTCCTACAAGTATCTAGCATTACATGATGACTTATAACATGCCTCTTTACTAACCCAGATCTTTACTAACCCAGACACTATCCAATCGTCAAAGTAAACCTCCAAAAATTTATGAATAAATTCTTTAAAATTTGCAACTACTACCCTAGAAAAGATCACATGGGCATTCTTAAGTTGAAAGGGCATAATTGTATACTAAAAACAACCTGATTATGTAGCAAAGGTAATCTTGCTACAATATTCTGGCGCGATCTTGATCTGGTGATATCCTGATAATCAATCTCTAAATGAGTAGGCTTCCTTACCACCAACGTTCTCCAATACGTCATCCATGAAGGATGTAGGGAATGGATCATGTACAAAATCATCATTCAATTTCCTTAGATCTATGGAAATTTGAATTTCACCCTTCATCTTCTTCTCCTGGACCACCATAGGACTCACCCAATTTGATTCTTCTACAGGCTCAATAATCCATGGTACAAGCATCTTATCTAGTTCTTCGTGCACTTTTTCATTATACTTAGGTTTGAGCCTGTATGGGTGCTGCTTTACCAGCTTTGCATCTAGATTCAGATTGATCTTTATAACACCTAGATTGCCTACTATCCTCTTCATATTAGAGAACCTTGTCGGAAACAAGTCCTGATATTCCTGTAATAGTTCTGTGACTTTGTCAACTATGTCCTCATCCAAGCAATCACCTATATTTGTGAACTTTGGTTGTGCTTCTGACTCAATGTTTACGTGCTTAGTTTGCAATGGTTTTGAGATGTCAAGAAATTATGCCTTAGGCCCCGCGACTTCAAGTTGTCCCTTTGACTTGGGGATACTAATATTTCTTGGATCTTCCCCACCTTCTTTTATGGTCACATTATAGCATTCCAGAGCATGGCGTAGCTACATACTCTAGTCTGGTTGTACCCATGTGATAGGTTCTTCTAGCATCCTGAATATCTTAGCATTAATTTCTTGTAATGCCTCATCAATACACTCAAACCCATCCTCAAAACCGAATGTTAACAGAAAGCTTTCCTTCAAGAAATCCCACTCCGTAGTTCCATGTCGCAGCTTTCTTTGAAGATACCAGCTCATTAGGATAGTATCCAATGTGTGGAAGAATATGTGAACCCATTCAGGTTGAGGTTTCTCTCACCATGCTTTCATCCAATGAGCTAGATGCTCGTGCAGATCATCCTTCCCTACATAATTTTTAGTGATGCGGGTATTGGCATATCTGAATTGTCACTTCATCATCTGACGATATTCTTTCCAATCTACAAAGTTGTTCGTATGTGTACCCCACCATCTAGCAGGTGTAGCTCTAAGCAAAATGTCTAAAGCCTGGAATTGATGCTCCTCTGGTACATCCCTTTCAAAATTATCCAAAAATAACTTTACATCTTCTAAGCCATCATAATACAGTAAATTGCGTACCTCAGTCTATATACACTGGAGTGACTTAGTAATCATGTTGCATCACAATGTCAATACTTCATGTAGTCTATTATACCAATCCTTGAGCTCCTCATCCGAATCTAAGTTGCAAGGGTTCTCCTTCTCGCAAGTAATTCGCCCACCTGCCGTAGGGTTGATCCAATCCTCACCGTAAATAATAAGTTTGTATATTTGCTCAATATCGTCTGCCCCATAGTAATCTCATACTGGTTCAGTATAATGTGCACCCTCGATCGGATCCAAAGAAACATTTACTCTTGGCTCCTTCTTCTCAAATGTCATGTTTCACTTCCTTAGGTTGATGACAACATTCATATAAAATTCCCAATCAATTCCAACCAGCGCTGGGTAGGGATTACTGTTATCCACTATTTCAATTACTTGAAAATGAGTGATGGGGCATGCCCCTTCAATATATATAGCCACTCCATGTAAACACCCCATTGGAATAATCTTCTATTGGTTCACCATTCACAGCTGAATTGGGGACCACTGTGGTGTTGGATTTTCCAATATTTCCCATGTTTGTTTAGGTAAGAAATTCGCATCAGATCCCAAATGTAGGATCACCTGGTCCATTTCAAATTCTCTGATTTGTGCAGTCAATCTCATCTCTCGACCAGTTCTTTTCTTACCCTTATCCACTTTTTGCACTGTGTGCTGCTCACGCAGTGCTTACCCTTGCCAGTACAATTGTCTATCAACTATTACAGTCCCTCCACTACTTTCTGGTCCCTTAGGAACTTCATGCAGGTTTGTAATAAAGATTTTAACAATGAAGGATTTGTTTCCTGCGCAGCAATAAATTCTTCAGGCTTCTCCATTCGTGCACCTTGAGCAATGAATTCTTCAAATACTTTATTGAATAAAAGAAGGAATTACAACCATTTGTGTATGATTCAAAGCCATTCCTCCATCTTGGATCCCATCCACATCACATCAAAAGCATGACAAACTTGTAGCATTGCAATACTTGCTTCAAAGCCAAACCTCATAGCAACATTATCTCCTTACAATTCAACATAATCCAGCTCCTAACCACTTAGATGAGTGGTCAATTTATAGGGAGATGAAGGAGGTTTTGCAATATATGGTGGCATTGAATGGCCTTCCATACTTAGAATTAGTTCCATGGAGGAAGAGATGATAGGATAGGATGCATCTTAACTCATTCCTCATCCATTTTCGAGCTATAGGAGTTGATAAGTGAGGGAACCTTCTAGATGACTCCAAAAGATAAGAATATTCCCCAAACCCATGTGAATTTTGCTCAAACTCGCCCAACGCAAGTAAAAGGAAGCCTAAGTGCTCTGAAGAGCACCCTGGCATGGACTTAACTGCTCTGCAGTGCACCCTTACATCGGCCTACCTGCGTTGGTCCCTCTAGGGGAAATTTCTGGATGTCTTCAAGTCATGAAACTGTTTGGGAAGAAGAAATTCAAAGGGGTGACTTGTTTAGGGTATGTAGCAACTGAAACTAGGGTTTGATGATCCCTAAAACACTGATCTAGATGATGGGATTGATGTGCCCAAATGGACCTGTAACAAATGCCCCATAAAGTATGAAGTCGGAAAAATGCTAATCTCGAATGAAATTCTTTACGATGTGATGAGGAGGTATCAAAGTGGAAGGTGACCTACGTCAATTACAATACATATATCATGATATTTGATTTTACATGAATCGCTGAGGGAAGGCATACCCATGCTCAGCTTATAAAATTTCATTACATGTACATAAACAATCTTCTATAGATATAGACCCATGATCGGAATGACCATCAATGTAAAGCCATTGTACATATGATTTAGTACTCCTGAAATCACAACCTGGATGGATGAAACTAGATCTGGGCTCTTCTATCTCATTCAATCATTCACTCAAGTATGAGTCTCACCTTGTGAATATGTGATTTGAAGTCAAACATGGGAAGACATCATCTGATTACCAATCAATGATGTAAGTTGTTAACAGATGCAAGAGATATCACTGATAATGATAATGATCCCCAAGGTACTGTAGTACATTCTGAATGGTGTGAATGGATGATTTGATGTCAAACACCATACAAAGTCTTTCGTTCGAAGGCCATTGATGTCAACCTATTGACAGAAGTGAGAGACCTGTCATTGATGTATGCAAGCCTCAAGTTACTGGAAGGGTGTTTCTAAGTCAACTTCTTGTATAATGTGTTGATGTCAACAAGAAGCGGCTCATTGTACGAGGGCCTTGATGTATCCCACATCAACGACACAAAACAAGTGTAGTGATTTTAGAGATGGAATTTGACTGATGACACAAGGTTCAGGAATGGCGGTCATGAAAATGAAGGTTTATGGTATTGCAAAGAATGAATTTTGACTGAATGACTTCTCCTGAACATGTCGGCGACACTAAAATGAATTGGTAGCATTGACACAAAATGAAGTGATGGATGGTATGATATACCACCATTGTCATAACCATCAAGCTAATAACGCAACCCAAATAGTCATAGTGATGGAGTGAAAGTGTCATGTTCAAGAGCGACCTACTAGCATAAAGTAGTTTTCCCCCTTTTCCCGTTTCCCTAGTCATTGCTAACTAGTACCTTTTTATTTTTATAAATCTTGAGGAGGATAATATATTCTTGTTGTACAATTCCACCCTTCGAGTGAATCCATCTCTACTTGATGATGTTTTAACGATTCTAGTGAAGGTGAAACTTGATCTTGTCTAGATGGACAAGTTTGTCGCTATTTGATGTTTTAACGAGTTTACTGACAAAGATAACTCAGACCTTTTCATGTTTAGAGAGATTGAAAAGGTACAAAAAGAAAACTCCACAAGTTATTTTTCATAAATTAGTCTCTCAAGCCCGAAAAAGTGTAAAATAATACAAGAGAGATATTGTTTCCAATCTGTTAACGAGATGGAAAGGACAAGCACTCGGCAATCTTTTCATGCTTAGAGAGTCTGAAAAAAGCTTAAAGAGGACTCCAAAGGGGGTTCCTTTTTCATTTTTAAGAGAGCTTGAAAAAGAGATAAAAGTGTGCTCTGTGGTAAAAGGTACAATTTACAATCAAGCACGTCGGATTTTGTAAGTTAGTTGCAAAACCTTCTCAAAACACCACCAAATGGATTAAAAGTACCTATTTCATAGGCAAAAATATGCAAATACTAATGTTTACTCGATTAATGAACATGAAATAAACATAAAACAATTTTTTTCCATGACATTTTACCATTTCGAAATTACCATTTAGTTTTGTGCTCTAAGCTAGTTTTTTACCTTGAACTTCATCAGCTGTTTGTGAGAGATTTTGTGGACCATTTCTCAAGCTATTTAGACCAGGTAGGAGCCTAGCATCTCTTCTTTCCATTCAGGTCATTCTTTTATAATTTCATGCAAATTTTAGAGTTTTTTGGGGCCCCTGGAGTTTCACTTTTTCGCCCTAGGATCAGCATGGGATTTCACATCGAAAGCTACACTGAAGAGCACCTAGATAGAAGTTTGCATGCTCTGTAGTGCACTGTCTCTGTGCATGTGCTACGTTGGGGGAGTTTCCCAAGTTTGATTTAGTTGTTTGCTGCACAATTTGTCCTATTTTTTTCATGGAAAGGATCCTAACTAAGATTATGATTGTGTTTCAAGCTTTCATTGGATCAGAATGTCAATTATATGGCAAGAAAGAGAGCAAAAATAACAAGACATGGTTTCCCTAAACAATCCAGGTACAGTTGAGGCCCTCAAAAATTGTGGGTTACTCAAATACTTTAAGTTGTCCTAGATGAGGCAACAAATAGAATTACTGTAGTTCCTTGTTCATGCAAAGGATTTGACAGATTATACTTTTCACATTAGGGACAAGATGGTCCCTATAACCATTGATGATATTTACTTTCTTACTGGACTGTCGAGGCGAGGTGCTCCCATCTCACTTTCTAGATTTTCCCGTGGAGGTGAATCATTGAGAGATTAAATTAGACATTTTTTTTGGCGAGGTACAAAACCAAGCAAGGATGGGAAAATAAACATCATGGATGTATGTGATTTTCCTTTGAGAATGATCCTCTTCACAATCAAAAAATTGGCTGGCCGAGTGATGCTACATCTGGCGAACAGATCATATATGCCCTATGCACTGGAATGTCTAGAACCAAAAGTTTTCAATTGGTACGAGGTTGTGCTTTCTTCATTGAAAGAACAACTGACCATGGTAAAAAGTGGTAATATGAAGAATTTCTGCTATGGTTTGATCTTAATCACTTTTACCTTAGAGAGAATCCCATTGATGCAACCATAACATGTATCACTGGGTGTAGCTAGTCGTAGAGATCCACATACGTAGAGGTGGGTCGAATTGATGGCTCGACATGCGGGTCAGTCAACAATCATTTTTTCCACTGCATTCTTCAGTTGGCTTGAGCGACAATGCCTTGTCATTGAGGAGCACACATACTCAGGGATGGATATCCATGGAGATCCAGATTTGATTCTACTAGTTGGAGCACAATGGGGCGCTATGGATAAATTGTTTGACGAAAAGTGTTTTTTGCTTTTTTCAAGTTTCTACATGTTTTTTGTGTTTTAATGTTTCCAAGACTAAACTAAAATCATTCTTATGCATGCAGACGTGGGTATTGTTTGACTTGTGGGAAACCAACATGTTGCAGGTGGGCAAATTCAAAGAAACATTGGGAGAGTAGTTCTCCAAGACTTAGATTTGGCCGAGACCTCATCAGAGTTGCAGGATCACATAGAGGGATTAACCCTTGGTATTCTGGATGCCCAGATCGAGGAGTTACCTATGAGGCTGCAGCGCCACACTATTGGTGTTCCTAGCTGCTGGGCAAGGCTTTTGTGCATGATAGCATAGGCTGTGTCCTGTTACCATGAGAACCACTAGATCTACTTAGGATGTTTTGCATGCATTTTGAGTTTTTTGGGTCAGATGACCAAACATGTCATGGACACAAATTTTGTAAAAAAAATTAAAACACCTATCTATTTTACTTTCAGAGTTTTCTATGGTTATATGCAATCCTATTCAACTGATGATGTGAATTGAAAATATTACTTTTACATGTGTTGCAAATGTCTATTTAACACATAATTCGCTAGATAATCAGTTAATGTGTTAATATTTTTGGAAATATGTTGATATTGAAAGTGTTCATAATGCCTTTCCAAAATACAAACTCTAAGGAACATATGAAAAATTGTTGGATTTTGGACAGTATAAACATTTGTTATTTGTAGTACAATGAGTTACGAGTCCAACCTAACGATGATTTGGTGAATTTCAAGTGAAATGGCATCAGAGATAAGTTCAATCAATGCGCTATACTCAGTGATGTTGTTCATCGATCAACCAATACAAATCCCTTGAAAACTCACTAACTCGCCACTTGGAGTGAAAATAGCCCATGCTGCAGAAGACAAGTTCTGCGTACTACGACTAGTACCATTGATGTAACCAACAAAAGGTTTCAAAGACTCCGACATCTGAAACAAATGAAAGGTGGATTACTCACCAGATAAAAACTGTAAAAGATACAAACACACACATGCACTGAAAGCATATATACAGTGAGTTTTACTACACTCAATCAAGCATAGTAACATTTGAGGTACAGCCCATTTCAGGGCTGCAACAATGGAATCCCATCATAATCTACTAACTTGTATGCACCTTTTTCCAGAACATGCTTGACAAAATAAGGACCCATCCACATTGGTTCGAATTTCCCTGCTCCAAGTTTATCAACTTCCTGATCGTAAAGTAAGACCAGGTCTTCTTTTAAGAATATACGAGGCTTGAAATTTCTATCATATTGCACCTTGATTCGTTCCTTATGAACTTCATTAGCCAATGTGGCATCATGACGGGTTTCATCCAGATGGATTAATTCCCAAAACGTGCTTCCTCATCAGAAGTGTCGAGTAACAGGTCAACCGCAAGTTTGAGAGATGAAATTTCGCATTGTATCAGTAAGATTGCTTCCAAACCATACACAAACTGAAAGGGTGTGAATCTAGTTGCATTTCTTACTGAGGTTCGATATGCCCACAAGGCAGTGTACTGGATTAAGCACTAGTTTCTCTTATGAATCCCTATCATTCTCTACAACATCCGCTTTAGGACTTTGTTAATGGCTTCAAATTGTCCATTCGCTTGTGGGTAAGAAGGGGTAGAACTATCATGTGACAGTCCTAAATTAGCAGTTAACTCAACCATCATGTGATTGAAAAAATGCGCCCCATGATCTGTAACTATGGCTGCTGGTACACCAAACCAGGCAACCACATGGTTAAAAAAGAAAAGAGCAGTCATTTCGCCACCGTTGTTCAATGTTGGCATTGCCTCGGCCCATTTGGTGAAATAGTCAACGACGACTATAATATACCGATGTCCCCCAGCCAAGGTGGGGTTACATGTCATGAATTCAATGACCCATTTGGAAAATGGTCCAACAACAATGACAGGATCCAATGGTGTAGGTGGTAATCTGGTTTTTCGGTCATATATCTGGCATGCATTACAGCTTCTGACAACAATAATACATTAATTGAATATAGTTGGCTAGAATTAATCGACCCGAAGAATTCTATGTGCGATTTCATATCTAGATAAGTGTCCACCACAGGCACATGAATGGAAATTATTCAATGCTTTCTTGGCTTCCTCATGCATGAGGCACCTCCGTAAAATCGTATCGACACCACGATGGTAAAGAGTGTCACCAATGATCAGATAATCTTTGGCTTGGTATCGAATACGGCGATGTTACGAGTGAGTGGTATCAGTTCGGGAAGTTTGGGTCTAGAGATAGATCATTATATCTTGATACCACGCGTTAGATGACAATATCAGAAACTAAGACTCATCCAAAATCAATGGTTGAGATGTTGAATCAATGTAGGTTGAGGGAAGGTCACAAAGTAACGCCGCGAAAACTAGAGATTTCTTTCATTTGGACTTGGTGAATTCCAAATCAAACTCCTGCAAAATGACTATCCATTTTGAGTATTTCCCCCACCAATTGACGTGAAAAAATGTATGTCATAGGGTTGCAATCCAAAATGACAATTGTTTTCTAGAGCAGGATGTAATGGTGAAATATTTGAACATCTTGCACAGTTGCCAAAGCTAGTTTCTTGACATAAGAGTACTTACTTTTTGTATCATTGAGATTACGGCTCAAATAATAAATTGGATGTTCAATCCCATTTTCCTCTTGGACTAAACCCATGCCAATGGTTGTATCTGTAGTCGTGAGATATAGGTAACACTAATTTTGATAATTCGGAGAGTACATTAATGAAGCTCTAATCAAGGCATCTTTAAGAGCATCAAAGGAAGCTTGTGCAACCTGATCCCAATGGAAGGGTATCTCCCTTTTCAAAAGACGTGTAAGACCTTTAGCTATATCAGCGTAATTAGGAATGAACCTCCTCAAAAGGTTAGCCTTCCCCTGGAGTCTCTGTAACTGTAAAATATTTAAAGGTGGAGGCAAACCAAGAATTGTCTGAATCTTTAATGGATCAAGTCGAATCGCTTATCTAGACACTACAAATTCAAGAAATTGACCAAAACCAACACAATACACACATTTGTGTGGATTGAGTCATATCTTGTAGTTTCGGCACCGTAAAAATATTTCTCTCAAATGTTGCGAGGGATCAGTCTGCTTTCGTGAATGAGTAGGTAAATCGTCAAGGTAAGGTTGAACAATGTGCTTGATGTCATGGAAGGCATAGTTCATTTCACTCTAAAACGTGGCCCCTGCATTCTTCAAACCAAATGGGAGTTTCCTATACACGAATGTGCCCCATGCACAAATAAAAGTTGTTTTAGATTGGTCATATGGGCGGATATTGATTTGATTGTAGCTGGAAAAACCATCCATAAATGAGAATATTTCGCATCCAGCACATTCGTTGATAATCTGGTCAATAAAAAGAGTAGGAATATTGTCCTTTGGACATGCCTAATTGACATCCCTAGAATCGACGCACACTCGAATTGTCCCTTGTTTCTTCATGACAAGAATAATGTTGGAAACCCAGTTAGTAAGAGTTACAAGGTAAATGAAACCAACACACAAAAATTTTTCAACTTCTACTTTAATTGGAGCAGCTTTCTTTGGATGAATAGGTCGAAGTCGTTGTCGTACTGACTTGACATCAAGGTACATTTTAATTTTGTGTTCAACAATACTAGAGTCAATGCCTAGCATCTCCTCGTAAGACCATGCAAATATATCTCTAAATTCACAAAAGAGAGTATCGTAACTATTGAGTTCTGATGGAGAACAAGATTTGTCGACATGAGTGTTCTCTACAACATTAGGTTTGGTCAAAATATTAATAGAAATAATTTCTTCAATATTTGACAGGTTTTGCTCAGATTCTACTATGTCTATGAAAAATGAATTCGAAAGGAAATCAACAACTAAAGGGTGGTTTACTTCATTTGAATAATCTTCGATGTCATCTGGAAGATGGGAACGATGATGATAATCTTCCAAAGGTTCTTCTCCTATCATCATTAATTGGATGATTCCTTCATTTGTAGAATTTATACGTGAGAAAGGATCTAAAGAAGTACCATATTCTAACGAACGGTCTATCCATACTATTCGTGGAAGTGGATTTTGGTTTGTGCACAAGCCAGAAAAATTGATCACTATGGTAGCTCAATGGGGCTTAGTGGCATAACCTCAGTATTAATATCAACTTCAGAATTGTTGGGAATCTTCCTTATATCAAATGAGGTGGAGGAAATCATGTTGCAAGTCTCTACTCTTTCCACTTCCACCAAATTAGATAGTGACGGTAGTGTAAAAGTACCCATTAGGGAAGGATCTTTAAAGAGACCTACTTCAACACTTTGAAGTGATAGTGGGGCTCCGTGTACCAATGAAATTCTTCCTGTAGCCTATGAACTATTGGCAAAGAAGGAAAGCTCATCGATAATTGTGATTCCACCCTTATGAAGGAATGCAATAGTATGAAAGTATGTGGAAACCACAACAACCATACCATATACCCATGGCCTTCCTAGTAAAATTTTGTAATTGAGGAGTACGTCAACTACCTGAACCTCAACAGTAACTGTTATGCCCCCTAGTTCGATTTGAAGGTTACTGAAAATCACCCTAGCGAAACCAGAGATTCTGGGTTCGATCCCCAGTATGGTCACCAATTTGTTTTGGAGAATTTTGTATCTACGGATAAATACTAATTCCCTAGATAAGTAGCCATATCTATAACAATGGTTTAAAGTATTTTAGTCTTTCCCTATAAGCAATAGATAATATGAGAAGATGAGAAGACCTACTTGTAGTTCTGCTTTCCTCTCATCTCCTTTGTATCGATCCTGTCGCTCCTTCCCATACTTAATATGCTTGGGAAGTACCTGTAAACACAACAGAAAACAAAGAATCAATCAAATCAAAAGATATATTGAATATAAGTGAATCGAATCAGATACATTTCACACATATAACCATTATAAAACAATACAAACATATGGGAGAAAGGTTCAAATACTTTATCGAATAGAAGAAGGAATTACAGCCATTTCTATCTGATTCAAATCCATTCCTCTAGCTTGGATCGCATCCACATCACATGAAAAGCATGACAAACTTGTAGCATTACAATACTTTCTTCAAAGCCAAATCTCATAGCAACATTATCTCCTTACAATTTAACATAATCTAGCCCCTGATCACTTAGATGAGTGGTCAATTTATAGTGAGATGAAGGAGGTTTTGTCATAAATGGTGGCATTGAATGGCCTTCCATACTTAGAATTAGTTCCATGGAGGAAGGTATGAGAGGATAGGATGCATCTTAACTCATTCCTCATCCATTTTCGAGCTCATAGGAGTTGACAAGTGAGGGAACCTTCTAGATGACTCCAAAAGATAAGAATATTCCCAAACCCTATGTTAACAGATTTAAACCCTTCGTTGATTGCGCTAAAAATTCATAACACTATGTAAATAAAAATATCTATTTATTTCGCACATGTATTAAGTACTTTTCATGATTGATTGCATTCAATAGACAAAACATATACTAAATTCATAGATAAGAAATGATACATAGATACACAAATAATTCCTCAGAATAACCTTTATTATGCTTAGATATTCTATTACAAACTCTTCCAACTATGCGCACAGAGCTACAGGGGCCTGCACACTCAACTACAAACTTACCAAGGTCTCTGCGCACATAGCTGAAAGAGCCTTGGCCTTCGCCCAAGTACAGAATAGACAAAACATGACCAAAACTTACGTATCTCTTCTCTTCTCTATCTTTTTATGACTCCTTTTTATATGATATTTCATTACAATAACATGGTTCGTGAACCATGAGCGGGTCTCAAACAGCTTAAGTCTTAACAAACTGAGGAGCTTTGACATTCCTAAAGACCCTTTGACTCCTATCGACCTGTGCACTCTGCTCCTTAGAATCCAGAGATTTTACAATATTAACAAGGATTTTACAAAATTTAACCCCAAGGGATGTCCCAACACTATATAAGCAACATATAATCAAGTATATTTACCCATCAAATACCAAGGATAAAGAGATATCATATTAATGATTGCATAGACTGACTAGGTATGGGACTTCCACGAACCACTCAACCATAGACTAGGCTAAACCAAATAATTCTTTCATCCAATCATCCCTGTGCCATGCCAAGTATGAATGTGGGATCTCATAGAACAAATCAATCAAAACCATCCAGGTCTTCCAGAGGCAAAACCACCTGAACCCTCAACCACTGATTCAACCTAACAGTTGGACATCACTAACCATCACCAAATTGGTCCTTACCTGTTATAGACATATTTTGGCACTGCAACCCCAATCACATATGTCCATAAAACAAGGGCTTCTAAGTCCCTAAAACTATTGTTTCATACCCTAAAGGAGCAAGTTCAGTTGATTACATCATCTCCCAAAACTTTTCCATGAAAAACTACTAAGAACTAGTCAAAGCAGGACCATACAGACTGCCTAATGCTAAAGGTGCAATGCATCTCACCTGCCACATACAAAAAGTGCGTTGCATACTAGAAATCCCTTCTATAGGGTGCGATGAGCGAGAGCAAACAAATGGCACAAGTAGTTTTCTAGGTGGAAACCTAGAGAATCTTCCAGAAACTACTCATTTGACACTTGCCTCTCTGTGTTCGCCCAGGGATGAGTAAGAGATCTAAAATCTCCATGTGGAACCAGGAACTATCAGAGAGATGACACTACCCAAAATCCTAGAAGCTGACTCACCCCTCTGCAAATATCTATAAATGCATCCCTCATTCCAGAGATCCAAATGTTGGAATTTGGTAATTTGCAAAGAGGTGCTGCTGGTTTCTCTTTGAAGACATTTTTGGGTGATCTTGCTTTGTGTGAGGTGAAGAAGGTTGTCAATCTAGGAGGATGGCACTGGGTCAGACCAAGTGGTTGTAATCCTCTCTTCTACTACTTTTACTAATAAAGCTATTTGAGTTTTCCTCCATATCCTTGTGTATCTCTGAATATTGTGTTGGTATATGCATTTATATATCTGATCCTATATTATTTATAGTGAAAGATCTATATGCCTTGACAGTATTGTGCTGCTGTGAATCTATAGGTGCTCTTTGAAGTGACACAAGAAATGAAGCAGTGGTGATATTTTTCAAAGGGGAAAGGAAACAAGCAAGGAGCCAAGTGGAAGACTGAGGTTGGTACTCTCTGCTTCTTTCCCATCTCTCTCTCATAAAGGAAAAACAAATAACTTTAATCTATTTGTTTCTAAGATAGCTACCCATCTTAGTGGGACTAGCAGCTCTGAATAGACACTATATTTCCCAGTAACAAAATGGCGACTCCACTGGGGAGTGATTAGTTTTATTGCTTGTCTCTATTTGTTTATTTCATAAACCAAAGATAGAGCCTGAAGTTAAGCCAGCTAGCCTTCGAACTACATTTACTATGCAAGTGTAAAGTAGATCAACGCTGCTTCAGTCAATATATGGGTATTTTTATGAACTGAACAATTGACTTGCAAACATCCTAAGTGCCCTAGAGGTAACTTGAGTAACCTCATTAGATCAGCCCCTGTACTTTGTAGTTACTGACTATCATTTGCTCAGCCTAAATCCCTGAACTAAACTACAAGATGTGACCAAAAACTAGGTTAAAGTCTCGTCCCTGGACCATCGCACCTTGCCTTCTTGGCAATCTGGATGCATCGCACCTCCCATGTGTAGTAGGTGGGATGCATCCCTATTTCCCTGTGTTATGGGTGCAATGATCAGACACGACTAGATTTTCCTCTAGATTTTGGTTTTTCTTCACTGTATTCAATTTTATTCAGGAGTTTTGCTATCTATGATCAGTAGACCATTGTAGAAACCCCCTTTCTTTGCATCATCCAACCTCCATTTTACAAAGAATTGTGAATGTTCTTATGTATTGTGTGCCATTTATAGTTCTCTTCTACAAAGAAGTAGCTTAACCGAACTGTCATCTTTTGATTTGGAAGTGTCACAAGTGTTGTTTTCAGTCAAAGAAAAGAATCCCATTGTTCTTGATAGTCGATTATACTGTTACTCTTGTATTTGATCTGAATTAGTAGTATTTCAAGTGTCGAAAGTAGTTTTCAATTCAAAATCATAAAAGTGTCATCTTGTCTCCTTTTCATTTTTTGAAAATAAAATCGTTAGTGTTGTCGCTTTGAAAGAAGTAATTCAGATTTGTATTTAGCATTCTTTTTGTCATTCGCACATTAAGAAAGCAGAAAACAAATACATGCATGTGCGTTTGCATTTAGACTGCCTGTTGATTGTGATTTGGGATAGTGCATGTAGTGTGTGCTCTCTACTCTATGTTGAAAGGATTTCATTTATCTTTCCTTAGTAGCTAGGATTTTCATTGCAAAGAGAAGATTAAACGACTATTTATCATCTTAGATTGCATTTTAGGAATTGTATTTCTACATCACATGGTGAACCTTAAAGGAAAACTTCTTAAGAAACATCAACTATAAAATAAATTCAATGAACATAAAAACGCTTTGGAACCTAACGCACAACATCTAGAAGTCTAGGCTAGAGACGTATTCTTGCATCGTAAAACCTAGTAACTGTCGCTTTCATCGTAGGTTGGGTGATTCATCCTCTTTGAGACGATAAGTGCTAGTACAAACTTGTGCTCCCACGTACCATCTAGTATATATTGGGAGACCACAATAGGCAATATCCTTTATCCTTAGGAAGCTGTGTCCGCCACCCTATCGATCACAATGCACTGAACACAGCATTCGGGAAGATTGACTGCCATACTGTAAAAGTATTCTGCAGTTTTGCGATTGGTTTGGTAATCCCTCTCTCTAGATTTCCAGAGTGGTCTCTTTGGTTCCTTTTTAGACTCCTTAAAGGAAAAGGTCCATCTGAGCACTTGTCACTTCAGGCTCATTAAAAATCAAAGGCGACTAGAGTCATCTTTAGCTTTTTCTCGACTCTTAAAAATTGAAAAAGAAAGTTGTGTCAAAGTGTCTAAAATTTATTTTAATCGTATTAACATCATTGTTCCCTCATTGCTCTTAGGTTGAGAAAATGGAGTCCACCAACCAAGGATTTCCCCTTGGGGAAAGTCCTTGTCCTTTCTCCTCTTAGGGAGATGTTGGTGCACCTCATATGGCCACATTGTCCCTTCCAGGACTGACAATTGGCCTGCCATATAGCTTTTCTAGACCTCTATCATTCAAAGCACTGTGATTCTTGAACAATCGAATCAAAAACTAGATGATACTAGAGTTCCCCCCCTGACCTTCTACTACATTTGTTTCTCGCTCTCCTTCTTCCTCTTTGCTTGGTGAAGATAGTAAAACTAAAAACCAAGTAACTGAGATGAAGAAGAAGGGGAAGGAGAAGAAGAAGAAAGAGCCAACGGAAAAAAGGGGCAACTGGGCATCGTCTAGTGAAAATCCACACACTACACCGTCCAAACCTAAATCTCCATGTGTCATCTGCAAAGGAGACCACTATCACTAAGATTGTCCTTTCCTCCCATGGATCCTAAGGGACTGGTCTCCCCGCTTGCACAATCTAGTGTCATCAACCTCTGACGATCATGTTGAAAGTACACCGTCAACTAGTGAAAGTGAGGTCACCGGACAGAGAGGAAAATCTAAATTTCCCTGCAGGATGTGTGAAGGCAATCATGCCCTCCACCATTGTCCCTTCCTGGACAAAGCTAAAAGAGTCTTGGATAATCGTCCTGTATCATTGCAGCGACTCCCTCCTAGGTACAAGAAACTCTTGCTGAATCTATTGCTAGTTGAAAATCCGACTAACCCACCTTTGGAGTTGGTCAAAACACCTATCATTAAAGATAAACCCTCTGAGTCCACATCAGACCAAAGTCAACAGGTCGAGATGGCAATCGACCCCATCTTGACTTCAAAAGATTTACCTCTAGATGATACAGTCACCGAAGAGAATGAGAACGACACCATCCAAATACTTTTCGTAAACACAGACTCCGATGAACATGGGGGCAATCTGTCCATTCCTTTATTGCAGGAAGGAAATTCATCAGAGTTGTATCAGGCCATTTATTCGGTCCCACCTCCAAGCAACCTAGTCATTTCCTTCGATTGGAATCTACTGGGCAGACCCTGTTTACCATCTAATGTACCATTTCGAATCATAGTGCAAACTTACAAAATGGTCATGGTTGGTACCATCATATATGAAGGGGCTTCTATGAGTATCCTTTCCTCAACTGCTTGGAAAGCACTTGGTTCACCATCATTTTTGCCTAAGATGCGAAATCTGACAGGCTTCAATAAAGGAACCAGTCGACCATTAGGGATCCTTCCAAGTTTTCCTATAACTTTGAGAACAAAAACCATCTATCCAAATGTAATGGTAGTCCAAGGAACTTTAGATTACAATCTACTCCTTGGGCACGACTACATTTATAGCATGGGAGCCATCGTCTCCTCTCTCTTTCGAGTAATGTGTTTTCTGCATGAAGGCAGAGTGGTCTAGCTTGTATACCAACTTTCATTCCCCAGTTCACACATAGCTAATAGTCTAATTCCGTCCTTAACAGGTCTTTTCGCGCAAGGGATGTCTCATCATTCTCCAATCCGTCCACCTGATGAGCGCGAGTGATTCAGTGGTCAAGACTGAAACCCAGGGGGCATACACCTTAGTCTGCTTCGGTAGGAAAACTTCAGGTATATGGTAGGTTTCCACAGAGGATATATGACTGGTCTGACACACCCGTCCGTTTAGGAAAATGGGATTAGACCGGAATAAGATACCTCTGTTAGAAGGTAGGCCTTTCCTGATAGAACAAATGTTTTGTCTGCAAATTGAAAGGTAACCTGGAGAAGGTAGGCCTTTCCCAATAGAGCAAGTGTTTTGTCTGCAAATTGAGGGGTAACCTAGGAAAATCTACTTCACTATACCTGGGGGCATGCAAACCTTTTTGCGTGAAAGTGAAAAGCAACCATTTATTTTCTTAGTTTGTAGGTTCTTAACCCTTTAAACTCATAGGATTGGTCGTTCCTAGCTTACATAATGAAAGGAGTCGGAGCATAATTTCGAATGGTGCAAGCTCCCTAAAAAATGAACCTATCGATGAGACATCCTTATTATACGACTGGCATGAGTAGTTTTACACGAAGTTCAAGCTCGTTAAAAATTAAACCAAGCAATGAGCATATGTTCCACCAGAGTTTAAGCTCATTAAAAAATGAACCCACCTCTAGTAAATAACCATTGTGAATGATTATCATCAACTTTTGAGCCTTGGTCATGTTCTTACCATCACCTCCACTCTGTTTTAGCCGATCATCGCCTTCATTTGATTGTTTACCCCTTTTGAGGAACAACTATGATGAGTGATCCTATTAGTCACCTTCTCTACACTGTCGTGATTGGAAAGTTCCAAACCTTACCTGGAACCAACTGCTACCTGAAAACATCACTCGTTCCTCAAAAAACAAGTCTCCTTGAAGATCTTTTCATCTGACTCGTAAAACATGAAAAGATTGCCGACCAATTGGCCTCTCCAGCTAATTAAAGTGATTGGAAGTGCTATCCCTCCTCTAGATTTTAATCTTTTTGGACCTGGGGGATTATTACACAAAAAGATTGAGCGTTTGTCTTGTTCGTCTCGTTAAAACTATTGAAAAGTCATCCCTTTTGCATTGTTTTTACTTTTTCAGACTTAATGGATTATATTATGAAAAAGGAATATTGGAGTCTTCTTTCCATCTCTTTTCAGACTCTCTAAAGTAGAAAAGGATGGAGTTATCCTTGTCGTTAAACTCATTAAAACAATAGCGACAAACTTGTCCATTCAGACAAGAGAGAGTTTCACTATTGCTAGGCTCGTTAAAACATAGCAACGAGTTTGCCCGAAGGGAAAATTATAGAACAAGTATATGTTATCCTCCTCAAGATTGAAAAAAATAAAGAGGTACTGGTCAGAAATGACTGGGGAAAATTGGGAAGAAAAATTGAAGAAACTTTATTGGTAGCAGGTCACTCTTGAAACATAACGTTTTCACTCCATCACCATGATTGAGTCAAGTTGGGTTATTCTGTTCACTAGTCATATCACCATTGGTCCACCGTACCATCCATTTTTGGGGTTAACGCTACCAATCCATTTTAGTTTCTCTGATATGTTCAAGACAAGTTGCTCAGAGAAATCACCTACCCAGCTTGTGTCTCATCCGCTACAATACCTTCACGCTTCATTCTTTCATGACCACCACCCTGAACCTTGTATCATCAGATCATTTTCACCTCTACAAAATCATTTGCTCTGTTATGTGTCATAGATGAGGGATCCATCAATGCCCTCCTACGACGGGTCACTTCTTGTTGACATCAGCTCATTATCCAAGAAGCCGACCTAGGAACAACCCTTTCAGTACTTTGAAGCTTGTATGCCTCAATGGCAAGTTTCTCACTTCTAGCGACAGGTTTACATTAATGGCCTTCGAATGAAAGATATTTCGTGGTGTTTGACATCAACTCATGTATTCACACCACGTGAATTGTACTGCAGTACCTTGAGGGTCATCATCATCATCGGTGATTCCTCTCGTGCCTGTTAACAACTTACATCATTGGCTGGTAATCAGGTGATGCCTTTCCATGTTCGACATCAGAACATCTATTCACATGGATCGACTTGTACTTCAGGCGAAGATTGAATGATTTTTGAAGACCCCGGATCTAGTTTCATCCATCCAGGCTGCGATATATTCAGGAGAATAAAGACATCAAATGTACATCATTGTTGCATAGATAATCATCCAAACTAAGGGATGATGGCTCTACCAGAATCATCAGTCTGCACACAGACAATTGTCTGTCCTATGTACTTGAAAATGAATTTATCAAAGCTAAGCATGGGAATGCCCACCTCAGCTAGATCATGAAAATATTATGAAGATAATGTATTGTATTGTATCTTATTACAGGTCACCTTCCAGTGCAAAAAACCTCGGATCCTCATTATAAAGCATTTTACCCAACATCAAAAGATTTACGACCTCATGCTTTAGGGGCAACTATTATAGACATATTTGAGCACTACAACCCGAATCAAATATGTCCATAAACCAAGGGCTTCTAAGTCCCTAAAAGTGTTGTTTCATACCCTAAAGGAGCAAAGTCAGCTGATTAGATCATCTCCCAGAAGTTTTCCATGAAAAATACTCAGAACTGGTCAAAGCAGGACCATACAGATTGCCCAGTGCTAAAGGTGCAATCCATCTCACCTGCCACATGCAAAAAATGTGATGCATACTGGAAAGCCCTTCTATAGGGTGTGATGAGTAAGAGCAGACAAATGGCACAAGTAGTTTGCTAGGTGGAAACCCAGAGAATCTTCTAGAAACTACTCATTTGACACTTGCCTCTCTGAGTTCACCCAGGGATGAGTAAGAGATCTAAAATCTCCGTGTGGAACCAAGAACTATCAAAGAGATGACACTATTCAAAATCCCAGAAGCTGACTCACCCCTTACAAATATCTATAAATGGATCCCTCATTCTAGAGATCCAAAGGTTGGAATTTGGTAATTTGCAAAGAGGTGCTGCTGGTTTCTCTTTGAAGACATTGTTGGGTGATCTTGCTTTGTGTGAGGTGAAGAGGGCTTTCAAGCTGGGAGGATGGCACTGGGCCAGACCAAGTGGTTGTAATCCTCTCTTCTACTACTATTGCTAATAAAGCTATTTGAGTTTTCCTCCATATTCTTGCGTATCTCTGAATATCGTGTTGGTATATGCATTTGTATCGTCAATATATATCTGATTCTATATTATTTATATTGAAAGATCTCTATGCCTTGATGGCATTATGCTACTGTGAATCTACAGGTGCTCTTTGAAGCAGGACAAGTAAGGAAGTAGTGGCAAGATTCTGTCAAAGGGGAAGGAAACAAGCAAGGAGCCAAGCGGAAGACTAAGGTTGGTACTCTCTGCTTCTTTCCCATATCTCTCTCGTAAAGGAAAAACAAATAACTTTAATCTATTTGTTTCTAAGATAGCTACCCGTCTTTGTGGGACTAGCAGCTCTGAATAAACACTAGATTTCCTGGTAACATTACCCAAGTTGTCTAGGGCTCTGGAGCATTTGTTTCAACCAGGGCTTTGAGGACTAGTAACTCAACCCACAGTTGCTATTGGGAATTGAGGGTGTTTGTCAAACCATGGCTTTTAGGAATAGTAACCAACACACCAAGGGCTTCTAGAGTGTTTCTCTAACCAAGTCTTCCAGGACTACTAACTCAATCCAATATAGTACAAGGCTTTGAGAGCGTTTGTCCAACCAAGGCTTCAAGGAACTAATAACTCATCCCACAACCAAAGGCACAGTAAAACCAACCAAAAAACAAAAATAAAACCCACAACACCATGCCTATCCAGGAAATAGAAGGCTATGAAAAACACTATCAATCTAGACAATCCCCCATGCCAGTGACATATCATGACCAAATAACGACATGCATATGTCATGCATGCCAAAACTAGTAAGGAAATCATACATGCAAATTATTACCTGCAAGAGAAATATGATGTAGCTATTGATCCCGATGCCCTCTTACAATTTCCTACCTTTTCTTTTCCTTCTTGTTCCAAATCCCAAGTATGCGAAACTCCTCCAAGAGTGCTCCAAGAAAACTCTGAGCTTCAAAGAGTATGAGAGAAAGCATAGAATGAGGGCTCCGAAACTGAACTAATCAAAATCCTTGAATTGATCCTAAGCAGCATTTTTATTAATGAGGCCTCTATTTTCTTTATTTTTCCATTATTTTTCTTCATTTTCCTTCTCACATGAAACCTGTGACCTTTCACCTTCCTTTTCTCCTAATTTTCATTATTTTCATAAATAAATGCCAATTTTCCATTCCAAATCCTTAGTGCTTTCCTTTTCCAATTTCCATAGACATTAATTAATCACAAGTGATCCCCATCTCTATGTTTCTACCCAACATTTAGCTTGGAATTTGTATCCCATGACCAAGGTCTTATTTTACCTTTGTTAATTTTTACATGGATTTTTAACGAGGGGTTATTACAATAACATAATATGTTACCATATTAAGAAAGATAGGGAGGATTTTTAGTCCAATTATCCAACCACTATTATCAATATTTATTTACATGTCCTGATGCAACTAGTCACACAAACATACACACACATAGACGTAAATATATTCAACACCAATTCATAACATTTATATAAAGCTAGTGTTTCCCATTTATCCAAAAGAACACCAAGGCCTATCTATTATCAAGAACATGCAACAATTTCCAATAATCATTCAAGATAACATAGATCCATTCATATTTCACTAACACGCCAGTCCACGTAATTAAAACAAGTCCACTACATAATACATGGCACTTATGAGAATGGCAAGAGGTGGCTCGAAACTGAAGGTGGGACTTCAATTTCTTTTGCATGATCTGTTAGATTGCATAACTCTTTTTCCTATTTTGGGCCACCTTTAACTTATTCTTGATCTTGACCACTTCCTACAAAATTTACTTTATCATTTCAGGCCAAAGAACTACTATTTTTACTAGGCCCTCAAAGCTTATAGGAGTGTTGGATTTATCAACATACAACACCTCAAAAGGGTTCATCCCCAATGATTCTTGTTATCCATTATTGCAGGAAAAGTCTGCTAATGGTAGGAAATATTCATACCTTTTTGGTTGATATATGGCATAAATTATTAACATGTCTTCAAAAAGATTTCTCACTCTTTCTATTTTTCCATCTATCCAAGGATGATAAGAAATATTAAAATTCATTCATGTTCCAAAACCAATGAAAAAATGTTGAAATATGGCAACAAGAATATTCCAATTTACTTTGTCCTTGAATTAAATTGTGAATTAAAATCGAATTTAGTCTTAACATCTACTTGGAAATAACTAATTAATTTATTTTAAATTAATTAGTTGGATAAATTCAAGTTAGAAGTCTTTTTGAAACATGCAAGAGTTATCCCTTAAATTAAGGAGATAAGATTGAGTTATATTTAAGTTGTAATGAAATAACTTAGTTTACTAAGTTAAGTCCAGTTAAATTAGTTCCAAATTGTTTGAGGAACTAATGGTGAGTTAACAGTCAGTTGATTCATTAATGCACTCAACTCGTGCTACTCCAGTTAACTGAAGATTCCCTTGTCAGAAACTCATGTATGTCTATTCTGAGAAAGACCCAGTTGAGATAAATGTTCAAGGACAGTGTACTATTATTTGAATGTGTTTTCTCATGAATAAAACTCATGCATGCATTCAAGGATTTATCCTTGAGGATTGCGTAGTTTTTAAGGTTCGTTTTCCACTTGGTAATAGGAAAATCATCCACAAGGAACAGTGCAACGAAATAGGAGCTTGGAGGGTAGAGAGGAAGGTTGGAGAGAAGCTAAGATTACCTGTGAACATCTGTGAGGATTGTATTGAGAGATGGCTAGCTGTGAGAGCTAAGGCTTTGTATAATTCCTATGTATTTCCACCATGTATGATAATACAATAGATGAGGTTTTTAGCTGAGGATTTCCCCAAAGTATTTTCATGTGTATTGTGCCATTGATACTTATTCTTCTGGTTATATTGTTCATCTCGATCTTTAAGCTTCCGCAAATTGATAGTAGAAGTAGGTTATAGTATTCTACTTTGATTTATATTGTATTATTGGGCTAACCTACCAACAGATTTTCTACATGGTATTAGAGCTAGATTTGTAGAAATTTCTACATGGTATCAGAGCCAGATTTGTAGAAATTTTCTCCATGGTATCGGAGATGTGAATAGTATACTGAGAAGAGAATTCAAAGTTTGATGTTTGGGGTTGCAAGTGCAAATTGAATTCATATCATACTTCAAGGTTGTCCAATGGCGTTCTATGGCTTGAGACTCGAGTATGCCTTAGAAGGTAGCTCGAATTACACAAAATTTAAAGATAGAATGGAGGTTGTATTAGAAGACAATGGCTTGAAGGAATACATTGATCAAGAAATCCCAAAGCCATCTTCAACCAATGCACAAGAGTTGGCTGAGTGGAAGAAGTGTGTGGCAAAGGCGAGATGGATCATCCTTGAGGGAGTTTGAGACCATATTGTTGCAAGTCTCCATGGGAAGGATACTCCATTTACAATGTGGAAGACATTGAAGGACCTCTACCAGAATAGTAGTGACTAGAGGAAATTAGTGCTCAAGGATAAGCTTCGAAGAATCAAGATGGAGAAGTGTTACACTAAAAAATGTCACCATGACTATTTGCAGTTAGTATGGCTCCATCAACTGTCATACTATCCTCCTTGGCAAGTATCATACCTCTGCTTTCCATGTCAAACTCCAAGAAAGAGAGAAAAGTCATTTAAAGTCAATTATCTCTGGGTACGCAGTTTCTCTCAGCCTTACCTGCGTGTACGCAACCCAAGTTCACAATACCTGCGTACTTGTACGCTCTGTCTGTAAAGCAATGGGTGCGTACTCCTGTAAAGGTCAAAAGGCGCAAGTTTCACTCCAAAAAAGTTACTTGTGGTCATTTCTAGAGCATTCTAGAAGCTTGTTTGACGTGTATGGAGCGCCTCCAGATGGTTCATGTATCCCTATGAAAGAGGAACTTATCCCATCAAGAGGGGAGCTAACCCATCCAAAGAGGGGCTTATCCCATTGATGGTGGACCTGATTAACTTCCTCCATAGCACTATAAATACATGCATTGGGCCAGAGGGAGGGGAGGTTGGAAGCTAAACATTTCTAAGGGTAGATGCTGCTGGAATTAGGACTCCCATTTAGAAGCTTGTGAGGAGAGATTGCCATCTTTGCTTGTTCTATTTGGAAGTGGGTGAGCTTTGTCAAAGTAAAGGAGAACTCTTGATGGACCCTGGGAGGGACTTGCACAACACCAAGGCTCAGGTTGTAATTGTTCCTTTTGTTTCCTATTAATGCAAATGAGTCCATTCTTCTCAATAACTTGTTATTTATGAGTTGTTTCACATACTCCTTGGTCTATGTGTTAAATATGTTTTATTTTATGAGATTATCAAGTGTTATTTAATCGTTTGATTGTTAGTGAATGCAGGTTTCGAAGTGAAGGAGGAGCTCATCCGGATCAGCGAGGCTGGACTACTACAACAGTGTTGGACTACAGGTAGGATCTAAACACTTGATTTCTTATATAGTAAATGCATGTTTAGAGAAGGATTGCTCTTATTTGTCTTGTTTGTCAGTAGAGAGTCTTAGGCTCCTAGGGAGGTTGGTTGTGTCCGCACTATCGACTCTTTCCGCCTGACAAGAAGGGTGATACTATTTCCACATATTTGAACAAGCTCACCACCTGTAGAGATGAGCTTGGCAGTATGGGAATAACTACTGCCGATGATGATATGGTGAGCCTCACTCTCCTTGGCCTTCCAAAAAGTTGGAATAACTACCAAGAATCTGTGAATGGAAGGTAGAAACTACCGGATTAGGAACGATTTGGTCGGATCTTATGCAGGAGGAGATCAGGAGGAGCACATGAGATGGTTCTTCATCTAAGAATGATGATGAAGAAAATCTGGCCTTAGGAAGTAAGGCAAGGAAAGGGAAGGGAAAGGCTTCCCATTTCGAATTGAATTCTTCTCATGGAGGGAAGAAGGGTGACATGTCTAAAGTAATATGCTTTAATTAGCACATAATGGGACAGTATCCAACTAATTACCCATTGAAGAAGTCTAGGAAGGCATCCTCAGAAGGATTGGAAGGTGAGGCATTAGCCTCTCAGTTCGAAATGGACTTTACCCTCATCGCATGCATGGTGTCATCGATGATGGGTTGTGTCTAGTATCTTGAGAGTGGAGCCTCATTCCACATGACCAGTGATAAAAATTTATTCAGTGCCTTGGAGGAGAAATACCTCAAGACGCACATAGAGATGGGTGACAACAGAAGGTATAGTGTTTTAGGAGTGGGCACGATTGCTTTCCAGAGGGAGCATGGAGCTCCTCTCACCTTGACAGATGTGATGTATGTGCCTGGACTGAAGAAGAACTTGGTATCAATCGCGATGTTGGAGGGCAAAGGCTACGATGTTGTCTTCAATAAAGGAAAGGTGTTCCTAAGACACATAGCCACGAGTCAGAACAAGAGGATAAGGATTCGGGTGAAGAATCTGCATAAACTAGAGGTAGATGATTGTACAACATTAAGTACGAAAGCAGAATTGGTGCAAATCCAAGACATTAGTGAGTTGTGGCACAAGTGGTTGGGCCATTTTCATTATGGGGCTTTGAAGATAATGCAATAGATATCTACATGACTTCCTAAAGGTAAACTTGAGCAGGTTGACACATGCAAAGGTTGTACCTTGTTAAAGTACACCAAGTCTTCCTTTCATCATGGAGATAGTCAAGCAGAGGCTATCTTAGAGTGAGTTCATACTGATTTGTGTGGACCATTCTTGACGGCATCCACAACGAAGCAAAGGTATTATGTGATTTTCAATGATTACTATTCTCGTAAATGCTCAATTTATTTCATGCAGAAGAAGGACCAAACCTTCACAAAGTTTTGTGAGTTCAAACCTTTGATTGATAAAGAGTTAGGGAAGAAGATCAAGGCCTTGAGAATCGACAATGGTGGAGAATATGTCTCTCAAGAGTTTAAGAACTTCTGTGTAGCAGAAGGAATTAAACGAGAGCTAACAACACCTCATAACCCACAGCAGAATGGGTTGGCTCAGAGGAAGAACAGAACTATTGTAGGAGCAGCGCAGGCAATGTTGCATGACCAAGGCCTACCACTTCACTTGTGGGCTGAGGCATGCAACACAGTGGTCTATTCGCATAATAGAAGCTTGCATCGCATACTTGGGATGAAGACACCAGAGGAAGCTTTCTCCGGTAAGAGACCAGATGTGGGTCACTTCAAGATCTTTGGCTCATCGATATATTTCCATGTGACAAAGGATGCACGGAAGAAGCTTGAACTGAAAACAAATTTGGGGATATTTGTGGGGTACACTGATACACCTCACAGCTATCAGGCGTACTTTCCTACCAGTTGGAGGATAGTGGTTTGTAGAGATCTCAAGTTTGATCAGCAAAAGTCCATGTGATTTTCCCTTGAGAGGGAGATCCAACTACAGGTTGTGGAGGATCTGTTGGTTCCTAAGGAGGAGGAGCCTTAGACTAATGCAGAGTAGCCGCATGCAGAGGTTTCAGGAGTGGAGACATCAACTCAAGAAAATTCTTCCAGAGATGGACAGAAGTGCACAAGAGAAGTTGACATAATTTTGGAACTTGCGAGAGAGAATGTGGGAGCACCATCTTCTTAGCATCGATAGAGGAGGTCACCTGAGAGGTACACTGGATACATGGCCCTTGCTGGGGAATGTGTTGAGACTAAGCCATCTTCCTTTGAGGAAGCAGTGCAGTAGCCGATTTGGGTTGATGTTATGGTGGAGGAGTATGACTCCATAGTTCGTAATAGTTTCTGGGACGTGGTTCTGAGACCAGAGAACAAGTGAGTTGTGAGTTCCCATTGGCTTTATAAGGTAAAGCAAGCTGCTGATGGTAGTGTGGAGAAGCATAATGTAAGATTTGTTTCTCGTGGCTTTCCACAGGTTGAGAGGATCATCTTGTTGCAGTATATATTTCGATAGAGGAGCAAGATGCTGACATTTTGACAAAGGCATTGTTAAAGTTTAAATTCAAGTTCCATAGAGACAGGATGGGGTGGCAGATAATCTCTTTCTTGTGGATAAGGAGTGTTGAAATATGGTAACAACAATATTCCAATTTAATTTTTCCTTGAATTAAATTGAATTAAAATAGAATTTAGCCTTAACAGCTACTTGGAAATAATTAATTAATTTATATTAAATTAATTAGTTCGAGAAATTCAAGTTAGAAGTCTTTCTGAAGTCATGAAAGAGTTATCCCTTAAATTAAAGAGATAAGATTGAGATATATTTGAGTTGTAATTAGTTAACTCAGTTTACTGAGTTAAGTCCAGTTAAATTAGTTCGAAATTGTTTGAGGAACTAATAGTGAGTTAGTAGTCAGCTGATGCATTAATGCACTCAACTAGTGCCACTCCAGATAACTGAAGATTCTCTCATCAAAAACTCAGGCATGTCTATTCTGAGAAAGACCCTGTTGAGATAAATGTTCAAGGATAGTGTACTATCAGTTTCATCTATTTTCTCATGGAGAAAACCCATGCATGCAGTCAAGGATTTATCCTTGAGGATTGCGTAGTTTTGAAGGTTGGTTTTCCACTTGGTAATAGGAAAGTCATCCACAAGGAATAGCGCAAGGAAATAGGAGCTTGGAGGGCAGAGAGGAAGGCTGGTTAGAAGCCAAGATTGCCTATGAGCATCTGTGAGGATTGTACTGAGAGATGACTAGCTATGAGAGCTAAGGCTTTGTATAATTCCTATGTATTTCCACCATGTATGATAATACAATAGATGGGGTTTTTATCTGAGGATTTTCCCAAAGTATTTTCATGTGTATTGTGCCATTCATTCTTCTTTTTTAGTTATATTGTTTAGCTAAATATTTAAGCTTCCGCAAATTGAAAATAGAAATAGGTTATAATTTTTGCTTTGATTTATATTGCATTATCGAGTTAACCTACCAACAGATTTTCTACAAAAATGACTTGCAAAATTTAGAAGTGAACTTAGAATCTTGATTTGATATAATCTTCTTAGGAACACCACATAGTCTAAGTATTTCCTTCATCAACATTTGGGCTATGTCAATACTTCTTGACTGGACTTAATAGTTAGGAAACGATTTGACCACACCAACATAATAGTATCATGTTATTTAGTTGTCTTTGGAAGTCCCATACTAAAGTCGATAGATAAGACTTCCCACTTTCACTCAAGGATTGGGATTGGTTGCAGGAATCCTATTGTATGTCTTCATTCTACCTTTACCTTTTGGCATTCCAAACACTTGGCATTATATTCAACAACACACTTCTTTTATACTTCCTAATAATATGATTTACTTATGGTTTTTATCATCTTTAGATAACTAGGAATACCTAGTAAGGTATTTTATGGAATTCACCCATGAAAAACTTCCTTAAATCAACTACTTCAACATATTTTCTGTTATTGAATAGCAACATACCTGCATCAATGATCTAGAAGATATTTCTTATGGATCCCTCCAGTTCATGCTACGAATATTTCTTTACATGTTGCCTGTGTTAATCATGAAAGAGTGCCTCGTTAAACCTCTCCTTGATGTCAACTATGCAAGTCCTCATGGCTTCCAAATCAACCTCTTGTAAAATCCTTCTCATTGCATGGACCACCTTATTTTATTTCCCCTCCATGTGATTTATCTAAAAATCAAATTCACTGATCAAATCCAACAAACTAGATTGTCTAGAATTCAACTTGGGCTAATCAAACATATATCTCAATCCCACATTGTTTTCCTTCAATACAAATTTCCCCAATAGATAATGCCTCCACATTTTCAGAGATCGATTATTGTTGCAAGCTCTAAATCATGCGTAACATAGTTCATTTCATGTTCATTTAATTTCTTATATTCATAAAACACCACATGTCCTTCTTACATTAGCTCTCCATTGGTCACTTCCCGGTAAGCATCCGTGCAAACCACAAAGTCTATTTATGGATCGTCTTTTCTTAAAATAGGTGCACATGTGAGTAATTTCTTCGACTACTCAAAACTAGTTGCACCTTCTTGTGTCCAATGAAATTATACTCCTTTCCTTTCAAATGTGGTGATTGGATGCTCGACCTTTGAGAAGTATCGTATGAATCTTCAATAATATCCAAATAGGATGATGCAATATATGACCTCTATGATATTCCGCGGAGTGAAACACTCCATTATGGCCTTAATATTTTTTTTACATAAACTTGACTCAAGGATAGAGTCAAAGTTGATCGAGATAACACTTTTTTGTTTTTAGACCATGCTTTCTTGACTACCCATGGTAATTTTCTCATGGAATTCATGTGATTAAGACTATAAAATGCTTGGAAAAATTCATTCTAATATGGCAAGGGAGGTGAGCGATGAATTCTTAGTGGGATTAGCTTGGCTAAGTTTTTGGCTAAGGAATTCACTGGAATTCCATTAGGATGGGATTTTCCCTAGATTTCTCGCTTTCCAAGGGTAAAAATTGTGTTAATGTATATGTTTGTGTATTTTTGTTTGTTAATTTTGTGTATTCTCTTACAATTTTTTTATTCTCTCTACGCTAAATTCTAACGTGTGGTATTAGAGCTAAATATTGGCTTAAGAGGGACACCTCTATCGCCAAGGGTTCATAGGGCCTGATGAATCAAGCTTCACAAAGGACATCACCGATGTTAGAAGGTATGGGCACATCACTGATGTAGGCTCCAACTCATTTAATCAGCTGAAAAGAATTAGAGACAACAATCAACACAATGGATAGTTTCATGATAAGCGAGGCATGTTTGTGCAAGATCTCACCCAAGATCTTGGAAGAAGAGAGTAAATTGTCCCCAAGTTTCTTATACAATACTAACATGATTTGTAAATCTGACATGAATTAGAGATGATTAATTTTGGTTGCCTATAACCTCAAACTGGTGGAATGACATTCAATGAGGTAGCCACATAAGACTATTTACACATGCAAGAAGACAATGATAAAACACTCAAAGGAGTTTTCAGGTGCTATCAATGGTATGATGGAAGGAAACCCCTGAATGCAATGAAGGTCCATAGGAAAAATGAAATGCTAACGAAGGAGGATAATTTATGGATGTCAGTGCAACACTTCATTGGGATCATTATTTTAGAGGAGAAGGTATTGATGGAAATGAAAATTTCCCATAAGGGAGATCCATTGTAGAGAGTTCTTTAGCAGCAAAAAAATGGCTATAGACAAGAAATGGATGTGGAATCAATTAATGTGTTATTTTTTTTAGAGGTAATAATTACATCTCGTATATGGAGTCTACACTATTTTTGGATACAAAATCCCCACAAATACTGAAATTTTGATTAAATAATTGGGAAATGGGAAAGAACCTGAAATCATGGGAGGAGAATGTCCAATGTTTCAATCCTAAGAGGTTCCTAATTAAATCAGAAGTTGGTTTTACCCACAAAACTTACACATGTTTTTTGTGTCTTTCGTTTAGAGTAGGTCGAAGAGGATGCCAAAATGACAATTGGGAAAACTAGTAATAGGACTTATGGTGGCTCAAATTTGTATTATTTCAAGTGGAAGCTTTTGCTACATGGGATTAATTGTGACCAAGTGATATATGGAGGATGATTTCAATGGTTTCTTTTGTAGTGTATGGGAATCTTGTAGACCACTAGGTTGGCTTTGACGATGACCACATGGATTTGTGCAGTGTTTCTAGTGGTCTAGTTAGCAATTGAATGTAATGATTTTCCTAGGTTTATATGCAAGATTTTTGATGGCTCATAGGAGATTGCATGTATAAATTGATACAATCAACCTTAGTGCCTAGGAGTCTCATGGTCATTGCAAGGAGCACTATTTTTCTTGGAGGTCGAAAGAATGTGGTATTGGGTCCCAAATCATGGGTTTGTTAGTGTTTCCCAAACCTTTTCTTGTGATAAATTTGAATAGTTCATGCTGCATGGTTAAGAAGAAACTTTCTCTAGAGATCAAATATTGGATCAAATAGGAAAGCATTGAGTGAGAAAATGGTGGCTTTAAAAAAAGAGTAACAACAGTTAAAAAAAACAAAAAAAATTACAATGGAGTAAAAACAAATTGCATGTGAATGGACATACTACTATAATACCTTATATGGAATGTGTGTCCCTTGGAAAATTACCATTAAAGTCTCATTTTAAACCTAAGTTATAAGGGGAAATTTTGGGTTAACAAATAACCCAGGTATAAACTATTGGAAATAATACTTAGAGGGGGGTGAATCTGTATTATTGGATCTATAATTTTATTTCCCAAATAGATTTATATATGCTACCTCAATGAAGTGAACTAGCATGTACATGCGACTATACTTAAAGCAACAAGTGTTTATGCAGAGAACTTTTGATTTAGACAATTTATCATGTATTGAGCTTAAACTAGTATATCATAGATTTATTAGACAGTGCAGTAAAAGAAGAATAAAGCATCACACATAAGCAACACACATGAACACCAAGATATAAGGTGGAAACCCAATGTGGGTAAAAACCACCTACTTCTATCGTCTCTGTCTTCTTTTTAATAATAAGAAAATCTGTTTACAATCTTGTACTAGTATAGACTCATACCAGTATGTAGGCACCCACCTGCAGAAGGCTACAACCTTCTCTTGTTCTCCAACTACTAATGGAATGGAGCCGCAACCCCCTAGCTCTTGTACTAGCCTATATATTTACTAGTACGTAGGTGCTAGCCTACAGAAAACTTCACTCTTCCACCAGGGACCATGTTTCATCCAATTTTTAGGCTGGATAATCCTAGACCACAACAACACAATCTGAAGGCCATGTTTCATCCAATTTTCATACTCGACCAATCAACAACATTGAAACTCAGAACATCATAACTGCAATACAACCATCAAATAAATTTGCATCAACCAATCACTGAAACTCAATCATCATTTTCTGAATCAACCAAAACTTAATCAATCAATAACCCATCATCACTGAAGCAAATCACAATCAATCAATCTGATCATTTAGAACACTGTTACTGGAAGACAATCACCAGAACACAAAGTAGAACCCAGAACTCTACAACAACAAGCAGAAACAACTAAGACTTTAAAAATCATGCTTCATAAGGTATACGCTACTTCCATGTGTTGAACCAGTGTGCATACACACTTTTACCAAAGGGAACCGGCGTACAGATCTGTAAATTCCAATTTATGATGTATACACTACTTTTATATGCTGAACGAGCGTATATATGCCCTTTTACTAAAGAGAACCTACGTACAGATCTGTAAATGCTAACTTAAAACATATCAACTATTCTAGACTTTAGTCATACCCAGATCATCACATTTACAAAATAAAACACACGTCAATTATTCCTATCTAAACTGTTCAATATCAAACCACATAATGAGAATACTTTTAAGCCTTTATGATCTCGGTCCATCAACCTTCATCAGCCATATAGGTGCCTCCTTACATCAGATCAAGCAAACCATTAGAAGCTCATTAACTTGCATATATGATCCAACACTTCATAATATATTCAAAATACTTGCACCTTTTTGGCCTAATGGTCTTCTCTTCCTTATATAGTTTTAGGCCTTTCTCAATACCATGGACAAAAACTACTTAGAACCAATACCTTGGACCAAATACCTCGGATCAATCAAATACCTTGGACCAAAAATACTTTGGACAAAAAACTTTTTGTTTTCCAAGAGATAAGCGCTTTTCCTTATATGAAAGTGCATGTGTAGGTATATTCTCCTTTTGTTCAGTAAACCTACGTGTATACGCAACTTGGACAAGGTGATCCTACGTATACCTTCCTTTCTTCATTCTTTGGAGTCTGATCTATAATTCTTTACTGTTGAAATGCTGCACTGTGTTCTTTCTTTTGAGTGAGTTTCCATCAAGGACAACACTGTATCATAATGCCAACAATCTCCCCCTTTGGACTTGATGGCAACAACAACACCAATTCACTCTTCCCCTTTGACATCAAGGGCAAAGCATGGACCAAGATATGTTCTCCCTTTGACCTACATTATGATGTTCATGCTTTCCCTGAGTACATGTTGAATTCTTTGATTGATCTCCCTTTTGTACATGCTGAGATGCATTGAAAGCATCCATGCTCCCCCTGAGCACAAGCAGAGTCTGCAACAATATTTTCTAAAAGAATAACATGACTCGATAACTCAACTATGTGAGGATGACCTTCCTATCATCAGTGACTCATACATAAATCCATCTCCCAACCAAGTGGGGATATACCAAACTTGACTCATCCACCCAACTAAGTGGGGATATACCAATTGTTTATATGTGACAGAAACAATAAATATTACATCATCCATCTTATGCAAAGTGGAGATACAAATTACATCATTTGCCGAATAGGAATCATTCAAATGTATGACAAGACATATCACATCCTAGACTTTTAGATGGCTTAAGCAACAAAAGGTATAAATGTCTGAAACCATAGTTGGACTTAGCAACCATAATGCCAACAATGTTGAATGTATGTGAAGGCTAATGCTCCCCCTGAACTTGTGCTACCTGTGCAATGTTAACAAGTCAATGATCAAGGCATCTTTCTCAGTTAGATAAAAATTAATGAATAGAGCATATCAATAGAATGTGATCATCAACATCAAATAGATAGATCGCCCATGTCAAAGCCTACCCCACTGTTTTTCTTGTCTGAAAAACATATACTCTCCTTGTCCCATAGAAACCCGTGTGTGTACGCTACTCAACTTCCTGAAAAATGCGTATATAATAACCTTTCTCTGATTTAACAACAGGATGATGCAGCAACTACTCCGTGCTTTTATCTAAGATATTCAAATGTTTCTCTGGGCTGTGTTTTAGTGAATATATCAACAACCTGTTCTTTGGAGGGAACATACTCCAATTTTAGTTTTTTGTTCAAGCACTTTTTCACGTAGGAAATGGTATCTTATGGGTATGTGCTTGGTCTTGGAGTGCATGACTAGATTCTTTGAAATATTGATGGCACTTGTATTATCACATAGAATGGAGATGGGTGGAGTACATGTGATCTGAATGTCTTGAAATGTTTGCATCATCCAAAGTAGTTGTGTGCAGCAAGATGCAACAACCACATATTCTGCTTCAGCTGCAGATAAAGCAATTGAACTTTGTTTCTTGTTGAACCAAGACACTAACCTGGAACCCATATAGAATGAACCCCACTAGTGTTTTTCTGTCATCAACACTTCCTGCCCAATATGCATCTGTATATGCATGAAGAGTAATATCTACATCTCTAGGATACCATAAACCAAAGTCCTGAGTTCCTTGAAGATATTTGAAAATTCTTTTGACTACTTGAAGGTGTGATTCCTTTGGATTTTCTTGGAATCTTCCAACTATTCCTACTGCATGCATGATGTCAGGTCGGGTACCTGTTAGATAAAGCAGACTACCAATCATGGATCTATAAGTTGGTTGATGTACTGTTGTTGATTCATCATTTGAGCTGAGACTGCATCATGTTACCATTGGGGTACATACAGGTTTAGAATCTTCCATTACATACCTTTTCAAGATCTGTTTGAGATATTTGGTTTTTGAAAGAAAAATACCATCTTTATTTTGTTGAACTTGTAGACCAAGAAAATAGGTTAGCTCACCAAGCAAGGACATTTCAATTTCTTGCTGCATTACAGAAGAAAAATTATGACTCATGGATTCTTCATTGCTACCAAAAATGATATCATCAACATAAACAACAATAATTAGCAATTTATCAGTTTCAATCTTTGTATATAGATTTCTATCTGCTGAACCTTTTGTAAAACCTTGTTGGTGTAGATATTTGTCAAGGCAATAATACCAGGCCCTTGGAGCTTGTTTTAGACCATAGAGAGCCTTTTTGAGTCTGCATACAAGTTTTGCATCATTTACAAGAATGAATCCTTCTGATTGTTAAATATAAACTTCTTCTTCTAAATCTCCATTAAGGAAAGCAGATTTTACATCCATTTGGTATACTTTGAATTTCTAAAAGCTAGAAAGAGCAAGAAACATCCTTATGGATTCAAATCTAGCAATAGGTGCAAAAGTTTCTTCAAAATCTATACCTTCTTATTGAGCATACCCTTTACAAACAATTCTAGCCTTGTTTCTAATGACTTCTCCATTTTCATTCAACTTGTTTTTGAACCAGTCGAAGCCATTGTCATATTGGTTTGACATCTGGATACATCTTGATTTCATGTTCAACAATGCTCGAGTCAATGCCTACCATCTCTTCGTATGACAATGCAAAAACATCTCTGAATTCGCGAAAGAGAGCATAGTATATTTGTAGTTCTGAAGGAGAACAAGATTTGCCAACATGAATATTCTCTACAACATTAGGTTTGGTGGAGATATTCATGGCGATAATTTCCTCAACATTGGACAGATTTCACATGGAATCCACTTTATTTACAATATTTGATATAAAATCAAAAGCTGAAGAATGATTAAGGTCGCTTGAATAATATTCATTGTTATCTTGAAGGTGGGAACGATGGTGGTAATCTTCCCATGATGTCTCTCCTATCATCATCGACTGAATGATTCCTTCATCTGTAGAATGTACACGAGACCGGAGATCGGAAGAGGTACCATAATCTAGAGACCTATCTATCCAAACAATCGCTGAGTGTTGATTTGGATTCACTGCCTAGGCCCAGAAAATTGATTGCTACAAAGATTCTATGGTGCTTGGGGGTAATACCTCGCGATGATCCACACTATCAAAATGGTCAAAGTTCTTCTTAATCTTAGACGACATAGAAGAGATCATATTACAAGTTTCCACTATGGCCACTTCTGCCACATTACTTGGAGGTGGGAGGGCAAAAGTACCCATTAAGGAAGGGTCTTTTAGGAGACCTACTCCGACATTTTGAAGAAATTGAGAACTTCCATGGATCAATGGAATGCTTCTAGTAGCTTGTGAAATGTTGGGGAAAAAGGTTAGTTGGTCAACGATTGTAATTCCACCTTGTAAGGGAAATGAAATATTTCTAAAATATGTTGACACAACGGCGGCCATAGCATAAATCCAGGGCCTTCCCAGTAAGATATTGTAGTCAAGGTTTCCATCAATGACCTCGACTTCAATTTTTAGTGTCTTGTTCCCCAGATAAACTTTAAGTTACTTAAAATCCCATATGATGTGTATGTTCTTCCATCAAATGCTTTTAACATCATTGATGATCATGACAAGGGTGGTGAACCTAAAGTTTTCTAGCAACTCATTGACATAATACAGGCAGATGCCCCCTCATTAATGATTGTTCGATGAACAGTTTTATTGAGGGCTTTTACCTGTATAAGGAAAGCAAGCTGGGCCGGTAGCTAAGGTTCATATCCTTTATGGTTAAAGACCACAAGATTGGAATCTGTTGGATCAATCCCACCTATTGCTGATAAAAAAGCCTACTTTTGGGAGGGGAAATTCTGCAGTACTTCAAGCATCGACATGGTGGATGGCGATTGAGATAGATCCTCCACTATATTATAATATTGTGTTGCTCGGGCATGAGGATTAAATGTCAATTTATGTACTACTCCCTTTGGAGGCTTGATAGTTAATTCAGGAATGATGGGCAGAACAACTTCTTGCAAAGTTGTTTTTGAACTACTGGGTTGATCTGTAGCCTTGTTGTTTGATGACTGTGGATTCCCATAATCTTTATTCCTTGTCGATATCAAAGCATCATTTTGCTATTTCGAGATGGATAGCATAAGCACTTGTGATGTGGAAGCATGATCGATAGCAACCAGATTAGTTTCTCAGTTTGGAAATGGATCTATCAACACCACTGAGGTACTTGAAGTCTTTAAAAATTTCATGAACTCAGCTCAATGTGGATAATTCTTCATGTAATGGTCATCATTACATATGAAACACGGTTGACGATGTTTCTTTTGCCCAGTAGGGTTTTCAGAAGATTGTTCAGTAGTTGAATTCTCCTGTTTCTTCTTATTATTTTTCCCTTTTCTCTTGCCCCCTGGTTGCTTTTGATTCTTGCCCTTGTTAGATGACACGACATTAATCTCCGAGGCAAGAGCTTTGTCATTAGATTTTTGACTAGAAACTGCAAGGGATTTACCAGATGGAGCCTTTGCGATTTGCATGCTTGAGGTATCGATCACGCCATCACCGGCGTGAGAGTCCCTATTTGATTTAGGAGGGGGGAGGAACAGAAAATTCTGGTCTAGGAGCGTCATGAACTTTGTCAAAGAGGGTGCCAGACTGAGTATAGATCAAATCTAAATATTGAGCATGAGCAATGACTTGCTCTTCAGTGAGAACTCTGCCCTTCGCCACATCCTTAGTAATAGAAGGAAATAATGACTTAATAAACCACTCAGCTAGAAGCTGATCAGGAACATACATCTTTACCATTCGACGACGACATCACCACTCATGAATATGATCGGATATGTGAGTGGCTATTGTCTGTTTAAAGTTGGTAAGGAGTTATGTCGACATTTCGTACCTTATTGGTAACTGAAATTGGGCTAGAAAAAAGTAGTGCCAAGGGAGTTGAAGTTATCAAACGAAGCTCTTGGAAATTCAATATACCATTTCATTGCCGAACGAGTAAGAATTCTCTAAAAAAGGTGAAGCCTAATCGAATCATTATTTAGGGTGTTAGATGAGCACCAAAAATGAAAGGTAATTACGTGATTCGATGGATATTCACCTTGATTTCCATTGAATTTAGGAATATCGGAGGGAAGTTTATGAGGAATCGTTGGCCACCAAGGGGCATATGCAATTGGATCATTCATCAGCCAATTCAAATCTGGTAATTCTAGGGTTGCTACAAAAGGCAACTCTTGTTCAGGTTTGGTGAGTGAAGCATACCTAGGTTAAGATGGGATCACTTGAGCAGTAGGTCTTTGCATACCGGCATAATGTATCTGATGCTGGTAACTTTGATAAGGTTGTTGGACATAACCATTATAGTATGGTTGTTGATAACCATTTTGAAAATGCGGTTGTCCATTACCTAAAAGGACTTGTTGCTCAGGTCCTTGGTAAGTTTGTTGGAATTGCGGTTGTTGGTATTGTACCAGCCATGGTTGTTGAACCATTTGTTGTTGCCCATTTCTAGAAGATTGACCAAGATGTGGGGTGATAATACCCGTTTCAGCCTGAGTCGTTCTAGGTAAAGAAGCACTAACATGATATTGTGATTCAGCCGTAGAGACAATAAGCTATTGTATTGCAACCTGAGAGACTTGAGGTTGACACACAATAAGCAGTTCTTGTACTTGCAACATAGTCATAATAGCGGGTGTAGTGGGAATATTCAACATAGTTTGGACCAGTTGCATTGAATATACAACCCTTGGTTGTTGAGGTAGTATTGGTACCAACCACTGAATGTAATTCTAGTTTTAATTGAATTTTATTGTGAACTCTCATATGGTTGTTCTCCAGGAGGGAACAATGAAAAAGCATACTGCCCTCCATATGCAGGCAGTCCAAGGTTCAAAGGGTATATTGGTCCTTGAGGACTGGTCTACCCAAATTGATACTGGCATGCAAGATCAATTTGTTGAGTTTCAACATAAGAAATACTAGATGAGACTCTGGATGAACAAATAGGAACAAATAATGTCGTCGAAACAGTCCCTTAGTGGACTCCAGCTAGTGGTTGATAACTTGCCAGGACAGAGGGTATACCAGCAAACATTGTAGGAATGGCAGGAGGAAGTTCTGTTGTAGCTATATCAGATGACATAGTCCTAGACGTTGATGGTTGTTTAGACATATTTAGCCTATCAAAAATATTTCCTAGTGATTCGACAAGAACTTGCGATGAAGGATGATTAAAAGAACTAACTTCAGCAGTAGAAGGATATAAGTGGATCCCAGTTCCAAAATGTAATGGGATACTGGATGGAAGACCCTCTACTATCTCCTCTATAGGAATCAGTCCAGGGGGGAGAGGTAGATTGTCAGGTCTATAAAATATTTCTAGAGACGAAGAAGGTAGCTTCTGTAGTGACAGATACTGGAGGGGTGACACCTTCTGAATTCTGGAACTCAACTTCTAGATGTTCAGGTAAGTGAACTTCAGTCTCTGGACCAACTCTATATGGAGTTGTTTCAGGTTTAGAAATGTCTACCATTACACTAGGATCAGTTCTAATGTCCTCTTATAATTGTGAAACTTCTTTTGTAAAGGCATATGTACTAGAAATGATCGAAGTAACTATAGTCTTTGACGACATTGAAACACAAGTTTCAAATAAATCAGGGGATTTGGACTCAGTTAAATGAGACCGTTTTGTCCAGAATGGTTTCATTTCTAGAGTGAAAGATGGTTGACTCGCTAGTCTCTGCGAATGACGAGGTTTTGATTGACTTTCTTCCACAGTTGAGCATTACTTGATCAACTCAAAATTAAATGGAAAATGATGTTATTCCGAATCAATAAATTTTAATGACGCTTTGACGCAACTTTACTTTTTCAATTTTTAAGAGTCGATAAAAAGCTAAAGTTGACTCTAGTCCCCTTCGATTTTTAATGAGCCTGAAGTGACAAGTGCTCAGATGGACCTTTTCTTTTAAGGAGTCGAAAAGGAACGAAAGTGACTACTGTGGAAATCTAGACAGAGGGATTACCAAACCAATCACAAAACTACAATATACACCTTGGTGATAAATTGAAGAGAAATTACCAAGGACTTATGTACGACAGTTAATCTTCCCGAATGTTGTGTTCAGTGCATTGCGATCGATAGGGAGACAGACAAGACTTCCTATGGATAAAGAATATAATCATATTGTGGTATCCCAATATATACTCGATGGTACGGGGAGCACAAGTCCGTGCTAGCACTTGTCGTATCAAGGAGGAGGAATCACCCAACCTTCAATGAAAACAATAGTTACTAGATTTTATGACACTGGAACACATCTCTAGCCTAGACCTCTAGATGTGTTGCGTTAGGTTCCAAAGTGTTGTTAAGTTCATTGAAATTTATTTTAGAGTTGATCTTGTTTAGAAATTTTCCTTTGAAGGTTCACCCCATGATGTAGATGTAAAATTCCTAAATATGAAATCTAAAATGATAAACAATCGTTGTTTATTTTTAGCAATGAAAATCCTAGCTACTAAGGAAAGAAGATTACAATTCTTTCAAACAAAGAGCAAAGAGAACACACTAAATGCACTTTTCCTAAATCATTTTTCACACACGGTCTAAATGAAAATGAAAATTCATGTATTTGTTTTTCATTTCCTTAATATGATAAATGCCAAAAAGGAAAACTAAGTATAGATCTGTAATATTTTCTTCAAAGTGACATTTCACCAATTTCTTTTTCAAAATGAACGGAAGACTTAAATGACACTTTTCAATTTCAAATAGAAGATGCTTTCGACACTTCAAATATCAACAAATCAAATCAAATACACGACAAAAATTGCAATTGACTATCTAGAGAAGGAAGACTTTACGACACTCCTCTTTTTTACAAAAAATGATAGTTACGACACTTTTTGCACCAAAATGACAGATCGACAAATCGATTTAAGAAGATGGAAAATACATAAAAACATTTACTAATCCTAATCAATGGAGACTAAACTATGTAAAGAAAGGAGGGTTCAACAATAAGATACTATTCATAAGAAGCAAAAATAATTAAACAGAGCTGAAAACAAGGAAAAAACCCCAAATTTCAAGGAGAGAAATAGGATTACTCAGTCATCGCACCTGTGCTTCAAAGAAATAGGGATGCATCTAACCCGCTACACTCGGGAAGTGCGATGCATACTGGCTTCCAATGACAGACAATGCGATGGGCTAGGCAGCGCAACTGAGATGGGTTTTGGCTCAAATTTGCAGCTGATTTCAGTGAGTTAAGCTGAGCTATGATGGACAGTACATAGAAAAGTACAGGGGGATGATCTTAAGAGGTTACTGAGCTACCAAAAGGGAATCTATAATTCTTGTAAGTCAGATGTTCAAATCATAAACTAAACTGGAGATTGACTGAAGCAGCATTCATCTACTTTGCAATTGTAGAGCAAGAGCAGTTCGAAGGCTATCTGGCTAACTTCAGACTCTGTCTATAGTTTATAAAACAAACAACAAAAAAAACAAAAAATCTATTCGATCCCTAGCAGAGTCACCATTTTGTTTCCAGGAAAACTAGTGTCTTTTCGATCTGCTAGTCCCACTAAGATTGGCAGCTATCCTAGAAACAAACAATCAAAGCAATTTGTGATTTCCTCTATGTATGATAGATAAGAGAGAAACAAAGGGACCAACCTGGATCTTCCGCTTGACTCCTTGCTTGATTTCTCTCCCCCTTGATAGAGCTTGCAACTCCTCTCCTACTTGTCCTGCTTAGAGAATACCTGTAGAAACAAAGTAACAAAACACCATCAAATCATCTTAATCTATTATATCATAAAACAATGCAGAATAAAAAATACATTGAACATACAATGGCATTCACAAATAACAAGATTCACAAGTACACGATTGTATGGAGGAAAACTCAAAGAACTTTATTAAAATAGAAGGGAGAATTACAACCCAGTTGTCTGATCCAGCATCATCCTCCCAGCATCAAAGCCCTCTTCACCTCATGAAAAGAAAGATCACCCAACAATACAATGTTCCTTCAAAGACAAACTATCAACACTTCCTTACAAATTACAAAATTCCAACCTCTAGATCTCTTAGATGACAGATCCATTTATAGATTTCTACAAGGGTGTGAGTCATCTCGGGTTTTTGATTAGTTTCATTCCACACATAGTTCTTGGTTCCACTTGGAGATTTCTTCGATCTATTACTCATCCCTAGGAAAATTCAGAGAGGCAAGTGTCATAGGAGAAGTTTCTAGAAGATTCCATAAGCATCCACTTAGCAAAATGTCTCGGACATTTGTCCATTCTCACTCATCGCACCCCATAGAAGGCCTCTTCAATATGCATCAGACCTGGCTAGTGTAGGAGTCAGTATGCATCGCACCTTGATAGTGGAGAAGTTAGTATGTTCCAGTTTTGGCTACTTTTGAGTGGTTTTTCAAGTGGAACTTTTGGGGAATGATGTAATCAATTGACCATGATCATTTAGGGTATGAAACAAAAATTTTAGGGGTTAAAGCGCCCTTGGTTTATCGACATATAATATTTGGGTTGTAGTGCCCAAATATGTCTATAACACTAGAATCCATATTTGGACCGGGAAATGAAAGCTGGTCAATGGTGACAATTTTTCCTTCATGCGGGAAAGAAATCACTCAAAAGTGTGTTGAAACAATAGCTCCCATGTCATAAACATAGTTGCGCCAAGAAGTAAATTATAAGCTAAAGGGCCTGGGACTACCATCACATTTAGATAAATGATTTTCCCTCCCAAAGTAATTGGCAACTAAGGAAGGATCCCTAATGTTTGATTGGTTCCTCTGTTAAAAGCCAACAGATTCTCGATAACCGGCATAAGCAGCGGTTAACTGAGTGCTTTCCAAGTAGTTGAGGAAAGGATACTTATAGATGCACCTTCATCTATAATAGTGCAAGATACGATCATATTACAAACTTGTACTATGATCTGGAAAGGCACATACGAAGGAAGACGGAATCCTGCCAGTCGATTGCAATCAAACGAAGTGACTAGACTACTTGGAGGGGGTGTCGTAAGAACAGTAGAATTAACCCCTTGAGTTATGAGAGCAGGAGGATTTTCCTCCTATCTTGATGGAATATGAGGAATACCCCTAAGCTCATTAGAATATGAAGAAACAAAAAGAACCTGAGTGGTATCTTACTCACTCTCTACAGGATAGGTACGATTAACTGAAGGTGAAATCAAGTCAACTATTTCATCAACCTGTTGATTTGGGTCAGGTATAGACTCATAGGATTCACTTTCAAAGAGAGTGGGTTTGATCGACAGTTGATTTGAGTCAGTCAATTCATCAAGTAATGAAGGAATAAGGGAGAGTCTCCTGTAACCAGATGGAAGTTTCTGCAATGAAGCAGGACGGTTATCGAACACTTTTTTGGCTTCATCCAGATAGGTAAAAAGGTGAATGTGGTGATTCCCTTCACATAACCTACAGGGAAACTTAACTTTACCTTTCCATGAACTTTACTACCACTAGTTGATGATGTGTCACCAACATGATCCTGAGAAGACCATTCTTCTATGATTTGAGGAATATCAAGACAATTTTGAAAAATATGGTCTCCTACAGAAAGTTTGCATGGATATCGAACTTTGTGAGGCTTAACTTACAGTTTCTCATAAGATATTGCGCTCAAAGCAATGGTTGCTTGGTTTCCCCTCTGCTGAATTTGCTTCTTCTTCTTCTTCTTCCCTTTCTTGTTCTCCTTAGCCACTTGGTTGCTAGTCCCAATACCTTCACCAGGCAAAGAGGAACAAACAACCGAGGAAGAAGGCAATGAATCAAGTTTAGGATGAACTGGAGGTTGTTTTGTCCAGTTGGACGTGTAATCGATTGTGGAGAAATCATGACAGTTTGAACTAGGGAGGTTGAAAACAACCATACTGGAAAGAAAATGGTGAATCCTATAAGGGACAATGTAGCCATATATGGAGCACCAATATTTCCAAAAGTAGGAAAAGGTCTAGGATTCCCATCAAAAGGAATTCCTTGATCGGTGGACTTCGGATTTTTTGCCATATGTTTCAAAATAATATCAACTAAGGAGTGAATGTGGAGGATTTTATCTACAGTAAATTAATTTCATTTTAATCAAAGTAACATAACAAAACAAAAAGAGGGATAATCTAGGCAAAAGGTTTACCAAGCAAGTATGAACTGGAGAATACCTCCTGGCGAACCAAGAAGTGCAGGCAGGAAATCTCCCCAAATGATGTATTCGGCGTATCACAGTGTATAAGGTGGCCGACATGGTTACCTAAGGATGGATAGAAACCTAGTGTTTTCCTCCCATATATACCTGAAAGTACGTGGAGGCCCAATCCATATAAGCGTTGTTTAATTCAAAACTGCACAATGAGAGCATTCCCATATACTTTATGTACTGTAACCCCCCCCTATATACCCGAAGGTACGTGGAAGAGCTACAATATACTCACATACGTGGAATGAGGTATCACACTCATGATGTATTTCAAACAAGATAGTGACAACTGCTTTGTTTTTTGACGTCATAACACGTCTCTAGCCTAGACCTCTAAATGTATTTTGTTAGGTGACAATCCTCCATTAGGTAAATTCAGATAAATTTAAGTTGATATTCTTTAGAATTTTCCTTTCAAGGTTCATCACGTGATGTATATTTGAAAATTCTAAAATGCAACTAATATGATAAGCATTCTTTCCATTCAATTTAACAATGAAAATCCTTAGCTTGTAGGGATAGAGCAATCAGATTTTTGACAAAGAGTAAAGCGCACAATCTAATGCAATTTCCATAGCTATTCCTTTCAAGAATTCACAAACTACAATATGAACGATGCAAGTTTTTCTTTTCGGTTTCATTAATGTTAATATGAAAAAATAAATATGCACATATAATAAATCAATATTTCATAAGAACGAAGACTTTTATGACAGTTCTGGTTGGAAGGAAAAGAATACTTTATGACACTTTCTTTCAAACGAAGACTACTCAATTATATTTTAACTTTGACCATAGACTAATAATGACAAAGAAAACATTTAATAAACATTAATTAATCAAGTCAAAGTAGGGCTAGACAAGGACATAAAAACATGTTCTCTGAGACATGATATTCATTGATCAATCAGCAAGCAAACAAGCAGAGAAAATTTGCCAAAAACATATTCCAAAGGTGAAAATTTTCCTAAGGTGGATCAACGTAGGTCAAAGAGGGCCTAACTGCACTGCAGAGCACTGTCTCTCACTTAAGGGTGCTTTGTCTCTCAATGAATGACTTCTCTTGAAAATGTCAGCGACACTAAAGTGTAAATGACTTGGTAGCATTGACCTAAACAAATTTATGGATGGTATGATAGACCAATGGTGTGATAACCATCAAGCTAATAACCCAACCAAATAGTCACGCTGATGGAGTAAAAGTGTCAAGTTCAAGAG